>JADMNL010000024.1:45410000-46655000 GCA_016271365.2 Neoceratodus forsteri | reverse complement strand
TTTTCCCTTGCTCTGGTAAGTTTCTCTGTTCTGCCTTTCAAGCAGTCTTAGAAGGAAAGAGCTCAGGTGAAGCTAGGTGCCTTGGCCAGCAAACCAAGGTGATAACATTTGTTTGGCATGACCTCACTGTCATAAACCTGTGCTGCCTGGCACCCTGGAGCCCATTTGCCTAAAGGAACTTGACCAACATTTTCATTAGGATGGTTTCCATCAGCTTGCCGACAACTGATGTCAAGCCAGTCAAACTACAGTTCCCCGGTTGATCTCTTGGTCCACTCCTATGCAGGGGCACCACATAAGCTGTCCTTCAGCAGAAAAGCAGAAAAATTTTGAATTTTTATTTTCCATGGTAAATAATCTTTTCTTTTACTGAATGTGGTGAAAGGAATTGAAAAATGCAGATGGGGAAAGGAGGCAGACGTTCGGTGCATTAAAAACATTCCTGTAGTTGTAATGAGCAAATGTATTTGAACCATAGATAGATAAATAGTTCAGGAGAAACAAAGTTCTGTAATACAAATACAGCACTGCTAGCTGCAAATATCTATTACATTTGAAACTGTTGTGTTGACTAGCAGATATATCATGCTTTGTTGTGTTTTTAATTAGAATTTATTTCGTTTTTCAGACTC
Source organism: Neoceratodus forsteri (assembly GCA_016271365.2). Taxonomy (NCBI): domain Eukaryota; kingdom Metazoa; phylum Chordata; order Ceratodontiformes; family Ceratodontidae; genus Neoceratodus; species Neoceratodus forsteri. The sequence goes on along the minus strand of JADMNL010000024.1, from coordinate 46,654,368 downwards.
GGTGGGTTTTATTTTATAGGTGGGTCCATTTTATAACTGCAGTATGACACTCCAGGGTATGGGTTATTGTGGGATTTACCTACTTCTTATGTGGTTTATGACATTTGGCTATGCCATGTGCCAAATCACATAAGGCTTGTGTAAATCCCACAATGACCAATGCCCAATGCCTCTTTGTGCCTAATTGATCAAATGTACTATCCCATTTTATATTACTAGTGTCTATCTTAGGTTCAGAGCTTCTTTCAAAGAGACAACAATTATAGCTTAATATTTAGGAGCTGCTGTTTTTTTTAAAAGACTTTACATCAGTTTGCTTTGCTTCTGTGCTGACTTTATTTCCTAAGGTTTACAGGATACCGCATGTCTTGTGCTCCAATGGTAATAATATCCATAATGTCACAAGATGACTGCAGGAAGGAAGTGACATCTCTTCCTTTGTTCTGGCAGGCTATAGTAAATGCAGCAGCTTTGTGTGCACCTTATTCAGAACTATAAGATGTCACTTCCTCTCCCATCCTAGCTTGTGATCTTAGAGAAGAAGCCTCTGTTACAAAAATAAGGGTTTCTGATGGTTGATAATAATGAAATAAAAAAAAAACTGCTAGTGCTAAAAGTTTAAGGCTCGTCCAGTGAGCAAAATATTGGGGATATAAAGTTATATTCAAGTGTACGGCTCTGTTTCCACTGGGCAATATGTATACGGAAGATCCATCAGTATATGGTTTGTACAGTGAGCTAAAATGTGATGTATCCCATGCTAAATCAAGAATGCACCATGAGAAACAAAACTTGTGTAGATGATGCTAATTTAGTGACTGCATGCATATCACTGGTTTAGTCCATCAGACCATGACACCCAGCAGGTACAAGTTCATTTACCTGCATTCCTCATCATTTTCAATCTTCACTTCATATCAGAAATCCTGTGGATTTTAGCTGCAGCAAGCACAAGGAGGTTGGATTCACAGCTGTTCTCACTGGCGATGCGAGTTGTTGCTTGAACAAAAACAAACTTCCTAGTCTGTTGCCAAACTGGAAGGGATATTGCTGATTCTGAGGGCCTGTGGCTGTTTCTGTCATCCTCTCTGTTGTAGAGGTCAGTGCAGAGGCAGGTGTCTCTCATCATTTTGAGGCCAGAGGACAAAGTACCTAGCAGGAAGTATGAGACATGGCCTTTAAACAGTGCTGTAGGAAAAGATTCTTAGTCACACTTGATTGTTAAGCACAACTTGTAATTCTTCCGTGCAGCGTAGGATTTCCTTTTACTGCTACCCCTTCAGCTTACTGGGGACTCATTTCATAGTGATTTAAAACCCAACAAAGTTGACGTTTCAGAAATAGCCATTGATTTGCAGGAAACCAGAGTTGTGTGAGTTTCTTAGCCACACCTTTGGCAAGGAAGGCTTGTTTTGTTGCCATCATTATTAAATGCAATAACAGTTAAAAATGAACAAGCAGAGTGTTGAAAGTTCGTATAAACATGTTTATACACCTATGTATGGTGTGCAACATCACTTTCTCTTTGCAAACAGAGGCAAGATACAGGATTTTTAATGTTTTGCATTTTTTTCAGTTTATTGGAAATATCATTTTGCATCATTACATAGTACAATAATATGTTAGTATACTGAAACATATATATTTTTGCATAGCCAGAGAGGATATAAACTGCCAGAGGTCAGAAATATTTACTGAGTCGAAGCCAGTGCCTGATTTTGGAACTGCTCTACTTTAGTGTTGTTATTAAAAATAATCAGGTGCCAGCAGTCTGAGCTATCATCAACTCAATTATGAGCTGATCTCCCTTATGCAGTAGTTGCCCGAATGCTTCCTGACAGGTAGTCATGTAAAGGCATATACTGGACTTAGTACTGGATACAGCAATTATCATTTTCATTACAGGCCTGAATTTAATTAGTCATCAGAACCCAGAATGAAGTCAAGCATAGATAGCACCCTGTAACTAAAAGTACCTCAAATATTTTTCAGCCTTTATAATGCTCTGTCTTCTCTGCCTCCACATAACAGTTGCCCAAGCCAGAGTGTGTATGGTTTGAGCAAATGTTGGGAGGCATAGTCATTTGTTATCTTTCTATCACTAACAATAAGCAGTTCACTTCTATGGTTTTAAACCCGAAAACCTGGTTGCAGCCAATGGCCAGGTGTACACTACTGAAACATTTTTCAAATCGTTCCTGAAACTGTTTTCAAGCATGTTGTTCAAAGCATCCAGCCTGCATTCCAGAACGGTGCCGGACACCATTGCCACACTGATGGAAGACTGCGAGTACAGCAGTGCATGCTGGGATACTCACAATTAGGAGTATTGTCAAAGATGGTAAAACAGGTGACCACTTAAATCTTCAGTTAATTACAAGCTTACCAATGTGTTCTTCATAAGTTGTCATGGCTGTTTAAGCCCGATTTTTAAATTTTAAACCCGTGGGTGCTTTCCATAAACCAGGTTACATCATGGTGACCATCCACATTGCTGTTAATTCTCAGTTTAAGGAAGCAGTGTTATTGTAAAACTGAGCTCTAGCCTACCTCCTAGCAGGGCTAAAGCATGGTTCAGAACCCAGATTTTAGAGTAGAACCTTAGGGGAGAACATGCTGAAAATAGCTACTTACCATTGGTCATTAATTAATTAAAAAGTTAGTACACTACCATAAATGTACAGTATATTAGCTTTTGAAGTTGTCAAGTGTTACTTTTGATTTCTGAAGAACATTTTCCTTTACATTTGCAATTCAAAGATTTTCTACCTGACAATGCCATGTGTCATGTAGGGAATAGTACTCTGCCTGGTAGGTGACATATATAGTTGTCTTCCAATTCAGACCTCATCAGTATTGTGACCTCATTGACAGTGGCATCCCAGCTGACAAAGAACAGCCACTCACTTGCTGCCAGATTGGTCAATTGTGATGTCATAGTAAGCAAGGTCATAATCCTGATGAGGTACAGTATGATGAGGAACAGAAGCGGATATGTCAGCCTCCTGCTAAAGTACTGCTCATCCCATCACACCTATGTAAGACTACTGGGTAGAAAACATTTTGATGAGCAAATGGAAACACATACTGTAACTACTTCAGAAAACAAAGTAACAACTGGCAAGTGTTAAAAAGATTTTTTGTTGCTGGCCTGGTGGCGCTGAGAGCTGAAGTGCTGGACGCCTTATCTTGCACCACGCCGACAACCCGTGTTCTGGAGCGAGCGTGGGTCGACGGGGGTTGGCAGGAGTGGAGAAGGATGTAGTGTCCTCGGACAGCTCTCCTTCTCCAGAGTGGGGGGTCTTCCAGTTGTCGGTGTTTGCCTGGTCCCTAGCAGTGGCTGGCAGACCATCACTGAATCTACTTTGGGGAGGCAGAGGAGCTGCCGTTGGACATGCTGCAGGTGGACGCACACGCAGTACATACCCCGATGGCATTGCATGCTCCACTGCCTGAGGGAGAAAAACTGAAAAAAATGGCAACCTGACCACCCGGCTTGATGGCCATCCGCATGATCTCTGGCTCCAATACATCGCCCGAACTGGATCCGGACAGGGTGGGGAGTTGGGGGCACCCCGCTGTAGGGGGGATAAGCCGCAGGAGTTAGAGGGCGAGGTCTCTGGGAGTGTGGCAGATAAGGATGGTGGCCGGAGTCCCACAAGGATACCGAAACATGGGAGCAGATCAGGTATGGCCAGGGAGAAAAAGTATAACCAAAAAAATAGATTTTTTTGTCTGCTATTGTTGCTGCTACTAGCTCCTTAGCTATCCTATAATATATGGGCATATTATTTTTCTCATTTTTTTTTAGTAGTGACCATCTTTAGTGCTCATGATGGTTGCCAGTAGTGGAGACCAATGCAGCCACATAACAGGTACAGCATGGGTCACCCCTGTATACATTTCTTCATACTGCCCTGTCAATGTGCCTCAACTCTTTTATGGAGGGATCCCCTCTAGTGTGTGATAGGGTAGTTCAGCCTCCATTCCTATTCATTCATTGACCTCTCCTGTGAGACCTTCAGCAAGGGCACCATTAGTGCTAGTTATAATAGTGATGTGGTCACCCATCCACTAGGAACACGATGGAGACCACCACAACTAATTTCATATTGGCTACCAGACTGCTGTTGGATGATAACAGCTTTCAGCTGCTACCCCCTTGCCCAGACAGAATCAGTGACCTAGAGGTAAAAAGCTCTGTAACCCTCTGCCAATGCCCTGGAGCTCCCCTACCTTCAACACCACCAATTTAGAGGCTTTAAAATCACAGTCCCTATAGAATATGACATTCGTATAGTAATTTATCATAAAGCACTTTGTTCCAGAGCAGAAAAAAAAACTGTGAACGAAATTGCATTCATCTAGTTTAGTCTTAGTGTTAAAATATACATGAAAATAGAGCTACAGTATGTCAAATCAGGGGGCGGTATGGTGTAGCTGTTTTATCATAGAGCTACTGTATATAAGTTAGGAGATCCTGGTTCATTTTCTGGTGTGCCTTTTGGTCAGCTTGGAACCTTGTGCATCTGACTTAACCATATTCAGCTACTTTTGGTCTGCCAGCTGTAAAATAGGACAGAGACAGGACCCCAATTTAAATGACTGCAGTTGTCTGGATAGAGTCAGGGTCCAGGTAGTCCCATGATTATCCAAAGGCAAACCATATCCTTGGTGCATGTGTTACTGTCCAGATTTTCATGCTATATTTTCTTTATGTTACATTTCTTATCTGTATCCTGCTTCTCTGTGTCATTAATGTGGGCCACGGATAATCTGATTAGTGGTGAGCTGAATTTGGTGTAAGTACCAACAAAGTACATACAGTCACACACTACTTATGGCAGGCCAGCAGACAGGTAGCTTGGGCAGGGGTAGCACAGTACCATGGTAGCATGAGAATGTTGTTGTTATTGTAGTTGTGTGATCAAACAGTGTAGCCAGTGAGGAAGAATTATATGGGTCATATTGAAGAGGAAGGGAAGCATGTTGAGCACAGTTTTGGTGGTGCTGTTGAGGTTCTCAAAAATAAAGTCAATCAGACTTTTCTCGAAATGTGAAGTCGACTTACCAGAGTTGGAAATCAGGTAGGCAGGCAGGCAACAGTGCAGGAGTACACTGCACAAAATAGCAACACACAGTTCAAACCACATGGGAAGACTGATTGACAAGAGATCAAATAAGTCATAGATTGTACCTACCCTGTTCCTCCTACTAAGCTACTGTAAAATGCCTTCCCTCAAATTAGAATTTGTGGAACACAGACACAACTCATTGCTATTATAGCTCAGGACATACCCTGAAGTTCAGAAGTGTTCTATTCAGAGTTCATGTGAAGAAGTACTTCTTCTAAGAGAAGGTGGTTAATCTATAGAACAGCCTACCAGTGGAAGCAGTAGACATGATGACAGTACAGGTCTGGACTAAATTTTGCTTACTAAGGCCATCACTGGATTAGTAAAGTTGGTAGGGAACCACTACAAGTAAGTAAATGTTTACACAGCATATTTATTCATTGCTTATTAAGCAGTGGGGGTGGCATGATGGACTTAGAGCCGCTTCTGATGAGAGACTGATGAAGTTGCCAAAATCTGTTTCTCACCAAATTTGCAAATTTAGGAAATATTGGGTGGCCAAAGACTGCAGTTTGTGTAGTTATTTGCTCAGTGAATTGACCAGATGTGTGTGATGAGTCTATACGAATTGCTAATTTGTAGGCAAATTAGGCAGTTTGCATAGTTTTTACCTGGGGAATTGGCCAAATTTACACAGTGAATCTACACAGATTGCCAATTTGTGGGCCAATTGGGCAGCTCACGAAGTTCACATACAAATTTGTGCAGTTCACTGGTGAAGAACTACGTGAACTACATCTCTGTGTAAAGAAATACATCCCCCACCTGCTATACTGTAATATCACCCCCCCACCTCCCAAAAACTTTCTAGTCATGTACCCCTCACATCCTTCACTGGCACTCCCCCGCCCTGGTGAGTTTTAAAGCATTCTCATATAGTGACATAAAACTTCAATATACCCTTCTCCCAAATCGTACACCAGAAAAACTCCCCCTATCTCCACCACCTGAGTCCCACCACCAGGTCAAGTTATAAGACCCCCCCCAACCTCCTCTGGCCCCAACCACCCTTGTTCCCCACCCAGTACCCAGAAAAAATTTGACCTGTGATAAAGAAAATGGTCCCCCTGTGTGGGGTATCTGTTCTGTTCAGTGTCAGGCTCAGTGATGGTGCTGGTGCACAAATGAATGGTGACATCTTTGGTCCTAGTTAAACCTGATTGACTGAATTTTCAGCCACTCAGGTATTACTAGGAGCAAACTATGTCAGCATTCATTTATATGGGGCCCGTTACTGAGATAGATACTGAACAGAGAAGACACTCTGCACCGGGGGACCATTTTCTTTATTACAGGTAATGTCTTGGTGGTAAAAGTCAAATTTAGCAGCAGCCAAAAAAAAAATGAGTCGTAGCAGCTAGTTATCAGGCGACCAAAAAATTTAATTGTGTCTTATTTACAGTACCACTAACATCTAAAGCAGTTTTGTATTGTTTTGCTTGCTCATCCCTCACAGTGAGCACAGCACTGTGGGGCTCAGTCCAAAAAGTCAAGAAATTAGCAAAGAACTGCAGGAAAAGGATATCATAGACCTACATACTGCTCCAATTATGATCTTGTAGCACTAATGCATTTCATTTTGATAACTATGTGTGTGTCACCTAGTTTTTCATGGTATTTTTGCAAATCTCTGAAAATAACTCTCTCCTCTCCTCTCCCTCATTTCCCTTCCCTTCCCTTCCATTCGCTCTTCTCTTCGCTCTTCTCTCTAATCTTATTGCTGTTTTTGGCAGTAATGCACTAGCTGACACCCCCAAAGGTGAACACACCATCTTTGTTGTGACCCTGTCTATGCCACAAGTCTTCCAGGGACTCTCCATTAGGGGAGGCCCCAAAGGGTTCCCACACTTTCCCAGTGTCTCCCTTGTATTCACCAGAATTATCAGTGACCAACAGTAAATGCCCTCAGACTCCAAACCCTCCTAGTTTGAACTGCTTCCATGGTGGCTGTCCACAGAGGCATCCAAGCAACTGGATAATGGAGCATGTTGGTCCCAAATAATGTATCAGTGAACAGCTGTTGCTGTGTGAGGTCCTTGCCCCCTCAGGTCAATTGGGAAGCGACCTAAGGCAAAGGTGCCCTGAAGGCAGCTCACGTGTGCTGCTCTCACTCTGGCATTTTATGCTCCTCACACTGGACTCCCTATCAGAGGCTCTACCAATCGGTATGCTGCAGGCCTACGGTTCTTGTAATCTAACCCCTGTTGGCAGGAGGTTTTTTGTTTTACATTAATGGAGAAGTTAGGGTTAATTATTAAAGAACAAAAGTAAGGAAGTGTGAAGTTGTGGTTTTATGAACCCGAACTCCACCCATCCATGTCTCCAACCCCATTAACCATACCAGATTGAATGCCAAAGTACACCCCAAGTTTTATACAGTACATTTGATTTACCATCATAAATAAATAACGTAGTATAAGGGAATACAGTTATATCCCATGATGGGTACTGCACACGTATGCTGTGATATACATGACCACAGGATACAAGTCTGGGGCAGTGTGTGTGTGTGTGTGTGTGTGTGTCTGTGTGACTTCTGAAGCAGTTGCATCATCACACACATTGCACCACACATGTAACAGACTTTGCAGTTGGTCAGGAAGTAGTTATATCATCACACATTGCAGCAGACCTGTGTCAGACTGCAAGTAGCCTGTAAAACAGTTACATCATCAGACACATTACACCAGACCAGTAGTGGACTCCCAGAATGGCCCTGGGGGCCAGTCATAAATAGAAATGTGTGAAGTTGAGTAATCTTTGTTACACAAGAACTTTGGGAAGTTTCCTGAATTTGCGAGGCACTTCATAAAGTCTTCACTTGGTGAAGTGTCAAACTCTACCTGGCAAAACTACATGAAGTGGCACAAAGTGCAATTTCACATAAATTTGTTCCTAATGAATTGACACTTCACCCATGAAGAACTACACAGAGTGTTTCCATATTTTCATAGGAGAGTTCTGCTATGAGGTTTGGGCAGATGGAACTATTCAGATTCGCTTTGCTGTCCTCTCATCCAAACCTCAGGCTTGAAGTCTATTATACAATAAGAGACATCCCTCAGAAAGTCCTGTTAACTTATAAATCACTTAAATGTAGTTTGAGTGAGTTATAAAAACATAACATTTTAAAATATAGATATAAAATGGTTCAAAACATTTTAGAAATCCTGTTATGTTTGACAACATCTGATATTGACATGCATAGACAAATATAGACCCATGAGAATGGTATTGGTATGATCTATTCATGTTAACCAGACTCCAAGCTTTCATTAAAAAACCTGCATTTCTAAGCCCAACAGTTCAAAAGTTACAGCATTTAAAATATAAATTCCAGTGTAACCCCCCACCGGCCACTTGTTTAACCAGTAAGCACACCTCCCATACTTTTTTCTGTCCAGGGGAAAAGAGAGGATGGGGGTACAAAGCAAATAAACACAGAAACACACAAAGTGTGTACAAGACACAAACAGACCTTTACCAAAACCCAGGTCCTGAGGAGAGAAACTTTGCTGAGGGCTATGCCAGGTTTGCACTTCTGGCAGGGGTACCCAGTAAATCCACACAGGAAGCATTAACAGGATTGTCCATACCAGGATGGGATTCTAGAGTGCGGCTTTATTCCAAAACAGTTGGTACACAGAAGGAAAGATGGCCCCCCAAGGGTTTACATTTCATGGCACAAGGCAATGCAGAACAACCTCTGTAGAAAACAGAAACTCAAACTTCCCATATAGCATAGGATTAAACATCTGGAAATGTGGCACTGGCCATGCTGAAACACACAATTTCTTTCTAGTGGCACTAGGCCACGACTTAGAACCTATTCCTATTTGGCATAGGCTTTAAAGTAGGAAATGTGGCATCTAGCCATGCCAGAGCACACTGGTGCTAAAGAACTAGGACAACCCCACCCTGGGAGAAAACTTTACTCTTCAGGCATTGGTCATATGCGCTGAAAAACCACAGGTGCCCTTACAGAACTCGAAGTGCTGAACTGGTCTGTCCAGATGGGGGGGTTTCCTACCTTTTGCTTTCTCATCCATACCCAGCCATTCTTTCAGAATTACACCTCAACAGATAATGAACAGAAGAAATTATGCTTTCTTTAAATGTTTAGCACATTTTAACATCAGAAACACCACAGGGGTGTAAAATTAAAGTTCTGTACAAAGTGCTAAGTCACACCTGGGACTCCACTGTTGCCAACCAACTTTAGGAAAACTTCTTGAGAAAAGTCTCAATACAGAACTGGGTGAATGGGTCCCTTTTTCAGAGCAACACCCCAAAGAAAACAAAGTAGGTACATTTCTCCTGGGAACTCACAGACAGAATTACTCACAGTTTGTACACAAAGGCAACTTCAAATGTCCTGGATCAAACAGGAGATTGCCCCTCAGATGCTCAGCAGTCCTCCTCATCCCACTGGAGATGAGAACACCAGGAACTCCTGAAGATGGTTTCCACCACTTAACAAGGCAGGTAAAATGTTCTCAAACTAGGGTGAGAAAAAGTAGGCTCTCCTCAGAGCCCACACAGCAGCTCTTCACTCCTCCAACTGCTCACACAGAACTCTTGGATCATACTCCCCAGAAAATTCTAAAACTCCCCACTCACAACAAGCTATGTGGCTTATGATGCTGCGAGAGTTCTAAATGACATCACCTCTCTGCTCTCAGCTGAGATCAAGCAAGCAGAGAGGGAGCAGGTGAAAATCTATTTAACTAATTATTCACCAGCTGCCTTCCCTACCTAACACTGACACTGATGGGATTCTAGTAACCCCAGGGTGCAGCGGGGTTACACTAGCATTATAAACAATCATAAAAATATGTTTGTAAATGGTTGGAAGATATTAGTGGTGGTTCTGTTTAAGAACAGACAAATTATTTTCTTGTTTATGCTGTCAGAACATATGTATGAAATCTGGGTTGTGCTTTGCCATCCAGTTTGATGGGGTTCACTGGGTGGCAGATGTTGGAAAGATCGTAACATCACATTTCCTTACCTTTTCTTTCAACCCTTTCTATTGCATTAATATTGTTTTTCACAGTACAATGGATTTTTTGTCTTTTTGAGATAAATGGCCATAGCGCCTTACTTTGTATATGTACCCAAGCAGCTGACCTGTCAGACATGGCCCAGAATATTGAACCAGACTTTGTCCAAGCCCTGTAGTGCACTTTGTTATTGGCCTGCTGCATCATCACACACATTGTTCCAGACCTACCCATGCATTTTACAAGTGATCCTAAAAGCCACTCACGATGCTGCTGCAACACACACATTGCACTAAGGTCTGCAGGGAGGGTTGTTACCAGCACTCAAGAGATCAGATAAGAAAAGGGGAGTCTATTAAACTTCTTTATTATTGATTATAAAATGAAAAAAATGGTGAGACAGAAAAATAGGATGCCAAACCAAATCACAGCGCTTCGAATATTAGGTCTTCGTTAGCGGTCAAGTTAATTGCAGAATCACTCACAAACAGCTACGTCATTGCACACACTGCACCAGCTCCCCATGGGTGCTTCCTGAAAATACATTTCGGGGAGGATTTACAAGTGGCCACTTATTTGGTCACATGAGAGGGCGTTAACTTGGTGATAGTAGTGAAATTTGTACTAAAAATATAACAAATGTAAAAGTTATGAATGAAACAAAATGGAACTAAAAAAATAAGTCCTCATGCACGTGCAGTTTCCACTTCTTCAGACTTCATTTTTTTTTGCATCTTTTTTGAAAAGTCACAAAGCAAAAACCTAAGTATGAAAAAGCACAAAGTACACTTGTGCAGGGACTTAGTTTTTTTTTTTTCAAGGCAATGTTCAGAAAATCCATTATGCGTGGGTTTTGGAAGTTACCTTGTACATGGTCATGAGGGAAGACAGTAACTTGCGAAGTGCCAAAATGTGGATAATAAAATATTATAAAGTAAAAAAGTTGTGAGTAAAAGAAAATCAGTGTTAAAAAAAAGCTGAGACCATGCATGTGTGTAGTTTTTTTTTTTTTTTGGGGGGATTAGGTTTCTTGCATCTTTTTAAAGAAATGTGAAAAAACTAAGTCGGACAAAGTGGGAACTGTGTATGTTCAGTGACTAGATTTTTTTTAACACTAATTTGATTGTCATCATAATTTTGTCATTTTTAATATTCTTCTATCCAAAATTTGGAAACTTACAAGTTACCACCCTCCCTCATTATCACATAAGTGGCAACTTGAAAAAAACACTGGACATTGACTTTTTTGTAACAGTGACTTCCATTAACGTTACTGCCAATAGTCATGTAAATGGCAGAATGCATGTGTGGCTGGAGTTATGAGTCACATAAACAGCAGACTGGGGTTAATCGAAAACACTTTATGAAAAATTTGCACAAAACAGAACTATGCATGCACAAAGCCTTAATCTTATTTTAATGATCATTTTAAATCTACACATTTCTTTGGCCAAACTTGAATGAACCTGAAAGTTTCAGGTTTCAGGTTTCAGCCTTGTTTGTGTTATCAGTGAGCCAAAAAAGGTCTTAAAATGAATATTATTTCATGTTTCCATCTTTCTAAAACTTTTGAAACTGCCAAACCAACTGTTACCAAATTTTTAGAATCCAGAGATCCTGGACCCAAGAATGTGCATGACAAATATGAAGTTATTCTGTCTAAGGACAGCTATGGTGTTAATAGTGCAACAATCAGGGTTTGACTTAGAGGTGCCAACTCAGCCTTGATTATAGCAGTACACATTCGTGGATATGTATTCTGCTAAACTAGGTCATAGAAACATAAGCCCTGTTTACAACGCTGCAGCACTCCGGAATTTGCGTCACTCCTCTTCTGCTGCGATGGCCGTAGCAGCTCAATTACCTGTTTGCACAGCCCACACTGTAGGCTGCTCCAGTGGGGCTGTATGCAAAGTGGCCAGGTTGTTCCACCCTCTGGATATGCTCACAAGTAAAAGCTTGTGCCATGCTTTGCACTTCCGAGTTCTGCAAAGAGCATTTTTCACAAGCAGAAACAAAACTGAACTCGGGAACATGCATTTAAATGTAAAACGAGGTCTAGAAATATAACAGATTGGAGTCCTAAAGTGGGATCACCATACTGGGCATACGCAAATGCATATTCATGTCCTAGGGGAGAGAGAGGATATGCATGTGCATTAGTGCATGCCCAGTAGTGCGGTCCCAGTTTACAAACTTAATCTGTTATACTTGCAGCCCTCATTTTACATTTGTATGCACTGTAAACATAGAAACATAGATTTTGATGGCAGATAAGGACCAATTGGCCCATGCAGTCTGCCCATTTCCCTACCTATTGGATAAGCTGCAGATCCTACTTTACCAATAGCCTTCTTCTTCCTACCCCCCCCACCAGAATTGCCTTATGTCTGTCCCATGCATTCTTGAATTCCCTCACTTTCCCCGAGTTCAGCTTTATTTCTTCTTGTGAAAAGTGCTCTTTTTTGAACTCGGGTGTGCTAAGCCCTGCATTAGAAGCTCAAGGAGCCACTGGAGGATGCCGGGAGAGCAGAGGCTCAATCAGAGTGAGTGACGCAGACTGTCTACATCACATGGTTAATGTGCTGTCAGTCACTTGCCCCGATATGCATCACCTTTCCTGAGTTGCATCAGAAACCTGATGTGAAACGGGCTTTGGTCACTCCCCTAAGTGTCCACACTGTGGACTTTGAAGTGCATCAACCTCTGCGCATGGATTGATGCGCTTTAAAGTCAGTGGTGTAAACAGGGCTATAGAAGCATAGAATTTGACAGCAGATAAGGACCACTTGGCCCATCCATCCAGTCAGCCCATTTCTCTCTACCTACACTATTACCACAAGACTGTGTCCAATCTACAGCTCTTTCTCCCTTCCCCCTTACTTCCACTATGATTGCCTTGTACTTACCCCATGCATTCTTGAACCCCACTGCTGTTTTCACTCCCACCACCTTGACTGGAAGGCTGTTCCAGGAATCCACCACTCATTTTGTAAAGAAGTACCTCTTCACATCTCTCCTGACTCTACCACCCCGCCTCCAGCTTCATAGCATGGCCTCTTGTTCTTGAGGTCCAAGATCATTTGTCATCAGAGTGTAGTAACAGGCAGGGAAAAGGGCAGACTAGATGAACCTACCTGTCCTTTTCTGCTGACAAATACTATGTTGCTGTGTTTCTGTGTTACTCTGTTAAATTGCTGGTGCTATATTTGTTAAATGTTTAGTGACATTTGCTTTATGTTTCTTCACAAACACTGATCTGATGAAGTGGCTCTAGCAATCAAAACAAAATGGCAAACAGCCATAGTGAAATGTTGGTGAGTGCAGCTCATAGTGAAATGTTGGTGAGTGCAGCTCATAGTGAAATGTTGGTGAGTGCAGCAGTCTTCTTTAGTCTAATTTCCCCAAGTCCTTTTCTGTTATCTCCACAACACTATCTTACTATGTAGACCATTGAAGAGTTCCTCTTATCTGTATTATGCACTCTGGTCAAATCCCATGAAATTCAGGGGTGTCCGGATACCACGTCACAGTATATGTAAATACCATGTTGTTTTTACAGCTGGATTCATGTATTAAAGTTTAGTTTGTTTGTTGCCCTAGGAAAATGGCCAAAGTTCATGTGATTAACAAGTATGTGTATTAACTCTGACAAGATGAACAAAAGGGGTTACAGCTGTTAATTAAAGGGCACTAAGCGCCCATGACACAAGATGTTTTTTGTGTAATTGTGCTTCTGTATATATGACACCATCTAAGGAAAGAGGTTCATATATGCTGGTAACATTTTTTTTTCAAGATGTTTGAAAGAAAACTGGTACATCTGATATAACCTCTGGACATCAAAATCCACTTTACACATCTTTTTTTTTTTTTTTTTTTTTTTTTTACTCAGTATTTCTTCACCCCCTTGCCTGAGGAACTCTCTCCAGCAACTGCCTAACCTGCTGTCTACCTCCCGCTGTGGCGACTGCAACTACTCCCTCACTCCGACCAGGCAGCATCCCCGGATCTAAGCCCCCATGGGGAAGGGCTGCCCTATCTTCCCAGGGCACTCTATCTGTAGTATAGCGCACCTGTCGGAGTGCGAGGCCAGTGAGAGTGAGGAGCCCAGCATTGGGAGTGTGGAGCCAGCAGCAGTGCTTTCGCCTATCCTCCTGAGGGGGGGCTTTTCCGTTTTTCTCTGTTTCCCCAATGCTCGGTCGTGCAATGGCGTCAATGGCACTATTACCGGCGCCTGCACGCTTGCCGCCCAGCAATGCGTGGCGGTAAACTCGGCTCCCCCTGTTTCTCCTGAGGTCACCCTGTGTGACGAAACCCCAGAGTCCTCCTCGAAGTGAGAGCAGTCCTCCGGACGCTCAATCTCTTACCTCCCCTGCCGACCCCCGATGACCCGAGCTCGCTACTGAACCCGGATCGCCAGCTGTAAAAATGAGTGATATCAATTAATCAGTCAGTCAAACAATCATATTTCATTATTATCTTCCAGTGCTTTCGCAGGCAAAGCCTGCGAAAGTGAGGAATAATTGGTACTACCGGTGCGAGAGTGAAATGTTAGCGATATTGTGATTTAAGATGTAAGATGACTTTTTACTGGTATGAAACCTATATAGATTTTAATAAAATTATGGAGACTAATACCAAAATTCAGAAAAAATGCAAAACATTTTTTTTACATTTTATTTTTATAAAATTGATGTGACATTTTTCATGTTGGTATTTAAAAAGTATATCAATATACTTAATTGTTATGGAAAAAGTATATTGATAACATTATTTAACAAAAAAAATGTATGTATGTGTATATATATATATATATATATTTATATATTAATATAGCTAGAGAAAAGTGACTGTCTCTAGATCAATAACATAATTACTACTGTTACATAATAACATACAAACACACAAAAGAACCAGCAGAAAAAGACCACCTGGTCTATCACGTCTGATCGGTAAGTGATGTAAGGCCTGGCTTTATTCCAGTGACCCCCCCCATCCACCCGGCCCTCTTCTCCCCTGCCTTTGTCCCAAGGGTTCCCTTTGTATTTGTCCCAGGCTGTCTTCAGTGCTCCCGCCAACTTAGCTAATACCAGTCCCTCTGACAGCCCATTCCAGCTGGACAACACCTTTTCTGTATAGAAATGCCTCCTAACATCCCTTCTGAATCTCCCTCCCATCAATTGTAGGCTGTGCCTTCTTGTGATGGTGTTAGCATTCATTTTAAATAAGCCCTCCCTTTTCACTCTGTTAATGCCTTTCCATTTCTTTAAAGTCTGCACTACAAGCTTTCATTTATTTAGTTTTTTTTTATTTAGTATGCTTTTTTTAATTTTGCCACCTACAGCTGAACAGCACCCATCAGTCCTGCCCCCCCCACACCTAGTCCCATCACCTTCTTTCTCTGTGGCTTACCTCAGCTCTGTAGCAGCCTGGCTTGCCCCCCAGGGTGGAGCTGGTTGGGGTGGACCCTACCTCCCAACAAAGACTTGCTCGCTACAATCAGAGCAAGAGCTGTGGTCATTGGTGTGGCACCTGCGGTGGGGGGCAGATGTCTTCCTGCAGTGGTTGGGGATTTTCTCTCTCGTTTTCTGGTACCCTGCCCCTAGGACACTAACTCTAGTGCATGTGCATGCAATGCATGCCCGTGTGCCAAAGCAGAGCCGACATCCTCCCACCTAATTCCACTGTGCCGAATGCATCACCACCCGTGGTCACCCAGGAGGCAGTATTGCATAGGTGTCTGTTCACCCTCCCTCCTCGAGATGGAGAATGTCTTCTGGGATGCTCTGTGCACCTCCCCAGCTGACCCTCTGATGACTTGGGCTCATTCCCGAACCGAGGTCGTCGGCATCGTGGGCGGAAGTTTTACCGCTGCACTGGTAGGCCAGCCTCTCCAAGCTTCCATTTAAAAATAAAGTTTCTAACCTCAACAGTTCCACAGTCAGACCTTTCAAAAGATACTTTGTTTAAAATGTGATGACTTGGAGCCATTTGGGCTACAGACTTAATTGTGTTTGTTTGTTAATGAAAGTTTGGAGTCAGTTAAGTACAAGTAAGCATTAATCACCGCCAGCTGAGGGCTCTGCCGGTGGATTAATGCCCACTGGGGGGGTTGGTGCCCGAGGGTGCAGCCCGAGGGTTCCCACTGCTCAGCGGCATTAATCCATGGCAGGCCGAGGCTGAAGGTGATTAATGCGCTTAAATATGCTCGTAGCGGCAGCGACGAGCCTATGTTACCGGCATCACCCTGGCTGCTGTGCGCGGGATTAAGTGACGGCCACGGCTGCCGCGGCCGAGCAGGTGTTAAGCCACAGGTAGCGCTTCGCTCGGTCACTACCAGCTGTGGCCATGGAGGCACCTGAGGGTAGCAGCCCACTCCGTTCCTCGTCCTGCACACAGGTGCATCGGTGTGAAACTGCTCTGACACCCATCAGCTGATGCCGTCCGGGGGTTGTGTCACAGTACTCTCTATGTGCTGATTTACTGCTCTGTGGTGGGGAGGTTCTCGCTACTACCTCCGTTGCCTCTGGCGCTTGGTGCTGCCATGGATCGAGGAGGGGGGGCGCCGCCGCTGGCACCGCGAGGTGGTGCCTCAGCGGGCTGCTACCCTCGAGGAGCCTCCCATGGCCACAGCTGGTACTGACGAGCGGGCATATTATGGCTCATACTCCGCCGGGTTTCAGCCGCCGCGCCCATTCGGCCAATCGTCGCGCTCGTTTCCACAGCCCGACTGAGAGCCGTGTTACAAGTATCATTAATGTATCACAGCAGTGACCATGCATCAATATAAAAACATGAAATGTTTCATAATGATGTAAAAAAAAGGTCCTGTCTTTTTAACATTTTGTATTGACATGTACTGTACATGCATGCACCAACACAGGAGAACTGTACTAACTATTCAGATGTTACAGTTTCCAGAATATAGCTTCCAGCACTATAAACATGTCATGTAGGATTATTTTTGGAAGTGCACGTAAGACACTAGTGTTGCTTTATCTGTGAATAAACGTATTCTTTTCTAGTTATGTAATGTAATCAGCCACTCATCAATTCCCTTGTCTACTTCTCTATTGTTTGGATGCACGTCCAGGTTGCTCCTGTAAATGTGCATTTTCCCACTTGCTGCCACCCAGTTACCAAAGTCTAAATTAAAAATATTTTATTTCTAATATGCCTTTTCCCAGGGGCTCAAAGTGCTGTTCATGCAAACAGAGACAAAACAAATCAGTGACAGATCTTAAATACATTTATGCTTTGTTTCTTAGCTGTTTTCGTAACATCCAGGGCAGGCTCTACCCCCCTTAAGAGGTGAGTCCCAAAGAGGTTGAAACATGTGTCTATACTTTGCCATTCTCAGCCTGAGCTGGATCAGTTATATAAGTAAAAAATAAGCCACAAACGGGGTGTGGCCTACTGCCTGATAAATGCACAGTCCAGGGTGCATAGTAAGGCTCGAGGTGCTTGTACCTGGGAAGTGCGTTTATCAGACACAACCCACACCCTGGAGTGGCTCATTGCACTTATATAGTTGGTCAAAGAAATGAAATAAAAAGGAACCATGACAGTAAAATAAAAATATTAATAAAAGGGTTTTTAAAATGTTTCTTTAGATGTGTCAGAGTACCACTGTGTGCTACATGCAAGACAAATATGGTGCCACTAGGGGGTGCTGCATTGTTTTGCCTCTTTTGGCTACCCACCACCACCATTTATGTTGTTGCCATTCATGTTGTTGTTGTACAGTTCATTTTTTTAGTGGAGTGTTGCTTGATGTCCATTCTGTGTTGCCACTACTTTATATTTGCTGGCATCTGCCAAGCGAGTGACATCTGCATTCAATCAGCGCTACCCTGATGGTGGTAGTGCTCATAGTGTTGGTGAAGGCCACGGCTTTCATGTTTAGATGTGGAAGCTTCAGTTTCCCTGATCTGTTTGATATTACTGCCCAATGGAGCTGTTTGTTTTTTAAAAGAAAAAAAACTAACTAACTCCAGTTTAGAGCTGTCTAATGGTTCTGTTTGTTTTTAAAAAGAAAAAAACGCTAGTTTTGCATGCGAGAGGCAATGTTTGGGTAGAGGGACTTTCAGGTAGATGGGAGGCCAACAGACGAGAGATATTGAAGGCAGCAACAGTAACTTGGGCCAATGATTATATGGCTGTAAGTAAACAAACTGAAAAAAGCAAGAAGATGTCAGTTTTGTTTGTTCTTTTTTTGTTTGTTTAATAATGTCTAATGTTTACTTGCTGTTTGGTGTGGATGACTTTATTAGCAATCTAACAGAATTTTAGTTACTCTATTAGGGCAATCACTGGGGTTTTACAGCACTAACATAGCTGCCAGAAATGTTTTTCCCAAAGTTTCTGTCAGGCATGGATATGTGGGATGCGCTGCATCCTGATTGCCAGAAAAGTGCCACCCACAGGGTTGTTGCTTTATAAACACATGCCTAGTGGTGGCTACTGTCCAATCAGGGTGCAGCGTTTTCCCTACCCATTTCATAAGCTTGTGTAAAAGGCAAGGATCGGATTCACAAAGCATTTTGGGACTAAGTCCCACTCTGCAACTCCATTTGTGGACTAAAATCTCTGCAGCTGTGGAGATTAGTATTCATAGTCTCCCACAGCTGTGGAGCTATTACGCCAGGTCCCACTGGCCATAACATTTTTCCGCAGCTGTGGGGACTTCCAGGGCAACACCACCCGCAAGCCACCATAAATCGTGGAGCTCGTTGTAAGCTCCACCTTTGTTAATACCTCAGCTGTGGGAAAAACTGTGGATCTGCAAGTGGCAACCCACTTGTGCCGGGTTTTTCCCACAGCTGCAGGACTTTCATGTGCTTTGTGAATCTGGCCCAATGTTTGTTCTGGTGAAGCCTTGTTAGTCTGACTTACACAAGGATTTGCATATCCATGATGCCTTGTGGTGGGAATGAGGCTTGGTAGTTTATATGTATGGTTTGGAGAGACGCACATAAAGCAAACAATTTGGATATTTCTTCTATCCTAGCATCATTTTACAGAAGCTATACTCTGCGTTCCTGCAGACAGCCTCTCTAGTTTGTTCACTGCAAGAGTATTAAATGGTGTGTATAGTACCAAATGTGCTAGCTTCCTGAGACTCAGGGTTTGAGGAGGGGGTCTTTAATTGCATTCACTTAGGCTGTCACCCCTTTTTTAATTCCCTTTTAATCCCTTGCACCCCTTTTCCCAACTGTTGGGTACTGTGAATGACCCTACCCTTAGCTATGTGCCAGGGAGTGCATCCTCCTAACTGGTAGCTTTCCAATGTAGTTATGTGGATGAGGAGGAAAGGACGATGAGATCAGCTCCCATCCATGGGTGTTGACAGGTATATGCAGTGTATACTAATGTGTATAAATTTGGTAGCCTGAGTGTCTCTTCAGAGTTGTGTAGCATCCATCATTTCCCCTGCTTCTTTCTTTGTAGAATACTGTATAGTGCTCCTTGCTGTTGCCACACTAATCCACACACTAGTCCGTTGTTTCCTGTAGTGGACAAGACTGAGCAGGGAGTAGGGCAGGACCTGGACTGGAGACAGGGTGGGTGTGCTAAACATGACTGTTCTGGAAGGAATAAGAGTATTGATTTTTGGGCCAGGGGGATGCACAGGCTTTTTGAAATGGCTTGCTGTCAACTAAAAACAGCATGTTTGTTTAATGTGGTTTGCCACCCATACCCGCATACAGGGCAGCTTTGGTCCACCGGTGGCAGCAAGTGGAAGACTTCTTGACAATTAGGACTAGGACTACTGGAAGGAAGTAAAGAGATAGTGTGGACAGGACCGGGATGACTCTCAGTCAGAGGAGGAGCAGCATAGACCACTCGGTCCATCAGAGCCTGGAAGCAGCAACACTGTGTTTACATGTTTTGTGTGTGTGTTAAGATAGATCAAATTCTGAGTTGGTTACAGTTTGGTGACTGTTACCTAAAGCAGGCAGTCATTTCACGTCAACTGTACTCCTAATCGGAATCTCCACTAAAGAAGTAATCAGCTTTTTTACACACTACCATGGCAGGCAGGCAGGGGGAGTATGGTTCATTCATAGTCAGTGTGTGGCGTACTTGTGGGTGTGCTCATTTTTCTGTTTTTCCTTTCCTATGGTGATATACAATTATGTAAACAAGGGCTGCAGAAGAGGGTTTTTGATGTGTAGCAGACATTCATGTAAATATGTATGGAAGCTTGACTCTTGACACCAGCCAAGCACAGAACAGAATTAAGCATTAACTTGATTTTTTTTCTGTTCATTTTAAGTCATTTCTTTAAATTTAAATAAGAATTGGGCTTTGCTGAGGTTCTAGTTTTAGCATGAGTAATACCAGCCAACTGCTTACTGAGATTGTCTGCAAAAATACAACTCCATTTAGTGCTGTTTCTGTTCTGTATTTCTTCTCTTTCGTTTAATTATTTGTTACTAAAAAAAACAGTATATTTGTCAGAAAAGGCAAAGCGTGCTCTGTACTGCAAGGTGCGCCATTTGTAACTGATGAATGTGTGATGTTCATGTCCTAAGCAGGTTCTACTGGCCTTAAATAGGCATCCCACCAACTTTATTGGCAACAGCCAATATAAAACAAAAATACAAAAATGTGTTACTTATGTAGATAAAGATATCAGAGGACTGAGGAAGTGGTAGAATGGCGCCACAATGCTGGGGTTTAGTGGGAGTCCTCTATCTTTATCTCTGTCTTTTTATTGTTTTTATATTGGCTGTAGTCAATACATTTGAAGGTGATATGCCTAGTGTTCTATTGTGATATTAATCATGTTGTCCAATTCCAGAGGTGTCTTTGCCAGTAGGGCTGTATCTGAATAAGATACCTATCAAATATGTGAAGAATCTTGGTCGCACATGCACCCTACGTATGCTGTTTGTTGGTTTTGGACCTGACACATGGCCTTCAGATCTTAACTGCAAGGCCAGTGGTGTCTTGTGGGGGTGGGAATAAAACAGTGTTACGTTGCATCGATCCTGAGTCTGGTGCAAGGATTGGGGATTTGTGTCTGGTGTCTGCCGCTCATTGGGGGGGGGGGTTGAACCAATAAGTGAATTTGGTGCTTGGGGTGGGATCAAGATGCTGTATCCTATGAGAGATTGTCTACATGAGAGCTCAGTGCAAGGCCAGGGGGAGTAGGGTTGAAACTGTCAAATTCACCAAAGAGCCTCTAAAACCCTAAAGCTTCTGGAGGACTAGCACCCCCAGAGCCCCAGCCTTCGTATAAAAATGTTTCATATGCTATATCATTCTCTGTTTCCAATGGGGTATTTGCTGGGGAAATATAAATTGCTAGTCCGGTAATCTTGTGTGTTTATTTGGAAGGATGAGGTTAGCCTTCGTGGTGATGGTGGGGTCTTGTTGAACCTCTAAATGTGCCTGGTGTGTGGGGATTGAATTGCTTGCTGAACCTGGAAATAAATCTGGTGCTGGGGAGGAGGGCTGTAAATATAAGGTCCTGGACATTCAGCAAGGCACCATCTGGTGTTGGGGGGGGTTGACACTAAGAATGCTTGACACTGTTAGTCTGCAAAAATGTTGTCGTTTGTTGGGGAACTGCAAACAACATGTAATTTGGTTTCAGTGTAAGTTTTGTAGTGGTTTGAGGAGGACAGATTGATTTTCTTGGAAAGGACTGGTGTCTCCCATCTTCTAAAAAGCACTTTATGTGCACTAGTCAGTAGTAATACTATGTTCCTAGACTCCACGTGCTCTCTCCACTTCACAACCTGCTATTATTTGATACAGAATTCCTCAGTTCTCCCAGCGTTACCCAGGAAGTGACTGACCTAAGCAATGCCTTGGGAGTGGGCTTTCTCAGACACATATCAAAAAAGGCATTTGGCAGAGCCTGCTTTCAGGGCTTTGGTTAGGTTGGCCACCTCCTGGGTAACTCTTAGAGAACTGAGGAATTCAGTATCAAATAATGGCAGATCATGGAGTGGGGAGAGTGGGCAGAAGCTGGGGAGTATAGTAGTGTAGTGGACACCACATACCTAGGTTTTGGAACTGATCGGAGGGGGTTGAAGGGGCCAGGGGAGTCAGGGCTGTGAGTCAGGTTAAGGGGCCTGGGAACCCAGTTGGAAGGGGTGTTCTGTGATCCTGGACTACTACAGGCCTTCTACGGGGCTCAGGGAGGGGGTTGTTTGACATATGTTGTGGATGGATTTGTTTGATAACTAATGATAATGAAGATGCCTGGCAGTCACAACTGGAGCCAGGAAGGACCCCAACAGCAGCAGGTAAGGAGAGGGAGGACTTTCTTCTACACTGGTTTGCAGAATCAGAATAGGATTCAGATTCTGCATTGGAAGGGTGTTTTAGGAATTTGGATTTTTGGACTTGAATACCAAAATTCTGAACTATGAAAAAGCTCCAAATCTGATTAATCCGATTCCATTCGGTGGATTCCATGCATCCCTCTGTTTGGCATTATGGACGAGGGGATACCCTCCCCCCCCCTTCCCCCGCAGAGTGTGCCATTATTGACTACTCATCCTTCTGGGAAGTTAAAGTTCAGTGTGTGATTCTGAGCTCCAGTTTCCAGCATAGCACCACTGTGCACTGATCAATGGAAAGTACTTGGTAACAGTATTTAGAAAGTGCTTCTCTATCTGTACAATAAAGGAGAAATATACATGTTAAGTTGTTTTAATCCAGTCAAATTGTAATGAGCCTGGTAGAACACATACAACAGCTTAGGGCTTTGTTAAGAAAGAGGTCCCCCTCCATAAATGGCTAGTAAATTTTCCTGAACAACTCCTCAGAGTGTCTCTTATTCCATTTTTTTTATTTTTAAATGCATGAAGTATCTTAAGGAGCTTTACAAAGGAGTAAGCTAGGTACTGATGTCGCAGGGACTACTGTATATTAATATACATGGGCCCGGATATTCAAACTGCGCCATTCTGAGGCGCAAGCCCTTGTGCTGCTCAAAATGGTTGCGCAGGGGTGTGGCCGGGGCAATATTCAAAGGAGTTGCGCTATTGAGCAACTCCTTTGAATATCACCCCCCAGCCACAGCCACTGTGCATGGCGCAGTGGAACTTGCGCCACCGCAAGTTGTCAGAATTGAGCATTCAACTTGCGGTGGCGCAAGTACCATTGCGCCATGTGCAAATTTCCGATATTCAAACGGTGACATGCAAATGGGGCCATAATTCATGCAAGGTGCAGGGGGGGCCATTTGCATCTGATTATGGCCCCATTTGCATGCCATTAGCATGTAGGTGCGCCGATCCCCGAGGACTTGCGCCTGGCCACCCTGCCAGGCAGCAGCCGTCGGGGACCGACGCATCCATCGCTGGCAGAACGCGGAAACAACCCCCTTAAATATCCCTTGCGCCCGGTCATCGCGGGCAGAAGCGTGAAAACAAATCTCTGGCGCCCGGTCGCCGGGAAGAATGTGGCACGACAATTTCGTCATATTTAGCCGCGTTCGGTCGCGGGTGAATATGAAATAACCTTTAGTGGCTTGCTATCGCTGGCAGAATAAGGACTTCTTAACTCGGTTGCTTCGGTCCAGTGGGACTATACGCTTGAGTCGCTGGCAGAATAGCTTAATGACACCCCTCAAATATTCTTCGGTGCCCAGTCAACCATTTACGCATTTATTTGGTGCCTCACTACCTCGCCTCCCCCGCAGCCGGGTGGGTGGCAGTATCCCACCTATTTGCCGCTTCGCCGCCGGACCGACTGAAACCGCTGGGGCTGCACGCCCATTGGTGCAGAGCTAGAGCTAATGGGTGTGTAGCCCATACCGCATATGATAGTCCAGATTTGTGAATGATGTTCATTCACAAATCTGACTGTCATGTGTCGGTATGGAGCTGTACGCCCATTGGCTCTAGCTCTGCACCAATGGGATGCAGCTCCGCCGACAGTCAGTCGGCAGGTGGCGGGTGGCAGGCGGGTGGATGTTGCCGCCACCGCCGCCGGGGAGCGGAGTGGTGGGGCTTCGTGGGTGGGTGGGTGGGGACACCAGACACCAGGGAGGTGTTTGGGGGTTATTAAACATTCTGCCCGCGATTCATTACGGTCCACTGGACCACCAGGGAGATATTTGGGTTGGGGGTCTTTACATTCTGCCCGCGATCGGGCATTGGGAGATGTTTGGGGTTGTCATTATACATTCTGCCCACGATCGGGCATTGGGAGATGTTGGGGGTTGTTTTCACGCTTCGCCCGGATCGGGTACTGGGGAGATGTTTGGGTGGGGGTGCTTTACATTCTGCCCGCGATCGGGCACTGGGGGTTGTCAGTATACATTCTGCCCGCCATCGGGCATTAGGGAGATGTTTGGGCCGGGGTTGTCATTATACGCTCTGCCCGCGATCGGGCACTGGGGGTTGTCATTATACGCTCTGCCCACGATCGGGCATTACGTCCACTGGACCACCAGGGATATGAACGGGAGGGGGCCACATTGATGCCTGCAATCGGGCTGGTGGAGGGGCACAGGGACTGAGTTGGGGGCCAGCCACGGGTGGCAGTTGCTGTGTTGCGCCCTGCAATACAGCAGCTCACCTGTGGGTGGCCCTCAACTTGATCCTTTTTTTTGCTCAAAGTTGTGCAGGCGCAGGTTGGGGGTTGCGCTTCAGACAATCCTGGCACAACCCACTGAATACTCCGGCTGTGCAGTTTATGCATGGTTCCTCCCCCTCCTGTTGAGCATGCATTCATTTGCATTGCGCTGTTGCTCAACCTGTTTTCAGTGGCGCAGCTGCCTCCTGCTGAATATCGCAGAATGGCACAATGTAGGACTTGAGCATGCGCAACCCTGTTGCGCATGGCGCAACCCTTTTGAATATCTGGGCCATAGTGTATGAAGTAGCCATTAATTGCACTACAATATAGACACGGCCATAGATAAGTGAATTAAAACCTGTTTAATTGAAGATTATACTAGCTAGGACACCAGTAATGTGCCATGCAATTTTTATCTTCCACTTGAATAACTACAGGAGGTTGTCAGATCTAACATCTTAGCCAAAAGATGGCATCATCAGTAGGGCAGTACCGCCAACCCCAGTACTGCATTGCATTATTGACGGGGGGGTGAGTCAAAGTCACCAGTGTGGGACTTGAACCTGCAACCTTATGTTCCAGAGGCAGACTACTATGAAGGGCAGAGGCAGTGCTGATAAGGGTGGTCAAAACAGTCAGGGGCTTGGGAAGGAAATATATGAGGAACGTTTTGCAGGATGTTAACATGTATACCCTGGTGACAAAAAGGAAGAGAGGGACATGATAGATACATACAAATATCAACCATGGGATTAACAAAGTGAAGTGCAAAAAACCCTGTGCCCCATGTCCAAACACAAGCAGAAGGCAGAATCCACTGAGGCAGTCTGTGGATAGGTTCAAGAGGGATTTCCTCAAGTACTTTTTGGAAGAAAGTGTGGTGGACGGGAGGGACAGATTGCAGGAGATGGTGATCTGTGCCAAAATAGTGAGTGGATTCAAGCATAGTTGGGACAGGCACAGCACAAGGGCTTGATAAGAGCAGGAGTTGGTGAAGCAGGGGAGGTAAAAGGGGGGAGGATGGTCAGTAGAAGCATCACACAGTTAATAGGTAGGACTGGCAGATTGCATGTGCTAGTGGGCCTTTTCTGCTGTCACAGTCTATGCTTTTTTGTTTATGAGCCACACTGGCACTTGTGAGACAGCTGCGACTAAATGAATACTACAGTACTGTAAATAAGCATAAACCTTCCCGGTAAGAGAAAGCCTACCTTTCCAAGAATGTTGGGCTCACTGTGCTAACAGACAGACATTTCTACATGTCACCAGATGTGCTGTAACATGCACAACATACTTGCTGAGGCTTGCCTACATTGCAAAGCACCAGGCTCCTGACAAACATGACTATCTCTAGTTGAGTGAGAGGGTCACACAGCAATTAAATAATAATTGTGGGATTTACTCCTGGGTTTCCGCATTGATAGCTCTGCTCTCTAATCACTCGGAAGATCTGTCTGTACAGTGTGGGCAGTATCTGAGAGTTGAAACCATCCCATGCTGGAGTTGCTGCAGGCATCTTTAGGTTTTTAGATAAGAGTGCACTGGCATGCTAAGGTACTCCAGCCCTTGGATTGCAAAAGACGAGCTTACACGTCATGCATACAGTTTCCTTATTGCCCATAAAGCTTTCCAGTGTACAAATCTGCTTTCTGTTAGTGTCAAGGGCATTTTTGCATAATTTGTTGCAGTCACTTTAATGTAATAATAGCAATGTGACCTGTAAACATGCAATCTGGCCGGCCCGGTGGTGCTGAGGATTAAGGTGCTGGATGCCACACCTCATGCCACTCCGGTGACCTGGGTTTGGGAGTGAGTTTGGGCCGCCAGGGGACAGCAGGGGCGAGTGAGCACTGAGCACTTGTTGGGCTGCTCTCCTCCCCAGGAGGGGAGGCTGGGGATCACCTGGCATGCCAGCACCTCCTGGTGGAGACCAGGGGTGCTGTAGTATGCCCGGCTGCATGTAATCAGCGTGCCCCAATCCAGGCAGGGGTTGCCGTGCACCTAGCGTCGAGGACGTGCACATCCACAGGAGGGGGGGAAGAGCTCACTAGAACAAGGGAAAAGCCCGGCCTGTGAGGTAGATGATGGCACCTGCCTCCATGCCCACGTCCGGGTCCATCCTACCTGGCCTTCCAGGTTCCTCTACCCGGGCCAACTCCCATGTCGGAGTCTGAATATAAAGTGCGCCCAAGAGGAGGGGTGGCCCCACCCTGGAGAGATTAGGCTGGGGGTGCTGAACGTGGACAGAGGAGGAGAGAGAGAGAAGAGGCACAGGTAGGAGGATGTCAGGCAGGGCAGGAGCAGGCAGGATGCCTGAGAGAGGCCCCCCAGACCGCGACTGGAGGGAAAAAGAAATTGGAAAAACAAAACAAAAAACATGCAATCTGATTGGCTTAAAATTGGTCCATGTTCTATGGTAATTGACCTACGGCTTCAATATCAAAATGTAAGATTTGATAAACATTTAAATAAACTTGCATGTGTAATGCCTTTTAGAATGAACAGGCACTACGGCTAGCATTTATCATCTAAATTGTAATTGTTAAGAAGACAAGCCTCAAAACCTTGTAGAGGTCAGGGGCCTGCTGCAAGCCACAGAGTGCCCATCTCCACACATGCATAGCATGCCACAAGATCCAAGAATTCCCACCACAACCAGGGAGAGGCTTCCACCACAAAGTGAAGAAGGACTTTCTGGCTGGAGGAATGCAATAACAGCTTCTTACCATGCAACCTGGGGTAGGGGAAGGGGACATAGTAAGATACATAGTGACAGAGTAACCTGAGGTAGGAAGTGAGTCAAGGTCCAACAGATTGAAAGGGGGGCGCTGTTGAGCTCCAACATGGCGGCAGCTTTTTAACAAAGCTCGTCTGATTTCTCTCTCAAACTACTGCAAAGTGCAATGTATACCTACTGAAGAGTCACAAACTTTATACCATCTGCAATTGGATTATTTCCACAGAAGAATGAGCACCAAAAAAGGACCCAAAGCGATCACCTCAGAGCCTTGATGTCTATCTATCGGTGCAGAGCTCGACCTCCAGCTCGGGGCCTACTGCCTCAACTTTGGCGGCCCCAGAGCTTCCTACAATGCAGATCCTTGCAATGCTAGCAAAGATCCTGACCACTGGGGAAGAAACAAACAAGCGTTTGGCTGCCGTGGAGGCAAAACTACAAGACAACGATCGCAGTATTCAAGATTATGCACAGACCATCAAAGATATTAAAGAAGAGTCGAAGAGACAACAAGAATGTAATGCTGCCTTTGTAAGGGACCTGCACGTTGTTAAAGCAAAAATAGTAATGCTGGAAAACCTTCAGAGGCAGGCAAATATTAGAATTTGGGATTTCCCTCTAAGCACGCTGGCTCCACGGATCTACAAAATATGGTCCATTAAATGATCTTTCATGACCTGCAGCTCTTACCTTCAGATGCTGGAATTCAGATAATAAAAAGTTTTCCCAGTTCCTCAGAGGCCCAAGCCACGAGGGGATCCCCAGCAGCCGCTTACTGCAGTCACCACGCTTTCTGTCCCAGAGACATGGATCGTACTTTTACAGGAAGTGTGCTGCCGGGGGGGGAAGGGGATAAGCTGGAAGGACATCACCTACCTTTTTTTCTGGATCTGGCAGCGCAGACACAACAAAAGAAAAAAGAACTCCAAGTCATCAAGAAACAACTTTTACAGAATGGTTTCGAGGTGAGGCTTAATTTTCCTGTTAGACTCTTGGTAAAGCATGCTGCTAAGTTGCACATGTTCGTTGACCCCGACGCGGCATCGGCATTTGCAGAAAACTGATCTCCAGCCTTCAACCCATAAACAACTCCTCACAAGAGGAAGGGTGACTTTATATTTCTTTTATAAGGAGGGATTGCTTTAATCTCGGATTGGGGGTCTAACGCTTCTAGTTTGGGACTAATGGTGAACTTTTTTCAGTAGAATAGGTCAATTAATGTAAGTGACCTCCTTATACCTGTTGTATGAGGGAAATGTGGTTAATATCCTGTACTAGAGCTGTAGCCATGTTGGTAATGCTATGTTATATCTACCTTACAAATTCTTATAGGTGAGTGCTGTGAAAATAATATTTTTTTAAATTGAAAAAGCTTTATTGATTTTATATGTACCACAATCAACAACAATACACGTCAAAAACATAGAACAGGAGAAAACAAAAAACTCCCCTCTCCCCAACCCTCCATTACCCTATACCCCCTCCCCATGCAGAGTGTGCAATGATGCCCGAAAATAAATATCCCAGAAATTAATACACTAATTGAAACTGTGTGATTTGTAAATCTCTAACAAGGTGTCTGAGAGTGTCCAAAAGGCAGTCAGTTCAGATAAAGGACGTGTAATTTGCCCCATTTTTTTATTAAAAAGGGGCTTACGGTGTCGTGTACTAGCAATCAGGTGTTCTGTCCGTTGAAAGAAAGAGAGCTCATGCAACCATTCATTGCATGTGATGGGTATCGGGTCTAGCCAGTGCCTGAGAACTATCATTTTAACTGGTAAAGAGAGGAGAGTCATATGATATCTCCTTTCCTTGACCTGAATCTGTGAGTAATCACCAACAATACATATTTCAGGAAAAAAGAGACCTTGTAGTCCCAGAAGGGGGGTTCAACCGTTCTTCAGTATGTACCCACAGGGAAGATACCTTCTCACAAGACCAAAAAACGTAGTAGGGTACCCTCTGCCTTGCTACATCTGGTGCAGGTAGAGGAGGGGAGACGACCCATTTTGGCTAATTTGACTGGGGTATAGTACATATTATTTAAGATGTGATATTGGGTAAGTCTTAGCTGGTCTTGAGTTAGGTAAATATAGAGATCTTTCCAGAGGCGTGGCCAATTAAAGGTGAAGTCTGGCATGAGGGATTCCCATATCTTAGAACCTGCTGAGGAAGAAGGACGAGAATTGGTAAGCAGGCACATATATAAGGAGAAGACACCATGGGGTTTGGAAGCTAGCTCTTGGATCTGCTGAAGAAGATCACCAATTAAGGATGATTTTAAGGAGAGACCAAATTGTTGCACTAGTAGGTGATGAAGCTGATAGAGCTTAAAAATGTTAGTTGGCCCCAGTCGGAATTTAGTTAATAACTCAGGAGAGGTGAGTATAGATGTCTGAATATGAAAGTCTGACACTACATTCAGGGGGGACTGGAAGCCACTCGGGAGATAATGAGCGGTCTTCAATCTTGATGTTTAGATTAGAGAAAATCGGTTGAGAGAAGTCTTTGGAAGGAGAGACCTTTAAATAAGAGCAGAGCTGTGAGAAGACTTTAATAGAGGCCCTGCCTGGGGAAGAACCTAACATTTTTGGAAGAGATTTCCAGGGAGAAAAGAGAATAGCAGTGGGACATAGGTTGTGGTTGGAGATTGGCTTGGACTCTGCTTGTAACCAGATAGGGATGTAGTCATCTTCTGATTCCACTTGAGGTATAGAGAACCATTTTCCACATTTGTGGAGATGGCTGGTGCAATAATATAGCATGAAGTTAGGACGTCGCCTGATTCTTTAGGAAGCCCCAATTTAAGGTAGGAGCGTCTGGGAGATTTGTACAACCAAATAAATGAAGCAATATTTGAATGAATACGTTTAAAGGAGGATAAAGGAAGCCAGCTGTTAAGCATATTTAAGGGATAGAAAAGCCTAGGAAGGACATTCATTTTGATAATATTACATACGAACATACGAAATTTGCCAGCAGATAAAGGCCTAGAGGTCTATCAAGTCTGCTTGAATGTGCAGCTAGCACCCCTTATTTTGCAGCTACCCTCCCTCCACCTTCCCTCCATTGACCCTCCTCTTGCCCTGTCCCAGCCCCTTTTGAAGCAGTCCACTGTTCTAGGTGTCAGCGTGGCTCAGTTGGTAGCACATCTGCCTCTGGACTAGAAGGTTGTGGGTTCTCGTCCCACACCGGGATTGGACTTGCACCTAAAAATCGCTGGCATCCGAGTGCAGTACTGGGGGGTACTGTACTGCTGGGGTGTGCCGTCCTTCGGATGAGACGTAAAACCGAGGTCCCTTCTGCCCATCCTGGTGTTGTCCTGGTGGTTGTCCAGGTGGAAGTAAAGAATCCAGGGCACTCTTCGCAAAGAGCAGAGAACATTCCCGGTGTCCTGGCCAACATTCCCCTTCCCATAAACCGGTTCATGCAATTATCCAGGCTGTGTGTGGGTGATGATGTGTGATATGGCTGCCACCACACTTTCAGTCACTTCACTACCAGTCTAGCATTGCTTGTAAAGCACTTTGGGATACTGTGTATGAAAAGCGCTATATAAATGCTGATTATTCTTCTTCTACTACTGGATACCACTACTGCTGGTAACGCATTCCACCCAGCTACCACCCTCTCTGTAAAAAAGTGTCTCCTCATCTCCTTCCTGAACCTTCCTCCCTCCATCCTCATGTCATTGTCCCTTCCCTCCCTTACTTTGAACAGCCCATCTGTACCTGTCTTGTTTATTCCTTTCATGTACTTAAAGGTTTCAATCATGCCCCCCCAATCTCTCCTCTCCTCTAGCGAGTACATGTTCAGCTCCCTGAGCCTCCTCTCATATGGCAAGTTCCCCAGCCCCTTGATCATCTTTGTCGCCCTGTGCTGCACCCCCTCCAGTAACTTAATGTCCCTCTTCAGATATGGGTGCCAGTACTGCATGCAGTACTCCAGATGCAGTCTAACTAATGACCTATACAGTGGCAGAATCACCTCCCCCCTCCTCAGGAGATACCCTTTGCAATGCAACACAGCATTTTGGTGGCCTTTGCAGCTACCTTCCTACATTGTGCAGAACTGTTCATTGACCCTGTAATGAGCACCCTCAGATCCTTCTCCTCCTCTGTCTTGGCTAGCTGCACTCCCCCCAGCTGGTAACTCATACTAACATACTATTTGCCAGCAGATTAGGCCTTACGGTCTATCGAGTCTGCTCGAACCTTAGCCCCTTAGTTGGGTGCCGAGGCCCTCCCATCCCTTTTGCTCCAGAAACCCCTATCATCCATCCCCACCCCCCTGGGACAGGCCATCATCTGATACATCCACTTTCTGTGTCTGTCCCACCCTCTCTTGAAGCCCTCCACTGTGGATCTCTGAACCAGCTCGCCAGGCAGTGCATTCCAAGGGTCCACCACCCTCTCAGTGAAAAACCTCCTCCTTTCCCCTCACCTTCCATCTTCCAACTTCAAACCATGCCCTCTGGTGATACCTCCCTGCTTTAGTCTAAAGATCCCTCCATATTTACCTATTTATTCCCTTGAGGTACTTGAAGACCTCAGTCATATCGCCCTGTCTCTCCTCTCCTCCAATGAAAACAGGCAGGCTCCTCAAATCTGTCCTCATCGTTAAATCCCTAGCCCTCGTGTCATCTTAGTTGCCCTCCTCTGTACCCTCTCCAGGAGCTGTATGTCCCTCTTCAAGTGTGGTCTCCAGTACTGTATACAGTACTCAAGGTGTGGTCTAACCAGTCCATTGTACAGCGGCAGAATCACTTCCTTGCTCCTAGAGGTGATCCCCCTTTCGATGCATTCCAACATCCTGTTTGCCTTGCTAGCCGCTCTCCTGCACTGCTCAGAGTTATTCATACATGCATCCACCATGACCCCTAGGTCTTTTTCCCCTATTGAGGCCTCAGCACCTCCCCTCCCAGGGTGTACCTGTGTTTAGGGTTTCCCCGACCAAGATGCAACACCTTGCACTTGGTGATATTGAAATTTAATTTCCATGTGTGAGCCCAGCTTTCCAGGGTGTCCAGGTCCCCTTGCAGGGCCAGCCTCCCCTCTTCTCCCTCAACTACTGCTCCCATCTTGGAGTCATCAGCGAAGAGACTCATTTCACCCTATACCCTCCTGATGTCCAATATGTATGCATTAAACAGGATCGGACCCAGGACCCGAGCCTCCGGTACCACTACCAACCTCTCTGGGGTTCGAGAGCTCCCCACAGACCACTGCTCTCTGGGTGCGTCCAGCTAGCCAGTTTTCAATCCATCTGACCATCAAAGGGCTTACTCCTAACCCCATCAGTTTCTCCACCAGACCATTGTGGGGGACAGAGTCAAACGCCTTGCTGAAGTCCAAGAATAATACATTCACAGGCTTTCCCCCTGTCCAGTTCTGATGTTACCCATTCGTAGAACTCCACAAGATTGGTTTGACATGATCTGCCTAGCACAAATCCATGTTGCCGACTATCCAGACCTCCCACCTCCTCCAAGTATACCCCCAATCGTTCCTTTAGTATACTCTCCATTAATTTTCCCACCACCGAGGTCAAGCTGATGGGTCTATAGTTACCTGGTACTTCCCTTGACCCCCCTTTATGGATTGGCACCACATGTGCCTCTTGCCAATCCCTAGGTACCCTCCCTGTCTCAAGTGACCTGTTGAAGGAAGCTCCGCCAGAAGTGCAGCCAGTATGTCCGCCAATTCCGGTAGTACTCTCGGATGAATGCCATCCGGCCAGGAAGATTTGTCTTTCTTTAGGCCCTTGAGGGCTAACCACACCCTTTTGGTGGAGATAGCATCATCCGTCCCCTCGCCTTTACTGGCCTTTTATCCTTATCCAGATGTGACACCCTGGGGTACCTCTCCCTCCCTCTTGCTCCATTTCTGTTGCTCCCCTGGTCCCTCACTGCCACTTCTATCCCTTCGGTGCCTTGCTTTGTAGATATCCCATCCCCTCCTACTACTGAACACAGAGGCAAAGTACTGGGTTAAATACCTCTGCCTGGTCCCTCGCCTCTTCCACCCACCCTCCTTCTGATCTCAATCTGCTGAGATGGCCTTAGTTTTCTCCGCTCCCCAATGTGCGGAAGAACCCTTTTCCCTCCATGTATCCCTGTGCCAGCCACTGCTCTTTACTGGACTTTGCTCCTCTCACCATCTGGTGACTTTTCTAGATGCAGATGGTACATTTCCTTATCCCTATCCTCTTGTTGTTTTACATTTTTGTAGGCCACCTTCTTTTCTCTGACTGCTACCTGTACCTCATTGGACCACCAGCATGGTTTATGTGACCTTGCTCCCTTACGTTTCAACTTAGCGCAGATCCTGACTGCCTCATGAAGTCCCCGGTTTATGACCTCCCATCTCCTTTCCACACTTGTCATTGATGTAATCCCCTTCAAGTGATCCTTGAGAATATTTCCCATGCCCACAAAGTCTGCCCCCTGAAGTCCACTGCCAGTGTCCTAGATCTCACCCCCCTCCCCCATGCTTATTTGAAACCAGACAGTATTGTGGTCGCTCCCAGTCAGGGGGTCCTGTACAACCAGGTCCCTTACCAGATCCCCATCTGCCAGAACCACATCCAGGACATGCCCCTCCTTGTGGGCTCCATCACATGCTGTGTTAACATAAAAACATAGAAACATAGAATTTGACAGCAGATAAGGACCGCTTGGCCCACCCAGTCTGCCCATTTCCCTACCTGATGGATAAGTTGCAGATCCTAGTTAACCAGCAGCCTAATTCTTTCTACCCACCCCTAGAATTGCCTTATGACTGTCCCATGCATGGCAGATTCCACCACTGTTTTGACTCCACAACCTCCTCGAAAGGCCGTTCCATGCATCCACACCCTCTCTGTGAAAAAATACTTCCTTAAATTACCTCTGAGCGCCCCCTTCTATCTTCAAATTGTGTCCCCTTGTTCTTGCACACCTCTTTTTTTGAAAGATGCTACCCTCTTGGACTTTGTTGATTCCCTTGAGGTACTTGAAAGTTTCTATCATGTCCCCCCTCTCCCTCCTTTCCTCGAGGCTATACATATTAAGCTCCTTAAGTCTCTCTTCATATGTCTTCTGGTGCAGACCCTGCACCATTTTAGTTACCCTCCTCTGGACAGCTTCCATCCTGTCTATGTCTTTCTTGGAGATTGGGTCTCCAGAACTGCATGATACTCCAGATGTGGTCTCGCCAGCTGTCTGTACAGAGGGATAATAACTTCTTGTTTTCTACTGGTGATGCCTTTCCCTATGCATCCCAGTATTCCCCAACCCTCCTTGCTGCCTCTCACATTGCTTGCCCACCTTTAGGTCATCTGATATGACTACCCCCAGGTCCCTTTCCATTTTTGTTGTTGTTAGTATCTCACCCCCCATTGTGTACTCTTCCCCTGGGTTTTTGTTTCCCAGGTGCATTACCTTGCACTTCTTAGCATCGAATCTAAGCTGCCATACATTTGACCATTCCTCTAACCTTGCCAAGTCCCTTCTCATCCTTTCCACCCACCTTGTGCATCAACTCTGTTGCAAATCTTTGTGTCATCTGCAAAGAGACATACTTTTCCTTCCAGTCCCTCTGCATATGTAAACATAAAGACATTGAAGAGGACTAGTCTATCTGAACCCTCACGGTGCCCTACTAACCCCTTTTTCAAGTGGACTCCATTTACTATTACTCTCTGTGTCCTGTTCTCCAGCCAATTCTTTACCCAGGCTGTCATCTTGGGACCCACTCCCAGGCTGGCTAACTTGTATATTAATCTTTTGTGTGGGACTGTGTCAAATGCCTTGCTAAAGTCTAGGTAGGCCATGTCAACAGCCCTCCCTGATCAACTACTTTGGTCACCCAGTCACAGAAATCTATCAGATTTGTCTGGCATGACCTTCCCGCTGTGAATCCATGCTGCCTTGGGTCTTGTGCCCTCTGGCCTCTAGATACTCAACAATTCTTTCCTTCAGAAGTGATTCCATCATTTTCCCTACCACTGAGGTTAAACTAACAGGTCTGTAGTTTCCTGCTTCTGCCTTGCTCCCACTTTTGTGAAGGGAATCACATCTGCCCTCCTCCAGTCCTCAGGTGCCACCCATCCTCCCATGATTTGTTAAAGAGGGTAGTCAGTGGTGTCACTAGTTCTACCCTTAGTTCTTTCAAATTCTGGGATGAATCCCATCAGGCACCATTGCTTTGTCCACCTTCAGTTTTAAGAGCTCTTTCAGAACCCATTCTTCAATAAATGGGCTGGTATCAACTTCTGTATCCAGAGTGTTTCTACTGTTTGTTTTAGGTACCTCCCCCTCTTCCTTTGTAAATACTGAGCAAAAATATTTGTTTAGTATCTCTGCCTTTTCACAGTCACCCTCTGCCCACCTCCCTCCCTTTATTAAGCCTCACTATCCCTCCCTTGGTCTTCCTTCGCTCCCTGATGTACCTATAAAAGGTTTTATCCCCCTTCTTAACTGATTTGGCTATCTTTTCCTCAGTTTGGGCCTTTGCTGTTCTGACTGCCTTTCCAGCTTTCTTTTGCTTTATCTGATACAGTTCTCTGTCCTGTTCCTTCTGTGATTCCTTGTACTTCCTGAATGCTTTCTTTTTCTCTTGAACCTTCACTGCCACTTCCTTTGAGAACCATAGTGGTTTCTTACCTCATTCATTTTGTTTATTTGCTTTACACAAAGGCTTGTTACCTCTGTGATGGCAGTTTTTATTATTCCCATTGTTCTTCCACCCTCCTTCCTGCCCATTTGCTAGTGCATTCCTTAGGCACTCACCCATTTTTGCAAAGTCAGCCCTCCTAAAATCCAGTACCTTTGTCTTTGTATGGCTTGACTCTATTGCTGTGTTTATTGGGAACCATACTGTTCGATGGTCGCTAGTTCCCAGATGGCTACCCACTTCTACATCTGTGATCCTCTCTTCATCTCCATTTGAGAGAACCAAATCTAAGATTGCTCCCTCTCGAGTGGGCTCCAATACTAGTTGTCTAAGGCACGCCCCCTGTAGGGCATCTAGAATAACCCCGCTCTTAGAAGTGGCTGCTGCAACTGCACTCCAATTAACATCTGGCATATTCAGATCACCCATCAGCAATATCTCCCCTTTATCTGCCATTCTAAGTATACTTTCTATCATTTCCTTGTCCATTTCCTTCCCCTGAGAGGGGGGTCTGTATACAACCCCTGTGCAGATTGTGGTGCCATTGCTTGCCTCCAAATTGACCCACAGTGCTTCTTCTCCTCCCTGTTTACCCTTTGGTTCTGTTGTTTTGATTTCTTCTCTTATGTAGAGAGCTACTCCTCCTCCCCTTTTACCCTCCCTGTCCCTCCTATAGATAGTGTATCCTGGTATGTTTCGTCCCAGTCATGGTTCTGTGTGTACCACGTTTCTGTGACTCCCACGATATCCAGATCTTCCTCCTCCATCAAGGCCACTAATTCCAGAGCTTGTTACCCAGACTACGGGCATTGGTACTCATTGCTCTCCATTTTTGATGGCTTTACCTTCTGTAGCTGCATCCCCACTGACCTTTCTACCTTGGTCTTTTTCTCATTTAGTACCCTGTTTTTGTAGGGGAGGCTGGGATTTTCCTGCTGCTTATCAGTGCCTCCCCTTGACTAGTTTAAGAGGCTTGCCAATGAAGCATTTAAACCGATTGCCCAAAAGACTTGTTCCCTTCCTGGACAGATGCAGACCATCCTGCCAGTATAGGCAGTGTCCTCCAGGTGGAACCCCAGTCCCCAATGAAGCCAAACCCTGTGCTCCACCATTTTTTCAACCATTTGTTAAACTGCATGGTGCAAAGTACCCTCGCCTCACCCATGCCACTGACAGACAGTACCTCTGAGAAGGATACTGTGTGTGCTACTTGTCTTAAGTCCCTCCCCAACTCTACAAAGTCCTTCTGCACTGCTCTAATCTCATGATGAGCGAAGTCATTTGTCCCTAGGTGGACAATGACGTAAGAACACATCCTGGAAGCCGTCCAGCAGCCTCTACTCCTTGGCCACCTTAGAGGACATGGTTCCCTAGTTTGTACCTGGCATATTAAGGTCCCCCATCAACACCACTCCTTCCCTTTTGGTCCACACTGGACAATGATGTCCAACAAACCATCCTCTAGAACATCACTCATCCGGGGGCCTATATACTACACCCAGCTTGACCTTATCTCCTGCTGGGATCGTGGGTGACCCATAAGGCCTCACGTTTTCCTCTGCCTCTTCTACCCTAGCAATTTCAATGTCATCTCTAATGAATCATAGCCACTCCACCCCTCTGCCCTCCTTTCTATCCTTCTAAGCATAGTGTACCCCTATCGTTTGAGTCCCAGTCATGGTTTTGTTTGGCCCACATCTCCGTGACCGCCGCCACATCCACCCCGAACAGCATGGCCTGGAACTCTGGCAACTTGTTTCCCAAACTCCTGGCATTTACTAACACCAACCCCCACCCCTTATCCCTGATCTTCTTTGTCGAACCCCACCCAGATTCCTTATACTTCCATCCTCCCTCTGCTCCTCCTGAAACCTCTACCTCCAGTCTGTTTTCCCCCTCCTCCCCCTTGGGCTTGAAGGCTGCTCCCCTCATCTGGAGGAGAGGGCTTCTGGTCAACCCCTCCCTTATCCCTTCCCCCTCCTCACAAGTTTAAACCCCACCTTTCTTGAATGTAGTCAGCCATCCCCTGTTTAAGTACTTCCTTCCCTAATGGGGCAAGATGAAGCCTGTCCTTGGCATATAGTCCCTTATCCTCCCAAACTCCATTCCAGTTCCCTAACACCCCCAACCCACTCTCTTCACCCCACTTCCAAAGCCAGTCATTAACCTCTGTGACCTTCATTTTTTCTCCACTGAGGCCCTTGGTACAGCAATATCTCAAAAGGAAATGTTGCATCCATTATCCCGACAGACTCTGGCAAGTTCTTGGAACCTTGCTTGGATTTCCAAAACGCTATTTCCCTCTAGATCGTTAGTTCCCAAATGCACCAGGAAATCCGGTTTCCCTCCACAATCCCTAACCAATTCATACACCATGAACTTTGCTCTGTGCACTGTCAGCCCAGAGATACTCACTGCCTTCACCTGGCTATGGCATCCATCATCATCATCATCATCAAATCTTTATTTATTAAGGCAAACATCATTGAGCAAGGCTCATTTACAAGATAGACCTGATAAGGTCAAGGTTCAATAGTTGATACACAATAGATACATCTTACACTTATATAAGACAGTTATACATACAGGGGAAAATAATGTTTATAAACACAGTGATGTACAGTAAATTCACATGATAAAAAACGGTTACAGGAAAGTTAAGCTAATATTTACAGTATGTACAGTATATACATATCCCAGTGAGGGGGCCATGGCAGACACTCAACATAATGTAATACTAGGATGGTGAAGGTATTACTGGGTGCCATAAGATGAGGTGTCTCTCTGGAAGGAATATGCCTTATATGGTTTGGAAGGGAGATTTGTGAGATGACTATGCTAGCTCTAGTGGTAGCAACTGCATTTCTCTTTGAAGAAGACTGTACAATGCTGTTTAAAGGATTCAAATGGAATGATATTGGACAGTTTTAGGGATTTTTGTAGGGTGTTCCATGCTATAGCTAGAGAATAGCTGATTGCTGCCCTCCCTAGCCTGGTGTTGAATTTGGGCAATTTGAGCAGGATGATGTTGTTGCTTCTTAGGGCATAGGAGCTAGGAGAGGTCTGGGTGAAGCAGTCCAGGATATAGTTTGGAAGTTTTTTTGACAACGCTCTGTAAATCCATAGTGCTGCATTTATGTTTCTTCTGAGGTGAAGGGAAACCCACCCAACTGCAGCAATAGAACAGCAGTTCCATAGCAGTTCCACCCCCCTGTCCCTTCCACTGGATACCCCTAATCATCGAGTCTCCCAATAACAGAACCTTAACACCGCCATCATCCTTATGGTTACCTCCACTATGGCCTCTCAGCCCCCCTACCCCACCTTTATTCATGATCTCAATTCCATGGGAGTCTTCCTGCCTTATTAGAGACCCCCTTGTCACCCTCCCCTTTCTGCCTTACTCGTTATTTTGCCTACTTAACTCAAACCCCTCTGAATAGGTGTCCCCTTTAACCTCTCTTATCCGAACCATTTATCCTGTCCTGATGGTTTCCCTTCCCCACTGCCATCCTCCCCTTGTAATAGTACCCCCTGCCTCCAGAGGCTCTCATGGTCCCCCCTTTAGCCTGGGACCCATCCTTGGCTCAACCCCCGCTGAAGGCCCTCTCCAGCTCCTTGTCTCCCAGTTTCTCTCCAGTCATGCTCTCCTCCCTCATGTCTGCAATATGTTGCATCTCCCCATTTGCTTAACATTTATGTTTCCCTTCTCCCTCTGGGACTATTTCTATCCTTTCCATTGCTGGTCTGTGATGCCCTATGGGTATCCACTCCCTCCCAGCCTCTGTATAAGTTTCCTCATTTCCACCAACCCTTCCTCCCCTCTAGGTTGCTTAGTAGCTCAAATTTATTGTGACACTCTATGTCAGCCTCCATCAAGTAACCCGAGTTTCCCCTGACTGCACCTCTAAACTGCCCCTCTTCTTCCCTCTTGCTCTGTTCACCTTAGGGCTCCTTCCCCATCTGCTGTTTAGGCTTCGCACAACAGCCCTCCTGACTCTTCCCCTCCACTCTCTTTGAATTCAGAATGTTCACCCTGTGCGGCTTTCCCCTTGGCGTAACATCCCTATCTAAGAGACCTCTGTCCTAATATCCCCCCTCCTGCTTGCTGGCAACATAACGTCTGTAATTTCAGGCGTTGCCCAGCCTCCCCTCAGCCCCACCCTTCTGCCCATATTCACACCCCTTATCCTTGGACACCCCCAGCTCCCCCAGCTACTCCTTAACCAATATACCTCACTCCTGATACAAGATAGCTGTCTACAGAGTGGGCAGCCTCCTCTCTCAGGCCCAATTGAGAATTGTGCCATCCCACAGCCTTGCAGCCTACAACCCTTCGAAGATGCCTGCCATGGTGGACATGGCCACCCTGTTTATCCCCCTCTGTTTATAATGGCACACCCCCTTTTCTCAGTCCCTTTCCCCTGGAATACAGTTTCTCTCTACACTGACTACAGTTATTTACAAACCCAATTTCAACCCCACCAATAAAGTTCCCAAGTCTCACAAACACATACAGTCCAGTGTGTGTTCAGTCCCGCTAACAGTGTGTGTATGCAGATATCAGGTACTGTATGATGTCACAGGCCTACCAGCTCCTGTTGCTTCGAATTTCAGTCCCAAACAGAAATACTCAGCCCTTCAATCACAACCCCTAGTGGCTTTTCAGTATTGCAGAAAGCCTACAAAACAGAGCAGGTGGGAGGCTCTCACCAACACCAGGCAAACAACACATTTAAATTTCGCTCTAATTATCACTGCCAAACAACTGTTCCAAGCCTCCAAAGTTACAATATCACAGCCCAAGTAACAGTTCTAACTCAAGGTAATAATTTTTAACACATAGAACTAATTTCACTTACAAAACTATTCAAATATTTCAGTTAAAACAGAATATAACCCCAGACCTCTGTCCTTACCAGCCTCCTGCTATGTTCCCAAGTGAACAATGAACTCATACTTGGATTCTTCACCCCAAAATGCAACACCCCATAGTGATGTGGAAAGATTCTTTCAACGTGTTAAGTCTTGTTGTATAATACTCAGGAGGTCTTCTAAATTAAATTTACGCATCAAGGAGGGATCAGTGGTTAAGTATATGCCATGCTACTTAATACAATGGGAAGACCACTTCATACCAAATGGGGTGAATTCTTGGCTGTGTGTTAAATGATTGAGAGGGTATATTTCTGTTTTATTGAGATTCAGTTTGTAATTAGAATACTTACCAAATTGGTCTATTATCTTTAGAGCCTCGGTAAGAGAGGTGTATTGGTTTTGAGAGATGGAGTAAGATGTCGTCTGCGTAAACTGAGAGAGAGATGGTGATAGGTTGCCAATAGGGATGCCACTTATGTTGTGGGAAAGTTTAAGATGTCTGATAAACGGTTCTAAATATTGGTTAAAGAGGAAGGGGAAAAGAGGGCATCCCTGACTTGTGCCTGTATAAAGAGGGAACACAGAAGAAAATACACCGTTGCAATAGATTTTAGCCATTGGAGAAGAATAAATCACCTGAAGCTATTGTAGGAATGAAGAAGGGAAGCCCATTTTCTGCAGGGTTGACCAAAGGAAGGACCAATCCACCTTGTCAAAGGCTTTTTCCGCATCGAGGGAGAGAGAGAGATTTGGGCCATAGGGGAAGAAGAGGGACCAGCTACTTGGAAAATATGGGATATCCTGCAGAGATGGTCGGCAGAAGACCTCCCAGAAACAAAACCTACTTGTTCTGGACTGAGAAGACAAGACCAGACTTTCTCTGTTCTTGAGGCTAGAATCTTAGTTAGAATTTTAATGTCACAGTTTAATAAAGAGATAGGGTGATAGCTCGCTGGACAAGTCGGTGGTTTATCTGGTTTGAGAAGGTGGACTATAGTGGCCTCCAGAAGCGAGAGGTTTAATGATTCTGAAGATACCATGAAGTGATACAGATGGAGCAAAAGGGGGACTAGATCTTTAAGAAAAAGTTTGCAGAAGTTCAAAGGAAAGCCATCAGGTCCAGGAGCTTTATCAAGTGCTAGTTTTATAGCAGATTCCACTTCTACTAAGGAGATGTGGGTAGATAGAAGGGCTCGGTGATGATCTAGAAGATGAGGTAGTGCAGTGGAGTCTAGATAGGAAGACATTTCTTCGCTGGTTGGTGGGGATGAGCGTTGACCATATAAGGTGGAGTAGAATTGCTCAAAAACTAATGCTATGTCTCTGGGAAGTGTCTTCATGGAGCCATCTAGGGACTTAATGGAGGATATGATTCTTGATGCTTCTAATTTCCATAAACGGAGAGCAAGCAGTCATCCCACCTTTTCACCTTGATCTATATATTTGGTTTGGGTTTTTATTATGGAGAATTCTGCCTTTTCCTGAAGAAGGGTGAAATATTTATCTCTAAGAGACAACAGTGTCTGTAAGGAGTCGGGGGAGGAAGTAGGTGAGAGAGATTGCTCTAGGGTACGAATTTGAGCGAGCAAGGAGTGGGCTACTGATTCTCTATGGCATTTCCGGGTAGAGGCTAGACAGATAAATTCTCCTCTCAAGAAATATTTTAAGGCGTACCACTCGTGATCTATCCTCGGTACCGTATATTGATTAGA
Organism: Neoceratodus forsteri; assembly: GCA_016271365.2. Taxonomy (NCBI): domain Eukaryota; kingdom Metazoa; phylum Chordata; order Ceratodontiformes; family Ceratodontidae; genus Neoceratodus; species Neoceratodus forsteri. Next base: position 46,611,699 of record JADMNL010000024.1, on the reverse strand, counting down.
TTGAGCAAAAGACTGGATGAGAGATGACATTCCTGAGATCACATGGTCATCCTTAAGGAGTTGAGTATTTAATTTCCATGTTGTGTCTCATTGCAGATTAGTATCTGGGGCATGTACTGCCCAGGCCACTGCCTGATTAGAAAGAACAATGGGCTCTATACCAGTATTACAGAGACCGGGAATAAGAGAAGTACTGATAAGGACATAGTCTAGTCTAGAGGAAGTGTGATGTACGATTGAATAAAAAGAGTAGGTGTGAGACAACGGGTTTAGAACTCTCCAGGGGTCACAAAGACCTAATAGGTCCATAAATTCTTGTAGGACTCATTGTGCTGCTGAGAGAGACTTAAGGGAGTAGTTAGAATGATCCAAATCTCGGGTGGGGGGAAGGTTCCAATCACCCCCCAATATCAGTGGAAGTGAGAGAAACGGGGCTAGTTTGTTGGGCTAGTTTGTTGGTTAGCTCCATAAAGAAAGCTGGATTGCCTTCCACTAGACCATAAATGCTGCCCAATACTAGTTCCTGTCTGTTGAGAAGGCCTTATATGAAAATATATCTTCCCTGTGGGTCTGTAATAACTTGGTCTACTTGCAGGAAGACCGAGCGGTTCATAAGAATGGCCACACCCTTACTTGAGATTGAGGCTCCAGAGGCAAATACTTGGCCAATATCCTGCCTACGAAGCCTGATTGCCTTGTGGGAGAGAAGATGTGTTTCTTGAATGAAGGTAATGTGAGCATGGAGAAGGGAAATATCTTTAAGCACTTGATACCTTTTGAGCTGTTCCCTGACACCTGACATTCCAGGTTGAAAACTTGATTAACCTATTAGCCATATTCATAACAATTAAAATGGATAGTCAGGTAAACAGTACACCATGAGCACACTCTTCACCCCTCTCCCCCCAAAGTCCCTCACTCCCTTGCCCTCTGACATAACACACTTTAAAATCATAAAGGTAACAAGAATAATCGTTAATTTAGAAAAGTCAATGTAACAGTAGTTATTAATACCCTGAAAACTATAATTAAGAGGGGTAAGAGGAAACTCTCAACTACCTACCCAACCCCCTTCCCCCAGTTGACAGAGCTGGTAACATTTTTGCATAAACATTAATAACCAATCTACCCCTCCCCCTTCCTTCCAAAAACACTTGCTATCCATTAAGCTCATCAAATGCAGTAAAATAACGACTAAACATGTGAAAAGGAGACACCATATCAATATGGAATTATATAAATTTGTTAAACAATTGGATGAGCAAGCTGAATAAAGCCCCACTCCCACCACCCCCATGCCTGTAGCAGTGACAAAATGATGAGGAATGACCTGGAGCCCTCCAGTACAGTCACCTGTAATAGAAAAACCAAAGAGCTACCCCTGTAACTATATACATTGATCCCTTGATGATACCCGGTCCCCAATGAATAATTAAAAGAATGAAACAAGAGGGACCATTCCCCTAGCGCCCTGAAGGTACCCTTTCTTGTCATGGGGAATTTTAAAGAGAATTTAGTAAGTATAAGCTGGAGGGGTGCAATGTAAAGCTACGTATTTAGCCAGACCTTGTAAGGTTGCCCACCCCTCAGCCATTCAGATCCCACTCTTAATCTCCCATATGTAGAAGGGAGCAGTGTAGTAAAGAAAAGGGTCAAGCACAACTCGCCCCTCCCCCACTAGCCAGGTCGTGACGTATGCCAGGCCACAGAACTAAATCCAACCCAGGAACCCCCCCCACCCACCATTGTCTATTCAACCCCCCAACATCAGTCATTAACTGGGAAAACAGATAAATCAGTTAACAGTAGAATCTGAGCAGGCCTACCTGAAGGAAATGATCTGCAGCAAATCCTGTCGTATAAGCGCACTGGTGTCCACTACTGAGGAAAGCTCCCATAACCCCCAGCATCAAGGTATACGAGAGAGGAATGAAGAGTTAGTGAGTACAGACCAGACTACTGTAGAAGGAAAGTATAAGATCAGTGAAAGGGAAGAAAGGCAAATTAGCACAGGGAAATAGTCAAGGAGAGAAATTAGCGAGGGGTTAGCCAGAATACCTTGAAGCGGTGTATGACGTGGCCCCAAGGGAGACAGAGTAAATAATTAAGGGAAAAACATAAACCTCGGGGTAGACCCCAGTGGAGTCTAGAGTGGACCTTATCCTTGGGGTCAAATCAAAGCCCATACGATCATTGTAAAACCCCTGTTAGGCTAGTGAACAAAATCTGTTAAGCCCTCATGACCCCAGGAAACCAGGATTGTGGATCAGTCTATTGAGCCCAGTGGGAATCTAAATGAAGTAGGACCAGGTCCATTGGGATCTTGACCCCCTGGAGTCAGTCACCGGCACCAGCAGTTCCCGTATTCTGTTCCTCGAAAGTTCAGGTAGATCATCACTAGAAGGACCTCAGGGACTGGGAACACAAAACTGGGGCCACGGTTGGGGGGCAGTTGTGATAGTAGCCGGAGACTGCAGCAGGGAAGACAGAGGATGGCCATTCCTGGACGAGGACATCGAGCATCACCCACCGGTTCAAATTGCATGGCGATCAAACAAGGAGAGAAAAGTAAACAAGCCAGGTAAGCACAATCTAACTTTTAGCAGAGTATCTTCACAATGAGGAGCCGGGGGCTCAGCTGTCTTTAAATAGGTCAGGTAACTGGATGGCAAGCTCCTTGGAAGTCTGGGCTGGAGTGTCAAATGTGAGCCAGGAGCCAGCAATACAGGGCTGCAACCGGGCCTGATAAGCCATCTTGAACTTGATACCGGCGGTAATTAATTTCCTGACAATGGGGTGAAAGGCAGACCATTTTTGTCTGGTCTCCAAGGGAAGGTCTTGAGTGATCCAGAGCTGTTTCTCTTCCCATAGAATCACCTGCAGTTCTCTTGTTTTGGCCAAGACATGCTGTTTCTCAAGATAATTGAGGAACTTCACAATAATAGGTTGAGGAAGGGCATTGTCGGGGGTTCGAGGATGGAGAGAGCGGTGGGCCCTCTCAATTTGGTAGGCAGGATTGTGTTGAGAAGGGCCCACAACTTTCAGTAGCAACTTCTGTAAGAAAGTGATAATGAAGGGACCCTCCTCAGGCTCGGGCAGCTGAAAAATGAATATGTTGTTCCAATGACTGCACCCCTCTAAATCCTCTGTCTTGAGCTGGAGCTTGGTAATCTGCTGACTGACTTTAACAATTTCGGGATCGGTCCTATCACACCATCCCTCTAAGGAAGCAGTACAGGCCTCCATGTCACCGATTCTGTGGCCTAAGTCCCCCATGTCTGATTGGAAGGACTTTAGCTCTGCTGAGATGTCGGCTAAGATCTCTTTGAATGGCAGTAGCTCTTGTAAGAAGCAGTCCTTGGTTAAAGGAACTGTAGAGGCCGAAGGACTACATTGCTTAGCAGGTAGGGGGCTTTGAGACTTGGATTTTTTTCAGTTTTCTATGGAGTGTTCGGAGGTATATGTCGCAATAGGGTCTGTCTCGTATCCATCTCCATCGTGGCGCGTACACGCCAATATCGATGCACCAGGTGGATCAGTTTGCGACAACAGGCAAGCAGCAACCATGCTGAAAGAGCATTAAGCTCGAGAAACGATTTGTAAGCAGTAAATAATGTTGATGGGTGAGCAGTGAGGTAGGAGCTCCTGAGATGAGCAGCTATGACGCTGCAAACATCACGTGATCTCCCTGTGAAAATAATATGCTGGTGCATATAAATTGTTCGGATTGTCTCCTTCTCCCACAGGGCGGGTTGCCGTGCTTCGCATAAAACCTGTGGGTGCTTTAGTCGGCTTAATTGAGGCTGAATCTTCTGATTTAACAGTGTTCACAGTTAAGTAACCTGTCTCTTACTCCTTCCAAAACTAGTTCTTCAAGGGAACTGCCCTCCTGGCTTATTTTACGTGTTCTTGTATTTGGAGTGAGAGTATCATAACCCTACAGGATGAACAGTTTGGACTGTACTCCTACTTAATATGTGGGTAAACTATGTACTACCTGTGCCTCAGTATGTTTTTCTATCTAAAAAGTTTCTACTACCATTTCTGTACAAGTGCTGTGGAGATTTGCGTACCTCATTTTGTTAATTTTTTATGAGAAGCACTGTACGCTGTACCATCATAAAATCATATAAATAAAAAGTTCAAAAAAAAAAGGTCCAACAGATCCACGCCCCTCCCCCCTTAGAAGCAGTGAGTAATAAGTATGATATTTAAACTTGTATTAATTAATTGTGATACTCACTCCTATCCAGAGTACCCTGTAATTCCCTTGGTAGGCCAAACATTTGTCAAGGCTTACCCTGAAGGCCTGGACTGTGTTCATATTCACTGTTTCCACAGATAGACTGTTCCATATGTTCACCACCCTTTGGGAGAAGTGCTTTTTAACATTACCCCTGTATTTATGGTCTATGAGTTTCAAGGTGAACACCTCCATCTATTCAATCTTGCTGATAACCTTGAGTATACAGAATATTGTGATCATGTCCTGTTTTGGACTCCTTTTCTCCAGGATAACCATTACTGTATGTAGGTTCTAGCTTTGTTTTTCCTTAGCAACCTGTAACACATTGCATTTGATTACATAGACTCTGAAGTTTGATTATTCACCAAGCTTGTTTAGGTCCTCCTGGTGTTTATCCCAAAATTTCAAAGGAGTCTGCCATGCTGACCGCTTTAGTGACATCAGTGTACTAAAGCAGCCAGCTGAAAACTTCAGCCTCCAGATATTTTATGACACTGTTGAACAGTATTGGCCTCATCACTGATCCCTGAAGGATGCCGCTGAGTACCCCTTCCCACTTGGAGTAGTGCCCATCCACCCTTCCAGCCCCCAAACCAATTAGCAATCCACATTGTGCAGTCAATTCAATATTAAATTCAAAATTTTGTTTATTAGCATATGTAAACCTCGATTGTGTCAAGTCATTTGAGCACATGACTCATTTTCAGTGACATTCAGTTTGTAAAAATTGTTACAGCAATAAATAATACTTACAGTACACCTGTAAACATCAAGTACACATACAAGCTTGTCATGTTCCACAGAGTGAAAGGCATTGAGGAAGTTAGGTAACAATGTCTGTTGTCCTACCCCTTACCCTGTTCCACTCCCTCTTCTTCCCCTCAAATAATGTGATCACGTTGATTGTATGCTCCTCTTAAAGTCATTCTGAGACGGAGTGAGAACCCTGGTGTCTATTAAGAGTAGGAGACGGTGTGATGTAGAGGTGAGAATGAGCACCAGCTTTGGAACAGGGGATCACAGATTCAAACCCTTTAGGGCCAAATACTCATGGCATAACCTTGGGCAAGTCACTTACCCTCCCATTGCTCTACTCCAGTCAACTGCAGATATAGGTTGAAGCAGGACCCCACTGAAAAATGAGTTACATTTCAGCTGGGTTATTGTGGGTAAAGAAACTAAAAAAAAAAAAAGTGCTTCAGTGTTCTATCATTAATAATGGCTTACAGGACATTGCCCAGTACTGATGCAAGGCTGGTCAGTATGTAGTTTCCCAGGTGTGGCCGTGCCTGTTTCTTGAAGATCAGGACTACAGTGGCTACTTTCCAGTCCTCTGGCACCACATCTATCTGGACAGACTTCTGAAAATTGCTGGATGCTGCCCCTTCAGTTTTTACTTTATCTCTGCAGTGATCCAAGGGTGTGTCCCATCTGCCCTTTGGAACTTACGTTGCTTCATCATCCCCCAGGTATTCAGATACTACAGTGGGAGCAATGTCCATAGGCTAAATCCTGGCTACCCTTTATGCAAATGTCCCACCTGATAAGCACCCTGTCCTCCTCCTCCTGGGAGCCCCTTGGTGAACACAGAAACAAAATACTGATACAGCATCTCAGCCGTCACCCCTGTGTCACTCACAGATTCCTCCTTTCCCTTGTTTGTAAGGACCCTATCACCTCCTTCACCTTCCTCCTTCCATTTATGCACTGGAACTGGAGGATGGCTATGGTATTATCAGCAGTTCCTACTAATGCCCTGGCTTCTAGCCCCTCCCTGGCTTTCTTATTTCAGGTGCTGCAGTCCCTCAGTGTTGCTCATGCAAGTAGTCACAGGCTTTTATTCTCACAGTGGAGACTAGGACCTGGGGTGGGTGGGGGCACTGTTGATTACAGATGTCAGGAGCTACAGTAATTCTTTTGTATTAAAACATCATACTCCACACTACACTGTGGGTAAAGAAACAGCTCACTGGGAAAACTTTGCTTCAAAGACACTAAAATGTGTGTGTCTTCACAGATACAGTATACTAATGAAAAAATGATATTGCATAAAAAAGGCCAAATCAGGGAGTGAGGAGTATGGACACAAGACCAGGCAGGTATGGGCCTTTCCCTTTCAACCTAGAGCCCTTCTGCCCTTCTCTGGTAGCTGTCAAGGTGGAAGTAAAAGATCCCGTGGCACTTTCCAAAAGAGTATGGGAGTTGTCACCAACGTCCTGGCCAACATTTGCCCTGTCAATACAAATATGCAAATTCTACTGCAGTACGATTGTGTGTGAGGCAGTCAGTTGCTTACAGTAATAGCTGTTGCATGCATACTGGATACAGTTACCCGCTCTACCAGTATGTAGCTTGTTGCCTTGGTATAGCACTGTAGGCTGTATAAGCATAAAAGCTGCAGTATATAAAACCAAATTCTAGTCTATGCAAGTATCCTCGTTAAGGAAGCATGAAATAAGGTGAAGCAATATGCATAACAAAAAATATAAGTGGAACTGTGTCTAAATATATTTTCCAAATTTTTCCCCAAGGTGTCGGTAGCTCTTTAAGCACTCAGAAGTTCTGACTGGGAAATGGCTTTCCACTTGGAATGTTTAGACTTTCCAGTGACATCTTGCCTATGTCGGTGTTGGTGGTCTTAAAAAAAAGAATACGAATAAAACTAAAGTACTGTCTGAAACTTGCACTCATTTTGTACAATCATTTACAGTTTAGTGCTCGTCAGAAGATCAACTGAATCCACGGTTTGTTTTTAGCATTTTACCACATGTACAGTTTGCAAGAGATTGTGTGCTTAGTTAACAGAAGAAAGTAAGAACTTGTACAACTATTGTAAACGGAAGAGACAGATGCAAGTTCATTGTGGGGTTTAGGTGGTAGAAACCTGACATCTGCTGGTTTCAAACCATAGTTTCTCTTTGACTTTCCTAAAATGGAAGGAGTGATCACTAAGGATGATGGGTGACTATGTGCTCATGAGGAGAAACACAGTAACTCACCGTCGTGTTTATTAATGACTAGTTAGTGACTTCCACAGGCCTTGAACCCGCAGATGAAGCTGTTTAACATTCACTTTTATAGTGGCAGTTCTAATGCAATATGTTATTTTTAAGTTTATGTTGTGCATAAAACAGTCGCAGGGCTAACTCCAAAACCTACTGTTCTGAAATGAAAACTTTTACTGCTGTTGTTAGAGCCTGGGTTTATTATCGAACTGAACCCAAACTGAACCTGAACTTCCATTTTTATGTTTGCTTGCACGCATGTGCAAGAAACATAGTGCCATCATCGGAGATTTCGGAGGTGTGTCACCTCCTCCTCCAATTCAGTCAGTGTGCTGGCAGGCACGGCCCCTGTAAGCCAATGCATTTTGGAGCTGTCTATGAGACGCTCCAAAATGCAGTAACCTCCCCTTGAAAAAGAGCTACGCTTGAGTGAGCAGCGATAAGATATCGCCTGCGCAAGTCAGCTCCCCCACACACACACACACGCTGCGCACACCACGCAGGTGTGCACACCCCCTGCATGCAACTGTATAGCCGACGGAGTGCCCAATCCCCGCCAGCTGTACTCGTGCCCCTGCCTCCCGCCCCCAAAGGCTTCCAAAATGCCATGCTGGGTGCCCACCCCAGCGTGGCAACTAATCATATAGCCGACGGGGATCACTGTCCCCAGTAGTGAGTGCCGCTGGAGCCCACCCAGGCGGCGTGGCAATGTGATCTGAGGCCGGCCAGGGGTGCCCACCCCCGTGGGCTGAGCGGCCCAATGTCCTTGTGCACGCTGGGAGCCCACCCCAGCGTGGCAAGCATCCGTCGTCCGTTTTCTTTTGTACCTGTAAGAGAAGTCCCGCGGCATCTCCTCGCCCCTCCACAACCCGCACCCACCACTGCGCTAGCCTCCCCACCCCCACCCCATACTTACCTCAGGACCTCGCGCGGCGATCTTTGGTGGACGGGAACACGTCTGCACTCTTCAAAGCGACCGCGAACTGAGAAATGCCAGTAAGCTGTATAATGGGCTAGATGGGGGGTTCTTTGTTGCATATCTCAGGCATTTTTTGAATGTTTGCAAATTTTCAACATGGGGTTTTGGGACCCTTCTCATGATTGATGTCACTGTCATGGCGTTATTCGGGCCCGGAGGGTGATTTCCCGCGAGTGACTGCGAAATCACCCTTCGGGCCTGAATAACACCATGACAGTGACATCAATCATGAGAAGGGGTCTCAAAAACCCCATGTTGAAAATTTGGTGCCAAAATTCCACAAAATGACTGTTTTACGAGCGAGCATTGCGCAGTTCCTACGCAGGCTCGTAAGTTCGCGAATTTTCAATATTTTCACTCCAGATTTTCAACATTGCCATTTTACCACACCTTCTTATGAGCAGTACAGCTGTCATTTTTCACATCTCACCCAAAATGTGTTTCCGCCCATGTAGCGCACAATGGCGCAGTCGGTGTGCGAAATCAATGTACAAGACAAATTAAGAAAATCACAGTGACACTGTTCATGAGCAGACATCTTAAAATCGCTATGTTGAAAATTTGATGAAATCTAAAAATGACTGTTCCGCAGCGTGCATTGCGCGGTTCACGCCTTTCGTGAATTAAATAATTTCAATATTTTCACTCCAGATTTTCAACATTGCCATTTTACCACACCTTCTTATGAGTAGTACAGCTGCCATTTTTCACATCTCACCCAAAACGTGTTTCCGCCCATGCAGCGCACAATGGCGCAGTTGGTGCGTGAGATCAATGTACGGGACAAATTAAGAAAATCACAGTGACACTGTTCATGAGGTGAGGTGTTAAAATGGCTATGTTGAAAATTTGGTGAACAAATTCCAAAAAATGACTGTTTTACTCGTCATGCTACCAGTTCCACGACGCCGTTAGTTCGCAAATTTTCAATATTTTCACTCCAGATTTTCAACATTGCCATTGTACCACACCTTCTTATGAGTAGTATAGCTGTCATTTTTCACATCTCACCCAAACATGTTTCCGCCCATGTAGCGCACAATGGCGCAGTCGGTGTCCGAAATCAATGTACAGGACAAATTAAGAAAATCACAGTGACACTGTTCATGAGCAGAGGTGTTAAAATGGCTATGTTGAAAATTTGGTAAAAAATTCTAAAAGTGACTTTTCTGAGTAGTTGCACAGTTCCTATGCATGCTCGTAAGTTTGCAAATTAATATTTTCACTCCAGATTTTCAACATGTCCATTTTATTAAACTTCCTTATGAACAGTACAGCTGCAATTTTTCATATGTCACCCAAAATGTGTTTTCGCACATGGCGCACAATGGTGCTGTTGTTGTCGCGAAAGCAATGTTTAGAACAGATTAAGAAAATCACAGTTACACTGTTCATGAGCAGAGGTCTTAAATGGCTATGTTGAAAATTTGGTGACAAAAGTCCATAAATGACTGTGTTACGAGTGAGCATTGCGCAGTTTCCACGCACCCTCGTTAGTTCATGACTTTGTAATATTTTGAGTCCAGATTTTCACCAGTGGCATTTTCCACACTTCCTTATGAACAGTACAGCTGCCATTTTTCACAACATGGCTGAAGTGTGTTTTCACACTTTCAGTGCAGAGATGCGTGGTCGCTGTGGGAAATCATTGTTCGGCACAGATAAAGAAAATCACAGTGACACTGTTCATGATCGGAGGCACCAAAATGCCTGAGTTGACAATCTGCTGTAAGAAATCCCCAACCTAATTATATTACGGATGTGCGTTGCACAGTTTCTATGTACCCTCGTGACTTCACCATTTTTTTTTATATTTTTACTACACATTTGCAACATAGCCATTTTTTACACCTCTCCATGAAAGAGTACAGCTGTCATTTTTTACATCCTGCTAGGAATATTTTTGCACCTGTGGTGCTAAATGCCGTAGTCACTGTGCATAAGCAGCTTTCGGCTAACAAACTGATATTCCCCCTGTTCATGAGGTGGGGTCACAAAACAAACATGTTGAAAATTTGGAGTGAAAATACCAACGAATGCGTGAGGTATTAGGCTTTTCAACTATAACGCCCAACCCTATAGAGAATGACAGGAATCAGGGGTGTGACTTGGGATTCTTGCCTGTGATGTTCATACCATTCCACACCCTGCAGTCACTGAGAGGCATCGAGGTATGCCTTGGACTCTTTGGCCCCAAAGTTCACCCCATTCTCCTATACCGCACCCATCTCACTGTATTTCCTGATGGAATGGAGTGCAAATAAGGGCCAAAGACCCCAAGGCACACTGTGATACTTGTCAGTGTCTGCAGGGTAGGGTGTGGTTAAATGGCGTGGCCGTTATGCCTGACGACCCAAAGGCACACCCCAATGCCTGTCACTCTCTGCAGGGTGGTGGTGGGGTTGGCTTCAGTTCAATACTTCACTGCCATTCCTATTACGCAGCTCTGTAACTTCTACACTACCACTGCCAATGCCAGCAAGCAAACATTCGGCATTGACAAATGCTTGTTTTAAACTGACCGAACCGAACCAGAACCCCGAAATCTGAAATTAAAAAACCTGAACTGAATGAAAACTGAATGCACAGTACCATAATAACCTTGAAGGTGCCAAGTCGTACCTGTACTGTGAAGCTTACCTCACTGTAGGGTGACTGTTAACGGTTTATATTTTGCTAGCTGTTCCCCTGACTTAGCTTAGTTTCATTCAGCTGAGTTCTAAAACATACAGCAATAGTTATCATAATGTGTCGACACTGCACTCTCACGCTGTAGGAGAGCGAAGTCCATCAATCTATACCATGAATGATAGGCACCACCAACTATCACCAAATCCTAAAAATGCCATTGAGTCCGAACAGAGCCGCAACCCAAAGCATGGGCACAGCAATCATGTTACACTGTCTCAACCTATGGATGTTTATTGAGAATTACTTACCGGGCGCCCACACTCAGACGGAGTTTGCAGTGGTGAACAGCAAGCTCAGCCCCAGACACAGACCCGGACCCACTCTCCCTCTCTAACAGTTACTGATAGGAACCCTGGGTCTGGTAGTTCTTAAAGGTTTGCCTTATCGTTGCACAAGCTGGGTGCACTTTTGAAAATGACAAACCTGCAGTAAGATCATTTAGACCTCTGCTCTACCTCTTCCCCACCCCTACCTTTTTCTTGCCTATACGCTGCAAACTGAACGGAACCTGAACTCTTAAAATTAAAAGTCCAAATGAACTGAACTGAATGCGAACCCTACCCGGACGAACCAGAACTGAACCCAAACCCTAGAAAAGAGCCGAACCTGGGCTCTAGCTGTTGTGTAGTGTATTGGTACATATTAGTTGCAGCACCCCCAGCCATCCAAGAGGTGGAACTTCATGCTGATTACAAAGTGCTTTGAGATGTTTGCATGAAAGGTGCTAAATAAAAGAAAATGGTACCATTTATGCCGCATCACTACCACTTATGACACCAATGACCCAGTTTCAAGAATGAGCATGGGTCATTGTGGCCTGCCAGAGGAAGGTTGGGTAGATCACTGTGGACGCGCTGCTCCTGTGAAGTGGGCGGGTGACAGAGGCCACAGATAGTGCTGCAGATGACACCGCTGGGGAGGGAGGATGTTGGCTAGTGCTGCACAAACATGCATGCATATGTGCACCGTTAGCCACTGACAACCTGTTGGAGTGGGACCAGAAGAAGGACAGGAAATCCCCAACCTTAGCAAGATAGCCTGTGATCCTTTTTACAGGCTCTACACAATTCACTTGTCTCCCCTGCAACACCTGAAATTTTTTTTTTATCATTACATATTTTCTCCCCTGCGGAGTGGGCCCATGACCTCCGTCCACCGGCACCCGCGTCCCCGAGCCAGATCTGGTGCACAGATAATCGCCCCATGCCCCAGGGGTAGGCCGCCCCCCCCGGACAAGGCACCTCTCATGCTTGGGGGCGCAGGGCACGGCCATCAGCCACGAGATCGCCCCACCATTTTCCGCTGTTCTTTCCCCCTGGGGAGCCAGACATGCAGTGGTGTTCTAGGCATGTCCGTGCTGATGCCTACCGTGCCCCCCCCAACGAAGTTGTGCATGCAACTGTAGTGCGGCTGGCCTCTGCAGTGCGGTGCATGACCCATAACCCCCCCCAGAGAAAGGAGAGCAGTCATATGACGCTCAATCCTTCCTCTCCCCTGCCAGCCCCCAGTGGCCCGAGTCTGTTCCCAAACCCGGGTTGCCGGCATGTTGCAAGGCATGGCATCCAGCGCCTCAACCCTCAGCGCCACCAGGCTGGCACAACACCTGAATTTGAATTCAGCAGTGGCATGGGCCACCCCCATGGCTAGACCAGGGAGGGCAACCCCTGGAGGAACCAAGGAGTGGGGTAGGTGCAAGAAACAGTGAGCAGTGGGGCTGGGGGCAGTGCCTTGATGGAGGCTGGTCAGTGACATAGGGAAAACAGTGCTCATGTTACCAAGGTTCCCGAATGATGATGCCATTTCCTTCATATGTTAAAACATTTTGGCCCTATTTTCAAAATAATTACTTGTGCAGGTTTACTGCTTGTGCACATTTTAAAACTGTTTGTTAAATACAAAAATACCTGATGAATCGTAACGGCCATGGCTGATCTGTCTCCATGTGGTGCAGAAGAAACAAAAATTACAGCAGTTTCTCATGGTGCAGTGCAATAGGAAATAGAGGAAAATGAGAATGTTCACTGACCATCGAAATTAAAAATATTTTGTTTAATTTTGCTGGCCACTACTCAGACACTTTACAGCCTGTATTGCGTAATCAAGGATAGTGGTCCTATTTTCTTTGTGAACGTCACTTCAAGTGTTCATATTTACTACAAATGGTGTCATGCTCCAACAGGCCTGATTGTTCAGAAGCGGTTAATGCAGGAAACTGCATAGAGTAAAATTGCAGCACTCCAGGAAGGGTACCGAGACATGCATATGCCGAGAGATGATTGAAGTATATATGAACGCTCAAAGTAAAATCCGATAAGAATAAAGTTGCTTTGCGAGGAAAGTAGGACCACCATCATTGACTAAGTGGTGCTGCCATGAAACATTGGGTTCTGAGTGGTGGCCTATAAAAGTAAAATAAAAATGTTTATGAGTGACAGTTCTCTTTTCCTCTATTACAGAAAATCACAATGCCTGCCAGTGATTTCCAGTGACATCATCTGAACATGCTGTCTGTAGTTACAGATTTTGCTGATGTTCCTTAGAGGCTCTGGATATCACTTTTTTGGCAAGAAACAGTGGGCCCAGTACCTAGTCGCAATTGATAGTGGCACACAATATGTGTTTGCACGAGCAACATTGCACTGCCACCCAGAACCAATATACACCGATGTGGAGCCTTTGACCGACGTGGAGCCTTTCACCGATGTGGAGCCTTTGTAAAAGAGTCTGTGACTCAAAGGATTGTAATTCCCATTATATTCAATAAATAAAAAAAATAAAAATAAATAAAATATACACAAAATGGGTTGGGTTGTGCAGCCCTATGTGCTGGTGATTTAAATGCAGTGTTCACAACACTATAAATTACAGCATAGTGGACTGGCAAAAAGTTTAACAAGCATTTGTAATAATACAAGGAGAAGCCAGTATACCAGTTTGCAAAGTTTATTTGTTCATAAAGAAAATGTTGTTTCTCATACTTAATATTTGAAGATTGTAACAAAAATGCCAATAAACCGTGTAAGATGTGGTCATAATTCATCTCCATTCATGTATCACATAGATGGGGAGTGTTCAGCATATAACTCTGAAATATAAAAAAGAACAAAAATTATGGTATAAAGCACTATATTCTTTAAAAGTGTTTGATATTACACATCAGATCAGTTACATTCATATGAACTTTATAGTGTATGTTTTATTTATATATATATTTTTTTAAACACGTCTAGGTTTTGGTGAAATTTATGCAGAAAACTTTAGGAAACATTACTGAGCTGGCCTGGTGGCGCTGAAGGTTGAGGCGCTGGACATCACACCTCGCTGCACGACGGGTACTCGGGTTCGGGAATGAGCCCGGATTGTCGGGGGTTGGCAGGGGAGGACTAGGATTGAGCATCCGACGACAGCTCTCCTAGTCCTGGGGGAAAGGGTGGGGTCCACACCGTGCTCTGATGGTCCCTGGGGATGCCCAGCGGTACTGCAGATGTGCAGGTGTCTGGAGGGGAGGAGCACGGCAGACGTCTGCACATTTGTGCATGGACATCATTGCACGTCCATGCTCCCATTGGGGAGAAAATGGGAAAAGACTGGGCGCGACTGAGCAGCTTGATGGCCTTGCCCTGTCATGCGGGGAGGACTGTCGTAGAATTGTGCTGGGGGGGGGTTCAGCGCCGGTCCGGCAAGCAGGGATGGAGCAGCCCTCCAGCGGATTACCGCAGTCGTGCCGGCCCCCTCCGTCATGCGAGTGAGCCTGCTGCTCTCCCCGCAGGCAGGGCCGGTGGCTGGATGCCCCCGCTGGTAGGCGCTGCAGCAAGCGCAAGGTAAAAAGAGTTGTAAAAAAAAAAAGAAACATTACTGATGAAGCCATCAAATTATAAGGTATACAAATAAATATTTAAAATAGTTAATATTGCATAAATGTTCTGAGCTTTCAAACCTGGTGGTTATTAGTTTGTAAATAGAATAATAGATAAGAAATCATTAGTAACAATGCTGTCATTTTATCGAGGGATTCTGGTGACATCATAAATTATGAGAGCAATGCTCAAGTGGTTTATGATGTCACCAGAATCCTGAGGTGGAATGACAAGCCCTGTTACTACTGGTTTCCTGTTATTTTTTTGTAATATATGGAATTCTCTGAACATTCCATCTCATTATACCATTGATCTGATGTCAGAATGATGGTATTATGACTTTCTGATGTCACTGATTCCCTATGGGAAAATGACACCGTATATTACAGTGGTGTTGACCCACTCCATTTTCTGTCTGTTTTAATTTTGTAGACCAAATACTGTCCTGAAGAAGCAATGGATTAGCACTGTGAAATGTTGACTTGCTAGTATTTATGGTCTATCACATTCTGATGGCAGTATACAACAAATAAACAGAAAAAGTTGAATACATGATTTGGTGATCGGGTTCATCTGTCCGTAATGATATGGTGTTCAATATTATGCTCCTGTGTGGACAAGACTCCTCCAGCTGTCTTACGTAATTTACAGGGTTATGGAGCAATACTGGCCATTTTTGATGTTTTTCATAATGACGTTCTGCCAGGTGCAAGGTGAAATGCCATGATAAACTGTGGTTGTGGAATAAAGCACATGGGTTTCCTGCTTGGGAGAGTCATGTCCTTCCTGGCCAACCCATGTTTTATAGCCCTGATGGACCCTCCCCTTACCATGTATTCCCCCAGAAATGTACAGCCCTGGTGGTCCAGTGGTTCTCCCTGTCCTTAAAACCAGCATTCACCCTTGCTGAGTGGCTCACTGGCCCCCCTTCATTTTGGCTGGATGCTGGTTGTCTCTGTTCATAGTCAACAGATACAGGCCATGCGGTGCATGTCCTTTACCTGGACTTCTGCAAGGCCTTTGACTCGGTGCCTCATGAAAGGCTGACCAGCAAGTTGTGTAACCTGATGGCAGGGAGGAAACTGGTTAGGTATGTTAAGAGTTAGTTACAGGATAAGAAGCAGAGATTAGTCATGGGTGGTGAGCTATCAAAGCCCAGAGCTGTAAAAAGTGGGGTCCCACAGGGCTCAGTGCTGGGACAGATACTGTTTAACATTTTCATTACTGACGTATTGAACAGGATAAAAAGTAAGATCAGCCTCTTTGCAGACGACACAAAGATCTGTGCAGAAGCGGGTGGGGAAGGAGGTGGTAAAGTACTCCAAGAGGATTTAGCAAGACTGGAGGACTGGTCAAACACATAGCACTGGAGTTTAATGCCAAGAGGTGTAAGGTCATGCACTTGGGGGCCAGGAATCCCGGGAATAGTTACTGGTTGGGGGAGCGCAGTTGTTCACTTCAGTGGAGGAGACAGATCTAGGAGTACTAGTAATGGGGAAATTAACCACTCAGTGCAGTGCAGGAGGGCAGCGGCAAAGGTGAATAGAATGATGGGATGCATAGCAAGGGGTATCATCACCTCTAAGAGAGGAAGTCATCCTGCCCCTGTGCTGGTCCCTGGTGAGGCCGCATTTGGAGTACTGCATGCAGTACTGGCACCCCTACTTGAAAAGGAACATCAAGCAGCTGGAGGTGGTACAGCATAAGGCAACAAAGATGATCCTTGGATTAGGAGATGAACCATATAAGGAGAGACTGAGGGAGCTCAATATGTATTCCCTGGAGGACAGAAGGGGGAGAGAGGGGATATGATTGTGACTTTCAGGTACCTAAAGGGCATGAACAGAGTTAACACCAAGGGTATGTTTAGATTAAAAGCGGGGAGGGAAACCAGGGGACACAGTCTGAAACTGGAAGGAGAAAGATTCAGGAGGGAAATCAGGAGGCACTATTTCACAGAAAGGGTGGTTACAGGGTGGAATGCACTGCTGGAGGAGGTGATATTGTTGAGATCAGTGAGCAGCTTTAAGAGGCAGTGGGACAGGATTAAAAGGTAACCAGCTAGAATAGCACTACCAGAATAGCACAAGGAAAGACAGTGCTACTCTGAACAGCACTGCCACAGACAGCAAGAGGGAATTTACAGCGCTTGCAGTAAGCGCTTCCCAGGTCACTGTCTGTGGTGCTGCCATAGGACAAGAGCAGCAGAATACCAGAGGCTGATGAAGGTGTTCCTGTGGTGTGGAGGGCTGAGGCGTGGTGCAGCTTGGCCGGGTGGTAGTGGAGACCAGGGTTCTAATCTTGGTCTCCCTTGACTTTTGCAATTGGGACTTATGTTTTTTTTTTTACAAGTGGCTGTGGAAACAGTATTCCATGGCCCCATAAATTTCATCTTGCCCCATGATCTGCTCTCCCTTGGAGTGAGAATCCTTTAGTACGGGGGTAGAGCCCCCCACAAAAACAAAAGTGATGGCATTTTTGCAAGCATGATTGTCGCCTGCGCTGTTCTTGCTAGCACTGTTCTGACCTAGTGCCGATTAAAGGGAGGTGTCCAAACAGAGGATGGATGGGGGCGTGAGAAGGAAGTCGGAGGATGTAAAGCAGAAGTAGGAGGCAAGGGGTGAGGGTCAGCTGCAGTTCAATTGGCTGATGTGTTGCACAGCAGACTACATAGACCATAAGGCCTGTATCTGCTTGTAATTTCGTATGTTCGAATAGTCACAGCACTAAACCCTCATTACTGCTTGCTTTTATTAGAGGTTAACAGAGTTGATGAACGAATGTGCACGACCTGCCCTGTGAGGGCTTCCATGCTGTTGAGTATGGCTTTGCGGACCATTTGTGTGGCAGACACCCTTTCCCTACTGCCCTCGATTACCTTTGGGGACTCTTTGAAAGGTGAAGGGATCCCCACTGAGCATGGCTCAGTTTTTGGTCAGTGCCACTGCTGGTGCTAGGTGATCACACAGACCACCTAATGCTAGCCTTTGCCACTTAAAATTAGGTTTCTATTTTAAAATAAAATTAGCAGTTCACAAGCAAATCAATTTTACATGAAGATCTTTACAAGATTGTGCCTCTTGTTGTTCAAACTTACCTTATCTTTTTAGTCACTATTTTAATCCACACTTTAGCACATAGAATCAAATACATTAATTCCCTACCCAACTGTGGAAAGTTGAGAAAAATAATAATTTAGTGCAGCTTGCACAGTATAGACTATTTATGGGCTTGGCACATTAACTTAGTCTTTGCCAACAAGTGCAGAACAGATGTAAACGGTGCTGGCACAAGGAAGCTAGTGGAAGTGATGCACTGTCCATGGTATCTCCCAAAGGGATTTGTAGGATTCTTGCTGTGTGAGGTCACAGTGATTCTTTGTGCAGTGCTGTATCAGTATGGTCTTTAGAAGCCTGTACACATCAATATATGTTTGCAGAAACTGAGGCTGCAATTCCTGATAATCTGTAGTAAGATCAGTCAAAAGGACTGCAGTCATAAGACTGAGGAGTTAATTTTTTGCTAGAGACTGAGGTATGAAGAATTCCTGCTTAGGCCACAAGAGTGAAATTGACTTGATGTTCCTTAGTAACTTCCTCCTATATCAGTGGTTCATTGTTTTTAGACACCCTTTCTTTTTTTAAGGCAGCCTGCAAAAAAATATTACTAGGGAACTTGGTTATAGGACAAATACCTCCTACTGTCAGTGAGCACCCGCAAAGGTTCATACAAGCTGGCACCCCTGTACGGAACTATCAGTGGGCTTAATATTTTACAGTTGGAGGTGTTGCAAGGAGTTCTAGTACTGAGTGAGGAGAAGATGTCTTCTTAGGGCAGTGCTTCGGTCTAGTGGTGATGGCAAAGCTGTCTGTGGCCAGATGACAGACTGGGTGGCATCCTTTTCCATTATTATTAATCCCTCAGCTGTCATGAGTGGAAAAGTTCAATATCAAGTTCCCATACAGTTTAATGATTTCAAGAGAAAAACACTCATCTGTATGGCAGCTAAACCTTCTTATGTTTTTTTTTTTGTTGTTCTGTTTTTTTGGTTTGTCTTTGGAAACCTGCACATCAAATTCAAAACTGATTTAGAGGGGTATGCCCACCGAATAGTGAAACTTCTACTGCGACGTGCGTCAATATCGGCAACAGCGCCATGTCGCAGTAGAAGCCCGACTGGGACCCGGCAATACTTTCTCCCGACCTGCACCCCCACCCTGAACCAATTCCGACTTGGAGATGGTATTTATTAATGCCGGGGTGTGCGACCAGAATCCCCTCGTGGGGGTTAGTGAAGCGCGAAGCCCCTCAAAGAAAAAACACACAGCGATGTGTGCGGCTCCATGCCGACTGCAAATCGCGGTCGATATGGAACCTGGTGCTGTGATGCCGGTTGACATGTTTCTTGTCGCGCCGGCATCGTAGAGCCATTTGGAGGTCCTTGACCCCATGGATGGAAAATGAATCAGTGGGTTCTGCTCAACATTCTGTCAAGGCACATCTAATAGCTGAAGATTGTTTATGAAAGATATAAAGGAAAGAGAGGCCAAAATGCATTGGACCCATTCAGAAACATTAAAATGATGAACAGCATGTTGAAATTGTCTATGTGTTGTACTAAAGGGGCAGTTGTACCATATTTTTCCAAACTGGAATAAAAGGGCTTTAAAAACACTGAAAAAAAGGAAGGTTATTGTATTTAATGGCAACACTAACTGCTGAAGTGGGCATATACAGTGTCTTTTTTTTGTTTGCTTTCTTATTTTGGGCCCACTGTGATCCAAACCCAGAAGAACACATTATGACTGGCTCATTTTCCACTGTGGTGAGATAGAGACCAGGCACACTGATGAGTCCTGTGTAGGATGAAACACGTCTGTGTCTTCTATTCTCACCCTTTGAAGATTGTATGAGAGGCCCTTTGGCACCATGCATTCCTGCTTAAAGCAGAACCAGACTAACTTTTCTTGGTGATTTGCCTATAAATCCCATGATGCTTTGCATTATGGGGTTATATGTGATTTTGTATATACAATACTAGATGCACAATGACCCTAGCTATGTTAAAAACCCTTGCCTTTGGTTCATACTTTTAACATGGCCACTAGCGGAGTGGTATAAGCTGCTCAGCTGGGGTTTTATTATTTGTATGCATTATGAAGGCATTATGGGAGATGAACACTGCAAAGAAGATTTGCCACTTTCACGTAAAGATGTCAGGTGTGAAAGAGCTATGAGGAAAAACTGCTGAGGCCCCTTCTGTATAAGTATGTAATGAATCTTGTAACATGGGGTAGGTAGAGGGAGGTAGGTGATTGGTGGAGTGCCATCAGGTGACAGTGCATTAATGCACCCTTATTGGCACAGTTAGGGTGAAGGAGTCTGAGGGAGATCCCTATGCAGACCTGCACTTGTTGTGTAGGGGAAAATAATTTTGCAAAGGCAGCCATTTGCAATCCTCGCTAAGTGAGTGTAGCAGTGTGCAAGACAGAGGTGCCTTTGCTAAATGATTGTACCTTACACAAGAAGTTTAGGTGTGGTGGAATTGAAGAGAGGGGGTAGATATGTGTTTCCCTGCCCTGCCCTGTCAGACATCCTATATTTCTGTTGTCCTGCCCACCCACCCCATTGATCAGTGGGTACCGCAGTCACCAAGGACAGGGGGTGCTCCTGAGAGTGGGTGTAGGGGGAGCAGGAGTGGCACTGCAGGAATCGGCACTGTCCTCTGTGTGTGCATAGCTGTGTGTATCTCTGTCTCTCCTGCCGCTGCCGTATACTGTGTTCATTCTGTCATCTCCGTATCCCGTCCTCGGCAATCCCATTGCTCTGAAGACTGGCCTGATTTCACTTCTCTCCCCACAAAACCCATGACATCCTGTTCCCCCATGTCTGCTTTTAGTGGTGTGCAGTGTGGGAGCAGAGCAGAGCAGATCAGAGGCACCAGCCCCCAAAGTGCACTTCAGCTTCCTGAGTTTGTGGCTCATATCGGTGTGCCCCCGGTATAATATTACCAGTGTATACTCTCCTTCTGTGCCGCAGAGAGTGGGACCACTGTATGCTGCTCATATGAGCATGTCCCGGTATTTGCTTTGTGCCCTTCTTCTGTGCTAGGGAGAGCATGGACCCGTGGTGCGGTGGAGTGAGATTGCGAGGCAGCAGCGGGAGAGCAGGAGCTGCGGTGCAGAGAAAGAGCCGTCTAGTAAGTAGTGTAGAAGTTGCTCCATACCAACATGTGGCAGTGTCCATTTGAAACAGTACAGTGTGGAGGCAGTAGGTGGGTTAGCTTCAAGTGAAAGACTTCAGGTGTGCGGCTGGTTAAATCCCCCATGGCTGCAGCCCCCTGCACCATGTACCCTCTGTCCCCAGGGTGACTCCCATGGCTTCCTGCATGCAGCACGGCTGTTCAAGCCTCTCCCTCTGGACTGCAGTCGGATCTGTACCGGGACGGGAGGTGCACGGGGTGGGTAGTGATTGAGGACAGAGCTGTAGTGACAGTGTGCTACTGGGGCATGGAAACTGTTTAATTAAACCGTGCTCCAATCTGTTCCCCTGCCAGTGTCCCCATGATGCTTCATGCCCCCCCGCACCTTGCAGTCAGACAGTCTCCAGTCCCCCCTTGAAGCAGTGGAATGTTTGTGGCAAGCGTTACAGTGTCCCTAGCCAGCACAGTAGCACTGCACAGAGTTATAGCCATCACCATGAGTGCAGAGAGAGAGAGAGAGAGACCCAGTGCAAACTGTGTTTCTGTCCCTCTCGCTCCCACTGCATAATAAAATTTCCCTCCCTTCAGGTGGTACCGATAGTATTATGCACAACAAATGTCACAGATCCTGTTCTGTGACATTTGTATGTGTGTAACAGAAAGCAGATATGTGCATTATTTATTAGGGACTTTTTTGCAAGGTGGCAGGATACAGTACTTTTAGTGCTGTTTAAACAGCAAAAAACACCTATTAAGATTGATTTTTCTGCTGTTTAAACATAACACATGTTATAAGTGCATTAGCACACTCCAGGGTGTGCTGTTAGTGGGGATTAATGCACACCCCGGGTGCTGTGAGGACACTTGGCCTGCGGCCTCGTTCCTCACAACGCACCCAAGGTGTGCGTTAATCCCCAATAACAGCACACCCTGGAGTGTGTTAATGCTTACATAATGCGTGACTGCTGTGCCACAATTAAACCGCGGATTTGTTGTGGAGTTATTTCTAAGAGAATAGGAAAAAGAAAAGGGCCAGCATCAGGAAAATATTTTGTTTTATATGTGATCTGACTTGGTTCCAAAGATGCAATGGTGTGATTGAAAAAAAAAAATGTTTCCCTCCTCCCTACCGAACAGGCCTCAAGTTTATTTTTAAGATGTGTATACTTTTGTCACTGGTGGCCATTTATTTGACTCCATAAAATAAATCCCAGTGGTGAAGCAGGTGACTAATGTTAGCATATGTCGTACATCCTGCCACCGGACAGGAAGGCGACCTAGACTTGAGCCAACTTGTTTCCGGCTGTATAATCGTCACAAAAGGGTGATGTTTCTGCGAAATGACCATCTGCAACAAAGTTATACATTTCTTCAGGAAAAATGTAGTTGCTGGGCAGCTGAGGGTGGGTAGATATTAGATTTTTTTCTAGCCTTTCTAATAGTATTGTCAAAAGTTTTGGGGGTAGGGGGCAAAAAGGGCCAGAAAAAATGCATCAGCCTTTTTTTAGTATGACTATATTAAAAGGGAACTTTTTTGTTTGCAGCCACTAATTCTTTGAATAGCATCCTCCCACTAACCTTTCTTAAGCTGTATGTTAACAACAGAAGACTACTGACTTGAGAAATGTGATCTCTCCAGCATGACATGACTCGAGTAACCATATGTCCAGTTTGACCTGAGCAGCCCTCTTTTCATGTCTCTGAAAAGCTAAAAGCACCATTCAGAATGACAATGTAGAAAGCAATGGAAGAACATAGACACATAGTCCTGAAAAGGTTTTCCATATGGCTTCTTCAGTCAGCTATTCTTCTAGCTTTCAGGTTATCAGTTAAGTCATACAGTATTTGTCCTAATTTTCAATTTGTGAGAAGCAGGTAAAAGCAGTAGATACTCCATTCACAACAATCATTCTGACTTGAGCCTGCTGTAATAAGAGTATTATGGATTCTGTGTTTTACGGAGTCTAGATTTTGTAATGATAAAAGAGCTCCCACGGTGCACAGTCTCCCTGACTGAATTTGGCACCCTTTTTCTAATTACTAGAAATGACCACAAATAATCCAGCAACTTGCCGTGTGAGCGAGCGTAGCTGAGTTGTTGAACTAGATCACAAAGAAGAAGATGTGATCTTGTGACTCTGTTGACATTTTTGAACAGATTAAATATTCAAAACCAAATGCATTCTACATGAAAGCTAGATAGATATGTAGATAGGTAGACAGACAGACAGACAGACAGACAGATACTGTAGATAGATAGATAGATAGATAGATAGATAGATAGATAGATA
The DNA here is from genome assembly GCA_016271365.2 of Neoceratodus forsteri. Lineage (NCBI taxonomy): Eukaryota > Metazoa > Chordata > Ceratodontiformes > Ceratodontidae > Neoceratodus > Neoceratodus forsteri. Next base: position 46,588,428 of record JADMNL010000024.1, on the reverse strand, counting down.
GATAGATAGATAGATAGTGAGTGAGTGCATGGACTCTCTCCCCCTCTAGAAAAATACATCATATATTTATCCATATATGATAGTACTTAAGCACCATAAAACCTACCAATTAAACACTGTCTCCTTATTGACAGTTTGTGAACACTTTAATAACACAGTAATACCTAACAAGCATACTACAAAACACCATATTACAGTGCATGTAGCAGCCACCTTAATAACATGTTAATAACACATGATGCACCTTATTAACACATGAAAAACAAGACTAATTCACACACTATAAAAACAACACAGAACAAGAAAGCCATACACAAAATAAAAACCTACAAAATGAGTACTGCAAAACAGATCAAATTAACCATTTAAACACCAATATATCTCCTATCTACAACCCCATTCCCGATGTTCCCAACCATACAATATGACATAAAAATGCTACATAGACACTCTGCAGACATGAAACACCCCAAATAATACTCAAAAATCGATTAGCACACCCTTTATACAACAGTACATTGAACGCTTATCACCTAAAGACAAAATCATGTTGGCAGTGCCTGAAAACCATGCATATCAGTTAAACATACTCACAAACTCAGACTCTGACCACGCTGTTCAAATGCTGTTCTTGATGACAGTGGACCCTGTGTGATTTTTTTTTTACCTTTTATAGTTAAATTCCTGACATCCTGAATTGCATCCCCCACACGGTAGCTTGCATGCAAATGCGCATGTGTACATGCAGACGCATTCACATGTACAGGATTATTTGTGAAAATACTTGGACACTCTTCAGCGGGCCAGCAAGGGGGGGAGGAGGAGGATTGAGCATCCTATGGACTGCTGTCCTCCTCCACAGGGGAGGGTGGGTGAGCGATCGGTGCACATTCGACCCTTAGCAGAGGATGGGGGCTGCTGCGACTGATATCGAGTTATTGAGGAGGCATACTGGCCGGCCGACTGTATTTCAGAGTACTTATGTCATTGCATACCATGCCTCCTGGGAATTACTCCTCCAAAAAATGATGCTGCTCCATTCATGATACTCTACTCCTCCTCGACCGCACACGCTGCCGCCAGGGTGCTTGGCTGGCGACTAGGCAAGCAGTCTCCATCGGTATGACTTGGTCCCATGGCCCCGCCCTGGGGGTAAGCCAGGGAGTCTCTCCAGGTGGTATTCCTCTGGGACCCATGTTCAGGCTTCCATGGGGGCCGGGGCCGTGTGATGACCCCGCCGAGTGAAGGTAACCTGGGTGGATCACTGCTCCAGGCATGCTGTGGTGGCAGGCTATCATAGGGTGAAGCAGGGGCTGAGTTCCTTGCAGGATGGGCACCAGTAAAAGCATGATAAATCACAAAAAAAAAAAGAAAATGATTGGACACATGTCTGCGCATGCTACCATTTGTGCATACACGCAATATAAAAGATAGTGACTGTGATCAAAATCCACAGGCTGCAAAATAGTATCTATCCTAATGTATTAAATAAAGTAAATAATGGGAAAGTCCAGAGCACTCATGAAATAATACCATCTCGGGGCTTTATATGTAGTTAGCCATAAAGAGTTATACAACACCTACAGAAAAGAAATCTTCTAAAATAATGAGATTTGTTTGTTGGTGGTGCACCTAGAGTGAGATTAACCATGATATTTTAAACTCTAGATTCATTGTTACTAGATATTATGAATCTAGTATAATCACATTTTTCATATACAGGAGGGAAAAGTGGAATTATTTAATTAGCCAGCATGTACCCTTTTTCTTACATTGTGCAATGTCTACTTGGAGGTAGGTAGAGACTGATAAAGAGCCATTTTTGCTCCATTTTTCAGTGCTTGGTGATGCTTTGGCATTCTCATGGTACTATTAGTGACAGCACTTGTAATGCTATGGTAATACCTGTAGTTTGAGCAAGATTCAGTATGATTTTACTATGGTTTGAAAACTTCAGTTATACGGTAACAAACTTTCATCAGGTTAATTCTGTGATATGCTATATTTCTGAAATCAGTACTCTAGTAATAATGAGGGTGGGGGTAGTAGAGCTCCAACATCTTGGGACTCCATCTTTTCTGCCTGGAATCCCAAAGAGACTGAGACATCCACCCACCTGGGGAAAAAGAGGTATGGGGGAGGGATAGTGAGAAGGGTGGCAGTGGGGTGTGAGGGGGAGGTGGCGGAGAATGCCAGAGATGCAGTCCTGCTCGTAGAGGATCACTGCAGGGGTTTTGAGGTAGTTTTTCCCTGCTAAAAGGTTTTTTTCTGGGTTTTTTTTGCCCGTATCAGTGTTGAGCCCAGGGTGCCCAAGTTAGAGGGAAGTTAGGCAGTAGTCTGTCATAGCCATTGTAAGCGAACAGGGAGTCTGGGACATGGAGGGTGTCATGCATTGAGCAGGACAGCCCAATCTAGCACTGGACGGGGGGAGGGGCATTGCCAAGCACAGCATGCACCAACTCTATAGTGGAAGAGGAAGGAGAGGTTGCAAGGCCGCACCCAGTAAGGTGGGCAGTGACTCCTTCCTTCTCTCAGAGATTCCAGTGCATTTCTTGGTTCTACCTGCTCTACCGGTAGGTATAGAGAGGAGCAGAATGGTGGATCCCTGTTCTGGGATCCTCGCTGGAACTCTCCAGCAATGATGGGGAGTTCCTTGATTAGTCTTCCCGGTTTACAGGAAGCTTACATATGTATTGTCTGAAACCTTCAATAAACATTTGGATATGGCAATTTAATCAATAAGCTGGTGTGGTTATTGTCTCAGGGGATTGGGGGGAAGAAGGAATAGGTTCTTAACTAGTTAATGAGATTATACTCTGTTAATGATTAGTCAATTCTACCAATGTTTCTTTAGCTGCTGTATCAACCACAGGGACATGGCTAAAATTAATAGATACTGACCATTAACATTGAAATACTTCAAAATGCTGCTATCTAGACTTGACGCATTATTGGACTACCCTATTTATTTCATTATTTAGATGCCTCGGTTCAATAAATGTAAATGGCACTGGCTTGTGATTTTCTAGTCCCATGCAGAAGTGAAGCACATGGAGAGAACAATACACGGAATAACAGTTTAGTACTCCATGCCAGTCTGACTGGATTGTTTCAAATTTATAGCCTGAACACAATGCTTTGTTTTCAACAATACTTGCTACAAATCTGACAATGATCTTTTCTTCTGTTGCGCTTTGGCAGCACCAGAGGGGTAGAGAAAGCAAGAGGCTTTCCAAGATACCTTGATTTATTGAGCCGTGTCTGTAATCCTCAATTCTATTCAACCCCACTGGGTCATTTGCAGCCAGCATTCCTTTTTCCTGTTATGTTGCACTGATTTGTAATAGTTTTGCTTTCATATTAGACTTAGTCTAAAACAAGTTAGTTTACTGTCGCTGAAGATTTTTGCTTGCTTGGAGAACAGTTCAGGGAGTACTTTGGTGCTTACTTTATGTGGTGGGCTGGCATCAGTTGATTCGTACAACGTTCAGCGCTCCAGGGAAGGGTAAGAAATGTGCCATTTTGTGCCATTTTGCAGTTTGTGAGTTTACTAGCTGTTCTTGGCTATTTTATTTTTTTTTAACTAAATTTACTTTGTCTTGTTCTTTTCTTCTTTTTTCATTTCACAACACAGAGAATAATAACTATCAGAACATGTGTTTTCACTGGGTGTTTGGTGACGTCATAAACTGAGAGAAGCTGGAGCACTTCGTAAAATCACAGTTAACCCTTACGTGGCTCACTGTTTGATCTAACTAAATGTAAACAAGACAAAAGTAAAAAAAAAAATGTAAGGTACTTTTTTTTTTTTTTTTTTACCACTGAGCCCTAACCCATGCATCTAAAAGCCAACAGCAGCTTCACTGATCCTCCATGCTGGGTGTTTCCACTTAAAAACCAAAAGGTGTCATCTTATGACATGCCAAAGCCATGTTTACAGGGCAACAGCTATCTCACCAGCAGTCCACACCTCTGTTGCACCCGCCTCCCACAGTGATGCGCATTTTATCTATGGGGCCGTGAGTTCTGTGGGACAGTTGACTGGTCACTGATGTCAGATGAAATGATTATGTGGTACCAAATCCTAAGCAATTACTATTTTGACCTCTAGATTCATCTTGCCGAAATTGCAAATCTGTACAAATTTTGAACTTTCCCAAACAATCTAGAAGAAAGCAGACTTAACAGCAAGCAAGTACATGACTAAACATTAAGCTAGAATCTTTTTTATTTAAATTCAAGTTTATTGAAATTCCTGAGTTTGCATACATTCAGTCATAATAGAAAATGATAAGGCAAGGGAAGTACATACAAGGCAGCAGGTAAAGCAAATAGGATGCTGGGATGTATAGGCAGGGGCATCACCAGCAGGAAAAGGGAGGTCATAATTCCGCTATACAAGACACTAGTGAGGCCCCACCTGGAGTACGGTGTACAGTTCTGGAGACCATACCTACGTAAGGACATGGACAGGGTAGAGAAGGTTCAGAGGAGGGCAACAAAGATGGTGCATCTGTAACCCCTAGATGGCACTATCCCAGGGGCTACTACCCCTGCCTGATTTGCCACTAACAGGTTGAGGGGCCTGGATCCAATGGCGGGTGCCTCCACCCAGAGGTCAGGGTTTGCAATAGTTAAACTAACTTGGTCACAGCCCTCTGGGACACTGCAACCCCCCTTTCTTCCCACTAGTGGCCCACACAATATATCAGAATTACCTTCACAGTATACACTTACCCCCAGGTCTGGTTCCGGCACTGGGACCTCCTGTGAAATGAGATACAGTGCAACAATTACAGTACAGTACTTTAACATAGACAAATACCTCAGGCAGTATAACTTTACTGAAACAAGCAGCTCTGATTTATTTAGGGGAATATAACAAGGACAGGGGGAAATCAGGTTAATTAGCTTATCACTCTAATAATCTACCTATGGCTCTGTGCACAGGCCTATCCCTATCAGTTACTGTCCTGGGTACCCAAGCCCTAGTGGCTAGTCCAAACCCGTGGCAGCTGGTAGGGACCCTTTCACACAGAGAAAGGAGAATTAAACAGTCAGCAGTACAGTAATTCCATTTGGATTTAATGTGGCAATTCAACAGGGAGCGACCCTGAATTAGTACTCACGACCTCCAAATAAGATAGGGTCCTTCAATGTCAGCAGGGCTCACTTGAGGTACACAAACCTCTTCACACATCCATATAAAAGAACACTATACCAGGCAGGCTGCATCTGTTCGATGCAATTACTGCACAATACCGGGAGAACACACAGCAGATTCGTTCCTGACAGACCGAGTGCAATTTTCAGCAATTCCTCCAGTCTTCTACAGGGTGAGCCTGGTTTCTACTCTTCAGAGATCCTTTGATTCTTTTCATAGGGCAGATTCAGTCTAACAAGCTGCAGACCGGAACTCTGGGCCTTACACACGTTTTTGACTAAAACTGCACTGAAAAAGCACAGGGCTCCTTCCTTCTTCACTGCCAAAGCTCAACTGAAACTCCAACCGACAAAACCGGGCACTTCCTTTGAGTTCCTCCCAGTTCTTGACTGGATTGGCTGTCACTCACAATAGACTGCTGCTGTTGGTCCAAAAGGCACTGAAGTCTAAACTACATCTCCCAGAGTCACTGCCCATACAATCTTCTTGTGGCTGGCTCAGATTATGAGTCAAGTTCTGATTCGTCAAGGCACCATTTTAGAGCTAGCTTACCCCACACTGATTGGTCCAGTTCAGCAGTTCAAAACTAGAATGGGGAACTAGCAGACACAGTTCTGACTGCAAAGAAAGCAGGTTAGACAAACTGTAATTTCATTATTACTCTAAATAATTTCTGGCAAACAGTTACATCTTTCAGATAGGTTCCTTTGCACTCCTAGTGACTGCAAAATGAAGTGAATTGGCAGCAGCTCGAGTGGTACTCAGAGAAGCACACAGTCCCCCATACAAACTAATTATGTCTGCAAGCAGACAGCTCTTAAAGAGACAGTACCAGAGGCTCTAAAACACTCACTGATAAATGGCTTAAATGCCAAACACCATTCAGGCTTGGAGCATTCAAGCAAGCTCCTGGAAGTCTTTTGGGAACCCCCATTTGCAGGGGGGTTACACATGGATTGCATCACAAGTCCTATGAAGACAGGTTGAAGGAACTGAACATGTACTCCCTGGAGGAGAGGAGGGAGAGAGGGGATATGATAGAGACATACAAGTATCTTACAGGGAGGAACAGGGTGCAGAAAAACACTATTTTAAGCAAAAAGATGTTCCAGGACTAGAGGGCATGGGATGAAGTTGGAGGGAGGGCGATTCAGAGGAAACATGAAAGAATTTCTTCACAGAACGGGTGGTGGACAAGTGGAACACCCTGCCAGAGGAAGTGGTGGGGGCTGAAACAATCACGGGATTTAAGAATGCATGGGATAGACATAAAGGAATTCTGGAGGTCAGGGGTAAGGAGCAACAGACTTCTAGGAAAACAAACTGAACTTACAAGCTCAAACGGGCAGACTGGGTGGGCCATAGGCCCTTATCTGCCGACACTGTCTATGCATCTATGTATAAAAGATACACTTCTGCAGGTCTGTGTTGATTTAATTTCAAACTGAAGAACTCCAACCTTGGTACTGATTTATACAAGGAGGAGGACCATCCCTTCCCCCTTCAGAATAAAAGCTTAGGAGACTACACCTCAAAACTCTTTTTATCATCTTATTTGGTTTATACTTCTCATAGTCTGCACTCCCATCTAGGTTAGGAGGCAGCTCAACCTCAAGTGCAGGGAAGTTGTCTCCTGGACTCACCGGTGATCAGGATCTCAGCTCCTCTACTATGTGACTTCTGGATTCAGGTTTACTGTTGTGATCCATTTTGTCCATCTGCGAACAAAGGTTTTTGTTTTATGATTTATTTTATAAGTTAGTTCCTCCATTTCTTGTGTTTCTTTATGATGGAGTGCCATTGACCCAGGTTGGGGGGGGGTCAAGAGATAACCACCTCCTAGTGATCGCTTTGTGGGCAGACGCCAGGAGGATATTCCACAGGTACAGACTGTTTGCCCCCCTCACTTCATCGGGGGGCAGACCCAGCACCAGGTTCTTCAGTGAGAGCTGAGGCAAGCAAGAGAATAGACCTGCCAAGGCCTGGGACGTCTGTTGCCAGAAAGGTTGGATAATCCCACACTCCCAGAATATGTGGGAGTGGTGTGCCACCTGAGCCCCACAGCTCCTCCAGCAATGGGGAGACACCCCCCTGCCCCACCTGTGTTGGGTAGCAGGAGTGTAGAAGTATGTGACCCTCACTTTCCAGGCAAATTCTCACCAGCTTGGCAAGAGAGCAGTTTTGTTAGTTAAATGGAAGACCATAACCCACTCCACCTCCGAAAGATTCAGTTTAGCCTCCTCCTCCCACTTAGTTTTGATCTGATGGGTACTTCCAACGTATAGTTGTCTAACTGCTTTATATAGGGCAGAAATATGACCCTTTTTAAGCTCCCCAGACTGGATTGAATGGATTAAGCTAAGCAATTGGTCAGCTTGGGTGTTTTTGCCCACTTTTTTAACTGATTGAATATATGATCTCAGTTGTAGGTAGCGATAGTGGTCACTATTTCTTAGATGGAATGTTTGTTTGATGGTCTGGAAATCTTGAATTGTGTCTCCAGAGATCATTTGACCCAGTCTGTGTAGGCCAGGTCTAGATTGTTTCCTAAATGCATGGTCCATCTTGGCTGGGGGGAATTGCTCGGACCATGCAAACCATTAAAGTGGCCAAATTGCCCTCCCATGCTTGTATTTGTCCCATAACCTGTGGGTCATTTTTAAGGTGTTCGCCACTGCCATCCGGGTGGAATCTCCCCCTTTTAGCAACAGGCTGTCCACCACTCTTGCTCCCAAGGGGGGAGCCTTCAGAGAGGTGCAGCTCGATGTCTTTCCAATGTGCCTCATACATCATGGAGCTCCACAGAAGGGCATTCCTCAGACGAGTGACCAAGCAGTAGTCTTCAGGGTTGGGGACTGCTATTCTACCTCCTGATTTGTCTGATTGTAGGATTTGCATTTTCAATCTCGACTTCCTGGGGGACTATATAAATTTTGATATGACTCTCTGCCAGGCCAAAAATTGCTTCCAGGGGATGCTTATTGGGAGTGATTGGAAGAAGTATAAGACTCTGGGGAGGATGTTCATGGTGATGGATTGGATTCTGGAGTGTAATGGTAGTTTTAAGAGCCCCCATTTAACTATGTTTTGCTGTAGCTGGGTTAGCAGAGGGCCATAATTTGAGGAGAATAGTTTCTCAAGTTGTTTTGTGATTTATGTCCCTAAGTATTTAATTATTTGTTTATTCCAATTCAGGGAAGGAATTCTATTATTTCTGGGGTTGTAAAAAATCTTAAGATTTCTGTTTTGTCTTTATTTAAGGAGTATCTTGTATGAGATCCAAACTCTTCAAGGGTGTTCCAGATTTGGGAATGTATTAGTTTGGACTGGTGATTTAAAGGAGGACATCACCCGCGTATAGTGAAATTTTATGTTCAGTGTCTCCCACTCTGACCCCTGTGATGTTAGGATTTTCATGGAATGTACAGGCTAAGGGTTCTGTATAAAGGGTAAACAGAAGGGGGGGATAGGGGGCACCCCTGTCTTGTTCTCTGGCCCAGCGGGAACTTGTCTGAAATACTTCCATTTAGTCTAATGTACGCCTGTGGGGCCATGTATAGGGCTTTGAGGGCATCTATCATGACTTGAGGGAAGCCAGATTTTCCCAGGACAACAAATAACAAGGCTAGGATACCTTGTTGAATGCCTTTTTGGCATCAAGGCTCATCAGGTGGGCAGAGTCTTATCCTGGGAATTTTATTTATGGTGCGCCTAATGCTGTCTGGGGCCTGTCGACTGGTGATGAAACCCGTCTGGTCCTGGGGGATTATTTGGGGAAGAATGTTATGTAGTCTTGTGGCTAGGATTGAGGTGTAAATCTTGTAGTCCACATTGAGTAGTGAGATGAGGCAGTAAGAGCTGCTCTCCATTGGGTCCTTGCCCTGTTTGTGTATAACTGTGATAGTGGCATAGCTCCAAGAGGGAGGAACCACCCTTCTCCCAACCACACCTCATTAATGGCCTGCAGCAGATAGGAGCCAGCTCCTTAGTGTTTTATATCTCTCCCCACTAAACCCATCCAGGCCTGGACATTTCCCTGTCTTCAGGTGTTTGATATCTTTGCCAATTTCAGATATCTGAATAGGAGACGACAGAGCCATCTGCTGATCCTGAGTCAGGGCGAGTATATTCAGTACTTCAAGGAATTTAATTTTTCTCCTGAGATGAAGATTCTATTTGGGGATGGTAAAGGTTCCTATTATAGCTGATGAAGGCCTCCATCTCTTGGTCTTCCTTATACATTAGAATTCCCATTCGAGGATGTTTGATTTTTGTGATGGTGGCCTTGGCTTATTGCTAAGTCTAAATGCTAGTGTTTTAGAAGCCCTCGAACCCCCTTCATAATAGGATTGTTTTAAATAGCTGAGGGAATTTTCTGTGTCTCTGTGATGAATCATGTGTATTCGATTTTTGATTTCTTTGTTTTCCCCATCTGTTTGTTTGGTCCATTTTTGCTTTTGTTGTGATTCTAGGCTTCTTAGTTGACTGTTGAATCAGTCTAACTAAGATCTTCTTTCCCTTTGTTTAAAGGATCTGATGGAGATAAGCTTACCTCTCAGCATTGTTTTTAGTGTGTCCCAAACCATTTGAGGGGTAGAGTCTGGACAGGAATTAAGAGCTATTGTCTGAGTGACAACCTCTTTAAGCTTATCTGAGGTATCTGTGTCTCTCAATAGGGAGGTATTTAGGCACCACTGAGTTCTTTTTTTGAGTAGACAGAGATCCATCTCTAGAAATATTGGCTGGTGATCTGAATGGGTTGCTGTTCTCACCCACAAGTGACCAAATCTCTATAAATCCCTGGTGTGTGTCCTGAACATGACAATTCTGGAATAAATGTTGTGTCTTGGGAAGTAGCAGGTGTAATCTCTGGCCCGGGGGTATCGCCATATGTCCAGCAGACCCATTTCTGCAAGGAGCCTGCTGAAGAGTTTGGCTGTACGTGTCCCGGCGGTGGGAATTTGGGATGTGGTATGCAACTTTCGATTCAAAGTGAGGTTCCAGTCTCCCCCCCATTAGTAACACTCCCCTAGCTTTTTCAATAGCCATCTTAATTAGATCAGAGTAAAAACCAATAGATGAGCCAGGGGGAGCATAAACATTTAACAAGGTCACCTGGGTGTCTTGCACCTTCCCAATAACTAAAATAAACCTCCCCCCTGGGTCGGCTATGACCTGTTCCTCCTCAAATGGCAGGGTATCTGAGATAAGTACTGCCACACCCCTTTTCTTCCCCCTTTCCAGAGAGGTGTGAAAAACCTCAGGGTATGATTTGATTTTAAGCTTTGCTGCCTCTGTAGGGGTGAGATGCATCTCCTGTAAGAAAATAACTTGACATTGCTGTTCTAATAAACTTTAAAACGCTTTTCTTCTTGATTGGACTATTTAACCCGTTAACGTTGTATGATAACACTTGTGCATCCGGGCGTGCCATATTTAGATTTACAGAGAAGTAGAGTTACGTATGAAAAAGAAAGAGAAATTGGGGGAAACAGGTGTTGTGTTTTGTCCCCAAGCCTTAGCACAATAAAGATTGACTTTGTAAGTAGGCAGACTCAGTATGATTCAAACTGTCTAAGAAATAGTTTACTATAGTGGGGTTATTAGGAACTGGGGAAAAGCTAGCAATTACTTTCAACTATATACAACAGGAGCAAGCAAAGCCTGCTTTCTTGCCTGTGTAGGTGTTAATCAGGCTGTACTTCCAAGGTCAGGCAGCCACTAGCTGGTGCCTGGGTGTTGCCTGTCTTATGCACTTAGTACCCTTTAGATGGAATTGGGTAAATAGCTAGCTCTGAGGAACAAAATGTGATTCTACCCCAGAGATCTGACCTACATCAGGTGAGTAAAGTTTAATAAGAGGTTGGCTCCTGTTCTGAGTAGTCCGGAACAACCCCCTAGAATTATAATCAGTTTAGTGGTTAAGTGATTTGACCTTGTGTTCTTAGGGGCCCCTTTACCCCGGTGGGGGGGAATGTGTGCTCACCGAGCTGTTGGCAGTATAATGCCATTCGAGCAGCCACCGCCATATATGAATGGTGTCAGAGTTCCACAACATAAGGTCCGGGGACTCCGGTCACCTATGGCTAGCTGATGGTGACCCTTCCTCTTTTGGCTCCTATAAGCGTAGTGGTGATCGGGCTCGGAAAGGCATAAAATATAGTGTCTGGCTTCCCCGTGTTAGTCTCCGGGTCAGAAGGTTGCCCAGGTGAGCTGAAGATTGTGATAAGAACTCTCAACCAAACAGTGTGTAATAACAATCAGTATTAAACAGTTAACTCAACAAATACCAAACCTCTCAATGACTAGAAAAATAAATATATGCAAAGTTTGTCTCAGCTGAGTAGTGTCTTTATCATTTGGACAAAAGTCAGAGAGAGACGTTGCAACTGTTAGAGAGTCTGCCGTACTGGTTGGGACCAAGCTGACACTCTGCTAATTAACTGCTCTGGGTTTCCCCAGAATCCCCCCCCTTTCGATGCAGTCTCGATTTTAAAGCTCCAAGTTGAGATTATTAACTGGGACGATCTCACCTGCAACTCTCAAACTGGGAAAGAAAGAATAAAGTGTGCATTTCATAGAGCAGGGAGTCGAGTCGTTACACCATTAGGGAATCAGTGTAGAGGGGTTTAAACCCAAGTCAGGGGGGATCCAAGGGGGCACAAAAAAGAGCAGGAAATGTGTCATATCCGGGTAACAGTCAGGTGCCCTGATGCTTGTTCGGAAGCTTGGGATAGCTGAGTTTGCGTTTGTAAGTTGTCTTCATCAATGTCTTCCATGGTTCCTTTCATACAAGCTGCAGTGCTGTATGGCCTGATCATCGTCGCAATATCTGAGCGTAAGTTTGAATGTGGTATGGCCTACTGTGCACCTTTCCTCCTATGTCCCTTTTGTACCACGATCCACGCTGATTGAATTAACTCTTTCTCCAGCTGCTCCTTGAATAGGGTAGGATTAGTGATGTCCAGCCCCTTGAGAAAAGATTTGGCAGCAGGATCGGTGAAAACCGGTGGACCCTGGTCCGTTTCAGTCCAAAGACGCACCAGGTAGAGAATTTGGGCCCTCATGTTCTTTCCCCTTAATTGCTTCAAGATGGGCAATAGTACTTTCTGCTGTTCTGTTATTCAGTTCTACTGATATTTAATCTCACGCATTTTCCAGGCCCTGCTATGCAGCTCCTCTTTGGTGGCATAGTAGGTGAGTTTTGCTATGAAGGAGCTGGGCCTGGCTTCTGCATTGGTGGACTTGGGAGAGAATGACCTGTGCACTTTGTCCATGCTCAGGTCCAGATCATCAGGCAGCTTTAGGGTCTCTTTTAGGAGTGACTGTAAAAAGGATGTTACATTAGGCACTTTATTTTCAGCACCGTCGTGGGTCCCATAGATTCGAATATTTTGGTGCCTGCTGCGCTGTTCTAGATTGTCAAGCTTGCGGTTCAGTTCTCTCTCCCAGGCAAGGAGATACAACCAGAGGCGATCATGACGGTCGGATTGTTCCATCACTGCAGACAAACACAGTTCTAGTTCGTCCACTCTGTGCTCTATGCCATTTATATCCAAGCGAAGGTCAGTGAGTGTCTTGTCTATTTTAGAGACCGTGCAGGCAGTCTGAAGTATTATAGCTATTAGGTCTGAGTCTTCCATGTCTGGCTATAACTTGGGAGCCATGCTTTCCATTGTGGCCTCCTCATTTGAGGGTTTAACTGTTTTTTCGTTCAATAAGAGCTCTCGCAACTTCTGTGCTGGCGTCTCAAGTTGCTTGATCCTGATGGCTTTCGATCGGGTTGCTTAGGCAGGTAATTGCATGTTAATAAAAGGTCGCTGTTTAAAGATTTATGAAGGAGTCAGTCCGGAGTCCCGAATTCAGGCAGCCATCATTTTCCTGACATCACCGGAAGTCCCAAGCTAGAATCTTGACTGTGAGTTTTGTAGCTGAAACAATTAGTGCCGTGTTCCTGTCATTTAAATACTAACTATGCTGGATGGTGAAAAATATGAAAAGAACATTACTTTGCGCAAAAACATGAGAAGTACTGTGCACAAAAACTGAGCATTCAACAGAGTCCCGGTTTCTATGCTAATTAAAGTGCTTCTCATGCTTTTCTGAGCTGAGGCTTTTATGCCCAAGAGCTGAAATACAAAATGCATTTGGACATGGGAATTTACTCCCCCCCACCACCACCACACACACACACACACACACGCACACTATAGCAAAAAAAAAATTTCCAGAAAGTTTTAATCCATTGCCATCACTGTTTTTAACATAATGGGAGGGCATATACTGGGAATCATCTCTTATGCTTTGAAGCGAGGTGTGCAGCCTTTCCATATGGCTGCTTACACAGCTCACTCCAGAATGTGTCCTCAACTTTGCTGTGGCTTGGGAAGAAGAGAAGTGAACAACTTACCATGATCGGGTAAGTGTCCACACTGCCACACTTGCAATGCAGTGACCCAAGCGCTTGAGTAGCTGTGAAGCAAATATGGCAGTGTAAATGGACATTAGATGTCCTCTGGTCTGGTATGTGAGAGCCCTACAAAGGCTACTTCTGAACTTGGGTTCTTCCAAAGAAGTTTTTATTGACGTCCAATCATTTACAGTACCTGTAACATCAGAATTGCTGGAACTACAGTATGTTTCTATAGATGGTTCTACTGCAGGTTTCTTATGTCAGATGAACTGCAGGCATATACAGCCGGCAGACCAGACCTGGGTTTGAATCCCACAGCTTCCACCTGCATACTGTGTTACCCTGAGCAAGTCACTTAACCTCCTTGTGCTCCCAGGTTGCTCCTGTAAAAAAGCTTTCAGCTTAGTGTGCTATACCTGATTAAACAACTAAATAAAAAAATATATATATATATAAACATAAAAAATGATGGCAGAAGAAGACTATTGATCCATACAGTTGGCCCATAAAACCCTAACAAACTCAGGACCTATTATCCATACAGGGTTCTAACCAGTACTATCCGCCCCATGCTTCCCACCCTACCACTACCACCCTGAGCAACCACTAAGCCATTTTCTCTGTCCCAACCATGTCTGCAACCATTGATAGTTTTGACACACACCACATCAGTTGGCAGATTGTTCAATGGCTCTACCACCCTTTCTGTAAAGTAAAACTCTCTTACTTCCCTCTTGAACCTCCCACCCCCCCTTCAGTTTCCATTCATGCCCCCTTGTTCTTGATCTGCTAGTTATGCTAAATAGTTCCTCGCAATTTACCTTGTTCATTCCTTTTAGGAACTTGAAGGTCTCTGTTTTATCTCCCCTCTCTGATCTGGCCTCCTGTGAGTACATGCTCAGTGCCTTGAGATGTTCCTCATAAGACCTGGTTGCCCTGCTGGCCATGAATCATTTTGGTCATCCTATGTTGCACTGTCCCCAGTTTGTCTTGTTTTCTTAGGTGATAACTCCAGAACCGGGCACAGTACTCCAGGTGGGGCTTCACCAGTGAGCTATAGAGAGGTATTAATACCTCCTTCCTTCTGCTGTCAGTAACCCTTCCTGTACACCCCTGCATCCATGTCTCTTTCCTCAGAGGTCATGCCCAGCTTCCCCCCGACCACCACCACCACCATGCAGTACTCTGTCCTGGAGTTCTTCTTCCCTATGCACATTGCCTTGCACTTTTTGGCATTGAATTTCAACTGCCAAATCTTTTACTACTTCAGTAGCCTTCAAACATCGTTTTGCATTTCCCTAGCCCCTCCTCACTGTCTACCCTGTCATGGAGCTTAGGCTGATCTGCAAAGAGACAGATCTTGCCCTGGATTTCTTCTCCCATGTCACTGATGAACACATTGAAAAGGACTGGATCCAGGACCGATCCTTGTGCCACCCCCTCTGGTGCTCTGCCTCTCTTCTGATTTTCACTCTGTTAACCACAATCCTCTGCTGTCTCCCTTCCATCCTGTTTCTCAACCATCTTACTGCATCCTTTGCTGCACTCACATCCTTTAGCTTCTTAAGCAACCTTCTTGTGAGGCACTGAGCCAAATCCCAGACATAGTCATTCATGTTATTTAAATGTTAGAAAACATGATTGTTCACGATGACAATTTTAACTGAAAACAGAAATGCATTATTTGTAGAATGATAGTGCAAGATACTTCCCACACTACCATGACTGCTTCGTACCTCAGAAATAAAACTTTTTGCAATACAATCCTACAACCCAGCGGTGGTTTATTTTATTCCTTGATTCTGCTGAGCCAAGTTAATTCTGTCTTGTAACTACTGATTTTATGTTCTGGCCCCATCTGCTTTTCCTTAGCCGCCTTTCCTCTCCAGATGTAAAAACTTCAGAGGCAAGCCCAGTCCAGTAGCACTAACTGTAGCATGCTACAAGGCAATGTGGAAGATACAGAAACAGACACATAGAATTTGACAGCAGGTAAGGACTGCTTGGTCCACCTAGTCTGCCCATTTGTCCCTTCCTATACTGTCACCAGAGACCCTACTCAGTCTCCGTCTCCCTGGATATGCATCCTGAGCTAGACTCCCATGTACTGAGATGGAGGAGTCTAGTCCGTGATTTGAAAACAGCTTGCTCAGACACACGATGGAGGGTGCTGCCCACGCCACTGCTTAAGCACTTTATGTAGAGAGATTTTGAGCAGCTATAATGTCATGGGTGACCACACAATATTGCCTTCCTTGAATGCCCAACATAAGCATGAAAAGTCCCATGATTTGGAATATGGGAGGGATAATTTACAGGGGATAAAATGCTGGAGCCACAGCAGGATAACGCCTTTTCCATGGCTTGTTAGTGGCCCTCAGGACATCCTGCCCCCATTCTGTATCCTGGAGTATTGGAAGGCTAGTGCAGGAGAACGCAGCAGGGATGCTTGGGAGTGGCATCTGACTTACGCCCAATGGGATCATCAGTGGTTTTGGTGTAGAAGAGAGTCCTCAAAGTTAAGTATGGCCTAGGTATAAAACTAGTACAAAAAAAAAAAAAAAAAGAACTTCAGATGCTTCTATAAGTTGTTAAACTGATCATAAAAATGTATACTCTTTCTGTGTGCTATACTTTGGTCACTGTGATAACCAGCACTAGAGTACTAGCTATAAATGTTGGCTCATTAAATGAGTTTCATTCCTTAGCTCACATGCATCATGGACTCCTTGAGGGAGATTACACCTCTGAATGGAAGTTAGGAACCCTGTCATCTAAACAGCAACTAAGGAGTTTTAACACATAGCTAGACCATTGTTCCATAGGAAACCTGCAGACTCACTGCCCCATAACTGACAACAATTAAACAACAGTGAAATTGTCAATAAAAACATGTTAATAATTGTATTAACCTAAAGGTTCATGACTTCGAATTACTGTTGTAAGTACTGTTGTTTCCCGGATTTTCCCTATCATCTTTTTGTAGAGGAGAACCACATTTACTACCGTCCAGTCCTTGGGCACTATACCTATTGCTACTGATTCTCCAAAGAAGACTACCAGTAGCTCTGCTAGCACCTGCCTAGTTTTCTACAGCACCCTAAGGTGAATCCTGCCTGACCGTGGTGATTGATTGGTTTTCAAGTTCTCCAGTCCCTGTAGTAGCCATTCCCATTATCTTCCTCGTGTTAAACCGGTCCCTTGTATCCCCATTGAATTTTTTCTTGCTGAGAGGTGGGTCTGCCTCCTCGGCTGTGAACACCAAACAAAAGTATTTATTCATTATGCCTGCCTTCTCCATATCGTCCACTGTACTCACTGCATCTTTCCTTATTCTTTCTACAGTATGTTATCCCTTGTCTTTTCCTTACATTAATTTATCTAAAGAAGGATTAGTCATTTTCCTTGACCCTTTCCACTAGTTTCAATTCTGTCTGTGCCTCCCTACCCAGTTTTTCCTTAAGCCTATCTCTGTTTGCTTCACTTGTGTCCTCCTTTTAAGCCTCAAATGTCCCCTTTTGTCTCTAATAGCCAACATTCCATGCCCATCTAGCCATATTGTTTTCCTGCATTTTTTTGGACTTTCTTGTAGTCCTGATGCAGTCTTGGTGGCATCTGTAATAGCCTCCTTTAATGCTGCCCACTTCACCTCCATCCCTTGATATACAAAGAGGGCATGGTGGGAGGGGGAAGATGACTCTTTCCTGCATTTGTGTTCCCATTTTCCTGAAATGCACTGTGCAGAAGTTCAGCATACATGTGTCAAGGCCATGTGTTTTGAGACACAACCCTAATGTCATGCTGAATTTCAACATGCATTGGTCACTACAACTAACTGAAGCCACCACTTTAGTGCCCCTAATTGTTTCCTGATTAGACACTACCAGATCTAATACTGAATCCCCCTAGTAGCCTCACTCATCCACCCACTGAGTAAAGAAGTAGTATTGAGTGACATCCATGGCATTTTGCCCTTTCTGACTCCTAGCCACTGTCATCCCTCAGTCTTTGTCTGGAATGTTGAAGTCACCCATCAGCACTATTTCTTCTGATTTGTGCTGCATTGCTTATTTCCCTCTTCAGAGCTTCATTCATCCTGGCTGTTTGATCTGGTGGCCTGTACACTACCACAACCCAGTGCCCCCCCCCATCCATCACCTGTTACCACAGTGACCCTTCTCCCTTCTTGGATGTTGTATCTTCAGACACCCTAATATCTTCCCTCACATACACTGCACCCCTCCCTCCTCCTGTTTTCCCTCTCCTTCCTGAAGATCTTGTAGCCTGGAACATTTAGATTCTAGCAGTTATTCAGGTAAGCTGATGTTTCTGAAATGGCCACTGTGTCTATTTCCTTTGCAGTCATCACTACCTGCACATTTTTCCATCTTGTTGCTTAGACTACTGGCATTTATGTGGAATATTTTCCATGTGTCCTCCTTGTACCTCCTGGGATTCCTTCCTTTTGCCCCTTCTACTTTATTCCGTGCCTTTCCCTCTTGCCCCCTCATTTCTCTAGTAGTCCCTACCACCCTACTTGTTTGGGGCAGCTAGGCTTCCACAGTGATCATGTTCTTGTCCCTGTGTTTTCCCCTTATCCAGTATAAACTCCTTACAGTGAATACCCTTAACGTCTTTCTCAGTGCACAAGAGCCCGTAATGTGACATTAATATACACAGAGGCCTTCTGTATTATTAAACAACTTTTGGGGGACTCCTATGACTGGTGGCATGGGTAAGATATTTAAATATTATTTACTTTATCATGTGGTCTGCAAAGGAAGCCTACATTCATTACAAAAATACATGTTCAGCCCTCTACTCTATCCACATCCTAGTGGCTGCCTCATGATCTTCAGCTTCAGGACACAATATGTGATGTAACATCAGGAAGAGTGGCAGAGTGGAGCCATTGGTATAGTGGAGCTTCTGCTATTAAGAACTTTCTCAAGTGGACCCACTCTTTGGCTGGCACATAAATAGTGGGTTCCTTGATGGTGGTGGTGTTGAGTTTAGGATATCCCAACCACGTCACATTGTGGAGGGGTTGTGGGATAACAGATGGACCAGACACAGAGCTTCAGGTTCAACATACAATCTCTGTGTGATGTTTATTTCAAACACAGAGGATAACCTTAAGCAATGGCATATCCCTTCTTCAATACATCAGTTTGCAGCAACAGACTATGCATGTCCTTCCTCTGCACCTAGTCAGCACCCACTGATCTACTTATCTACTGATCTATCTCTTTAGTGAAAATTGTTTCATTCCCTATGATGGTCTTGTATGTTTGGGTGATGGGGAGCTTGAAAAAGAAAAACCCCAAAACAAGCTAAAGACAAAGAACCTCAGTGCAGAAGCACTGAAGCAAGGGTTACCCCAAAGGGCATTGGCAATAAAGCCAAGTTTCAAAGAAACACAACATCACGCATACCCCCATAATGCAGAGTATCATGGGATATATATACAAATCACCATGACACTTTAGGCAGGTTCAGCTTAAAGCAGGAAAGCATGGTGCCAAAGAGCCTCTCAAACAATCTATAATTTACATGCATTTTAAATAACACAATGGGGGTTTTCTGATATCTCTACCCTGGTAACTTAATTTTTATAATACAGTCCCCTAGTAACTTTTTACCTTTATCAAAAACACCTAGTGCTGTGGTATTTTCACCATTTACAGGTTTCATACACTTAAGGCATATACATCAAGGTATTTTATGATATAGTGCTATTGCACACTAAATCCAGCAACGAGAAACACAGCCTGTTGTTTTACATCAACTCGGAGGTCACCACAATAACCTCCCTGTACGAGGACCTGAGAGGGAAAAGGAAATTAAAGAGGACACTATAGCATAGTCAAGAAAGAGGAGGGGCACCCATAGGTGGCCAACCTTATGGACTAGAAATTGTAAAGGATGGATTAGGCTAAGAAATAGAAGAACTGTTGCAACAGATTTAAGAAAAGGTCGGTCCTCAAGAGTGGCAGGATCTCCCTGTCACACATATGTCACAAAAGTCTCTCCTGTCATCCCCACTGCTCACAGCTCTCTTTGAAGACATGCAGGGGTCAGATAAAAGGGAGCACTTGCTTACTTATTTTATTTATTTTAACATATTTTACCAGGTAAACAGGCAGAGCCCATAGGACCCATTTCCAGTTGCAAACTGGGGGAGAGGGGATAAGGATGGTCATAGGGCAGATTACATTCATCCACAAAGTTCTTAAAAGAAATTATACAAAATACAAGTTGAATACAGTGCAAAAGACCAGATGCATAAAGTGAGAAATACACAACTTATAGCATTACGATACGATCCCGATTATCTACAGCATACATTGCAAACAACAAATTGCTAATCAGTAAGACTTGGTTGTAGTGTATACAAATCATGGTTGCAGCCAGAAGAGGTTATATCAAGACCTTTGGGTTCATAAAGGAAGCCTAGGACCAGTATAGTGCAGTGGTCCAGCTGTGCAGTAGCAGGCCTATGTCAGTTACAAGCAGAGATGATGAGTCTGGTGCAGCTGGGTCATGAAATCAAGGAGGAGTAATGAACACTAATTAGACTCTTACATGAAAAATAGGTAGGAAATATGGTGACTTTGGCAGGAAGGCTGTTTCATATGGAGAGTAGTCTGGAGGTGATGGAGCCTTGCTCTAAACTGCACCTGCAACTTGGATCTAGAAATGGCAACCACCCTTAAACCTGCTAGAGTATGTAAGGTTTGCATCCAGTATGGAAAGCTCGGAGAGGTGGTTTGGGAGTTTAGCTGACCAGTACGTAGCCCTCATTAGAGCACTGTGCAGCAAATGCCTCTTTAAGGGAGGTACCCACCCAAGATCGTTGTACATGGTGCAGTGGTGGTTTTGGGTGGGGCAGGCCAGAACAAATCTACACAGTGCATTAAATAGGGAGGTGAGTTTGGTCGGGTGGAGGAATTAGCACCAGCGTAAACAACATCCCCATAATCCAGCAGGGGAAAGATGGTGCGCTCAAGTATCAGTTTCTTTTTTTGTGCAGAAGGCAACTCTTCACCCTGTAGAGGGCATCATGTTTTGCATAGCACTTGGCTGATACCTGGGAGATGTTACCAGAGCAGTTTAGGTGTTGGTCCAAATGAAAGCCTAGGTATTTGTACGAGGAAACTGAGTCAAGGCATTAGACCTGGGAGGTGTGTAAGTTTAGAGAGTTTGGGGAGGTGCTTAACCAGTGGCTGAAACTGAACAGCATAGAGACAGTTTTCTTTCAATTCATGACTAATTGGTTATCCTGAAATCACTGTTGTACTGCAGATGAATCTTTTTGCATGGGTTCCTCAATAGAGGAGACAGGGCCAGATGTAAAAATAATTGTATCCTCAGCATATGTATGGATGTCACAGGAGGAGAGATCTAAGGGGAGATCATTGATGAAAACTGTAAATAGCAGTGGGCCCAGGACAGAGCCTTGGGGACTCTTAAGGTGAATGGAGGGAGATGACATCGTTCCACATAGCTTGACTTACTGGGAGGGGTTGGTTGGGTAAGACTGGAACCAAGTTAGAGAATAGAGGGAGATGCCTGAGTCTGCAAGCTTATCCCAGAAATGATTGTGGTCTGGTGTTGAAGTCCTTGGCTAAATCAGTGAAGATGACCCCTGTGCCCGTAGCTTATCCATACATGAGTGAATGTGCTCAATGACACAGAGGATGGAGGTGGAAGCGGAATGGTTGGAACTAAAGCCAGACAGGTATGGAGTCGGGAAGTTAGAGCTAGAGTAGAAGTTTGTGAGGTGCCTGTAAAACTTTGGAGAGGATGGGTTGTAGGGATGTCGGTCAGTAGTTGGACGGAGCACCCTTGGGGCCACCTTTGTGAATAGGGACAATTAACACATGTTTCTAGCTGCGGGGGAAAGAACCAGCCATGAGGGATTGGTTGAAAATGTGAGCAATGGGAGCAGCTATGGTGGGGCACCAGTGTTAAGTACTTTATGGGAGATGTAGTCATTCCCACAGCTGGAGGCAGGGTTAAGCACCAAGAGCTCTTT
Organism: Neoceratodus forsteri; assembly: GCA_016271365.2. Lineage (NCBI taxonomy): Eukaryota > Metazoa > Chordata > Ceratodontiformes > Ceratodontidae > Neoceratodus > Neoceratodus forsteri. Next base: position 46,566,813 of record JADMNL010000024.1, on the reverse strand, counting down.
GTAGACATCTTCAGCTTGGATTGCATGGAGGTAGAAATTGCCAGCTGGGTGGAATTGATTTTGATGGTTGGGGCGGAGTTGGGGAATTAGGGCCCTTGGGCCTTCAGTGAAGTACTTGGTTTAAGTCTTCAGCTGTTATTGGGAGCCAGGAGTTACCTAGTCTCCCACTGTTGGGGTGGAGTTAAGGGGGCAGTGATTTTTTTTTTTTCCAACATCTGGTCAGGTCCAAACCATTGCATGTAAGCTTGCTCTGGAAGTAGGCTGCTTTGGCCTTTCTTGTAAGCTTAGTGCACAGGCTGTGGAGGGTGTTGAAGGCTTGACTGTCCAAAGGGAAACTTGTTGATTAATGCTTAGCCCAGGCAGCATGCCTGCTCTGAACATATTCAGTTATGTCAGAAGAGATTCAGGGCAGTGGGGCTTGTTTATTGCAGATTGCAATAAAGGTATCAGTGAAAAGGGCCAATGCCCCATTGTGGTCCAGTGCTGTTAGAGTGGGTGCCTAATTAGCCAACAGGAGAGCTTGTAAGAATGCATCTGGTTTGAACGTAATGAAAGATTGAACTAGGCTAACCCTGGGAGGGGCTTTAACTGTTTTGATCTTCCCACACAGTAAGTCATGCAGTGATCATTAAATATGTCAGGCAGGGTGTCCAGAGCCAGGATTCTCTAAGGGTACAATGTCAGCACTTAGTCAATGGTGCTGTAATTGTTGGTCCTGGAGTTAAAGCAAGTGGGTGAAGATATCAATCTAACTTAGATTCAGGGCTTTGGTGTTTGAGTGTAAATTGGAGGGGGGAGCAGATCAGGCCAACCAATTGATGTTGAAGTCACCAAGTATGATGTGCTCCACATTGGGTTGGGGGTTAAGCACCTTTTGTGGAGTACTGGTGACCATGTCAGGAGGGAACCCAGGTGAACAGCAAGCTCCTATGAAAATAATCGGAATGGAGTGTGGTCTGGATTGGACGATCAAGATGATCTCATGGGATTTAGGGATGGCTTCTTGAAAGAAAATAGTTCCCCAACTGGTACCAGTCTCATCTAGTGTCTACTTATGGAGTTCCCACAGCCTATCTGGGTACCCAGTTGGAGAATATGCAGGCCTGATATGATGCCAGGTTGAGTATATGAGGACCCCACCTCCTCGTTTGGTGTGGGCATGTCTATGGGAGAGGTAATCTGGGATATCTGTGGACGAAGAGGCAATACAGGGAGAGAGCCAGGTTTCAGTTAGTATAAAGAAGTCTGGGCTGTTCAGGGAGACCAATATTTTTTATTAGATTGAGTTTGAGGAGAAGACTCCTGATGTTTGTCGGAAAAGTTTTGAGGTCCTTGGGTAGAGAAAGATAGCCACTGACAGGATTGTGAGGTGGGCTGGGGTTTGCTTCCACATCTCCACCCAGGAGGAGCAGTAGGAGGAGGAGATGTTACCTGCCCTGAGATGGGGGTTTCTCATGTGAGTGGTATGGACAGCAGGGACACAGTAAGGGTGCAAGGTCTTCAGCCTTGTCAGTTTCTCAGGTATATGTCAGTTCTGCAGAAGTGTACCTTAGAATGTCCGAGTAGTGTACAAATTGGTTGGACTTGGAGGTGACCCGTTGGCAGATGTGTGAGAATAAGGGTGACGAACATAAGCATCTACATTTTGAACACTCCACCCAGATGTACACTCAATCCAGATGGGTCGTATCTAAAGGTAGCAGGGTGCCAACAAGCAATTAGTACACTCCACCCAGAAGCAGGCAAAAGTATAAAACATAGTAAATAGGAAAAAGCTAAACAAACTTACAGATCATTGAGCATTTACATACATAGACACTGAGCAGTATAGCATTAGCAGACCTTACTGAGTGGCACTAGATACTGAGCTACTTATATGAACACAGTTACTGTCACTTTATTTTGGCTTTCTTTATCCATGGAAAGAGTCTGAGATATTCTGTTGAATTTGGAGTGTTGGTTGACGTTTGAGGGGATTGGTGGATCAGTAGAGAGGTGGGCAGCATGACCGGACTCTGACTTCATCCCACATCATGTCACAGTAGGTGGCCAAGTAGGGTCTACGGTATCACTGTAGGTAGGGAAATGGGCAGACTAGGTGGGCCAAGTGGTCCTTATCTGCCATCAGTATCTATATAATCTGACTCCCTCAGTCAGACTCCCATCAGCCTTAGCACTGCAGCCCTTTGTGCTCCAGACTGCCGCATGAAGGACAGCTAGGAGAGGACAGGTTTTGAAGGAGGAAGCACCACCCCCAAACTATATTTCCAGTCAGGGACTCAGCAGTTCCTTTCATGCTCAGGAATGTAAGTTTAAAAAAAAATGCATTTAAAAATATTCTTTCATTTACTGGGGGGCCTAAATTCCTTTCTAAGTGACGTGACTCTCAAGAGGCACAAATTCCTTTAAGACCACAAAACTATTGTGCCAGTGCTATTTTAATGGCACCTGTCAGATGGCAAACATCCAGAGATAATTACTGCATCACAATGTAGTATTTAACAAATACTCCTGAAATATGGTTTAGCCGAGTAGTTTGAGCACAGAGCTGTGAACCGAGAGATCCAGGTTTTAATCTTATTACAGTCACTCACTGGGACACTGGGACCTTGAGCAAATCACTTAACCTCCCTGTGATCCCTCAGTAATCTATTTGTGTTTTGCTGTTTGAATCTCCGTATCTGACAGATAGTATCAACATTATGTCTTCTCTTATTCCTGGATTGTAAAGTATTTAGGATACAGTTTGTATGAAAGGCACTATATGAAACAAATTCCCTTTTCGTTCCATCATTTGTCCCTAAAACCAAGTAGATCAATCTGCATTGGGAAAAATCATGAAGCACAAGGTTTGTGCATATCATTTCTGAGATAAAGGTAAAACAAAAAGAAACTTGTCTCACTGCAATGTAGACTGGTGCTAAACATCGTGTGACCCAGGCGCCGTGTACCCACAGGCTACATAGCGTGGTGTGGCACAACCCCCTGGGATGCTGTACCTACCTACCTTCCCTTACAGTCACCCCAAACATGGAATACCATGAACCAAAATCCTGTTTCAATAACTATGTAATTATTGACTTTAGCTAATAATATACTGTAAAAGGGTAACCAACAATTTATTTACATGAGGAAGGGTTAGGGAAAAGGAAATGGATGTACAGATTAAGCACATTTCAGTATTTTGAAACACCAATAGATCATTTTGTCGGTACCACAGAACATCCATAGTGCCCACCTCCCACTAGCATATACATTAGAACAGGTAATGGCCCACTGGTTCTAACATTACCCACTCCCCGACTGATACCATTCTCCCCTAGTGTCTACTTAGGGAGTTCCCACAGTCTGTCTGGGTATCCGGTTGGAGAAGTTGCAGGCCTGATGTGTTGCAGTTTGTTGGCTGGTGTTGGTTCTCTTTTTGGGAACAATAATTTATATTCATTTCTTTTAATGGTGACAACAGCTAGGTGATAAAACTTGGCAACTTATCCAATCTCAGTAACTAGCAGCAACTATTTAGTTTCCCCAGGTGCAGGGCAAGCCCTGCTTTACTCACAGTTTTTGGAGACGGTCACTAGTGGCTTTCAGACTGAAGATCTGGGGTGTTTAGAACTGGTAGAAGCTTGGACACTTGAACTGCTGAGATGAGTAGAAGGCACATTGTAGCTTGGGACCACCTCCCTGCATCTCTTGCAGCTTGGGCCTACTCTGCATTTGGCTCTTACAGCTTTAAAAGGCGGGGTACCTCTCAGCCCCTCTAGCACCTTGTCATTTCTGCATCATTGCAGGACTCAAACAGGCTGGTACTGGGGACCCATGTCAACATGCCTCAACCTCCACATGCCTGCATCTAAAGCCTCAGGGGGAGATGAATGACAATGCCTAGTGGTGATACCACCTGGCCAACCCTCTAGACCATCCTCGGGTGGCAGTTACTCTCTCAGGTATGCAGGAACACCTGGCTGTAAATGGCTTCAGCCATAGTGCCAGCCGGCAGTGGTGGTTCTCTCTTGGATGGAACATAGTCCCTAGGTTTCCCACCAAATGCTAGCAGGCAGCAGTCTCTTCGATTCAGATGTTACAGGTTTGGACTTGAAGCAGACGATGGGGGGCACATCTTCTCACTTCCAAGACTCAAACTTGTTCAGAAGAATGAATCCTCTCACTTTAAACACTCAGACTTGAACAGGAGAACAGATCTTCTCACCTTACAGGTTCAGGATTAAACAGAAGCTGAATCTTCTCACTTCACTTTCCATCTACAGGAAACATCAAACAGCTTCTCTTGGCCAATGTGGCTCACTAAGCCCCCACACAGGACATCAAGCAGGCTTCCCTTGGCTAACATGGCTCCATGAGCCCCCAAGCAGGCCTCCACACTTTTCTCAAATATCGCAGGCAAGTTTCCCTTCTCTCTGGAAACTCCAAGACACTTTCCTTGGCTCCAGACTTCAAAATGACACTTTCACGCTGTTGAGGACTCCTTCCAGTTCTTGGAAAGCAACACGGGCAATGCAGAGCACCTCCTGGGCTAGTGATTATGTAAGTCTCCAGGCAGGTCTCCTTCTTCCCTTGAAGATCACAGGAGACTTTCTCTCCCTTGGGAACGTCTCAGGCAACTTTCTTGTCTCTGGATAGCAAAACAAAACATTGATGCTGAAGCAGCTCCTTCCAAACCTTTGGACAGCAACACAGCGCGCATTCTGAGATGGCGGCTGTGCAAGCCCTCAGGCATGCCTTCTTCACACTCTGTGGAGCAAGGGTCAGAGCACTCCTTCCCTCAGTAGGGGCTCCAGCTGAACTGACTTGAACTGAATCTGTCCAAGGATTTCAGAGGACAGTGGCAACATCCCATTGGCCAAAACAAGCTGTCAGTCTGAAAATAAATAATTATTAGGCTCACTCGATGCCTAATTGGTTGGCAGTTCTGATGCCAAAACTTTGTCCTTGCCTCTTTCCGTAAGTCCCTCTGTTAAGTCCCCCTGGCTTCCTGATTGACCCAGTGCTAGGTCAAAGGTGGCAAATATGGCTGCTGGACAACGGCCTATACAGTGTTCCAACTTTAAGGTTATAATGCAATCAAACAGCATTATTTTAATAAATTAGTGCCCCAGTGTTTGATAAATGCCCCTCTGCCCTGGTGCCCGGTGGCATTCTAGGCTCGAAACAAGGCTCCCTACGCCTGTCACCAATGCTGTAGTGCTGACTTCCTAAGCAGCAGACAAAGCTTATGAATATTCATTGCAGCCATGCTGCTTCTTAAAGTAGAGAGGCTCCCTTTAATTAATGCATCTAAGAGCGCTTTACAACATTTTCTATTAATTTCTCTGCTGCCTCTCTCTCTGTGCCACCACACCCCCACACATGTCCTGGGATCACCGGGGGTCAGCGAACATGGATGAAACCACTAGGAAGAGTCGCTGCAGTGACTTTCATACTAAGCACCACAGCACTCACTGTGGATGCAAGCCAACCCGCCAGTTCACACATTTGAGCTGCGTGGCAAGACGGCAAAGTGCCAAGTGGTCAGTTTCACTTTTACTCGCTCCTTTGGTCTCCCTACAGGATTCTGGCACCAGGGGCCAGCAGGAGCTAACAGAGGACCACACAGGAACTGGGGATGAGAAAGGGAAAGCAGTCAGGAGGTGGAAAGGTAATCCCCACCCGTGGAGGGGATTACATTCGTATTCAGGAAACTTGCAGGGATGCCATCCAGAATGTAGAGTAACACCCCTATCAGAATGGCAGGTTTTGCAAGTTTGCAGGTTTGCTGAATTAAAGAGGTACTCCATCCAAAAGTGCTGCATTGCATAATTAGAATAAACATACCCCAATACATTCCATACCAAAAATTAGGTTTATACGTTACTTCATTTTAAAGTTATGAACTATTTTGCACCACCTGTTCAAAAAAGCCAGTTTCAGTGACGAGCCAGTGATGATGTCATAACCTGAACTTACAGTCTAGTCCTCCCTGTCAGCAAGCTTATAGGACCTGTTTCTCCAAAATTTAAAGATTGTGTGCAGTGGTTCTCACAAGAAAAACAGGCAGCACCATTCAGTAAACATTGCTAGAAAAACTGTGTTTCAGGTTTTGTACCAAAGTTCGTAACTTAGTATTTTTTGTGTGCCCTTTTGGTGTGGTCCATTTTTCCAGGATTGCTGGATGTGGAGTCAGCATGCCTCCATGCTGCTAATGTCATTTGGGGTGCTACTCTACTGTGCCTGTTAGGAAATTGTATTGCTGCTTGTATTGTAATATCGGTAACTTCATTGCAGTTTGTCAGCGTGTGCTTTACAATAAGTTTAAATAGGGGCTTTGTTTGTGTTTATAACATGGGTTCATAGAAACCGTAGAAGCCAGTTGGTGTAGTCCCTCTGCATAGCCGTGCATTAAATACCCTATTTAATGCACGGTTTTGTGGAGGGAGTCCTGCACAGTGCCATCAGGACTCACTCTGTCCTGCTGAATAAGAAAGTGAAAGGCAGCCATTGTGAAGTGTGGAAGCAGGAGACAGCAAGCTCTCTGCAGGCAGAAGATAGTTTATGCATGGTGCTGTAAGCTGCCTTACCCTGCATGTTCACCCTCATTGCCCATTTGCCTCCACCTCCTCCTGACCAGACAGTGTCCCCCAAGTGTGCTGCATGACAAGGTGCTTCAGAGAGGGGAACCCCTTCCAGGCAGAAGATAGTTTACGTATGGTGCTGCAAGGTTCTTCACCCTGCGTGTTCACCCACGTTGCCCATTTGCCTCCCCCCCACCATACGGCGCTCCTTGAGTGTGCTCCACCACAGAAGAGAGAGAAGAAGCAGCAAAGAAGCACTCAGAGCAGGAGACCCTCATTTCCACCACCTCCCAACTATGTCAGGCAGTGTCACCTGCCATGGTGACAGGCACAGGGAGAGAGAGAGACACCAAACTGGATCAGTCGACAGAGAGTAAGCATGTTCACCCACGTTGCCCATTCGTCTCACCCCCCCCGACCATACAGTGTCCCCGAGTGTGGTGCACTGTGCTAGAGAGAGAGACAGCAGCAAACAAGCACTCAGAGCAGGAATCCCCCCCAGGTGATGTCAGGCAGTGTCCCCTGCAATGGTCACAGGCACAGGGGGAGAAAGAGCGAGACCGAGCGAGATCAGCAGACAGAGAACGAGTGGCTGACACAGTGAGAGAGCAAGCAAGACAGCAAGAGGCAGCATCACAGAAAGACAGACAGAGATAGACACAGTGACAGCATGATCAATAGAGGGAGTGGAGAATTCCAACAAGGATAGAAACATAAAAACATAGAATTTGATGGCAGATAAGGACCGTTTGGCCCACTTAGTCTGCCCATTTCCCTACCTAATGGATACGCTGCAGATCCTAGTTAACCAACAGCCTACTTCCTCCTACCCTCCACTAGAATTGCCATATGTCTGTCCCATGCATTCTTGAATTCCCTCACTGTTTTTGACTCTATGACCTCCTCAGGAAGGCTGTTCCATGCATCTACAACCCTCTCAGTGAAGAAACACTTCCTCACATTCCCTCTGAGCCATCACCCTCTATCTTCAAATTGTGCTTCCTTGTTCTTGCACATCTTTTTTTGAAAGATGCTACCCTCTTGGACTTTGTTGATTCCCTTGAGGTATTTAAAAGTTTCTGTCATGTCCCCCTTCTCCCTCCTTTCCTCGAGGCTATACATCCTAAGCTCCTTTAGTCTTTCTTCATATGTCGTCTGGTACAGACCCTGCAGCACTTTGGTTGCCCTTCTCTGAACAGCCTCCACCCTGTCTATGTCTTTGCGGAGATGGGATCTCCAGAACTGTACACAGTACTTCAGATGTGGCCTTACCAACTGTCTGTACAGAGGGACAACAACTTTCTGTTTTCTACTGGTAATGCCTCTCCTTCTGCATCCCAGTATCCCCCAGCCCTCCTTACTGCCTTCTCACATTGCTGGCCCACCTTTAGGTCATCTGATATGACTACCCACAGGTCCCTTTCCATTTTTGTTGTCAGTATCTCACCCCCCATTGTGTACTCTTCCCCTGGGTTTTTGTTTCGCAGGTGCATAACTTTGCACTCCTTTGTATTGAATCTAAGCTGCCATACATTTGACCATTCCTCCAAGCTTGCCAAGTCCTTTTTAATCCTTTCCACCCCACCTTGCATATCAACCCTGTTGCAGATCTTTGTGTCATCTACAAAGAAACATATTTTTCCTTCCAGTTCTTCTGCAATGTCACTTATAGAGACATTAAAACGGACCATCCCCAGTATTGAACCCTGCGGTACCCCACTAGCAACCCCCCTTTTTTAACTGTGGACTCCATTTACTATTACCCTCTGTTTCCTGTTGTCCAGTCAGTGTTTTACCCAGGCTACCACCCTGGGACCCACTCCCAGGCTGGTTAATTTGTTTATTAATCTTTTGTGCGAAACTGTGTCAAATGCCTTGCTAAAGTCTAGGTAGGCCATGTCCACAGCCCCTCCCTTGTCTACTACTTTGATCACCCAGTCAAAGAAATCAATTAGATTTGTCTGACATGACCTTCCTGCTGTGAATCCATGCTGCCTTGGTCCTGTGCCCTACTGGCCTCTAGGTACCCAACAGTTCTTTCCTTCAGAAGTGATTCCATCATTTTTTCTACCACTGAGGTCAAACTGACAGGTCTGTAGTTTCCTGCCTCTGTCTTGCTCCCACTTTTGTGAAGGGGAATCACATTGCTCTCCTCCAGTCCTCAGGTACCACACCATCCTCCCATGATTTATTAAAAAGGGTAGTCAGTGGTGTTACTAGTTTTCCCCTTAGTTCTTTTAGAATTCGGGGTGAATCCCATCAGGCCCCATTGCTTTATCCACCTTCAGTTTTAGGAGTTCTTTCAGAACCCTTTCTTCTGTGAAAGGACTACTATGAACCCCCCTATCCAGAGTGCTTCTATTGACTGGATTAGGTATCTCCCCCTGCTCTTCATTTATGAATACTGAGCAGAAGTATTCGTTCAGTATCCCTGCTTTTTCACTGTCGCTCTCTGCCCAACCACCTCCCTCTTTATTCAGCCTCAGTATCCCTGCCTTAGTCTTTCTTTGCTCCCTAATGTACCTATAAAAGGTTTTATCCCTCTTTTTAACCAAGTTGGCTATCTTTTTCTCGGTTTGGGCCTTTGCTATTCTGACTGCCTTCCCCGCTTCCGTCTGCTTTAACTGGTACAGTTCTCTGTCCTGCTCCTTCTGTGTTTTCTTATACTTCCTGAATGCTATCTTTTTCTCCCTAACTGTCCCCACAATTTCTTTTGAGAACCATAGTGGGTTTTTTTTTCTGTCATTTTGATTTGTTTATTTGCTTCACACAAAGGCTTGTTGCCTCTGTGATGGTGGTTTTGATGTTTCCCCATTGTTGCTCCACCCCATGTTCTTGCCTGTTTGCTGGTACTTATCTGAGGCACTCTCCCATTCTGACAAAATCAGCCCTCCTGAAGTCCAGTACCTTCACTTTTGTATGGATTGACTCTACAGCTATGTTTGTTAGCATATTAGCATATTAAGAGCACAGTAATCTGACTGATGTGTGCAAGATGACTGTAGCCAGTACTGTGTTTTGAAAGTTATGGAGCTGTAGCAATACAGGATAAAACACATACCAAAAGGTACTGTAAAAATGTCATTTATGGTCAGAATCCGTGACAAGGCTTTTTTATAACACTGAGTGAAATAATGACCCTTTGTCCCAATTTTCTTTGTATTTAAAGTAGTAATTAAATCCAGACGGCCGGCCGAGGGCAGGTGGGGTTGTGTCGAGTCGACCCCAAAAAGAATTTGGTGCCTTTTTTTACAGAGCAAAAGTGGTTGGAGAACGGCTAGAGCGGGGGTTGGGTGCTGTCTAAGGGTGGGGGTGAAGGGGTTAGGTGCTTTTAAGGGTGGGGGTTACTTTGCCAAATATGACTATTCGGCCAAATATTAAGTCTTGCTGGCCCCAAATAGTCAAAAAAAGGTATTTGCACAGCCCTAGTTTGCAATGTACTACGGGGTTAGAGGTCACATGTTGCTGAAACAAGTTGTATGCCACGAGGAGGCGGTCTTAAGTGCAGTCCTCTGAAGACAGAGTTGGGGAGAAGTTTGTGTGCTTGTCTGAGAAAAAAAAACTCTTAAAATACATCTCAAAACTGAGCTTTTTTAATCCAAATTGCTTACAAATTGTTCTAGAGGGCCTTGTGGTACTAGATTTGTGTTTTTTTATTTTCGGTGATTATTTACTTTAAAGTAGTGGTCTCTGTTTTGTCAGTCTGTGGAGCAGTGGTGTGGGGGAAGGGAGGTGTATGGTAAAGCAAGGCCGCCCAGAAAGATCTGGAGCTCTTTTATCTAAGCAGGAGATTTGTGTTATGTTTTGGTTTTCTCACGCTTTCTTGTTCATCATTTTTGATCTGTAGTGAGTAGTTTCTTATTTCCATTTCTGTGGTTTAGTTTGGTGTGTTTAAGTAAAGTATTTTGTCAGTGTGTCTTTCTGTAGCAGTTTTAGTTAGTTTTTAGTTATATTTTTCTTAAAGTTACGGTGTTCTGTCACTTTTTGTTATACTTAATATTAAATTACCCCTGTCATTTTAATTTCCGTTCTGTTAAAAAGGAATTTTTTTGTTGTTATTTTTAGTAGTAGTTTTTCAGATCACACTGCTGATCCCTGATTCCCTAGCGGGAGGTGTTGTTTGCTTCTGGTACTTATTTATGCTGTTGTGTTAGTTTATTAATAATCCCTGTGTTATGTTAAAAAAAAAAAAAAAACGTTTTTTTCTTGGTTTCACTACATACTCTTAGCACAGTATTTTTTCAGATCGCACTACTGCTCCCTGATTCTCTAGGGAGAGATGTTTTCTGCTGCTAGTAGTTAATAACTTGTTTAACCCTTTTGGCCCTGTTGTGTGTGTCGTGTTAATCCCTGTGGTGTTTGATTTTTTCAGCTCGCACTGCTGATTCCTGATTTCCTAGGGGAAGTGTTGTCTGCTCCTGGTACTTATTTGTACTGCAGGCTTTATTTACATTTTGTAATTAGTCATTCCAAATCAAGTTACAATTAGCATACAAGAATGACCGAGAAGAGGCACTCTACTAAAGGGAGAGGTGCTGGAGAGGCAGCAAAGAAATGTTCAAAATCTGTGTTGTAAAATAATGCTACAGTTATTCTATGGGCTCCGTGGCTAGTAGTAGGAACGGAGTAGTTGGTGGCAGTGACATTAGTGTAACCAAATTTTTCTTTACCAATTTGTGGCATCCATGCTGGTGGATGATGTAGGAGGTAACAAGAGAAGCAACAGTAAGCAACTGGGGTGATATGTTTATTGCATAGGTTGTAAGTGACCACCCTGACCCTAACCCCAATGTCCCATAAGATAACACTGCAACTTTAACAAGTCATAACTCCACCAGTCATCGGAGTTCAGGGATACTCTACACATCCAAGCAAGGGTCTCATTGTGTACTATAATAGTAACACATAATACCCCTGGAGAAATCCATGGGGTATGCACAACACCACAAAATCACCTCCCAACTTGGCCATGGAGCCAAATCCACAATGTAAGTCTGATAAGCATCACAAATGTACAAAATATGTACCTCCTGTTGGACTACAACAATACCAAGTTTCAGGCAAATTTGACAAAACTTGACAGAGTTATGCCTAGAAACCTCAGAAGGAGTAGCTGGTGGAAGTAATTTTGACCCAATTTCACCTTTGTGTACCCCAAGGAAAAGTTACATGTGAAGTTGCCGTGTGAAGTTACCAATGTTGAATTTCCTATTAAATAGGAAAATTTCACAAAATGATCCACAGAGGCAAATTTGGAAACTTCACAACATCTCTAGACCTGGGTGTGAATAAGTCTTCTCTGGCTTCTTATATTAGGGCTGAGTTGGGTTTAATAAGCATTGAAGCCATGTTGAATATCAGAATAATCAATTATTGGTTAACAATTACCCAATGCCTGAAGAATGTTTACCCAAATGTTGCCTGGAAGAAAATCTAAGGTGGAATGGAATAGGATGTAAACCTTTTTCCTGCTTGAAGGAAATTCAGGAACTTCAAAAAAAAAATATTAGTTTAGTTTAGTTTAGTTTATTGTTCTAGTAATTATTACCTTTAAGCCAATGGCTCTTTTACAAAGGTTACACATCATCAATGTACAAACAAAGAAGACGTGTTACATAGAATGGTCAGCAAATTATAAAGGTTTCAGTGAGCCAGTGTAGTACAGTACATCACAGGAAAAAAACAAAACATTGGAGGAATGGTCAAGGTGGGAAGGGTAGGAGGAGATATGGGGAGGGGAGCAGACTTAGAGTAGTTAGAGGTACTCAGATGCCTTTGTCAAGAAAGAAGCAGAGGAGGAGGAGGATGAAAAACAGTAAAAACAACCATGAGGGAAGAATCATTAGTCAAGGCAGTCACAGGAGCTAGAGGCTGAGAGGTAAGAGTAAAGCATAGATTTGAAAGCTCCTAGTGACGTGGAGGATGTAATGAGTGAGCTCAGGGCATTGTACCAGCTGGGGGCACGATAGGCAAAAGATCTTTGGCCCTGTGTGGTCCGGCATCTGGGGATCTGGAGAGGCTGGTGTTCCGATCTTCTGGTGGGACGGATGCTGGTATTCGGGCAAAGTAGGTCTTGAATACACGGCGGAGTGTGGCCCAAGATGGATATTTTTGCCATCAAGCATGTGAGGTACGTTATGCGATTTGAGAGTTGCAACCATCCTGTTTCAGTGTAGAGCTCACATGTATGAGTACGTCTTTGCGCTTCAGTGAGCAGCCGACAGGCCTTGTTTAGGGTGGTTGTGATGTGCCTTAGTGCGGTGGTAGTGGCAGAGCCATAGATAATTAAGCCATAGTCTATGATTGAGATGACAGAGCTTTGGATAGCAATCCTCAGAGCAGCTTGGGTAAGGAGTTGCCGGTTTCGGAACAGGATACCAATGCGCTGGTTCACCGTTTTCGCTGTGTTATCAATGTGGGTCGCAAAGGTAAGACCTTGATCCAAGGTGATTCCAAGGTATTTAAATGTTGACACTTGTTCAAGGGTATTTCCTGGGTATGTTTTGATAGTAAGTGGAATTTGTCTTTTTCTGCTTTGTAGACTGGAGAAAAGCATGGATTTTGTTTTTTTGTGATTTAGGACCAGCTTGTGATCTAGGAACCACTTTTCAACATTGGAGAAAGCAAGTTGCAGGCTCTGGAGTAAGGGTTTCGGGTCCTTATGAGAGGAGAGAATCACGGCATCATCAGCATAAAGGATTATTTGTTCTGGGCATGATTTGGGGAGAGAGTTTAGGAAAAGGCTGAAAAGGAGGGGGCCTAGGATTGACCCCTGTGGAACACCTGAGAGGACTGGTTTTGAGTCTGAGAAAACTTCTGAGATTTTTACTGATTGAGAGCATTGGGCCAGGTAACTTTTAACCCAGGCACCTGGTCCTTCTGAGAGCCCAAGACTGTGTAGTTGTGTGATAAGTAAGCCATGGTGAACAGTATCAAACGCCTTTGTTAGGTCAATGAAAACAGCTCCGGTTTGATATCCTTTGTCCAAGGCAGTGTGAATTTCTCCCTGAGAATTCCAGTAGGGCGGTCGAACGTACTGTGTCTCTTTCCTAAATCCATGTTGCTGCAAGCAGAGTATGTTATACTTATGCAGGTAGTCTGAGAGTTGGTCAGCCACAATGCGTTCGAGGGCCTTGGAGAGGGGTGCAAGTATAGATATAGGCCGATAGTTTCCTGGTAGGGACTTGTCGCCACTTTTGAACACTAGTGTGACTATAGCAGACTTCAATTTGCAGGGAAATTGACTAAGGCAGAGGGAGAGATTGAAAATTTTGGTGAGTGGGTGCACCACCTCTTCCAGGGTAAGAGACAGAATTTCAAGATTAATAGTATCACTGCTTGCTCTGGATTTAGAGATAGCCTTTTTTATATATTTGTAGACTTCATGTGCCTTAACTATTTTGAAGTGGAAAAGTGGTTGGTCAGGTGAGGCTGTAGGAGATGTTGGTTTTGGCGAGTCCGTGTCAGAGAAGAAGTCCGGCTGGAGGACCCCACTGAGGTCAGTGAAAGTTTTATTTAAGGCCTTTACCATGACCATTGGGTCTAGGGTAGTGGTTCCATCGACAGTCATTATAGTGGGAGAGGATTTGGACTGTTTACCCATGATATTTCTGATGTTGTCCCAGAATGATCTCCCGTCACCCCAGGAGTTTGTGAGGGCATTTTTGAAATAGGAGCTCTTCATTAGTCAGATTTGTTTGGCACATTGGTTTCATGCCTGTTTATACTTCTGGATATCCGTCAAGGAGCCTGTGGCTCTGGCTATGGCCCAGAGGTGGTCCCGAGCTTTGAGTTGGGCCAGTAGTTTGGCCGTGAGCCAGGGATTTGAGAGCGCTTTGATTTTACGCTTTTTTATTGGTGCATAGGTGTCACAGGCAGAGTTGAAAGTTGTGATAAAATAATCTAGGGCTGCGTCAACATCTAGATTATTGTATATTGGGGACCAGTCTTGCTGTAAAAGACAGGTTTTGAGCTTAGTAAGGTTTCCATGGGGTAGCACTCTGCTTGAGATGTTTTTTGGAGGTGGTTTTTGGAGCTTATTTGTCCAGGTACAGATCACAGGGGAGTGGTCCGGGAGAACAACTGTGTTTTTTATGCGGGCTGGGTGACTAGCAAGGATCCAGTCAATGAGAGTGCAAGTTCCAGTTTTGTAGTTTTTTCTTGTGGGGGGAGCTCACCATCTGCGTTAGGTTAGCTGCTAGGATAGCATCCTTGAGGGACCCAACGTCTGATGCAAGCCAACTTATATTAAAGTCACCAAGGAGAAGGATCTCGGTGTCAGGTGGTTGTGATCTTACAAATTCAAGAACAGTCTGGAGGCCGGACCCTGGATCTTTAGGAGGGATATAGACAGCGGCCACAGTAAACACTTTATTTTGGGCACCAAGTAGTAGCTTGACAGGGAGAAATTGCACAGAGGAGTTAGTGGTGGAAAAGCAGACAGGGTGGCTAGAGAGGTTGTCCTTAATGTAGATAGCACAACCCTCCCCCTTTATTAGTCCTGTCCAGTCTGAAAATATTGTAGCCTTGTAGTGAGATGGCATGGTCCGGAGTGCTTGGTGTCAGCCAGATTTCAACAATGGCTAGTATGTCGGGATTGTGTTGACTGGCAAAGACTTGAAGGGATGCCAGATTTGGAAGGAGGCTACAGATATTTCAGGTGGCGATGGTGAGACCCCCCTCCGTTTTTGCTAGATTTGTTACCCTTGTAGAAACAGGGCCAGGGTTTGGATGGACACTTCCTGACATCAGAAGGAGATATGATTTAGAAGTTCTTTCGAGATATGTGAGAAAAGAGATAGTTCGGTGTTTGAAATATAAAAAACATATAGCATAGAAATTAAGCAGTTATAGTATCTGAACGGATCTAGTATTGAACAATTCAGTTTTCACCATGGCTGGTAATAATTGATTGTTGGCATAAATGTTATCTTGCTGTATTAACAGAGCCAGTTAGGAGAAAGGCTTCTAAAAAATTTAGATCTGAACTATTTCAAGCAGTGTAATACAGGCAAGATATAATAAATAGATTATCCCAGGAGATGAAAACTGCAATTACAGCTTGAGGGGCAATGGTGGTAGGAGGATATAAAGCACGTAGTTCACTTATGCCCATGGCCTTCCCATGCCAGAAAGTTCTGGCTGGGTCCTGTCATAGCATCTTTACAAGGCAATGACTTGAATCTCCTTCTTTCAATATTTCTGGCTGCAGAGGACAAACAGATTATTCTCAGAGTAGCTAATTTTGTCTGTGCAGTAATGAAAATTAAATAACGTGTTAAAAACTAAAATAGATGTTGAACTTGAACTAATGGATTAAGGTTCATTTGGCTGTATGTGCAATAGTATAATTAATGTTATCCCATGCTTGGTGTATTTTATTTTATACATTTGGTATATTGTGTCAGGGCTTAAAATCTGGTTTCCAGTCCCCACTCCCAGGTCTACCAAATGGGGGAAACCCAAATTGGATACATTTTTTTTTGGGGGGTTTTCCTGAGATAGATTACATTTTGTTTGCTGATATGAGTGTTAATGAAAATTGTTATTACAGTTTGGTGTCTTCTGGACTTTTTGTTCTTATTTGTGTGTACTGTTTGTTGATGAATGATGACAGACTGATGAACATCAAAGGTGTTGACAATTCAGTTCATTTTAGTTTTTAAAAATAAGAGAGTGGGTCAGACTGTAGCCTTAGACAGCAAGCATAGAGAGACATGCACTGGAAAAGTAGCAGGCCAAATGAATTAAAACATAAAATATTGAGCTAACCTGGCAACAGAATGTATGAAAAGACAAAATACTGAGCTAAAATAAACCTGGCCCTTTCATAAACCTTTGTTTGGTGAGTGAGGCCGAGGCCTGAAGCTACCATAAAAACTAAGTCTCTTTTCTTCTGATCTTCATTTTTCTCCATGTGTTTGCAGCATGTTCAGAATCTACAGTTCCTCTACTTCCGCCCAATTCTGAGATTATCATTAAGTTCCGTAAATTTTTATTGTTTGGGGAGTTCCTGAATTTTAATTTTAATTGTAATTGGTTCTGAATACTGAAGCCATCCATGTTCACATTCAGCACTAGCCAATGGTATAACCATTGTAGTCTGATAAATCTTTTCAGACTCCGGAAACACATCTGGTTGTTCTTTCAGTACAACTTCTGCAAATTGCTGGAATGACAGAGATTATGGCAGACTAGGAGGACAAAGGTGTTCTTTTCTGCAGACAACTTCTGTGTTAGATTGATAGTAATCAGGTCCATGGGGGAGGGAGGGTGCGTAGATGCGGACCCGGGTCAGCAGTCAATCAGCTGCCCTACCCAGGTCCCGCAGTGGATCCCTTGCACCCACAGGGTGCCATGATTGTACCAGCACACAGAGTGCCAGGTTGGCTGCCAGGGGGGCATTTGCTGCCCACCCACCTCAGCCCACTCAGTGTGCCCCGACAGCTGGGGCATCCGCCATGGGGGGGTCTGATGACACCCTTCCTTCTCCTGCGGGACTGATGGCATCTGGAGGGGACACATAACACGGCTGCCCTCTGGAATGTGTAACCCCACCCCTCCCCATGCACGGCACTCCACACTGCTGTACATTACGTGGCGTGCCATGCGCCCCATACTGACTGCCCACATGCAGAGCTCTGCAATCAGCCAGGGATCAGGTACATTGAGAGGGTAACTTTGTCATGCATAGGGCAGAGGGGGCGCAGTGAGAGCAGGCAGCAACGGAATGGCTACGAGCCCGAATTACACGGTGTGTAGCCACCAAAATATTTTATGAATGGAGTTAGGTCTGAGGTTTCTTTGGGGAAGCATCTGTCCAGTTCATAAATCTAAGCACTGATGTATGTACTTTTTTGTCAAAAGCTGGTCTCTGACTGTGAATGTCAAAGAGTTTACCATCCTTTGTACTTACTGCCTTCAAGATCAATATCGTAAAATTGTCTCTCTGATGGACATGGGTTTTCAGGTAAAGACCTTACAGCCTCTTTTTAACTTGTGACCATTGCTAGCACAATAGACAAATTTAGATTTTTTCCTTTGGAAATGTTTTGAAAAAAAAAAACAATATGACAAAGTGTCCAGCATTACGTGAGAAACACAAAATTAAACTGACGTACAGACGGCAACATTCCTTTTACATTATCACTATCCAGTGAATTGGATGAAGTCATATTTCTAACACATCCCTAAATGATTTAGGAGTCCTGCACACAACAGACACTGCACCATAAATGGACAGCCACTGAGTTGCATGAGGCTGACAGTATTTCAGAACTGATTCTTCCAGCTGTTTCTGTAGCTCGTGCTGTTTGTTGCTTCTGATAGTGGAATTGCTGAAGAAAATGAACCTGGGCCTCACGTCTCATTGGTGTGCTTTCACTTGTTCCACTCACTGAGCTTCATCACTGGCACACAAGGCCAGCGGATGGGCTATGCAGTGTACTCCACACAGTGCAAGGTTCTAATCAGTTCTTAGTTTCTTTGTACAACACTTTCTCAACAACCAGTCATATAACTGATGTTTCATCAGCACAGACAGCAGCAAGTTTCTTACTGTAATGCCATTCTCATTCAGAAGTTGACAATGTGCCCCATACATAGCGTGAGCCTTTCCATCAGTAACTTCTACACTGCAATACAAGCGAGTAAATTTTATTTATTTATTGAAATTTCGGATTACTCCTCTGAGAACAAGCTCATTTTATAGGCTCCACATCAGACAACAGTACATATTGGAAAAGTATGAGATGGAGAACAAACAAAACAAAGAATTATACAAAACATTACAAGAGTATATAACTAGAGAACTTCCAATACATGTGTCATTGTACAATGTATGCCAAGGTGTGTATTTGATTAAAACCTGGAATTCAAAAGCTCATATTAGAGGGGGTGGAGTCTTGTGAAATGACTCTTTACAGGAAAATGAGATCTAATAATCAACAAGGTAATGGCAGAGAAATAATCAGGCATTTCAGATTTGTATACCAGCCTGCCACAGTGCTACCCTCTCCTCCAACGTTGTTCATACCTGCCCCCCACAACTCAAGTCCAAGGTTCCTGGCTCCAATCAGATGATTCCCACGCTAGAACTGCGGTCTGTCTGCGCTGCTAATCAGGGCCGGCTTTAGAGTTTGGGGGGCCCCCAGCAGGATTAGTAAAGTCATGGCAGCCCCTTTCTTGACCGACCTTTGCCTGTTTGACTGTAACCAATATGCACATCATTGTGTTTTATTTTCAGTACAACCAGAGGTATATTTTAAGTGTTTTTTATTGGCAGACAGCAGAGTTACTCCTTTTGGAAGTTCTTCCCATTACAACCATTGCTGCTCATCTGCCTCGCACTGACAGGGTCATGTAGCTTGGTAAGGCATTTCATGGAAGTCATGATGCCACATCAGAAGGAGCTGCACAGCCCTTTGTTGCTGTTCCAAGAAGATAAAAAATAAAAATAATTAAGGTACAGTGCTCGGTTGGGGCTGCAAAAGCAGAAGCCCCAGTGACCACAGGGTTAAGCTGGTGCCTAAAACGACTATACTGCTAATGTGTGAATTGCTCGCTGCCCACACTGGTAAATGCCACTGACTGCAAATTCACAAGTCCAAGACCATGTCAGAAATTTCTTCTTTCTCCTTCGCGGGTAGGCAGATTCACTTTACTTACCACTCCACATGATGCCTTCATTCTTTTAGCTGGTTCTGCGTCTGTTCTTCTGACTGCTGCTCCTCAATTCTTCTACTGCTTCTCTCACTCCCAGTACAACTGAACTATAGTATGGCTTCTAACTTTGCTAGAGCATTTAAACTCACAGTACCAGACTTGCCACACCCCCACCAGATGCTTCAGCCAATTACTGTGCAGGCAGATCATGTGGACCCAATTGAGACTTTCGGCTTCATTGTCTGCTGTCCACTCTGCCACCCCCTCACAAAATAAAGCTGAAAGTGAAAAGAAAAAGCCAGCGAAGCCAAACAAAGGAATTTAAATGCGATGGACTAGAGAGGGAAGAGCAATGCTAGCCAGCTTGTTTGCTACCCCCTGCTACTAAACTTTGTATGCCATGGCTTACTTGGAGTATCAGTAGCTACAGCATTGGGTAAGGGATGGCATCAGCTCAGGGGTCTCGTCAAAGGTGCATAGGTATGGGACAAAGCATTTTAAAGTGAGCAAGGGAGCTCAGGAGATGTAACAGGGGTGGAAGAGGAGTGTGGGGGTAAAAGGGGATGGGGGAAGCCATATGGGGTGAGGGGAAACAGTGGAAGGGATCAAGAGGAAATGTAAAAGGAGAATGATTAAGCAACTCTATGGGGTATTGTTGTCTAAGTATGGTATATAAACTATTAGTCTCTTGCTATTGCTAATATCTGTGTAGTCATCCTGTACGGAGGTTACCACTGGGCTGTTCTTCACAGCAACGTCCAACTTTTCCACCATGAGCCATGCAATGGCCTCCTGCATTTCAAACAGTCCAACTGCATTCATGTAGGTGCCATAAACCCCATCTGCTCTGAAGTCATTAATGAATGGACACTCTATTTCCTTGAGAAAATGAACACATTTAACAGACATTGTGTTAGGTGGTTCGTTTTCAGCAACAAAACTTGTGGTTCTCAAAAGCCCTTTAAGCAGCTCATCACTCTGTGTAGCTAGCTTTATCAATCGCTTTGCCATTATCTGATGGTTTGGTTCAGTGTCCATTTTCTTTTTTAATGCATTAGTATGAGCAGTGCTACCAGAATGTTTTATTAGGGTCAATGTTTTTTAAAAGAAGTGCTTTTAAAAGGAATGGATGCATAAGACTTACAAATAGAGCAGCTCATTTGGCCACTTTCTTTGTCAAACAACTAGCTGTATATATTTAGCCACTTTGGGTGGAATTGATGTTGTTTTTTAGAGGAGCTGCATGTTGGTGCAGTGTCTGTTCTGTCTGTCTCATCAATTCTTGTCACTCAAGTTCTGGTGGAGGGTTTTGCACATTTCTTCCACCTTCTGTGTGTAGCCCTTTTTCTGATACTAGTTCCTCAGAGGCCTCTTGCAGTGCTTGCACATTTTGCTGCATTCTTTTCAGCCAGATCAATAATGATGCATATTTTGCCATTCACAATTTTTTTTTATCTAAGTTATGGGACACAGCCCCAGGTTACGGACCATCCCACCCCTTTCAGCTATTTCCTAACAGTTCTTTTTGTGTACAAACGTTCTTTTTTTTGTTTATAACAAAGATCCAGCTGGGACATAACCAGGTAACAGAACTTCTCACCCACCTGTTTTGCCAGTGGTCTTTCTTGCATTTTTTTTATTTTTTTTTAATTAAAAAACTCCAGTTTTTCTTGGGACAAACCCAGGTAACATATCTTCCTGCCCAGTTGTTTCCCTGCAGTTGTCTTCTTTCTTGCAAAAGTTCTTTTTTTCTGTTTTTTTTATTCTTTTACAATAAACTCAGCTTTTCTTTTGAGATACATCCAGGTCACAGATCTTTCCGCTCCTTTTAGCACCCCGCCCCCACAGTTCTTGCAAAAATCTTTTTATTTTTCTTAATTTTTTTATAATAAATCCAGCTTTTCTTGGGACACATCCCGGGTTATGGACCTTCCACCCCTCTCAGTTGTTACACCTTGTAGTTCTTGCAAAAGTTTTTTTTTTTTAACTCTTTTATAATAAATTAATCTTTACATGGGACACAGTCAGGTAATGGACCTTCCCACTCTTTACTTTCCTCTAAAAAAATGTTTTCTGTCAGTAGCTGCTTTGGAATTAGTCCAGTTCCCTCCTTTCAACACAAAGATTTTTTTTTTATTTTACCCTGGCATGCTCCATCTTCTTTTTTTGGACACACTTTATCAACATCTGGATGACAAGGGCAAGCTGGGCAACTTCTTTTTATTGCGCCCTGTTGGTGTTACCTCCTTCCCTCCCAGTCCAACACCCCCAAAATTATTTTGCTCCTCCCCCAGGCACCCTTACTTTGTTGTGCTTAGCCTCCCCTAAATTTTTTGTAGCGGTTTTATTTGGGCCAAATGCCCTTTTAAACAATTTGTCACTCACCAGACTTTTTAACTCAGTATTTTGTGTTTTCATTCATTCAGCTGCTTTTCAGTGACTGCCATATCACGGTATGTCTGTGCCTGCTGCATCACATTTCTATTTTTCTGTAGTTTTCACTGACAGCTGTCGACTGTCCGAGTCTTCTTGGTTGCCACAGTTCTTAGCTGTGCTTGTCCCTCAATTTCCTACCACTGACACTGTATCTTTTTTTTTTTTTGAGAATTTATTTTTGTTAAGTTTTTTTTACTCAGTTAAACTGTTTCTGGACCAAAAGTAATGGGTCTGAATCTCTTGCTGCCTCCTGCTGCTGCCGCCATAGCCAGCAGTAGTCCTTGTTGCCGTCTCTCGCTGTCTTCTCCTCCGTTGACTCCTCATTGGCTCTTCTCTTGACCAGCACTCCTCATGAAATGGTGAATTCTGCTCCCAGTGCTGTGATGTCTCTCTCCAGTCCATCCACATGCATCAGTCTCGTAGGAGCAGCTGAGGCACAATAGAGGAACGCACAGTGGACCACCAGGGAGTTGAATGTAGGTGGACACACTGGAACACCAGTGAGGTCACAAAAAAAAGTGATTTGCAAATTGCCAAAGAAGGTATTGTATGGCACTTTGGCACTGTGCTATGAGGGGGCTCGATGTGTGCAGGATTGTCCTGCATGGGGGTCCAGAATTTGTGGGATGGGGGCTAAAAATAAAATGAATCATGTAATTCCCCCCAGCCAGTTTTAGGCACCAGCAAACCCTGCAGTCATTGGGGGTCCCCTGCTCATGGGGGTGCCTCAAACAGAGCAGTTTACCTTATTAATTATTAAATGTTTTTTATGTTTGTATCTTCTTAAAACAGCAACAAAGGGTTGTGCAGCTCCTTCTAATGTGGCATCATGATGTCATGAAATGCATCACCAAGCTATGACCCAACCGATAAGAGGCAGGTGGGGAACAATGAATGTGGGAGGGGGGGAAGCCCCAAGGACTAACACTGTTGTCTCCCCCCAGAAATATATAAATATATCACTGATTCTACTGAAAATAAAATGTTACAGACAAACACAGGAATGTGGGTCATGTAGTGGGGCCCATGACTTCACTAGTCCTGCTGTGGGCACCCTGAACCATGAAGCCAGCACCCCCCCCCAATTTTACGATGTGCTGTATTTTAATTATTGGTATTCCTGGATTGATGTAATTTTTGCCATGTGCACGGTTTGCAATGAACGTTTGAATATGATCAAACAATAAAACAAACTTGAATCTGCCAGAAAACTTTGTAATAGTATATTATATGCAGTATGGTAGGTAGGTACATCTTTATTGATCTACTTAAGTTCAAATTCCACCCTGTGCAAAGCAAGAAACACTTTTATTTCATTTTTATTATTTATACTGGTAAGGCATGTGAGCAGTACTGCCCGTTTTCATAAGCGCCCAGTGACAGCACAACACAGGGTACTAGCAGGTACAGTAGTAATACAGACACTAATTCGTGGAGTAACACATTACAAAACTAAGAATATCAAGGTCAAGTTTTACAAGTACAAAGTCATGGGTAAAACAACCATTTTTAAGTGCAATCACAAATTGACTCGACTAAGAGGTATTGTTAAAACTTGAGTTTAAATAGTCCGAGAGAGGGGCATTGGACAAGAGAGTCAGGGAAGCTACTGAAAAGCTTTGCACCTCTGAAGGAAAGGGAGTGTTGGCCTTGAGAAGTGTGGCAGAAAGGAACAGTGAAGGAGTGATCAGAAGTGAGTCTAGTGAACTGAGCATTGGTGGACCCTTGGAAGATGGAGACAATGCTATTAGGAAGATGGCCTTGAAGGACTAAATAGAAAAAAGTGAGGATTTTACTGATTAGTCTGTCCTCGAATGATAACCAGTTTGATGCTCTGTAAAGGTCACAGTGATGGGTACATGTAGGTAGGCCAGTGACAAATCTAATAACGTTATGATAAGTTGCCCTTAGCCTGTTGAGATTTTTCTGTGAGAGAGCTGGCCTGGTGGCACTGGTGGGTGAGGCGCTGGTCGCTACAACTCATGCCATGCTGGTGACCCAGGTTCGGGAATGAGCCCGAGGTACTGGGGGTCAGCAGGGGGGAGAGAGGACTGGGCGTCTGGAGGACTGCTCTTCTTTCCTCTCTCTAAGGGAGGAGGGAGACTAATCGTCCCACTCATTGACTGCCCTTTGGTGGTGGCTGGAGGGCAGTATGGGTTAGGAGGCTTGATCCAACGTCCTTGCATCGGAAGGGAGGGGGGACAGGTAAAAATGGAGGAAAATGAGCCTGGCAGGCTCGATGATGGTCCACCACTCCCGGGGGCCATCCCTGGATTCTGGATTGGGTCTCCGGGAGGGGGGAGAAGCTGGCAACCTCCTCCTGGTCCCATTACGGGGGGGGGGGAGCAGTCCATGGGGGAACTACCAGGGACAACAAGTACGGGAACAGTGGGATCGAAGAGAGAGCCCCTCCATCAGGAGGGCCGAAAGCCACTTGCCAGGGCTCTGGAGGATAAAGAAATAATAGGAAAAAAAATACATTTTCTGTGAGATGGAGGGGAATATAACCGGGACCCATAGTCGATTAGTGGCAGCAGGATGCTGTTGGCTACCAGTGCCCTTGTTTGTGGAATGAGGAATCAATTCATGCAAAAGTGATCTGAAGGAGCTGAGGCCTAACTTTGAGTGCACTCATTTCCTGTTTTTCTGAGATCTGCAACATAGATGTTCAAGATGGTCCTTTTCTCACCCAACCTCATGAACATGACAGCTGTCATTTCAGAAATTTCACCTGAAATGTCCTTTCGTAGAATGACTGCAAAGTGACATTTTGGAATGGGATTTGAAAAACGACAGTGGTGAGGTTCATGAAGTTTGGTGAAAAACAGACCATGTTGAACATTTGGAGTCAAAATCAAAATCTAAAAATAAACAGCAATCAAAGTTGAAAGGTATTTTGCTGTTGGTACTAGTCAACTGTTGTTTGTTTAGGTGATACATTCATTTTCAACTTTTGCTCATAGATTCATGCTTTTTGGAGACTATGACCCCACAGTTTTAACATGACCTTGAACCTGTCAGCTGTTATTTTTAAAACTGCACTCAGAGCGTTATTTGGTTGTATGACCGTAAAAGATGTTTTGGACAGGATTCAGAAATGATAGTTGTCAGGTTCAAGAGGTGGGGTTACAAAAATGGCTATGATGAAAATGTGGTCAGAATATTAAAAGCAATGAGGTTATGAGTAAAAGATTAAAAAAAAAAAATTAAAAAAAAAAACGAAGTCCCAAGAAACTTTCAGTTCACTCAGTCTTAAATGCAGTAGGGTGTACATCACTGGTCACTTAGAGGATTACAGTGGTGGACCCCTATACAGGTAAGTGGGTGACTGGAGGGGGGGGCAGGTGCTAGAGGGGCGTCACTGTTGGGTGAGAATGGATTAGGTGGGAGATACAATGATGGACTATTTTCTTGCAGGTCTAGAAAGTGTATAAAATTACAATGTGGGATGGTTATCTTTTTCAGGAACTTTGTTGTAGGAAGAGGGGGAAAGTGGATGGTTTGGGTGATGAGAGAGTGGGAGGAAGTTTACATTAAATAAAAGGCCAGCAGGCTTGGGCACCTCGGTAGTCTTGTGTCACAGATAGCCACTGGGATTGGGCAACACAGAAACTAATTAAACAGTAAGAAACAACAGGGGGTGCAGTGTGGTGGGATAACAGCCCATCTTGGGTGGATTGAAGCACAAGGTGAAGCCGAGTGCTTCCATCATCCAAGAAGGGCCAGTCCTCAGTAATGCACCCCCTGGAGTGCCTTACTGTGATTATGAAATGGATCCCCTTTAGCAGAATGGACTTTTTTTGTATTTTGTTTTATTAAATGTAGCAAAAAAGTAAAACACAAATAAAATCATAATTTAAAAGGAGGAAAAAATAGTTAAATTTTGAAATTGTATTTTACATTGTAGTGTTGTTAGCCTGCCAGTTGGTGGCACTAATGCTTCATATAGGTATGTGTTTTTGTACACATAGGGTGGGATATTCAGAAGGGTTGCGCATGGTGCAACTGTTTACCATGCACAACCCACTGATCCGCCAGTAGCGATATTCAAAGCGGGATTATGCCTGGCACAAATCGATGCGTAGAGCTCATCAGTAATGTATGTGGCACAGGTGGGGGGGGGGTGTGCCCATGAATACTCCGCACATCCCGATATTCAGCCCGGGATGTGCTGAGCCCATGCATGCGCAACCCCTACCTGCGCTGCACACAGGTGAGCCAAAAGAAAAAAGGAGGTACAGCTGGCCACCCACAGGTGAGCTGCCGTGTTGCGCAGCTGTCACCTGTGGGTAGCCACCCTTGCTCGGGCTGCACCTACGTGGTGGCGCCCCCCCCATGCCCGATCATGGGCATACGTAGAAAATTAATAGTCCTATATCCCTGGTGGTCCAGTGGACCGCTTGTAGCCCGATCACGGGCATATGTTGTAAAAATGCTAGTCCTATATCCCTGGTGGTCCAGTGGACGGCTTGCAGCCCGATCACGGGCATGTGTTGTAAAAATGTTAGTCCTATATCCCTGGTGGTCCAGTGGACCGCTTGTAGCCCGATCACGGGCATATGTTGTAAAAATGTTAGTCCTATATCCCTGGTGGTCCAGTGGACCGCTTGCAGCCCAATCGCGGGCGTATGTTGTAAAAACATTACTCCTATATCCCTGGTGGTACAGTGGACCGCTTGCAGCCCGATCACAGGCATATGTAGTAATAATATTAGTCCCATATCCCTAGTGGTCCAGCGGTACCCCCCTCCCACCACCCTCTGAGCCCCAGCCCGCTCCCCAGTCAGCGGTGGGTGGCAGCTCCCACCCGCTTGCCGCCCGCTGACTGACTCCATACGGTGAGGGCTGTATGCCCATTGGTCCACAGCGTGAGCCAATGGGCATGCAGCCCGTACCATTCTACACATATCTGGACTGTGTAGTATGGTACGGGCTGGGGTGAATGGCAAGCAGCTCCAGCTCACCATTCTATTTGTGAGCTTTCAACTTTTGCACAGGTTGCACTTTTGCGATTTTTGCACAGTGAATGCGTTGTTATTTTTTTGGCACCTCACTGTGCTCTGGACTGTATTGTATATGGTTTCCATTTGGTGTGATGGTTTCTTGGCTTTGTGCAAATCCAAAGGCACCTGTACCAGAACCAACTTTGGACAGATCTAGTAAGGGGGATGACTGGATTGTATTTTTGTGCCTTCTGCTCTCCTGCAGCCAAAATAAAGGAGAGGTGAGGGTGAACAAGAGTAGGGGAGATCTTTTGTTTTTCCACTTGCTTTTGCAGTGTTCTACTGAGTAGAGGGTAGTTTAATTAAGTGTTAGATGCAGAACTGGACTCGGACCAAGATTGTGATGCATTTTTAAGATTTTGAATTTTTGCTTTTGAATGTGAACAATACTAAATAAAAAAAAAAACTGAATACAAGTATATCAGATACCAAGAACTGGAGTTTGATCAACCCCTACTGCCTATGCCATCACCTTTCTGTGTTTCTGTGTTACAGAGACATTCCTGGGAAACTGACCTCCCCCAAAAATTCTAGGATACTCATGATTTGTAACCCAGCTATAACCCCACACAATATCTTATGTCAATCTCCTTCCCACTTAACTTTAGTCACTTTTTTTCAGTTGGTCCTTTTTCTCCTTTCTGGCATGGCTCCCATCACACTGTCTCTCCCCCCTACCCCAGCCCAGTCACCTCGGGTTCTCTCTGGACTTACTGGACCTTGCTCCCATGGCTTACTCCCTGTGGCAGGGTGGCAGGGAGTGCACTTGACATGCCAGGTCAACGACCCAGTAGCCATGCCCGAGTCACCTTGTCCGAGGCCTGTGAGGGTCAGTGATCATCCTGCCAGCAAGGATGTCTTCCCCTGTTTTCTTGTCCCCCTACTTGTGCCATGCAGAAGTGCTGTGCAGTGGCATCAGTGGTGGCATCACTCATGCGCTCATGCAAGGCCCTCTGGTACCTGTCACTCCTCCATTGCTCGATGCACTTAGCCTCCACTAGGGAACAGCTATGCCATACCACTCTATCCCCAGAAGAGAAGAACTGTCTCCGGATGTCCAGTTCTCTTCCCATGGCCAACCCTCTGATGACTTAAGCTCATTCTCAAACTTGGATCGTCAACGCTGCTGCTTGCCTTCATAACTTTTGTCACTTTTAACTGCTTGCCCATACCCACCAGAACCCAATAACTCAGCAAAATGTGTTTCCTTTTTCCAGAAATCCTTTAAAGGGATGTTGACAACTCATGATTGCACACCTGCAGCAGAATTTGCTGGTGATCTCAAGCGCTGGGGAGGTGCTGCTGCTGGGATGTAGTGCTCGCAGCTAGGGAGGGATGGGGTTGTGTTATACTTTTCTATTTCTAGTGACCCCAACAGTGGGCTAGGGAGCCTGCCACTCTTGCAGGGGCATGCCAAAACATATGAGGTCTGTTGGGATGTGGCCTGACATGGGGGTGGTGGTGGGGGGGTCAAGGGAACATAACAAGGTAATACCTGCAGCAGCTGCAGGATGATTTCCCAGTCACAGCGCAGACCCTGCACCACTTACAGGCTCCTGAGGGTAGGGGGATCTGAATTGTGCTTCAGGAGGATAGACAGCCCTCTGCCATCTGGTCCCACCATGGGGGTACATCCGTGGGGAACCTGAGGACCTCCCCTCAGGTAGTTCCGGATGGTGGGTGACAGGGGGTGGGTGACCGAGGAGGAAGGAAGTGTCTGTGCAAGACTGGGAAAAAATAATATTTGAAACAAAAAAGAAAAGGGAATTCTTTAAAGTATGGGCAATCAATAATGTTTTTGTTTATAATTTGCATTTTATTTCCCCTCTCTGTTTGTCCCCCCTTCCTTCATGTCAGGCCCCATCCTATCCCCTGCATCCTACCTCCTTCCACTTTCAGCCTTACAGGATTATCCCCTGCCCCGGCAGAGTTTAAGCTAGGCAGACCCACCTCCCACCTCCTCCGTCCTGAGTATGTAGATATACTGTATGTTCCTTATGTACCCAGGGAGAGGAGAGTGGCAGGGGTTGGGGTGATCTCATTAGTATGTGCTCAGGGCATCATGGGGATACTTCCGATCGGCCGAAATGTATCAGCCTGAGCGGCAGTATCCCGACCCCGGGTGCCCGAAACACAGTTGCCTGACATTGGGATCCCCCCCTGGAGTGAGAATCCTTAAGTACTGGGAGTGCGGGGGCGAAGCCCCCCAAATCACTTCCTGGAGGCAAAATCCTGATGTCGGACAACCGTGTTTCGGGCACTCGGGATCGGGATAATTGTGGTTGGGCCAATGCATTTTTGTCGACCATAGTATATCCGCATCATGGGCATGCATTTATGAAGATGGGTAAATTGGTTTGTGCCTCAGAAACTGCTGCTTCCAGTATTGCTCTTGCTATGCAGACTGCCAGCTCTGCACTCAGTAACCTAGTTTATAAAACAAAATTAGTTTGTGCAGTGCAATAATGTTTGAATGTGCTGCCAGAGATGTTTCAGTTTTAAACAGTGTCAACGTGGTTCAGATCAGTTGGTAGCTCTGGGTCGGATGGTCATGGGTTGTAGTCCTGCACTGGGTTTGGGCTCATACCATAACTGCTAGTCCCCAAATGCCATACTAGGGGATGCTGTATGGCCAGTATGTAAGATAAGGAAAACAAGGGTCACTTGATGGCTACCTAAAGGATAGCTGCTCTAGCTTTCTGCTTCTCCACCACCGACGCTTTTCCTGAGCTATTTCTCTGACTTTCCCCAAACTCCCAGCATAATCTCCTACATATTCAGCGAGTAAATAACCTCAGGATCAAGCTGCAGTTGGTTGGTATTTTTGGCGATGGACGAAATGAAACCAGTACTACCATGCCACACGCCACCTCCCACCCTTGAGAGAGACAAGCAGGCCAAGAGAACCAAACAGCAGGCCGCGAAGGCCCCTGCTGCCACTACCTAGAGTGGTGCACTCACAGAGGAAAAGATTTTGGCAGAAATAAAGCCCCTTCAGGCCTCTCTTACTTTAATAACAGAAAAACTGCAAAGGCTTTGGTCTTCTGTGGATTCTCTTGCTATTCGGGTTACTGACTCAGAGACCCGTATCACTTCGCTGGAGGCATGGAAGGGCAAATCGGATACAGAGGCGGTCTCCCTTAGGCAACGGCTAGGCAAGCCTGAGGATAAGATGGAGGATCTCGAGGGACGAAGCTGCCGCAACAGTCTCATCATCTTCAGGCTCCCAGAACAAGAAGAGGGAACAAATCCAATACTTTTCATGAGAAGTTGTGCAAGAAGGGTGGCAGGCCCTTCCCTGAATGATCTCTCATATGTGAAAGAGAGGGCCCATCGGTCTCTGCACCCTCCGCCACCTCAGGGCTCTCCTCCTCGACCCATCATATTCAGGCTGCTCAATTTCCTCGATAAACAGCACATCCTTAACAAAATCAGGGACACTAAGGAAGTCTTGTGGGAAAATCGTTGTTTGCGGTTTGCGCAGGATTTGCCACCCACAGTTAGAGCCAAGTGCACCGCTTTACACCTAGCAGTCTCTAAATTAATCGCTGCTGGGATGCCTTTTAGGGTGCGGTATCCAGCGATTCTCCAAGTAAAGCATGAAGGTTCTTGGCTCTCTATGGATTCTCCAGAGCAAGCTGCAGCTGATCTCCGCAAGCTATACCCGGACCTGTTCAAATGAGCGCTACCTGGGGCCTGGATTTCAACGCTGCTTACTCTAACAACACAGATGCAAGTAATCTCTGGCTTTTCATCTACTACTCAAGTATGGGTACCCCTTTTGGAATATTTGTTTATTCAGTGAGCGATGGGGCTACACCTGGACTTTAAGACTGTTAGTTCTGGGAGGTCCCACATCATAGAGTGGTACATTTCTTTGACTATGGGAGCCATTAAGGGGCCAGGAGAAGGCCTCCCACAGACTGTGGGCCCAGACTGAGTAGTTTTGTTCCCTATTAGGAGCTTTGTTTAATAACTGTCTTCAAATATGAGAAGCAGTAGCTCTGTTTTGCCTGACCTATGTGTAAATTCTGCTTTGGACTATAGACTTTCCCCTCCAGTTGCTGATGCCTAAGTTGGTTTGTAGACAATGGCACAAGATATTTTACTTTTGTCCTCTGCAGATACCTTAAGATCCAGGAGTACTATACTAGAGGAGCGCACATTGCTCACTGTATTATGGACATCCTGTTGTGCAAAGGAACTCGTTTTACATCTTTTATTTTTGTTTCTCTTTGCAAGTGCCGGTTGTGCATAAACATTCTAATTGACTCGATTCACATTCTCTTGGGAAGGTTTCTCATATTTTTTTTTAGTTGCCTGCTTGATTCACCTCCCTTTATTATATTGTACCTCCCTTTTTGGTATAACAGTCTAATAGGCTGCATTTATTTCCACAAGACTTATTGATTATCACTCCTTTGCTGCAATTTTTCTTTTTGGATATGCCACAATATATAGATGTAATGCTATTTTGGGGAGGATGTTTTAATGTTTAATGTCACATATTTTGCCTCCTTTATTTGGGGCTTGGTATTATAGTAGTATATGATGTTAGTGAAATGTTTGCATACCTGAACATTTATTACTGTCTCAGCAAACAGGGCTTGGGGTGAAGATGGTGGGGGAAGGGAGGTTGTCTGGGAAGGCAGTTAATAAGATTTGTATCATGGGCGTAGTTCTTTATGAAGAGTGGTCGTCAGGACTGGGTGGTAATAGCTGTTATTGTTTTCGCTGTGTGTAATTTTCTGATTTTAGTGTGCTGGGGGTGGTACAGGGTAGGTGGGGGTGGGTACGGTATTACTGTCTGCGATCCCACACTGGTTTTCCATTATAGTTATAGGGGGCTCACCTTCCAGGACTTTTTAACTAGCCCTCTAACAATGGCCCTGTCTCATTCTGAGTGTCCCCAGGTATCAACAGATCATGAACGGTCCATATAATTTCATAAGCTGGAATGTCAAAGGTGGTAGGGATAGGTGCAGGTAATCAGTTATACTGCATCATTTGAAGCTTCTTCAAGCGGGAGTAGCTTGTTTACAGGAGACACACCTCTGTCGAGATGATGTCTCCCTGTTCCGCAGGGAGTGGGTGGGTCAAGCCTGCAGGTCGGGAGTCTCTTCCAAGTGTGAGGGGTCATCATATTAATAGCCAAGGGGATCCCTTTCCAGCTTACCCAAGAATTATGGAATCCAGTAGAGTGATATATCATAGTGAAAGGAACCCTGGGTGCACAGCCTATTGTGATTGGCTCAGTTTATGGTCCCAATGTGGATTCCCCGAAGTTCTTCACCCAGTTCCTTCTCCTTTTAACCCTCACCCCACCTCTCCTTATCTTATTGGGGGGAGACAGGAATCTTGTCCCTAAGTCTAATCTTGACAGTTCAGATGCCAAAGTGTCTGGTCTGTCACCAGCCCAGAGGG
Organism: Neoceratodus forsteri; assembly: GCA_016271365.2. Classification (NCBI taxonomy): domain Eukaryota; kingdom Metazoa; phylum Chordata; order Ceratodontiformes; family Ceratodontidae; genus Neoceratodus; species Neoceratodus forsteri. The sequence continues at coordinate 46,534,718 of JADMNL010000024.1, read as the reverse complement.
CAGTCAGGGAACTAATGGATGGACTTGGATTACTAGATGTATGGTGGGTGCTTAATCCCTTGGCCAGGCAATACTCCTTCTACTCCCCGGCCCATAAAACTTTCTCCAGAATTGATTATTTTCTGGTGAGTTCCTGTTGCATCAGGAATTCTTTCCTCGGATATCCACTCAATGGTCCTATCTGACCATTACCCAGTGGGAGTCTCTTATTTGGTAGGTCAGGAGCCACAACAAGACACATTGTGGCGCTTTAATGCACAGTTATTGTAATCCCTGGAGTCATTGTCCCATATTCACCAGTTTTCTGGATTTCAGTAGGGGCTCAGTGGAAAGGGTGGATACTCTGTGGAGCACCTTAAAGTGTGCCCTCCAGGGAGAGTTCATCCACCTTTCTGCAGTGAGAGTCCGCAGTAGTAAACTTTGGCTTGAGGAGCTTTTAAAAGCCATTCGAGGGTTAGAATACTCTTTATCAGGCTCCTCACCAGAAGAAGAGTGGTCTAAGCTGCATTCTCTGCGTGCTCAGTACGCTGATCTCCTGACTCAGAAGGCTGTGTTTGGTCTGGGGAAAAGACGGGGAAACTCCTAGCCCTCTGGCTGATCTAGATAGAAATGGCCAAATTTATTCCAGGCCTTCGCCCTCATCTGACCTCCCCAGTGATTACTGATGCTAGGCAGATGGCTGCAGCATTCAGCTCTTATTTTCAAACACTATACGCCATTGACCCAGGCTCTAACCCCTCCCCAGAGGCTATCTCGGACTATCTAGATTCAGTGGAAACTCCCACCTTGGCCCCACTAATAGCAGAGTCTCTAGGTGCTCCCATCACAGTGGCCGGAGTTGAAAAGGCTATCAAATTGCTGCCACATGACAAGGCACCAGGTTCAGATGGACTCACTAATAATTTCTATTCGGCCTGTGCCTCCCTAATAGCCCCACTACTGACAGAAGTACTTAATTACTGGTTTGAGCACGGCCTGTGTGACCCAAGCTTTTCTTGAGGCTTTAATCATCCTAATACCAAAGCCCAGAAGAGATCCCTTATTTGCTGAGACTTACCACCCTATCTCCCTTTTAAATTCAGATGTAAAATTTCTCTCCAAAATTTTAGCCCTCCGTTTAGTTCCTGTCATGGGACCAGTTATCAGATGCGAGCAGGTGGGCTTTATGTCTGGTCGTTTTTCTGGGGATCATCTCAGGAAGCCATTACACATATACTCCGCTTCCAGGGAGAGCAGGTCCCCTTTGGCCCTGGTCTCCCTGGATGCCGGAAAAGCTTTTGACAGGGTGGCTTGGAATTTCTTGTTTGCCGTTTCATGAAAATTTTGCATCCCTCCGGAATTCATAAAATAGTTTCAGATCTTATGCTCTGTTCCATGTGCTCGCATCCTCTGCAATGGCTGTCTATCAGCCCCCTTTCCATTACAGCGGAGCACCTGGCAGGGTTGCCCTTTGTCTCCCTTTCTATTTATTTTTTGCATAGAACACCTAATTTGAAGATTGTGCCATCTTAACACTTTACAAGGAATCCCTGTAGAGAGCAAACGCCATACTCTAGCAGCATATGCTGATGATTTATTATTGCATTTAGAGAATCCTCGCACCTCCATCCTGATTTTGCTTTGGGAAATTTTGGAGTTCTCTCTGGTATCCCTTTACAAACTAAATCTCTCTAAGACTAAAGTTTTTCCTGTCAATAATTTGGTTTGTAGAAAGGATATCCAGAGTGTGTCTCTCTTGGGAATCTAAACCCTTAACTTATCTAGGGATAACAATTACGTGGTCTTTCTCTTCCATGGTTAAGGAGAACCTGGGTAAACTCATAGATGTGCTCAAACTAGATCTAGACAGATGGGCTGCATTTCCGTTATCCTTATGGGGGTGGGTGAACATCCTTAAAATGAATGTGCTGCCTCGTATATTGTATCCCCTGGGGATGTTAGGGTTCTACCTCCCTAAAGTTTAGTTTTCCTGACTACAGCGAATACTTAATGTTTTCCTTTGGAAAGCATCGACTATTCGTAGGGCCTACATAAAATTGACTTCCCTCAAGCATAGGGGTGGCTTAGCCTTGCCATCCATTTTCCTATATTATGGCGCTCAACATGCCAGCAAACTACTTAGTTGGGAAACCACGTTGGGCTCAACAGCTTTCCATGATTACACCCCAATATGGTTACAAATTGAGAGGGACATGGTGAGTAGGACAGGATGTTCACTGGCCAGTCTGCTTTACTTGTGAACTTCTCAGCTCCCACGAGCCCTACGCTGCACCCCCATTGAATGGTCTCTCAAAGCTTGGAGTCAGTTGCAATCATACTTAAACTTTTCTTGGTCTGTGGTACCTTCTCAACCCATTTCATAACCCTCATTTTCAGATAGACCATCGTCCCATTTCATCATCTTTTTGCCTCCAATTGAGCAATTGTACTTTGACCATTTTGCTTCGAGAGAAAGAGTTTGTCCCCTTTTCCTTTCTCCAGTCTCGATACCAAGTAAAGGGCCCTGATTTTTTCAGATTTCTTCAACTTAAAAGTGCAATAACTGAATTCCGAGGCCCGCAACCCTGGCACGTACCACAGGCTGGTGGGGCTGAACCCCTCCTGAGTCTAGCTAGGCAGCCCCACGTGGTCTGTGCACTTTACAAACACTTTCAAGCTATAGACTCCCACCTGCCCACCAGAATATGTTATTATTGGGTCCAAACATTACACCTGCCACTTGACAAAGCTTTTTGGAGGCCAGTCTGGATTATTCTTTATAAGTATATTAAACAGGATCATTTGCACTTGATGCAGTTTAATATAATGCACAATCTATATTATACCCCTGCAAAACTTTATAGAGTCAACAGACTCTCCTCTCCTGAGTGTAATAGATGTCAGGAAACCCCAGGATCCCTTGTTCACCTCCTCTGGGATTGTCCTAATATTCGGTCCTTTTGGACTCTCATTAAGCAGGCACTAGACCCCCTGCTTGGTTTGTATGAGCTTTTTACTCCTGAGAGTTGTCTCTTAGGTATTTTCCCTCCTGGCACTCTGTGAATCTGGAAGGCTCACCTCTTTATAGTTGCGGGCGGTTGCCAAACTAATCATTCTCCGACATTGGAAAGATACTACCCCTCCCTCTTTTTTGGAGTGGCATTGAGAGATCCTACTTCTCCTCCAGCTGGAAAAATACATGGCCACCATGCGTAAAAGATCGCAGATCTACCGTACTACATATGAGCTGCTTTACACATTATTATCCTTATGGGGTACCTAGCTCCTTACAAAATACTGCCTTTCTGATGGCTTGTCGCCCCTATCTCTCACTGATGAGAACTTGCACCTATCCCATTAATGTGTTTTCTGGAGAGTGGATCACAGACAGGGTGGTGTGATCGGAGAGGGGTAGGTGGGGAGGGGGTGGGTGTTGTTATACATGTCAAAATGTCCACAGTATATGACAGATGTTAGTTCATATGCATGTCCTCTATTACCTGGTATTTTCCTGTCTTTAGTTATGTCAATAGATTGTTTGGATGGTTGGATGGTTATCTTTATAAAATTCAATAAAGTATACTAAATTAAAAAGATAAGGACTGCTGTTTGGTGTGATGCTTCACATGAGGTGCTTGTTGCTTTGTGCTAGTAGTTAGTAAGGAAAGGATTGATAGTTAAAGCAGCCGTTGTGCTGTCCTGTTTACTAACTGCTGTGCTGGTTCATTTCCTTCCAATTCATGGAGATAGCTTGCCAGTGCTACATAAAGTGCAGTAGTGCACTCTTTATGGGGGGGGATGCTGGGAAATGAGGAGTTGGATGTATTCGGAGAGGAGTCGACATGTGGGTTGGCAGTGGCTCTAGCCAGTGCTGGGCAGGCCGCAGCAGCGGCACTAGTGTCCACTGTTGACTCCAGTAAGTGCAGGCCGCAAGAAGCCTCGAGGTGGCACACGCAGAAACAGAGGTGAGGACTGGAAGTAGAGTAGACCGACTGCCATGCCGAGATTCACTGTCGTTTAGACCTAGAATATACCAGAGCACATTTGTATATCTAACAAGCTGGGTTCTCGAGACCCTGCCTCTTCAGTGTCGTGATACGTGAAAACCAGGACTTTTTACATTGCCCCCCCGTAAAAAAAAAAAAAAACACGCCCCTGTTCTTGAGTTTGACTACACCAGCTGCATCTGTCTCCCATCTGAACACACAAGGTGCCCATTTTCAAACCTACAAAAATTGGTTGTGGTTTGTGGCAGCAAGGGCACATCAGGACCAGTGGAGCCTCTCAGAAAATTGTCCCAGTTGCAAGGCAGATACAGGGCTTTGAAAATCTAGCCCAAGAAATATGCATTTAATATTTCTTTGAACTTGTTCAAATCAGGTTATGCAGCCAAATTGCAAATTACAGAGAGTGAGGTGATAGTTGATTTGTTTAAAGGACAAATAAACAAGGAATTAGGGGGGTGAATGAAACTGGAAACGCTCCTGTGGATGTGTAGAATAAAGGCTACTGATTTGCATGATGCCAGTATTTACCTGAAAATCAGCAAGTTTTCATGGTTTCATCACTAATGAAAAGTTCCCCGAATGTAAACAAAAACGGCGATCGTCTCCGATTCCGAGCCGCAGCTCAGCTCACAAAATGGAGTGGACGTGCATACGCGATGATGTCATCATAGCGACTCCGCTCCACTTCTTGTATTGAAACCTATGGGCACCATTTTTAAATGCTTTATATTGGCTCTGTACACGGCTGTCGTCACATGTATCATGATAGCGGCCATCGGTGTGGCTTGATGCACAAGCCTGGCTATCGACCATGATAATGCCCGTACAAGCCAATATAAGCATTTAAACAGATGCCCGCCAAGTTTCAACAAGCGGGCGGAATCTGCCAGTGGCAGCGCTGCTATGTTCGCTCCATTTCGTGAAACCCGAGCTGCGGCTTCAATCGGTGCATCGCCATTTTTATTTGACCAATTTCGGTAGTGGCAAGTGAAAAACCGCTGTTTTCAAATATCTGGCATCGCCGTCGTGGCGCAATACACATCCACTGGGCGTTCAATTCGTCACCTAATTCACTGTTCTTTAGTCGCTAAAACCTGATGTGATGTGTCTGTCTGTTCTGTTTGCTATGAATATAAGCAGTTCACTGCCTTTTGTTCCAAGAAGACTAGAACATTGCTTTTTAGTGTTAGAGCTACGCACACGTACTTGACTCTGGCTGTAGTTGTGTTTGCCCAACTGAACTGAAACTTAATTTTTTTTTCAGTGTCAAAATGAGCTACACCATTTTGTTTACCGTGACTATAGGTACAATACTGTTGGGATTAGGTGATAAGAACCCAAACGTTGTAGCCTCTGATGTTATAAAGCAGTGTGATTCAATGATTTCCGTAGTTTTCGACTTTGGCCTGCTGCAGAAGAAGTTGAAAGTGTAAGTTGTCAGCAGTCTAATGAGATGCTGAAAGTCTTTGGCACACTGCCATCCCAGCCATGGAATGTTGCGTGGAGCAAAACAGTTCTGTGCAACCCCTTTCATAGCTACAGTACATACCTTTAAATCTCTGACTGCTGGACATATGCTTTGTACAGCAGGTACTTTTGTGTTTAACAGCTTCTGCCTTAAAGAGCTAGTGTACTGCTTGAAATTAATATCAATTTTCAAAGTAATGAACTATTACTTCTTATATCTAAAGTGTTTTTACTCTTTTGCTAATTAGAGGATTTTCTACCTGACAATACATGGTGTGATGTGTGGAAGGTCAGAATAGTACTTTACCTCGAGGTTGCAAAGTTACAGTAGTTCTATTCCTTCTCATGCATCATCAACCCTATGACCTCACCATCCATGACGTTACAACTGAGTCAGATTTTAAGCCATCTTTGGGGGATACAGAAAGCAATAACTAATAAAAAATTAACTCTCATAAAGTAACACCTCTGCTAAATGCAGAAGCAAAGTAAAACGTTTGATCAGAGATTCTGAACAGATATTGCAAAACTGACAAATGTGAAATGAATTAAGTAGGATTTCTAAAAGGATGTATCCACAATCCTCCTGCTCCTATTCCTGTATTAGGGCTGGCAGTATAGCCTAGAGGTTAGAGTAATGAGCTATGAAGGAGATTGTGCATCCAGCAGACCTGGGTTTGATTCCCATAACCTCCACTTGCATACTCTGTGACCCTGAGCAAGTTCCTAACCTCCTCAGTGCTCCTGGGTTGCCCCTGTAAACAGGCCGTGTGCCTAGTGGGCCTTACATGGTTACCAAAATTAAAAAATAAATAAATAAAAATTAAAAATAAAAGCTTAGATTTGTCCAAGCTGACTATCTAGTAGATGCTTTAACTGCATTCAATGCAGTTGTGTCTGACATTGACATAATGACAAAGATTGATCATTTTTATGAAGCAATTGCATAGTAAAATGACACTAATCCATATTTGCATCTTGTTAGGCCACAAATTGGGACTTTTTGTCATAAAAGCATGTACATTTTGAAAATGGTAAGAAGGACTGTAGATGCAAGTGGGTGGGTGCAGATGCAGGTGGAGCATGAATATGCATCTGCTTCCAACCATTTTGAAAATCCTGTCCATCATGCTCTCTTGGAGTCAGCAATCCTGCCCCCACTTCTTCCCTAATGAAACAGAAAATGATTTATTACATTTTGGCAACCGGGTAAGCCCACTGAGCCCTGGAGGTCCCTTTTTCCAGGGCGACCCGGGATTACCTAGCATAGATAAATAAACAGTATTATACAGTCAGCACTGGTACATGTAATGCAAGCAGCATACAGTCGTGGAGGCATACAGGAAGGTAGCAGAACATTAGGAGTAGCAAAAAAGGAAAAAGAAAAGGGGGCGAGCCGCATTGCTGATACATATTGCTTGACCTAGTAGATACACACTAGAGGTGGTATAGGACTGGGAAATTCAGTTGTCCATGGGGTGGTCCCTGGAGCCCTTACAGAGGCAGTTGGTAGCTGCCACCATGTGGGCCTTAAGCCTCGTGCGAAAATGAACCTTGATAATTTTGGAGACAAGGTTTTATTATATTCCCTAAGATTACATTCATGCATTAAAATGTGACCAACCACTACACACTGTCTTCTCACTTTTTGGTGTGAAAAAAATTGCTTTAATGATGCAGAACTGAGCATTTACATGAATGCAAGGTTAGTTTTAAGGACACTCAAAATATCATCAGAATATTGGAAAGAACTACCATATGGTCAGTGCATACCCTAAGGATGTAATTATATGCTAGATGTGTAGTATAGTAACATATCTGTGTCTTAACAAATAAAAATCAATTTGCTGATAAATAATTATTTCATTTTAGTTCTCAAGCTGTTAAAGAAAGGCACACAGAAGTGCAAAAAAGCTCCATTTACTTCCAACCGTCTCAAAGATCTTTGCAGTGTGCTGACGTAAAGACTGGATCCCCTCTTTTATCCTCTGGGCATGTTTCCAGTACTCTTTGTAAATGGATGTAAACATAAGAGAACATCTGGTTTTAGAGTTCACTGGGGTTACTGCATGACTGGTTTCCTCCTGCTACCCCTCCTCCTAGCTGCCTAGTTAGGGGCTTCTTTAGGGTTGTCCAGCCTGAATGGTCTCACTTTTTCTGTGCCGAGAAAGTGGTTTGTACTCAGGCTGCTGTGTTAATGAAAAACACATAGTTTATGTATGACTTTAAATATGTCAGGACAGCACTGGCCCCAGTCAAGCCAGGGGATCTGTGCACAGTTTTTCACTGACGCTTCCTAGCCATCGCAGCGTTCCAGTGCATGCTTTCTCAGGGGGGCACCCTAGTCATCCAGGGGCTCAGTGAGTGCTTTCTCACTGGAGCTCCTTAATAGGAGCCGAGAAAACCAAGAAACATCCTGCAATTGCTTCCCATATTTCTGTTTACTTTCTTAATCCGTCAGTATATTTTTATATTTTTATAAACCCCTTTTCCTAAATATAGTTCACAGCATTATACAGTAAAAAAAAAAATGTACAAAACAGGTTTACAGTATAGTACTATTAGAATATTACAGTTTTAATCCATTCAAAACTTTTACAACATTGTCAGCAATAAAAAGACATATTGCAAACCCAAATGAGATGCTAAAGAAAATAAATATAGCGTTCATTACCCTGGACCATCTGCATTCTGAAATAGATCTGTTTTAGCAAACATCGATCCTTTGGATGAGACGTTAAATTGAGGTCCCATCTGCCTTTTCTGGTGGTTGTTCATGTAGACATGCACTTCTCAAAAACAGGGAGTTTTTATGGTGTTCTGGCCAAATTTCTCCCAACTCTAAAATTCCTCCAACAACTTAATCTGGTTCAATTTCAGTTGATTTACATCTGTGTCTCCCCAGGGACAAGGTTCAAAATGGGCAGTATTTTCTAGCCCTCTTTTGCCAGTCAATCAAAATTAAATAAATAACTAGACATCAAATTAATCTTGCCAGCTGAATTAGCCCTTTTGATATAGAAAGGATGCAGTCTCCATAATACAGTGCATGATAAAGCACTGCCACCTATTGTTTTAAGGTTAGACAGTAGGAAGTGATTTGCTGAATGTAAGTCTCAATTTGCCACATAGGTTTCTAAAAAACTGTTTAAATAAATATCTGTAAGCCTAAGATTAAAGAGGACCTTCCCCAGTCACTTTGACTTTTATGCATTAATTACGCCTTCTTGCATTGATTCTGGAACTGTATTTCATTAATGTCTGCTGCAGTTAGTTTTTGCATTCTGAGCTGCTAAAAACTGCAGGGTGTACCAGAGCTTCTGTAGCAAGCCTGGTGTTGCTGTGGGCCCATGCTGACATCATTGTAGTGCAGAGTCAATTTCACAAAAAAACAAAAAAAAAACATATAGATGAGACATTTAGATTTTGGCATAATGCATTGCTAACAGGGTGTCTTGGGGAAGGGGGAACACAGTTTGTAACATGACAAAAACAAAAAGATGAGAAATAAGAAAGACAATTGGTTGAATTCCGTCAGTTGGTACAAGAGTAACACGGCATTATGGAACGGGAATGCCGTGTTGCTTGTGTAATGGAGAAAGTAGCCAGAGGGTAGAAAAGAGCAAAAACAGAACAGGTAAGAGGGCAGCGAACAACTTTTGTGGAGAAGTGTAAGGGAGACACAGAGAAACTATTTTTGGTTTTGCCATGGTACAATAACGAGATGGGGCAGAGAAATTGCAGAGCAGTGTGCCATGGGACGATCGTAGCTGAGGAGAAACGGCAGCAAAGTGTGCAACAAGACAAAACGGAGAAGCTGAAACTACAGACAGCAGAACAGCAGAACAGCAGAGAGAGACCGAGATGAGGAACCTGTGGTAGGAGAAAGAAGTGACACATGGGAGCATGGAATCGGGCACAGACCGGAGCAGCACCGAACCGGAAATGCATATCATTTTGAATCGTTCACGGTACATGGGACGGTAAATTTTAACTATCCTGCAGTATCGATGGACAATGAGAGCAAGAAATAACAGATGAGACTCACACGGCTGTAATAGCAGGAGGACTGTCAATAACATCGTGCAAGGTAAAGATCATAATATCATACCAGTAAGCGGGGGACAAGGTATGCAAATTAGCAGAGCACGGTGAAGCCGACTGAATAGAAGTTGGAAATCGCGGTCCTCCTCAGCATAATATCAGATTTACAGCCGAGCAAAAGATCTAAAAAGTGACACTAATTGTTTACCTATGTACTAGTGTACTGTACTGCAAAAGTATAAAAATGAGACATCTGTATGTAAGAGAGTGTCAGTTTAACCTCTCAAAATAACAGTAAACTTAACTTTGTAACTGTAATAGTATCATGGTGTCATTTATCATAACAGCACACTTTCATCTGTGACACCCCTAGTAATGTGGAGACCATGTTACAAGCACATTAATCCACTCCGAAAGTGGCATCTAATGGGGAATTAATGCATGGTTGGTCCGTTGTAGGCACTCGGCCTGTGGTCTCGTGCCACAACGGTCCCAACTGTAACCCCTAGATGGCGCTATCCCAGGGGCTACTACCCCTGCCTGATTTGCCACTAACAGGTTGAGGGGCCTGGATCCAATGGCGGGTGCCTCCACCCAGAGGTCAGGGTTGCAATAGTTAAACTTACTTGGTCACAGCCCTCTGGGACACTGCAACCCCTCTTCCCACTAGTGGCCCACACAATATAGCAGAATTACCTTCACAGTATACACTTACCCCAAGGCTGGTTCAGGCACGGGACATCCTGTAAAATAAGATACAGTGCAACAATCACAGTACAGTACTTTAACATAGACAAATACCTCAGGCAGTATAACTTTGTTGAAACAAACAGCTCTGATTTATTTAGGGGATATAACAAGGACAGGGGGAAATCAGGTTAATTAGCTTATCACTTTACTATCTACCTATGGCTCTGTGCACAGGCCTATCCCTACCAGTTACTGTCCCTGGGTACCCAGGCCCTAGTGGCTAGTCCAAACCGTGGCAGCTGGTAGGGGCCCTTTCACCTAGAGAAAAGGAAAATTAAACAGTCAGCAGTACAGTAATTCCATTTGGATTTAATGTGGCAATTCAACAGGGGCGACCCGAATTAGTACTCACGACCTCAAAGAAGATATGGTCCTTCAATGTCAGCAGGGCTACTTTTGATCTCAAGAGACTCCTCCACATTTATATGGTAAAAAAAGCACTATACCAGGCAGGCTGCATCTGTATCCCAATCGCAATTACTGCACAATAACCAGGAGAACACACAGCAGATTCAGTTCCTGACAGACCGAGTGTAATTCAACAATTTCTTCAGTCTTCTACAGGGTGAGCCTGGTTTCTACTCTTCAGAGATCCTTTGATTCTTTTCACGGGCAGGATTCAGTCCTAACAAGCAGTTACACAAGTTGTGAGCGGAACTCTGGGCCTTGCACACGTTTTTGACTGAAACTGTGCACTGAAGGAGCACAGGGTTTCTTTCCCTTCACTTTCAGATCTCAAACTGAAACTCCCAACAGACAAAAACGGGCACTTCCTTTGAGTTCCTCCCAGTTCTTGACTGGATTGGCTGTCACTCACAATAGACTGCTGCTGTTGGTCCAAAAGGCACGAAGTCTAAACTACATCTCCCAGAGTCACTGCCCATACAATCCTCTTGTGGCTGGCTCAGATTATGAGTCCCAAGTTCTGATTCGTCCAAGGCATCATTTTAGAGCTAGTTTACCCACACTGATTGGTCCAGTTCAGCAGTTCAAAACCAGAATGGGGAACTAGGCAGACAGTTCTGACTGCAAAAAAGCAGGTTAGACAAACTGTAATTTTATTATTACTGTAAATGATTTCTGGCAATCAGTTACATCTTTCAGACAGGTTCCCTTTGCACTCTAGTGACTGCAAAATGGGGTGAATTGGCAGCAGCTTGAGTGGTACTCAATCAAAGAAACACACAGTCCCCCATACAAACTAATTATGTCTGCAAGCAGACAGCTCTTAAAGAGACAGTACCAGAGGTTCTAAAAACACTCACTGATAAATGGCTTAAACGCCAAACACCATTCAGGCTTGGAGCATTCAAGCAAGCTCCTGGAAGTCTTTTGGGAACCCCCATTTGCAGGGGGGTTACACAACCATGCATTAATTCCCCATTAGATGCCACCTTCATCGTGGATTAATGCTTACATGTACACTGAGTACTGGTAGGTTTCCCTTGCAACATTGTTGCAACTGCATGGTACTGAACAGCGTGAGTCACTCCTCTATCCTACAGTGATGTCATCAGGAGCTAGCAGTCCAGCAAGCTGAACAGCAAAGGCAAGTGCAGTAGGGCTCAAAAACAAATCCAAATTATGGAAGGCAGAGTAAACCTTGGCCAGAAATAACACGTGCATACACCTTTTCAGGTCTAGTGCTGCATATAATGATTACAAGCTGTAACTTTTTGGACCATCAGGGAAGGTCCTCTTTAAACCTTGAAATCTACTATTTGTTCTATAGGAAGCCAGTGTATTTGCATTTTCACAAGAATGATATGGGGCCATATCCAATCATAATTGGTGGCACTGTTTGTTGCAGCCACTTAGTATTATCAGCAAACTGGCAACCCCATTAAGCATCAAGAAATTGCAAGGATCAGATTGTCAAGATTAAGAAAGGTGGAGGGTGGGCAGAAAGGGGGGAGGAGCAGGCAGACACTCAATGAGTACTTCTGTTCAGTGTTTACCAGGGAGAGGATGGGCCTATACCCCAGGAGAAAGTAAGGGTGGGCATGGAGGGGGGCCGGGTGGGGGTAACCGATGGGGGGATCCCAGTGAGCACAGTGCTAGAGGGCCTTAGGTCCTTGTAAGTAGATAAGGCACCAGGGTGGGACGGTATGCATCCAAGGGTCCTGAGGGAGTTGGCAGAGGTCCTGGCATGACCACTGGCAGATTTGTTCAATACCTCCCTGGAGAGAGGGTGCATGCCCCAGGACTGGAGGATGGCACATGTGGTGCCCCTCCATAGAAGTGGGCCAAAGGATGAACCGGGTAACTACAGGCCAGTCCGCCTTACATCCATTGTGGGCAAGATAATGGAGACTATCCTTAAAGAGAGGTTGGTGATGTTTCTGGAACAGAATGGTCTCCAGGATGACAGGCAAAACGGGTTTGTCTCAGGAAGATCTTGTCAAACAAACCTGGCTGACTTTTTTGATTGGGTGACAAGGGCACTTGTTACAGATCATGCAGTAGATGGACTTCAGCAAGGCCTTTGACTTGGTGCCACATAGAAGATTGACCGGTAAGCTCAGAAACCTGAGAGCAGGGGAGAAACTGGTGGAATGGGTTAGGAACTGGCTACAGGACAGACAGCAGAGGGTGGTGGTAGCGGGAGAACTCTCAACTCCCAGAACTGTAACCGGTGGGGTCCCACAAGGCTCTGTACTAGGACCATTGCTATTTAACATCTTCATAGCCAACATATCGGAAGGGATCAAGAGCAAGGTCAGCCTATTTGCAGACAACACCAAGACCGGTGCAGAGATGGATAGTGTGGAAGTGGGGCAGGTACTCCAAGAGGATTTAGAAAGACTTGAGCGCTGGTCAGATACATGGCAGTTGGGGTTTAATGCAAAGAACCACAAGGTCATGCACTTGGAAGCCAGACACCCAGGAAATTGCTACCAGCTGAGGGGAAGGGGTGCAGTTATCTGTTTCAGTGGAGGAGAAGGATCAGGCGGTATTAGTCACAGGGGACATGAATCACTCAGGACAGTATAGAAAGGCGGTGGCCAAGGTTAATAAGATGCTCGGATGCATTGCAAGGGGAATCACTTCTAGGAGAGAGGAAGTCATTCTGCCACTGTACAGGTCGCTGGTTAGGCTTCACTTGGAGTACTGTGTGCACTTCTGGTGCCCCCATTTAAAGAAGGACATCAAACTACAGGAGGTGGTCCTGTGCAGGGTGACTAAGATGATCCATGGGATGGGGGACAAACCATATGAAGAAAGACTGGGGGACTCAACGTGTATTCCCTGGAGGATAGAAGGGAGAGAGAGGGGATATGACTGAGACCTGTAAATACTTAAAGGGCATGAATAGGGTTAGTACTGATGGCATGTTTAGATTAAAGAGGGGGAGGTTCACAAGGGGGCATAGTCTGCAACTGGAGGGTAGAAGGTTCAGGAGGGAAATGAGGAGACATTATTTAATGGAAAGGGTGGTAATGGAGTGGAATGCACTGCTGGAGGAGGTGATATCCTTGAAATTGGTGGGTGGTTTTAAGAGGAGGTGGGAAAAGGTCAAAGACAGGGTCAAAACAGAGGGGAGGATGGAGTCAGTACAAGGGGGGATAACTCAGATGGACGGGCGGGGGGGCAGCTGCAGTAGTTTTAATTGGGATCTGCACGACCGAGCAGATTCAGTAGACCAAATGGCCTTTATCTGATGGCATTTTCGTATGTTCGTATGTAAGCTACATAGATGTAGTCAGCAGATAAGGGCCTTCAGCCCGACCAGTCTACCCATAAATGCTAGAAACTTTGCTTTTTTAACCTAACCTGTAACCAAGTTGTACCCCTCCCCCGACTACCAATATACCCATATGCCTAGCCCATGAATTCTTAAATCTTGTAATCATTTCTGCCCCCACCACCTTTCCTCCCAGGCTGTTGCATTTGTCCATCGCCCTCTCCGTGAAGTACTTTCTCATATTCCCCCTGAACCTCCCTCCCTCTAGTTTCATCCTATATCCCCTCATCCTTGAGCATCTCTTTCTTGTAAAAATTGTATTTTCCTGAACCTTATTCTTTCTCATGAGGTACTTAAATGTCTTAATCATGTTCTCCCTCTCCCTCTCTCCTCCATGGAGTGCATATTTAAGTCCTTCAGCCTATCCTCATAGGGTTTGTGATGAACCATCCTGGTTACCCTCTTCTGAACCACCTCCATCCCATGTCCTTGCGTAGGTAAGGCCTCCAGAACTGGACACAGTACTCAATGTGTGGCCTGACTAACATCCTGTACAGTGGAATTATGACCTTTCCTTTACTGCTGATGATTCCCTTGCCTATACATCCCAGCACCCTGTTTGCCTTTCCTGCTGCCTTATGCACTGTCTACTGTACCTGCCTTGAGGTCATCAGAGATGATAACTCCAGGTCCCTTTCCTGCTTGGAGCATTCTGTTTCCACCCCCAACCCCCACATGATACATTGTCCCTGGGTTTTTGTGTCCCATGTGCATTATCTTGCACTTTTGCATTAAATCGCAAATGCCAATCCTTTGATCAGTGCTCAAGCTTCTGCTGATCACTCCTCATTCTAGCTACACCCTTTGGTGTGTCCACCCTATTGTGAGCTTTGTGTCATCAGTGAACAGGCAAGTCTTCCCTTCTAGGCCTTCCACAATGGCATTGATAAAGACACTGAAGAGGACTGGACCCAGCACTGATCCCCTGTGGTACTCCACTTGTCACTTTTCCCCTCTGCAGAGTGATTGCCTTTTACCACCACCCTCTGTGTCCTGTTATCCAGTCAATTTTCTACCCACTTAACCATCAACTTGCCCATCCCCGTGTTCTCCAACTTGTTTAACAGCCTTCTATGTGGCACAGTATCAGAGGTCTTGCTGAAGTCCAGGTAGGCCACCCCCCCCCCCGATCTACCTCCCTGGTCACCCAGTCAAAGAATTTAATGTGGTTGGTCTGACATGACCTCCATGCAGTAAAACCATGGTGCCTTAGGTCTTGTAAACCACTGGCAACTAGGTGTTCCACTATTCTTTCCTTCAGAAGTATTTCCATGGTCATTACCACTACTGAGGTTAGGCTGACAGGTCTGTAGTTCCCTGCTTCCTCCTTATTTCCACTTTTGTATAGAGGGACAACATCAACTAACCTCCAATCTTAGAGTACCTTCTCTGTTTCCAGTGACAGGTTGAACAGGGTTGCCAGAGGCTCTGCCACCACTTCTCTTAGCTCTCTCAGCACCCTGGGGGTGTACCCCATCTGATCCCATTGCCTTATTGACTCTTACTGCTTCCAGTTCCCTAAGGACCCGTTCCTTCAGAAAAGGACTTGTATCCATTTCTGTGCCCTTCCTACCCTTACTGCTCATTTCTGGACCATATCCTGCCCTTTCCTCTGTAAAGACTGAACAGAAGTATCTGTTCAGTATGTCTTCTTTCTGGTTTTCATCCTCTCTGCTACACCTGTCTTCCCCTTTCAGCCTCACAATCCCTCCTTTTCCCTTTCCTTTTTCCCTGATGTACCTATAAAAGGTTTTGTCCCCCCTCACCACTGATTCCGAAGTGCGTTCCTCCGTTTGTGCCTTGGCCTCCCTAATTGCCCTCCCTGCCTCCCTTTGTTTCTCCTGGTACCTGTCCCTTTCCTCCTGTGTCTTTTTGTACTGCTTGAATGCCATTTTTGTGCCTTAACTTTTTCAGCTACTATGTTTGAAAACCATAATGATCTCCTCTTTCTCTTCCCCTTGCTAACCTGCCTAACGCAGAGTTGTGTTGCCACTGTTATCCCTGATTTTATCACCGCCCACTATTCCTCAACTTCCTTCTTCTTTCCTATCCTGACTAATGCCTCTTCTAGGCATTTTCCCATTTTTCTAAAGGATTCTTGTCCTTGTGTGACTGGATCTCCACCCACCCCCGTTATCTCAACCTCCATTGATGGGTGGTCACTATTCCCCAGGTGCTCCCCTACTGTAATCCCTGTCACACTGTCCCAGTTTGTGAGCATCAGGTCCAATATTGCTGTGTCCCATGTGGGATTTACGACCAGTTGTTTAAGGAAAGCTCCCTGGAGGGAGTCCAGGATAAACCTGCTCCCAGCTGTTGCTGCTGTGGGGAGGCTCCAATCTACGTCCAGTATATTGAAATCACCGCCTAGCAATACCTCCCCCTTGTGCACCATCCTCTGGATAGCTAGCGTCATCTCCCTATCCAACTCCTCCCCTTGAGCTGGTGGTCTGTATATTACCCCTGTTCAGATGGCTGACCTCTTTAACCGCTCAAGCGTAACCCACAGTATCTCCCCACCTCCCTGCTCCCCTTGTATCTCAGTGGCCTTAATATTATCTTTTACATAAAGTACCACTCCTCTCCCCCCCTTCATGCCTGCCCTGTCCTTCCTGAACAGACTGCAACCTGGTACGGCCATTTCCCAGCTGTGGTTGTCGTTACACCAGGTCTCTGTAAAGGCTACAATGTCCAGGTCAGATTCTGCCATGGCCACCTCGAGGTCTTCCATCTTATTACTCAGACTTCGGGCATTAGCATACATGGCTCTCCAGGATGTAACTTCCCTCCCCTACTTTGTTGACATATGCCTCTCCTTGTTCTGACACACTTTTTTCCTGGCCCTTCCTGTCCCTTGTCTTTATGTTGAGTTGTGCCTTCTGCTGGTCTGTTTCCTTCATGTGTACCCATGTCTTGCCTGTGCTCGTGGGGGTGGGTATATTGTGTCTTCTAACCTTCCTAGACCCCCTTCTTTGCCAGTTTAAATGCTTGCTACTGAAACACTTAAACATTTCACTTAGGACTAAGGTCCCTTCGCTAGGTGGATGTAGGTGGTCCTCCTTATACAGGCCCTCATCCCTCCAGGCAGGATCTGAGTCTTCCATGAAGCCAAACCCCCTTCCTTCCACACCATTCCTTCAACCAGGAGTTAAATTTCTGGATGCAGAGTGACCTAGCCTCTCCCTTGCTGTGGACAGGTAGTATCTCCGAGAAGGAGATGGAGTGTGCTGAGTGCATTAGGCCTCCCCCCAACTTCCTGAAATTCTCCTGAATTCTGCCTAACTCTTCCTTATCCCCAGCCAGGTCATTTGTCCCTAGGTGGACAATGACATCCAGCTCCTCCATCTTAGCTATTGCCCTTGCAATCCTCTGGATTCGCTTCCCATCCCTCCAAGCTGTGCCTCCTGGAAGGCACTTAACCTCCATCTACTTTCTTCTACTCATCCCCAGATTCACTCCCCTTACTATTGAGTGTCCCACCAGGAATAGCTTCCTCTTCCTTTGGAGTCCTCTACCACCTGCCCCTAGGGCTCCATTTTGGAGGACCCGCTCATCCTCCCTGGTCTCAACCTCGGATGTCCCCCTGGGACTTTCCTGCTCCTGTAAAACAGTATAGGAGTTACTAAGTTGAACCAGATGGAGGATGTGCCTCTTCCCCACCCTCCCAGAGCCCACTGTGGTCCAACCACTCCTCCTACTGGGCAAGCTTTGAGGTAGTGATTGTGGTCTTGGTGGTTCCTGGGTGGGGGCAGAGGCCTCCTGTGTCTTTGCCAGTTCTGCTCGGAGACTGGCACCCTCCACCCTCAGCCCAGAGAGATGCCTGCAAATGGGACAGCACTGCATGATCCAGAACATCCTTCTGAATATTGCAGTCCCGCATCCACTACACTGCACCACTCCTTGCATCTTCTCCACCTGCACTGACCATATCTTTTACCTTAGCTATGCACACTTCTCCTGACACCAGTGCATACATCCTGCACACTTGGATGGACTACCTTCTACCCCTGGCTACTGTCTCTGTGCAATAGATCACTTCTTCTATAATGCCTCCCCCTTCCTGGCTTCAAGCCCTTGATGCTAGTTGCTAGGGTATTTTTTTCCTTCCCTTTTTCTTCCTTCTATACCTTTCCCTTTTTATGTCCTGTTCTACCTCACCATCTGGTTGCTATATGAACTGGATGTATACTGGAGGTGTATCCCCTTTCTTCCTGTCCCTAGGCAGAAAGTGAACCTCTGCTCTCCATATAAAGATGGATCAGCTCAGGGTAGGAGGGATGGGAGAGGGTGGGAGGGATTAACCTCTGCTGTGTTTACCCACTGAAACAATCAGCTGCACCGTCTTCCTACAAAAGAAACTCCAGTAGTGTCTCCCCAATCCTCCTGTAAGTCAGCATAGCGGAGAAAGAAAAGCAGTGTTTGCTAAAAGGGAGCAAGTTACTTTTAAACAACCAGAGACTCCATTTGCTTCCCCAGTCCCTGATAATTCTTCTGCTTGCTGCCATAACCCCTGACCGCTGTGATGAGCCTAGAAGTTGAAAAAAAAGAGATAATAGTTAGTGCAGTCATCCTGACTCCTAATGCCCTGAGAGGCAGACTGAGAGAGAGATTTAAGCTGCCCAGGTATTTAAGGCTCCTCTGTAAATTTGAATTTGGTGCCTTTTGTCACCCTCTTCCAGTTGGCTCCTGCGTGTTTTGTCTCCATTGTGCTGTTACTCTGGTTCCCGTTCCCCTCCTGTTTGAAAGAATTAAACAACAAAAAAACAATGTTAGTCTGTGTCCCTGCTACCCATGCTACTGCCAATAACCTTGTGATCTCCCACACAAGTTCCCCCACACAAGTTAAACTCTGTCTGTTTCCCTGCTCCCTGAGTCTGAGACATTAGTGTTTGCTAAAAGGGAAAAAAACTAACAAATAAAAAAACCTTTTAAATCAACATGCGAGTCACTCCCAAATCCATTTGCTTCCTTGCTTTCCGATCTCTAAGCCGCCACTGCCTCTGATCATCCGCCACCATTCTCTCAATAAAAGCTAACACAAATTCCCACGTGGTTATGAGTGTCATTGCGTCCATGCAAGAAAATGGGTGAGGATGGAACTACCATGAAAATGGCAAAGGAGGCTAGTTACAGATTCACAAAAGCATGATGACTCAGAAGACTGGTTGCATCCTCTTGCACCTCCCCCAAGCTCTGGGCTGCTAAAATCAGGCAGTAATGGGTGGTACTGTGCCACAACCAGTAACAATGGGCTTGCATAGGTAGGATGATTAGGAATACACCATGTAAGAGACAACTCTGTTGGGACAGCAAGCATTGTGAATGGGAAAGCACTGGACTGCCAGGGAGTTGGATGGCTAATGAAGTGGGAAGTGGGCACCTGAACCACCACAATGTCTGACCATTAAGGCCATCTAATGAAGTAAACACTGGCCCACCAGGTTCCAAATGTATGGTGAATTAGGAAAGGTGGAAATGTGCAATACCCATTCACAAATCAGGGTGACTCAGATTTCAGCATTGCATTTTGCTCTGCATCTGGCCCAGTACGATGCTGCAGCTTGCTCTCGGTCACGAAACAGTCAGGCGCAAACCCTATTTGTACCCTTTAACATCTAGATGTACAGTTTTCATTGTGCTTCTGTCATGGGGCAGGGCCCCTTGCCCCTGTGTGTGCATCACGCTTTGTGTATGGTGCCTGTGGATGGTGGTTTAACTGGGCAGTCAGTTTTCCCCAGTTTTGCACTGCCACCCCTAACTGAGAATGGGGCAAGTGGTCTCTTTCTAGAACTTAGTGGCATTTATTTTCCAAGAGATGAAGCCAATAGAGGAACACAATAAAATAGGTAAATCTACTTAATCCAGAAAAGTACAATCCCATTTTTTCAAAAATATGGACAATTCAAACCGTCATTCAACCCTGGTGTCCTCATGGCACTTAAAAAAAAAATCCAGAAAGCTTCTCTTTCATTAAGTTTGGCCTCCAAATCACCCCCTCTAGGCCCCACCTTTACCGTTTTAATTTCAGAAAATGAAAATTCATGTCCTCCAGAGCAATTCAAATGTGTAAACAAGGGATTTATAATGTCCTTGTTCCAGATAGAACGTAAATGTTCACCAACGCCGGACTTTCAGCATATGCTTAGTTTTACATAGAAATATAGAAACATAGAATTTAACGGCAGATAAGGACCGCTTGGCCCACCCAGTCTGCCCATTTCTCTACTTGATGGATAAGCTGCAGATTCTAGTTAATCAACAGCTTACTTCCTCCTGCCCCCCACTAGAATTGCCTTATGCCTGTCCCATGCATTCTTGAATTCTCCCACTGTTCCTGACTCCACAACCTCCTCAGCAAGGCTGTTCCATGCATCCACAACTCTCTCTGTGAAAAAATACTTTCTGACATTATCTCTGAGCCGTCCCCCCCTCTATCTTCAAATTGTGCCCCCTTGTTCTTGCACATCTCTTCTTCTGAAAGATACTACCCTCTTGTACCTTGTTAATTCCCTTGAGATACTTGAAAGTTTCTATCATGTCCCCCCTCTTTTTTCCAATATAGAAAGCTGAGCAGGTGCATGTAGCCAAATGCACTACTGATGTGGTGCTACAATTAATGAATTGTTCAGTTTTAAATTCCTTTCTGCAATTAATTCAACCAAACATTTTCCGTTTCTGTACCACAGAGCAGTGTTCACACTTGCCACACTGGAAAGACCCCTTGGGGGCATTTGGTAACCAGCCACTAGTAGCCACATTCTCCATGGGTAAAATGCTATGAACTAGCTTATCCCTGAGAGTAACCCCACACCTGTATGTAATTTGCACAGTATGTGCATAACATGTATTATTTTTTTTTTTTTTTACTTTTATCTTTATGCCCCCTTCTACTCCCGGAGCCCACTCCTTCCTTCCTCTCAACTTCCCCCGTTCCACCTCCGGTGGGATCTGCCCCTAGAGTGCCTCCTTCCCCTCCTGCACATTGGGGTCTGTCCCTCTTTTCGGTGGTCCTGGGATGGTACCGAGAGGCTATCATCTAGTGCTACCGGAGGATTTTCTCGTTTTTCTTCCCCTAGTTTCCCCCGTCCCTCTGAGACGACCCACGCTAGGACGTACGTCCTCAAGGCAGCGTGCTGACGCACGCCCTTCCTTCATGCATAGCCGACGTCTCCCTCCCGGCTCCGTGGCCGGGCCGCCTCCCTCCCCTTGGTCGGTGCTTCCACCGCCGCGAGAGTGACGCAGAGTGCGGCAGCGGTCATGGCTCCCACCCTGAGGGAGAGCATCCGTTGGGACGCTCGATCCTCCCTCCCCCTGCCGACCCCCGGCAACCCGAGTCCGTTCCCGAACCCGGGTCACCGGCGTAGCGCGAGGTGTGGCGTCTAGCGCCTCAACCCTCAGCGCCACCGGGCCGGCCATAACATATATTATTGATGAATTTGGAGTATTCACTTCCTGTGTATAGCCTTCTCTTCATCAATTGGAGTTTTTTTTTTATTATTGTATCTATTTAGGGTTATAATAATTATAAATGTTTACTATGGGTATCAGTTGCACTTATGTTTGAATGTGTTTTTGAAATAGGGGATGGAAGTTACACCCTTTTTTATCTATGGCATTTTTCCTATGTTATTGTAATTATGTGTGTCCCATTTAAATACCCGGTCTAAATTGTGACCTGCACATGTGGTTGCCACTCCCTGATGACACCTCTGGGTGAAACCAGTAGGACGTAGTGGGTTTTGCTCTCTAGTTCCTGGTAAGAGATTTTCTTCACTTTTGTGAGTATATATTTCACTTACTTGTTGGTTTTATTTTGTCTGTTTCTTTACAGTGGATGGTGCTGGAGTTTCTTGCCATAATATAGTATGTGGGTCCTGGATCCCCTTGGGAATTGCAGCAGTAGGTATAATTCAGGCAACAGGAGGAGGGGTTTGGAGTACAGTGTCTTCAGATCTGCCTTTAGGGCAGCCAAGAACAGCTGTAAAGCTGGGCAACTCTACATCACATGAGTGTGGTCCGCCGTAAGTTCTCCACAACATCTGCAGCAGGAGGGGTCTTTCCAGATAGATTAGTGCACTGTAATCACTGGAGTCTGGAAGAATCTGATCAGTTGTTTCCAGTGAAACGAGTGAAGCAAGTGCCTCAGCTGAGACTTGAACCCAGGCTGTCCACAATACCGTTCCAGTTGCACTATCAGCTGTGCCACCAAAGCAACTGGAAACTGGGCTGCTGCAGAGCACATTAGTCTTTCTCCAGTGCACAGTCTGGTGCTGCACAGATAATTACATTTTCATTCACAAGAGTGCAGTGTGCACATTTATGGAACACATACAAACAGAAGAGAAAAAGAAGTAAGTGCCTCAGCTGGGACTTGAACCCAGGCCACCTGGAATACCATTCAAGTTCCTTCTTTCTCTCTTCTGTTTATATAAGTTCTGCAGATACCTTGTATATTATGTATCTGTTAGTTATAGACGGCACAAGAATGCAGTCCTCTGGACTTATAGAGCTATCTCTAATAAGCTCCCTCAATATATCTCTGACTGCCTAAGTGTCTGCTCTGCGGGAAACTACCCCTAAGAAGTCTCTCATATACCTCACTTATTCCCAAGGTCAGAACGTGTTTTGGTAGAGCGTTTATAAGTCACTCTCTCCCTGTTATTTGGATCAATTTGCAAAATACGCTGAGACTCATGCTCCTAGTGAAGTTGACCTTCTTTAAAAATCTTTTTGTGCGGACGTTGAAGGAAACTTGTAACTGTCTCCGCTAGTGGCCCTTCTTCTGTTGTTCATTGCTGTTTTCTCCCTCATCTTAAATTCCGAATTTCTTCATGGTCCCCTTCAAACTTGCATGAGTTGTATATTTTGTATAATTGTATAATATTTTTTAAATCTGTATTCTATTATAAATTGTTGCCTCTTCCACAGTGTGCATTTTGTGACTGATTATGCTCCCAATGTATTGTATCACATTGTTGTATGTATTACCTGCTTCTTTGTACTCTGCTCCAGATTGACTTATGTATATATTGTATATATATTGCTGTATTTGCTTATGTACCTTCCACAGGTCCACCTTGTAAATGAGTTGCCTCAATGGTATTCCACCTGGTAAAATAAAGATTGATTGATTGATTGATATGTTCAGTTATTTCCAGGCATATTACCTCCAGATATGAGAACTTGTAAACTGGGAGGTCGCCTGGCAGGCTGATGCCCAGGTTTCTGCAGTTACAGTAGAACCTATCACCTCTGCTCATCATTCTGTGATTTCTTGTGTGGAATCCCCCATTGAGGATATCAGGTCTCTGGATATCTGTGAAATTAAGTGTTCTGTGTTACGGACCACAGGAACAAAATGAAGAAGGTTATCATAACAGGTGTGCACTCCAGTTGGAAGGGGTTGGAGGTAGTGTCGTACCTGATGGTATGAAAAAAAGTCAGTCTGACGGAGGCCATACAAAGTTTGCAGTTCTGTAGATACCTTGAGAGTGGGGCCCTGTAACAGTTGGTTATAGGGATCTGAGCCTGTACCATTCACAGTTATGGTATCTGGGGTTCATCTGAGGTAGTGAGAAGTTGTTTAGGAGCAGCACAGAACAGAGCAGGGATAAGAAGGAGGTGAGGTGTAATTGTTTCCCAATCCTTGCCCAGACCTGAAGTTGTGCTCCAAGCCATGGACTCTGGGTGAACACTTGGTGGGGTGGTGGGGCTGCATGGTACTGTGCAGGTATGTGCACAATGGGGGAAACAGCTGTCTCGTAATTTCCTGCCAGTGTCTCAAAACACCCACAACACCTCCAAGTTGTAAGTACATGGGGGGGGGGCACTCAGAAGTATAGCTTCATGTTTGGCAATGCCAATCCTGCTGTGTGTTGTGGGAGAGTCTAAACACACTTTTTGACTCTTGGGCAAAACCCTGCCCAGATGAAACAGTATATGTCTCAACTTCAAGTCCTCCAAGATTCAGAGGGATATTTTGAAGAAGGTACAGGGCCCATACCCACGTCTGTTTGATAGTAAAGAGAAGACAAAATTATCTAAGTTATTTTCTCTAAGCTACTTGGAACAGTTTGTGGGCATCCTTGAAAGTACTAATAGCATGACTTGTTATAGTAGCTAATGCAATTAATCTTAATTTTACCACAGGGTTGACAGAAAGAACTAAATTTGTGTTTACACTGCCATCTTTGCAGCGCATCAATCCATGCAGACCGGTTGATACACTGCAAAGACGGCAGCATAGACACTGAACGGAGGATGTTAAGAGTGCTGCAGATGCATTTTTGGCTCTGACGCAGAAGTGGAGACCTCAGTGGGGTCAGGCACATCAAGCTGTGTTGTAAACTCTCTAATTTGGTCTTCCTGCAGCAAACAAAAACACCCCTGGAATGTCTAGCCTCCTCCGATGTGTGACTGGCAGCGCAGCAAGTGTGCACTGTGTAAACTCTCTCCTGTCCCGGGAGCATCTCTGCAGTGGGAAAATAGCGGCGGAAAATATCAAACGCTGCTGCTGTGTAAACACAGCTTAAGAGAGTAAGTGACTTGCTCAGGGTCACACAGAAAGTGATTATCTGTAGCCGAATCTGACTGGATCCCCTGGTTCCCAAGCCCGTACTCTTGAGCTAGACCATGGTGCCCGGTCTTTGTTTCCTAATGTTCTTAACTGGCTTGTTTCATCACAAACAACAGTTACTATCTGACACTGTGGTTGTAACTGCTCCTACAGTACAGGCCTGTTTCTGCTCCCCCTAAATCATATGGTCTTATTTTAGATATCTGTATACACCAGTGTCCAACTCCACATATCTCCTTAGACATCTACGTTGTTAGGTGTTTTCTTAAGGAATAAAATTAATTATATGTGGGATAGGAACATAGGAAAGTGATGGCAGAAAAGGACTGTCAGGCCCACCTAGTCTGCCCATTTGCCTAGCATCCCCTAGGCTTGCTCTGATTTCCCTTCCCCTCCCTTTAACAGCCCTCTATGTCTGTCCAAAGCCCTCTTGAACCCTCTCACTGTGTTTTTGCCCACGACTATTCCAGGCAGCCCATTCCAGGTGTCCACCACCCTCTCAGTAAAGAAGTATTTCCTGATATTACCCCTAACCCCACCCCTCCCAAGTTGGAGATCATGCTCCCTTTTCCTGGGACATCCCTTCAATTGGAATAGGTTCTCTGTTGGCACTTTATTGATCCCTTTCAGGTACTTAAAGGTCTCTATCCTGTCCCCTCTCTCCCTCCTTTGTTCCATGGAGTACATGTCTAGGGCTCCCAGTCTTTCCTCATATGGCAAGTGGCCTAGCCCCTTCACCATCTTGGTTGCCCTCCTCTGTACCCACTCCACCCTTTCCACGTCCTTTTTCTGGTAAGGCCTCCAGAACTGGACCCCATACTCCAGATGAGGCCTGACCAGCTGGGTGTACAGGGGCATCGGGACCTCTTTCCTTCTGCTGGTGATCCCTCTCCCAGTACAACCCAACAGACTGTTTGCCTTTGCCACTGCCCTCCCGCACTGCCCAGCCACCTTCAAATCCTGAGAGATGATGATGCCCAGATCCCTCTCCTCCTCCTCCTTGGTTGCTGCCAGTGGCTTGTCCCCCAAACTGTATTCCGTTCTTCCATTTTTTCTGCCCAGGTGCATGATTTTACATTTTGCCGTGTTGAGCAATAACTTCCACTTCCTGGCCCATATCCCTAACTTCCCTAGGTTCCTCTGCATCCTCTCAGCTCCATCCTGCATGTCCACTCTATTGCACACCTTTACATCATCCGCAAACAGGCTCACTC
Organism: Neoceratodus forsteri; assembly: GCA_016271365.2. Taxonomy (NCBI): domain Eukaryota; kingdom Metazoa; phylum Chordata; order Ceratodontiformes; family Ceratodontidae; genus Neoceratodus; species Neoceratodus forsteri. Next base: position 46,508,936 of record JADMNL010000024.1, on the reverse strand, counting down.
TGCCCTCCAACCCCTCCGCTATGTCTCTTATAAAGATGATGAACAGCAGGGGTCCCAGCACTGACCCCTGAGGAACCCCGCTAGTGAACCCTGACACTCCCGAGGGAACCCCATTTACTAACACCCTCTGTAGCCTGCCCTCCAGCCAGTTTCGCACCCACCTTGTAATCACCCCCAGCCCCAGGCACTCCATTTTGTACAGTAGCCTTCTGTGCAGTAGCCTATCAAAAGCTTTCCTGAAATCCAGGTAAGCTAGGTCCTCTGACCCACCCTGATCGACTACCCTAGTGACCCGACCAAATTTGTTTGACAAGATCTGCCCTTGGAAAAGACATGCTGCCTTGGGTCTAGGAGGCTGTTTGCCTCCAGATAGCGGGTGATTCTGTCCTTGAACAGTTTTTCCTTGAGCTTGCTGACCACAGATGTCAGATTTATTGGCCTGTAGTTGCTCTTGTCTTGCTTCCCCCTCCCTTGTGCAGGGGCAGTACATCCACGCACTTCCAGTCCTTTGGGATTTCCCCCGAGTGTAAAGATTCATTGAACAGAGAGGTCAAGGGGGTCACTAACACCTCTCTCAGCTCCCCCAACACTCTTGGGTGAATCCCGTCCGGTCCCATGGCCTTGTCCACCTTCAGGTCCTTGAGTTCTCACAAGATCTCCTCTTCCCGGAAGGGGCTCACATCTACCCCTGCCCCCTCTATATCGGCTGGCCTGGAGTTGTCCCCCACCCATACGTTCTCCCTCGTGAATACTGCACTGAAGTAATTGTTCAGCATTTTGACCTTCTCCCGGTTCCCCTCCACCCTCTCCCCTGTCTCTGCTTACAGACTCGGTATCCCATTTTACCCTTTTCTCTGCTCACTAATATACCTGAAGACGCCAATTTATCCAATGCCTTACCACCCCATGCCGGGGTACCCGACGCCAAACTACCCGATGATGGGTTTTCAGATGCCGGATTATCCTCCTTTGGGATTCAGTTACCCTTACTACGGGTACCCAAACTACGGATTTCATAACCCACTGCCCCCACAACCACAAGTGGATTTGCAGGTGGTCCTTAAATCTTGATGGATGGAAGCCAAGTCACAGTTCACATCAGAGTTCAAAAAATGCCAGCCGCCAACAACTCCTACACCAGCTCCTAGGCCTCTTTCTTCATCGCCACCCCCAACGTTGGGCCCTTGGATCCTGACTTCGGACAGAAGAACAGAGTCATTGCCGCCTAATCCGCGGCCTCTGGACATTTCCTGGCTATCTGACTTCTCAAGGCCGAGGGATATTGCACCTCCAACGATCAGCTCACCTGATGAAGGTCGATTGTCAGACTCGGACAGTGATTCAGTTCTCTCTGGCTCTGACTTTGAGTCCCCAGTGCCGGAAGACCATGGATCGAAAAAGTCTCCGAAATCGCCACTTGAGGACCCTTCCTGGTTTGGAGCTCCTCAGAAAGATCCAAGCGGCATACGACTGGCGTACGGTCATCCAGGATCAACAGAGACAGAGACTGGCTGCACACCTGGATTTGGCAGATACCTCACCAACCCTCATTCCACCCTGGATAGAGCCACATGAGGATTTGGTCACAACAATTTCGAAGCAACCTTCCTCCCTGGCTCTGGTGGCCAGGAAGGTAGACAGGCTTTACCAGACCCCAGAGGGCAAGGACCACCTTAGCCTCCAGCTGAAGGCTGATTCGGTGGTCATCAGTGTGGCCCATGATAGGTCCGCAAAACTGAAACAATTTAGTGCTTCTCCTCCAGACAAAGAGTCTAAGGTTCTTGACCAGTATGGGAAAAAGAAATACTCTTCCTCCACCCTGGGAATTAGGGCATTAAATTATGTCACTCACATGGGGGATTATCAAAAATCATTCTTAGGATAGCTGGAGTCCAAAGTAGACTCCCTCCAAGACTCAACCCTGAAAAGAGAAATGGCAGATCTAGACAGGTCGGCTAGATCTGTGTGCAGACGTATGTTAAGAGCTACCTATGATGCGGTAGATGCTGCTGGTAGAGGCTCAGCATCAGCTGTTAGCCTCCGACGTCAATGGCTTAGGATCTCAAGTCTGGCTGCTGAAGTACAGACAGCCATACAGGATGCCCCCTTTAGAGGTTCAGTTCTGTTCAGGCGTATGTCAAGGACATCACCACTGGCTTACAGGACAAGGGCAAAGCCTTGCACTCTGTACAATTTATGAACAAGTCACCCCAAAAACAAAAGCAGCCATTTCAGAGACAACACTGTCAACAAAGACAGCCTCAAAACTGACGCCAGAACAAATGTCGGGTGCCATCGGCTGGTAGAGCCCTCCCCTGCCAAATCCCAGAAGGCCTCAGGCACTGCAGCCTCCTCCCTGCCCACCGTCTCCTGACTCTCTAACCCTCCTACCTCCACTGGTCACTTTCCAGAGGAACCGGTAGGGGGAAGATTCTCCCTCCACATACCAGAGTGGGAGAAAATGACAACAGACTCATGGGTGCTGCAATTGGTGGCAAAGGCCACACAATAGAATTCACAGAGAGACCACCAGAAAATTCCCCAGGTCACTCATTCTACCCATTCACTGCATACCCTTGGTAAGAGAGGAAATAAACTCACTGCTGGCAAAGGCAGCAATAGAGCCAGTTCCAAAACAACATCACGGGAAGGAGTACTATTCACACTTCTTCCTGGTACCCAAGAAGACAGGTGATCTCAGATCCATTCTCGATCTGAGCTCTCTGAACCTCTTCATGGAGTACAAGAGGTTCAGAATGTTGTCTTTCCCCAGTCTACTTTCTCTGTTACAGAAGGGTCATTGGCTCTGCACTGTGGACATGCAGGATGCCTTCTTGCATATCCCGATTTTTGCACCACACCACAAATTCCTCCAGTTTTGTTTTCAGGTAGAGCATTTTCAGTTCAAAGCTCTTCCCTTTGGCCTTTCATTGGCACCCAGAGTGTTCACAAAGTGCCTAGTGGTGGTGGCAGCCTTTCTACGCAGACAGGAGGTACAAGTATTCCCTCCCATATCTCGATGATTAACTGATTTCAGCCCCGTCAAGAGACACTCTGGCCAGCTCTTTGGCCATTACCCTGGATATTTTCCATCAGGTGGGCATTACAGTCAACCATGCCAAATCCCACCTTTTCCCTACCCAACAGCTCCAATTTATTGGACAGTATTGGACACAGTCCAGGGCAAGGCCTTCCTGCTACAGGACAGGATAGCAACGTTGCAGCAACAGGCATGCCTGGTGACTGCGCAAAAAAGGTTGCCAGCCAGGTCAATCCTTCGGCTACTTGGTCTCATGGCTGCGGCCATCCCTTCGGTCCTCTTAGCCAGGTTGCATATGAGAGTCACCCAATGGACCCTTAGAGTGCAATGAGACCAGAGATCCGACGATCTGGACTATGAGATCCTGGTCTCAGACCTGATGGCTCAGGACCTTTTGTGGTGGCAGAACCAAGACACCCTCTCCAGAGGTGTTCCATTCCGAACAGACATTCCCTCCCAAACCCTAATGACAGATGCCTCAGGCTTGGGGGGGTGCACTTGGGAGCACAGAGGATGTAGGGTCCTTGGTCCCACAACAAACCGTCCCTTCATATCAGTGTGCTTGAGATGAGGGCAGTGTTGAATGCCTTGATAGTCTTCCAACACGTCATCCAACTAGGACAGCTCATGATTCATACAGACAACATGTGCGCAGTCTGATACACGAACAAACAAGGCAGAACCCGCTCTTATCCCCTATGTCGGGATGCAATGAGAGTGTGGTACTGGGCAGCCAGTCACAACCTTCATTTGACAGCAGTCCACATGCCAGGCATTTAAAATGTCCTGGCAGACACACTCAGTCGCACACAAGCCAGTGCACATGAGTGGAACTCAAACAGTCAGTGGTAGAAGACATCTTCGAAAGGTGGGGAAGACCACAACTAGACCTGTTCGCCTCCCCACTCAACAAAAAACTACCAGCTTTCTGCTTGCTCGCTTCAGGACATAGTGTTTTCTGGCAAGATGCACCATCTCTATGTTGGAAGGGGAGGTTCGTGTACACCTTCCCCCCACTTCCATTTATTCAGCGAGTACTAATGAAGCTCCAAGCAGAAGGAGCACAAATGATTCTCATTGCTCCCTTCTGGCCGAGACAAATATGGTTCTGTCTGCTGCAACAACTGTCAGTGGATCCTCCAATTCTACTGCCGTCTCTCAAGAACTCTTGACTCAGGATCAAGGGACCCTGGTACACCCAGGTCTCAGGTCCCTTCATCTACGTGCATGGCACCTATCGACGTAGCTGATGCACGTTTCGGGGTTTCCTCGAGGGTAGCACAGATTCTAGTGGAGGCCAGAAAACCATCCGCTAGAGCCACGTATGCTATGAAATGGAAAAGGTTTTCCATATGGGCAGGCTCCAAGGGGCTAGAACCCTTCTGTTCAGTCACCCATGTCTTAGATTACTTGCTGCATCTCTGTGACCTGGGTCTTAGTTATTCGACTTTAAAAGTCCATTTATCAGCCATTTCTGCCTACCATGTCCCTGTGGGTACCAAGACTTTGGCTCAGCTAGAGGTATCCAAACCTTCTTGAAAGGGATCCTGCATTTAAAACCCCCAGTACGGAGCCTGGCTCCACCCTGGGACTTGAATTTCATCCTGGAAAAACTCACACTGCCTCCCTTTGAGCGGGCAGCAAATTCTGATATGTGCTACCTTTCTTGGAAAGTGCTATTCCTAGTGGCCATCACTTCTGCTCAAAGAATTACTGAGCTTCAGGCCCTAATGTGTAAGATGTCTTACTTGATTTTTCACAGAGACCAGGTGACTCTGCGAACTAATCCAAAATTCTTGCCCATGGTGGTCTCAGAATCCACCTTGAATCAGTCTCTTGAGTTACCAGTTTACTACCCTGAGCACTCCAACAAGGGTGAAGCAATTCTGCACACTCTGGATGTACATAGAATTCTTTGGTACTACATGAACAGGACAAAGCCTATCCACAAAAACCGACCAGTTATTTGTGTCCTTTGCGCCCAAAAGAGAGGGTGTCACAATTTCAAAACAGTGTTTGCCCAAATGGTTGACAAACTGCATTACTTTCTGTTACCAGAAGTACAGCAAACCCCTTCCGGAGGAAGTCAAAGGACATTCAACCAGAGGCATGGCTGCTTCTACTGCTTGTTTCAGAAACGTCTCAGTCGCCGACATATGTGCGGCCACGACTTGGAGTTCCGTTCATACTTTCACCAAACACTACAGTTTGGACATTGCTTTTGTGGCACAGAGCAGGCTTCAGCCTTGTTGTCCTGCAGAACCTGTTGTCTTAGGTTCCTGCTTACTGCAGTCCTGTTCCTACCTCCCCATGTCTCAGACTTGTCTCAGGTCATTGCTTGGGACTCAGTCCTATATGCGAGTACCCATTGCAAGAGCCCTCTTGAAGTAAGATAGTACAGTTATGTAAGAACTTACCATAACAGTAGATCTTCGAGAGGGGCTCTTGCAATAGGTACTGCTTTCCCTCCCATCTACCCTCTGGATTTCTTGTACTTTTTTTCCTGTATTACATTCAAGCTCCAGGAGCCCACGCCTTATCTCCTGTCACACCTTTCTAGGTCTCTGGCTGGAGAACTGGAGGGCGGGCATGGGGGAAGCTCCCCATATAGTGCCACGTGGATGTCAGTCACATGATGTCAGGGGCGGTCCCCCGCCAGACATTGCTAGCTAGAAGTTTTCTGTGTGGTCCTAGCACCTGGCAGCTTAGTCCTATATGTGAGTACCTACTGCAAGAGACTCTCTCAAAGATCTACTGTTACTGTAAGTTCTTTACATAACTGTACTTTCTGCATTCTCACAATATGTCCCAGCTTCTCCATTTCATAAAACTTGCCACTATACTACATCATTTCTCCTTGGTTAAACTAACATTTTTAAGGCACTGCCTAGTGATACATTTCTTCACTGCAATGACCAGAATTAAAAACAGACATGTTGGTCCTTTAGGCAGGTTAAATGGTTTGTCAGGTGCTGGTGGGGGAAAAATAGTTTTGTATTCGAATAGTAACAAGAGATGTAGACCTGCATAAAGCTGCAGAAACTCTTCCACTAAATGGAAAGTTTGATTAGTCCAGAGCTGCCATCTGGATGGTTTTCCTAACAGACATGTCATTACTAGGATTCTAGGTTGATAAAGTATTACACTCAGGAAGAGATTATTTTTTTTTGCCTGTGTGTTGTTTTCAACATTTTGATTTGTCTCCTGGTTTCCATGTATGTCATGGCTATGCAGAATTATCACTCTGTAAGCTTAGCTCTCCTGACTGCATTATTTTAAAAAAATACACTGCTCTGGTATGACGTTATATCTTTGCAAATTTCATAAAGAATGTTCTGTAGCCTTGTATGTTAAACAAATACAGTACATTCATAAGATGTGTGACTTTCTTCTGAAGATGAGACTCTCACATCTTGAAAAGTACCATACAACGGTGATGTAAAAGTGGTGTTCTCATGAATGCTACTTAACTGCTAAATTTGATTGGAGTTTGGAAAATAGGTTAAGGTGAAAACTAGGAGCTCAGATCAGATGGAAGAGTCATCATTAATCAATTCCCATCTAACCAGTTTCAGAAAGGGGGAAATTTGTAAACTGTAAAAATCGTTCACATGTTTAAGCATGGTGCTGTAGCTTAGTGTTAAAGGAACACGCTTCTCTCACTGTTTTGCCTGCTGATCTTCTAATGTTCAAATTGATTTAGTCTAGTTTTCAACATGAAATGTCGCAACATATCCTTTCAGATTTATTCTTCATTGTGAACATGTACCCATGCCAATGACACCATCCTGCTTTACAATTTTATTGAGCAGAAACCCAAAGTTATAAGTTAGTAATTGGGATAGCACTCACCATTCTGTGAACACACATTCAACTGCTTGACCATGCAGTCATGTTTTATTTTGAAAGCATCATATAGAGTATAAAATAATGTGTACTTAGAAACATTTCAGTCCTAGATTTTATCCTATTATACATACGGTCAGACCCTTTTTTGTTTGAATTCCATGTATTAAAGAAAATATTTATTTGAAGCCAGTGCACAGGAATAATGAAAAATAACTCCATGCGTGTGACATCACAGTTAAGAATTTTTCAAAATATGCCTCAGCAGTAGATGAACTGTGAATGGCAATGCTCCTGTTTTTATTTACATACAAATAATGAAGAATGAAATTACATGGCATTCCAGACTTTTTTTGTAATGGAGTACAGTTGAGTTTTGCTGATGCCAACTTTTGTTTTTTGGTTTTTTTGTTTCTTTCTTTCGTGCTGAAGAGTGGACACCCAGTGTGTGCTGGCCTGTTGGGTGATCAATCATAGTCAAACAACTGAACATGAAATAATTTCAGTTATCATCTCAATATCGATTTCATTTTATTATGAACCATTCATAGCCATACCACTTTAACATTACTACCTTAAGCGTAGACAAAAAAATATATACATTTCCGATTATAGTACATTTTCTCCTTTTTTGAAATACTTGTTTTAGTGTTAGTCATAATTTGTAATAATTAATCCTCTTAAATTGATCTGTACTAATTAATCTGTTCAAATCAATAATTTGGGAGGCCATCGTGAAAAAATTACCAAATATAAAGTATGTATTTTTTTAATCCATCACAACAGTGCTACAGTGTTATGTTATATATACCAATAAATTAAACTCAGTATAAGAGTTTCCCAAGAAAATAGAAAGAAAATTACCAGTGCATGCCATTTATTACTGGATATAATTGACAGTAATAGATCCCATAATTGAATCAGTCTAGATGTTATTCTTCAGGAAAATGTATTATTTCTGTCCTTCAGGCATTATTAACAAATTACACAGATTCAGGTCTCAAGTCAGTCATTTTTGGATATCCGTCACATAATACACAAAGTTCAACAAGGCAGCAAAGAAGTCTGTTGTTTTTACCAATAGAATGTTAGAGGTATTTTGATGCTGAGTGGGTAAACACATGAAGAGTAATAGTATAATACTGTATATTTATTGTACAAAATTCCCAGAAAGTTACCTTTGAGCAGTTACAAATTTACTGTGGAATCCTGAGCATTCAAAGCATACAACAGGTAATTTTATATGTATATATATGACATGGGTTGCAAAAAGGAGGACACATAATTGACACCTGATAAATGCAGTCTGCATAGATGCATAGAACTTCCAAGTCTTGTTTTTTTCCTATACTTCCTATGCAAAATAGACCCGTTAAGCGCATAAAGGATCCTTTTTTACATGCTAATGTTCCCCTCAGTTTTGTTGTTCAACTGAGGACTGACTGGCCCAATTTTACAGATGCCACCTTTTTTTTTTTAATACTTTCTATTTATCTGCTTGGAGCGGTCGTCATCTAGGACTGCTGAGGGGGGGTTTCCCCTTTTTCTGTGGTTTCCCCTGTCCCAGCTCCCTGAGACGCCGGTGCAAGGACGCAAGCATCCAGAGCAGAGACGTGTTGATGTACGTCCCTCTCAATTGCCTACAGACGTCCCTCCTCCCTGACATGGAGCTGCCAACCCCTCAAGAGCCCACGTTTCCACAGGCGCTCTCTCAGGGTGTCGGGTGCGTACTGCACCCTGGTATCCCTTCCCAAAGGGAGGACAGCATCCATTGGGACACTCAATCCTCCCTCCCCCTACTGACCCCCGCTGACCCAAGCTCGTTCCCGAACCCGGGTCGCCGGCGTAGTGCAAGGTGTGGCATCCAGACTCTCAACCCTCAGCACCACCGGGATGGCCAATTACAGATGCCACCTTACTAATTAGCTCTTAATAATCTGTTAGTGGGCTGCCCTAATTAAAATGAGGTGTAATCACCTACTTCAGCCTTCTAACCATCAAACCGTGCCTCACACTATAATCAAAGCAAAGAACCCAAAAGAATGTTGCAGATGCACTTTACCAGACTCACAGAAGCACCCTCCCTCACACAATCAGACCAAAGAATGCCACAGCATGTCCCAAATCACTTTATCCCAATCAAAAAAGCACTTAACTGCTACTGTATTATTTTTCCCTCCCCAACCCACTGGCACATACTGTAGATTGTGCTGACCATTAAAAGAGTACAAGATTGGATTGTCTTTTGAGGGCATATGCCTTCTTCACCTGAACAAACTGACACAACAATGGGCACTGGAGAAATGGCCACAGCCATGTGTTTATTACTAAAACCAATTATCCATATATACATTCTGTTTAGCGTGCTGTGCGCAGCTAGGTAGCCTTGGAAGGAATCTAACTCACCATGGAGCACTAGATCATTGATGGTCGACCCTCCCTCCCAGGAGAGGGCCGCCTTACCATCAACCAGGACCCCGTGAGGGACAACAACCTCTGGGACACGAGGGATGGCTCTGTGACCGGCTGCAGCTAGCTCCTCCCCCATCAGAGGATCCGCCATGCCGCGGGACTCTGCCCGAAGAGGGTTCCCTCCAGACTCCATCTGTCAGGCCTGCCCTCCTGTCAGCCTCAGGGAGATCTGGCTGGTCAAGACTCGTGATCCCCTGTTACCCCCGCCCACAGTGTTCCAAGACTACCACAAGCCACCACTTACGAAGCTTCATGACTGTGACACCTACCTGTCTGCCCCCTAGCCTACTGTAACTAGAATGACTCCTGCCTTGCTGGAGAAGACAAAAACCAATAAAACCCAGTGGGATAAAAAACTGGAAATTCCTTCTCGACCCCTAAGGCGATCCCTCTTAGTGGGACAGCAAGTTCCCTATAACCCCCCTAATGTTCCACCCTGCTTTTACGAGGATGAGGTTTGGGTGGGATGTGACCTGGGACAAGGAGGAATGAGGAAGAATTCCTCCTGTGCAGCCCCTCTTAAGGGGCCTGGCTCCTCCCTGTCCCTGGCTGCAAGCTCCCTCCCCCCAGGAACCCTATTCCCCCCCCAGCCCCTTCTGGGCAGTCCTACCTGAGTCCATATTGTTGTTCAGGTGTCTCCAGCCATGCCCCCAGACAAAGCCTCGCCTGCTGCGATACCTTGCAGGCTCCTACAAAAAATTCATTGCCCCTTTGCATACTTTTTTGGCAGTCCCAAAGGTATGGATTTAAGGAGGTTGCAGTGTAGCTCCATATACCTATTATGGGCCGTCAATACCTTATATTATAAGATTTTGTTAATAAATTAGGCAAAATTGGCCTTGAATAAAACACAGTACAAAGGTTTAATAACTACTTAATGGATAGGTATCAGTTGTTTGCGTTTGGTGATATATAATGAGGATTATTACGCATTACAGCCATTGTCCCACAAGGCTCTGTCTTGGAGTCTATACTTTTCTCTTTCTACATAAATGATCTACTTAATTCTACTAATATCATCCAAGCACACTGTTATGCTTCTAAAAGCATCATATGCTGCAGTTGCCTCAATTTACCGAGACTGTGGCTTAAGAAAATCTCAAAGTGATGCAGCCTAGTGCAGCATTTTCTATATTTAAATAATCTAGTAATGTATTCTGAAAAGACAAAGGTTATGTCTTTTGGATTGCAATCAAACCAGTGACTTCATCATTTGACATTTGACTTCAGGGTGTTTGAGGACATTCATCTTCAAGCTGTATCTCAATATAAACACCTAGGGCTTGGGCAGGGGTGTCGGCAGGCATACGCACTGTACGCAGCAGAGTACAGTAAAAACAATCTGGCAGGGGCAGCAAATCAAGCAGGGGCAACAAAAGAGGAAAGCAAGGACATTGTGAGTATCATTGTGTCTGTGTCGCGCTGAGCCCTTTTGCCTTTGTTGTTCGCCATGGGGCACTGATGCCACCAGCCAAATACACAAACAAGAACAACTTACCAGGCAGGCAGAAAAACAAAGGAAGGAGGATTACAGGAGGAAACTGATTACTGTACTTGAACCTAGACATGGCAAATGGGGGGGGCAATGGTGTGGCATAGCAGCACATATTTTGGTTTATGTTTACATAATGGGGGGGCAAGGGCAACAGTGCATCAGTTTTGAGTACAAGTTTAAAATTCCTGGCTGCACCCCTGGGCTTGGGCTAAATTCCCAACTATACTGGTCTGTATATGTCCGAAAATTGAGAAGCATATTAGATCCTAAAGCAGGAATTTTGTATCAATGAAATACATTATTTTATTTATTTATTCAATATTTGGAACAGGAAAAGTTAACTGAAATGTGTGTATTTTTTAAGAATGTCCTATATAGAAAAATACATACCATACTGGTTGCATTAAACTATCACACCAGTGAGATGGTTTAGCAATATTTTCTAAAGTTGCCAATGCACTAGCCACTCACGTTGAATTGTTTTTATAACACTTAACCAGTTTAAGACCACTTGCATAAACATTTTTACAACTCAACTAGAAGGCATTTTAGTTTTGTCACAATGCAATGGGAAACAGAGTTGCCAAAGAATTGTTGCAATACTCTGTGCTGGATCAGCAATGATTACACAACTTATTGAGAAATTATCCCCTCTTTTGCCCTTCTATCAGTGTGCCAAATTTGGTATCCAGGAATGGTGATAATCAAAAATTTTCATTAAGCAAACAATTCAGAAAATAATTAGAAAATTGGGTTTAAGAAAAAATTGCCCACTTTCTGGCAGAGTCCATTTTAGGGGAACTCCTCCCATTGAAATCGATAAAAGATAGGCCTCTGTTGAAGGGCAACTAAGGCTCATTATGCACAGCAACAGGGCCTGGTTTGGGATGGATATGAGCACATTTGTTAGCCATGGAGTACCCAATAGGTTTACAGAATGAAACAAACATATTAAAAGAGCAGTAGTTTTTAAACATACTGGTCCTGATAGTCAGTTATTTGTGCACGTGCAGTACAGTCATTTGCTTTGCGCTTGTGCTTACCAGGCTCGGGCGATAATCAGACTGATAGCACTCACTGATGGAACGGTGCTGTCAAACTGAATATTGGTCCATGTCAGCATGGTGCTTAGTGGATTTGTGCTGCCCCAACACAGACCTGCGTATGTCCCACAAGAATAGCACTGCCCAAAATGTAATAGCAGCACCAGGTCCCCTGTGGGTCATATTCAGCCCTAGCATGCAAATTAACTCATTGGGCATGCAACAAACTATGGGGCCATCTGCATGCCCACTATGGGCTCATTTGCATGGGGCACAACAGCCACTTAGCAACACTGTCAATGTAAAGTTCACTCCTTGGTGATCCAGTGGTACCTTCTACCTCCATTGTCCCTTAACTTGTTATTATAATAGTCCATGGTGGGCTGATCCAGTGGTTTTCCCCACCCCTGATCACCCTTTGCCGGCCCAGTGGTGCTGAGGGTTAAGGTGCTGGATGCCACACCTCGCACCATGCCGGCGACCCGGGTTCGGGAGTGGACTCAGGGAGCTGGGGGTTGGCCAGGGGGGAGAATGGCTGAGCATCTGACGATGGCTCGCCTTCTTCAGGGGGAGGATGGGAATTCAACCCGGGCATGCGGTGACCTCTGGCGGAGGCTGTGGGCATGACAGCACGTCTGCACCTGGGGGGTTTGATTGGTTGTGGGTGGAGGCCTGCAGACCACTCACCTCTAGGGACTGCATCATCTAGGGGGAGAATGTTGCGGATGTCAGTGCTTGCGCCTTGACATCAGGGGCTGGCAATGTCCCTTACAGAATAGGGAAAAACACCCCTCAGAACTGGGAAGACGGAGCACCGAGCTGGGTCGCAATGTGCCGGTGTCTGCCTGCCACCCAGGACCCTGACAAGACTTAAAAGGATTTCGCGGCTGCCGACCCGCCCGAAGGTTTGCTAGGGCCGGATGGAGGACTGAAGTTTGCAAGGTAGGCACTGGTAGGGGCAAGCTTAATGGGCGACTCCTGATGGAGCAGCTCTATGGGGCAGTAGGAGGGGAAAATAGAAATATAAAAAAAAAAAATAGTCTTTGGTAGTCCAGTGGTTCCTCCTACCTCCCAAACGCCCCTTAGTATTTAGTTGTAACATTTCCTTGTGCCATCATGGTCCCCTCACCCCTGATTGCCCCTTGTCATGTAGATCTAACATTCCCTGGTGGCACAATAGTCCCCCCATACCCTGATTTCCTCTTGTCAGTTAGCGCTAAAATTCCCTGCTGGTCAAGGGGATGGGAGGGGGCACTGGACCACCAGGGAATGTTAGAGCTAAATAACAAAGGATGACTGGAAGATGGGGGACCAGGGACTGTTAGATCTAACTGACAAGGGGTAGTCAGGGTGTGGGGGTACCACTCTGCCACCAGGGACTGCTAGATCTAATTGACAAGGGGTAGTCGGGGGATGGGGACCGTTATGCCACCAGGGATTGTTAGATCTAAATGATATGGGGCAACTGGAGGGAGGGCCAGAGCAGTTTGGCACAGGTGCAGGTGACTGCAGTACAGCCACCCTGCCTTTGGGGGGAGTGCGTCTTAGCACCTGGTTAAGAGGTAGTTTTCTTCAGCGATTCACAGTGCCTCTTGAGGGGCTGTTTACCACCTGGAGTGCCGGCACAGAGGCAGGTCAGTGCCAGCACTAACCATGTTCACGCTCGCGCTAACCTTTGAATATCGGGCCCACTGTTTACTGTTACTTTGAGTAGCTGTGGCAAGGTTGGAGGAATGGTCAGAAGTATGGCAGCTAGGATTCAATGCAAAGAAGTGCAAAATAATGCACCTGGGAAACAAGAACCCAGGGGAAGAATACACAATGGGTGGGGAGGTAGTAACAACAACAAAAAAGGAAAGGGACCTGGGGTAGTCATATCAGATGACCTTAAGGTTAGCAAGCAATGTGAGAAGGCAGTAGGGAGGGCTGGGGGTATACTGGGATGTATAGGGAGAGGCATCAGCAGCAGAAAACAGGAAGTTGTTATCCCTCTGTACAGCTAGTTGGTGAGACCCCATCTGGAGTACTGTGTCCAGTTCTGGAAACCCCATCTCTGCAAGGACATAGACAGGATAGAGGTAGTCCAGAGGAGGGCAACTAAAATGGTGCAGGGTCTGCAAGAGAAGCCGTATGAGGAGAGTCTAAAGGAGCTCAATATGTATACCCTTGAGGAAAGAAGGGAGAGGGGGGACATGATAGAAACTTTTAAGTACCTCAGTGGAATCAACAAAGTCCAAGAGGGTAGCATCTTTCAGAAAAAGAGACGTGCAAGAACAAGGGGACACAATTTAAAGATAGGAGGGTGGTTCAGGGGCAATGTGAGGAAGTATTATTTCACAGAGAGGGTAGTGGATGCATGGAACAGCCTTCTTGAGGAGGTTGTGGGGTCTAAAACTGTGGGAGAATTCAAGAATGCATGGGACAGACATAAGGCAATTCTTGTGGGGGGTAGGAAGAAATAGGCTGTTGGTTAACTAGGATCTGTGGTCTATACTGTAGGTAGGGAAATGGGCAGACTGGATGGGCCAAGCGGTCCTTATCTGCCGTCAAAGTCTATGTTTCTATGTTTCTAGCTGTAGAGTGCTGATTAATTTTAAAAACATAGTTAAAACTGCTCAAAAGACTGAAAATAATAAGCCAAAGTAAAAGATTAATTTGAAGAACTCAAATGAAAAACTTGAAGTTTGTTCCAGTATACCAGCATTGAGCCAGGGGGATGGTTTAGACTTGGATATACTAAACTGACTGTATAAATGATACAGCATGCCAGTTAAACATTATTAACATTATAGAACTAACCAGAATAATAGCAAGCAAGTAGATAATTTGTTATAAGCAGATTACGTAGCAGTATTTGTGGCATATTTAAAACTATTCATGATAAATTAAAAATATATTCAAATACTGTGTAGGTGTGAAAAAACTTTCCAGATGTTAATAACATAGTTGATAAACATGAGATGTAGAATCAATGTATGTACTCCTATATTATTTCCTCAAGTGCTGTGACTGATAGATGTTTTTTTGAGCATAAGAGCTGGCCCTTTGTAGTAGAATAAATGAGTCCTCTTACAGTAGCATCAACATCCTGTAATCACGTCATCTATGTGAGGACTTGTCTTCATCTTCATTATCTAGGGAAATATATATCCAATAGAAGATAGGTTAAGAAATCCCTGCATAGTGATTGGCTGAGACCTATTTCTTGCCATGGCCTTGGGAATGTACAATCAATGGCTAAGAGCAAGTCCCAGCCTACCTAGATACACAACATTAAAGAGATGTACTGCCTGGAATTAATAATAATTTTCATGACGTAGTAAGCTACCACTTCTTATATCTGAAGTACTTCTTACTTTTCTGTTTTGCTTATTACAAGATTTTCAGCCTGACAGTACTAAGTGTGATATGTGGAATATTACTCTACCGCGAGGTTGACGTAGTCACAGCATTGTGACCTCACTGACTGCGACATCACTACCAAGATGAGCCAGTGTCCTGCTGCTAGACTTGTGACACATGTTATCACTCAGGCAGCAGATCTGGTGATGTACAGTGGTGGCCACTGCCACAGGCAGGCAGTATAGCCAAGAGGTTAGAGGAACGAGGTGCGAACGAGCTTGATACATCCAGAAGACCAGACCTGAGTTTGATTCTCACAACCTCCATTTGCAATCTGTGTAGGTTGCCCCTGAAAACAGGCACTTGTGCCTCGTGGGCCTTACCCGGTTACCAAAGACTAAAAAAAAAAAAATAAAGAAAAAAAACTTTCAGCAGTAGTGCACGATGGTGTGAGATGGCCAGTCCCAATACTGGAAATGCTGCATTCAGGCGAATGTGGCTTTGGACAATGGTATCAGGCTGTATCACGCCATACCTTCTGATACTGTTGAAATTGGTGGCGGCTAGCACTGTAACAATGAGTGAGGTCACATGCTGATGATGTAGTTACGAGTAATAGAACTAGATATGTCTGCTTCCAGGTAAAGTGCTGCTTTTCACCTCATACCTAATACTGTTATACAATAACTGGTGACCCCCGATATCAACCTGTTTTCGAGTTCTGTAGAAAGTCGTATCAACCCGCGGGTTGATATCGAAAGTCATATCAACCCGCGAGTTGATACGACTTTTACAGTCTTGCCAGGTTGCCTCTCGTAGTGTAGCCTAATGAAACAGTCTGAGCCTGCGTGAGATGGCTCTCCAACGGACAATCCTGAGTCACTGATAGTATTACTTGGGCATAAATATACTGTTTCTTCCCTTGCTGAGGTACACATCAGGCACTAATTTCACCATTCATAAATAAAATAAAAGCAAACACAAGGGAAAACTGTTTTATTGGCTGTCTGCAGCAGTGACGGAGAATTTCATAGCGGAACAGCAGAACCAGAATACCACTAGAAAAACAGTAAGCGCTCGTCTTGTGTTAAGGTCTTCTTCACCAGTTAGTATAAATTATAATAACCGGTGACCCCCGATATCAACCTGTGTTCGAGTTCTGAAGAAAGTACACAGACAAAGAAAATCATTTCAGGAAAAAAAATAATAGTGGACTACTTTTAAAAATGATTACAATGTTCTGCCTGCTATTTTTTGGCACTGCTAGCTCTATCAGTAAATCATTGTGTCAGACTAAATAGTTTTCAAAAAACTGTCAGCCATTTTCTCTATAGAAAACAGGTGACCAATTAAAAAAATATATATAACAGCACTTATACGTGTATTTTATCTGCAGTGCTGTGAAAATAGCTGTACGCATTGCTTTCATTTCCATCAATGTTATTCTTTTCAAACAAGCAGATGTTCTCTATGTCACAGTGCTGCAGCCCACCTGCACACAGACTGACTCAATGTTATTATTGTGCTAATTTTCCAACTGAAAACATGCTGCACGTAACAGCTCACTTTAATAACATGCACTTAAATTAATTTAGTCAGATTCACACCTGACTTACATTATTTTAAACGTCATGTCGGCAATAGTTCGCCCCATTTTCAATAGTTTATTCACTGTCTGTATTTAGATGCAAATGATCATACTTTGGCCCCAACAACGTGGGCCAGCCAATTCCTTTATTATCCCATTCATGAGCACGCCCTTGCGCTATGACATCCAGCAAGGGAGAGCGTGGGCGAGTGTGCCACTGAAATGAATGGGGCTCGATTTTGCGTACTATTTAATACCTTATAATGGTGAGTTGAAAAGTAATGAAGAGGTGTGACTGTTGAAAGTAAAGAAGAAGGCCACACCTTGATTAGTTGCCATATATTGTACCATGTAAGGGTCAATCAAAAGTGTTTGTTAAACTAGAACTAAAGAGGCCAAAAGGATGGAATCTGGGCGTAATCTTTGATGGCGAGCTCACACTGAAGGCACAGGTGTCAGCCATTGTCAAGCCTTCCTTTTATCATCTGAGGAATATTGCCCGGGTAAAACACCTTGTTCCACATGATGACCTTCCTGTATTAGTTCACACCTTTGTTTCCTCACGTCTTGACTACTGTAATGCTCTATATCTAGAGTTGCCAGGGTGGATCTCCGTCGCTTGCAGCTGGTGCAGAACGCTGCGGCCAGGTTGTTAGCGGGGCTGCCAAAACTGCCATATACCTGTGCTGTGGAACTGCACTGGCTGCCAGTGCGATGGAGAATCACTTTCAAGGTCACGTTGCTGACCTATAAGACCCTCACGGTCAGGGACGGACTACTTGCAAGATCTCCTGCGACCCTATCGCCTTCATTGCCACGCCCAATCGACGGGATTTCTGCTAGAGGTTCCCAGTGTTAGTTTTCAATCATCAGGGGCCAGAACTTTTTCTTTTGTGGCCCCAACCCTGTGGAATTCTCTACCTCATCGGATTCGAGAGTGCCAGTCCACAGAGCTATTCAAGGCATCTTTAAAGAGTTATTCATTCGAGCATGCCTTTGAATAGGCCACCCTGTCATCTTTTAATTGTTTTTATATGCATATTTATTGTGTTGGCTGTTTTTTGTGCTGTATCTGTGCTTTCATCATTTTGAAAAACGCATTATAAGTAAAATCTGATTTGATGATTTGATTTGATAGTGTTCTTTTAATATTACAGATCTCTAGAGTGGAACATTTAATGCAATGAGGTTTTGACTGTAGTAGATTATGCGTAATGGCTACTTTTAGAAAATGTTGATCAAGGTAGAAGACGGAGATCCTGATACATCCTTGTGGGCAACAGAATGAGAAGCTCTTCTACTCTACAAGTCTGCCCAGCTAATCGACTGGAACATATTGCAGTAGTACTTGGTAAAACATAACAGACGTCAGTTTGTTGTAAATAACATACAATTTGTTCAACAATAATTTTCCAAGAGTTGCATTAAACAACTGTTGTAGGTAAACTGTGGTAGAATTAAGCAATATACCATGACAGGGAGTGGGTATATTGATGGACTTACCACGCCTGGTGTGGTTTGGTCACGATGCCAAGCCAAGTGATTTAACCACACCAGAAGTGGTAAATCCACCCATATGCCCACTCCCTGTCATGGTATATTGCTATTATACAATGTTCAACTTGTTTTTTTGTTTTGATAGTGATCTAAAACTTTTACAGTGGGTATACTGGAGGATTTACCACAGTCATGTGGTCGGTTTTGACCAATGAGGTTACAGGATTTTCATACCCCATTGTATAATACTGAATGTCACTCTCACTGGAGGTATTGTTATTTTGTTGCAGAATCAGTAGGGTGCCGCTGTAATATGTTCACTCATATCAAACCACAGTAAGCTAGCAAGTGTTGTTAGCAGTGTTCATATGTTTATCATGGTCACCAACTTTAATGATTACAGACCTCATCTTTCTTTAGTTTGCATTATATACATGGAATAGATTTTTTTTTTTGCACAGCATGCAACAATTATTACGTTTTACATAAAATGCAATATTTATGAAAGAAATAATGAATTTAATATGCTGATCCAAAATGTGTTTTAGAAAGAAGTTCTGGCTGGAGAGCATCCAACAGAGGTATGAAAACCATATCCTCTCAAACCACTTGTAAGATTGAAATACTGCAACTGTAGTCTGCACAGAAGCTTGTCTTGCTGTAAAGGTGTTGTATCTTACATACGACATGGTATGACTGTCACTGTAAAAAAATATTATTGTATGGTAAGTATTTGACAGACTCGTTTTGCAGAACCTGCAACCCCCCCCCCGAGCAAAAAACACTGAACTTTCTACTGTTGTTTTTAGGCATTTTCTTTCCAACAAAATGTATTCTCATTATATTTTGTTAAAGATTTAGAATCACAATTGCCATGCACAGAAGGGAAAAGGGATATTCAGAATCTGTTGTACGTGTACTTTAATTTAATTTTTACTTTTACTTGTTAATCAGATATATCTCAGTACTGTTTATGGGAGAGAGCTGGTTCAGGGACACAGACAAATATTTGTACCATATGAAATACATAGAATGTCTACGACAGAACACTTAGGGCCCCATATTAAGATCCAGATGACTGCACGCGCAAAAATGTGCACCGCATGAAAAAAATAGGTCCAGCCGGTTCTGACACCATATTCAAACAGATAGCACAAATTGAACTGACCATGCTATCTGTTTAAATATTTTACCCTAGTAGTATGGTGCACAGCAGGTGGTCACCATGTTTGGTGCAGCACTACCAGGGTGTGGGGCTGAAGACCACTCATAGGGGTACAGCATGGTGCACACTGGTTAACACTGCAGGCCCCATGGGCAGTATTCAGTCCAAACATGCAGATGAGCCCAGTGGGCATGCATGACACTGTGGGGTCATTTGCATGCCCATTATGGGCTCACCTGCATGTGAGTGCTCAACCCAAGAGCACGTGCCCCTGTGCCCCGATTCTTGTTATAATAAAAAAAAACAATTCTCTGGTAGTCTAGTTGTCCCCCCCAAGCCTCAATCATCATTGTAATAAAAAAATAACCCCATCATCCCTGGTAGTCTAGTGTCCCTCCTCCCTGAGCCCCAATCATCGTTGTAATAAAACAATAACCCCATCTTTCCTGGTAGTCTAGTGGTCCCCCTGCCCTGAGCCTTGATCACCATTGTAATAAAAAAAACCTCCATCCTCCCTGGTAGTCTAGTGGTCCCCCTGCCCCGAGCCTTGATCATTGTTGTAATAAAATAATAACCCCATCCTCCCTGGCAGTCTAGTGGTCTCCCACTCCCCAAGCTCTGATCATCATTATAATAAAAAAATAACCCCAACCTCCCTGGTAGTCTAGTGGTCCCCCCCGCTTCCCGAGCCCCGATCCATGTTTTAACAAATTAAAAGAAAAAACCGTCCTCCTGGTTGTCAAGTGTTCCCCCTCCCTCAGCTGTGATCCCATGCAGAAAAAGAAATGCCCCACATCCCTGGTGGGTTAGTGGCCCACCCCCCAACCAGCCTGAGCTAGAGACTGGCACAGCCCTTCTCACACTGCCACAGACAGCCACCAACTGAACTGTACCGGAGCATGTACAGTATACCGTACATGCTCATTGGTCGACCACCGCTGATCCACCAGGGTACCCAGCCCTTGATGGTGGGCAGATGGGTCTGCTCATTGTTAAGGACTGGGTTTCAGAAGCATTAAACTGTGCTGCTGCAGATGGCTGTTTAGCACTCCTGAACACATTCATGCTTGTGCTGCACCGCATATGCAAAGAGGAACCCTCATTTGCATAGGCACAGCACAATATCATGTGCCATGTCGCCGTTGAGGGTGCGCCGTGCATTTGTGCTCTTTGAATATGGGCATGCCCCTGATAGGTGGCACAAACCCAATTTGTGCCACGCTAACCTTTTGAAAATCAGGCCCTTAGTAAACAATTAATAGAGTAATGTCCACTATGAAAAGTCCCACACCTCAATGTTGGTCTCCCCTCAATTAGCAGTTTGAGAGCTAAAGAATTTTTTTTTTTTGTCAGACCTTGATTAAAAAAGGTCAACGTTAGCAGCATGTATCTGGTTAATCATGCTGTCTCTCTTCTGACATGTTGGGAAGCCACAAGTCCAGGTGGCATTCCAGAATCCCCCATGGCTGATGTCACAGCCGAGGATCAACCATGGGAGATTCAATAAGTGTGGATGGTTATTGCAGCTAATACTTGGTCCATTTCGCCATCTGCCAGTCCAGCTGCCATACTGAATCTAAGTATGGCTTTGTGCAGCCACAAACATTGTTGCCACATTTACTCAGCTTCAGCAAGGTCCAAAAAAGTAAAAGTTTAAAGTAAAAAAAAATTAATATATATATATATATATATATATATGTATATAGTGATACAGTCTTTCCTCTCATGATCTCATCCTTACACATTTAAACACATTTAAGAAAATGAAGTACTATTCACAGTTTTCATTCTGGTGTTTCTTTGGTGGCCATGACAAGTCTCCCTCCTGTCCTTACCAGTTTGCCTGGATAATCTCTGCTGCTTACCCTGCCACAAATAAAATTGAGACCTTTGCCCCATTTAAGGCCTTCAGTTGTGTGTGAGGGGGCAAACATTCAACCAGAGGAATTCTCAAGAAGCTTATATTCCTCTGTTCCATGATAAACAAATATTCCACCTTCTCAGTGTATGAAAAGACAGATGTGTAACTGGTGGGGAATGATTACTTGTTTTTACCTCTGTTACTTTAAAGCAGCAATGCAACAAAATTGGGCAGATGCCTTTTTCACTGTAAATGATTCCAGGCACTTTCCAGTTTTATTTGGTGGTTAATTTTTTGTAGCTCCACCAAATTTTGAGCATTTTATAAGTAAGCAATAACCCACAACAGGGTATGGGGTTATTGACAGTTAATCCACACTCTGAGTGCGCTGTGAGGCACAAGGCCGCAGGCCGAGAGCCCTTACGGCACCTGGGTGTGGATTAACCGCCAGTAACACCTTACCCTGGAGTGGGTTATTGCGCTTATAACATGGTTTATGTTTAAAAACACAAAAACATCCAGAAAGGTGTTTTTTCATGATTTGAACGGGGAACTTTGGAGTGTATCCTGCTGACTTGACAAGCAGCCCTTAGAGCTCATGCATATCTTGGTTAGTTTATGAGCATATAAATGCCAGAAATCAAGTTATGAAATGATTGCTGACATTTGTATGTTCATAACATGAATCACATATGCATGACTATGTTTGTTGCGAAGTTGCAGCACTTACCTTGTCAGCTGTCTCTCTCTCTCTCTCTCTCTGTCCCTCTCCCTGCAGCATGGTACACTACTTGCTGTGTCTCTGTCTCTGTGGGATGTGTGAGGAGATAGGAGGGGATACTGTGCATCATCTGAGGAGGAACAGGGAATCTTGGTGCAGGACAGCCAAGTGCACTCTTGGTGTCTCTCTCTCTTTCTCTCTCTCTCTCTCTTCCTGTCTCAACCACTGTATGGTGCTCACTGTGTGTGCCTCTTTCTCTTTCTCTCTCTCTCTCTTCACTGTGCTGACACATGCTGCAGGGGACAGCCACAAGGAACAGAAACCAGACCAGTAGACCAGCGACAGCGACATGATTGCGTGGCTGAAACAGAGACACAAGACTACAGGACTTACGAATTATATGTCCTGGTCTCATTGTCTTGCTGTCAGTGTCTTTCTCTGTCTCTGTCAGAGGACGTACAGGTCTCTGTGCATTAGGAGCACAGCAGGGCACATCACATGACAAGCCAGTCACTCAGCACAGGGGTGCTGACAAAAGTCAGGGCTGTTGTCAAAATAAAAATATCGGTTGTGACAGTGATTTCAGCACCTGTGAGTCCACAATATACCCGTTTTAGCCTTCAGTGTGTTCCAGTGGCTGCCTTTCCCATTTGATCTTTCCAGCATATTATGAGTGCTGCACTGCACAGGGATACTGTGTGATGGCGATGTACAATAAGTGTGGATTAAGTAGCACGGCTAATCCACGGTCAGATGGTGCTGTTTAACCAACTGAGTTTCTTGCTTTTTGCAACCCATGTTAAAAGCACAACAAGACACTAGAGGCCATTGGCTGTTATTGCACTTCCAGGTGCTAAATGCACTAGGTACAGGCACCTTGTGCTTCACTATGCACCTGGGCATGTAATAACCTCAAACAACCAATGTCATGTTGTATCTTATAAGTACTTAGGAATTTCAGTGGATAACTAATGTAAATGGAATGTCCACATAAACTTTTTAACAAAAAAATGTAGACAAAAACTGGGAATGTTGTACAAAATAAGAAAAAAACTGCCACTACTTTCAAGATTTCAAGTGGTAAATCACATGAGTATTCCTATCATAGACTATTGAGATGTGGTGTATGGTGGGGTGGGGGCTCGGGAACGGAACTTGCAAGGTTGGATGTGCTATATAATCACCTTGCAAGCTTCATTCTCAATGCCCCTTGGTGTACACATCATTGTAATTTATACAGGACACTGAACTGATTGCATTTAGATCAAAGAAGACAATTACACACAATAACTCTGATGTTCAAAAGCTATAAAAAAACAGCTCCCAGAATACATCAGTGAAAATATGAAAATAAATGTTCCTATAACAGGGCTTAGATCAGCAACTGGCATTGAATTTGAAATTCCTTTCAATAAGCCAAAAGTAAGATGTTCTACTTTCTATTATCGAGGTCCCCAATTTTGGAACCATCTGCCAAGGTTTCCGAGGCCACAAAACAAACGAGTTGGAGTAAAATTAAAGACAGGTTTGCGTCACAAGCTTCTCTACCTAGGGCATGCTGTCTGAACTATGAAATTGGTTAGATTTAGTGTCAGAGAGTATATATGCTAAATTACCAATTCCAGGTTGAATTGTTTTATATCACATCCCTAGTCCTTATACTAGATGTTTCTTTGTTGAAATTTCTGAATGTATTTGTAATATAATTGTTATAATGTTGTTTTATCCCTACTATAACCAGGCTTTTAAGAAATAAGGTATCTTGTAAATGAGTGTAAACTCAATGGGAATTTTTTTACCTAATTCATGTTGTCATAATTAAAAGTATTACTACTACTATTTTCTATTCATTACATCATAATCTGATGCTTTGGAGATAAGTATAATTTCACACACAGAGGATTTCTGATTCAGTAGGTAAAAAAACTAGCAGAATCAGTTGAAGTCTGAGGCACAACAATTTTGTTTTCATGTGAAAGCCTTACGTAATAAAGAATGAGGGGGCATGAATACAGAATTTATTTTTAGCTCATTCATATTTCAGGTATATACAATGCATATCGCATGAATAGGCAGAAAGGGTATGCAAACATCAGGATACAGGATCATACATTCCGAAATACAGCAGTGCATTAATGTAACTCCTGATTTCACTCTTGGATCTGAGGTGCAGCCCTCTAAGAATGCCCAACCACCCCCCTTTCTGTTGATGCAAGATTTTACTCTTTTGACTGTCTCAACCCTACCTCTGTGACATGCACTACTCCCTTCTCTTTCATATGTGTCTTCTTTATCACAGTAGTCGTTCATAGGGAAACTAGTGCTTTATCTAATGTCACATCTGGGTATTCCTTTTCCACCCTATCTAATTTTACAGGAAATTTAACTTGAGAGTAGAGAAAAACAGCAAAAGAAACCTCAACTTATGACTCAGCTGGAGTCTCAAAGCAGTCTGGAGAGACCCTGCCATTGTTCGGCCTTCTCGGCTCATATATGCCGGGGGCCTTTCATATCCATGCAGACCAACCCAATGGTAATTGTAAGGTTCTGTTTTGAAGAGTTGTGTCTGGGTGAGTTTCGTCTCATCTGGGCAGCCCCTCTCCCATGTTACACATCACACTGTGTTCCTGCTTATTCCTGTTGGCTTAATTCACTACATCTGCCCCAGGGCCCCCATCCCTGTCTAGGGGATCCCCAAACACTCCGGAGCTCCTCATGTTTCTCTACTGTGAGTCGCAGCCTGGCAGTTAGGCTTTCCATGTGCCTGATGCTCTCCACCCTTGCCCTCCAGGAACCCAACACTGGCGAGGAGGAGCTCAGCCAGTTGGGTGTTATTTCTTTCAGTGCTGCTAAGCATTGCAGCCTGAGCAGACCTTGTTGCTTGTTATTTCCTATCCCCGACAGTCCCAGGTCCAGTACCATTGTGGCAAATGTGAAGGGGATGAATACAGAAAATTAAATTATGAGTTGCATTTCCCTGAATATCTTTTGCTGCAGTATAGATTAGAGGTTTGTTTATTTAATGAGCTGTTAATGTGTTTGGTGCATCCAGCAGACCAGGTTTGATTCCCCACAACCTCCACTTACATACTTTGTGACCCTGAGCAAGTCATTTACCCACACTGTGTTCCCAGGATACAACTGAAGATGATGGTATCATGCTATATGAGTGAGTTTTATTGAGCTACTCAATAAGAGTGACACAATAAAACCGCTTATCGGAAGAGCTACTGGTGCAATATACCAAAGAAGAGATGAGAGCGAATGTATCCATGTTCTGCACTCGCTTTGACGATGATAAGAGGGGCAGTGTGGCCAACCTTCACTGAGCTGGCCATTTGGCGTAGTGGCTAGAGCCACCGCCTGGGAAACTGAAGGATCTGAGTTTGAATTCTGGGGCTGGATATGATTTTTGTGTGTCCTTCAGTTTTCTTTTTTTTTTAACCCCCCCCCCATGTTGAGAATATGTTAGTTGGGGGGTATGGGGGAGCTGTGACTGTTTCATTTTTTTTGTTGGCAAATTAATATACTGATGGTCGATCTGTTTTTGCTTGCTTTCATAATTTTGGGCAGTTGTTTAGTCGCTGTTATTGGAACACAACTTAAACAACTCGCCCTTATCACATAAAACCAGAGATGATCCATTGAAAACTGTTGTAAATGAGTCACTGACTCAATGGTGCATTTGTTTCTCACAAATAACTCTTTTGAAGGTTTTGTTGGATACTGGAAAATTGCTTTGCATGAGTTACTAAGTGTCACAGAGTGAGTAAGTGGCTCAGACAGGCTTTGAACCTTGGTGTCTTGGTTTACAAGCCAGTCTTCTAACCACAACAGTATTACTATTTTGGAAAAAAGTAGTCATGGAACAAATCCAGAGAAATATTGAGAATTACAATGTTTATGATGACTTTCAATTGTGGTTTTGTAGTGGGCACAGTCTGGATATGACACTGGTAAGGATGGAAAATGATTTACCTGCCGGCCCGGTGGCATGGAGGGTTGAGGTGCTGGATGCCACACTGGCAACCCAGGTTCGGGAACAGGCTTGGGTTGCTCGGGGGTCAGCAAGGGGAGGAAGGATTGAGCATCCAAAGACAGCTCTCCTTCTTCGGGGAGGGGAGACAATGCAGCGCGCTGTAGACTGGCACCCAATGATGGCTGGGTGTCAGCACAGGCACGTCGCCCAGAAGAGGGGCGGGCACATGTCCAGGGTGCATGGCTGCTTCCTTGTGGGCAGGGGCGGCTGCATCGCCCATTGCACGGTTCAGGTGCTCAGGGGAGAAAAGTGGAAAAAGGCTGTGAACCGACAGGGTCTATGATGACCTGACACGTTCAAGTCAGTCGGAGAATGAGTCCCTCCAAGGGAGAGCCGGAGCTACCCGCCAGCTCTGCAGAGGTGCAATAAAGTATAAATATTTTAAAAAAAAGGAAAATTATTTACTTTTGGTGATGGACAAGGATCAGCTGTTGGTGCTAATCTTGTTACATCTGTTGATGACAATTGATACAACTGGGTTCTTATTAAATGTCTACAGATGAATATAAGGGGTTATCTGGAAAACTGAATGACTGCTTCAGGTCTTATCTCCATGAATGAACCCAGTCAGAGGTGATAGGGCCTTTTTTACTGTCAAGCAGTTTGTTCATTGTGGAGTTACATAAGGTTTAGCCATAAAGTAAATAGGATAAAAGTAGGAGCAGTCATTAGAAAATATGGATTTGATGTTTATTTGTAGATTTATAAATCATGAATGTACTTCTCTCGTCTTGCTGATGGCAGTGGCCCCATTCTCATTGTTCCTTCTTGCCTGCCTTTGATCTGAACCTGTTTAATGATAAGGTGCATCATTCTCAACAGAGGTAAAACTAAGACACTTTTGGTTGGCTGAGGCTGCTGGTCTGTGTAATTTTTCCTGATTGTAACTCTTCCGATCTTCAGTGGGTTGATACTGAAACTGGTTCAGTTGTTTTGCAGTTTAGGAGGTGTTTTAAACAGTAAATAGACATTTGAAAAGTAGGTGGCCAGTTTGGTCAACAAAGGTTCATCTGTGACCTTTTCTATATCACAGGGATTTGGCCTCATCAGAGCATGTCTTTATAAACTCAAGGCACGACTATGGTAGTGTGCCTTATTTGGGACTGTCCTTCAAACTGAAGTGATCAGCTGCTCGCAAGCAGTACAATAAATGCAGGTGCAGGAGTTACCCAATGCACTAGTTCTTCGAAACCTATTATTCCTGTTATACTGGAGTTACACTGGTGGCCTACAGAATGTTGAATCAACTTCACAGTGCTGTTGATAGTATACTGGTGCTTCAGTGGAGTGGAACCCTCCTACCTTACCCAGCTTTTTAAGTGGATTACACCCATGACCTTGAATTTGAAGTGCTGAAGGTGCAGAAAGCGACTTTAACTTAGACATCGTACATTTGCTTTCACTGATTTCTGTATGCTGAATGCCTTTCTAATAAATATGTTGTGAAAGAGAACCTCACTGCTAAAGTCACTGAAAAATGGCCAGTGTCATGCTTCACAAAGCCAGCAAAACTTAGTGAAGCAGGACTTTGAAAGCAGTAAAAAAAAAATTGAAAAAATGTTTTCTTTATAAAAACATAATCCCTTACCCAAGGCCACATGGCCCCCATCCCATCCCCCAGCCTACTCACAAATGTAGGTTTAAGTATACCTCTTCCCCTGCCCTCCTAGTAACCCATCTCACCCTCCGCAGCAAGCCCTCAAAAATAAATAGAAGTAGTATGACCCTTCCCGGTATCCTCAGAGCAACCCATCTCAACCTCCTTCCCCATGTCAGCCAACAAGCATACATTTAAGTATATCCCTTCTCCCAGCCCTCTTATTTATAGTATGTATGTAAGTATGTATTTATTTATTGTTGACCAGGAAAGGAGGGCTACACAATTCTGCTTATTTTCAGCCTTGTCGGAGGAGGGGGGGTAGATACCAACTGACATACTGAATCAGAATAAGCTGTTGGTGTTATTTTTATATGAATGGAGGGAAATTTAGCCAAGACACTGGTGAAATTCTCCTACTCTTTTCTAGAAGTGCCATAGGATTTTTAACATCCTCCTGAACAACCACCAGAACAGGCAGATGAGACCTCGGTTTTACATCCCATCCGAAAGTAAAAAAATACACATCTTGTGTGTAGCACCCCCTCATCTGTACTACAGTGTCAGTCTTGGGATTTATCCTAAGTTCCCATTGTGGGGCTTGAACCCACAATCTTCCAATCTTCTGACCTCAGAGGTGAGTGTGCAACCTTCTGAGCCACTGACAAGCACTCCATCAAACTCTTCTCCACCTCAGTCACACACCTTGTCCTCTTGGGTAGTGTATTGTGGTGTGGGGTTAGTAATTTAGTTAAACAAGCATTTGTCAATGCCAAACATTGGTTGTTTGTTAAACATTTTTTTTTGCAATTGTGACCCCAAATTTTGAAGATTTCAGCTCCTGCCCGAAAGGTGATTTTGCGTAGCTACTGCAAAATCACCTTTTGGGATGGCAAAAAAACATTTTGGCCAGGATCTTAAAAATGACAGTTGTCAAATTTATGAGGTGCTGTGAAGAAATGGCTATGTTGAGAATGTGGGGTCAAAATATTGAAAATTACCAAAGTTAGGAGCCTAGGTTCACAAATTTCAACGCAGGTGCATAACTTTGTTGTTTGTGAATATTTTTGCCCCAAATTTTCAACATACCATTCTTATGACCCCACCTCATGAAGAAGCGCAGAGGAAAATTTAAACTCCTGCCCGAAAGGTGATCTTTGGCCAGCAACTGCAAAATCACCTTTTGGGATGCAAAAAAACATTTTGGCCAGGATCTGAAAAATGACAGCTGTCAGATTGGTAAGGTGCTGTGAAGAAATGGCTATGTTGAAAATTTGGAGTCAAAATATGTAAAATTGCCAAAGTTACAAGCCTGTGTTCACAAATTTGAATGTAGGTTCATAACTTTTTTATTTGTGAATATTGTTATCCCAAATTTTCAACATACCCTTCTTATGACCTCACCTCATGAACAAGTGCAGAGAAAATTTTCAACTCCTGCCCAAAAGGTGATTTTGCACAGCAACTGTGAAATCACCTTTCAGGATGAAAAAGGAAAAAAACATTTTGGCCAGGATCTGAAAAACGACAGCTGTCACATTCATGAGGTGCTATGAAGAAATGGTTATATTGAAAATTTAGGGTCAAAATATTGAAAGTTGCTAAAGTTGCGCGCCTTGGTTCGCAAATTTCAACGCAGGCTCA
This sequence comes from Neoceratodus forsteri, assembly GCA_016271365.2. Taxonomy (NCBI): domain Eukaryota; kingdom Metazoa; phylum Chordata; order Ceratodontiformes; family Ceratodontidae; genus Neoceratodus; species Neoceratodus forsteri. Next base: position 46,479,586 of record JADMNL010000024.1, on the reverse strand, counting down.
TAACTTCATTGTTTTTTCAATATTTGTACACCAAATTTTCAACATAGCTTTCTTAAGATTCCACCTCATGAACAAAGGTGGAGAAAATGTTTTGCTCCTGCCCGAAAGGTGATTTCATGCAGCGACCGCAAAATCATCTTTTGGGACAGAATTGCCTGCTGTCATTGAACTGTTCATGAGGTGGGGTCCCAAAAAAAATTATGTTAAAAATATGGGGCAAAAATATAAAAAAAAAGGCCAAGTTATGCCACTAAGTTTAAAACCCCATTGAAATACATTGAAAATGAAAACCTGGCCCGCCGGCGCAGCGGCTGGATTTCCGTCTGCGACACCAGCGACCCGGGAATGGACTCGGGTCGCTGGAGGCTTGCCCTTATCAATACAAATAATGTGCAAACTACATGTATTGTTTAGTGCAAAGAAGGTCAGATAGAAGCTAACAGATGCGGAACAGGCAGTGCATGTTGTACATACAAATGCACAACAGGACAAAAGTACTGGCTGGGCCCAAAGATAGGGAACAGACTTTTCTTTCTCATTTATTTATTTATTTATTTATTATTTATTCAATTTTGGTAACCACGTAGGCCCACTGAGCCCTGAAGGTCCCTTTTTCAGGAGTGACCTGGAGTTAGTTACAGAGGATACAGGTACAAAAGTGGACATTACATAGTACATCATCACAATATGAAGAAATTCAAGTACAGAAATCATGCAGATATTGCAGCAAAAATTAGTTACAGGCGAAAACAAATAACATAGTGTAATAGGTAGCAGTACAATACTCTGGAGTGGATTACAAGAAGAAGAGTCAAGGGTAGACGGTACAGGGGAAGGGTGAGACTTAATACAGTAGTCATAACTTAGGGTTTAGCAGTATGTTTTCAGCTTGAACAATCTCCTGGAGGTATTTGTAGGCTAAAATATGCTATGTACAAGAATTGTTTTTCATTTTCTGGAATAACAGTAAGAATAATAATATACACAAGGGAAACTCAGCAATGTCCTGGTGTGGCTGTCTATAACAACCACATCTCAAGACAATGTTTGAATCTTGGTGTTGTCATTTAGAGTGGTCCTCAAAAGTTACATCTGTAGGTGTTCTGTTTACATGCACGATTATAGGTGATTTGTTTCCAGATCTTGCTGAGATTTCATTCTTGGTTTACAACATTTTTTTCAATTCTTCCTAGACCAGTTATATTGTAGGTGTACTAACTTTTAGTTGGATATGGATATAAAACCTTTCTGTAAATCCAAGAAAATTATAGTATTGAGTGTAGAGATATTTACAGCACATTTGCAGGTCCAGGCATGAATGGCAGGTAGTTCAACTTTGTTTCAAAATATTGTGCATTTGACATATTTTCTTCTTTGCATGTGGTGGCATATAGTCATGACACACTTTTTCAGGACATGGAAGGAGCTCTTGTCAGTCACTAGTGGTGATGCACTGTGGTTGTTGTAATGTCCTAATGCTACCTCTGTCATTGCAGCCCTGCCTAGCGGTTCTCAACAGGTGCAAAATTCCTTCCCAATCACTCACAAGCCATTCCAAGCAGTTGGGAAAGGGCCACACCTTGCACAAATGCATGGTGGCCCTCACAAGCCCAGTTACAGCTACTTGAACCTACCTAGGTTAACCCCAGTTAAAAGCAGGTGGTATTGTTTCTCAAATAGCATCCAAAGTTAGGGTTCTTAAGTCAATAACACTGAGTAATGTTGGGGTTCTCGAGTTGATATCCCTACTTGCCTAATTTGCCAAATCTTGTAGGTGGGGTTACTTTATACTTTATGTAACTCAGCTAACTATAAAACCCTACATCACGCCCCTCTTATACTCCCTCCAGCTTAATTACATTCCATTGTGTTCTGTTGTTTTTCCTCCTCTGAAAGAGACTCTCCACCTGCACCTTGTTCACCTCTGTGAGGTACTTGTTGATCTCAGTGATGTCCCCTCTCACTTTCCTCTCCTCTGGGACATACATGTTATGATCACTCAGTCTCTCCTCGTATGGCTTCCAGTGCAAGCCCTACACCATTTTGATAGCCCCCATTTGAACTGCTTCCACCCTGTCTATGCCCTTGCTGAGGTGTGGCCTCCAACACTGATCACAGTACTCTAGGCGGGGTCTCACTAGTGAGCGATACATGGCAACACCACCTCACTTTTCCTTCTAGAAATCCCCCTTTGTATGCACTCCAGCATTCCACTAGCCTTGCCTACTACCTTGTCACACTGCCCTGCCACCTTGAGATCATCAGATATGATTACCCCGAGATCCCTTTCTTTCTCAGTGACTGTCAGCACCTCCCCCAATCTTATACACAGCTCCCAGGTTTCCCCACCCCAGGTGCATGACTTTGCACTTTTTGACACTGAAACCCAGCTGCCATACTCTAGACTACTCCTCCTCCTCCTCCTCTAGTTTCCTCAGATTCCTTTGCATTCTCTCCACCCTTCCTGAGTGTCCATCCTGTTGCAGATTTTTGTGTCATCCACAAAGAGATGCATCTTCCCTTCCAGTTCCTCAGCAATGTCACTTATGAAGACATTGAAGAGGATTGGTCTCAGTACTGATCCCTGTAGCACCTCACTAGTCACTCTCTCACCCCCCCAAGTGTCTGCTGTTTACTACCACCCTCTGCCTCCTATCTTTCAGCCAGTTTGATAGCCAGCTTATCACATTCTCCCCAACCCTCAGGCTGCTTAGTTTCTTTACTAGTCTCCTGTGTGGCACAGTGTCAAGAACTTAATGAAGTCCAGCTAGGCCACATCCACTGTCCTCCCCTGAGCCACCCCTTTAGTCACCCAGTCAAAGAAATTCATGAATTTTTTTAGGCCTGACCTCACCAAGTGAAACTGTACAGCTGGGTTGTTTACAGATCCATTTCTGTGATGACACACTTAATTTTCAGTTCACCATGTTAGAGCTTACGTTTTGTGACTTGGAGTTAAAAGCTTTTAGTGCTGAATGATGAATAAAAGAAATTGACTTGGAGTTAGTCCTGACAGACCCAATTTCCCTTAAGGTTAAGTTTCTGTTGCATGCTAGTAGATCGTAGTCCAATGCAAAATATTACTAAATAAAGATGTTGCCAAGTGGCAAAATTTACTTTTCAGAAGGGTTGCGTAAAGGGCTGGCAAATTTGCCACTTCATGCCAAAGTCTTCATGAAATAGCTCAGTTTAACATAAATTTAGCTGAAGGGCCTACTGCCAAATACCGTGGGCCTTGCAGGTGAATACCTGTAATAAAAAATTAAAAAATGGTAAACACTTCACCCTACCCTCTAGAGCATCCATATTCCACCTCCTCCCTCTATTGTCCCAATAGTAAGTTATATCCCTTCCCCAACCCATTGAGCATACCCTCACAGTCCCAACAGAAACAATGACTTGTGGGGGCAATTTTTAATTAATACTCTGACTATGGGATGGAGGGAGAGAGGACGTGGGTGCTCAATAGGTTTGTGGAAAGGGCTATAGTCTTACGATTGGTAATGTGGGAATAGGAGAAGAGGTGGAGGTGGGTACTCATTGGGTTGGGGAAGGGTTTTATTTTCTTTCCAGACTGCATTAGAAGTAGGGGATATGGATGCTACAAGGTGGGGGGGGAGATGTTGCTGTCTTTGCTTTTACACGTGGAGCTGGTCTTTCACCACAAGCCAGGATCACGTAGTTTTTTTCTGAGTCAGCATCTCTCTTTGTGAAGTGAGAATTCCATGAGCTGTTTTACTTTGGCATGAAGATTACACAAAGCATAGTGGTGGCACTTTGCCCTTACCTAAAAGTGAATAGTAGTTAAAATACAGCCAAGAGTATTGAAAACCTGTGGACAGCCATATTAAATGAAATGTTCATTTAATTATGCTAGCTTAAAAATGTTAATGTTGCGTCTTAGACCCGCAATTGTGTGAGATCATCTAGACCAGAGAAAAAGGGCAATCTAAAAATGGGATATAAAGATGCATGTTTAGAATGATCACCATAATATGAACTGCTGATTTAAATGTGCACCAGGTGACACTGATGACCCCATGTGAGGAAAAAAATGCACAACAAGTGAATATTATTCGTACACACTTTTATGCAGCTAAATAAGTTCTGGTTCAAATCCCACATCAGCAAGTGGCTGAATCTCAGGCTTTGGGTAAGTCATTGACCCCCCTATGCTTTATCTTCTCAGCTATAACACTGCGTACAAGCCAGATCTCATTAAAAGGAGATGTTCTTGGGGGCGTGGCTTAGCAACTAAGCAGAGCAGACGTGTTTTGGCTCGGCTCTTGGGAGTAATCAGTTTTCTACAGATTTAAAACCCGATTTTTTACTTCCAACTTGTAAATCTTGCTTAATATTCCTGTCTGCAGCCCAGCTGATAAAAAAGATGGGCAAATAGAAGAATTCTGCTGCATCTGTGGACTTTTTTAGGCCTAAAACCAGTCAACAGAGAGATGCTAGGCCCCAGCACCACAAGGCAGTCTCGGGGAGTAGTGATTCAGGCATGGGAGAGGTGATGTTGCAAATGCTAAATACCAACATAGCTCACCTTATCCATACCATCCAAGACATCAACAAGAAACTTGATGGTTTAACACCTCGTGTAGTCACTCTCGAAACTCGGCTGGAAGGCCTGGAGCAAATGATCCGGCAGGCAGAGGGTTTGGCTCGAAAGGCAGCAGACGCTTCAACTAAACTTATTAAGGAAAATACACTGTTAAGGCAACGTTTGGAGCACCTTGAGAACCAAGCATGGGAAAGAAACATTAGAGTGATTGGGCTGCTGAAGACGCAGCGGGTGAGGACCCTCTAGAATTTGCAAATATGTTCCTACCACAGCCTCTGGGCCTTTCAGAAACAGATGCCCGGTTCTCCTTTGAGCAAGCCTTTAGGATCACACTTCGCTGAGCCCCTGGAGATGTTAGCGCCCCACGTACTTACTTGATAGTTTGCAACGGAGTGGGCGATCGAGACAGAATATTGCTCCTGGCATGAAGAATGTGATGACTTCGGTATGGTGAAGCTGAACTCTCTCTCTTTCAAGATTTACCTTACAGTACCAGACTCCATAGGAAGGCATTTGATCAGGTTCGAAGTTCTTTAAAAACATTGAAAATCCAACATCTGTTGTTGGTTCCTGCTAAGTTGAGGTTATCTTGGAATGGACGAATCTACCTTGTTAGTGATCCAGCAGATGCCACCAAACCAGTGGCAGTTCTCGAGTCTGAGATGGCTGAAGGTGAAGAGGAGGGATTGGAGAATCTGGGCCAAGAATAAAAATAACTTTAAACTGGTATTTTCTGAATGACTGATATTATGGGCTGTAACTGAGACACTCCACATCTTTCAGTGGTATTGTTTCCACTATCACTTGCATTTCGGTCTAAAAGGGTGCTGTTCTTGTCAGTGTTGCTTAGACCCTGTTTTAGGGTTTACTTAACAATTAAATGGGTATTAAATGAAAGGGAGGACATATCCTGAGTTTTTTTATATTGTTACATATTTTAATGTATGCTACAGGATTATGATCGTGCTTTAGACATAAGAGCTGGGTGAGCTTAGCCCCCTTCCTCTGCATGTATTGCTACACCGGATATGAAGGTTGTTTACAACCCTTCAGCTAGAAGCCCTTTTTCTGTTTTCTCTTTTGCCTCTCCCTTTTAATGTCTATGGCACATCATTGCCATCTCAGCGAATTATAATTTGCCACTACTGTAGGAATGACTCTGTGGCTGTTTTAGATAACGTTTGCTTAATCATATGATGTTAGTTAATGATTAATCCCAGACGATCAGTAAGTTCTAATGCTGATCACTTTTACCTATTGGGGATAATTGAGACAAAATACCTAATTGGCAAGCAGGATGCGATATGTCAGATTGCGTTTTAATTTATCCCTGCCTTCACTCTGAGTTGTATGCCTTTGGTAGTTTTATCTGCGATATATGTATTTGTAATTCCCTCTATGAAGTAACGTAAAGGAAGGAGCCCGGCCCATTCTTTTGTGTATAACATGGTATGGTTTCTCTTTATTATTGTGCTAACTTTCTGGGTTTTCTCTTTGTAAGTAATTTTTGCAAATTTTATAAATAAATGATAAAAAAAGGAGATGTTCTCACCCCTATATTAAGGAAGATGTCTACTTTCTATCTAATTGATGAAATGTCTAATTTTTATTTTGGTGTCTGCAATTCTGACAGCAGCATAATGGTTGTGTTTGGGAGGAGCTCTCAGAGATAAGTGCTGTTTGCAATATTTTTCAAATTTAGATATTTTTCTTTCATGTCAATTTGGGTGATTTTGAAAGAGGACATTGTGGTCTCCCAGAAGGTATAAAGGTTGTATGGTAGGTGCTGGTTCAGCATCAGGACAGTTATCCATTTCTTTTGTTAACTCTGACGTAGTTATTACTATATTTTTAACCATTTCTGTGTGTGCCTTTTGTGGTGTTTGATCTTGAGGACGTAGGTGTCATTTCTGAACATTTTGTCTGCTTTGGTAGATGTTTTTTTGTTACACTGTTGAGTTTGTTGATGTATGCCTAAAACATTAAAATACATCATACCTTTTGAGACATCTTAATTTTTTTGTATTTTCTATTATCCTTTGGATTTGTTGTTCTGTTGCTGTGGCAACCTATCATCAGTGTGGTGCTATGATCTTGTTTGTAGTTTAAGGAGCTTTCTGGGTTGCTAATTTCTACTGGTTTAAAAAAATACAGTTTTTGGTTTTATAAAGTAACAACAGCTTAGCATTTTTGTCAACTGTTTGTTGTTGCTAAGAAGAAGTGTTGCGAAGTTTTAATTTGCCGGCGAAGTTCCAGTAAAGTTGCCAAATTCGCCTCCGTGATTATTTTGCAAAGTTTTTCCATTTAATAGGAAATTCGACATTGGTAACTTCACTTTGCAACTTCATCTGTAACTTCTCCTTGGAGTACAGAAAGGTGACGCTGGGTCAAAATGACTTCCAACAACTACTCCTTTTGGGTTTTTAGGCATAACTCAGTTATATGTTGTTGAAATTGTCTGAAACGTGGTATGGTTGTCGTCTAAGAGGATATGCATATTTGGTGCATTTGTGTTGGGTATTTGATGTAAATTGTGGATTTGGTACCATGGTCCAGCTGGGTTGTTATTTTGGGGTGTTGTACACCCCATGAATTTTTTCAGGGATATTATGTGTTACTATAGTAGTACACATTGAGACCCTTGTTTGGATGTACAGAGTGTCCCTTAGCTCCAATGACTGGTGGTATTATGACTTGTTAAATTTGCAGTGTTATCATATGGGACATTAAGGTTAGTGTGGTCACTTGCAACCTGTGCAATAAACATGTCCCATAAACAGTTGTTTACTGTTGCTTCTCATATCACCTCCCACACTGCCCACCAGCTTGGCTGTCACAGATGTGGCAGAGAAAAAGTTGGCTACACTGATGTCACTGCCAGCAACTACTCCTTTGCTACTACCAGCCCCAGAGCCCATTGCAGCAGATGTAGTTTTTTTTTAACTGCAGCACTATTTTGCCCCACAGATTTTGAAATTTTTTTGATGCCTCTTTGGCACCTCTCCCTTTAGTAGAATGCCTCTTCTTGGTCATTCTTATATGCTAATTGTAATTTGATTTGGAATGACTAATTACAAAATGTAAATAAAGCCTGCAGTACCAGGAGCAAACAACACCTCCTCCTAGGGGATCAGGGATCAGCAGTGTGAGCTGAAAAAATTCAAACACCACAGGGATTAACAAGACACACACAACAGGGGTAAGAGGGTTAAACAAGTTATTAAGTACCAGCAGCAGACAACACCTCCCTCTAGAGAATTGGGGATCTGCAATGTGGTCTGAAAAACTACCACTAAAAACAACCAAAAAAGTTATTTATTTTTTTCTTTAAACAGAACAAGGATTAAATCCACATGGGTAACAGGAGTAACTTAAATATTAAATATAACAAAAATTGACAGAACACCATCATTTTAAGAAAAAATATAACTAAAAGATTACCAAACATGTTAAAAACACTAACGCAATACTTTACTTAAACACAGCAAAGTAAACCACAGAAATAAAAATGAGAAATTATTCACTACAGATCAAAAAATGAAGAACAAGAAAGAGTGAGAAAACCAAACTGTAACATGGCAAAATTACCAGCCCTGAAACCGAGCATTGTAATTGGCTGAAACCCACCTCGTGATGGAAAATGAAGCAGGTATTAATTCCCTAATAATGCCAGCTTCATTTTGCAATACTGAATGTGGCGACAAAGAAATCGCCTCTGTGGAAATGCCACACACTGATATGTTCCACCTACCTATCCGCCCAGTGGCTACATTTTCTCATCGTAACTATCGTGTTAGAGCACCAGTAAATGTTAGTTATTTTAGTTTGCCTGACAGTAATCTGCAGTAGAAGGGGGAAAAACGTTTAATTATTTTACCTCACCCGATAGTAATATTAGGTACTAGGTGTCCAGAATGTAACCATGCTGTACAATACCGTTCCATAGTGACCCATCTAACTGCATCAATGGTGCTCCCAAATTAAGGGAGTAATAATGTCATTAGTGTACCCATAGTACATTGTGCACCACACTTGTTAATTATTATGACAGAGCAAATGTGTTACATAGCAGATAACTGTCTTGAAAGAGTTTAGACATGTTTGACACGCATATATAGTGTCTTTAGAGTTAAGAAATGCAAACTCTAATGTTGTATCAAGTAATATAGCAGTAGCCAGTGTAAAAGCAGTTGGAAAAGTGAAAAACCCGCTGTCAAGAAACAACAGTACAGCTGGGAGAAGCCATCGATGTAACTGAATGCAAGCGATTCAATCTCAGGCTGAATATTGTGGCATGGTCAGGGTAGGCTACAATAGTTGAACGCTGTTGCTATTAGAATGTTGGAATCCTATTTGTTTTTTTGCAAGTAAGGAAATATATGGAAATAGAGCAGCAGACGTTGCCAGAGAAACTGTTTTCAGTGATAATGATATTCTGTCACCTATACTGCATTGCAGAATACATGTGTTAGTTATTAGAACAGTACGAGTGATGTTGACAATAAATGCTTCAGAATGTCCCACAGTTATAAAATCCTAAGAAGGCTTTCATATACCATTGTAATCTGCAATCTTAGAGATGTAAGTGAACCAACCATAATATTGAAGCATGTTGCAAAAGACAAAAGGACTGTGCCAAAACAAAACAAAAAAAAGTGACCATTAGAAACATTTTTGTCGTGATTTTGTCCAACACATCTCAGTTTGTAAATGAACAGCACAAGATATATTCATGTTTTTTAGCGCCTGCCTTGTTACAAGCGCATTAATGCACTCCAGCAGTGGGCTCTATCAGGGCATTAATGCCCGGTTGGTGGTTGGAGGCACTTGGCCCTAACCCTCCCAACTGGGCATTAATTTCCTAGTAGAGCCTGCTGCTGTCGTGCATTAGTGCTTACATATAACACAAATCTCCTGCTTAGACAAAAAGGATCCAGATCTTTCTTGCCTGCCTTGCTTTACAGTACACCTACCCGCCTCCATCCCACTGCTTCACAGACTGACAAAACAGAAACCATTAGTTTAGTCTTTAAAGTAAATAATCACAAAAAAAAATTAACACAAATCTAGTAGCACAAGGCCCTCTAGAACAATTTGTGAACAATTTGGATTCAAAAAGCTCAGCTTTGAGATGTAGGTTACAAGTTTTTTTCCTGAGACAAATACACACAGACTTCTGTCCTACTTTGTCTGCAGAGCACTGCATTGAAGACAGCCTCCTCATGGTATACAACCCGTTTCAGCAACATGTAACCTCCAGTCCCGTAGTGCAGTTGCAGACTTCGCCTCTGTACAAACTTTGCCTCTGTGCCAAACTTCACCACTGGAGTTACCAAATTCGTACTTCATGGAGTTAGTTTTTCCACAAATTTGGACTTTGCACAGCGGATTAACTACACAAAATGAGGTAAATTTGTGACTTAATCTACGGAGCAAAGTTTTCCAACTTTGCACATCACTATTGCTAATTATAAAATGGCAGGGTAAAATCATGGAATCTGATTGGCTGTTATTTATGTGTAAAATATGCTTTATACATGACTAAGGAAAAGGACTGCAAAGAGTCTGGGACCCAGATCAACGGGTATTTAGAACACAGGCATTTCAATTAGCCCCCTACAGCCAGAACTGATCTTCCACCACAAACATGGCTGCTACCTTTACACTGTAAAAAAAACTTCATCTGGGCCCTAAAAATAAAATTACCTCAAAGAAAAAATAAAACAAATTAATTAACTGTAGTTTCCTTGAGTATCACACTCTCCTTACATACATAAACAAATTTGAAACAATAAGTATTGTTTATAGTTTTCACTACAACTGTTTCTTTGCTGACAATGAAAAATCCCCCTTCTGTATTTACCTGCTCATCATGGAACTGTCTTCTTCTTGCCCTGACAGTGAGATAGGCACCTAGCTTCACCTGAGCTCTTTCCTTCTAAGACTGCTTGAAAGGCAGAGTAGAGAAACTTACCAGAGCAAGGGAAAAGGATTAAGACTTAGTTTGGCTAAGCAGATTTACTGTGTGGTGGTGTTTTTAATTTTTACTCACAGGGATTGCTACTGTTTGTTGCTAACATTTCATTGCTTTATTTTTTCTCTGATTCAAATTGTTGTTGCTGGTATACCTTCTTCTGCATTATTACAAGGTGTGCCTACAGGTGTGTGCAACAGATTACTCCTGTAATCTTCTGATTCAAATTGTCTTTTGCAAGGTATATCTTCTGTTACTGCTTTATTTTTCTCTGGAGCAAAGTGTTTCTTATAGCGTATATCTTCTCTGAAATTATTACAGGTGGTGCTTACAGGTTTTACAGTTTTATCTAACATTAGGATAAGCTTTCAGGGTTACTGCATTTGTTGTTGACTGATTGTTTCTACTCTTACCTCCTTGTTCTTTTCGTCAGTAGTTCTTCTTTTTAGGCAGGAAGGGCCAGCCAACCACCCACGCTACACTCCTTTATAAGGGTACCACAGTTGTGACATTTCCTGTGGCAGAGCAGGAAGGGGGCGGATCAGTGGGGCCCACAAGGTGATCTCTATTTACAGGGCACTAGTAATTTAACTTGTTATAACAAGTTAAACAAAGCACAATTAAACCATTACTTGCATTTTTTTTCCCTTTTTTTTCCTTCTAATTACTCTGACTAGGTTGCAAACCCAGCAACTTATTTGGAATGGATTTCATTAACTGCAGGTACTGTGGAACAATTTTCAGAAGGACAGTCTTACAGGATTTAGGACACTGTCCTACATGCTGGGCCTTTGGAGATCTTAGGGCTCAGCTCCGGGCAGCATGGGCAGAGATTGCATGCCTCAAATTTCATATTGAAGAGGAAATACATTATAAGAACCACCCGCCATTTCCCCAGCATCCAACAGAAAACCTCGACCGCAGAGGGTAGTTGGTCCAGAAGGTTGGCAGGTGGTTAGGAGGAGCAAATCAGGTGCCCCATCACTCTCTGCTCTCCAACACATTACCTCCAAAACCATATAAACACTAAAACAGGTATCTGCCTCTATCTCTGAAATCAAATAAAGAGGCAGAAGACACTGCAGAGCAGGACACTGCAGCACAGGAGCTAGCACAACAAAACTCACCCAAATCAGGAACCAAAACAAAACAAGCACAAAGAAAATCCAAAAAACTTCTGATCATAGGAGACTCCATGATTCGGGGAGTTGATACCCATCTCCAGCCAGGGGTGATGGTCAGATGTCTCCCAGGTACATCAGCATGGAGAGACACTGACCGCATTGCTAAAATTGTTCACAAAGCAGGAGAAAACATTGATGTCCTAGTACACATAGGGACTAATGATCTCGCCAGCCAGTCAGTTGTGGAGACCAAGGAACACCTGACTAGGCTGGGTGACAAACTATCATCTATTTCGTCCGGCATCTCCTTCTCTGAGATCCTGCCAGTCTGGGAGAGGGGAGCAGATGGACGGAAGGTCAGAGAAGGGGAGATAGGGGAGCTAAACACGTGGCTCAAGGGCTGGTGCCAGGAAAAAGGACACAGATTTGTAGGGAACTGGCAACAGTTCTGGGAGCGAAAGTTCTTTAAATTTGATGGACTGCATCTGACTAAAGAGGGAGTCAGTGCATTGGGAAAGAAGTTTGCCGTCTTTGCAGAATATTTAAACTAGCAAATGAGGAGAGGGGTGCAGCACCCCATATGTCGAATGGGAAGAACACCCCTCCCCCCCTCAGCTAGTGGTCAAACAGGAATTCAGCATGTTTGCCGTTCATTTGCATCACCAGGTAAGAAAAAAGGTTTGTCTCCCCATACGACGCACAGGGGTAAGGCCAAACTTCACCCAACAACTAACACACCAAAATCTGGCCAATGGAAAATCATGTACACAAATGCTCACAGCCTGGGAAATAAGATCCCAGACCTGCAGACAATAATGTCAGAGGCTAAACTGGACATAGCAGCAATTAGTGAGACGTGGTTTACCAGTAACACACACTTGGGAGACTTCAGTACCTGGCTATGTATTGTTCAGAAGAGACCGAGGTAAAAAGGGGGAGGAGTGGCCCTGTATGTTAATGAAAATATCAAAGCTACAGAAATTCAGAATACACATAAGGAGCCAGAAGAACTGTGGGTCACCCTGGAAACAGGAAATGGGACAGCCATAAGAACTGGGGTTGTCTACAGGCCCCAGACCAGAGGGAAGACATAGACACATTACTGTTAGAAGATATACAAAACATGACAGCTAAAGGGGAGGTTCTGATAATGGGAGACTTCAACATGCCGGATACAGATTGGTCAATACCAGCAGGAACATCTGCCAGAACTAGACTCATAGTGGATTCCCTGCAGGGGGAGGGCCTCAAACAACTGGTACAGCAACCCACAAGAGACAGGGCTATCCTAGATCTAGTACTGACTAACAAAGAAGGGATCACAGATCTCCAGGTAGAAGGTCACCTGGGAGCCAGTGACCATCACATGGTATGGTTCAATTTGGCTACTACATCTAAATCATCCCATTCCAAGGCAAAAATATGGGACTTCAGAGGAGCTGACTTTGATAAGATGGCCAACAGAGTTAAGCTAGCCCTGGCAAAAAGAAACACAGGTGAGGGGGTACAGGCAAAGTGGGCAAGCATTAAGGAAGCAATAATTGAAGCAACATCCCATTGTGTTAGACAGAAAAGGAAGTGCAAAAGAAGAAGGAAACCGCTTTGGTTCTCAAATACAGTAGCAGAAAAGGTCAGAGCCAAAAGGCTGGCCTTCAGGAAATATAAGGGAACACAGCGGGATGAAGATAGGGAGGCATACCAAACTGCCCTAAGGGAAGCAGGTAAGACAGTAAGGCAGGCAAAGTCCCAAACTGAGGAAACACTAGCACGAACAGTAAAGAAGGTGACAAGACTTTCTATAGATACATTAGTGAAAGGAGAAAGTCCAGAGCGGGTGCTAAGCTTAATGGAGAAAAGGAGCATGTGAGGAGGAGGACCCTGTAAAGTCATCTATCCTAAATAGATACTTTGCTCAGTATTTACTGAAGAGAAGGTAGGGCAGGGCCCACAGCTCAGCATCATGGACACAGTGGGGAGGGAGGTGAGCACTACTCTCTTCACAAAGAAAGGGTCCTACAAGAGCTTGCTAGCTCAGGGTGGATAAGGCAATGGGACCTGATGGCATACATCCCAGGGTACTTAAGGAGCTAAAGGAGGAACTAGCAGAGCCATTAGCAGAATTGTTTAGTGAGTCTCTGAGCACAGGAGAGGTCCCAGAAGACTGGAGAAGGGCTCATGTGATCCCGCCTCCACAAGAGTGGTAGCAGGGAGGAGGCGGGAACTACAGACCGGTCAGTCTTACCTCAGTAGTGGCAAGATTATGGAGGCACTCCTTAAGGAAAGGATAGTACAACACCTGGAATCCATAGGGCACAGGATCCAAGACAGCATGGGTTTACAAAGGAAGGTCCTGTCAAACTAATCTCATAGATTTCTTTGACTGGGTAACCAGAGTGGTGGACCAGGGGAGCAGTTGATGTCGCCTACCTTTGACTTCAGCAAAGCTTTTGACACTGTTCCACATAGAAGATTGATAAATAAGCTGGGTAGGCTCGGGTGGGTCAGAAGTTGGTCAACTGGGTGGCAAACTGGTTGACGGGCAGAAAACAGAGAGTGGTGGTAAATGGTATACAGTCAGAAGAGATGCAAGTCACAAGTGGGGTACCTCAGGATCAGTCCTGGGGCAGTCTCTTCAACATCTTCATTAGTGACCTTGCAGATGGACTAGAGGGTAAGGCTTGTCTGTTTGCAGATGACACCAAGATCTGCAACAGAGTAGATGATCCAGATGGGGTGGGCAGAATGAGAAGAGATCTGGATAAACTAGCAGAATGGTCAGAAGAGTGGCAACTGGGATTTAATGCAAAGAAGTGCAAAATCATGCACATGGGAAGAGAAACCCAAAGCCACCTATAGGCTGGGAGGAGTTGCTAGCAGTCACAAAGGAAGAAAGAGACTTGGGCATCATCATCACTGATGACCTAAAATCATCAAGCAGACCTCTAAAGCAGTAGGTAAGGCTAGGGGGTGTTAGGGTGTATTAGTAGGGGTATCACAAGTCGTAAGAGGGAGGTATTAATCCTCTGTACAAGACACTGGTTAGGCCCCATCTGGAGTACTGCGTGCAGTATTGGAGGCCACACCTTCACAAGGACATTAACCAAATTGAGGCAGTCCAGAGAAGGGCAACCAAAATGGTGCAGGGATTGCATCAGAAGACATATGAGGACAAATTAACGGAGCTCAACATGTATACCCTTGAGCAAAGGCGGGAGAGAGGTGATATGATCGAGGCATTCAAACACCTTAAGGGCATAAACAAGGTGAAAGAGTCTAACATGTTTAAAAATAAGAAAAATAGCAGGACAAGAGGACACAGCATGCGATTAGAGGGAAGCCGATTAAGGGGAATGTGAAATTCTTTTCACAGAAAGGGTGGTGGATGCATGGAATGGCTTACCACAAGAAGTGGTGGCTATGAATACAGTGCAGGGCTTCAAACAGGCATGGGATAGGCATAAGGGAGCAATACAAATGACTATGAATAGATAGGCCACTGACAGAGCAAAGGCCGATGGCACATTTATAAGGTAGAAAAAGAAATGGGCAGACTGGATGGGCCTTACGGTCCTTATCTGCCGTCAACTTCTATGTTTCTATGTTTCTATGATAATTGAGTCTCTGGCTGTAACAAATGCCTTTGTTGTTTGTGTATACAGAGTGTTAGGAGAGAATCATTTTGCCAATGGAACTGAGCAGAATTATGAATCCATGTATTCCATGGTAAACATTCCATGATAAACATTCCATATCTTGAATGCGGGAAAAAAAAAACAGGAAGAAGAAAGTAGGCAATAGTACAATGACATCATTTGTAGTGGATGGAAGGACTATTTTATCATAAATATACACAAGTAAATATGTTGTTTTTTACATATAAACATGCTTTTCCCAACTGTAAAAAGTTTTAAAAAAGGAGCCCATTTTATAAGTGCAATAAGGCACTCTGGGATGTGTGTGTGTGGAACACATTTTACCACACGGCCAGTGGTTAAAGTCACTCGACCTTCAGCTTCGTGCCTTATGATGCCCCTGGCTGTGTGGTAAAATGTGTTCCATGTACACTTCATCATGCCTTTTTGCTTACTTAACAAATGTTCTGACATTGTGTTCTGGTTCTTTGATAGAATCTATAGTAGCAGAACACTGAGTTCACAGATTTCACTCAGTCCACTGAGTTCTAGAATACGAGGAATACAGTTTTAGAACACCAGTGTTTTGGAAGTCTTAAAAAGAAAACATTGATTGTAAATTGTTTTAGCATTTGTTGTTTGATGTAACCTGATGTTACAACTGAATGTGTGTGTGTATGTTTACTTTAGTGTCTAAATGTGTACTTATGATGTAGAGCCTTTGGAAATGAGTCTCTGACTCAAAGGGTTGTAATTCTAATCTCTGACACATAAATAAATAAAAATAAATTTGGATTCATAAGCATTAAGCCACAATACAGCATGGGTCTACTGGAAAATTAATCCATGCCTGGGGGTGGGGGGGTTGCAGTCACGTGTCTCCAACCAGCCAGGCATGGATAAATTCTCCAGTAGAACTATGCTGTGGAGTGGCTTCATGTGCTTGTAACATGGCAAGTGCAGGGAAAGATATTATATAGAGGATGATGCCTGAGTAACAGTAGTTAACCACAACGTAATCACCTCAAGTAGTTGCCAGCAGTAGCGGCTCTAGCCACAAATGGTTACCAGGGCACAGCTGGGGCACAACAGATGGCAGCCAGGGCACTGATATATTGTTACTATGGAGGAAGCTCTGCACCACATGGGGCACCAACTGGGGCACAGTATTTTTTTACCAGGCACGTGCTCTGGCAGGCCCTGGTGTAGAGCCGCCCATGGTTGCCAAGACAACCAAGTAAACCTCTAGAGCGTAACTTGAGAGGTTTACAGTTGTCATGGCAACTGCTAGAGTACCTGCTAGAGATGATTACATCTGTGGTTGACCACCGTTACTCAGGCATTGCATTTTATAGTGTATGGGAAAACTAGCCACTGTGGGGAAGGAAGAAATACAGTTTTTTTCAATGTGCGTTTGTTCTCCTGCTCAGCTATAAATGCATCCTGGTTTGAATGTTGAGCAACTGAAGTGCTGAAATTAGCCATTGCAATCTATACTGCAGTGGGTCTGTAACTGTCTGAATGGAATGTGTGTATTCTGAGTGAATGTCCAAGCAGCAAGATCACCTTTCCTTTCCAAGAATTTTGACAGGTGGTGACATTCTATCCCTGTAATCCCATCATTATGACATAGTTAAGCAAGGTTTACAGCATGCTGATGTCATAACGATGGGATTATCAGGTTTCAGAAAATGGGCAAGTGTTAATCTGAATGGTGATTGGCTGAAAGAAGCAATCAGCTGGGTGGGTATGAGACAACAGAGACTGGGAAATAATTAGTCCCAGTCTCTGTTGCCTCATTTAGTTCACAAATGAATGGGCCAGTAGAACGTCGTAGAGGTAACTGCCGCCATGTTTGTTTGCTCGCTTACTGAACCCAAAACTGTTGGATGATCCCTTCCTACCCCCGTGTACAGTCATCTGTGGCAAATTCAAATAGGAACAAATGAAAGCTGACCGGCTTGTAGCTGCCATGCACTGTGGCCGAAACATCCTCTAGAGACGTGATCCACAATGAGACCACAAACTCCACTAGCGCAACTAACTGTGCATGACAGCAGCAGTATTTTTTTCGATTTCTATACCGCAGATGGATTTCCATCTTCAATACAGAGATTGAAGAAACTACTGCTGCTCTCACACCCATTAGTACTCCCTGAGCTAGCGTTCTCTGTCCTCGTAAGCAGCGAGTAGCAACCAAACAATCAAGCACTGTTAACCATGTGGCAGGCACATTCTGTAACTGACCACTGTGAATTTAAACTGATGAGGCTGAAAAGTAAACCCTGTGCATTGAGGTATGTTTATTCAGCGGCCGTCCCAAGTCCCAAATGCAGACCGCCAATCGCTGTCAGACTCTGCTGTCCATCCCTCACATTACTCTGCACCAGCAGTTGTCCCTCCCAATGATGTGTCAGTCCTGGATCTGTTGTGATGAACAAACTGCTGCTGGAGGGGGCATACTGCACTTTTAATTAAATAAATACATTAAAAAAATGTAAAAACAGCATTTTAAGTATAATTTTAAGCCATGTGTGTGTGTTTGGGGGAAACCATGGCAACCAGCACTAAAGTTTGAACTACAGAGGCTACAGTAGGACAAAAGTCCCTAGGTAAAAAAAAAAAAAAAAAAAAGCTTTCAAATACAGGTGGAGGAACTATTTCATTACAAAATAAATGAAACTTCGGAGTTTCACCTTTTAAACATAAACATTTTCTTTTTAAACAAATATATTACAGTGGACCATTTTCTCAGCACAATAATACCCTCTACGGTGGGCGGTATGGGCTATACCGGACCTTCCAGGGGCTATAAGGCCCTCCGCCTGCGGCGTCAGGCCTCATTACACTCATGGGCGGTCCAGTATAGCCCAATACCACCCACTTTGTTGGGTATTATTGCTTACATAAACTGATTGAAAACAGGGGTTAATAGACACTGTCCATACATTATATACAGTATACAATAATGCATGGGGGTGAGTGCATAATGAGAAATTATGTGCACCCGAGGTGTGGGATGCTTCGCCCTCGGGGTTTATATGAGCATCCCACACCGAGGGTGCACATAATTTCTCATTTATGCACTCACCCCCATGCATTGTTATGTGTAATTGCTGGGACACGTTTTTTTCTCCAAGCAGATTTCAGCAAATAAAAAGACTGTTTTTCAAAAAGTCTTGTGTTTGCTTTTTTCTTTATTACAGCATGTGGTACAGTAATTAAAGTGAAGCTTTAAGGTGTTTGTAGCTGATGTTCAAAATAATTTCTATAAAGTCCAGGTCATCGTTGTCATGGCGATATTTAAATTAAGTCAAAGTTCAGAGCTCACGGCTTCTGTTTGTATGGAGACAGTAGCGAAAACGAGAGCAAGAGTGAAAATGCTGTGTAACTGCTGGAAAATGCTACGTGAGGGTGACTACTAAATGTTTTGCTGATCTTTTTTTTTTATTCTGTGACTGCTTTTCTTTAGTCAGAGGAAATGCCGAATAACAGAATTTATGAGAGCTGTGCGAGTTATTGAGCACGAGCAGGGCTGAAAATCTAGCGCGTGTTCGAACCAGCTTGTCTTAAAGAAAAAACGTGCCTCAGTTATTACTTCCCTATAAAAGTGTTTTTATATTTCGTTAGCAATATAGAGACAGCATGCTGCTCCGTCTCTGTCGCTCTCTAGTGCCACAGTCTACTGAGCACACCCCCATCCCACTCATTGAAACTGAGTAGCCTGCTTTGCACATGCTCTGTTGAAACGTAATATTGTGAGTAGTACTGTAAGCAAACTCATGTACTCTCTGTACAGACATTACCTTAAGATTTAATAAAGTGTTGATTTTTTACGTAGCTGAGGTTCAGGAAGGTTGAAATACTCTTCGTTATTATTGTCATTTTGATTCAGGGAATCTGTTCCTGTGGATACTGGGAAATTTCAACTGGTGCCTGTTGTAATACATGCACATATATGCGTGGGAACTGTCCCAGCATCCACAGCAACCCAGTCGCCTCACATTTCAAAGTATGCAATGAATATTTTAACTGCGAAAATTACAAGAACGGAGCAAGCTGTTAATGGAGGTATAGTGTATGGTGCAGCCCTGTTATGCATGGAGTTCCATGTCTGGAATACGCTTGTTGTGCTGCAGTAGTGACATCATTATGTTGTTGTGTTGCGGTAGTG
Organism: Neoceratodus forsteri; assembly: GCA_016271365.2. Lineage (NCBI taxonomy): Eukaryota > Metazoa > Chordata > Ceratodontiformes > Ceratodontidae > Neoceratodus > Neoceratodus forsteri. Next base: position 46,460,115 of record JADMNL010000024.1, on the reverse strand, counting down.
TTGTCACTACTGCAGCACAACAACTTAGAGTGCTGCCACGTAGCTGTTTTCCTCTGTCCAATCGAGTTGAAAGCTGTTTTTCTTTTAAACTTTAACTTGCAGAAAAAGCTGCAGCACATTGAATCAGTAATCTGAGCCAGTCCCCAACCCTCAAATGCCTCCATCCCAACCCCCAATTCACTGAAAGGAACCAGACTGTCTGAAATAGATGGGTATGGATAGCCATACACTATAAAAGATAATGTATGGGCATTCATACACAGACAAGCCTGTATGTTCATCTCGAGTGTTCTGTGACAACCAGGGAACCTCTCGAGCTTCGCACTCAAGGTTCCTGGTTGCCATAAAAGACTCTTGATGGAAACACAGGCTTGTTGTGTATGGTTGCCCATACATTATCCTCTATATATTTAATTTTCACACCATGATCTCACACTTCACATTTCCTCTGCCATGGTCTGCACCCCTGCCCTGCATCCCAGGTGTCCTCAGTGTTGGACTGCTGTTCCCAGGGTCCCCAGAGGTCCGCGAGGTGGGTGGGTGGGAAGCCAGACACCAGTGAGAGGAAAATAACAATTGAAAAAGCTTTTGTTAGTGGCTAAGAGACCTGAATTAACACGGCACTGAAAAATGACCAGTGGATAATGGCATTGTAAGGCTTTCTGTTCTTGGGGGGGGGGCACATGGGGGCACTGACTGGTCGGTCCCTGGAGGTCCGCGGGATGGGTGGTTAGGAAGGGACAGACAGGTTATGGTAGAAAGATTACAGAGGAACCACAGATCGGGACAAGCTGGGAGGAGGGTGAATTGCTGCCTGAAATTTAGCACCTCTCTCTCTCTCGGTTTGTGAGCACATGGACCATCTCCCCGCATGCACAGCCCCAGATACACAGGAACAGCACAAAGAAATGACAAAGAAGAATGGAGACTCCAGGGCATGCTCCAGAGGGCAACCGTGGATTTCTTAAGAATTAATCCACAATTAGGTGATGTCTTTTTCCCAGTGAGGAGTGTCCATTCTTTTTTGCCATGTTACAATCCACATTTAGCACACAATTGTGCTGATAATGTATTGCAGAATGTTGTTAGTGCCTAAAATCCATTGTTTTACGGGGCTGTTGTACCACCGATGTGACATAACGATGTTGTTATACCATCATGAGTACATCACATCGATAGTATAACAACATGAAACCTGTTTGTGCATGCACGTAACACCAACTACCGAACTTCTTGAACCAGCCGCGGCAGAGAGCAGCAATGATTACAAAAAACATAAACAGTAAGGATCCTGCCTCTCTAATTCTGCTGTTTTGTGGCCCATACACTATACAAGAGAATGTATGGTCCACTGTCGGCAACAAAGCACATGTTGCCATCTCGAGTTTGCCAAGGTGGCCAGAACCTCTCTAGCTTAGCTCTTAAGGTTTAAACGGTCACCGTTGTAGCCTCTCGATGGCTACACATGCTTGTTACTGATAGCGGATCATACATTACCCTCTATATTGCTAATATAGGTGTTAGTTGCTAGATGGCTTTATGTGTTATAGTTAAGACTTACAGCAACACCCTGTCTGGCGGAGCACTGCAGAGTAGTTTTCATTACTGTTTCTTGTGCTGTAGCTGAGCCTTACATCTACACCCTATATGTGTGAGTACTGCAAGTTAATTTATTCATCTGTTTAGTACTATATCTGCTGAGCTTGCTGACTTCTGTTAAATATCATAGACCAGGTGGATATCACATTTTGTAAAATGTGAATCTGTTGTTGGAGTCCACATCGACTAGGTTTAGCCTCATTCATAGGTCTGTATAGAGATGGGTTCAGAGGAGAAGCGGTCAGTTGTGGTAGCCATGGGGCACTCTTCTCTATGGATATGCTCTGAAGAAGGGGGCACTGCCCCATCTGCAGGACCATGGCAGAGTTCCAGGCTCAGCTGGTGGCAGCAAAGGTAGAAATATCTCGGCTGTGTCACCAGCTCAACTGGTGCCCAGCCTCCACATCCTCACTCCCCCAGAAACCAACTGGTATATGGGGGGGTGGCGAGTGGTAGGGAGGAGGAGGTTGAGCAGGGATAGCCCTAAGGAGGTTATCCAGCCCAGTACCATCCAGGTGGCAAACTGCTTCACACCCCTACAGGAGGCTTAGGCAACTGAATCCACAGAGGGGACTCCAAATCTGTTGGTGGGAACAGGCAGGACAGCATAATGGCATCCAAGGGAGCAAGCCTACCAGGAGTATCTTAGTGGTTAGGGACTTAATGATTGGGGGTAGGAGAGGGTGGGGGGTTGGATGGGAGGGGATGATCTGGTGCCTTCCTAGTGCACCACCATCCAGGATTTAGACAGGGCAGGGAGGATGGTGGAGAGGGAGCTGGAGTTGCTGGCACAGCTGGGTACCAATGATCTGGCAAATCAGTCAGTGGAGATGGTGAAGCAGAACTTCTATAGACTTGAGGAGAGATTGGCGCCACACTCAGCTTCCCTGGCCTTTTCTGAAGTCCTCCCTGTGTGGGGCAGGGAGGGGAAGAAGGTTAGGATAAGGAGTGATGTAACAGAGGAGTTTAACTGGTGGCTTAAGGGTTGGTGTCAGGAGAAGGGGTACCACTTTGTGAGGGATTGGGAGGGACTTCTGGGACAGTAGACTCTTCAAGTGTGACAGACTTCACATGCAAGAGAGGGGGGCCCATGTGCTGGAGCAGAAGTTTGATGTCTATATCAGATGTTTAAACTGAATGTGGGGAGACTGGGACCAGGGGAAACATGGCAGCAGCTGAGAGGAAGGGGATACTAGTTAGTACTCCCCCATATATTGGGGCTTGTAGCAGCACAGAGGATACAAAGAGAGTCGTGGCCCTAACTGGACCAGCTGAGGGGACACTGGAGAAGGGGAATGCAAAGTGTGTAAACACCAAGAAAAACAAAAGGTTGAGAGTACAAGGAACATAAAAGGATAGTAGCAAAGAAGGATCAGGGTCAGATGGAAGGGGGTATGCCTTAATGCCAGGGGCCTGGGTAACAAAACCAGCAAGCTCCAGGTGTTGATGACAAACACTGAGGTGGACCTGGTGGCCATCACAGAAAAGTGGGCTTTGGAAAATAACAACTGAAATCTGACACTCCCTGGGTACTCAGTGTTCAGAAGGGATAGAGGAACACGTAGAGGGGCAGGACTAGCCCTTTTTGTCAAGGATGGCATCCAGGTAGTAGGTGATGGGTGCATCAGGGGTAGTAATGGAGAGACAGTGTCGCTATAGGTGCAATTCACGGCAGCCTCAGGCAAGAAACTGCACTTGGGGATGATCTGTCGCCATCTGGAGCAAGAGGAAGGGAGGAACAGAGAGCTCAGGAAAGAACATGAAAGAGGGACAACAAAGGGGAAAGTAGTGGTGGTGGGTAATCTGAACCTGCCAGACATCAATTGGGATGTTCCAGAGGCCAGGAGCACCATAAGTCAGGCCTTGCTGGATGCCTTCCAGGACTGTCTACTGGTGCAGCTAGCTAAGGAACCCTTGAGGTAGTTGGTTCCACCAAGCCACATCAACACCAAAGTTGTTGACATGTGGCTTGGCAACATCTCCAGTATCGACAGGTGAAATTTCACCTGTCAGACATTGTGGATTTTGTATTGAGGGGGCTGCAACCCCGAACCTCTGCTCCAACCCCATTTCTATGTAACAAACTCCGAGTCTGAGTTTGTTCAAATGGGGAATCACTCAAGTGGCGAAATTTTGTTGGCGGTCCATTACAGTGACAATCGGAAACCTGGTTTTAGATTGTCGCGGACAGGTTTTGGCTTTCAAATGTTGTTGTTTTGACGGTATACGCAGGTGGTCTGCAATCCTTAATGTGGTGCTCACCAACTCAGAGATGGTACTGTAAGAGCTGTGAGAACAGGGGAGCCACTTGGGAACAGTGACCATAATTTCATTTGGTTCGAGCCAGCTGTTGGGACCAGAAACCCCCAATCAAGAGCTGAAGTGTTTGATTTTTGAAAGGGTGGACTTTGACAGGCTGCGGGAATGGTCAGGGAAAAGTTAGTTGGATTGGACAACATGGGGGGATGGAAGGGACCGTAATAAAGTGAGTCATTCTCAAGGAATCTGAGTTACGGTATGCATGAGAATGGTAACCAACAAGAACAGGTTTAAGAAACTGTTATAGTTCTCAGCAAGAGTCAGGGAAGCAGTAAGGGAAAAGAAAAAGGCCTTCTGCAATTATAAAGAAAAGCAGGGGGAGGAAAAATGGGGAGACAACATACGGAAAAAAGGGAGGCAAAGAGAGCAGTTAGGGAGTCAAAAGCAGATACACAACTGTGTATTTCAGAGGGGATCAAGAATGGAGAAAAATAGTTCTTCTGAATTGTTATGCAAAAAAAGGAAGAAAGCAGGGGAAATTGTAAGTCTAGCTGGGGGAAGGGGTAGAGTGACTGAAGGGGATGGGCAAAAGGCCGTCATCCTTTATGATTACTTTTACTCAGTCTTCAGTAGGGAGAATGGTGGGCCCCTGCCAGACAGTGGCATCAAAGTGGCAGTCCTAAATACAGATATAGCCCCGGGACCAGATGGGTTGTATCCGAAATTACTCAGGGAGCTGGCAGTGATACTGGCTGAACCCTTGGTGGGTCTGTTCAACCGCTCACTAAGAATGGGGCGGTCCCTAAGGACTACAGGTTGGAGGATGTAATTCCACTTCATGGCTGGGGGGGGAGACAAGGAACAAGGGGAACTACAGACCTATTAGTCTTATCTCTGTTGTAGGGAAGCTGATGGAGTCACTGGTCAAAGGGGACCTCAAGGATGACTTGGAGAGCAGCGATGTCCAGGATAGTAAACAGCATGGATTCATGGCAGTTAGGTCCTGTCAGACTAATCTGATAGGTATCTTTGAATAGGTGATGAGGGGATTAGATAGAGGCTATGCTGTGGATTTGCTGTACATTGACTTCAGCAAGGCTTTTGACTCGGTGCCTCACAGATGCTTGGTGAAGAAAATGAAGGATCTGGGTGCAGCTAAGGTCATATTGAACTGAGTAGATAGCTGGCTAAAGAGGCGGCAGCAGAGGGTTGTGGTAGGCAGGGTCAAATCAGAATAGAAGATCACGAGTAGGGTACTACAAGGATCTGTCCTAGATCCAGTCCTCTTCAATATGTTCATCAGCAACACTGGTATGGGAATCCAAGGCAGGTTGCATCCCTTCACAGATGACAGTGAGCTCTGTTGGAGGGTGGATAATGATGAGAGAATCACAAAAATGCAGAATGACTTACAAAAGCTAGAGGGGTGGTCCATGGTTTGGCAGTTAAAAATCAGTGCCAGAAAGCGCAAGGTAATACACTTAGGGAACAAAAACCCCAGGACAGTGTACTGGATGGGTGGGGTGAGACTTAACACTACAGCTGAGGAATGAGACCTTGGAGTTATCATCAGCTGCTCTCAAACAATTGAGCCAGTGTAACAAGGCGTATAGCAAAGTGAGTAGGATGCTGGTATATATCTGGAGGGGTATTGGTAGTACAAGGGAAGAGGTAATACTTCCCCTATATAGACCCTTGGTGAGACCACATCTGGAGTACCGTGCCCAGTTCTGGAACACTCACCTCAGGAAAGACAGGGATAGGCTGGAGACAGTGCAGCACTGGGCAACAAAAATTATTCTGGGCCAGTAGGGCAGGTCCTGTGAGGAGCACCTTAAGGCACTGAATATGTACAGTACTTGCTGGAGACAAGAAGGGAGAAGGGAGATATGATAGAGGCCTTCAAGTCCCTAAAGGGAATTAACAAGGTGAATTATGGGGAACTATTTAGCTTGAATACTAGTTTGCAGTCATGTGGACATGAGTAGAAACTGGCAGCAGGGAGGTTCAGGAGGGACATGAAGAAGTATTATTTTACAGAAAGAGTATAGGAGCCATGGAACAGCCTTCTAGCTGAAGTGGTGGGTGCTAAAACCTTTAGTGGCTTCAAGCACAGTTGTGAAAGAATGAAGGGTATAATGGGGTCTTGGGGTGGCTGAAATGGGAGGAGAATGGGGGGGGAGGGCTAAGACCTTAGAGGGACACTAATTCACAATGCAAAACAGGAAACTCAGGAAGACTAGATTGACCATTGCTCTTTTTCTGCCGTCATTGACTATGTTTCCAATTACACACAACAAATTCACTGCTGACATCAGCAGAACTCTACACAAAATTTCAACAGAATTGTTTCTTTTTGTATAAAGACAGAAAATGTATTTAAGTTGACCTTTGTAAAAAAAAATTCTAAATTAATACGATCTCATAGGTTAAAACATGATTTGGAAGGTTGCAAACATCGGTGGGATGTAGATGCCCTGACTGAAGAATGAACTTTAGTACACGTTGCTTAGGAAAGCAAGTGGTGACCTTTAGACCTAGTGTTCGTCACTATTTCTTATACAAAGCAAACGGACTGCAATCCTAGTTTAATATGGTCACATACATGTGGTTTGTAAAGAATAAACAAAAGTAGCAGTGCTCTCTCAAAAAACAGTCATTAGCTTTGTGTGGGTCATAACCACTGCAGTCACCTGATGTTATTTTCGTTATGTTGCCTGTCTGCGAATATCTATATATGCCTATATGTATGTGATGGTAAGCACGTTCTTAACTTACCTCAAGATGTTAACAGAGCTGTCCAAGCACAGGTTTTGTGTGACACAGTCTCCACAAAAGTTTCTGAGTACATTTTCACCTCCCACTTTCGCAGATCTGTCTAGGTACCCTGTACATTTTAGTTTGTCTGAAGAATATATTTTAATTTTTGGCTTGTATTGCAGACTAGGCCCCATTGCGTTATTTAATGTTGTCGCTCTTAGGGTGTGGTTATGGTATCTAGTGAACAGGGACACTGAGATTGAACGACTGCAAAAACAGCGACTCAGTCTCAGCGCCTGTGTTCTAGGCTACCCTGAAAGGGTAGCGACGGGCAACAAGGAAGGTAACTGGAACCCACCATGAGGGACAGAAGGGGGGAGGGTATGGGGGGCAGTGCAGCAGAAAGCTGCCGAGCTGGCCTTGTGGTGTGGTGGTGAGGGAGGCTGGCTGTGGTGGGGAGGGTGCAGGGTTCAGGTCTGGGGCGGCATGACAGATTTTTGCGGTTGCGCCGTCTGCTTATTTTTTTTACAAGTTTCACACCCCTTCCGACGTGCACCCCCCTGGAGTTGAGAATCTTTAGTTAGGGGAGGTGTGGGGCATGAGTGCCGGAGACATAGCCCCCTACATAACAAGTCGATCCTGTTGCCGTGTTGTTTTCACTGTGAGTGTACATTGGCATTTTTATTTTCAGTGATGTACACTCGACCTAATGGTGATCACCAGGTTATCACATAGAATCTGTGGTTATGACTATAACAGTGTCCAGTAAGTCTCTGATGTGCAGGGCCCTTTTTGTACTGGTGCTATAATTAATTGTGTGCAAATAAAAGGCAGGGGACTACTCTAGTTATGAAAATATTACACATACTAGGCAGCTAGAGTCACTTGAAAAAAGTGGCATATGTATAAAATACTTTTGATGAAGCAAGCAATAACACACACCGAGATGTGGGTTACGTACTGATAAGAGCATGCCCGGGGTGTACTAAGGCACAAGGTGCTTGCGCTGAGTGCCTTATGCCCCTGGGCGTGATCTTATCAACACGTAACCCACACCTCGGAGTGTGTTATTGTGCTTATAAAATGGGCTGTAAGTAATTATAGAAAAAGAAAAGAAAGTGAGATATAGTAAAATGTAGATTTCATTAAGGCACATACTGTAGTAAAACAATAGTAAAAAAATAGTCCTCTGCAAAGGTCTTCCTATGTATTCATAAGGTAGAAAAGTATAAAAATATGATACAGTGTATGTAAGCTTGTTCTCCCCCTTCCTACAAACCTTGTTCATTTTAAGGTTTTCTTGTTTTGTTTGTTTTTTTGTCGCTTTGCTGACAGCGAGCGTGTCTCTTTGCGGCCACCGTCTGGAGCGGTTTCCATTTTTTACAGTTTTAAAACTGTAACTACCAGTGGCTTCGAGATCTTTTATTTTTTATCTTACTGCTTTTCTTTTAGGTGCTGTTATGGAGAGAGGGGCTGGGTTGCTAAAGCGGGTAACTGTTACCGAGTGGCTCTGTGAAGAAAGGAGATCGCGCTCGTGTCATGAGCTGCAGGTTCATTTGGTTTTTAAATATTTATGCTTCTGCTATTATGTGGATTTGGCAGAAAATGGTAACTTTCATTGAGTCTGTCAGGAGAAGGGATTTTCGGATCAAGCACATCAGTTATCATTTCTGTGTGTGTCCCACGGCTTTCCGACTGATGATGCTGTCTTGCCATGATTGTTAGCTGAGTAGTTTTGGTGGAACAACAGTGGCATGCAATGATTTGCACCTGTACTGCATCTTTCTTGGCACAAGTAGTGCCCGTTGAAGAGATACATGCTGATAAGGACACGGCTGGAAATGCTTTCTAAACAATCAGCATTTAGGATTTCTTGTATCCATTTTATAAATTGAGATAAAGTGCACCATGCATCAGTCAGCTGACAGTTGTCTAAAACAAAAAAAAAATCAACTTATACTACTAAGTTGTTAACTTTTTGTTCATTGTAGGTGCATATAAACATACAGCAATAAATATGTATGCTATTATTCTAGCTGTTACATGTTTTCTATTTGATAGCATGCTTGTGTTTTCTTGTGGGTGGATCCTCAAGGGGTGGTCATGAATGCAAATGAACTAGTTCAAAACAGAATCACTTTTAGATTGAGAAACTCTAACAAACTAGGAGCACTAGAGGAGGCAAGCCCTGCATATCATACACATGACTAGAAGCATGCAATATGTGCAACTGGGATGTGCCAGGGCACTGACAGGGTGATATTCAATGGTGCTGCACCATGGCTCAGCACCGTTGAATATCGCTCTGTGGCCACCCACATTGTGCATGGTGCAGTGGCACTGCACCAGTGCAAGTGGCCAGAGAGGGGCAGGGGGATGCGCTAGCACAAGTGCCATTGCGCTAGGTGCATTAACCGCGATATTCAAAGGTGCACATGAAAATGGGGCCATTATGCATGCAAGGTGCAAATGGGACCATTTGCATATCGTATACCCCATTTGCATGCAGGTGCACGTCGGCGACTTCGCGCTGGCACCTGCCAGGCTGCAGCCATCAGGGACCGACACCCCTGCACAAGCGTAAAGTGCCCCACAGCCCGATCGCAGAGCATAAGTATAAATATAATAAACTCTTATATCCCTGGTGGTCCAGTGGACCGCTCGCAGCCCAATTGCGGGCATAAGTATAGAAATAATAAACACCTATATCCCTGGTGGTCCAGTGGACTGCTCACAGCCCGATCACAGGCAGAAGTCTGAAAAAAGATTAGATCCCATCCTTGGTGGTCCAGCAGTACCCTGCTCCCCACCCTCCCACTGAGCTCCGCCACCCCGTTCCCCCCATCAGCGGCAGGCGGCAGTTCCCCACCTGCATGCCGCCCGGCCGCCCACCGAATGACTGCATACAGTACAGCTGTACGCCCATTGGTCCACAGTGTGGGCTAATGGGCATGCAGACCGTACAGTACTACACAGTCCAGATAAGTCACCGGGCAGCTTGCGGGTGGGGAGCTGCCGCCCACCGCTGACCAGTGGGGGAGCAGGGTGGCAGGGCTCAGTGGGAGGGGGTACCGCTGGACCACCAGGGATGGGATCTAATATTTTTTTAGACTTCTGCCCACGATCGGGCTGCGAGCGGTCCACTGGACCACCAGGGATATAGGTGTTTATTATATTTATACTTATGCCCGCGATCGGGCTGCAAGCGGTCCACTGGACCACCAGGGATATAGGGGGTTATTATTATCATACTTATGCCCATGATCGGGCTGCGAGCAGTCCACTGGACCACCAGGGATATGGGACTGTTTATGTCCTACTTCTGCCTGCGATTGGGCATGGGGGGCGCTACCCGACGGAGGGTACTGCCGGAGCTCGGGTGGCCACCACAGCTGGCAGCTGCCGTGTTGCGCCCTGCAATATGGCAGCTCACCTGTGGGTGGCCAGCTGTTGCTCCTTTATTTTTTGGAACAACTGTAGCGGCGATGTAGGGGTTGCATCTGCATGAGGCTCTGCACATCCCGGGCTGAATATTGGGATGTGCGGGGTATGCATGGGCACGCCCCTACTTGCGCCAGACAAGAGTTATCTGATGCACCCGGCACATTGGGATTTGTTACGCACTTCCCTTTGAATATCGTGCCGGCGCATCTGTGGGTTGCGCATGGTGCAACTGTGTTGCGCCATGCGCAACCCTTCGGAATATCCCACCCTCTGTGTATATTCATTGTATACCATGGCCCAGATATTCAAACTGCACCGGGCTGTGGCGCAAGCCTGGACACAGTGCAGCTTGGCTGTGCAGGGGCGTTGACTGGGCGATATTCAACGGAGCTATGCCATGGCACAGCATCGCTGAATATCGCACCCTGGCCACCTGCAGTGCACGTGGCGCAGTGGCACTGCGCCAGTGCAAGTGGCCAGAGTGGAGCAGGGGGATGCGCTAGCACAAGTTCCGTTGCACTAGGTGCAGCAACCGTGATATTCAAAAGTGCACATGCAAATGGGGCCATAATGCATGCAAAGCGCAAATGGGGCCATTTGCATGACATTATGACCCCATTTGCATGCAGGTGCACCGATCCCTGGCGACTTGCACCTGGCGCCCTGCCAGGCAGCAGTCGTTGGGGACCAACGTCCCCTGCACATTGCGGCAATGTGCCCCTCTGCCCGATCGAGGGCATATGTAGAAGAGATACACATCCAATATCCCTGGTGGTCCAGTGGACTGCTCGCAGCCTGATCGTGGGCATATGTAAAAAAAAGCAAAGTCCAATATTCCTGGTGGTCCAGTGGACCGCTCGCAGCCCGATCGCAGCCATATGTTACAAAAAAGCAATGTCCAGTATCCCTGGTGGTCCAGTGGACCGCTCGCAGCCCGGTCATGGGCATATGTTACAAAAAAGCAATGTCCAATATCCCTGGTGGTCCAGTGGACCACTCGCAGCCCGTTTGTGGGCATATGTTACAAAAAAGCAAAGTCCAATATCCCTGGTGGTCCAGTGGACTGCTCGCAGCCCGATCGGGGGCATATGTAATAATAAGGAGAGCTCCATGGTACCTCCTCCCCACCCGCCCACTGAGCCCCACCGTCCGCTCCCCGGTCAGCGGCGGGCGGCAGCACCCCACCCACCCCGCCACCTGCCGAATGACAGTGTACGGTAGGGCTGTATGCACATTGGTCCACATATCTGGACTGTGAGTATGGTATGGGCTGCACACCCATTGGCTCATGCTGTGGACCAATAGGCATACAGCCCTACCGTGACTACCGTCAGTAAGCAGGCAGGTGGTGCTGCTGCCCGTCACTGACTGGGGCGGCGGCGTGGCGCCAGTGGTCGGGTGGGAGGGGGTACCATGGAGCTCTCCTTATTATTACATATGCCCGCGATCGGGCTGCGAGCGGTCCACTGGACCACCAGGGATATTGGACATTGCTTTTTTGTAACATATGCCTGCGATCAGGCTGTGAGCAGTCCACTGGACCACCAGAGATATTGGACTTATAATTTTTACACAGATGCCCACGATCAGGCATGAGGGGACGCCACCACGAAGTTGCAGCCAGAGCTCAGGTGGCCACCCACAGGTGGTAGCTGCCATGTTGCGCCTTGCAGCTCACCTGTGAGTGGCCAGCTGTTGTTCTTTTTTTTTTTGGCTCACCTGTGTGCAGCACAAGTAGGGGTTGTGCGTGCATGGACTCAGCACATCCCGGGCTGAATATCAGGATGTGCGGAGTATGCATGGGCACGCCCCCCACACCTGCACCGAATACATTACTGATGCGCTCCCGCGCATCAGGATTTGTGCCAGGCACAATCCCCATTTGAATGTCGCACCAGGGCGCATTAGTGGGTTGCGCATGGTGCAACACTGTTGCGCCATACGCAACCCTTCTGAATATCCAGGCCCATGTGTTTATCTAGTACCCCACTGATTTCTGTGCTGTATGCCGTCTGGAACTCTCCTATTATAATATGCTGATTTTGTCTGTAACTCTCCCGGGTCATGCCTAAAAACAGACAATGTTGTTTAGTGCACTTACCCAGTCAACAAAATAAATAAATAAATATTTTTGCTTTTCAAATTAAAGCTTGGAGCCAGGACAACAGAGAATAGTTATATTGATAAAGTCTGCAATTATTGATGTTTTAAAATATTATCAATAATCACATGACCATTAAAAATATCTTAAATATGTATATATTTAAATTGTAGGCTCTTTTTGTCTCATTCAGACTCACTAAAAAGGTTCTCATTTATATTGCTGAACATAAGCCATAGAAAAATTACTACAATCTCATTAGGAAAATAGCAAAACATTTTCATTTCATATTCAGTGATCCTAATATTGTCTACAACTTTTTCAGGATGTACCTGTGAAGGATGCAAAAGACGGTAATGTGAGATGCAGAACAGAACCAAAAAATATGCAGAGGAGAACATGATAAAAACAAAAAATATAAAAAAAGACCTTATAATCCATGCTTGGACAGAGGAATAAGTATGTAGAAAATGGAAACTGTGGTAAAATTGCACGTTACAATGATAAACATCATACCTGAACAGACATACAAATTAAGAACATTAGTGGGAGTGGAGGGAAAATACAACTTTCTTCTTAAAAGTGGTCCCAAATGACTTTAGAGACTCTTTCTCACCTCCTTTGAGTGGCACATGGCTCTTTAAAATATCATTAATCAAGAAGCAACACATTGGCAGGGATGAAAGTCCCAAGGAAGTTTGAAGACATTCAATAAAGCACAACAGGATGTTGGTTGTTAGGAAACTATTATTACATATGCCTTGGGTGGTTTGCCTTTTGCCTTAAACCACCCAAGTAGTGGGTAAATCCTATGATGCCTCATATCCTGGACTGCTTTATTGCAAATTTAAAATAGATCCCAGTTTTATAAAGTTTCAAAAGTATAAAATCTTCAGTTGACAAGAAACGCATGTACTAGAGACACCATAAAAATGTGCTTTAGGAACTTAGTTTGTACCATGTATGGAGACCAGAGTTGAAGCACTGAATGTATTATGTCTCGCTCCATAAAGAGGAGTTTTATATAATATATATATATATATATATATATATATATATATTATTTATTTATCTGAAAATTAGTAACCCTGGAAAGACAGACCAAGCCGAGGTTCATTTAACAGTGTGACCCGGGGGAAGGTAATAGGGGCTACAAAATACATAACATAGACACAGTTCACAGTTATGATAAAGTAATAAAGTGCAATCAGAGAATACAACTAAATAAAGGAGTAAGTGCAAAATGAGCAATCAAGGTAGAATCAAGCTGACCTGGTGGCACAGAGGGCTGAGGCACTGGACGCCTTATCTTGTGCTGTGCTGGTGACCCGGATTCGGGAACAGACTCAGGTCACTCAGGGGTCAGCCGGGGTGAGGAAGGATTGAGTGTCCGCCGACAGCTTTCCTTCCTTGGGGGTGGGGAGATTCAGCATTGCGCTGTAGATTGACACCCAGCAGAGGCTGGGGGTCAGCACAGGTGCGATGCTAAAGAGGGGTGGACCCACATACAGGGCATATGACTGCCTCTATGGAGGTGGAGACAGTCACCCCGCCCATTGCACGCGCATGGGTCCGGAGAGAAAATGAAAAAAGGTTCAGAGCTGTCACGCTCAATGATGGCAGGCTGTGCCTGCACCTCCCTCCAGCGATGTAGGTGTTGGCTTCCAGGGGTGGGGGAGGCCGGTGTCCCTTGCCACCGGCCCTATCATGGGGGGGCAACCCGTGGGGATAGCTGGTTGGGGTGGGTGTAGGGAAAAGAAGCCTGCGCCCGGGAGAAATAGTCCCCTCCAAGGGAGAGGCAGAGCTGCATGACACTCCAAGGAGGCGAAAGTATGTATGGAAAAAGTAGAATCATCGACATAAGGTGTTTCAGCCATCCAAAACACTGGGGTAGGAGACAGATGCAAGGGGAACAGTTGGGTCAAGGGAAAACAGGAGCGGGAGAGGGTAGGAGTTTCAGTTGATACCTGAGGGAGCCAGTGAAGTGGAGGGAAGAGGAAAGTTGGTTCCAAAGTGTTGAGAGACAATAGGAAAAGGCTGATTCTCGGGACAGCGCTTTGGCACTACACATCCCAGGAACCGCAATGCCTATGCTAGAATGCCAGGTGGCATATTGCCTTTGCCCATATCAGCATCAACAAACTGACTGTCACACCAATATGGGTGAGCCCCCTTCAGCAGAGGGCCTGGTCTTGTTGACAGCCAGTCATTGGACCCTGAGCCAAGATATCGTAAATTCTATTTTGAACTTGTCTCAGTAAGGGATGCCTCTAATTATATAAAAAAGGTGCAAGGTAAAACCAGAATTGGGGGTGATTCAATGAAGCTATTTGCCCTGGTTGTTGAGGAACTCTCCTACTCCATTTCCAAAATTTTTAACTTCTCTGTGCAGTACCCCCTGTTCCCCAAAAAGTGGAAATTCGCACAGGTTCCAGTCTTTAAAGGCGGAGACCATTACAACCTTGCCAGTTACAGGCCAATTACCGTATTCTTCCCCCATCCAAAGCCCTTGAGACAATAGTGTCCGATCAACTTGGCTCATACCTTAAAAAATGCAAAACACAGTGTCCCCAACAGCATCGATTTTGGACAAAACATAGCACCAATACAGCACTAATTAAGTGTTCCAACTTCGCCCTTAATTGAGGCTCTTGACAATGGAGACAAGGATGGCACCATCTATATTGACTTGACAAAAGCCTTTGACTTGGTCAGTCATAAACTCCTTCTTAGCTAACTCTGAGGCCTAGGCCTGTCACTAGACAGTCACCTGGTTCCAGAGTTATCTTACTAATCATACTCCACACATGAAGATAGATGGCTCCTTGTCAGACATTTGCAATGTATCCACTGGCATTCCCCAGAGTTCCATTCTGGGCTCCCTACTAATTGACTTATTCATAAACCACCTGCCTGATCCTGTCAGTCTGCAAATGTACTTCTCTGTGCAGCCCTAACCCACTGTTTCCACCCTATCATCTATCTGTACAACACCAGGAGTATGGCTTGGAATGTCCCTGAATCGCCTTTTTGTCATACTTAGCTGGGGGCAGGTGTTCATTTGCTGGTGGGGCTGCTGCCCAGTTAAATGAACTGTCTGAAACTCTGCTAAATCTGCCTAAGTTTGACCAGTTTAAGGGAGCACTACAGGCACCTCAACAGTTCATTGCAACTGTAACCACCTATCATCCTAACTACATCCTTCCCCGTGTACACTTTGTACTGTGTCAGACTCTGACTGTAAGGCCAAGTGCCATATGCTTGTTTTACACTGTTTTTGTTTTCCTGCCTTATTGTAAAATTATAGATAATTGATCTAGTTCTAGCCTGTTTATCATGTACTTGTTTGACCATTTCATACTTGTTTGACTATATTCCACTAGAATTTGTTTTTTGTGTTTGTTATGTTACCCTGTAATCTCTGTTGATGACATGGAACCTTTGTAAAGGAGCACTTGTGCACAAAGGTATTCTCCAAAATTTCAATGAATAAATAAAAAAGCCAAGCTTTTAGCCCATTTGTTAATGCCTTCACCAACTAAACATTCCACAAACTAACAGGGATGAGTGCACAGCAGTCAAGATTCTGAGGAGGGCACAGTACCACAACTGCCCTATTGAAAGTGGTAGGAGATTTTCAGGAATGTGTAGGCAAAAGGCAAATGGTGGGTGCGGTGTTCACAGATTTAACAAAAGGGTTTGATACGCGTGAGTATGATAGTCCACTGAACAAATTGGCACTTTGGGGTGTTTCCGTGCCTGTATCACAATGGCTGGGAGACTACCTAAGGGAAAGGACCCAGTTGGTTTCCCTGAATACTCACAATTCTGATTATCTACCTGCTACCATTGGAGTTCCTCAGGGATTCATTTTGGGACCGTTACTGTTTAATATATACATGAACTCACTGCAAATCCCATGTCATCTTGCAAATTACCATCTTTACGCAGATGACACTATTCTTTATGTCACTGGATACTCCATTGTTCAGATACAGCAGACCCTTCAGTAAGTAGTCTTTTAATAGACTGCAGGATTTCCTGTATCATCATAAATTGATCTTGAACCCAAGAAAATCAAATGCTATTTGGAAATCATACCAGGAATTTGGTTTTATGTGGGAATCTTGATATTGTCACCTACGTGGGGGACAAACTTGAAAGAGTTCCATCATATAAGTATCTGGGATGGTGGACTGGTGAGGGACTCCAGTGGGATGTCCATGTAGAACAGGTTATAAAGAATCTACATAAACAATTGGATTTACTACACTGTGTGAAAGGTGATTTACCTACTGAAGTGAGATGAAGAATTGTTGAGGTATCTGTTTTGCCCATCATTAACTATGGGGATATTGTGTATGGGGAGCTACAGGGACATTATTGCATAAACTTGATATTTTGTGTAATAAGTTTGCAAGATTTGTGTTAAATGCTCACTGGAGAAAACATCGTTGTCTACTGTATTGAGAATTAGGTTGGCCTGGATTGGGAAATTGCTGGAATTGGCATGTTATAGAAATGATGTACAAAATTTATAATAAAAAAAAAACAGTCATCTAACTACATTTTAGAAACTATGGAAATCAGGAAAGGTAGACTGAACTCAAGATCCTCTGAAGGAATTGAATTTTGTAATAACCCAAGAAGTTATGTAGGGGCATCATTTAGTTATAGAGGGCCAGTCGCCTGGAATTATTTACCAATCCATCTTAGAAGTAGTATAAATACAATTCAGTTTAGCAATATAAAGAAATAGTTGATCCAAGAAAGTTTTAAACCCCAGAGTTCTTGCCTTGAATTTGGGATAGGGTAACTGTTCTTCTTTTTATGACGCAGAGCAGTCTTAGCGTTAACATATGTAATAATATATGTGCTTAACGAGGATAGTAATATATATGTCTATAAGTAGTGTATTTAAGTGAAATTACAATGTTTTATCTTCATTTTATATGCATAGATAGTCTATGTCTATGTAACACAGAACCTTGCGTTTATGGTAACTATTGTAAATGAACCTCGCAGCTCAGGTGGGATTGTGACCATGTTCATGTTTCTTCTGTATTGATTAACATGAATAAACATGTTACTACTTATTACTACTTACTACTGCTACATTCCAAATCATTGGTGCACCCCTTTTCTTTGACAACCTAACGGCGAAACAGGAAAAAAGACCATTACGACAATATTCGTGGTAATGGTCCTTTTCCCTGTTTCCCGCTTTCTCCATAGTGTTCCGCCCCTCCCCGACCAACTCCAACCTGGAGCGGAATCCAAAGTCTGGGTGTGTGGGGGCAGAGCCTCCATCATGGTGTGGGGGCACAGCCCCCATAGAAAACACCCTTGAACAGGCGGCACAATACCTGCATCGGTATTGTGCCATCACTGTGAGGGAGGTCGGCATTGTCGCTGTGGACCAAACTTGGTGCATCCCCAAACCATAGGTGTTGCTTTGGAGAATGTACTGTCCCCTGACTCTTTAATCTGGATTTTGAAATCCCTAGCAGATTCCTCTCAGTGGATAGAAGTGGAGGGCTAGACCAGATCATAAAAATACCAAGAGAACTTTCAGGTAGTCGGGAACCAATCCAGGAGGGCTCTGTACATTAGCAAAGCAGTTGTGAAATGGTATGCCACTGAAATGGCAACCAGTGCAGCTTCTGGAGCATATGTGGGATATGCTCAGAAGTTTTAACTCCAGCAGTCTGCCTGGCTGTTGCAATCTGCACTATCTGCAGGTAATGCACCAACTTTCTATTTGAAACATATTTGAAATATTATGATTTACTCATAATATTTCCTCTCAGAATGATGTCCTGCCAAATGGACTGGCGTCTCTTTGGCTGTGAGTTGCACTGCTGTTCAGGACACCCAGTGTCAAAACTAACTTTGCTCACTAGACTGGTAGAGGTGCACTACTCATGAAAGTGAAGCATCTGGAGACATAATTGATGGGAAATTGAGCATCTGACCACCAGGGAAA
Organism: Neoceratodus forsteri; assembly: GCA_016271365.2. Classification (NCBI taxonomy): domain Eukaryota; kingdom Metazoa; phylum Chordata; order Ceratodontiformes; family Ceratodontidae; genus Neoceratodus; species Neoceratodus forsteri. The sequence continues at coordinate 46,441,966 of JADMNL010000024.1, read as the reverse complement.
AGACATATGATGCCCCACCATAAGAGAAAAGTGCAACAGTCTGCTAATGCTGAACATTTTGATCTTAGGCATACACTCCGAGACCACTTTCGTCTGTCTGTCTGTCTACTTAGCTAGAGAATAAATGACGTGTATGTGTATTGTACAAGGATATATACAATGGGTGGGATATTCAGACTGCGCCAAAAAGATGCACAGTAGTGGGAGCAGGCACAAGTCCAGTGTGCCATGGCATAACGGGCGCGATATTCAAACCATGTGCAGGCCAAGTATATAGAATATCATGCCCAATGCGCAAGGCCCCCATGAGCTGCACAACCAGACATGAGCAGAACGGGCCACCAGCCCATGAACCCTGGCACCATCCAACAGCAGACGTGGGCCAGCAGTCCCCATCCGCTGGGCAAGGTGCCCCTGCACTGTCCCCCGGCAGACAGAGACCAGAACACAAGGATGGCCAGGACCCACCCATGCCATGGCACCACACCAATGCTGACCACCCCCAGTACAGTGATCCTGAGACACCCAGCCCAGAAGCATGACCAAACAGTGCATGGCACCAAAGGTATGCCACCACCACCGTGACAATGCAACCCATTGCCCCATGGCACCATGCACAACATCCCCACCGTGACCCCTTCCCGCACGTGGCGACACCATCCACTGACACCACCACAGAACACACAAGGCCCTCCTGCATGGCCCCCACAGAGGCACATCAAGGAGGTCGACCTGGCATCAGTACCCGAGGGACCCTGCACATGACAAGTACCGCCCCGGATGCTGCCACCAGCAGGAAGGCACCCTGAACACCCACCCATGCACACACCCCAACCCAGCACTGGCCCCACCAGACAGCACAGCACCCTACTGTGGCACATGGGGGCATGCATCACACAGGAGGCAACACAGGGAACATACAAAGCCCCCCACCAACACAGTCCCAAGGGTACCCCATCAAACAGCCACACATAGCAGAGCAACAGATGCTGCCGTCCTGAGTCCCATGGTGCCATGTACCTACAGCCTACACACCACCATGGTGCCGGTGAGCCTGCTGTGTGGTGTGCGCATCATGGACCAGGCCACTGCCCGCATGCAGCAGGACCCCATGTGACAATCACTAGACCACAGGCACTGCTCCAGACACCATAGACTGCATGAAGGGGGTCCTACAACAGCACCGCCCAAAGTGGCAACAGAGGCAGATGTGCAATAGACCAGGGGTTGGGATGCCAGCTGCCAGGGTGCCGTGCCCGGAAGATGGCTGGTATGGACTGCCACCGATGTCACGTCAGCATCCATGCATGCAGTGGTGGGGTCGGCACGACTGTGCAAACCACAGACATGCAAGGGGCACAGCCACATGGGCATGGCACATACCGCCAGGGGAGGCTGGGACATAGCACATGCACCATAGCCTGCTGCACACAGGCAAACAGTCCGCAGGGCACACCACACATTCCCTGGATAGAGCCCATGGCCCTCACCCACACCAGTGGAGGATCCCTGGCAGACACACCCATGACCAGGCCAGCATCACCCCACAGTTGCCATGCACACCACTGCAGCAAGGCACCATGTGCCCGCTGCAAAACAGAGACCGACACAGACATAGTTGGAAAAGCATGTATTAAGTAAAATAAACATCAACATAAACGATGTACAAATATATATATATATATATATATATATATATACACAGTGGGGAGGGATGTGCAAGGCCACAACAAGGGGGGGAAGGGTAGGGGACAATAGGAAAGGCAAAGGTGGGGAACATAGGGGTGTGCGGTACAGTCCAGGGAGGGAATGGTACAGTAAAGGTGCTGCAGGCCCTACTGGCGGCCCCTGTCATCCCTGTCCTCCCTGTGGCGCCTTCTGTGCCACCGATGGTCACCCCTATCCATTCCCTGCAGCAGCTCCAGCGTGGCCCGGGTGACCTGCAGGATCTCCTGGATGTTCCTTTCTAGGGCTGTCCAGCGTGGTCCACCTAGGACAAGGGAGCAGAATCAGTATGAGTGACTGGCCAGACCAACGCAGCCCACCCAATGTGCATGGCATACATCAGTGGCCTGCGCCCCTATGATGGCATTCGACCACCCACAGTGGGTGCGCCCACATGATCCGCCTACCTGGGCACCTGCAGCTATGCAAACCACTGCACACCCCCACCGCCCATGCACTGCACAGCACCATTGTGGCCGTCCGGCATCATGGCAATGCAGTGGGATGGCAGTGGCACAGCCAGGTGCCTAGTGCACACACAGCCCACTTGCGACACCCACGCACAAGTGCAGACCCACAAGACAGTGTGGAGGGCATGGTGGGATATGCACGGCTGTAGGGGCCATGAGCAGGGGGCCATGCCTCACCACATCCCCTGCAACCCACCATGCACAGTTGTAAAGGGAAACATGGCACTCACCTGCATCCCAGTCAGCAGGGCGCTGCTGACCCCTGGCACCACCACTGTGCCCTGCCTGCATGGCCACACCAACAGCGACGTCCTGCCCTCCATGCTCTGGGCCATCCGGGCCCTACAGCGATCCTCCGGGCCTAGTGTGGAAACATGGAGAAAGTCCCATCAGTACACTTCTGACCCATAGGCCCCCCCAAACAGTGCGTGCCCGCACAGCCCATCTGTGCTGAGGTGGCGCAGGGTGTACTCGATGCACCCCACAACCAGTAACACAGGTTCCGTGCCCCACCCCCACCCCCGGCGGCATGGCCTGCCGATCACCATGCCACCAGGACAGACAGATATTACTAGTGTGGTGAAGGAGCACCTACCTGTCCATGGCATGGCTCCCGGCCGGGCACGCACCTGCAGTCTCCCCAGGTGGTTGGGGTCACGCTGCTGGAGGTCCCCATAGTGGTGGCGACACTGCTCTGCAGTCCTGCTGCTCCCTGTGGCCTCCTCAAGGCCATCTGCCATCTCCTGCCACACCGCTGTGCGCGGCCTCAGGAGAGGAACCTGCCCAAACAGGGCACCTGCATGGGGCTCCACAAGAGCCACCAGGTTCTCCAGTTCCACCGAGGTCCATACTGGTGCTCTGGTGCACGGCATATTGCAGACACTGGCAAGCTCAAAATGGCGCTCGGTAGCACACGTGCTCCATGTGCGGAGGCAGCATGGTACTGCACTGCCAGTCGCAATCGCGCTGGCACCGGACTGTGCAATAGGGGGCAGCCATGCAGAAGCATGGTGCCTAGAGGGCAAAGAGCAGCTGCGGGGTCAAGGGTCTGTCCATGCACGGAGCGCCACAGCACTTTTGGGAGGCCCCTGCGTGGAGCGCAGTAGGGTGCATGTGTGTGATGCCATGCAGTGGCCTACCACGCTGAGGCACCATGGCGCCCATGGTGCACCATGGCAGGTGTGCTCCTTCGGACATATAGTGCATGAGCGCCACAGGCACAATAGTGGCAGTGCCCTGTACTGCCTCCCGTGCACAGTGCGTCAGCTGCACTGCTAGCGTAGGTGTCAGCACCGCGGGCATACGTGGTGTGGTGCCGATTGCGCACGTCACAGTGGTGCGCCATAGCCTGAGCATGCTCAACACCATTGCGCAAGACGCAACAGCATGATATTCAAACAGGTTACGCTAATCAGCTCATGAGCCATTCCATGGTGCACCCACTGTATTTGCATCCCATTACAGTTGCACATGCCCTCATTTGCATGCGATGCGCTGTAAAAGCGACCTGGGAATGCACAGGCCATGGATCGGTATTGCAGCCTTTGGAGGTAGGTGCCATGCTGTGGAGATGTGGGGACAGTGGTCTGGGAGGGCTGTATGGGACTGCACAGTTCATGGTAACACCTGTCTATTCCCTCAGGCACAAGCATGACCGAACATGAGGATGATGAGGAGCAGGGAAGGGTGCGGAAGAGGAGGCCCAACTTCACCAGGGCGGAATCAGATTCCCTGTTTGAGGCCTACCTCGACAGGGAGCCACTGCTTAGTGGACAGAGGGGCACAGCAGAGGCCCGTGTGGCAGCGTGGAGCGAGGTGGCACGTGCCATCAACCAGCAGGGCAGCCACCAGCATTCCATGCAGGAGTGCAAGAAAAAGGTTGGCATGGATAGAAGGCGGATTAAAGATAAGGTGGCTGCCATCAGGGCGGCGTGTACTGCCACTGGTGGGGACCAGCAGGACCATTCCCCACCTGACACCACTGGAGGAGCAGGTGGCCAGCAGCATGCGGCGTTGTGCCATTGAGGGTGTTCCCAGAGGAGGATTCCAGATGGGTGGCAGCCCATCACTACATGGTAGGACTGGTGCTGGCAGTGTGTGGGTGGCAGGGGGGGCAGGCCCCAGGGCCAGGCTGAACCACTAATGGTACTGTGTTCCTTTACAGTTCCTGAGCATCTGCATGGGGCAGCGGTGGTGGGTGTGTCCACCGAGGGGGCGGCCCTGGAACTGGTGGAGTGCCCATCCACCTCCACAGGTGTCCGAGGGACTGACAATCTGCAGCCCTGCACATCTGTCTGGACTGATGCCAGTGGTGCGGGTGTGGATATGGCCCTGGCTGTGTTCCAGTGTGATGCCACTTATGGTGTCCTGTGTGCTGAGACACAGATTGGGGCCGACTCCAGCACCAATGATGACGTGACGCACATCCCGGACAGTGTTGTTAGTGGGACACAGGGAGATGCCACGGATGCCATCCACCCAGGCGGATGTGCAGGCAGCACTGGCATGGTTGCCTGCACAACAGCCCTTGTCCAGGCTGCGTCTGCGGGTTAGAGTGGGGCAGCACTGGCATGCGGCCACGGTAGTGGGGCTGTTGTCGCCGCTGCAGCCACGCCAGTGGTGCCTGGCGATTGGCAGCCGGAGGGGCAGCATCAGCAGCTGGACAGTGTCAACATGGGGACAGGGGTGGGGGGGCAGCAGCAGTGCACCACGTGTGGACGTACCCCAGGATGGCAAGGGGCACTGTGCAGCAGGGCCAGGAACACCACAGGGGACAGCATGCTGGCCATGTAGATGACCCCTCGGACAACCACATCCGTCTTCTCCAGGCCGCTGTGGATCAGCAGGTGTAGCTCGTAGCAGCGGTGGATGCACTCTGTGCGGAGCTGCGCCAGGCAGAGGAACGGTGAAACAGGGACCATGCCCTGCTCTTGGCAGAGTTGGCTCAACAGTGGGAGGATGTGACCACAGCCATTGACAGGCAGACCACTGCAATGGCAACTGTCGTGGCTACACTGGCCAACTGGCTGTGTGCCCAGCCGCCTCACACCCCACAGAGTGCTATGTCCACCACCCATTCTCGGTGTCGAGCGACCCCTGCCATGTCGACTCCGGGTTCGGCTGTGGGCATACCTAGCATGCCTGGTGCGGGCATGTTCGGTGGCCTGCAGACCCCTGCACAGACACGGTTGCGTTCACACAGCGTCACCCCTGGGGGCCCTTCGGTGCCACTCCATGAGGCCACTGGTCAGCCTGATACGGCTGGCAGGTCTCGGCAGGGCCGCCCATGCATCTGTGGTGGCCGAGCTACTATGCTGCATGACTGACCCTTCCCCCTCCATAGCCACTGTTTGCCGCTGCCCAGTGTGCACTGTGGTGTTCTGTGTGCATTGCGTGGGTGTGGTGCCCGGCCCTGCACTCACACAATCCCTGTGCACACCCTCCCAGCTGCTGGCCACTGTGGCATGTGCATGATGATGCCAGCGTAGCACTGTCTGCCATTGTGCAATGGTGCTCAGCGTCTGAGGCCCGCACAGTGCCAGCCACTGGGTGTGGTTGTGTTGGGTCCTGTGGGGGTGTGGGGGGCCTGTCGGGGTGGGCGTGCATGTGGCCCTGTGGGTATGGGTAAGGGTGTGTGCATGCTGCATGCAGCCTTGCTGTTCCCTGCCTTTGTATGCAGTCCCCTGCCCATTCCCACGCCCCTGACGCCGTCCTCCACTGGTGTCCACCCCTGCCTGTCTGTGGGCTGTGCCCTTGCCCTTGGTGGTTGCACTTGGCCCTGTTGACCTACCTGTGTTGTCCGAAGTGCTCCTCTGCGATTGTGTCCCGGTGCTGCTGGGCCATCCAGGCCAGCCAGGGATCCGTTCGTCCATGGGGTGGCTGCCCAACATCAGCTGGACCAGCGTCCTCATCGTCCCCACCACTGTCCTCCTCCTCGACCTCAGTGGCTATCCCACAGTCGATGGCCATGTTGTGCAGGATACAGCAGGCCAGGAATAGCCCACAGGCCTTTGAGGGGCTGTACTGTAGGGCACTGCCTGATGTGTGCAGACAACGGAACCGTGCCTTCAGCAGCCCGAACACCTGCTTGATGACATTCCATGTTGTGGCGTGTGTCTCATTGTAGTGTTGCTGCGCTGGGGTCGAGGGGCGCCAGTATGGTGTGAGCAGCCAGGGCCATAGTGGGTAACCACTGTCACCTGTGTGTAGAGGGGTTTCGTTAGCATGGTGGTCTGCGACACTGTGCCATGGGCCTTCATGGACATTCCCCATGGCACCCCTGCCCATACCCACACCCACCCCCATCTGCTGCCCTCATCCAGCGTGCTATGCATACTCACCTACCAGATGGCTAGTGGGGATGTCCCCACTCAACCTATGGCACAGTGCAGCCTGGTGCCAGATGAAGGCATCGTGTGCTCCCCCAGGGTGCGTGGCACAAACATTGACTATACGCCCCCTGGCATCTCACACCGCTTGGCAGTTGACACTCAGGGTGACCCTTGCGGTTGATGTATGCCGCCCCCTCTGGGCCAGGTGGCATGCGGATGCCTACATGGGTGTAGTCTATGGCCCCGAGTACACCAGGCAACCGTGATATCCTGTGGAACTCCTGCATGTTTGCTGTCCGCTCCGCCTGTGTGCTGGGGAAATGGATGTACTCCGCAGCATGTGGCAGCAGTACGCTGAGGAATCGTATGAGTAGGCGTGACGCGGCCAACTGGATTATGCCTGTCATGTCCCCTGTTGGTCTCTGGAAGGTGCCCGTGGTGAGCAGGCACATGACAGCTGTGATCTTAGTCTCCACGGACAGCACATGGCTCCGTCGTGTGGGTGCCTGCATCTCCTCACTGCACAGCTAACAGAGCCGCCTCAGAATTGCCTGGTTCAGGTGGTACTGGTCCACGATCTCAATGTCACTGTACAGCTCGAAGCTGACGCAGGCACGGTATAGCCTGTTCTGGGCATACCACGGCTGCGCCTCCCTGCTGCCTGCCTTCTCACACCCTTCATTACCACCTCCATCTGGAAGGTGGCACTGGCCATATCCCTGGTTGGTGTTCCCCCCTCAGGCAGCTGTCTACCTGTTCCCCCCAGCTGTGTGCTGCTAGTGCTGCCCCTGCACTGGGTACACCCCTGGCTCTTCACCACTGTGTGACCTGCCTCTTAACCACTGCCCTCCATCCTCTATGGCACGCTCAGGCCCTCTCGCGCACACACACACACACACACACACACACACACACACCCTTCACTCACTTGCGCACACCTCCAATGGCACCCCCGTCCACCTCCTGGCCACATCTGCCCCCTGCTTCTTGGATTGCCTCCCTGCCATGCTGTCTCCACGCTCCTCCACTATGGCTCCTCTGTAGTACATTCATCCTTCCCTCACTTGCTTCCTTTTATTTTGGCTCATTTCTGCTTTCGCACAACTTCTGCTTGCTCCACTATTGCACATGTCGCCTACTGTTGAATATCGCACTGTGCACATTATTTCTGGTTACTCCCCCTGCACTTGTGCATGCATTCATTTCTGTTGCACTGCGGTGCATTGGGTGTTGTGCTGCGCAGTCACTCCCACTGAATATCGCACATTGGCGCATATCCACCCTTGCGTGGGTGCATCCCTATTGCGCATGGCACAACTGCTCTGAATATCCCACCCAATATATACAAACCAAGGGGGCTAATCAGGTAATAAGGCCAAGGCCGAGGCCTAGATGGATGTATGACCTTATATAATATACATACCCATCATTTGCTTTATATAATACACGGGATGGTTGTTATATTTTACCTTATATGAGGGGCCAGGCCAGTTTCCTGTTGAGCCATGGTCAGGGTCATTTTTGGCTTTGCTTCTTGTGTTTTGGCCTATGAGGTTTCATAGTGTATTGATGTTTTGGTAGTGGGCTCTTTTTTTGGCTCTGCTGTGATTCCATAGTGTAGGACCTCGAGTCACTGTTAACCCTCAAACACTGTCTCCCACTCAATGGAGAGTGGATCTTCCTGGTGGATTTTAACATTACGTGGGTCTCCAGCCAAGCTGATTCTGCCAGATCTTGTATTGCAGATTTAGGTCTCCACCAGCTTATAACCTCACCCACTAGATCTAACTATAAAACTGGAACTCAATCACTTATAGACTGAATAATAGTCTCGCATCCCACCTGCATCACTGACTCAGGAGTTCCTCCAGACTCTATTACTGTAGCGATCATTGTGCCATATATTGCCTTTGGTCCGCCCAAGCACTCTCCTAAATGTATTTACACCAGGAGGATGACCGAGCGTAACATCTAATTAATTAACCTTGATCTCAGATTGACTACCTGCATGATAAACAGCTTTGAGATTCCTCATGCCCTTGTCAGCTGTGGGGTACCCTCAACTTGCTACTTGGCAAAAACAAAAACTCTGATCCCATCACTTTAAACCAAGGCAATAGACAAACGAATGACCCTTCTGAAGTGGTTAACATCTTTAACTCTTTTTTTTGGCGACCTCGAAAAATTCAAACCTACCTCCTCTGCCCCGCCCACTGTCCCCCACCTCATCTGCCCCAACACCATGGACAGGCCTCCTCCAGTTTTTACTTAAGGCCCTTAAACCTGCAGACACCATCAAGCTTATTTGTAGGAACAACCCGAAACCCAGTAAAGGGCCCGATGGTATTGATTATAAAATATATATTTTTTAATTCTCTTTATCTCCTTCGGACACCTGAAACTCTCTCAGGCCATGATACATTCCCAACAATACCACCCACTGTGGCCCCCACCAACCTCAAAGTCATTATGGTGCACCTGCAGAGCCCCCCCTGGATTAAGGCCCGCAGGAGATCGAAGGGATGGTGGTGGAGGTCCAGTATTGGGCATGTGGCTGGTAGACATGCGGGCCATCGCCTATCCTGGGCCGAAGGGGTTCCCCCCCGTAGTAGTCCTCTGCTTCCCATCCTCCCTCCCCCCGTGTGGGCACCCTTGACACCATGGCACGCTGCAACCCTGCTGGCATCAGCCACGATGCTACATGCAGTCTGGGTTTCTGCAGCACCCCCGAACACCACTGGGGGCCACTGGAACTCTGGACAACTCCTGACCCTCCCCTCTGGAGAAGAGAGCAGCCCAGCGGGCATTCAATCTACTCTCTCCCCTGCTGACCCCCGGCACCCAAGCTCGCTCCTGAACTTGGGTCGCCGGTGTGGTGCAAGGTGTGGCGTCCAGCGCCTCAACCCTCAGCACCACCGGTCCAGCCAATTATAAAATTCTTAAACTGTCCATCGGTACCCTAGCAGTTCCCATCACCAATCTACTCAATCGCTCCCTCTGTTCTGGCATTTTCCCTAATACCTAGAAAACTGCAACCATCAAACCGTTATTCAAGTCTGGGTCCAGAAATGAGGTTGGAAACTACTGCCCTATTTCCCTCCTCGCCACCCTTTCAAAAATCATTGAAAAAGTCATGGACTCTCAACTTACCACCTACCTCAGATCCTACCAGTTACTCCCTAGTGCCCTGCATGGGTTCAGATCTGGACACAGCACTGAAACAGCCCTGGTCAGGTTTACAAGTGACATCCTTAAGGCCAACAACAAAGGCCAGTACACTGGGTCTGTTTTTGTTGACCTGACCAAGGCCTTTGACCTTGTTGACCATGCCCTCCTTCTTGACACCCTTAGAGGACTACACCTTTAGGATAATGTGGTTAGTTGGGTCGGAAGCTATCTCTCCAGGAGATTCCATCAAACCTTCATTGAGGGTCACTTCACTAAATATCCTATTAAATAATATGGGGTCCCCCAGAGCTCTATCCTGGGCCCTCTTCTTTTCTCACTTTTCATTAACAACCTTCCCTCTAGCTGCCTATCCACTCAACTTGTCCTTTACACTGATGATGCTGCCCTCTTCTGTGGCAATGAAAACCCTGCCTCTGTGTTCCACAATTTGCAGTCTGATTTCAGTAAGCTTCATTTCAGGTTCTCTGGGAATGGCATGGTCCTCAGTTCCGATAAGACCAAGTTCATGATCTTCTCAGGTCCTAGGAAAGCCCCTGTCGCTGGCCTCACACCACTCGGCAACTCTGAAAACCTCATTGAACAGGTATCAGAATTCAAATATCTTGGTCTCCACTTGGGCCCCCGCCTCTCCTACAATGTCCATATCAACAACCTAGTTAAGGAGATCCATATGAGGCTTGGTCTTCTCTACAGGATTGGAAAGTTCCTGATTCTTGCCTCCAGACTTCATCTAGCCAGTTGTCTTCTTCTGCCTCTCTTAGACTATGGATCCATTGTCTTTTCTCCTCCTACCTCATCGCTCCAGTTCTCCAAACCAAGATCTACTTACAACAGCACAGCTCAGTTCATCACAAGTCTCCTCTTGAAAATGCACCGCTGCACCCTTTACTCCTCCCTCAGTTGGCCCTCCTTGGAAGGGAGATTTATTCTAAAAATGCTCTCTTTCCTCCACAAGATTTGCCTCAACCTGCTGCCGCCCAACATTAACCCTTTTCCCACTTGCAGCCCCTGGACGACCGACCAGAGGGGCCTCCAGTATGGTTTTCACCACCCCTTTTTACCAGACTAAGCAGGCTCAGAACTCTATCTCCTTCAAGGGCACAACATTGTACGACAAACTGCCCCCTATAATCCAGGCCTGTAGGTCCATCAACTCTTTCAACCCCTCCCTTAAGGCTCACACCCTCAGTATGTCCAACTGCAGTTGTTCCGGCATGTCTCCATGCAATTCCCGGTTGTCAACTCCCCCGGTTCCTCCCACTTGACACCTCTCTTCTCCCCCTTCCCTCCCTTCATGCTACCCTAACTACCATTCCTGCTCTCTCTCCACCCATTTCTCCTACCCAAAATCTGGCCTTTGACCTAATACTCTCCCAATGCTGCCAACCCTCATTGATCTGCACTTTCCCCATATGCTGCACTTTAGGGCTTTTGCCCCTCTCATTTTTTGCCTTTCTATGCATCTTTTCTCTCTTTGTCTATGATGTTTACATGATGGTAACGTAGTACTTTGGTCCAGCCTGTAAAAATTATTGAAACTGTTCTGCCATTTTCTGTTGTGCTTAGATACCTTTGCCCTCATGTTGTAACTTATTGACTCTGTTAAGTTTGTATACATTATTTGTTGTTTCTCTCCACTGGACTTTTGTGAAAATGGGTATGTTTTCTCACATACTTTCCAGTATACTAATAATAAAATTGATTGATTGATTGATTCCCCTAGAAAAGGGGCATGTCTGTGGCTGGTCATCCTTAGGTTCATTAGTGGTGTCATGGATTGCGGTGGTGTGTGGTAGTTTAAAATATCTTTAGTCAGGAGCATGGTTTATGGTCAGGAACAGCATGTGTTGTCGGGACCTGTGGAGCCAGAGGATTTGGAGCCTGGAGCCTGGAGATGACAGCTGCAGCATGGAGAGCATGGCATTCGAGGAGCGGGCTGGAGCACTGAAGGGGTGTCTTGTGTGTACCCCCAGCTGTCTTTCTTTTTTTAGGCACTGCATATGGTGATTCTCCCTGCAGGCAGGCCTCTTGGGGAAAGGGTCCTTCTATGCTATTCGCTCCCTGCAGTTCTACAGGTTGGGGGGGTGCATTTTTTCCCCATGCTATTCCCTCCTTGCAATTCTACATGTCTTTGGGGGGGGGTCCCATAGTGTAAGTCTGCATGCCTCTAGAAGAATACAGGTGTCGTTCCAGAGGCATGAAGACTTAAATGGGGGTATACAGACTTTATTGGGAGGTATCCATTTTCAATTGGTGGTGATGTATGTGACAACCCACCTCTCCCTCTGGGCTGAAACAGCTTTTAGAGGGGTGTGTGTCCGAGGGTATTCGCTGCCACCAGCCGGACTTTCCTTCCGGCACCTCTTTCAAGTGTACAAACTTGAATAATCACACGTGCAATTGCACAAGTTAAAGTCTGGTAGTGTGTCTCTTTCAGGTGGCGGATGCTACACAGAGTTTACCCTAGCCAGTGGAAAACCAAATCTTACCTTAGAAAATGACATCAGAGACACAACTGTTGAGCAAAAAATAGTTTTTACTTAACAGAAAGTGCAATGAGCATTTACAGGAAATGTATTTACAACACAAGAGAATAACACTCTACAGGAAAAGTAAACAAATGTTTTAAACAACAGATGGCAAAAGAAGAAGGCTATACTGAAATATACTATCACTAAACTTACCCTTCCCTGTCCTTACAAGAGACACTGGCCCTGTTCTGACTGCTAGCTCCCACGGACATACCAGGGTAGGCTCCAAGCTTATGTTTCCCTCACAGCTTCCCAAGGCAAGAGAGAGAGTTCTCTGTCTTATAGAAGCTATATAGTCTATGGAGACTATATCATTCCTATTCTCCCTTAAATGCACCAACCAACTAACATGTATGTATTTAATTGTCCCAATCAGAGTGAACACTATTGGTGACCAATTATATTCCTTTTCACCTTAAGTTTATATTTGAATGATCCAATCCATTCAAACTGCCCTGTGTCCGTGTCTGCAAGGTCTGGGTGTGTCTGGAGATGTCCACTCGAGATTTATGACCCAGCTCTTATCTAGCAGCTAGGAATTCCACAAGCTGGTTGCTGCTGGAGGATTTCAGCCTCAGTGTATTTTTTCCACACTGCTAAAAAAATAAGGCATCTACAGAATCCAAACCTTTAACTCTTTCCTTCCCATTTCTGTCACAATGTACACATGGAAATACACAATAATGGTTCCACTGGGACAAAAGTCCAATCCAGGTACTATATTATAGGGGCATGTTAGCGCCTCTATACTTAGGGTTTAGTAGGTTGTTTAAAGTAAAGATGTAACATTCTGTATTAGACTTTATAGCCCATTTCCCTGAGGTGGCAACAGTCTGTCTGTGCCATAATTATAAAATTTACTACTCTCCAGTAAGGGAAGGAAGGGATTGTAACTCTGGCTGAACTGCTGGCCAGTTGATCCATTCCCTTCCCGTCTGCCTCATTTCACCCCAGTGCTTCAACATTTTTGATGTGTAACCAGGGAGAGTGTGGAGGGAGGTTCTACAAGTCTATAGGCTATTTTTAAAACGTTAAAGTTTAAGCAATTCTTGATAAAAATGAAAAGCTATCACTCAACTAATGGGCTTCATATTAGTAGAGTGCTGGCTTTCATTTTTTATCAAAGGTTGCTTAAACGTCTATAAAAATGTTTTAAAAATGAGTCTCATAGACTTGTATGGGGTGCCCCCCTGCGCTCCCCCTGGTTACACGTCACAAAACATCAAAGCGTGAGGGAGGAACAAGCAGACCAGAAAGTGGAAAGGGATTGCCTGGTCCACAGTTCGGCCAGAGTTACGATCCCTTCCCTCCATTGCTGGACAGTAGTAAATTTTATAATTATAGCCAAGACTGACTATCACTGCCCCAGGGAAATGGGCTATGAAGCCCAAAACTGTAACAGAAAATGTCACACCTTTACTTTAATATTAAACCCCTAACTGTGCACTTTAATAGCATCACCACCATTCAATGGATTTGCAAAGAATTTTGCATGCACAGTTTTGGGGGCCAGGTCTCTTGACTTGCCAAGTTTCTTTCTGGTCAGATATGTGGGTTCTGAGATCTGGATAGTGAAAAAAGTGAAAACCTTTTTTTTTCTGTTTTGTTTTGTTTAGCACCCAGATGGTTTGGAATTTTGGTCTGAAATTTTCAAGGCAGAAAGGGCTTGGCCCACAGTAGTGCCTTCCATTGGTTTGGTGAAAAAATGTTAATCTGGTCCAGAGTTATAAAGATTTGAAATCTTGGTTATGCGCAGGCTCAGTGTGCTCTTTTGGATAGCTGTTTCATATGACGAAAGAATTTGGCCATATGAAAAAGGATTCTGTTTCATATGGGGGTAATCCATTTTTGTGAGAAAACATTATTTTTTCATATAGCAGCCATCTTGTTTTTTTATTTTGAATATCCATATAGATCATATCATGGAAAGACCGCAACATGTGTATCTTGCTAATCAGGACCCCATTAGCTGTATTCTGCACTTAGTTTTTGGAAAAATGACCCAAAAATGTTTTTAACACATTTGTCCCATAGATGCCATATGGCGTCGTAACCATCCATTGCTAGATCTGACTCAAAATGGCCACCGGGAGCAAATTACATTTTTAAAATCTTTTTTCATGAGATGATTGTCTTTTTTAGTATGGCCATATGAAACAGCAATAGAGCCATACGAAGCAAGATTGCCATCGTACGAAAAAAGAATTTGGACTTAGTTCTTTTCACATTCTTTGTTTGTATGAAGGAATTCTGTTTCATGAAAATAAAACAATCTCACGTAAAAAGATTCGTTCCTTCATACAAAAAAAAGAATTTGGACTTTTTTTCACATTCTTTTTCACATGAACCAATCCTGTTTCATGAGAATGACACGATCTCACCAAAAAAGATTCCTTCATAAGAAAAAAGATTTTGAACTGATTTTTTTTTCACATTCTTTTTTCCATATGAATGAATCCTGTTTCATGAGGATGACACAATCTTATGAAAAAGGATTCCTTCATACAAGAAAAGAATTTGGACTTGGGTTTTTTTTTCACATTCTTTTTTTGAATGAAGGAATCCTGTTTCGTCAGAATAACAGAATCTCACGAAAAAGGATTCCTTCATACAAAAAAAGCACTTGGACTTAGTGCCTGAACACATCCATCTAGCTAGGGAAGTGCAGGATCTGGAGGGCCCTGCACTTCCATGCCTCCAGAAGAGCAGTTTATGTGATTGGTTGTTTGCTGCTTGGGGTGTGGTGGGGAGTTAAACCCTAATGCCACATTTCCCTACTTTTGTCACTTTGAACCTTGACTGGTGCATTAACACAGGTTTTTGCAAAGAATTATATATATATGTGTGTGTGTTATATATATGTATGTATATAAAACCAATGTTGAAATTTTCAATGTTTGCTCGTAATGTTTAAATTGCTTTATTTTGAGAACCCACATTTTTAACATACTCATTTTTTTACACCATCTCATAAGCATGGCAGGTGTCATTTTCAAACTCCCCTCTGAAAACAGTTTTCGCAGTCATTCTGCAAGATCACGTGTTTGGGTGGCATTTGATAAATGACACCTGTGGTAATAAAAAATACTATCTTAAAAATTCAGGGTCACAGTCTAGGAAAAAAACAATATTATAAGTGAATATCTTCATTTCTCAGCCATGACAATTTTACTGTTATAATTTGTGTTATTAATTTGTTAATTTTAACTGCTGCATTAGCTATGTCCAACAATTACATAGCAAATACAAGCAAGCGAACATTTGACATTGGCCTTGTCAACCCTAATGCCATCCCCTACACTTGTGACCAAGTTTTGGGGCCATGCCCCATTAGTCAGGAGCTGTGAACCATGTATATAAACTTCAGGTCTGGACCATGGCCAACGGGATTCTACTTCAAGCAGCAGGTCCAGGGCCATGACCCATGTTTCTGCTGCTTCACGTAACACCCACAAGGCCCTGTGCAAATGAAGGTGCAGATCTAGGCTTTTCCCCATGGGTTTTGCTGCTTCCTATAAGGCATGCAGGGCTCTGCACAAAACAAACCACAGGTCTAGGCCGTACCCCACGGGTGTGGTGCTTTGCATAGGGCCTGCAGGACCCTGCATGGAACAATCTACACATCCAGCATCATGCGCCATATGTCTGCTGCTTTGTGTATTGTCCACAGAGCTGTGCATGAAAAAAGCAATAGGTCTTGGGTTGTGCTTCACAGGTCTGCAGCATCACTTACGGCCTTCAGATA
This sequence comes from Neoceratodus forsteri, assembly GCA_016271365.2. Taxonomy (NCBI): domain Eukaryota; kingdom Metazoa; phylum Chordata; order Ceratodontiformes; family Ceratodontidae; genus Neoceratodus; species Neoceratodus forsteri. Next base: position 46,425,975 of record JADMNL010000024.1, on the reverse strand, counting down.
TTGGGCCATGCACCATGGTCAGCTCCTTTGGCCCTACAAAGCAAACTACAGGTATGTGGCCATGCTCAATGAATCTGCTTCATTGCATATGGGAACACACAGGATGCCAGACACTAGGTGCCGATCAAACAAGGCATGACAAAATAAGTGCTGATCAAACAAGGCATGACAGACAGCAGACAGGTAACTGCACTGAAAGAGTCCAATGTAGAAAATAAAAAATAAAGGAAATGCAGGCTTGTGACAAAACATGTACTGGAATCTGTCACAAACGCACTCAGCAGGTCAGGCCCTCTGCTCCCACAGTGCCAACCTCTGAGCACAGTAACGTGAACAGGTAACAGATGGGGTAACCCTCCTGTCTGCTTGTGTGTCTGAATCACCTTTAATCTCAAGTTCTGGGGGGATTCAAACTGTGAACCTTATGCTAGCGTACTCAAATGTACAGACTCAGATAATATTCTCTTCGGGGGGATGCAATATATCTTTTGCCTAAGGGCACTTAACCAGGTATCCAAAATGAACCCTTTAAAACTCTATAAAAGATCTTAGGTATATTCTTACCTTTTCCCAGTTTAGTAATACCATCAAGCTTTTGAACAGTTGTCAAACTTGACCACGTATACATCACATGTAAAAAGAACTTGGAAGACACACAGGCGGTCTCTTGAAACAAAGATTTTACTAAAATATGATAAAAATATGTAAAATGTAAACACAGAACAATATATCAAAGAGCATACAATCACTTAAAAGAAAACAAAGAAAAGTACAAAACAAAAACTCCTATCACAGTACATTTAGGGAAAGGGGAAATTGTTTAACCAGGAAAGGCACACTAAGCCAGAGCTTGTTTCCAGGGAGCACAAGGAAGTTAAGTGACTTGCTCAGGGTCACACGGTATACAAGTGGAAGACGTGGGATTCAAACCCAGGTCTGGTCTGCTGGATGTCACTAAATTTGCAGCTCAGAGCCTTAGACTACTGCGCTATACTGCCTCCTTGGATTTAGACTTTTTCTATCTAATGTATTACCTCTTAAGTGCCACAGGCCACCCTACGGCGGCAGTTGCGACCAGGTGGGCTGAGAGGCCTGAAGCAGCTTCTAGCCCAAGTTGACTGGTCTCCCACTGAGACCGCCCCCAACCTTGATTCGGCCCTGGCCTTCTTCACCTTAATGTTTAACAAAGCATGTGATATCTTCGCACCCTTAACCAAACTTCGTTCCAAGGTACGGCATACTCCCTGGGTCACTCCTTCCCTACTCCAGCACCTTAGGCACAGGGATAACCTTTGGCACCTAGCCATGGAAACTGGCTACCCTGTCGACAGACAGGCATATGCTGCTGCCCGAAATAAATGTACCTCGGCAATACGCAAAGCAAAGACCGATCATTATCGAGCCTCACCCACCTCATCCTGGGGGAATGCTAGAACCTTCTGGGATAACATCAAACAACTAAATGGTGGTACACGCTTTCCTCTGCCTTCCCAAATCAATATTGAGAGTATTATCTCTACTGATCCTACCCTCATTGCTAACCATCTCAATAAATCCTTTACTGACCTTAGCTCTGTACTCCCTAGCAACTTTTTTGACCCCCCCCACTCTCCTGACCCTGCTCCTTCACACGCATCTTTCCACTTCCACCAGGTTCCCATCAATGAAGTCAGACCGTATCTGACCAAGGCCCTAAGAAGCAAAACCACTGGCAGTGACTCCTTGGACCCCAGACTCCTCAGCCTGGCATTGGACCACGTCATCGCCCCAATCACTAGCCTCTTCAACAAATCACTCTGTCTAGGGCAATTTCCATCAGCCTGGAAAATTGCCACTGTCACTCCCATACATAAGGGTGGAGATAGGGCCCTTTCCAGTAATTATTGCCCCATCTCAATCCTCTCACCACTCTCAAAAGCCTTAGAGAAAGTAGTATCCTCCCAAATATCTGAGTTTCTTACCAAATACAGTATCCTCTGCCCTGAACAACACGGCTTCCGTGCTGGGCACATCACCAATACCACCCTCATCGAGTTTTCTAACTTCCTCCATTCCTCCCTGGACTCAAGCTCTCTTGCTGGTGCAGTGTTCATCGATCTGTCAAAAGCCTTTGACACCGTATCCCATCCTCTCCTGCTGGATGCGCTCAGCCACGCTGGCTTTGCTGCAGGACCTGTCTCATGGTGCTCCAGCTATCTGTCTGCCTGGTCCCAGCGTGTAAAAATCAATGGCACCCTCTGACCTCTGCCTCATCCGATCTGGGGTTCCCCAGAGCTCTATTCTTGGGCCCCTGCTCTTTTCCCTTTATCTCAACACCCTGCCAGGTGCCTCTACTGGTAAACTCCTCCTTTATGCAGATGATGCTGTTATCTTCGCTTCTGACCGTAACCCCACCACCCTCCAAGATTCCCTGCAATTATCCTATAAAGACGTGGAAGCCTGGTTTAAAGAACATAGACTGGTTATCAATCTTAAAAAGACCAAATCTATGATCTTCTCCCACCCCCAAACCAAAGCTAGTAATTTCCAACTTTAAGTCTTCGCCAGCTCTATGTTCCCACTTGAACAAGTTTACACATACAAATACCTTGGGATAACCTTTGACCCTGCCCTCAAGTTCCATTCCCATATCTCCACCTTAGCCTCCACCACCAATATTAGGTTGGAATCCTTTGCCATACAAACCTGTCTCTGCTCCCGATGCCCTCCGACTAAAGATTATGTCCTCCATTCTGTCACTTGTTGACTATTGGTTACCAGTCTACGGGCTGCTGACCAGACCTCACTAAAACAAAACTGGCTCTCACCTAAATAAGGCCTGTCTACTAATCTTAGGTGCTCCCAGACTTACACATACCTGCCATCTTTATTCCCAGACAAATCTGCTCAAATTTGACGAACGTCTTAGGTATCAAACCTGCATCCTTACAAAAAACTCTCCTTGGGCTCTCTGCTCCTGGTTTGACTGCCGTTATCCACCATGTAAACTCACTAGCTTCAACACGGTCCTCCTGTAAAACCAAGTTGAAGGTACCTAGGGCAAGGACCTCTCATGGACAACAGGCTTTCCTCTACCGTGCCCCTTCTTGGTACAATTCCCTCCCTGCCAGTATCTCAGACACCCCCACAATCTCTTGCTTTAAAACTACCCTCCGGAACCACCTTTTCACTACTCACAGCTGTTACTGTTTCTAAGCTATCTTGCTTACTCTCTGACAAAGCCCCCTGTTGGCTTCTCAAATCCTCTACATTCTCTACCATTGGTTCCTGTTACCTCCCTGTTGACTCCACTAAAACACACTGTATTGATATCCTATATGTAGGGAACACAGCGGGATGAAGATAGGGAGGCATACCAAACTGCCCTAAGGGAAGCAGGGAAGGCAGTAAGGCAGGCAAAGTCCCAAGCTGAGGAAACACTAGCACAAACAGTAAAAGAAGGTGACAAGACTTTCTATAGGTACATTAGTGAAAGGAGAAAGTCCAGAGGGGGTATTGCTAAGCTTAATGAAGAAAAGGGAGCATGTGAGGAGGAGGACTCTGTAAAGGCATCTATCCTGAATAGATACTTTTGCTCAGTATTTACTGAAGAGAAGGTAGGGCAGGGCCCACAGCTCAGCATCATGGACACAGGGGGGAGGGAGGTGAGCACTACTCCCTTCACAAAAGAAAGGGTCCTACAAGAGCTTGCTAAGCTCAGGATGGATAATGCAATGGGACCTGATGGCATACATCCCAGGGTACTTAAGGAGCTAAAGGTGGAACTAGCAGAGCCATTAGCAGAACTGTTTAGTGAGTTTCTGAGCACAGGAGAGGTCCCAGAAGACTGGAGAAGGGCTCATGTGATCCTGCTCCACAAGAGTGGTAGCAGGGAGGAGGCAGGGAACTACAGACCAGTCAGTCTTACCTCAGTAGTGGGCAAGATTATGGAAGCACTCCTTAAGGAAAGGATAGTGCAACACCTGGAATCCATAGGGGCACAGGATCCAAGACAACATGGGTTTACAAAAGGAAGGTCCTGTCAAACTAATCTCATAGATTTCTTTGACTGGGTAACCAGAGAGGTGGACCAAGAGGGAGCAGTTGATGTCACCTACCTTGACTTCAGCAAAGCTTTTGACACTGTTCCAATAGAAGATTGATAAATAAGCTGGGTAGGCTCGGGTGGGTCGAAGTTGGTCAACTGGGTGGCAAACTGGTTGACGGGCAGAAAACAGAGAGTGGTAGTAAATGGTATACAGTCAGAAGAGATGCAAGTCACAAGTGGGGTACCTCAATGATCAGTTCTGGGGCCAGTCCTCTTCAACATCTTCATTAGTGACCTTGCAGATGGACTAGAGGGTAAGGCTTGTCTGTTTGCAGATGACACCAAGATCTGCAACAGAGTAGATGATCCAGATGGGGTGGGCAGAATGAGAAGAGATCTGGATAAACTAGCAAAATGGTAAGAAGAGTGGCAACTGGGATTTAATGCAAAGAAGTGCAAAATCATGCACATAGGGAAGAGAAACCCTGAAGCCACCTATAGGCTGGGAGGGGAGTTGCTAGCAGTCACAAAGGAAGAAAGAGACTTGGGCATAATCATCACTGATGACCTGAAATCATCCAAGCAGACCTCTAAAGCAGTAGGTAAGGCTAGGGAGTGTTAGGGTGTATTAGTAGGGGTATCACAAGTCGTAAGAGGGAGGTAATAATCCCTCTTTACAAGACACTGGTTAGGCCCCATCTGGAGTACTGCGTGCAATATAGGAGGCCACACCTTCACAAGGACATTAACCAAATTGAGGCAGTCCAGAGAAGGGCAACCAAAATGGTGCAGGGACTGCATCAGAAGACATATGAGGACAGATTAACAGAGCTCAATATGTATACCCTTGAGCAAAGGCGGGAGAGGTGATATGATCGAGGCATTCAAACACCTTAAGGGCATTAACAAGGTTAAAGAATCTAAATGTTTAAAATATAAAAAATAGCAGGACAAGAGGACACAGCATGAGATTAGAGGGGGCCGATTAAGGGGAATGTGAGGAAATTCTTTTTCACAGAAAGGGTGGTGGATGCATGGAATGGCTTACCACAAGAAGTGGTGGCTATGAATACAGTGCAGGGCTTCAAACAGGAATGGGATAGGCATAAGGGAGCAATACAAATGACTATGAATAGATAGGCCACTGACCGAGCAAAGGCCGATGGCACATTTATAAGGTAGAAAAAGAAATGGGCAGACTGGATGGGCCTTGAGGTTCTTATCTGCCATCAACTTCTGTGTTTCTATGTTTCTATTTTTCTGATGTTCTAGTTATTTCCTTGAACAATGTTAACTTCACCAATTCTGTATGTGGTAAATTGTTGATCTCATTTGTCCTCCTGTATCCTCAAAAAAACTGTATAGTGTTTCTCTGTACCAAGATATTATCACTGTATTGTCCTCTCTGTGATGAGGTACCTTTGTAAACGAGCCTCTGGCTCAAAGGTTGTAAACTGATGCTTAATAAATAAATAAATAAATAAATAAGTTAGATCAGAGCAGAGAATTCTGTCTCTCTAGCGTCCCAAGATGGAATATCACAACAAAGTTCAGACACAGTATTCAGTTTAAATCTCTGTGTCTCCACACCCCTTCTATGAGTCATCTAGCTCCTCCTTTTAGAACCAAAAAAAAAATACAAACAAGATTTCCTATTAGGAGATATTTTAAATAATGTGACTTCAGCAAAGACTAATTTCCCAAATTATGACAGTCTTTAATCAAGCCTTTCATTTGAACTGGAGGCTGGTTTCTTATTCTCCCAAGGAACATCAAAGGTTTTTACAACACTGCCATATGTCACGTAGATGCTAATATAGCCATGTCCTGTTCTGTAATAAACTGTATATTTAGCTTCCCAACTTCAGAGGCAAGAGGTCATAAAAAGGCCATAAAATGCAATATTTCAAGGAAGTCAATTACATTACAGAGATCTCCTGGTCAGTTCCTGTAACTGAAACCTGGGGGGGGGCACCCATGGAGCACAGGGACTCACATACTGTATTTTTATATTACAAATATCATACAGCAATCATAACCAGCTGGCCAAGCATCACAGTGGAATCTACAGTGGCCCACCTTCTGTGATGAAAAACAACACATAGGAGTCTTCTGCAGACAAAGACTGCCTATGTCCAAACCACCTCTGGAGATAATGGGGTCAATTCACAAATGTTCCAGAAATGCTGCAAGCCCAGGTGCTCTGAACATCTGGCGCACAGGACTTCTGGCATTCCCCGGCCAGTGACTGGGATTCTTGATCCAGTGCATTGATTGTCAAAAGTTAGATGACCTTTTTCTGGTCTAGCTTATGCAATTTTGGGTGCCTGTTTTATGAGGCTTGCACCAGATATTTGGCACAAGCTGTGGTAAAGCCGGAAAAGTGATGCAAATGCACCCAGTCTTCTTGAATCGGGGTGCAGGTTGAGGCAAAGAGTTTGGCGCAGCTGTGCCGGCCATCATGGCTGATGCATAGCTTGATGCAAGCCCTACATTGCCCTTCTTGAATGGAGTCAACCGACTCACTCTGCCAATAACGTAGCCAGCTTTTATCCCATTTTATTATACTCTGTTGGTGAGAGTACTGTTAAAAGTTGTCTTGCCGATATTTCAAAGGAAACCCATTCTTCCTCAGGGCAAACGGTTACTGCAAAATTATTCATGCACAAATCAGGACATTTTATGACTTCAGTGTTATTTTTTCATCCATCTGAAATCCTAAATCCTGTATGTCCTCTATAAATATTGTATTCTGTAGTCATTTCCTGCAAGAATCTAAAGTGCTAGTGCTCCCAACCGTGTAAGTATAATTCATTTATTTTATATTGCAGCAAACTCCTTGGCAAGGCAACTTTTAACAGTACTGTCACCAACTGGGGCATAATAAGAAAGCTGACTACACTGTTTGGTGAGTGAGTCATTATCCCCAGAGGGGGTTTGCAGCAAAACCTCCACAGGCTGAAATGTATTTGTAAAACCACAGAGAGAATGCTGCACTTACCCTGGCATTTCGAACGTGCCTCAGTTCTTCATTGGATGGTGTAACTTTGGGCAACAATCCGATCTTTTATGGTAATTCATTTAAAGAGTACTAAGGTACTAAGTACATCTACTGAAACACCTTGACATTAAGCAGAAAACATACACTATATGATAAAGTGAAAATCAGATTTAAACAAAACCCTAAACTTAATCAAATAAAAAAAATCCAAAGTGCAGTATGTTAAAAACAGTTATGAGCAGGAGGTCACAAGATCAGCTGCAGAAAGAAAAAAATGTTTCAAAAAATGTAAATTGCATCTTGCATTAGTAAATTTTATAACACAAATTGAACTCATAATAAATGTAATGATTCTAAGGTTAGGGTAGTAAAGGTAGCATTGGGTAAGGGTCATGCACGGAGACAGACAGAAAACAGATGCAGTCAGTGAGTAACAGATACTGGAATCTGGTGAAGTGTACAGTACTGTCCAGGGAGAAGAAAGTACAATTACGTAAGAACGTACCATAACAGTACGGAGCTCTTGCAGAAGGCAACATCAGTAGGAGTGAAGCTGTCAGGCACCAGGGCCACACAGAAAACTTCTAGCTAGAGGTCTACAGCAGGGGACCGCCCCCACCCATGTCAGCACGCTGACATCTGTCTGTCCAATAAAAGGAGTGGTCCCCCAGACCTACCTCAGTTCTCCCACCGGAGACCGCGGCTCAGAAAGTAAAAAAATGGAGAACCGAGGTGGTTCTTTAAGGCCAAGGAAAAGCAGCGAAGCTGCAAAGGACAAGAAGCAATCGGGGGTTGGAGGGAGGGAAAGCAGCACCTGCTGCAAGAGCACCTCTCTAAGACCTACTGTTATGGTAAGTTCTTACGTAACTGTACTATGCCGCTTCAAGGGGGCTCCTGCAGCGGGAAACACCAGTAGGACAGAGTCCCAAGCAGTTACAGAACTGACTTTAAGTCATTTGGGAGGAGGCAAAAACAGACAGAAGAAAGTCGTTCATGATAGAAGGCTCTGAAGAACAGCTAGTTTGAAACTGGCCATGCATCTGGATAAAGGTGTGAACCAAACTCCCAAGTGTCAGCTGCACAAAGGATCTGTCTCTGCCACTGTCTCAGGGGAACTCCCCAAAACTCCAGGTGTCAGCTGCACAAAGAATCTGCCACTGCCACTGTCTCAGGGGAACTCCCCACTGCAGTCACCAGCCTCTCTACTGGGGCTTACATTGGCTCCTCCTCTTGGACTGATGCCAGCCTTCGCCTTCTAGGCCAGTGCCTGTTCCACCACCATCTACACTGATGAAGCCATCACCTCTGCCCCAGCCTGTGCCTCAGCCATCACCTGCTGGCTCTCCTAGAGAGCCCCAGCTGACACCTGCTGGACTGATACCAGGGTACCGTACGCATCCAACACATTTCTGAAGCAGGCAGTAGAGGCTGCCATACCTCTAGTAGAGTGGTCCTTAACTGCCTCAGGCAGGGGCTTGTCATACTTACTTTAACAGTACACAATGCAATTTGCCAACCATTTAGACAAACACTGTTTCGAAAAGGGTGCCTCTTCCCTCCTAGGGGAAAATGAAACAAATCACTGATCAGTCTTATGAACGTGCTGGGTGCGGTTAGTGTAATAACGAAGCACCCTGTGAACATCAAGAGTATGCAACAAGGCCTTCCCCTGATTAGAGTACTCAAACATAAACTGGAAGAAGGATGGACAAATTTATTGTAAACTCAGATGCCACCTTAGGCAAGAACTTAGGGTTGGTACGCAAAGACACCCTGTCTCTGTGAAAATCAAATAAGGCTCTTTATACATCAGAGTCTGAAGCTCAGAAATCCTTTGAGTAGAAGTAATAGCAACTGAAACAATGCTTTCCACAACAGAAAGCATACCTCGCAACTTGCAGCGAGCTCAAATGGAGGCAGAATGAGATTTTCCAAAATGAAAAGAAGATCCCAAGGTGGGACAGGGTCCCGAATGGGAGGTTTCAAATGTAGACTGCAGTTGGGCAACAACCTTGCCCTCAATAGCTGCATGGTACATAGAGATGGCTGAAAGATGCACCTTTAATGAAGAGTACCCCAGGCTGGAGTCCGAAAGGAGAGGAGGTACTCCTTAATGAGATTCACCAAACAGGTGAAGGGCTCCAAGTGGCAAGCTGTAGCCCAGAGGGAGAAGTGCTTCCACTTCATGGCATAGGTAGCTGTCATGGAAGGTTTCCTAGTAGCCACCAGGACATTGTCAACCCTGGAAGACACCCTCAAGCAGGCCATAGCTAAGTTTGCAGGAGCCACACATGGAGATGCAGGGACTTGAGATCTGGATGGAGCAGGGTGCCCTGATCCTGGGAGAACAAGCTGGCGCAGAGGGGCATGAGAACTGGAGATTCCATTGCCAGCTGCTGAAGTAGAGGGAACGAAATCTGATGTGGCCAGTAGAGGGCTATGAGAATCATCTCCGCCCCCTCCTACTGGAGTTTTAGGAGAACCCTCTGCAGCAGCGGGAAGGGAGGGAAGGCATACAGGAACCTCCCTTTCCAGGTGAGGGACAACGAGTTGCGGCAGAAAACTCCAGGCCCTGTATCAAGCGAGCAAAAAAGTGCCAGTTTTACGTTGAGTGGGGACGCAAAAAGGTCTAACTCTGGGTGTTCCCACCTGTCGAAGAGATCTTCGACCACAGAGGGCAAGAGTTCCTACTCATGTGCCCTTGACTGGCTTAGACTGTCAGCCAGGGCATTTTGGACATCTGGAACATGGATAGCTGAGAGCTCCATGTCATGCTCAGTGGCCCAGTACCTGACTCTCATGGCTTCCAGACAAATGGTGTAAGAGTGAGTGCCCTGTTGTTTGTTGATGTAAAAGACTACAAACATGTTGTCCATCTGCACCAGCAGCGGGCCTGAAAGAATGTGGGTGTGGAAGGCCTGCAGAGCAAAAAGAACTGCCCGCATCTCCAGCACATTGATGTGGAGATACTGTTTCGACTCGGACCAAACTCCTTGAATCTGATGGTCTCCTAGGTGAGCTCCCCAGCCAAGCCCTGAAGCATCCATGGTTAGGATCTGCTGTGGGGATACTGAGAGGAAAGGAACTCCTGTCAGGAGGTTGGTGCGGTTCTGCCACCACTCCCAAGGTCTGTCTCGCTGGGCCAGAAATTAGCACTGGATGTTGAAAATTGTCACTGCATTGGTCACATTGGGCTGGGAAGGTCCACTGGGGAACTCTCATATGCAGGTGATCCAGAGGAACCATGATTATGGCCACCACCATGTGCCCCAGTGGATGAAGAAATGCTTTGGCTGGAACCTGGTGACTGGAAGACACCAGATTGGACTGCACTCTCAAGCATTCTGCCCTGTTCACCGGCAGGAAGACCTTGGCCCAGGATGGGTCCAAGACCGCTCCTAAGTACAGGAGGTGTTGGCTCAGGGAGAGACAAGACTTTGGCAGGTTGATAGTTATCTCCAAGAGCTGGAAGAGCTGATATGTGCTTTCAAGGGTCTGCAGCAAACAATCCCTGGAGGGGGCTCTCAGTAGCCAATTGTCCAGGTAAAGGAACACATAAAATCCCTGTCTCCACAGAGCCACCGCCACCACTGCTAGGCACTTGGTAAAGACTTGAGGTACCAAGAAAAGGCCAAATAGGAGGGCCCAGAACTGGAAGTGGTCCCCCTGAAAAGAGAAATGGAGGAAGCGGCGGTGGGCCAGGAAAACCAGGAGAAAAGCATTCTGCATATCCAGTTAACAGAGCCAGTCCTCCTGGTGAATAAGGGGTAAATGTCCCTGAAGAGTAACAATCCTGAAGTGCTTATACTCTATGTAGAGGCTCAGGCAACTTAAATCTAGGATCGGACGTAGATCCCCTGTTTTCTTGGGGACTAGAAGGAAGTGGGAGTAGAATCCCTTTCCCCTTTGACTTTGGTGGGGGGCAGGTTGTATGGCCCTCTTGTGCAGAAGTGCCAGAATCTCAGCCTGGATAAGGAAGATGTGAGCTTGCGGGTAATGGGAGAGCAAGGGAGGGCTTTCTGGGGGGTCTCTAGAAACTTGAGGGTGTGCCGCTTGATGATCTGTACCACCCATTGATCTGAGGTTACAGCGCACCACCAGTCTAGGCATAGGGCAAACCGACCCCTGACCGCCTCCCCCAAGGCCTCTGCTGGGGGGAGGGTCAAGCAAGGAGTCAAGCAGTGGAACTAGGGGTGGGCAGAGTGGCTAAGGGCACTCTGGGGACCCTAGGAGTGGCTGCTTCAAAAGGCGGGGTAGTTGTCTTACATTTAAAGGGGCCTCTCGACTGCTGGCCCTTGGCAGGCTGGCAGGAGGACTGGCAAAAGGGCTGATGCTGGAGGGACCATAGCTGGGAGCGGTACATGGAGTATACCGACCTCAGGGCCTTACCCGATTCCTGGAGGCAGGAGATGATATTCTGGGATCTCCCCCAAACAAGACTGGGCCCTGAAAAGGGGCATCCATAATCTTGGCGTGAACATCAGGCACAAACCCGGACACCCGGAGCCAGGAATGGCTGCGAATGCAGACTCGTGCTGCCACCCCACGACCAGTAGCATCAACCGTGTCGTAGGCTACTCTGAGTACACTAGTGCCTATATCAGATCCAGACTTAAGTAGCTGGGCTAACTAGGTTTTGGTAGAATCATCGGGGAGGGCTGCCACAAAATCTCTCGCCTGATCCCAAATGGAATTCTGGTACTGCACTATATGGGCTAAATTGTACTGGGCCCGAATGGCTAGGGTAGTAGAAGAGTGTATCCACTTGCCCAACTGGCCCAGCTGGCGGGGATTCCTTGTCCGGAGGGTGGGTGCACAATTGTTGAGGCTTCTTTGTACAGTCGTGAGCAGCATTATTGACCACTGAATCTGCCATGGGTTGCTCACCATAGAAGGGCTTGCCCACTGGCGCATAGTAGAGGCGATCTACCTTCTTAGCCAAGGCTGGAGTGGAAAAAGAGTGATTCCACATCGCCTTGGTCACATTATCATATGCCTCAATCAGGGGGGGATCCACCAAAGGAAGGGTCTCTGACTTGCACAAGTAAATTGCCAAATGATGGCGTACTGGGTTGAGTTCCTCAGTATCCCATCACATGAGGGATTGGATATGGCACATAACATCCATGAAGGAGGGAGAGACTTGGGGGTCTCTTTAATCTGCCCTTGAGTATCAGAGGAGTCCTGGAGCCCTCCGAGACGACTCTGATGAGGAAGAGGAGTCATCTACCCAAGGGTCACTTTCTGGAACTGGCGTCGGTGGGCAACGATCCTCCATGCATGAGAGAGGCTCCTGTATGACTCCCAGAAGTCCCCTTACTATGGGAGCTGCTGGGCTCAGTTCAGCCTGGGTCTCTAGGAGGGGATCCCAGGGGTGGTGGAAAGGGAGGCCTCCTAAAAGTGTCCTTGTCCTTCATAAAGGCTCACCAGTCTGTGAACAAGGCATTGTAATCCAGTGGAGGAGGAGGATTGTTCAGTGGATAATGGTAGTGAGATGGAGGGTACTGGTACATCGGGGAGGTGGCGTAGGGTACCCTGGTGTCGATCCAGCAGGCATCAGCTGGGGGTCTCTAGGAGAGCCAGCTGGTGATGGCTGAGGCACAGGCTGGGGCAGAGGCGATGACGGTTGAGGCTTCGTCGGTGTAGATGGCGGTGGAACCGGCACTGGCCTAGAAGGCAAAGGCTGGCATCAGTCCAAGAGAAGGAGCCAATGTAAGCCGCAGAAGAGAGGCTGGTGACTGCAATGGGGAGTTCCCCTGAGACAGTGGCAGAGGCATCGCCTGCATCAAGGAAGAGGTGAGCGCTTGGTCCGTTAGATGCCTGGAAGGGCTGGCACTGGCCCCAGAGTAGGAGACAGATGAAGGCAGTGCCTTGATCGGGGGGGTGATGGGCAGAGCTCCGCCACCGGAGGAGCCAAACCCGGTCAAGTCACCTGGCTGAGGACCCATGGAGACTAAGGGCTTGAACATCAGGGGCTGGGAGGCAGGGGAAGAGTTCCACTGCCCTGAAGAGCTACTCCCTTGACAGAGATGAGGGCGGGCTGCAGAAGCCACTGGCAACCCAGAGGGAGTGAGGGCTGCGGAGGCTGGAGGGACTTACCTCCCGAGGGAAGAAGACCCCAAAGCGGAGGCTGGTTTATGCGGCGACCATGAACAAGAGGCAGACCGAGGATGGTCCCAGTGCTTGTGCTTCCCACTAGACTTCTTTTTCTTCTCCTTCTGGAAGAAGAAGACGGTGAAGTCCCGGAGGCCGGGGAGGTAGAAGAACTTTTAGCCTGAAGCTCCTTCTCCATTGCAGCTAATTTTTGCTGAAGCAAGATGCTTTGTAGGCTCTTCAAGCATCATCTCCCTGTGGCCTGGTTAGGGCCTAAGCAGAGGAGGCAGGAAGAGTGGCCATCCTTGGCAGGTATCTGCTTGCTGCAGCACACTCTGTAGGCTGGTCAGAAGATGAAGCTGGAGAAGAAGTCATAAACAAGAAGGAGAAAAACACTGAAATTCGGTGTTACAGACACTGAAAGAAAGAAATTGTGGGTAAAACGCAAAGAAAAATGGTGGTCGACTGAAGCAGGCATCCATGAAAGTCCAACATGCGTGGGTCGATGGTGGGAAAAGAACTGAGGTATGTCTGGGGGGACCATCCCTTTTATAGGATAGGGGAACATCAGTATGCTGGCATCAGTGAGGGTAGTCCCCCACTGCAGACTGCTAGTTAGAAGTTTTCTGTGTGGTCCTGGTGCCTGACGGCTTCAGTCCTACCGGTGCTGCCTGTTGCAAGAGTCCCCGCGAAGCAATATTTTAGCTTAGCCTTAGTAGCAATGATTACTGGCATGCTGGTACCAAAAAAAAACCTAATGTAATAATAGCCAACACAAATACAGTGAAAAACAGGGAAAACACAGAAAGTAAGAAAAAACTAAGAAAGGAAAAAAGGGAAAGGAGGGGAGCGAAGGTATTGTTAAAGGGGATGCCAAGAGACACAACATAAAAAATATAAAGTATAGTTATACTGAGCAATTGGAGAGTAATTGGAGTTAGTAGAGCGTATAGTACTGCCTCATGAACTGAACAGTATTTTCACTTAAGTAGCAAAGATCTGGTGAAGTGCTAAGGCCCACAAGACTAACGACAGATAATGCACAACTAAGTATGAAAGACAGAAAAATGCAGAGAGATGGTTAAAAAGACAAAAGAGAAGTGAGGATGGGGAAGGTTATTAAAGGACGCTAGAATAGTGGAATAAAAATGTAGGATGAAAAGGAGAGAGAGATGTGGTGATGTTAGTATGCAGGTGATAAGAGTTAAAAAGATAGTGGACCAGGCTGAGTGCAATTAGGAAAGAGGAAAGGCAAATGCCAAAATCAGAAAAAACTGCACTTATGGATGACAATAGAGAAGAGTAGAGATGGAAAAAAAGTTAAGAGATACATAGTAGAAAACAAAACCAAAATAATAATAGTATCACATTTGTATTTACATTATTCTAAGGCAGACAGAAGGTTTATCCAGGGACAAAATTCAATTAAAGCAAACAGTCAGCATTTAGATCACAATTTATTTTCCAGAGTGCAGTCTGTAGTGAGTGGAACACCTAACACCCCTCTCAGCATACACTTTGCACAACATTAATAGCAGTCTACATCAACTTACATTCAGGTGATCCATACTTGTATAAACCAGCAGCGACTCATCCCAGAATTTCTTAAAGACGAGGCAAGAATCTCAGAGATATGATTACAAATAGCTTATTCAGTAGACCTGAACCAGGTACACGCATACATTAGATGCCCCCCTGAACCATGGGATACTACGGCTGTGGCAGGTGCAATATTTGTACTTTTTGTCAGGGTGGCAAACAGTTTGTCTCAGGTGTGGATGGTAGAATTGTTCACGTTCATGAATTTATACATTTTTCCACATCATGTGTAGTCTACGTCCTCAAATGTACCTGTCCTAAGTTACATGTAGGATGTACTATAAGGCCTCTCAGATGTAGAATACATGTGCCATATAGTAGGGGGCCTCTGAACAGTGGCGGAGCTGGGGGGGGCGGTTGCCCCTCCTGGCTGCCCCAATGTGAGTAGTGGCACCCTGCCACCATGTTTATTCACTGTTTAGTGCCCATTGTGGAGCCCATGATTGACTGAATGGCACCCCCCCGGCTCCCAAATGCTCCTAAACCTGGCTTCACTACTGCCTCTGAAATTGCCACACAGCCAGGAAGACAAGAGCATCAGAGTGGCAGCTCTTTAAATATACCATGGCCAGAAAGAAGGAGTGAATTGGAGCACTGGCTTCTTTGAACTACTGCATGGCTAGGGCTGGGTGCAAAGTCGTACGACGTGAGTACTGTGTGGGTTGCAGCTTGCGGCGAGGCCTGTAACAAACTGTGAGAATTAAGTCTGCAACCTTTGCTGTTTGTAGACTGGCACACAAAAACAGGCAGTGAATCCTCTCACTGGGTGGTAGCCAGGGAGAGGCTTTCAGAAATGGCCCAGGGAAAGGAAATTGAGGAACCTACAGTGCTCCCTCCTTTTCTGGCCAGAGACAATGGTTATTCCCGCCCAGACTGAGATGAGGTTTTCTCCCCTTACAGCCAGTAATTCCCTCCAGCTCTGCTGGGGCCTGCTGCTAGCATTGCCTCTGTCTCAAGTGCCACTGTTTTCAAATAGTAAAAATATACATTGTTATCTACAGTGCTGTTAAAGAGACAGTAGGTGGCACTGTACAGAAACAATGCTGCACATGCATGGGCTTCTGCAAGTCATTATGTCAGTGAGCTCTAGTGTTTATCTGGCATATTGCAAGAATTCAGGCTAGTGCACAACAATGTCTATGACTGTTCTTCATGGTTCTTCACTCAAGATAGTGACCTGATACTTTGCACCACTATACTTTACTATGGAGCCTCCTATGAATGCTGTCTTATTGCCCCTTTACCCAGCCTTTACCTTCCTCTACCATGGCAACTCAAGTGTATGACTGGGCATAATGTATGGGCATTGCTTCGACAAAAGTATCTTAATATCTCAGAATTTCACAAAATCTCATGAAATTAAGTTTTAATTACTGATGTTATTTTGGAATCTTTGGCTGCTTATGACTTGGCCAGCATTTGAGCAAGAGATTAGAGAGTTGACGCACACAACCTCCTTTTTTTCATACTGGTTTTCCTCTCAGTTGGCAGCCTGTTTCTCAGGGATATACCCTGTTCCAAGGCTGATCCTAGCCATCATTCCGTTGGCTACCAGGTTTTTCTCCAATATTTTTCCCCTCCCGTCTTCCCTGGTGGGGGTGGTGCCTCTGTCAGCCGCGCACAGCCACAGCTTCCCTGCAGCATGAGCAAGCTCCCTGGCACAGCAGCAGAGTGTTTTGTGTTCGTGAAACCCACTGCCAGCCCTTCCCTACTGAGACACATTGCCAAACGGCAGCTGTCTTAGCCATGGCCTGCCTACTGACGTGACTTCCCAGGCTCACTTCCAAACCTGGGTCCTCAGCATGGTAGTGCAACGCTCTGCTGCCGGGCCCTGGGGGTGTCCTCAAAGCCTAATCTGTAGGGTCAATGAACCTAACAAAACTGGTGATAATCTGTTCTCTACTTTTTTTTTTAACTTTATATTTATTAGTTTGCATATAAACATGTACATTTACATCATACGTCTTGGAAATGTCACACTCTTTACATACAGCAAGGAAATAAATCATTCCTATGATATACAGGATTTAAGTCTCTCCAAGCTAATTCTCTAATTGGGGGGGGGGATCTAAAATAAATAAATTCAAAATACAAGGCACAAATTCTGTGTAGCTATAGCCCAAGTGCAGGTGGATATAATAACTAAAATAGCCCCTTAAGTGTTATAAAAATTACCTCGCTACCAGAGCTTAGGGTCCACCTCTATACCTAAGGAAGGGTATAACCCCCTAAAAAAAAAAAAGCTTCCAGACAGCAATGAAACAAAACAGCTCACATCTCAATGCTAAAAGTAAAGTTTAGACCTCGGGAGAGTATAGCTTAATTCTCTCGATTACTTACATATTCTATTACTTAGAGATAATGGTAGGGCTTAATAGCCGCATCCTCATTTAAAATGACTTTAACTGTGAAAAATTATTACAGATCTACTATGGTAAATATTTTAAGAATACTTGTTTTCTAGGCATTTAACCACAATTAGGATAACTTGCAACAACAGTCAGACCCTAGACGAGAAACAACATCTTAGTGTCCCACTGTAAAAGGTAGATAAAGATTACCAATTCAGTCCCTTTCAGGTTTCCTCAGAGGAGTCATCTTCCAATGGGAGATCATGAATCTTAGAGCGCTGAGCTTCCACCTTAGAGGCCCATTTACCTGCATCAATCAGGTCAGTAAAAATGAAAACTCTGTCCTGGTACACTACGCGGAGTTTAGCTGGGAAGAGAACTGAGTGAGGTATAGCAAGGTCCCTCAGTTTGCATTGGATTCCATCGAATTTGTTACAGCGTTGCCGAGTGGAGAATGAAAGATCCGGGAATAAGTGTACAGTATGATCTTGTACGCTAAGTGGGCCCAATCTTCTTGCCAGTCCAAAAACAGAATCTCTTGTGCCCATACTGTCCGCCACTACCATGAGTATACGCGGTGCCTCAGCTGTCTTCTTACCTCGTGGACGGATTCTATAGGCCTTAATAAAACGCCATTCTGAAAACTCTCCATGTCCCTTAAATTGTTTCTGAATCCATTCTCTAAAGAAAAGTAATGGATGGTCTCCTTCTAATCCCTCCGGTAATCCGATCATTCTGAGGTTAGCACTCCTCGCTTTGTTCTCCAGTAATTCCAATCAGTTGTTGAGGTGCTGCACTTCTTTCGGGTGATCTGCGTTTAAAGCATTACATTTAGTCACCTGCTGCTACAAATCTTCCATGTGCTGGATAGTTGTTCAGCAGGGGTGGGATATTCAGAAGGGTTGCGCATGGTGCAACAGTTGAACCATGCACAACCCACTGATGCGCCCCAGCGCAATATTCAAAAGGGGAAAGTGTGTGGCACAAATCTCGATGCGCTGGGGCCCATCAGTAATGTATGCGGTGCCAGTGGGAGGGGGCATGCCCATGCATACCCCCGCACACCCCGATATTCAGCCCGGGATGTGCGGAGCCCATGCAGGTGCAACCTCTACATGCGCCACATATAGTTGTTCCAAAAAATAAAGGAGCAACAGCCGGCCACCGACAGGTGAGTTGCCATGTTGCAGGGCGCAACACCGCAGCTGCCAGCTGTGGGTGGCCACCCAGGCTCCGGTGGCACCCTCCGTCGGATAGCGCCCCCCCATGCCCAATCGCAGGCATACTGTATGTATAATAATAAAACGTCCTATATCCTTGGTGGTCCAGTGGACCGCTGGCAGCCCGATCGTGGGCAGATGTATAATAAAATGTCCATATTCCTGGTGGTCCAGTGGACCACTGACAGCCCGATCGCGGGCATATGTATAATAATAAAACGTCCATATCTCTGGTGGTCCAGTGGACCGTTGGTAGCCCGATCACGGGCATATGTATAATAATAACACGTCCATATCCCTGGTGGTCCAGTGGACCGCTCACAGCCCGATCGGTGGCAGAAGTCTAAAGAAAGATTAAATCCCATCCCTGGCGGTCCAGCAGTACCCTCCCACCCTCCACTGAGCCCTGCCACGCGCCCCGGGTCAGTGGCGGCAGCAGCTCCCCACCCGCAAGCCGCCCGGCCGCCTGCGACTGACTATATACAGTATAGCTGTACACCCATTGGTCCACAACATTGGCCAATGGACGTACATACCATATCACACTACACAGTCCAGATACACATATCTGCACTGTGTAGTACGGTATGTCTGCACACCCATTGGCCCATGCTGTGGACCAATGGCGCGACAGCTTACTGCACGCAGTCAGCTGTCGGGCGACTTGTGGTGGGAGCTGCCACCCACCGCTGACCGGGGGAGCGGGGCAGGGCTCAGTGGAGGATGGGAGGGTATCGCTTAGACCAGCAGGGATGGGATTTAATCTTTCGTTAGACTTTTGTCCACGATCGGGCTGGGAGCAGTCCACTGGACCAGCAGGGATATGGGACATTTTATTATTATACATTTGCCCACAGTCGGGCAGTGGGACACTTTGCCGCTTGTGCAGTGTGTGTTGGTCCCCAATGGCTGCAGCCTGGCAGGGCGCCAGGCACAAGTCGCCGGGGATGGGCGCACCTGCATGCAAATGGGGCATAATGACATGAAAATGGCTCCATTTGCATGTGCACCTTTGAATATCGCTGTTGATGCACCTAGCGCAACGGCACTTGTGCTAGCGCATCCCCCTGCCCCTCTCTGGTCACTTATGTTGGTACTGTACCACTGTGCCATGCACATTGCGGGTGGCCACAGAGCGATATTAAATGGTGCTGAGCCATAGCGCAGCACTACTGAATATCACCCTGTCAATGCCCTGGCATATCCCAGTTGCGCTGCACCCAGGCTTGCGCCACAGTCTGGCGCAGTCTGAATATCCCACCCCAGATGTCTCCACCAGGGTGATTTTCCCTGCAAGGCCATCCAGCTTAGTGTTCATCGCTGTTACAGAAGCAATCAAAGATTGCAGCTGGTGGCCTAACGTTTAAATAGTTTCCTCTCCCTCCTGGCTAGTAGAAGGCACCGACTTCACCGAACTTGTGGTCACGGCGCCAGAGGATGCGTGGGCATGATCTTTCTTTTTAGGATTGCCCATTCTGATTTCAGATGTCTAAGCTGCCGATAGAGATCTTTTCCCAGATTAGATTTAAATGTTAAAGTATATTAAATCGTTAATTAATTTTGAACGATGCAGAGCTGTGTTTCTTGCGTCTGTCATGCTTGGACTCCACAGCGCCCCCCCGTTCTCTACTTTTAAAGTTATAGGGACTTAAAATGCTTTATTTTACATAATTTGCAAAATGTAATTTTAAAATTTCTGAATGTTTAGAGGCTTGTAACTCTCATCTTTAAAGATAAAGATCTGAAACTTGGTACACTTCTGTATGAACCTTTCTAAAGTTAGTATACCAGGTTCTATGTCATAATGGTGATTGCCAAAAGGTGACTGTCATTATGGTAAGGGTACATCGCCAAAAATCAAAGGAAAACAGCGCCAGGGACTTAGATTTTTAATGTTAATGTGGAGGGCTCTGCCCCTGCAGTCCCCAACTAAAGGATTCTTAACTCCAGAGGGGTGCATGTCGGGGGGGAGGTCAAATTCTGGGGCCAAAAGACATTTCGGGCTGGGCGCACTGAAATGTAGATGCGCTCGGATCCAAACCAGGAACCCTCACAGCTTTAGACTGCCACCCACCCACCACACTGTGGGGCCAGCTCAACAACCCCATGCCAACCACGCCAACCCTTCCTCCCTCCATTCCGTCATGCTCGCTCCCCCCCTGTGCACGTATACATATGGTGACGTCCTGTCACCTTATGCGCAAGCCTCCCCCATCCTTTTGCCTTCCTCACACCCTCGCCCTACCTTTCCTGTGCCACAAGTAGGTTGCTGTTTTGCTAGGTGCCCACTTGCGGATAGCCCACCTCACAGGATACCGTATGCCACATTTGGGGCAATTTGAACAAAGCTTTTTTTTTCTTTTAATTAGATGGAATTAACTGAAATCACTATTTTGGCAACACATTGTTACATATTCTTGGAAATTCCATGAAATTTTGCAGAACTGAAATTGGAATTTCACCAGAATCTCACTCGTGGAAGGTAAATTTTGCCCACCCCTAATAAGTTGTTCATTATTTTGTAATAAGCTGTGTAGTTCATAAGTAGTGTTAATTAACATCAGATATGGGGAAATATCTGACAGTTTTTGTAATGGGGCAAAAGTCTCAACCATTTAAAAAAAAAAAAAATATATATATATATACTAACTCAGTCCTAACATAGTGTTGTTACTGTGCCATTTTAAATATATATGTATATATATGTGTATCTGTATATATATATATATATATGGGATACATTCGGCACTCGTGAGATATCCATACCTCACTCTGCAGGAGTGAGATTATTTTCCATATCTCACTGCTGCCCATCATGTGTTCGATTTATACAATAGGGGACACATTTATGTTAGTTCAATTTGTGGTTGTAGTCGGTTTAGTATGCTTTTTTTGGTGAATTTGTTTTGTGGTGTGAATGGAGGTGACTGTTGGTATGTGATTGGTTGACAGTATGAATGGGAAGTAGTTGTGTTTTGTTATTGATTAGTATTTGGGGTTGTTGTTTGTAATTGGTTGAGTTTTGTTTGTGTGTGTGCAGTGATTGGTTTAATGCCTTGAGTGGGTGTGAGTTTGATTTGTGTCTTCCTGTATGGTGTTTTTTCATATTTATTTTTCTTTTATGGTTTATTGTTGCTTTGGTGCTCATTTTTGCATTTCTGATGGTTATCTGGCATTCGGTGTGCTGTGTACTGTCATGGGTCCGTATTTTTGTTCCAAGTTATTGTATTTTGTTACCATCAGTAGCGTGGTGCGGCTGCTGGAGTTTCTGTTTCATGGAGTGCCGTGTTTAAAATTGCGATGTATGATGAGGAGTGAAGAAGTGAGGTGAAGAACTAAGGTACTGGTATTATAGAAAATGTGAAGAGTATACAAAAACCTGCAACGCGCTCCAGTAGATAGTTTGGGAATATGTGATATAGATTGACAATTAGATTTTTGGCCCAGGTTTAGCTCCGAATTCGGGTCAGGAATGATTTCTTCAGAGCTGCACTTTGTTGTATAAAACGAGACTTTGTTTGAAAGATGGTGCAATTTAGTGATCTCAAAGTGTTGGGCAGATGTTTTTTTACAAAGGGTGATGTTTACAAATTGGTTTATGTAGAAAGGTACTGTGCTGAGTATAGTGTTTGTAGTGAGATAGGCAGAGTGAGAATATTGGCTGATATAGCAACTGTGTGTGTAAATGTAAATGATCTCACAGTTGCTACGTCACCAGGATTTATCTCACTGCAGTGAGAACATGGGTTTTATTTACAACGTTTATCACCCACCCCATTGTATAAATAAACATATATATATATATATATATATATATACAGTGCATTCTGCATTTTGTGTTCTGCTCACCTGGCACTAGGGTAGGTGCCAGGTACAAAATATTTGCTTTTTGTGTTATTTGTTCATGTAATCAGAATGTTATGTCTTATTTTCTAGTAGCTGCAAGAAAATTAATAGGCCAAATTTCACATAGCAAAGAAAACTGGCTATTCAAGTGGACAGTTGTCTGTGCGCATGTTGACTTCAGTGTTGACACAACACATGATGAACCATGTTATAAGGAATCAGTATTACTGCAAATTTAATTACAGAATCACTTGTCCAAAGTAAAGTAATTTTAGATAAAAGTCTGTTTTCAACCATTTACAAGTAACACATGAATCTTCCAGTTGCAACTATGAATTGAAATACCATTGTAAAAAGGTACAGGACTCCACCAAATGTTGATAATACTCCTTTTGGCTGTGTGCATTGACAGCAAAAGAAGAGATTCTGTAAAACAGCAGTATTTCCCCTTAAGTGTAAGGGGACTCACTGGTACTGAAGGCAGTGCAGCAGTGGTTAGCAACCGTATGTACCTGTACTTCCTGTTCCTGCTGCTCGTGTGCGATCGATTTATTAATTTGGTAATGTTTGACTAGGAAAGCATTTAAGCCTCGTTTCAGATGCTTGCCATGCACACTTGTGATCATGGCCTATAGAGGGAAGGAAAGGAATTTGTTTTTTTATAGCATCTTTCATTCCAACTGTATCCCATAGTGCATTACAATACAGAAGAGGGCAGGCAAGGAATGCTGCAGCCATTTTCTGCACACAGTGTTTCAAAGTGTACAGATATCTGAAGACAGTGAGAGATTACAGAAAGGTTTAACACAAGGAGCTTAAAGGATTTGCTCAGGGTCACACAGTAAGTAAGGAGTGGTTGTGGGAGGTGGTTGTGGTGGGATTCTGACCTGGACCTCTAAGGTTCACAGTTCTGCGTTCTAACCACTAGATCAAACTGCTTCCCTAGGACAGAGCCTAAAAGTTGTACTGCAGTTCTAGTGGTCAATAGTTCACATCACAATGCAAGCACACACAATTTGGCATTGCCTGGTATATCTGCCACATTTTGCTCCAAAAGCATCTGAGGACCAAAGGACTTGGGCGGGGGTGGGGGGGGAGTAAAGTATCCTTTCATGCGTGCAGGTCAGAGCAGGGGTGTATTAGCAGAGCATTGTGAGGAGTTTCCCTGGGCCCACCTATGCTGTTCATGGACTATGGGTAAACAAAGGGTTTATTAGACCACTTAGGTGTTAATGACAGTTAATAGTGCACCAGGCAAATAAAGCTTGCTTTTACATCTCAGGAGATTTACTTTAAAAAGGGGCCCTGATCTGATCACATTCTAGCCAGATCTACCATAGGCATTCTCTTTTGATGTGTTGTATACTTTGACGTATCACTTCGACTGAAAACAACTTTCTGACTAGGCATCTTTTACTCTTTTTCTAAAACTGCTGAACCCCTTTCTCTGTCCCAGCTGACGTCTGTGTGGTGTACCACAGTGCTTTGGAAACAGAGAGCTCTTTGAAAGGCATTTCTGTTAGCCAGTAGCAGCAGTGGCCTGTTCATTACAAGCATGTGTGAGCTGGGAGGGTTCTTCCTCTCTCTCTCTCTCTCTCTCTCTCTCTCTCTCTCCATTCATTCAGCCAGCTCTTGCCTTTAGGGGGCTCTTTTAAGCTCAGTGAATCCACTGAGGCTGAGTGGAAAGAAGACAAAAAAGTCACTCCCAATACAAAGTTGTAGGCTTGGATTGCGAAAGGATTTTCCTAATTTGGGATTTGTTTAAAAGTTGGGGTGTTCCACAGGAGTACAGTCTTGACTGGCTGAAAAGTGTTTGGGTGAAAAATGTCTGATCCCACCGTAAATGCACATTTGGAAGGAATTATCTCGGACTTTGAAGGTTGGTGATTTTCTTGGGCTGTTATAGTGAAGCCTATTGAGGACTGAAGTACACCATAGTTTAGAGAGTTTAAGCAGCTACCTATTACTGCAAAGCACCATGTGTTTGTTCTAGATAACTGTCAGAGGTCTTGGCAATCTTTTTGCCCTTTACGTAATTTTGAGCCTTCAGCATTAATTGTTATTTTTACTGGGCTTTAAGTAATGTTGAGACAAAGGAAGATGCACTATACTGTGTTTTGTGTTTCATTTCCTGTTATTCTCTTGGTTGTTTTGCTGTTTGGGGAACTTCTTTTCAGTGCTGACTTCAGTAAACACTTTCTTCTATCAATCTGCCATTTAAGTGAATAGGCAGAAAATGCTGTGCGTATAGTAAATGCACCACAGAAAGAATTACTGCTTTTACTTAAGGTCGGGGGCTTTTCCCTTCCATTAAACAACGAAGAATGAGTGAGAGGGAGACTGCAGTCTTATGAGACATAGAATTCTCCTTTTAAGTTTTAAGATATGTGCAGTACTTTGTGGTTATACTTCAGTAGTCTCACTATGTGGGTATTTCCTTAGGACATCCTGTCACAAATTTTAACAGCAACAATGAAAACAGGTAGCCATTCTGTTGTCCGAGAATGACTGGAAAAATTGACAAGGGTCAGGGCTACATTTATTATCGGAACAATTTTGAAAAATGTATTATATACACTATGAACTTTGTCAGACTCTGGCTATGCAGCCAGGTTCCACTACTATGCTTGTTTTACACTGTTTATGTTTACCTGCCATATTGTAAAATTGTATGCAATTGTTCCAGCCTATTTATTTGTACTTTTCCCACTATATTGTACTTGTTTGACTTCAGAGCACTGGAACTCGCTTATTGTATTTGTTGTGTTGCCTTGTGATGTCTGTTATTGACATGGATGCTTTGTAAAAGAGCACTTGAGCTCTAAGGTATTCTTCATAATTTTCAATACATACATAAATAAAAGTTGGAATACTATGGATACGATTATAATGTATGTTAGAACGTTGTATTGCATCAAAATCTAACTCTACCTAGAGTTGTACCATCGATGTGATGTCACGATGTTGTTGTACTATCAAGAGTACGTCACATCGACGGTACAACAGCACGGACCTCTGTGTGCATGCGTGAGTCGCGGTTCATAGAGACGACAAACCAGGCACTGCAGTTCACTGGAGCTCAATAAGTGACGTTTTTTAAAAGAGTGGCCGGCACACAGCAGGACAGATGTATTTGTTTTGAAATATTTACGATCGCATGGGAGGGAGTGCAGTGTATCTACGGACACGGGCGGTGGGGCCGGGGTCAACAATATCACAGCGCGACTGTGGAGGCAGTCAACAGCTAATTTGTTTAGTGTTGCCCATACACTATAAAAGACAGTGGATGGGCAACAGTAAACAACAACACTGTGTTACATCTTCTCGAGGTTTTCATGCCAACCGAAAACCTCTTGAGCTTCGCTCGCGAGGTTTTCTTGGTTGTCATGACAACCTCTCGAAGTGAACAACAGTGTTGTTCACTGTTGCCCATCCACTATCCTCTATATTGTACTTTCAGTGTTTTACACTGATAACTTGTTTTCATGTGCTGGAAAAATAAATTCTATGAAAATGCAGTTATCGTCAGAAAATAAAACTACAAACTTTTTAAAACCTGAGTTCAGAAAATGTTTCAGTCCTATATGGCAATAGCTGCTACTAGGATCTTCTTTGAAATGGATACAGTCTGCTGATTGGTATAATAAAAGAAGCCAAAAACAATGACATGTAACTAACTGTCAAAGGTGTGTGTGTGTGTGTGTGTGATGTTTGGCACCCCTTCCCCAACAGTGTGATCCTGCTGCCCATACTTTGAAGAGCAAGGCTACCGGATTGGGACATTCCTCCTTGTGGGAATTCCATTGCTGGAGTTCATCAGGGAAGAAACTGATCATATTGATAAACAAGGGTCTCCTTCATCAAGCCCAGTGGGATGTGTTGAGATATGATGGAGTCCTGTGAACGAATGCTACATGGCAAGAAATGCAAGTCACTGTTTGTAAGAGGAGTTAACCCTTGCAGCGCTGCTACTACACATACAGATTGCACTTGATGGAAAACTGTGACTTCCAGGAAATGTGAGGTCATGGCATCTCTATGCTGATAGAATCTGGGGGTGGCTACCATGCT
Source organism: Neoceratodus forsteri (assembly GCA_016271365.2). Taxonomy (NCBI): domain Eukaryota; kingdom Metazoa; phylum Chordata; order Ceratodontiformes; family Ceratodontidae; genus Neoceratodus; species Neoceratodus forsteri. The sequence continues at coordinate 46,399,767 of JADMNL010000024.1, read as the reverse complement.
CTTTTAAGCTGGGGAGGTGGCATCTATGTCACCCTACCCTGTCCTTTAAATAAGTCATTCTAGAACACTGCATGCAAATTTCATAGCCATCCACAGCTGTGTATCAAGCTGTCAGAACTCCACAGCAAATGAATGCCTTTGAAGTTCTGTTGTCTCATTGCAATATCTGTAATCAGTATTAATGGTATTTAATGGCATTTAATCTTTACCAAATTGCCATTATTGTGTTTAATCTTAAACAAAAAATTGATTCTTAAAGATAAAACAAATGGAAAAATTAGCATAATGAACAGGGCACTGTACTTGCAAAATTTTGAAATTTAATTTTACTACACAGTATTATGAAAGACACAGTGTTTTTTTTTTCTTTTTGTAGTTCCTATATTAATAGGTATTTTCTCTGAGCCATTACAAATGGTTGACAGTTCCAGTGCAGCGGCCGAACAAGTTAGGTGGCTGTCTAGAGAGTCTACTGTTGTACATGTGTCCAAAATATAGCTGGGTTTAGGCACTATCAGTCCCTACCTCTGTTAGACGCCCACCCACCTTTAGGAGGGCCCAGCCAGAATAAAAGCAAATCATCAATTTGATTGTTTTTTTTTTAACTTTCTTTATTCACCTCTGCACAACGGAGGATTCCTTGTCCTCCTATCAGTCCTGATATGAGGACCCCTCAACTCTCTTCTGGTCTGGCCTCTGCCACGGCAGTGAGATGGGGAGGACCGTGGCTTGCCCCCCCATGGAGGGGCCTCCCCCAGAGGGGAAAGCCAAGAAGAGAAATCCACAGGAACTTCAGTGTTCTTTAGTGCACTCCAAGCTGCCTCTCCCGAGGTGAAAAAATTGTAAGCAGTCTCTGATTCAGAATGGGGGGGGGGGACACTGAACAGATACCACTGCAGACAGTTGCTCCAAATGTTCAAATTTTCTTTTTTGTTTTAAATTTGGCCGAATTTAAAATAAAAAAGAAAGTTATTTGAACATTTGGAGCAACTGTCTGCAGCGGTATTTGTTCAGCGCCCCCAACCCCATTCTGAATCAAAGACTCCCCCAGAGCGGAACTGGGGAGGAGACTGAGATCACCCCTGAGCCCCTGACCTGGCTTAAGCCGGGCTTTGTTCAGGCCAGGAAGAGCGGAGGTCCATTGGGAGCTTCCTTAGAGCTCACTCCAGAGGGGTTTTTGCCTACTTTAACCCCTGGAGGCATGGACATGCTATGGCATCCAGTGTGTGATGGGCATGCTCCTGCGCCCGCTGGTAGGACGTCCGCCATTGCCTCCACACATTCCATAGCATCCCCCAGCTGCAGCATCCCCTAGTCTCCACTGGGAACTGCCAGATGCCAGGGATCCACAAACCCATCCCTCCCAAGAGAGGAGAACACTCCTCCGGATGCTCAGTCCTCTCCTTCCCGGCTGCCCCCGATGACCAGAGCTGGCTCTCGAATTCGAATCGCCAGCGTAGCACAAGGTAAGGCGTCCAGCGCCTCAGCCCTCAGTGCCACCAGGCCAGCTATTTTTTTTCTTTTTAAATGTATTTATTTTACTGTGCCCTGGTGAAATGAAACATCACAAAATGGGTGTTTCTGGTAGTGATTACATTTGAAATGTTTATATGGGGGAACTTGTATTTAGATTTTTAGGTGGTGGAACTACCTGTAGTAGTCAATGGAGAAAGATGACAGAGGAGGTGGGACTGTCATACAGTTGCTTAAGAGGTGGTGGAACTGAGTTCCTGTGGGCTTCTGCCCAATGTAACCCCCTAGTTACTGGCTTTTTAACTGAACTGTGGCTTTGATTTGACCCCAGTGGTCCTCAGGTATACTAAAAATGAATTGTAACTTCATTTCCTATTCTGATCACTAGTGTGAACCCTTGAGGTTCGCAAACTTATACATCACAAAATGTGGGAGCATGGGGCTGGCACAGGGTGGAGCTTGCTACGATCAAAACCAGGAAGGGGACGGGATCGGGTGGCCGAGAGAAATTTATGATCCCTTCCACTGAAGTATTTAGCATTTCTTCTAAGTGGACCGTTCATGTGGGTGCTTAAGGAGTTGTTAAATACTGAGCACAATTGCTTATCTTTAAGGAGGCAGTATAGCGCAGTGGGTTAAGTCTCTGAGCTACATATCTGGAGACCTGGGTTTGAATCCCACAGCTGCCTAAGTGCATACTGTGTCCTCCTGAGTAAGTCACTTAACTTCCTTGTGCTCCCAGGTCGCATCTGGAAACAAACTTCGGCTTAGTGTGCTACTCCTGGTTAAACAATGTTCCCTTTCCCTTTAAGGGAATTCAGCAGTGGCATTACACTCCACTGCCATCAGTGGGCACTGGTATGGACACTGGTAAGAGGGGGCTGATAACAAGAAGGGAGAAGGTTGAGCATGAAACTTAAGTGACACAAAAATAAAAACAACCTAAGAGCGAACCTTTGACAAAAAAGACTGCTTGTGAAGATCAAATGTGAGGACTGAGACATAAATGTTCACAGAATGTGAAAAACATGATTCTCTCTGTTCCTTTTTTATTTTTTTATATTCATACAATGGGATTTAGCATATAGGAAGGGCTATGGAATGATGCATTGGAAACTTGGGTTCTGTGCTCATTGATCAGGTAAACAGAGATAATTTATTATTTCATAAAGTGGGAAGATTGCAGCCTGGAAGAATAAAGCTCTTATTTCTCCATAGACCAGGTGTACTGTACCATGTTTGTCCTCCAGTTTATTAAAAAAGGCCATGCCTTGTCTGATGTTGAATGGTAGATCTTCCAGAAAACAGTCTTCACCATTAATTCACATGGATGGTTCTGAGGCCAGAGGCACTAGAACCCCGTGGGAGGGTAGAGACGACACTCATGCACGTCACGTGGTGCTGTGTGTACCAACCAGTAACTGTCACCGGCTCTCAGAACCTCAGTTCTGTTCTTCCCATCATCAGGTGCGCACAGTGGAAGCAGCAGTGCCTCACTTGAACTGCGTCACCATTTTTCAGTATACGATGCCCTTTCTCTTAGTTTTGTTTTATTTTTCGATGATGCTGGGACCTGAAAAGAAGAAAAAGGGATTAAGAAACATCATCTGTGAATGTGCACAGCCTGCCTTGGCCTGGCTCACAGTGTGGAGGAATGCAATGCCTGCTACTTGATGGACCACCCCATGCTTGAAGTCCATGTGATGATGATGTGGGGTTGGCCAGCCCCCTCCTTTGGAGGCAGGCATTGCACTCATAACTTTGTGTAAAACACAAATGGGAAGGTGAGTGTCTAGTGTAGGTCCAAATTCCAAAGAAAAGCACTAGTGTGTGAAATTGTTTATTCACTAAAACTATTAAGGCGATAAGCTATTATGAATTGAATGTATATTTAAATGAATGATCCAAAAGGCTAAGCGCTGGTAGAGCTAGGTCTCAATGAATTCCATAGTTTGATACATTGAATGTTACCTATTTAATTGAATTGCTCCAGTTAGCCATTCAATGGGATTTATTAAGGAGACTTTAATCATTTTGTAATAATTGATTTTATGTTTAGCACGTGCACTTCAGATAATATAAAAACAGCTTTGGGGCATTGTAACCATGCTCCCTGAGAAACCCTTAAGGCGAAGTGCTGGGATTAATGGTGACTGGCTGTTGGACTGGGGTAGGTCTGAAATATATGCTGTATATTTGCACTATGCATTTGCACTATCTGTTTGCAAAATAAACCTGTTTTTGGTTTGGAGATTTATAGTGCTTTTTTTTGGACCTACGCTAGATGCTCGCTTTCCCATTTGTGTTTTACACAAAAGTAACCTATGATATATTGTGTGAAGTCCTGTCCTGGACTCATGTAGGTGAAACACCCTTTTGTATACAGAGCACAGGTTTTTCCTGCTTTGGAAACTAGGTGTTGCACTTGTGAGGCCAGTGTACAGTCTCTGGGCCTTGCCCTGGGCCCCTTTCCTGGCATCTCTGGTGTCAAGGAAGCACAGGATTGTCCTTGATCTCACCTTGTTGAAACATTAGAGGTACTGGGGGTGGGTCTGATTGACATCTGGATCCCTCAGGGCCACCAACTGCGAATCCCCCTGTCTTTCTGTCCTGTACAGCAGATGTAACTGGTGGTAAGACTGAAGCTATAAGCCCACTCTCCCTCGGTGGTCATCTCAGTGTTGCGACCTGGTGCCACCCTGGCTCCTTCGTACCATTCTGAGTGTTGGTGAACAGGGTGACAACAGCCACAATGTCGAGTCCCCTTCTGACACCGTCTGCAGTATCAGGAGAGGGACAAGCACTAGGGCTGTGTGGCATCCAGTTATGGAGGTGGAGGTTGTTGTCTCGTGACACCACCCCAGGTATTGGTCCTGGTCTAGCACTGAACACGATACTGGTGATGGTGTTGTTCATGGTCTTGGTGCCTTTCATGGTGCTGGGTCAGTCCCCAGTGCTGCTTCTGGTTCCGGGGATGGGGATAGGGATGACTCTGGGGTAGATCCTGGACCTGGCATGAGACCTGATGCCAAAGATGGCACCAACCACGGCAGTGGGGACAAACCCTTTTCTAGTCCAGTTGTCAGCCCTGAGTCCAGTGCTGAAGGTGGCACTGACTTGTAGTCAGATGACAGCCAGGAAGCATTGTTCTCCCCAGAGCTGCATGCTGACACTATCACTGGTGGGGATTAGAGCTTCACTAATAAGACTGTACAGCTCCACACTCCCTTCTTGGGGGAATCTCTCAATGGGCACCAACTGGGTTATTCCTCAGATGTAGGTCAACCCAGTTATGGTGTTCCTGCCAGGCCCCCACTCAGGAGAAGTCCCTTGTGCAACCCCCCAACCCAAGTAGAGGTCCTGGAGATCCTGAGTCTCTAGTCTTTCATAGACCTCTGCCACCTTTGCCAGAGCTACCAGGACACATGGACCCTTGGAGGCCAATCATCTGTTCGCAGCACAGAGAAGTGATTGATGCCTTACACCGGTACCACAGGTAGTTCGACAAGGTCCAGTTTAGACCCATTCCTCCGATGCAGCCATCCTCTGTTTTCAGCACCTACTGTCCATGAGCGCTCTCCTCAAAGGACAACAAATCAATCCTTCACTTGTCCTCAGCTTCTGAGTACACTGTGTACTAGAGATTCCTGGCTGACATGGTAGAGGTACTGGAATAGGCTCATATTCCTGTTGCAATCCTATATCCTTGGAGTTGAGACTCCTCGGAGCTTTGACCAATGACTCTGCAGTCTAGGGCCTTTGAAGAATCATCAAGGGTGGGCTGGAAGTGTCCCTTCTCTTGCCTTCCAGCCACCAGAAACCTCCTGCTACAGTACTACACACCCTCGGGATCTGCACGGACAGTACCTCACCCCTCATCAGGTCCTGCAGGCTCCAACGGGCTGAAATGCCCTCACATAACCTTCCTCCTGAGGCCGATTCTGCTTAGACAGATGCCTTGGGTAGGAAGATGTTTTCCTCGGCATGCGTCAGGATGTGCATTGCTACACAACAGGCACTTCAGGCAGCATTCAGCAGGTGCTCATGGATGTGCGTCGCCCTGCCATGCCCCTCCTCTCATGAACAATCGATGACACTGTGGTGCAGCAGCAGCAGGAAGTGGCACAAATTATGATGGCAATAATGCATATGTCAAAGGTCAAACAATGGTACTACAGTCACGTGACATAACTCGCAAAGCATGAGAGGAAGAAATTAAGCAAGAGTATGACCAGCCCCAACGCCTGTGACAGATTCACTGAGGGAGAGAGAAGGGGCACCACTGGACACTAAGGTGCTATACGTAGGAAGAGGAAGAGGATTCACTGGTTACCGGAGAGCTATACATTGAGATGGGGAAAGGGATGGGGGATCCATGTAATGCATGCAGAAATGTACTTTGATAATGACATATGTTGTAGATTGGCAAGCAAGTGAAATGTTTTATGTCGAAATATCGCAGTTCGGTACATTGGTGCAAAGGGGTTTGTGCCTCAGTCTACTCTGCTTGCTCAGTGTGGATAAGTGCTTAATATATTTGGTGACTCCCATGGTTTGTGCTCACACAAGGGTTAGGGCATTGCTTTGTGAAGTGCTGACAGGAGGTCTATTGGAAACCTATTAGCATTGCCCAGGGTTTCGGCACTCAAGTTTCAGTATACTTCCTAAATGTGAAGCCAAAAAAATACCGCATTACAGCAGGACATAAAAAAGTTTCTCAGACAAAGTGATAAGCAAAAAGTATGTTTCATTAGTGGGCTGCTGGCATGGTGACCGGTGGAAAACTCCCAAGTGCTTCAAACCCAGCAGTTCTTTCTCAAGGGGTCTCAGCTTTGTGCACATGGTTTGTATACTGCTACGCTTATTGGTTTGTGCACCCTAGTGTTTATTGCTATACCTCCTAAATGTGCCACTTGCAATGTCGCACAAGCACATGATACTTTGAGCACCACTATCCATACAATTCTAATATGCTGCTATGTGTGTATTACTGTATATGTCACTTTGTGTTTGTCTATCTGTGTATGTGCATGTTGGTGTGTGGGCATTGTGTGTGTGTGTGTGTGTGTGTGTGTGTGTGTGTGTGTGTGGCATGGTGTGTGCATTACTGTGTCTGTGGGCATGTTGTGTGCCATCCCCAACCTACTTCCACAAACCATCTCATATAAATGCTTTTAGATCCCAGAACCAGATATTAGGGGTGCCAGCCAACTCGTGTTTTTATCTACTTTATCTCATTTATCCCCTTTTTGCCCCTGGTCTCTGCCACAGTGTTACTTTTAAGGGTAAAAATAGTCCCAAAACTTGCAAATGTGGAAGTAAAAATGCACAGGTGTTCCCACTAATGAGTGTTAATTGGGTACTCAGACTGGCTGGTATAGGTATTTTTTTTTTTTTGGCCCTGTGAATTAGGCAGAGGCAAAAGTGCAGGTGCCAGCCCTATGTCATCTAGTCAGAAGACAGCAGTCTTTGTTCCTATGTTAGAATGCTATAATAATTACTGGTGATACCCTTTATCACACTGTTAAGGAGGCTCTCTCAAATGCATTACGGCATTCTCAAAACTTAGTTTCATCACCAATGTCCTCTGTGTGTCACTTACTTATAGCGTGCCACTTCACTGGCTCACGCTCTGTGTGTGGGCAGGGCTGAATAATATTTAATACATGGCGGCCCCGTTTTTCACTTACCACCAAACCACTGTTGTTCATACCTGTCCAGTCTTTAATATATTTATTTATTTGTTATTATTCTTTATCTGGTTGATCCTGCCTTTTAAATATAATACATATGTCTGGTTGATCCCACTCTGAGTCTGGATTGGGAGACAGCAAGTGCGATCCAGGACGTGGACGTGGCAGACAGTTAAAAAAAAAAAGTCCATATGAGAGAGATTCTGTGGTCTTGTGGCAGACACTTTAAAAAAATGCTGTAGTGCGTGTGTGTGTCTGTCTGTCTGTCTGTAGGAGAGAGACTGAGAAGAGTGACTAACCAAGGGGCAGCAGGAATGACACTGTTTCAGGACTATCTCCTTGCACAAGTAATTAAAAAAAAAATAATATATATGCAGCTGTGTTCTTATGGATTTTTTTACACACCCTCTCGAGGTTTAGGGGTCATCACACACCTCAGGTGTGTAAACCAAATCCATAATACAGTTGCATATCCATTATTCTCTATTTCATACTGCACCATAACTTCTGATGTACAGTGTGTGCTCTTGGTCATCTCATGGCTAGCTATTCACTTCCTGCACTGTCTGCTGATGAGCACTGCCAACCTTGCTCATAAGTGGGTAGTCCTCATTAACATAGACTGAATGTTGAAAATGCACTACTGTCCCTGAGATGGATTCAGGCTTGTGTTTACAGTGGAAATTAAAGTATAGTATTAAATAGTTGTTAAAGTATATAATAAGGGCTTTCAGAACAATGATTTCATGCCTAGAAACTTTAATTGGGGATACCTGTTGCCTTGGGAGGACTGTGAGATTTATCCAATTTTCCATGCATGAGCTAGCAAATCTTGAATAAGTGTACTTTGAAATACAGTAGAGAGGAACAAAACAGGTTAAGAAAATGATCCTGTCCCCCAGGCTAAGTATTTGTTTAAATTTCTGATCATTTCAAATATCCAAACTTATAATTAGAGATTGGCGAAGCTGGCAAAATTAGCTCTGTGAATTATTATTATTATTTTTTTAATTTAGTTTTTGTTGACCGGGTAAGTGCACTAGACAGTTTCTTGCCTATTTTCAACCATGACCCGGGGTGGGGGTACAGATGAATGCCAACTGACCTTGAACCAGATTAAACTGTTGGTGGTATTTTAGTGAATGGGGGGAAATTTGGCCAGGGCACCGGGAAATTCCCCTACTATCCAGTAGGGGGAGACTTTGTCCCCAAGGCTGCTTTCCAAGATGTCTGCAAGACAGAATGCAGAGGAGGAAGTGGAGGAGATGGAACAAGAACTGGATGCTGGAAAACTGTCTACTGAACCAACGGAGAAAGTCGTGGAACGAGAGGGAGAATCTGAGAAGTCCTAGAGAAGCTGCGCATGAAATATATAAACCCATTGACTGTAAGTCTGCTAAAACTTCTTGTTTTCCTGAATTGCCAGAGGATAGCTCTTTGGGCCTAAGTGATGATAATACTACGGTGTTGGATGTTCAGGGGAAGCCGAGAGATTTAAACCCTGCAGAAACAGAAATCATGCAACAGAGGCTGAAGAGAAGAGCTTTTTATTTAAAAAAATGCAACTTTGTAAGAAACTCTGAGAACTTCAAACTGACAAGAGTTGAATCTGTTAGATTGACACAGGTGGATGTTAATGATGTAGTAGCATCAAAGGATTCTTCTGGAGACTGGTAGGAGTCAGTGAGCAAGCGGATACTTACAGCAAATAAAGCAAACTTCAAGAACAGGCATTAGCATCGGAGTGGCAACTACAGGCAGTAAAAAGCCTGGCCTAGGACACCCTGGAACCCCAGAAGCAGCCCAGACATCATCCTGGTCAGTGGAAAAGGCTCTGGAGGGGCAGGATGGGTCTCTGGTAAATCACCTATACAAATGCCAATACCATCTAATATGACATTGCAACAGATTCAGGATAAACAAAATGTGGTTCATTTATTGTATACAGGAGGTCTGCCTGAGCCACCAGACAGGCTGTTTATTGCTAGAAATCTTTTAAAGGAATCAATGAAGTTTTTTTCTAACAAAATATACGCACTCATCCACATTTCTGGTAAGACATTTGACATTAGCTTCAAGTCTCTGAATGGTTTGGAATGTTTCTGGATAAAGTATGCAACTTTAAAGAAAACAGCCTTGTGGGCCCCATTTATTGCAATTCCACTAACAAAACCTGCCCAAAAAGTGATTACAGTACTTTTTAGAAACGAAGGTGTCAGTGTGAACGATCTCACCTACTGGTTAAAGCAGAAATGTACGATTATTGAAGAGCCTACTGCCATTTTAGACTCAGAAAATATCTGGACCGGGGGGTGGAAAGTGAAGGTCCTGTTAAAAACCACAGATACTAGTGTGTTGCATTTACTGAATTCTTTATTTTTAGGTGGAGATCGAGGGATACTTCTCTGTGCAGGACAGCCAAAGATGTGCTACAAGTGTGGCTCAGTAGCACGTTTGAGTAGTATCTGTGACTACATACAATGTTTGTGGAGAACTGGGGCATTTAGGGACCCGATGCACTACTGACTGTAAATGTAACCTTTGTGAAGAGCCTGGACATACTTTCCAGAATTGTAAATGGGCGGCTTACAATAGCCCGGAACAGGCAGATGGGGCAGAACAACGTTTGTTAAGTTCCCTTATGCGGAAGAATAAGTTGGGCTTTAATAAACAGCAAGCACAGAGTAGGAAGGAAAATATGGTGCCCCTCCCCCATTGAATCCTGTAGTGTCCCACCAGCCTGATATTCCTGCTACTGACATTATAAGAGATCAAGCCCAAGAGAATACATCGGCCCAACTAGATTTAATGCCCGAGATGGACACAGGAACTATGGAGGAGGAGAGACCCTCAACCTCTGGTGTACAGCAGGTAGGAGCGTTAATGCCCCCCACCCAGTGACTGATTAAGATGTCACCGTACCTGCAGTTAAGCATAAAACTCAATCCCTGTCTTACACACACCTCAGAACACAAGTTCACTGCCTATATCCAACAAGTTTGATCTGTTACAACAGGAAAACACAGAAGAGGACTCTGATGTCTCTTCTATTGCATCTTCTGTACCTGAAGTCGCTACAGAAGCTGAAAAGCCGGAGATGGTAAAAGGTCCCCAAAAAAGAAAAGCAAAATTAAAAAGGCAGAACACAAGATGGGGAAAATACAAATAATTTAGTGAGCCATGCATATTCCCTTCTCATGTTACTAACATACTAAAATGCCAGCAGAATAGGCCTAACGGTCTTTCGTGTCTGCTCGTTTGGTCAGCCCTCACCCTGGGAGCTGACCCTGCTGCCCCCTCTCCTCTCTGGCTTCTCCTTCCAGTCCTGGATATTCTCGCTGCACTGGTTTTGCTTCCAGAACCCTTCCCTGTACCTCTCCCACCCCTCTTGAACCCCTCCACCATTTCTGCCTCCACCAGCCCCTGGGCAGCACATTCCATGGCTCCACCACCCTCCTCAGTGGTAGCACCCCTCCTTTCTCCCTAATCTCCCCCTCCAGCTTCCACCCATGCCCTCCAGTTGCCCACCCTCCTTCCTTCAGAGCACCCAGACTGCTCCTCCCCTGTTTATCTCCTTCATGTATCTGAAGACCTCTATCATGCCTCCCGGTCCCTTCTCTCTTCCAATGTGTACATATTTAGCTGTTTGAGCCTCTCTCCATAGGTCCTATCCCCCAAGCCCCAAATCATTTTGGTTGCCCTCCTCTGGACCCTCTCCAGGAGTTCAATGTCCCTCTTTAAATGTGACCTCCAAAACTGCACGCAGTACTCAAGGAGTGGCCTCACCAAGCAGTTATACAGTGGGAGTATCACTTCCCTCCTTCTGGAGGTAAGCCCCCTAGCGATGCATCCCAGCATCCTGTTGACCTTTGCCACTGTCCTCCTGCAAGTCTCTGAGTTGTTCATCTTGACATCCATCACCACCCCCAGGTCACTGTCAGCCATCAAGACTTGTAGCATTCCCCCCCAAGGGTGTACACTTGGCCCGGGTTTCTGGCCCCCAGGTGCAGTACCTTGCATTTCCCTGCATTGAACCTCAGCTTCCACTTTCTAGACCATCTTTCCAGAGCGTCCAGGTCCCCCTGTAGGGCCACCCTCCACTCCTCCTCATCCACCACCGCCCCCAGTTTTGAGTCATCCGCAAAGAGACTCATCTCACTCCCTGATACCTGTCCTTATGTCAGAGCGTAGGCATTGAACAGGAGGGGCCCAAGGACTGAATCCTGTGGGACCCCACTAGTGACCCTCCTTGGGGATGAGACTATCCCGCCAACTACGACCCTCTGGGTCCGGTCCTGGAGCCAATTGCCTATCCATCTGATTATCTGGTTCCCCGCCAATATTTCTCCCAGCTCCCATTATCCAACAGGCCCCCATGAGGAACAGAGTCAGACGCCTTGCTGAAGTCAAGAAAGACGACTTCAGCATAACGTAAACAGTATAAAGAGGGACAGCAAAAGAAAGATCGTTTTTTTCTTTTCTCTTGGGTCTCCAGTTTGGCATTTATTTTTTGCAAGATGTCAGACTGCACACTCTGAAAGAAATAAGGTTAGCTTCAAAAGGTTGGTTTGCTGGCGCCTCTTCTTGGTCCATTGGGGAGGAACCCTGTTCAGGTTTAAGAATTTTGTTCAAATTACCTGAGATGCAACTCTTAAAAATATTTGATGTTGTCCCAGGCAGAGTACCGATTCTTAATGTGCTTATACAGGGGGCTCTGGTTTCAGCTGGTAAATTTGTATGTGCCCCAGACACAGGCTGAATGCTGCGATTTGCTGAATCAGATCCAGCCTTTCTTGTATGGAGCGCATCACATAGTGTTTTCTGGGAACTTTAACTGCCCCCTACTGGCAAAAACCTCTTAAACATATTGTGATTCTAATCATTTGGCAAAAGTTGTAGAAAAAGCTAAATTAAGAGATTCCTACTTTCATCTTATCAAAGCGCATGCGCAAACATTTCAAAAGGGACCTCTAACCTCCAGAACAGACTATATTTTTATGTCTAAAAATATTAATATCCTCTCAGCAATAACATATCCAGTAGAATTCTCTGATTATCCAATTGTGGGTATAAAACTAGGAGCCATGGAGGATTTGAAGAGAGGTCTGGGTTTCTGGAAATTAAACATCTCACTTTTATTAGAGGAATATGTTTTACAAATGCTTTGTCATCTTGTAGTGGCAAGGAAATCTATGTTTCTTTTCTATGATAACCCCGTCAATGGTGGGTAGATAGAAAATGGATGTACAGAAAATGTTTCAACACATAAGTAAAGATAGAAATCAAAAAAAATATTTTAATTACTTGCATCATAGAATATTGCTGCAGCACCTTCTCTCTATAACACAAGAGATGAGACAAAATCTCATGACACAAATAAACACAGTAAAGCAACAAATGAAGGAGTACCATGCCCAAAACACACAGACTCTATACTACCAACGGTTTGGAGAAAAAGGGAAAATAAATGAAGAATGCCCCTTTGATAATTATAATGCTACTATAAAGGTTAAAAAAATGAATTCTTTAACAGGGGAAAATAGAACAGAATATAAGACTAAGGAAAATATTTTAAATATTGTAAATCAATATACTGCTAAAATACGATTATTTAGAGGTAGATCAGGAAGTTTGTGTAAAATATCTCGCTGATTTGAATATTCCAATTATACCAGCAGATATTTTGAGGAAACTATCTCTACCTATTCAAATATCAGAAGTATAGGAAGCTATTGCTGTGTTGGCAGGGGGTAAAGCCCCGGGCCCTGATGGTCTGCCAAATGAAATTCTTAAAACCATTGGAAAAGAATTAATAACTGAATTAACGGCTATGTTTAATTTCATGTTAAAAACTAAAGAAATTCCTTTGACTATGAATATGGGTATATTAACATAAATTTACAAGAAAGAGGATAAAACTTCATTAAAAAAACTGGAGGCCGATTTGTTTATTAAATTCAGATTTTAAATTATTAACAAGAATTCTGGCAAAATGCCTGGCTTTAGTGGCAGACACTGTTCTCTTGGAAGCACATGCCTATGCTATTCCAGGTAGAAAAGTGCAGGATCACATACTACTTATCAGAGAACTTGTGGAGTTAGGTAATACTGAAGGTTTGGATAGCTACCTGGTCTCTCTGGACCAGGAAAAGGCATTCAACAGGGTCAGTCATGTATTTTTATGGGAAGTCTTACGGAAATATCAAATGCCAGAAGTAATTGGGTGGTTACAAAATATTTACAAAACTGCCACAGTTACACAAGTGGTACTGGGCTGGAAGGGCCCCTTGGTACATTTAAAAAGAGGAGTAAGGCAGGGTTGCCCATTAAGCCCCATTTTATATGTTTTTTTCATTGATCCATTGTTAAGGACTATAGCTAATAATGAATTAGTACTACCAGTACAAATAAGATATGTAGTTTTTCCCCATAAAATAATGGCATATGCAGATGATATGACTCTTCTTGTCAATAACACTCAGTCTTGAGTTACAGCCATATAAATATGTTAGACTTTTGGGAAAATGTCAGGAGCCTCTTTGAATTTAGGAAAACGTCTTGGACAAGACTGAATTCCACCTTAAGTTTTAGAGGAATGGTTGCAGGAATTACTATAAACCTGAACCTATGAAGATCTTAGGGATCTGGTTTGGGCCTAGTGATGTGGATGAGTTAAACTGGAAAGAAAAATAGAAATTGGGAAACAGAAAGTTAGCCAGTGGAACAGAGGGAAACTGGGGGAAGAAGAAACGGGTATTTCTTATTAAAACTTTGCTGGTCCCTATTTTTTTTATTTCTAAGCTACATCTTCCCACCTCCTAAACATAGGGAGACAGAGTTACTTAGCAGTTTTTTTCAAGCTTGCTGGGGAAGTAGGTTAAATCCTATGAAAAGAAGTATTCTTTATTCATGATTAAAACAAGGAGGGTTGAATATGTTAAATCCTATTTTTATTTTTTCAGTATTTTTTTTTATACATACAGATATTAAACCTTTACTTGGACAACATGTTATGGTATGGGGGAGCTACTCAAGAAGAAATGTTCCCAGTGGCTAAGTCTGTGGGACCTAAAAGCATTACAAGTATTAAAACAATTGATAGAAAGGCCTGAGTGCATTAGATGTACATTTTTGAGACTAAAGCAATGGGAAGTGACTATACAACAGGTTCAGACCTTATCTAGGAAACAACTCTATTTCTGGTTATTGTCAAATATACGTCACGAGGAAGTAATATTTAGAAAATGCCAGATGAGCACAGAGAATCTTTATTGCAATTTCTAAATGACTCTAGAGTTCCAGATCATATGTGGGACTATCACTGGATAACATGTCATGAGAAAATAAATGTCAAAGAGAATCAAAAGCACAAGAAAGTAGAAGAAAGATCATGCAGTAGACTAAGCTGTATCCAGCAAGAAGAAACGGCCCAGCACTTATTTTTCTCCTGTTCTTTTATTTCGGGGTTTTGGGGGGGGGGGTTTAGCGAAGAAATGGAAAGAGCCTATATTTAGTACTATAAGACATCAGAACTTAATGTATGGAATATTTACTGTTGGATGGGAGCATTGGAATAAGAGTACACTGCAGTTAATAATGATTATCCTGAAGTGGAATATTTGGCCCATAAGATGTGGATACACACTACAACAAAAAGAGAGTAATCATGAAGAATTGTATAGTAAAGTGATGTTAGAACTGACTAAATTATATAAGTCAGAGAACTTAGAGAACAAGAAGACTTTGTCCAGGAGCTGGCATATGGAACTTTGGAAATGTTTTCCTTGGTTGAGAGATAATGAAGCACCTATAACTTGAAATTTGTTGTTACTTCTGTTCTAAATTTGCTGTAATGGATATCTATGGATTAATTTAATAGGGGATGGGGAAGGTAGGAAGTTCACATCAGTCTAGGGTTTTCTCATTTGGGTTTTATATAAATCCTTCTTTATAGCTTTTTAAAAAATGAATGATTGTATTACTTTTTAGAGTTATCCTTATTTTTCTTTATCTTGTAATTTGTGCATTATTTTGGTTGATTTCACACTGTCTGTATTCATTTGTTTGTTTTTGCAATAAAAAATTCCCCTACTCCTTTCGAGAAGTGCCATGGGATCTTTAACATCCACCAGAACAGGCAGATGGGACCTTGGTTTAACGTCTCATCCAAAAGACGGCACCTCAATTAATCCACAAATTTAGTGCAATTCTCAGAGTGCAGATTGATCTGTGAAGTGCGAATTTCCACCCATGAAGTGCAGATTTTCACCCGCGAATGGTGGAATTTCGCCGTTCATAGGTGAAATTCCACCACTCATGGAGAAATTTCTGGCAAAGTCACATAGGCAAATTTTTTCCCTAATAGCATAATTTGCAGATTGAGCCATGGAGGCGAAGTGGGTGACTTCACCAGAACTTCACCAGTGAATTTAAACTTCACAACATCGCTACTTATAATGGGTTGGGCAGTTTAAAATACCCACTACCTAATATGCATATTATGTATAAATTAGAAGCTTCAGAACGGTTTGGAAATAACATTTTCTAACCAGCTTTTGTTTAGATTCAAACCATTTTAAATCTGAACCACTAAAGGTTCACTCTTCTTTTCCTAGGGGGTCACCCAGACTTGTCTAGGGCATACGAGTGTGCCAGCAGAAACAGACCTCCTAGTCTGTCAACATCTGCTTGAGTGTGCAGATACAGTATGATACTGTATAGTTTTTCCTTCTAGACTTATCATGGAATTGGCAATGCCCTGGGCAGGGAGGGGGAAGGCGTGTTTGAGCAGGGATGGAGGGGGAAAAGAGTGCATAGGATAGTCCATGTTTCTTCTGTTTGTATTTTGTACTTGTGTGTTGTGGTAGTGTTATTGGTTGTTGTAATTGTTCTTAAAATTTAATAATGTGTGTTCAATAAAAAAAAGGTTCATCCTTCTATATTTTTAAACACTGTGCTGTTATTGCAATCTCACAGTGCTAATTATGGGCTATACATTCCACCTTACAATGAAGAGCAGCACAATATGAACAAAATCAGTTCATATGTAGTACACACACTGTTTAGTGGTTAGGGCAACAGCTTGGCAAATGGGAGGTCACAGGCTGAAACTCCACCCAAGCCAGATACTTACTGTGACCTTGAGCAAGATACTGAAACTGTCAGTACGCTGGTTCACTCAGCTGTGAAAATGGGTAGAAGCAAGGCCCCACCAAAAATGAGATGTTGTATCTCAACTGGGATTATCCTGGGTAAATAAGTTGTAAAATAAAAAAATTAGAAGAGGTCTAAGCTTAAAAGTACCAGGTTTGTCATGTCGAGGGCCACAAGATGAAATTGGCAGGAGGGAGATTCAGGGGAAACATGTAAAAGTACTTCTTCACAGAGAGGGTGGTGGACAACTGGAACAGTCTGCCAGCGGAGGTGGTGGGGGCAGAAACAATAAATGGATTTAAAAATGCTTGGGATAGGCACAGAGGACTACTGGTAATTGGAAGAGGGGGACAACCTAATACTGGCAGAGCATAAAAGAGCACAGTTATTGGAGGTATCAGAGCAGACTAGGTGGGCCGAAGGCCCTTATCTGCCGACAAATTTCTCTGTTTCTATGTAACATATAATTTTTATTAAGGATTTTACTAAACTTTGAGGAAGCTCTCATTTGGTTCTGCTGTTCAGGGCAGAAGAAAACCTCCATGATGAGAGAGCCCACCCATGAGTTCCAAGGTTTCCTCTCCATTCAGTATGGGACATCATCCAGTGGAGACCTCATGGGTGGGCTAGTGCAGTAACGCATCCCTGCATTTGAACTGTAGAGATGTGGTTCTTATCATTTAAAAGCTGCACAGTATACCATCATTCTACTGTCCTACAACAAACTTGGAGCACCCAGAAGAAAATGGACCTAGGATCTTACCTCTCTACGCAGCAAGCCAGTTTTGGAGTATAAGGAACTGCAGAGCCTAACACAAGATAACAGAGAACTTAGCACAGAATCACAGGAAAAAGTCAACCTGCTCCAAGAGAAACTCACCTCTTTTTAAACTAAACAGCAAAATTTCAGGAAGTTGTTAAGCTGAAGTGTACATTTTTTCCAGTATTTATTTTCCATCACAAAATGGACACAAGGAAGCGTAATGACCCAAACCACTGATTTTTCTGTTAACTCTTGTGCACCTCAGTTGTACTGTTACTGAGGATTTCCCTTCACATTTAAAGAGTTATCATTTTTATAGAACGATCAAAGACACAGTCTCTGATTTTAGCCATTTCTACATTATCTGTTATGTTTAAAGCAGACATCTTGTACTTCAGTTGCAGCTGCAGTTTTTGTCAGGTGGTTTGGTCTCTATAAATATTCTCTATAGTATACTAATAAGTAATGGGCTATATTCTGGAACGTTACCTGAAGATTTAACACATCTTACTTTGCCTTTACTAATCCAGTTCAGTAACCTTCCATGTTTAGTAGTATATTAATGAAACAGATTAGTAAGGGCAAAGTAAAGCAGTGTTAATGCTGGAGGTGTGACATTCCTGAATATTGACCTGTACTGTATCTACAGTATATGTCTTGTCAGTCTGTCTACCTGTCTACTGTTTAAATGCGTGGGTAAAATTTTGAATTGCATTTTCTCTTTCTTGCCACATCAGTACTTCCCACATCAGTATTTGTGGATCAACAACACATCAGCACTGCAACATGATGAAAGGTCTGTTTACACACACACTGGGATTTGGCAGGGGTACAGCACCTGTGTGTGAAGTGCACTGCTATAAACATTTTCAGTGCGTCCACACGTATACGCTGTGGAGTGGTGCAGCAACTGTGGAAGTGTTGCAGGCTGCCTGGTTTCCCCTCCACCATGTGTTTTATATGCCCCTGTGCTGGCTTCCAACACTGCACATGCATCACTTCAGGTGGTGTAGAGCATTCACACAAGGGCCATTTACATGGCCACATTTGCACTGCAGCAAGCTGAGTGCTCGGGTTGCTGTGGTGCAAAAAGTGACCACATGGACATTTACCGAATTATGGTAAATCTTTCAGGGCACCACGTCAATCTTTGGAATGCTCTATGGAGCGAGCGGTATAAGCAACTGTGTGGACAGGCTGCACTGCTTGCTCCGACATGTGCAGGGACACTTCCAGTATCTTGCAGTGCCTCTCCGTAGTCTTGGCCCCTCTCCAGCACTTATTGCATCAGCACTGAGAGGGGCCATGTGAATGGAACAGGCTATCGCCTCCTGAAGTTGGGGTAGTGCAGTAATGCACCACAGCAATAAAGAAACAGGCTTGGTAAACACAGCTACAGAGACTTACAACTCCTGCTTTGTTTCAGCACCCTACCAATGCAAGTTTTCACGTGAGCTGAAACAGATCAACTTACAACACTCACAAATGTGGCAGTGGGGCAGCAGTTTTCAGAGAGGCCTCAGCAGGAGTCAGTCCCTGTTAGGATTAAGCAAACAGATACTTTATTAGAAGTGGGGGTCTCATTTAGGGTAAAAAAAAAAAGAAACTCGGTGTGTTTTTCTGTATTGGGGAAAGGGGACTGTATCAACTTCTTAGTTTGCTAAGTCTGGAGGGGAGGAGAGAAGTTAATTGGGAGTGTGGCTTAGGCAGTAGAAAACCAGGTGTCTCCAATTACAGTTTCCTTCTACTAGCTTTTGGCAGACAGGAATCTTGCTTTCAGAGCAAGGAGCAGCTGACTAAAAAGCTAAAACTTTTCTTACTAATTGCCCTCCTTCCCTCCCACCCTTAGCCAGTTGTACTTTTATAGGCACTGGATTTGACTGACAACAGGAACTTCCTGTTTGGCAGTAGGAAGGGAAGGCTCACTGAGACACATAAGTTTCGTCATCCTTGAAGGAAAAGAGTAGCTCTCCCTCCCCCACTATCTGCTGGAGGTCTGACTCTGAGCAAGGAAGGAAGGAGACTACTGAAGAATACAGGAAGTTCCTCTCCCAGAACAGGAATGGTAAGAGTTGTAAGGGCACATAGGCAGTAGAAAAGTAGGTGGAAAAATAAACAGAGGGAGGAGAGAGTAAGCATACAAAGCAACAGGAGAGGGGCTGCAAAATAAGACATGATGGGAGTGGTGCAGTGCACTGGCTGCAGCGAGGCAGTCTTCCAGGAGACATTCTAGAGGCTGCGATGCTGTCCTATTTGAAGGAACCTCTCTGGTCTGAGGGAGGAGGTTGCCCATCTCCAGGCTGACCTGGCTAGAATTCATGGAACCTCCTCTCCCACCCAGAGACCACCAGGGCCACCGCTGCTACCTCAGAGGTTGCCAAGAAAGAGGAGCGGCAGGACCAAGGTGGGCTCAGGGAGGGAGAGGGTGGTGGAACAGAGGTGCATCCCTCCCATTGTACCGCTTCACAGTTCATGTGCTGTTCTAGTGGAGAGTGGTTCCTCTGTGGAGGCACCTACAATGGAGACCAAGGAGGATGCTGGGAACTTCCACAAAGGAGACCCACAGGAGGGTGGCACAGGACCCCACAGGGGAAGGAAACGACTCCTGGTGGGGGACTCAGTCATAAAGGGGGTAGAACTGGGGGAGGAAGAGGAGAAGAAGGTAAGGTGCCTACATGGCGCCATGGCTTGGAAGGACAGGGAGCGAATCCTCAGGATCATGGGAGCAACTGCATGAGGGAGGGAGCCGGATGTCATTGTCCACCTAGGAACGAATGACTTGGCTGGGAATGGGATCAGAGCAGTGCAAGAGGAGTTTGCAGAGTTGGGGAGGGGCCTTAGACAAGTAGCATGTATGGTAACCTTCTCGGAGGTGGTGCCTGTCTATGGCAAGGGTGATACTAGGGTACTCCACACCATGGGATTCAATGAATGGTTGAAAAACTGGTGTGGAGCTCAGGGTTTTGGCTTCACTGGGGACTGGGGGTCCACCTGGAGGGATACAGGCCTATACTGGTGCGATGGTCTGCATCTATCCGGGAGGGGAACCAGGATCCTAGGTGACAGGTTTAAATGCTTCATTGGCAAGCATTTAAACTAGCCAAGGGGGGAGGCACTGAAAAGGAGCAGTGAAATCCCAGCCTCCCTTCACAAAACACAGTAGTTAGTGAGGTAAACACCAAGGTAGAGAAGTCAATAGGGAGCAGGACAGGGGTAAATGCAGAAAAAGGCAAAGGCAGTAAGGACAGGGATGGGGCTAAAAGGGTTAAGGCCATCAAAAAAATGGATGGTGATGAGTACCAATGCCCATAGTCTGTGTAACAAGCTCCCTGAACTAGTGGCCTTGATAGAAGAGGGACACCTGGATATTGTGACATCACAGAAACATGATACACAGAGAACCACGACTGGGATGTCAACATACCAGGGTACACAATCTACAGGAGGGATAGGGAGGGTAAAAGAGGAGGAGGAGTAGCTCTCTATGTAAGGGAAGGGATCAAAGCAACGGAACTAAAGGGTATACAGGGAGTAGAGGAGGCACTGTGTGTCACCCTGGAGACAGGAAATAGCACTATAATCTGCACGGGGGTTGTATACAGACCCCACTCTCAGGGGGAGGCAATGGACAAGGCAGTGATAGAAGGCATCCTTAGAATGGTGGAAAAAGGGGAGATATTGTTGATGGGGACCTGAATATTCCAGATGTTAACTGGAGCACCTTTGCTGCAGCCAAATCCAAGAGAAGGGCCATTCTGGATGCCGTACAGGGGGCATGCCTCAGACAGCTAGTGTTGGAACCCACTCGGGAGGGAGCAGTCTTAGACCTGGTACTCTCAAATGGGGACAGAGAAAGGATCTCGGATTTAGAAGTGGGTAGCCATCTGGGAACAAGTGACCACCAAACAGCGTGGTTCATGATAAACACAGCCATAGAGTCAAGCCATACAAAAGCAAGAGTACTGGACTTTAGGAGGGCTGACTTTGGGAAAAATGGGAGAGCACCTCAGAAAAGCACTAGCAAACAAGCAAGAAGGGGGGGTGGAGGAACAATGGGGAAAAACCAAAACAGCCATCACAGAAGCAACAAGCCTTTGTGTGAAGCAAATCAACAAAACAAAATGAAGAAAAAAAAAACACTATGGTTCTCAATAGAGGTGGTGGGGAAGGTTAAGGAGAAAAAGGTAGCATTCAGGAAGTATAAGGAAACACAGAAGGAGCAGGACAGAGAACTGTACCAGTTAAAGCAGAAGGAAGTGGGGAAGGCAGTCAGAATAGCAAAGGCCCAAACTGAGGAAAAGATAGCCAACTCACTTAAGAAGGGGGATAAAACCTTTTATAGGTACATTAGGGAGTGAAGAAAGACCAAGGGAGGGATCGTGAGGCTTAATAAAGGGAAGGGAGGGTGGGCAGAGAGTGACAGTGAAAAAGCAGGGATACTGAATGAATACTTCTGCTCAGTATTCACAAAAGAAAAGGAGGGGGAGGTACCTAAACCAAAGAATAGAGGCACTCTGGATAGGGGGGTCGATACCAGTCCATTCACAGAAGAAAGGGTCCTGAAAGAACTCCTAAAATTGAAGGTGGACAGAGCAATGGGGCCTGACGGGATTCACCCTAAAATTCTAAAAGAACTAAGGGGAGAGCTAGTGACACCATTGACTGCCCTTTTTAATAAATCATGGGAGGATGGTGTGGTACCTGAGGATGGGAGGAGGGCGGATGTGATTCCCCTTCACAAAAGTGGTAGCAAGACAGAGGTAGGAAACTACAGACCTGTTAGTTTGACCTCTGTGGTAGGGAAAATAATGGAATCACTTCTGAAGGAAAGAATTGTTGAGTTCCTAGAGGCCAGTGGGGCACAGGACCCAAGGCAGCATGGATTTACAGTGGAAAAGTCATGTGAGATGAGTCTAACCTATTTCTTTAACTGTGTTACCAAAGTAGTAGACCAGAGAGGGGCTGTGGACATGGCCTACCTAGACTTTAGCAAGGCATTTGACACAGTCCCACACAAAAGATTAATAAACAAGCTAGCCAGCCTGGGAGTGGGTCCCAGGGTTGTAGCCTGGGTAAAACATTGGCTGGACAACAGGATGCAGAGGGTAATAGTAAATGGAGTCCACTCCAAAGAAAGGGGGGTTACTAGTGGGATATCACAGGGTTCAGTACTGGGACTGGTCCTCTTTAATGTCTTTATAGGTGACATTGAAGTGGGTCTCGTAGGGAAAGTATGCCTCTTTGGAGACGACACAAAGATTTGCAACAGGGTTGATACGCAAGAAGGGGTGGAAAGGATGAGAAGGGACTTGGCAAGGTTGGAGGAATGGTCAAAAGTATGGCAGCTTAGATTCAATGTAAAGAAGTGTTAAGTAATGCACTTGGGAAACAAAAACCCAGGGGTAGAGTACATAGTGGGGGTGAGATACTAACAACAATAAAAATGGAAAGGGACATGGGGGTTGTCATATCAGATGACCTAAAGGTAAGCAAGCAATTGGAGAAGGCAGTAAGGAGGGCTGCAGGGATACCGGGATGCATAGGGAGAGGCATCACCAGTAGAAAACAGGAAGTTGTTATCCCTCAGTACAGACAGTTGGTGAGACCCCATCTGGAATACTGCATGCAGTTCTGGAGACCTCATCTCTGCAAGGACATAGACAGGATGGAGGCAGTCCAGAGGAGGGTAACTAAAATGGTGCAGGGTCTGCACCAGAAGCCATATGAAGAGACAAAAGGAGCTCAATATGTATACCCTCGAGGAAAGGAGTTTGATGTGGGACATGATAGAAACATTTAAGTACCTTAAGGGAATCAATAAAGTCCAAGGGGGTAGCATCTTTCAGAAAAAGAGGTGTGCAAGAACAAGAGGGCACAGTTTGAAGATAGAGGGGGAACAGCTTGGGGTAATGTAAAGAAGTATTTTTTCACAGAGAGGTAGTGGGTGCATGGAACGGCCTTCCTGAGGAAGTTGTGTGGTCAAAAACAGTGGGGGAATTCAAGAATGCATGGGACGGACTTAAAGCAATTCTTGTTGAGGGTAGAAAGAAGTAGGCTGTTGGTTAACAAGGATCTGCAGCTTATCCAATAGTTAGGGAAATGGTCAGACTAGGCGGGCCAAGCTGTCCTTATCTGCTGACAAAGTCTATATTTCTGTGTAGGCCTTCTGAAGCCTGCAGTGCTGCCCCATCTGCACATACCTCTCTGGGTTATAGACTCATAGAATGTGTCAGTAGAAAAGAACCAGCAGGCCCATATAGTATGCCCTATTTTCCCTGCCTAACACTATAACCTGGACTCTGTTTGGTCACAGGTGTCCATCCCTCCTCCTTTACCACTGTTTATTATACCCACGTGTCCATCCCATGCATGTTTGTAACTTTCCACTGTCTTTGCCCCAGCACTTCTTCTGGCAGGCTGTTCCAGGGTTGAGGGAGGAGATCGCTAAACTCCAGGCTGAGTTGGCTAGGATTCAGGGTACCTCTTCCCCTACCCAGGGGCCACCAAGTTTGCCACCATTACCTCAAAGGATGCCAGAGAGAGGAACAGCTAGACTATGGTGGGCTCTGGAAGGGTGAGGATGAAGGGTCAGAGGCACATTCCTCAATCTGTACCACCACGTAATTCATACACCACTCTGGCAGGGTGGGACTGCTAGGAGGAGGCACCTGTGTGGTAATGACCAAGGAGGATATGGGAGTCCTTCATAGTGGAGACCCCAAGGAGGATGGTAGAGGAACCCAGAGGAGGAGGATGAAGCAACTTCTGGTGGGGAACATGATTGTGAGGGGGACACATTTAGGAATAGGAAGGGGAAATAGAGAGGGAGGTTACGTGCCTCTGCAGTGCCATGGCCTGGAGGGATGTGAAGTAGATCCTAAGGATCGTTAGGGCAGCAGGATGGCAGGGAGTGCTGGATGTCATTGTCCATCTGGGGATTAGTTACCTGGCTAGGGATGGGACTGGGATAGTGCAGGGGGAGTTTAGGGATTTGGGGGAGTGGCCTTAGGTAGTGTGTTTAGTGGCTTTCGCTGAGGTGCTGCCTACCTATGACAGGGGTAGGAGAAGAATCTTTGCACCAGGAGCTCCAGCTCATGGTTGACAGAATGGTGCAGAGAGGAGGGGTTCAGTTACATTGGTGACTTGGAACCCACCTGGAGGATAAGGGCCTATACAGGGGTGATGGCCTGCATCCATCTGGAAGGGGAACTGCAGTTCTTAGTGGACCGTTTAAATGTTACTTTGATGAACATTTAAACTAGCTGAGGGGGGTGGCGGAAGAAATTGGGGATGCAGAAACTGCTCCTCCCACAGGCTTAAGTACAGAGTTAGGAGAACCTGAGGGGAGATGAATCCCCTGGGGGTTCAAACTAATGAAGGAGGGTAGTAGAAATGAAGGGGGGATGGGAGCATTAGAAGGGAGGAAGAGGGAGAGCAAAAAGGAAAAAAGAGGGGTCACAAGCAGAGTGGTAACAAAATCTGGAAGGCCATGTGTGTGAATGCAAGAAGTCTAAGAAATAAGATTCCAGACCTAGAGGCCATCATTACAGAGGTTGACCTGGATGGACCTGGATTTGTGTCCATTACTGACTCATGGTGCACTGAAAACCATGACTGGGACATGGCCATACCAGGCTATACTCTGTTCAGGAAGGACATGGTGGAAAGGAATGGAGGGGGTGTGGTGCTTTATGAGGGGAGAGCTAAAAGCAATGGAGATATGGGTAATATGGGGGGGCAGAAGTTCTTTGGGTCACTGTGGAGATGGGGAACAGATTCAGTATTCCCACTGGCATGATCCACAGAGACCTCCAGCACAGGGGAAGGAGATGGATAAGGTAATGGTGGAAACCATTGGCAAGATGGCAGAAAAGGGGGACGTACTGCTTGGGGGGGTGGGATTCAGTCTGCTGGATGTAAAGCGGAGCCTCCCAGCTGTGGGTTCAGCTAGATGCTGGTACATACTGGACTCCCTGCAGGGAGCATTTCTCAGGCAACTAGGCAGCAAACCCACTCGTGATGGGGCAATACTGGACCTGGTACTCACTAACAAGGACATTGTTGCAGACATCAAGGTGGGAGGCCACATGGGGACCAGTGATAACCATACAGTGTCGTTCAGTATAAGGATGGCTACAGAGTCGAACCAGATAAGGGCAAGGGTCCTGGAATTCAGGAGGGTAGATTTTATAAGGATGGGCGAATGCCTCAGGGATGACCTGGCAAGGGGGGATGACCTGGCTGGGATGGAGAAACAGTGAACGAAGCTAAAAGGGAGCATAAATGAAGGCAATAAACCTCTGCATCAGGCAAGTGAGCAAAAGCAAGATGAAAAAGAGGTGGCTGAAAAGGTGATGGCTAAAAGGGTAGCATATAGACGGCATAAGGGATAGGGAAGTGTATCAGGAGAAACAGAGGGAAGCAGGGAAAGCAGTAAGGAGTGTGAAGGTGCAAACTGAAGAGAGAATAGCCCAGGTGATAACAAAAGGGGAAAAGAAATGTTTTAGGTATATAAGTGAAAATAGGAGACCGGGGGAGGAGGGATTGTAAGGTTAAAAAGGGAAGATGGATGGATGGATAACATTTTTATTCATATCAGAATATGAACAAGGATGAATTTGATTGTACCAAGGCTCATTTACAATGAGGTCCCACAGTATTGTGTTACAAAATAGCACAGTATTGAAATTCAGTAAATAATTTGCAGAGAAAAATAAACAATAAAATGTAACACAACAAATAAGGAAACAATTGTAAAGAATAAGAAATAATTGCAAATAATCCAAATGAGAGGTTCATTAGCTTTGTCTTCAAGCCATATTTTTATCTCACCCCACCTAATCTTCCCAGAGAGTGGTCTCAAGGTATGTGAAATGCTATTCCAAGCCACTGGCCCAAGACAGAAAAATGACATGTTGCCTATTTCCAAGTTACATTTGGGGACCACTAGTTGCAGTCTTGCTGCTGATATTAAAGAGGATTTTTTCTGTCTGTAAATAATGTTTGCTAATATATACTCTGGGAACTGCCCTTGAATACCATTGTACATAAATCAGAGAATGTGACCATTTCTACAGTTACTCAACCTCTGCCATCCTAAGTCAGCACACAGTTGGCAACTGAAAATCATGCGATTAGTATCGGGTATACAGCGGACACACCTTTGTAATAGTAAAAAAGAAGAGGACACTGTGCAGAGGGGGGCCAGGAAAAGGCAGATATCCTGAATAAATACTTTTGTTCAGTGTTTACAGAGGAAGGAGAAGGGGAGGGGCCACAAAAATCATAACAGGAGCTTTGAAGGACGGGAGGTGGACACTAGTCCTTTTTCAGAGAAGAAAGTCCTGAATGAACTTGCTAACTGAAAGGGACAAAGCAATGAGGCCACACAGGGTGCATCCAAGGGTACTGAGGGAGCTCAGGGAGGTGCTGGCTACACCTCTTGACAGTCCTGTGTAGCAGCTCACTGGAAACTGGAATGGTTCTGGAGGACTGGATGAAGGCAGATGTCATCCAACTTCACAAAAGTGGTAGCAGGGAGGAGGCTGGCAATTGTAGGTCAGTCAGCTTGATATCGGTGGTCGGAAAGTGAATGGAATCACTGCTGAAGGAAAGGATTGTGGAATTTCTCAAATCCATTTGGTTACGAGACCCGGGGGGGGGGGGGAGGTCATGTCAAATGAATCTGATAGATTTCTTTGACTGGGTGACCAAGGAATTAGATCAGGGTGGAGCGGTGGATGTGACCTACCTAGATTTTCAGTAAGGCTTTCAACACTGTTCCACATAGGAGACTAGTAAGCAATCTGGGCAGGTTAGGAGTGGGTCCAAAGGTGGTAAACTAGGTAAGAAACTGGGTAGGGAATAAGCAACAGAGGGTGATGGTAAATGGAGTTCACTCTGAGGAAGGGAGGGTGACCAGCAGCGTGCATCAAAGACCAGTGCTAGGACCAATCCTCTTTAATGTCTTTATAAGTGACATTGCAGAAGAGCCGGAAGGGTAGGTCTGTCTCTTTGCAGATGACATCAAAATCTGCAACAGCATGGACATTCAGGGGGTGGGGTGGAAAGGATGAACTGAGAACTGAGAACTTGAGAAGTGGTCAAGGGTATGGCATCTGGGTTTCAATGTGAAGAACTGGAAAATAATGCACCTTGGGCACAGAAGCCCAGGGGCAAAGTGCAGAATGAGGGGAGTGGAACTGATGACCACCAAGCAGGAAAGAGACTTGGGGTAGTCATATCTAATGACCTAATAGTGGCCAGGCAGTGCAACAAGGCAGTTAGGAGGGTGAGTGGGATGCTGGGGTGCATAGGGAGGGGTATCACCAGCAGAAAGAGGGAGGTGGTGTTGCCTCTGCATAGACTGCTGGTAATGCATTCAGTTCTGGAGACCACATATCTGGAAGGACATAGACAGAGTGGAGGTAGTCCAGAGAGGGCTTCTAAAATGGTGCAGGATCTGCATCAAAAGCCCTATGAGGAGAGACTAAAGGACCAAAGGACCTCAGTATACACCCTGGAAGAGAGGAGGGACAGGGGAATATGATAGAGACCTTTGAAATACCTTACTGGGGCAAAGAAGGTACAGGAGGAAAGTGTTTAAAAAAATGTGCTCAAAAACATGGGGGCATGCTATGAGGCTGGGGGGGGGCGTAGAATCAGGAGAGATGTAAGGCAGTACTTCTTCACCGAAAGAGTGGTGGATTCCTGAAACAGTCTTTCAGCAGAGGTGGTGGGGGTGAAATCAATGGTGGGGTTCAAGAATGGTGTAGGCATAAGGAAATCTTTAATGGAAAGGAAGGGGGAGGAAGAAAAAGCTGGCGATCAAGTAGGGTCTGCTGTGATACTGTGGGTAGGGTAAAATGGGCAGGCAGGGTGTGCCAAGCAGTCCTTACCTGCTGTCAAATTCTATGTTTCTAGGTTTTTATGTTTCTGTGTTTACATTTATTCTCTGACTGTGGTTCAGCTACTCTGGACCACTCAAACCAATGAAGCATTCTAAGGTCTGTACACAGCAGGCTAGTTAAAACATTTTAAGGTGCTTAAAACGTTTTAACTAGCGCAAACACGGCGCCCGTCTGCATTTAAGCACAGTTTCAAAGCGTTAGGAAACCGCGGCTTAAACCCTGCTGCGAGCTAGTCTCAAGTCCGTTTTTAGAAACGGTTTTATGAGAGAAAGCGAGTTACCCTGTAGTGTGGACAGGAGTCTGCATATTGCTCCTCCAGGAAGTGTGTTAAGGGTTACGGAGAACCCATTTTAAAAAACGTTACTGGAGGCAGATGCAGACGGGAGTCGGCAGTGGTATAACCGAGTTAAAACTTGGTTGAAGACTGATCCGGACAGGCTGCTGTGGTGAGTTTAAAAACGTTTTTAAAATGTTTTTTAAACCGTGCAAATCTTCAGCGCTAATGTGTATAGGGCCTAAGTTTAAACAGGAGTAAAGAGTGAGACTACTGGAAGTAGGAGTAACACTTCAATACTTAGTTACTGTTAATCTTGAAGGACATATACTGTTGTTTTTGTTCATGTTTTCAAGCCACTTTATGCTCATTGATTGCCCTTTGCTGCCACACCATTTACCAGGAATGTGTCAGCTGTATCTTACCCTGCTTGGGATGTTGGCTGTTATAGTGGCCTTTACTGACAGCACCAATGCCATTCTTTGGTAGGCTGGTAGGGGTGGCATGAATGCAGGGCAGTCTCTGCCCTCCCTGGGAGGCAAGAGCATCCCCTCCACAATATACACAGTCCCCTACCAGCTACAGAAGTGGAGTTCTGGTGCTCATGGCTCCCACGAACTCCCACTCTCTCAGGTGATACAGCAGTTCAGTGTGCTAGTGCAGTGGCCCTGCTTTGACAATTGTTGGTTGCATTTACCAGTAATTCTAGTGGTAGCCAGAGATAACCAGCAGGAAAAAAACTGCGGAAGTGTCTTCCCCCCCCTCCAGAAAATCCGTACTGAAGATGACCTTCGGCATTAGCTGCCTGCTGGGGTGAATGCACCTCTGAATCTGTTTTTTTTTTCTTTTTTTTTTTATTGGCTAAGATGGGAGCCACATGCAGAAAAATGATTCATTCCATTATGTTAAAAAAAATAAAACAAATATCACTCTGATGATTTGTCATGTCTCTGGAGTTCAGAATTTCCATTAATGCGTTATTCAGAATGCACATGGTCTTCCTGAAAAGTACTCCTTATGATGCTGGCTTTACATCTGTTTCCATTTTTAAAACGTAAACACTCAGTGTTCCTTTGTCAGCCTGCTGCGGACAGCTGTACCGCGGTTCTGCAAAATGATGTCAAATTCATGCAAATTACCATGAAAAGCAAACCGGTTCTGCTTTAAAGAGTGACTATTATAATAAAACATTCAAAAACACTAGATTTACACCAGTTATTTTTATATTTTATTTTTTTTTGTAAATGTCATCTTTATTATCATTTTGCCATATACAGTCACTAGAACTACTAAACCGTCTTACAGCATCATTGGTAAGTCTGATTGGGAATAACCATTACAGGATCAGAACAAAAAAACAAAAAACATTTGAAAATCTGTCATTTGTTGTAATTACTTAATTATGTTTATTACATGTAGGTTGTTCTGCAGGTAGCAGATAATTACCCACAGAGTCTAATTAAAAGGTTGTTTCAGAACAAGAGACCGTGATTAATACACATAGCCAGAACTACTTCACCTGTTAGGACAGATGGTGGACAGGAGGGGGGATACCCAGGGGAGTAACGGGGGGGTTCAGGGGCAATGGTTTCCCAGTTCTTGATTTTGGAGAATCGGGGGACAAAGATTCTATCCTTAAGCATATAATATAGTAGACACCCGGTCCACCTAGAGTTGCACCTCTCCTCTCTGCCATTTAGTTTGTGGGTTATTTGTTCCATTTGATAGGTCTGCTTTGTGATTAGCCACCAGTCGTGGAGAGCTGGAATTTTAACAGTGAGCCAGGATTTAGCGATGACCTTTTTAATGGCTTTTATGAGGATGTTTAAGAGATATCTGGATTGTTTTCTAGTTATTTTTTTTTTTTTACTTTCCCCCCCGAAGTTGGTCTACTAAACATTGTAGATAATGCAGTAATTATTTCAGTCTTTCAAAATGTATCTGACTCTCCCCTGCTAACCATACAATTGCTGTTTGTAACACCACAGTCTGTTGTCATGGTGAGCACTATGACATCACCAGCAATGTCATTGTGAGGTAAATAGGGTAGAGGACATTTTTTTTTTTCAATTGTTTTCTGTACAGGCTTTTTAGATGAACTACCTAGATGCTCTGTAAATCTTGGAAAGGAACACTGAAAAGTAAAAAATGTATTCTCTAGTAAATTGTAACAGCTGTAACATCTTACTTATGAAAGTACACGCTGAATTGTGGATTTGCTCTTTAAGCTGGAGAGTAAGGTGCCCAGTGTCGTCTCACAGAATCTGCACAGGCTGAAAACAGAAGGCAAGGACCTGTGTTTTATCCTTCTCACAACTTACTAGAGTGCCTGCAGTTCTGATCACTGTCTGTGTAGTGATTTAAACCAGGCACCAGAAGCCACTAACTAGTCCTGCTCTGGACACAGCAGTAAAGGACCATCCAGTTCAGACATGCCATCTCTTTCAGGCAGATACCAACAGTGTTTCTCCTGACAATGTGACTTAAAGAAATTCTACTTGCAACGGAGCTCGAGCCACTGGTGCATAGATTGTGGCTCAAGCACCCGAATCCCCCCTGAAGTGCCAATATGTATTAAATAATTGAAGTACCTGACTGCTCGAAAAATTGTATTTTCCAGAGGATGAAGCCGGCATATTGAGTACAGGAGCGATGCCCCCGAGAGATCGCGCTTGAAAATACTGCGATACGATGACGCGGTTTTGCCTCTACCTCTATATTGCCCATATGTATGTAGATTTTAAAATCTCTGTTTTTAATATGCCGAGTGTTATTTTTACAGAAGGTGCATATATGCCGTGTGGGTGCACAAGGCATATATGCCAAGAGCCTCACACTCTAGAACTACCCTTGTAGGTCAGCAAAAAGCCCCTCCAGTGATCCTTATACCTTGCAGATACTTTCTACCAACCAAGAGACCACACATGGGTCAGACTAATATGTTGTCTTCATTCTGTGGTTGGCACAATACTTTAAGAACTACTTACCATATCTAACTGCACTGCTTGAGTGTATTACAGTCTGCCATAGTGCTCAATTGTGTTGGAGAGAGAGAGAAGTGTTTGTGTGGGAGAGAGAGATGTGTACCTTCTTGCCAAGTCCAGAAAGGTAGAGTCGCGCTAGAGATGGTGACTTCAGTGAGGGTCACCAGTCTGTCAAAGGGAGCCCACCTGATGATTTCTTTTTTTTTTACTATACTTTTTACCTTCTCCAGATCGTTGGTATTTTCAGCCCTTGGTCACGGCCCCCTCTTACCTTCACCCCAGCAATTACCGTGCTCTCTCAGTCACCACTGGCTTGCCGCCGCCCACCTGATGATTTCAGCTGCTACTGAGTGTCAATGCCCCAACAGACCCAACTCTGAGCCTGTCAGAGTGCACTTCAAAAATAAAGCCACAACCGTCGATGAGACAGAGACCCCACTTGACAGAGGGATGCTGCTGTTGCTTGTTGAGGTGTTGTGAATATTAATGGGTCTCCAAATAAAAAGAGGGGTCCACCTGTCAATACTGCCATAGCTTCTCCCTCCCCAAGCCAGAGGCGTTTTTAAAGTTACACTTATGACTGAGTCCCAAAAATGTGGAACCCAGTGGACCCCATACAGTCAAACTGGCAGGGATCTGAGAACATATGGCTGTATTCCATAAATGTGACTTAAGACTTTAGGCCAACTTTTAAAAAATGCCTTTCAGCAGTGTTGCCTTGAACCCAAAATCTCAGACATAAATTGTAAATGTCAAAGTGCGGCCAACCATATTTTCATATGAAGGCAAGGCAATTTTATTTATATTTCACCCAATCGTGGTGGCTTTGGGCCCCATGGCAAGGCAATTTTATTTATGTCACCCAATCGTGGTGGCTCTGGGCCCCATGGCCAGGCAATTTTATTTATATGTCGCCCAATCGTTGAGGCTCTGGGCCCCATGGCCAGGCAATTTTATTTATAGGTCGCCCAATCATGGTGGCTCTGGGCCCCGTGGCCAGGCAATTTTATTTATATGTCGCCCAATCGTGGTGGCTGTGGGCCCCATGTAAAGGCAATTTTATTTATGTCACACAATCCCGGGGGCTCTGGGCACCTCACAAAATGAAACTAATAAAACAATACAAGTAAAACAATAAATAAGAAGTCAAATCACAAAATAATTGTAACAGAATAACAGAACATGTAGATAAATAGTAGTATAAATCCCCAAAACACATATTAAACAGATGTCTCCATTCTGTTTTTGGGTGCCCAGTGAGGTACAGTACTGATAGTAGGAATTCTTGTGCCATGTGCCTCAGCTGAAGGCACCAAAAAGACTCAAGTAGCCTTACCTTTATAGCCAGCTTGACTGATCAGAAACTTTTTCAATATTGCAGTTTCTTTTGGAAAGGGATCATACTGGAGCTGGCATATTGATCTCTTCTTTTTTCTAATTTGACTCCCTGTGCTGCAGTGTTTTGAAATTAAAATTATGTGGAGTGTACTAGTGTGCAAATTATATGAAGTGTACCAGTGTGTTCTCCATAGAAGTGAATAATGCTGTTTTTAAATATCCATGGTTAGACTTTAGAGTGGTGTTTCTGTCAAATTAAAGCTACTACTTAGCTAGCAATGCTCTTGTCCCACAAGGGACAAATAAGGCACGCTGAAAGCAAGTTTTAATGCTCTCAGTTAATTGCAGGGCCATTGCAAGCACAATCTGACCTATAAAAGGCATGTGTAAGTGCAGCATGCACATACCATTTCCTACTGTGACACTTTCCAGAGGCATTGTGGGGTACTGTAAATGGAGATCTCTAATACAGTCCCTTCTATAGCCAGATGCCCACTGTGGGACCTTGAGCGTGTCACTTGACCTTCCAGTGCACCATCTTCCTTCCTTCCTTTCTTTCTTTCTCTTTCTTTCTTTCTTTCTATCACTTCTTGCCTGGCAGGGATGTACCCTATAGTGTGCCCATGCCCCCGAGTCTCCCCTCCACATGGCATCCCCCCATCTGCCTGCACAGGGAGGCCTATGACTTACCCCTCACAGCGAGGCTCCTCGGGGGGAGACTGGAGGAAGGACCAAGATCAACCTTTGGCCCCTGATGAGCTGGCAGGGCATCATTCAGGCAGACAGGACTCCGAGGCTCCAGTGTCATGTTGCACAGCCAAGAAGGTTTTATACTTTCTGCTGTAGCTTTCCCCTGGAGGTGGGGACGTGCAGTGACATCAGCGTCCAGTTGTGTGTGCTCCCACATATGACCTGGAGATGTCCACCGTCGTCTCTTCCCCATTCTGTGTGGTCCCAGCTGGTGTACTGCCAGCCTCCACTAGGAGTCACTCATGTATTGGACATCACCAGCAACCCCTCCATGGAGGAGGAGAGCTGTCCCTGGGATGCTTATCCTACGTCCCACTAGCTGACTTTCTGATGCTCCAGGCTCATTCCCGAACTGGGGTCACCAGCATCGCAGCCAACAGCACTACTGATGCAGTGGCTGGCCAGCTACAATGAACCATGTTTGCACTGTGGCTTCTTGTGCAAAGTTAAACTGCTACTTTGCTAGTTGTGGCCTTAATACTGCCACACATCAGCTTCCCATATACCTGCACTACTGCAGCTTCACAACATAATTCACAAATTATGCATATTTCATTACAAGATGCCATAGGTGGAACAGTACTGTAGTATGAAAAACTGGGCCTTAAATGTATTATGTACTGTGATGGGTATGGGCGACACTGGACCAAAAGAAGTACTGTATAAGAGATTCTCAGGTAGTGGAAGACACTAGTTTTGAATGCTTGTACAGTAGGCTGGTATTTTCCTAAATTGAGGAGTGAGCTTTTTCTAGACTATGCGAAGGCCTTTTGACTAGAATAATGCTTCATTCTAGGAGTTGAAAAGTTTGGCACTGCAGATGAGTGGAGCAAGGAGGCATTTTTGATTGTGTAAAGTAAGACAATCGGGGTCTTTCCCATGTACCCAGATGCATATCAAAGAGGAAAAAAGTGATAGTAACATCTGCCTGAGGGATATAGTTAATTGAGCTTGTGAAAGTGGGTGCAGTGATGGGTAATTAAATCACATGAAGGTGTAAACCTGCATATCTTATCTAGGCCATTTAGGGCTATAAGAGTGGATTTGTTTGCTGATCTGTATATAATGTCCCCATAGTGATAGTTGCGAGTAGGAAGTGGTAGACCACTTTCCTCTTTCAATGCACATTAAGGCAGTGCACGGTTTGGAAGAGACTGCTGATCTTTGGCCTCACAGTGGCTAGCATGAGATCTGTGTGTTTGCCATATGACAGTGAGGAACTGAGTCACACCCTCAAATATTTATCAAAGGGGTTGCCATCTTGTTTCTTGATATCAAGAGATTCTACTGAACACCTCAGCATGCCCCGGGAGCCAAATGCCATTGCTTGACATCAGAGCCTACCAGAATGCAATACAGAATAGTACAGAATTCTGCATAGTTACTACAGAAAACAGTGCGATGTCAGTGGCAGTTATTTTCCTGTGCCATGCAGCAGTCTGTGACACTGCATTGCATCTTGGCGGGCTCAACTGTAGTTTTGATTGCATTTTGGATCAGGCAGTTGCTGATGAACTAGAAGGAGATTATATCACAGTCAGATTGGAGGACTGCCTGTGGACCCAGGACATAGACAGTGTGCAGTAGTAAAGGATAGTATCATTTGCATGCATGTGAAGACTACATCTCTTCCTATGCCTTGGGGGATCATTTACAAAAATGGAGGACAGTAGAGTGCCACGTATAGAGCCTTGTGGTACTGCCAACTTAAAGTCAGCAAGATATGAGTATGTACCTTGTATGGACCTTAATTGGATATGGCCACTTAGGTAATTCTCTAACCACTTGATAGCTGTTAGACTAAGACCTAGATTCCTGAGTTTCTGTGAGAGACATACATGATCCACCAAATCAGTGGCATTGGAGAGGTCTATAAAAATGGTTTCTTTGAGGTGACCATTATGCATGGCTGAGTGCAAATCTTTAGTAAAACTGAGCGGTGTGGCAATGGTTAAATACCTCTTCCTAAAGCTGGAATGAAAGGACAGGATAAAGTGTTGCCAACTGAGATAATCAGTCAGCTGTAAGTGAATACACTTCTCAAGAATCTTGGAGAGAGCAGGGAGGATGCATGTGGGTCTATACTGGTTTAGGTCATGCTTGCCACCTCCTTATGGAGAGAACAAACTCTTGTATGCTACCAGATGGATGGTATCTCATCTCAAGTGAGGGATACGTTTATCAGTGCATCATCAGCAGCAGCAGGGATGCAAGCATGATGTGCAGTAAGTTGAGGAAGCTTTGGCTTCATGGAGTCTGCATTGGCCCTTTTGCTTAGACAATGACCAGTCAGCATTTTGGAGACTTCAGTTGGAGTAATATACATAAAGATAAAGCATGGTAGGCGTAACATATTGGGACCTGAGATTTCTGAAGAGTGGCTATCCAGGGAAGGGACCAAGGGACCCTCAAGCTTGGCAGCAATACTGAGATTTATGAAGTGGGCATTAAAGCAGTTAACACTGTCTAGAAGGGAAGTTAAAATATCCTTAAGGTGGTTCCTGATCTGGTCAATCTGCTCTTTATTATCCATTTCAAACAAGTTTCTAATCCCATACCAGACTTATCTTCCCATCAGTTTTGATAGTAGTCAGCCTTGGCTTTTGCTACAGTAAAATTACACTTATTCCAGACATGTCTATAGTATATGTTGTCACTAATTGATCTGGTTTTCCAGAATTATAATCTTTGAGAACTCACTTCTTGGGAAAACACTATATATGACATCTACAAACTAGAACATATGGCTGCCCACTTACAGAATAAGCTCCCACAACTGAAGACCGAGTGGAACAAATGGCTTCTTTTCATAGCGCAATCTAGACCAGATCTGACCCCTTGATGGAGCTTGAATTACTTCTCATTGAGTGTGTGGCGCCTTGGGGAGCGGGGCTTGGTTTCTTCCTTCTCCTATAGCCCAATAATAAGTCTCCCTTGAGACGAGAAATTTAATATAACTTTCCACGAGGGAAATCAGCCATGTTATTGACCTGACCATATGGGCCCCCTTCCCCACTCCTCCTCATGTGTTATTGTTAATTTTTTCCTCGTCTTATTATACTAGGCCTTATATTTTAACTCCAATGTATAAAAATCCATGTGGACAATTAGTCTAAGGCCTAAACACTAGGAGATGAATCCTTTTAGTATAATGTATATTCTGATTTTCTTGTGTTATCTATCACTCGGAATTAATATTGTGGACTCTGTATAATGTATGAATATAGAATTACACACTGATGTAAATAAGTCTCTCTGTAAAACAATGCTCTGTGTCAAATACGCCCCAAGTGAAAATGTAAAATAAACAGTTATAAAAAAAAATTATTTTTGAGAACTGGAGTAGTAGCAGTTTTTGACCTCATACAGTCTGATTTAGAGCATACTTATTGCAGACTTGAAGGAATTTGCTGATAAAGTACCATGCTTCTGCTGTGGATGGGTCTCATCTTAGGGCCAACACGTATTCATAATAGGTCTCCAGGTTGAAAGGCCTGTGTGATCAAGCAGTGATCAGTTTTGGATATCCTGATTTCTGATTAATATATCAGTTAATATAATGCAATAAATATCTGTACTCCTGTACAAGCATAGCTAGTATATCACCTTCTTGCAAATATAATCAAGCAAAACTGCATGAATTGTTTGCAGACACCCCCTTTCACGTGAAATGAGTTGTGCGTGAAATTTTGTTAAGTTGCAGTGAACTATATTGTAATGCTGCACCCCAAGTGGCAATCTAATTGCTGGCTACCTCTGTAAAAATAAATAGTAATAATGAAATAAAAATATATGGAATATTTGACATTTAAATATATTTAAAATATACTTTCATTGGTCACGTAGATTTTATGTGTATAGGAGAAATACATGGTAAGATTAAAAAATATATTGTCAGTATACAATTCACGTTGTCACACTATGTATAATATATTAAAATTGTATCTTTTTTCTGCATGGGTGAAACCCTGACTCTGAAGTTTTGACTGTTGTAGTGCTTGATGTACGGCATTATGAGCACCGCTCAATAGGGCAGTAGCTTGGTCAGAGTTCTGTACTGAGCCGTGACATAACCAAAACTATTTAAACTGCAGAGAATGATGTCTAGGAAAAGATAAAAATAAAAAGGTGTCCCGACAAAACAGCAAAAAGGGCAACGACAGAAACTGTGGTGGCAAACAGCCGCTTGTCATTTCTGCGACTTATG
Organism: Neoceratodus forsteri; assembly: GCA_016271365.2. Classification (NCBI taxonomy): domain Eukaryota; kingdom Metazoa; phylum Chordata; order Ceratodontiformes; family Ceratodontidae; genus Neoceratodus; species Neoceratodus forsteri. Next base: position 46,362,222 of record JADMNL010000024.1, on the reverse strand, counting down.
GCTTCCACGCCCTTGAGTTGCACCCCCTTGAAGTTGATTATCTATAGGCGGGGTGCAGGGGTAGAGTAGGTGGAGCCTCCCAAAAAAGAGAGCCCGCTGTGGAGGAGAGTGCGGTTTTGCCATTGCGTGTTTTCTGTCATTGCCCTTTTGTGCACGCTGTTAAGACATGGAACCCAATAAAAATACTGCTTCTCACATCATCATTCATTCAGGTACAGTTAAATATGCATCATTCAGAGGTACGAGTTTAATTTCCGAAAATAAGAATATTATAAGGAGCCCTCAAAGTAGCACAACTGTCATGTCCCCTTTACGTTTCTCACCCTGCTTCTCCCTATTTATTCCTCACCCTGCTTCTCCCTATTACAATCTGGTCTTACTCTTCACCTTGATACTATGTTCTCCAACCTGCAGCTGCATTTTAGTTCCCTCACCCTACTGTTTACTGTTAAGTTCTTCAGCCTCCTTGCTGCTCATTACTACCTCATCCTGCTAGTCACTAGTAAGTCTCTTCTACACTGCTCAGTATTGTATTCCAAACCCAACTGCTCCCAATTAGGTTTCTCACCCTTCAGTTTCATATTACATTCCTACTGTATGTGGCTGCTTAATATTATGTCCCTCACCTTTATTCTATTACATCCCCTAGGCTATGATTGTGGAAGGCCTGCTCTGGCAAGACTTCCACAGTGTACTGGGTTGTTTCCATGCCAACAAACTTTGGATCAACATTAACAAAACAGTGTCTATGACCTTTGGCACCAGACAGAAACTGGCCAGGCTCTCACCCTTACCTGCCTTCTCCATGCTGGATGGCACCCCTCTACAAGTAGTCCTCACCTTCAAGTACCTCAGAATGTGGCTCGATAAAAAGCTGGACATCTCTGCCCACAGTGATACCATCCATGCCAAACTGTGCCCTGTACTGCAGGAAAGACTGCCTCTCACCCCAGGTCCACCGGGAGCTGGTCATCAAAATGGTTCTCCTTGTCTGCGACTATGTGGATGTGGTCTATGACACTGTCTCTTCCTCTTCCCTCACCAGACTAGATATCTTCTGCAGTGCTTTCTGCCACTTCACCACCAACTTACTACCTCATACTGATCACTGCTTCTTCCACTCCTCCCTTTCAGTCCTCCCACTCCCTTCAAGTCGCCAGTCTCTGTGCCTCCTTCATCTCCAAATACTGGCTTGGGTCTCTCCCTTCTTTCCTCTCATCGCTCTTCTCTCCTGTTCCCTCTTACTCCTACTCCCTCTGCTCCAGGAATCTCCATACCTTCTCCCTTCCTCACCCTCACTCCTCTGCTGGGCAGTCTGCCTTCTCCTATCACCTCCCTTCCCTCTGGAACCTGCTCCCTTCCTCCCTCCCTCCACCTCTTCCCCTTACTCTAAACCCTTAGATCTCAGCTAAGGCACCTCCCTGCTCTCTCCTGCCACTGCCAACCCTCCGTCTGACCCTTCTCCACCCCAGAATGCTCCCTCCCCCTCATGAATTTGGCTCTTACCAGTAAACTGATTCTGCCTGCTCTAACCTGTCCACATGGCTAAAGCACTGCCATTTTCTCCAGCAGGCACTGTGCACGTTATTTAACTCTTGTATGCTTGCCTACAAGTCATCGCTGAGGTCCATACATTTGTCATGACATTGTTTGCCTGCTTGTTCCACATTCTGCTTTTGTACTTCGTAAGTTGTCATTGTAACTGCATTCAGTCTTGATTGTAATTTTATCATTCTGCACTCCCCTTCCCTCTCTCGCAGGTTGCGCCTGGAAATGAGCCTCAACTCAGTGTGCCTTTCCTTATCACCAGTTTTCAAATAAAAATAAAATTAGTAGTTTGCTCACAATTAAGTCCCTCAGTCATTGCACACTCTTACATTCCTTACCGTACTGCTCAGTTACATTCCACAGTCTTCTGTTCACAATTGGTCCCTTACAAGCCCCTTCCTTATATGTCCCTCACTGTGATGTTTTTTTAACATAATATTTTATTATTTTTTTAGATACTAAACAGGTATAAACACAACAGTCACCTCACTGTGCTGTTAAATAATGTTCCTCATTCTGTGGTTCACTATTGCTCCCTCACCCTCCTGCTGTGCGCCCTGTTACATCTCTCACACTGCTGTTCACTACTTTGAATATATCCCTTGCCACGTTTTCTCATTATTAGGTTGCTTGCCCTGCTGTTCATTTTTAGATTCCCTCAGTTTGCTACTCATTATTAGAAGATGGTAAGAGAAATGCTGGCAAGTGTTCGGCTGACAGCATTTTCTACTCATACATTTAGCAGGCAACATTGCCCAGTAAACAAAACAAAAAAAGCTGGTATGCAGCTCACAGCTCCCTGCTTGCAGCTTACACAGCAAACCCTCTCTATGCTTGTAGCATGTGGCATTTCTCCCAAAATAGCTCAATCTTATTGTGCTTAGAAAATGGGCTGTGTTGTCCCATGAGTTGTATTGGGCCAACACAGCCCTTATTCTAAGCACAGTAAGACCCTTCACGATGTGGTGTGTTGGGGGATACCCACCATTCCAGGATCTGTAAGGCCCTCTGCCTGTGGTGTTGGGCATTACTACACCCTGGGTGGGTAGGTATCCCTCAACACCCCACACCATGTCGGGTTTAATTGCTTACTTATATTATCACCTTGATAGGCATTCTTGCATCTTTCACTCTGATACTCCCTGTCATATCCTCCACCCAGCTGCTCACTATTGTTTTCCTTGCACTGCTGCTCATTATTCAGTCCTTCACTCTACTGCTCACTATATAGGTCCTCACCCTCCTGCGCCATATTCAATTCCTCACTTTGCTTCTCACTATTATATCCCTCACCCTGCTGTGCACTGTTTGTCCCTATGTCTGTAACCTTTCTGTTGATCCCTGTTATTCCTCACATTCTGCTGTTCCTTGTTTAATTCCTCCTGATACTAACTTCTGGGTCCCTTGCTGTGCTGCTCCTTACTGTATCACTCTGTTGCTCACATTTCAGTTTTTCACTTTGCAGTATCTTATTAGGTTCCTCACCCCACTGTTGCTAACACTTGGTTTCTCACCCTCATGCTGTTTCCGACAGTGTTTCTTACTCTACTGTTCACTGTTAAGTTCCCCATGCTGCTGCTCCCTATTACTATATGTCCCTCACCCTGCTGTTTCTGATTACATTATGTCCCTCATCACACTACGCACTAGTACGTTGTTCACCAGACTGCTCACTATTATGTTCCTCAGCCTGCTGCTCATTGTTGGTTCGTTGATTGTGTGCAGCTTGGTGAACGGGTATGCTTCTGCAGTCTTGTTGATAGTCTGATGATAGTTGCATGTGTTTGACTGTTACACTGATACTCTGAACGTTCACACACTCTGTCCCATGAGGGTCTACCACCCTGTCGAGGTACCATGAAGGCAAAGGAACCCTCTTGAAATGCCATGGGAAAATAATTCCTTTAGGCTAAAGGTACCTTAGGAAGGAGCACTGAGGTGAGAGGTGTACTGCTGGAGAAGGAGAGGAGGATGGCGGAGCAAAGAAACAGTGCTTCCGAATGAGGCTGGAGGAAGTTGGCTTAAATAGCTCAGGAAAGGGGTGTGTGGCTGGTAGCTCCCACCCATTGGAACTGCAGGCATAGCCTTTGTGTTCTTAATGTTGTTGCTGCTCCCTCAGTTTGCTGTTCCCTTATTAGGTGCTTCACCCTGCTGCGTACTGTTACAGTACAATTTTCATTAAACCTTCACACCAATGAATGAGTTTTGCATTGTGTTTTTTAAAGCTGGCAATGCATGGGCAGTTGACATTGTGTGCTTTTTTTTAACACTTAGGGACAACAAGAGCAGTTATTTTTAAGATGTTTTTGCAACTGGAATGCATCTGCAGTTCTGGTATAATACAATGCAAAACCGAACTGCATCTCTTAGGTAACAGTTATTACGAGACTTTGTGCGAGATCCACTGACTTCTGCAACTCTATGAGAAAAGCTAAAGTAGCTGATGGCGTGACAGTTTTAAGGCAGACTGCACCGAATGCCCCTCACTGTGCTGCTCTGTATTATGTCTCCCACCCCATTGCTCACTGTTTGCTCCTAACCTTCCTGCTGCTCCATATTATCTCCGTCAGTGTGCTATTCCTTATTGTGTTATTCACCCTTCTGCTCACTATTGGGTCCATCTTAGTGCTGGTCACTAGTTACATCACTCATCACAGCTGGTCCCTCACATACCTGCTGCTCACCTGTCACGTCCCACACTGTACTTGCTCACCGTCGCATCCCTGACACTTGTTAATAATTGCTCCCTCTGCTTGCTGCTGCCACCTAAGGCCACTGATTTACAGTGGTTAAAATAATGAAATGCCATTTTCAAGAGCTGGAATTCCATCAGTTGCACTGGTGACTGCTAGTCTCAATTTCCAGATTTTACCAGGATTCTACAGTCATTCTTTGGGAATGTGTATAAATAGTCAGAATAAAAGAAGGCTTAATATGGGGAGCATTAATTGAAGCAACTTGAAGTAGTACAGGAACTAATTCCAAGAAAAAAAACAAGTTTTGCAGATTTACTGATCTGGCCTAAAACAGCAAATTCCGTGAAATTCTTTGTTTCTACAGTGTACAGGCAGCAGTAGCAATGGAACAATTTTTATAGTCCCAGCGCCTATGACAGGCAGTCCCAGATTCTGGAATTTTACCGAGTTTTCCAGTAAGAACCAAAAATCTGTGCCCATTATGTCGCTCAAGATGCTATTCCTTCCTAAGTTACTCAGCTTGCTGAACACTCTACCTCGGTGTGCTGTTCACTGATTGTGAATGGAATCCCACAGTATCAGACGGAACAGCTGCATCATGTTTAGCATGCATCTCCCACTTGCTTATTGGAATGCTGAGTATTCTACATTACTGGTTGGGGAAATGCCTTATCTCTGTGGTTCTGTGGTTTCATGTTGCTGGATTTCCAGTAGGTAATAAGTACTGTATTTGTTTGAATTCCTTTATAAATTCTTCTCCCATTAATTATATCACTAAACAGCAGGGGTGGATTAAGATGTTTTAAATAGCGGTACAGTAGCAATGTTGTCAAGTAGGTACAGTGGCAGTGTTGTCAGGTAGGTAACACTTTCCCCCAGAAAAATGGAACATGATCCCTTTTTATTAAAACTTTGATTAGTGTTCAGACTTCTAGTGTCTGCTGGACTAAGGGGTAGCAGGCACAACTTTGAAACAAAGCTAGCTTTGCCAGTGCTAAGGCGTATGTTTGTGTAAAAAAAAAAAAATATATGTTTGTTTATTAATGGTCTATACTACTGTGTATTTATATGTCCCACGGAGCCACTCGTTGCTAGATAAGAGTGGTTTCACACGTGTTCTGCTTGTGAGAGAACAACGGGGAAAAAAACTAGTATTCTTTCAAATGTTGCTCATTGTAGTCAGTGTCTGCTCACTGTTGTAGGTGAAAGTGCTCCCGATAGAGATAGTTGTGCGGCATTTTTTATGCTCCTTTTTTCTAGCTGTGTTCTGTGGCAGATCGCGAAATGGACATGCTGTTTGTGGCTTTTTCGTGCCTGCCGCTGGTCGTGTTGTTTTTTGCCATTCTTCTCAATAGGTTAATTTCAGCCATTTATGAGCAGGTGGGGTTAAATGTCGATACTGTCAAGAGCATCATGTATGACCTCAAACAATACATAGGCATTGTACGGCCACATATTGAAGCTTTACTTTGCTGCATTACTTAATGTGATCGGGGCTAACTGACACAGAGAAATAACTTATGAACGGTGACTGTCACCGAGTTATTTTGATTTTATTATTTTTGTGATTTGTTTGTTTGGCTGTTGTCTCTTGTAGGTTACATGCCTTACAGTGTCTGACAGTTTTAAAACTGTTGAGCGAGTACAGTGTGCTAATGGAACTTGGATTTTGGAGTGTTCAGCACATTTTACATAGCTCGTGAAATGCTATTCACTTTATAAGAGTGCTTCACAAGCTATGTAAAGGAAAACACTGATTGGCTAATTCCTCACACAGGACCTATAATGTGTATAAAAATCTTCTTTCAGAACCTATTTAACATTTCATATTTTTTGTGAACTCCTATGAACATCTAGTGAGCAATTTTGGATGCATTTTTAGGAATCTGTTTTTTGAGACTGGTAGGTGATCACGGCACAGAGCCAACCTGCAGTCCCCCTGCATTATTCATGTTTAATACCAGTATGAAGCATGTTTTATCAGAGAGTTGTTTTTGTATAAAGCAGTTCAGTACACAGTTGATTCTGAAATGGTTACTTGAATTGTATGATTGTTATAAAGCTGGACTGGCGGTAAGCAGTCATGGTTTTAAAGTTTTCAGTTCTGATACTGATGGAGAGACAGGGTTTTTGATTGTGTAGAACATTTCAAACTGATGGTTTATACTGCACACCCTGTCCCTTCTGGACCTTAGACCGCAAGTATAATGGCCGAAGTGTATTACAGGGTATTGATGTTGAACTAAAATACTGGGCTGTATTTTGAGTAACATTAAAAGTAGAGAGCCAGAGGTTGTTCTCCCCCTGTACTCTAGTCTGGTGAGACCACATATTTATTTATTTATTTGTTTGTTTTCGTCTACCAGGTAAGCACACTAGACAGTCAAGTGCCTATTTTCAGGTGTGACCCTGGAGAATTACAAGGTACAGGCAGTACAGTACAGAGTCAAGGCATGGCAATCAACAAGGAACAGTCATGTACAGGCGATAAAACATGGTAACAGTACAGAGACAAAGCATGGCAAATCAGCATGGTAACTGTACAGAGACAAAGCATGGCAAATCAGCAGGGAACAGTCAAAAGCAACAGAAAGCAGCCGGTAACATGGTAAATCAAGTGCATAGACAGTTGACAGAGACTTTAAGGCGCCAGGCAAAGACATGGCATGGGAGCATGGGATTTGCAGAGTAATTTATCCCCAGACACACCCGGCTACCATACTTGGCCTGAGAGACGCTGGGCCCACCATACAGGGTGGGGCTCTAGGTACAGGGGCAGGAGGATGCTTGCTTCAGGAAGCCCCAGAGGGAGGACCTGAAACTGGGGTGTGGGGGGGCAGACCTCACATAGACAGGGAGCTGGTTTGAAGTTCTGGGAGCGAGGGCAGTGAAGGCACGATCTCCAGTGAGGGAGTGAGTTTTGGGAACCTTGAGGGCCTGAGAAGTCACTGGACCTCAGCTGATAGACCGGGGGGACAGGCTTGAGCAGTTCGGCAAGTGCCGGTGGGATGGACATTCTGACAATATTGTCAGTGAGGTTTCCCATGACAAAAGTTCGGTGGTTTTCAGGGGACAGCCACCCAAGCCTTAAGTAGAACTGACAGTGGTGCGTGAGGCAGAGGGCAGACAGGGCGAAGCAACATATGTTGTACGCTCTGCCCCATTTTGCAAGCCAGATTTTTGGAGCATTCAAGAAGGAGGAGAGCCCGTAGCAGAGTGTGGGAAGTAGAACTCCTTTTCCAAGGGCAAGTCGGTCAGCTGGGGTGAGGCAACTTTTGGCTCTGTAAGCCAGGCCCAGCTTGCAGTTTGTGGCCTTGCATTAGTTGTGTATGTGCAAGGAAAGGTCAGGTTGAGGGTCAGCGGTTACCCCCAGGTACATGAACAAGTCCACCACCCGTAAGGGGGAACCATCCATTCCCATGACATTGAGAGAGGCAGGGTATGCTCTTGACTTGGCAAGGGAACCAAAAAGCATGGCCTGCGTTTTCTGCAGGTTGATGACAAGCTTATGGTCCTTCAGCCAAGATTGAATGCAGTCGAAGTCATCATTTAGTCTGGAGTTTATGATTTTGATGTCCTGTGAACTAGTTGGTAACACAAGGTCATCAATGTACAGGGTGGTGTACCCAAAGGCAGGAACCAAGGGCAGCTGGTAGATGAAGAGGGAGAACAGTATGGATGGACCCTTGGAGCACCCCACATGTGACTGTGAGCCCAGAGAGGGCTTTTTGGAACTTGGTGTACTGCTGCCTGCCTGAGAGGTAGTTGGTGAACCAGGCTAGTACTAGGAGAGAGAGGCCAAAGGACCAAAGGGTGGCACCCAGGAGTGTGTGGTCGACCAGATCGAAGGCCTTGGACAGGTCTATGAATATGGCGCCAGTTAGCATACCTTGGTCAGTTGCAGTTCTGATCTCAGAGGTGACCTGGGCAAGGGCAGTAGAGGTACTGTGTCCTCTGTGGAACCCATGCTGCACTGGGGAGAGAAGGCCATGGGTGTGGATATAAAGTGTGAGCTGGAAGGCCACCACCTTTTCAGGCAGCTTGCTAACAGCTGACAGGATCGCTATGGGGCGACAGTTTGCGAGAATTTTGGGGTTGGCCCCACCTTTATGGACTGGAACCACATGAGCCACCTTCCATATATCAGGAATTGTCGCAGATATGAGAGGGGAATTGAGGATATGGGAGATGGGCCATTTAGAGTACTGTACACAGTTTTGTTAACCACAAACAATAAGGGGAAAGAAAATTAGAGAAAGTTCAGAGAAAGGCAACAAAACAAATTAAAAACATTAATAATCTTAGTTACTCTGAAAGATTAAACAAATTAGGCCTTTACTCAATGGAATATAGACGAACCAGAGGTGATCTTTGTGCTGAAGAGCATATAATGAACCATCTCTCAAGGAAACTATAGGGCTAGTTAACCATAAAACAGTAAAAAAACAAGATGACATATTAACAAATTGATAGGAGAAAATAATAGAACAATAAGGAGAGGTAAATGATACACTCAAAGAATCATAACAATCTGGAATACTTTACCACAGTACGTAGTCGACAGTAACAATATTACTACTTTTAAAAATAGGTTAGACACCTATATGGGACCCAAAAAATATGAATACCCCCTTTAAAGATACGAAGGTGGCAAGTTCAAAAAAGGTGAAGCCTACTGAACTTGAAAACAACCTATGAACTTCTTTTCCGCCCTTTATAGGTCCAGTGTCATGCTGCACGGCTTCATTGCATGGACTATATTTGAGACCTTATTGCTTGGACAATACAACATGGAGCTACAATAACTTTTGTAGATTTGCCACATCCTGTAATCGGCTCACCCATCATTGCTCCCTCTACAGCAAGCTTGGGTGGCCCTCCCCTACAGCCCTACTTTACTCCTCTCTAGGCGGACTGGTGCATAACATTATCTCCACGCAGAAACCTCATTCCCTGGCCTCCCTGTGGTACCTTGCTCGCACCGTTATGCCCTCAGACCCTCCGACACTGAGCAACTAGTAATCACCAGATCACACTCCAAATATGGTTCTATGGCTTCTCCTCTGCTGCTCCTAAACAGTGGAACAGCTTCCCAGCCACCCTGCGCTCCTGCCCTAAACCATGCACTTTCAAAAGACAGCTTCACTCCCTCCTAATGGACCGTTCCAGATATGCATGTCCCTAGCCAGTTATCCTTGCCCCTTCATCTTACTCCCTTCCCCATCCTCCTTGTCCCTCTGACCCCCTAATCACTCTACCTCTCCTACCTCTCCAGTCTTGTACAATACATATGTCCTATGCAACTCTGATACTTACCAATCTTAGACTGTACTGGCTATTGTATAATCTACTAAGTGCCATTTTCTATGTATTATTTATTCTAATCATTATCTCTATGCTGTTCTCATTTTTGTCCTGATGTACTGTTGTTTTTTTTGTATTGCCATTTCTTTTTTGTTCAAATTGTACTGATGCTTTTTATATATTGTTCAAATGTTATTGTTCCTTGCTTGTTGTATTTCTTGTAATGTGCTGTGATGTGCTGTACTTCTCCCTGGTTGTGCCTAAAAATAGGCAAATGTCTGCCTAGCAGACCCCACCTGGTAAACAAAAGCTAAATAAATAAATCAGATTTCTCCCCCAAAATGATATAACAGCTCGATGTATGAAATGTTCACTAATATATGCATGTAACTAAATGTACCATAGTGTCTTGCAGCTATGTAACTTGTTTTGACTGGTATTTGTACTGTAAAATCAATAAATAAAAATAAAAAAGACTGTAATTTAAAAATAAACACAAATAAGAGAATGCTCGAGGCATCTTTTGTGAATTACTTGAATAACTTTTTTTTTATACAGGTGTTCATCCCTATTATACTCCATTGCAGGGATTTACCCTTACCCCAGGGTTATGGGTTATGCAGTGGGGACCTGTGTAATACATTATCTACAAACATACAAAAATGTCTGTTCTGGAATAGTGACTTTGTGCTATTAGTATAGGCAAGCAGTATAGTCAAAGAAAACACAGATCACCCAAATCTAAGGTCAAATACCATGTTTTTGTAATGTGCCACGTTGCATAGAAAACATTTCTTATGGCTCCAAACAACTCACCATCACGGTGGCAGCAACGAACGCCGTCATGTCAAGATGTGACGGTGTTCATTGCTGCCATCAAGATGGTGGATCGTTTAGAGCCATAATAATTTTTTTCTATGTACGACAGCACTTTAAATAAACATGATATGTGACCTTAGACTTGGCTGCTCTGCTTTTTTTTTTTAACTATATCATTTATCTACACCAGAGCAGTTTGGCTTTGGGTAACCTCACGAGTGGCATAAGCCATAAGGGGTGTGCCCATGCCCGAGGTCAAATGCTAGAGTGTAGATAAATAATCTGTCACACATCTACATTGCTTGTCCTGTTTATACAATAGGCTGGTGTTTTTTCTAGGGGGATGATTGACAGGTGGTGTTTATTCAACATATGCCTGATAAATTTCCTGATAAAGTTTAGGTTCTGAAATTTATCATGCCTATGCGGCTTCAGGCTGGATCTCCCTGCTTCAGCCAGATCTTGACTTGGCCAGTGTTCCTCACAACTTTCCCTCCGTGACAAGGGGTTAAGGAGTAGGATCGTCCTCCTCCCTAAAGTCCCACTGGTGTGGATTGGATCTGGTGGTAGTTGGTAGTTGGGGCTAGGATTCAACCACCACACAGGGGGCCTGGCCATCATGTAGATGCTTACAGGTTTTCTTGTTTTGTTTTGCCTTAACTTTCCTCCTCCCCTTGGTATTGGCAAAGCTCCTGAGGCCTTACTGGGGGTTAAAAAGGGGAGCCCGGGGGGGGTGCTGTGGAGCCCGAGCTGAGAAACAGCAGATTCAAGCAGCTTTTGTCCAACAGAGAATAAAACTTCAAAAAACGCTATTTGAAGCAACTTTTGGGCAAATTACTTTATACAGCTGCAAAAAGAGGAGTGAAAACTGATCTAGAATGGGCAATCTGAGAAAGGACCGAGGCGCTGGGACCGGAGGGAAGTCAAGCAGTGCTCCTCAACACATGAGACCCGACATGAGCGCACAGACCAAGAATACATCAGACTCAGGAGAATCTCTCAATTCTCTAGGTCTAAAAATCCAAAGACTGATGAATACAGTGACTGACCTTAATGCAAAGATAGATTCTTTTGCAACCCGTGTAGCGACGGTGGAAGTTACTGTTGACCACCTGAAAAATACGAGTGCAAGAAGCTAAAAGCCAAGACGGGCCTAATGGCAGTAACCTCGATGCTGGTAAAAGAGAATGCACACTCTCAGGCCCGCTTGGAAACTTTGGAGAACCAGGCCCGATCCTCTCACCAGCGCATATTGGGCCTTCCGGAGGGGATTGAAGGTGATCACCCTATACTATTTCTACAGGACTGGCTTAACGAAAAGTTAGTGGATGGAGAGCAAGATTTCCAGTTCGGTCTCCAGAAAGCATATCGAATCACACCTCGGAGATATCATGAACAATCTGATGTCCCACGTACCCTGCTAGTAGTGACTGACAGAATCGGAACCCATGATAAGATACTTTGGATGGCCAGACAGTTGGGTCCCCTCACACGGGATGATCGGAATATTTACATCTTCCCTGACATTAGTTATGCGATGAGAATCGCAAGAAATTCGACGGTGTTCGCCTTAAGTTACGAGAGGCTGCTATACCCCACACAATCATCTACCTGGCCAAGCTCCGAATTATTTTTGAGGACAAAGTGTGGATTTTTACTGATCCTATTGAAGCTGGAAAGTGGGCCTCTCAGCTACAAATTGGTCAGCAGAAGGGAACAAGGGAAGATGATGAGGATGTGGACCTGGCAGAAGATGGGAACACTTGATCTTGTATTGGGCTAAGCACAGCTCGTATCTGTTTCTAGTATTGATGTTACCCCAATACCGTCTGTTGTAATAAGGATAGTTAAAAATTCTTTGTACTTTGTTGATAATACAAATGGAATAAAATAGAATGGGACATTCTAAGTGAGGGGTTTAAGATCAATCGTTATGAGGGGATTTATGTAACTTTCTCTCATCTCCTTACTTTCCCATTACATTACATTATTGGATCTCCAAAATGTGCTTAAATATATAGATTTGAAACTGCTTGAATGCTGCTGCTGTAAAAGTTAAAGTTTATCCCTTACAATTAAGGCTAAAGTATGACAACACAAGCCCTATAAAAGGGTGTGTTTTAAGTTGGACTTGATCGTGGACTTTAGAAATGTTTTTTTTTAGTTGTACTGCTCATGGGCTCAGGATGCAGCAACTATGGTTTGGACTTTCAGGAAAGACTCTGAGCAATTACCCCCGGATGTGGTATCATAACATCTAGATACTCTTCTCCTATAATTAAGAGGGCTGAGTCTCCCATTGTACTACACTGCTATATTATTATATGTCTATGATGTGAATGCATTGTTTTCATCAAATAATGAAAAATAATAAAAACGAAAGTACAAAAAAAAGGGGGGGGGAGCCCAGAAAAAGCTATTATTTCACAAGTGCTCAAAGTTTAAGGAGGGGGAGGCATCCTTGCAGACCCATTTGAGATTCACCAGCCCCCAGTGATGACTGCGACTGACCACGGGGGACCTGCCTGGTTTAGGATGTGGCACTAAAGGTTCCGAGTCTGAGATGTGTAACTGGTCTTTGGGTTGGTCTGGCATCCTGTAGCCAGATGTTGAAGGGAGATGCACACGACAAGGAAGTGATGGAGCTGTAGTGGAGATTCTCTCTTAAGTGTTCATCCCTGTGGATGTACCAAGTGGTTTGGAAGCTTCCAACATTAAGCAGAGAGTTGAGGATTCAGTGAGGGTACTGAACCAGGCAAAATCAAGATGCATAAGTCTCTCCTCAAATCCAAGGAAACCAGAATCCTATTATAAATGAGCAGTATAGAATTATTTATTTGTGGATGGGGTATTGGAGACCTTGATATTTTTTTCCAAAAGCCAAAAACCAGGCCGGAGTTTGGAGCTAGTGTCATGCTCCTTAGTGAGTGAAACATCTATGGTATATATCCCCAAACACAATTGTTTGGGTTGCAGTGTGGAATACCTGGATACTCAGGTAAATACAGGTGCTTGCAGGGTAAAACTCAAGTTAATATCAAGGCCTATTGCAGAACATCCAAAACCAGACACTCGGGAGGTGAGTGAAAGTGTGAACTAAGAATAGAAGAAGCTAGTGGGTGCCAACGATGCCCTATCATGGTACTACTCATGTACAGAAGGGTCCTTGTAGTTATATACATGTGTGGAAGCACAAGACAGGCATCATTTTATCAGGCCTTTGAGACAGAATCTGGTCTAAATCATTGAATGAGTACAGATAGACTGGTTGTCCAAACCCCTGAACAAGAAAAGATGGTAAGGTGTTTGTGTAAATCAGTCTGCCAGTTAGAGAAAGAAAAGTGCATGCCAGAATCTATTGCAAAACAGGTACAGACCAATTCAGTCTGAGAATCGGGTCCCAAGTCCCACTACGGCTGTTGGTTTTACTGTGAAAGCTGCAACCTGTAGCCCATAATGGGTGTGGTGAGTCTTAATTTCACTGTCTGTACACACAGAAGCCAAGGGAAAAGGGATCTATGTATGCCCCAGGCCACAAATAGAGATTTTGAAGGGATGTCTGCAATCACTGCAGAAGCTGTAAGAGTAGCCCATAACAGGAGTTGTGACTCTCAGGTCAGAGGCTAGCTTTGATCATTAAAGAAAGAGAGTACCCCAAAAGAGGTCAAATACATCTACTTTATACAGCCGCATAGTGATCATATCCAAAGGCCTGTGTATGCAACTTTAAATAAACCAGTTCTTGTTTCATTTCACCTTAGAGTCTGTGTGCCCTGTTTACTTAAGATTGGTGTTGTAAAAAGGGATAAGATGGTGCCAAAGGATGCACTGAAGATCTGAAGATAACGTGGCACTGTTTGTTAGCTGAAGTTTAAGCCAGTTGCTATTAGCAATGGAGTACTTAGCTAGGTACAAGACATAGGAGCTGCTGAGCTTGCAACAAGAACCCCCACCTCAAGGGTAACATGTCAAAAAGCACTGCAAGTACAGTACATTTCCAGAGACGTATCACCTCAAGGGCCTACCTATGAAAGGAGTCACCTTGGTGGAGGCACTGCTCACAAATCAGGCTCTGAGGACCTTTTGTTCAAAGGCCAGAACAGCTAAGCCCTTTTCAGGAACTGGTATACTAGGGTTTAGTGCAAGCCTAGTGGGGAGGCAAGACATTTTGCAAGTTTACTAATGCAGCACAAGACCGCACACTGGACGCTAAAATACTGGAAATGTAGTCATAATGCTAAGTAAGCAAAACAAAAAAATGAGTGTGAACGCCAAGCCAGCACAATTTGCTCCTATTCTGAGAGCTACATGTATATCTTAGGTTTTGTAGTATATGCTGCTGCGCCTTTAAGATTTACAGGGTACAGAGCCAGAATCATGTGACTAGAGGAAGTCTTAGTGTGGGGGGGACATGTGGTTGTATTGTGTTGTATGGAGTCTTGTGTGATGCAGTTAATAAATGAAACAGCTAGAAACTACTAGAAGTTAACCCAGCATGTGGTTTCAGTTATTCTAAAAGTTAAGAACATAACAGGTTTGGTGTCATTTGCTTAACATACGTTGTGCTGCATTGCAAATCTGCAGACAGGTGTCTGTAGTACGAAATCTGCTGTGAGCTAGCAGTACTGATCTACTCTAAGGACAAGTTATTTCTAAGGAAGTTGTGGTTACCCAGTAAAAACAAATAGGTTAGTCTGGTAAATTGTGATCTTTAACTTGTGCAACAAGGGGGCAGTGACTAAATATACTTGACTGCCTGTGGGAACAACAGGATACTTGGGGAAGTGTGTTGTCACTAGCTACCTAGAGTCTTGTTATGAAGGCTGAATGTACTGTAGCTATCTTTTTTTGTGGGGGAAGGAAGGTGCATTACTGTGAGGTAAGAAGTGCAGCCTGCTGACTTACAGATTTTAAAATCAGATAAAGACAGTTTTTTTGTCTGTAGTGTGCATTTAAGAAAAGTCATAATTTAATTACCTTTTTGGCATTTTGCACTGTGCAAACTTGGTGATGTGATGTAAAGAGATTAGGTGCATTATGGTCCTTAAGCCGTTATTGTAGTAGTGTGAAATTAAGACTTGGGTTTCTTTCTTGGCTTTGCAGCCAACTGCTCATCAAATAGCCAAAAATGACAGCTATACTCCTCCCCTCTCCCACGCACATTTGCACACATTCACACGTATACATGGATGTCTGTCTCTGTAGAGACTGGGGTCCCGACTTTCAGACACAGCCAAACAGCCACCAGATGCTGAATTGTAGTAGAAAAAGAAATGATAAAACATTTCACGGCTGAACGTTGTCTCCCATGTGTTGATGTTTGCTGATATAATGTTGGATTTGTAAAAATGTTAACTACTTTTGCAACATAATGTTAAAAGAAAAATCCCCCACCTTCTCAGGGCTCAGCAAACTAATAAAAAAAAAAAGTGCAACAAAAAGGAAATGTGACAGAGTTGTATTGTTTTTTCATTGTGCATCAGAAGGAGGTCATTAAAAGTCTAGCATTTGAATTATCTGAATCATCATTATAGGGTTGGATTTTCAGAACAACCATGATGTCAGTAAGGCATAATTTTTTACAAAGACTGTTTTGTACTTACTGTACAGGATATTTTTAACCGACGTTGTGCGTTGTAAAGTTTGAGATGATTTTAGTTATTTCATTTTGCCAAATTTCTCCTTGTCGTCCCCCCCCCATTGATTGTAATCACTGTGTTTGCTTCCTTCCTCTGACTGGGCAAGTGAGTGGCGAGCTTCGCAGCTGACTCTAGTGCTGCTTCTTGGTTGGTCAACAATGGCTGAGCGAATTCCAGATGGCCCATGCCTTCCCTCTCCTGGAGTGGAGCGCCTCACCTTTCTGATACACCCATCCCCCAGCCAGCCACAGCATGATGTTCTGGGCCTGAAATGCAAACCCTGGCCTCTTAGTGCACTGCCACCTCACTGTAGAATCTGCCATTTTATGAGGGTTTTGCTGCAAAATAGAAACACAGAAACATAGAAAATGTTGGCAGAAAAAAAACATTGATCCATCCAGTCTGCCCTCTTTTACCCTCTCCTACCCAAGGCTGGCAGTACAGCCTTGAGTTTAGAGTAACGAGCTGTAAATGAGCTTGGTACATCCAGCAGACCTGGGTTTGATTCCCACAGCCTCCACTTGCATACTGTGTGACTCTGAGCAAGTCACTTAACCTTTCCAGTGCTCCCGAGTCACCCTTAAAAAAACATTACTAGTGCCTAGTGGAACAAACAGAAAAATCGGCATGCTGCAGGGCAAGTGCAAGGCAGTGCAGAGCAAGGCTGCCTTCCTAAAAATAACGAAAAAACAAAGTGAGCTTTATACTTGTGGATTCACCAGGCAAACTTCAGTAAGTGTTTAGAGCATTCACTGCGGTTCTAGAAGAAAGACTGGCTAGTAGGTGTTATCTGGTTGAAAAAAAGATCTGTTGCCTAGCTGGGGTTATTGGCTTTGCCCACCCCCACCACCTGTGTAACTGTCAAACCTTCTATTGGTCCCTGCAGTGTCTGAAACAATTATTGGTTCATTCACCTACCACCAATGGTGGTAGGTTGGACCATGGTTCAACCACTCTCACTCTGTACAACAGAATTTTCTCATATCCCTCCTGGAAATTCTCCTCTCTAAATTCCATGCAGGTCTCTGTATTCTTGATTCATCAGTCCTGCCAAATATTTCTTCTCAATCAACCTTGTTCATTCCTTTCAGGAACTTAAAGGTTTCTGTCTTATCAGTCCTCTCCCTTTTCCATCCCTTTACATTCATAAATGGTAGGCAGGGCGTACTTACATCTGACATTAGCAATCCAGAACCAGAACATTTATTTTGCACATTAGATTCGTGCCCCCCCCAAAAAAAAAATCATGTAGGGACATGAAATTCCGACGTGTGTTTTCTTGAATACGTTTATTTAGGTAAAGTTCTACTTATTCAGCTAGCATCTTGAAGGTCATATTTTTACTGCAGTGCCAATGTGTGGATTACAGTACTCCGGAAAGCATCTGCATATGTTAGAGTTTGGCACTGGTGAACCTGTTTTGAGACAAAAATATTCACTGCTGAAAATGCAGGGAAATTCTATGGGCAAAACCAAAAAGGGGAGCAGTTGCAAGTCTAGCCATGGAGTCTTGGATTCTATCCCAGACTGAAATGATGAAATGTTACAGTAACATTATGTGATTGGGGGTGGTGGTGGGTGTGGAGAAGCTACAGTGAAAGTCTTAGCACAGTACTGCTACAAACCCCTTTTGACCAATAAGTCAAAATTGAGAAAATGTTTTACTTGGCACTGTGCAGATGCTTACAGTGTTCTGATTGTCTGAGGGATCCATAATTTCAGCTTTTCCTCAAGATTCTGTTGTCATGCACAGGTTCATTTGTCTTTTCGTGCAAAAGCAGATTTTTTTCCATTGTGCAAGTAGTGTGGGAGTTAGGGGTTTGGATTGCTGAGATTCATAGTTTCAGGATCTGAACGTCTAGGGCTGGCTTTTCAAAGAAGTGGAAACTGGTGCACGTGTGGCAGAACGTGTGCTCAAGGGGAGCTTCACTTGCACACCTGCAGGTTTTGTCACATGTGCGCTGTATTTCTATAAACAGAACTGATTTGTGACTTACTCCACGATTCATGGCAGCTTGAGTCCGTTTTCCATGGACAGTTGTATCGGGATGCTATGCCTTGTAGTATTAGGCATAACATCCTCCACTGCTGCACCTGATGCCCATGCGCAGTATGGGTTGAAAATAGGAATACTTGCCGGTGCAAAGATTTTTTTTCCCACACTGGTAGGCTGTGACACAGGACTTAGTCCCTGGGCCATCTTTGACCCTTTGAAAATCTGACTCCTAGATGCCTGAACTGACAGATCCAAAAGTACAGTCCTGGCTTTATTTGTCTTTGAGAAGAACAAAAGAACATGTAGTGCACATTTACTAAGATTCTCCAGACTAAAAGTTGGCAAATCATAGCTGGCCTGGTGGCACTGAGGGTTGAGGCGCTGGACGCCACACCTCGCACTGCACCAGTGACCTGGGTTCGGGAATGAGCCTGGACCACTGGGGGTCAGCAGGGATAGGAGAGGATAGAGCGTCCAATGGACAACTCTCTCCTCTCCGGGAGGAGGGGCAGTGCTGTCATCTGAACCTGGCGAAGCCGAGTACAGCAAGGGTCGCAGCTATTTCGAAGGGGTGGGGAGTGACAGCGTCAGCAGTAATGCCATGATGATCGGTGCGCACCACTCTCTAAGAACAGGGGAAAATTGTGTGCCTGGTCTCCTAGATGACGGAGACCGCTGCAGAGACCCCAGTTGCTCGCGTGCCTGCCAGACATCCGAGTCCGACACTAACAAGATTCTTGGGGTGCAGCAGCCCCACCCCGTACCTGCCTGGGGGGGTATAGCCACGGCTCGATGGGGACTCTGGAATAGAATCGGCAGGTCGCGAATCGGGGAGACTGCCACCTGTGTCTCCCGGAGGAGTGGAGACTAGGCACAACGAGAAGGAGGTAAAAAGAAATTACAGAAAAAAGAGTAGGCAAATCATTTGTGGCATTTTAACCAGGACTAATCCCCCCCCCTTCCCCAGCACAACCCAATACAGTCTTCAGAATTTCCCCAATTAATATATCTATAGAAACTTATTAAATATGCTTTGAACGGCCCTCATATCACCATGCTTCCCTCTAATGGTTATCCCTCACTTACCTGCCTGTTTTCTGTTAGCAAAGAAATATGCCTCCCCAAACAATTTTATACCCCTTGCACGGTAGTTGCAAACCTACAGTAGTTTGTGCTCTTCCTGGACCTAGTAACTGTGTTGCCTTTTATTTCCATAACTGCTGTATTCCTTCTGTTAACTCATGCACATTATAAAAGCAACCAAGTGCAGTCCCACTTGTCCTTTGCACAGTGTAATACAATATGCACCTTTCAGTAATTGTCTATTGCAGTGTTTGTTTCCATCCCCCATGATGAAAACGGAAATCTAAGATAAAGTTATTCCTAGTGGTCCCCTCCAGTTCAACAAAAATCAATCAATAACCGAGAGAATACAAATAAATACAAGTATACTGGTGTATGTTAAACACAGTCTGTGAGTAATGCCATCTAGATGTGTGAAAAACTTCTAATAGAAGAGTTCTTTGATGTCTTGAACTTGTGACAAAAGCATCCTCTAGATATGCAAAGCTGAAGTGATGGGAATGTTAATTAAAGTGCAGTTTAATCTCCAGGCTAATGAGAATTACATAGTTTGAGCCCCAATCAATTGTCCTTAATGAACCTGTCCACAGATGGGCCAGACATGAAACATACTTCAGTTCCTTTAATGAAAGGTATCGTCTTGTTTCAAAATAGAATTTGAATCTAGAACAAGCTTTATGGACTATTTGGGTCAGCAAGGTGGGGTATAATGGCTGAATTCAGCAAGTAGTTACTGAGGGTCACTTTTTGCTACATTTTGAATCCTGCTATGTTTGTTTTATCAGTCAATCAATGTTTATTTATAAAAAGCGCAGTTCCATAAAATGACCAAAACACTTGTACAATAAAATATTAAAATAGAATGTATAAAAGCACAGTATAAAAGAACAGAGTAAAAGTCTAGTAAATACAACTTACAAACTAGCCAAAATCTGAAAAAGCCAGGTTAAAAAGATGAGTTTAAGGGCTGATTTGAAGCTCTTGACAGTCAAGCATTCCCTTACCCAATGAGGTAGAGCATTCCACAGGGTAGGGGCTGCAAAAGCAAATGTACAAGCACCAGAAGTCTTAAGTCAAACCCTGGGAACCTCTGACAATCCCTCATTGGAGGAGCGAAGTGACCGGAAGGGGACAAGAAGATCTTGCAGGTAGCCCAGAGTAGGGCTTTATAGGTCAGTATCTGACCTTGAAGGTGATCCGCCAGAAAACTGGCAGCTAGTACAGGCCATGGAGCACAGGTGTAATGTGGCAGGATCTGGGTAGACCAGTCAACAGTCTGGCAGACACATTCTGGACCAGCTGCAAGCGGCGGATATCCACTCCCAGTAGCCCTAAGTAGAGGGCATTGCAGTAGTCAAGGCGGGAGGTCACAAAGGTATGGACTAGTACAGGGAGGTCAGGAGGGACAAGATGCTTAACCCTGGTGATGTTCCTCAGATGGTAAAAAGAGATTTTCACGACAGCAGACACCTGGGATTTTAGAGTCAGGCCACTGTTGAAAACAGCACCAAGATTCTGCACCCGATCCATGGCAGGAAGCTGGAGTCCATCAAGGCAAAGCCCAGATGGCTGACCAGCAACCAAACCTAAACCCCGATGACCCAGGTCCACTACCAACACCTCAGTTTTATCTGGGTTCAGCTTCAGCCAGCTGACTCTCATCCTGTCCTGGATCTCAGAGAGGCAACTATTAAATACCAAGATGGCTCCAATCTGTTCAAGCACAAAAGACTTGTAGAGCTGAGTGTCACCTGCATAACAGTGAAAACTCCCAATGGCAGCATATACATTGTGAACAACATGGGTAAAAGAATAGAGACCTGTGGTACCCCACAGGGTAGAGGGAGGGGGCAGAGGAAAAAATCCTGGACCCCACTCTCTGAGTTCTACCCATGAGGAATCATTGAAACCATCTGAGGACTGATCCAGACAATACACAGAACAGCCACAGACACATCTAACAACACACCATGGTCCATGGTGCCAAATGCCGCAGAAGGGTCGAGGAGAACCAAAACAGAACAACTTCCTTGATCTTTCGCAGTTGAGAGATCATTAAGTACCTAAAGAAGCACCGTCTCGGTACTATGCCTCTTCTTAAATCCGGACTGGAGGGGTTCATAGACATCGTGGATGGTTAATGGGGCCTCTAGTTGCTCCGTGACAACCTTCTCAATAACCTTGCCCACAAAGGGCAGGTTAGAGACCGGTCTGTAGTTGGCTGGACAGTCCGGGTCAAGGGAGATCTTCTTAAGGAGAGGTATTACTACCGCCTCTTTCAGGGGGGTAGGGAACACTCCTGTATCCAGTGAACACTAGACCATCTCAGCCAGGACCGGGCCGATGACCTCAACACACCCCACTAAGAGGTGAGTTGGGCCTGGATCCAAACTACAGTTAGTCGGGCACATACTCTAGATGATCCATACAACGTCAATGATTTCTAGTTGGCCAAAATCTGACCAGACAAACAGGGTGCCTGCAATCTCCTGCCAACCTCTCCAAAGCCCATTGAAGGGGGCTGCATTATTCTCTGACCTGATGGTGGCAACCTTATCTGCAAAGAATCGAGCAAACTCATCACATTTCTCCTGTGAAAAGGCTCTCCGTTACAGAAGACAGGCTGGATTGCACAGTCTGTCAACAGTCCAGAAGAGCTGAGCTGGTCGATTCTGTGCAGCAGCAATCTCCCTGGACAGGAACTCTGCCTTCTTATGACAGACTGCTGATTGGTAGGATTTATATTGATCCATCAATCTAAGTCTGTCATCCTCCAGGCCTGATTTCTGCCAGCACCTCTTCAGCCTTCGCCCTGCTCATCTCAGCTCCTTAAGAGTCCCATCAAACCATGGGGCTTAGGGCAGAGAGTGAGGGGGTGAACACAGATGAGAGCTACAGAATTCAGAGCTGCCATAACCGCCTTATTATAGGTCAGTACAAGCTCCTCTGGATTACTGCTAGCATTTGCCAAACCTGATTGGTCCAGTACCTCCATAAGACTATCAAAGGTCAAGCCCCATAAAGGGCGATGACAAACCATCTCCAAAGGTGCAGATCATGAGGGGGAGCCTGGAAACTGAATCTTATGGGCTGGTGTGATGGTCAGATCATCCAACCAGTTCCACCACCAGGTCAGAGGTCTCCATCCTTAGTAGAAAGACCAAGTCCAGCGAGTGACCCTGACTGTGGGTGGCGGAGGTAACCACCTATGTTAGGCCCAATGAGATCATGAGTTGGAGGAAGTCCTGACCAAACTGTGAGAGTTCATTGTTGACCCAGGCATTGACATCCCCCAGAATTATCCACCTGGGGAACTCCCAACACCATGTTGTTGAAGTCCCCGACTTTCTGCAGAAACATCTTCTTTCCTCTGCGTGAACGGTAGACGGGAAGTATTCTACAACCTACATCTGCCCCCATGATACACTCAAAGGACTTGATCACCTCCACCGGGACATCCACAAGGCCCAGTTCTGATTTAAAACAAATGGCTACACCCCCGCCCCATGATCCTCCCTTGAGTGGTGTATCACTGAGTACTCGGCCGGAATTGCTGCTTCCAAAATTGGGCCAGCATTTTCATCCAGCCAGGTCTCAGTGATGCATGCCAGGTCAGCTGACTCAACAAGATCAGTGATAATACTGTCTTGTTTTTAATAGACCTGGCAATGCATAACACCGCTTGGGTCAGATAGGTAGGCAAGGCTGATCGAGCCATCTGCCAACAAAAAGGGGAACCCTTGGATATGGGAACCAGGCAGGGGGGATCCTTTTCTAGAACCCATTTCACCCCAGGGCATCTTCTAGTCTCCACCACCCCAATACACCCACCCCAATCCCTATCCCACCAGGTCCAGTTCTCCTCCATCCCTTTTTTCTTTGCGCTATCCCTAACGCACAGCAATGCTTATATACCTCTGTGGACAGAGGGGGACAGTCAAAAGGGCAGAGGTCCCCGAGCCTGGTGGGAGAGTAGTACCTGACTGTCCAAGCATTTTGTCAACACATAGCTAAAACTCCTCCAGAGGCAGACAGGAAAACAGAAAAATACAAAAAAAAAACCCTACAATCTAACACTTATGCATTCACACACCCATAACACACACATCCAATCAAATCCCTACAACCCGTCCCCAAATGATAATATTAACCCACCCAGCCACAGTGAACCCTTCCCCAAACAATGGGCCCTGTTCACGATTGGGGCATAGATATGCGCAAAATGCGTGTTTCCCACCCGTGATCCTCTGCGCCGAGGACAGGTGCGCCTGTACTGGCATTCATAAATGCCAGCCACCTGTCCATGGCCCCACCCCCCCAGTGCATAGGTCTGTGCAGGGCGGCACGGGCAGAGTCACGGACCCAGCCGGGCATCCATTCGGATATCTGGCATTGGACCACCAGTGGAACCCTTGCATGGCGGGGCACACGTTGGCAGCGTGCCCCACAGGTGTTCAAGGGCCTGAGGCTGTGGCGAGTGGTAGGGAGGCAGTGCTGCTGGCCCTTGGATCACACCACAGTGGTGTGGTGGGCCGGGGGCCTATGTCGGGTGGCCTGGGGGATGGGCGAATGTACCGCCAGTAGTGGGTGGCACACTTGTGGGGCCTCATCCTGTGCCGTGCCTGGGCAGGGGCATGGGTCTGGGGGCATGTGGTGCCACACTCACCTCTGTGTGCTGGGGTGGGCGGTAGCATCGGTGGCTGTGTGCTGTGGCACCGACATGTAGTGGGGCTGTCCACCCTGTTCATCTGGCGTGTCCCGGGCACGGCGGGGTGTACGGTTGGTCTCTGGCGCAATTCTACCCCCATGCACCCTCATGGCTAGCACTCACGTGCCTTAGTGTGTGGGCGAGTAGTGCCAGCCTGCCTCTCACCCGCCCCAGCACATTGCTCATCGCACGGCCGGGGGATCAGGTGCACATGTGCTGCATGCCCCCCATTCATGCATCCTGCACGGGGGCGCAGTTGGTGTGGGGTGTCTACTCACCTCAGATCCGTGTGCATAGCCACCCTGCACCATTCTTGCATAGGGCCCATTAATATTAACCCATCCCACCACTATAAATCCCCAAAATCCAAATGCAAAAAAATAGAGCAAATAAATTAAGTCCAAGGATCCCAAAATGCCACAGTTCATGAATGAGAGTCACTGAGTCTTCATAGAGTAACAGAGAGGAGCTGTAGGAGCTCTCACCTCCCCTAACCCCAAACCAATGAGGAATATAATGCTTTACTCCCGACGCAAGTAAACATGCAATTATACAAAGCAGCCAGAAATGATTGCACTTGAAAAATACGGAATGCTAAACGCAGCTATTACAAAGAGGCTCTGACCAACTCTTAGGGCCAGGGAAACAAATTCTGGAACAACATGAAAGAACTCACAGGCAAGGATCCTAAAGCACCACCCACTATGCTCAACCTTCATGGCACTCCTACACTCAACCTAGGTACCATCACCAGCACTTTTAATAATGCATTTAAAAACCTGGACAGTGTCCTTCCACCAAATTTTTTCGACGACCTTCCCTCCAGCTCCTCCCAAGTTACCCCCCAACTAGAACGTACAACCCCAAAGTTTTTTTTAAGGAGGTCCCACCACAAGTAGCTAGAAAATACATTCAAAAGGCCATCGGCAAACAAGGGTACAGTGGTGACTCCCTTGACCTGAAACTGCTTGCTCAAGTCCTTGATGAAATCTTAGAACCACTTACAAAGATCTTTAATCTCTCGCTTAGATTGGGCCATTTCCCCTCTCTCTGGAAGAAAGCCACTGTCACACTGGTTCACAAAAGCAGAGATAGGACACTGCACACCAATTACAGACCTATCTCACTCCTCCCCCCACTATCCAAAGTGCTGGAGCGAATAGTGTTGGACCAACTAGTTGAATTCCTGGATAAGTACAATGTATAGTGCCCAGAGCAGCATGGCTTCAGAAAAGGGCACAGCACCACCACTGCACTACTGGAATTTACAGCCTTCATCCATGCTGTGCTTGACAAAGGGAATTGTGGAGGGGCAGTGTTTATAGACCTTACCAAGGCATTTGACACAGTTAACCGCCCCCTACTGCTCAAGCAACTGTCCTCCATTGGGATCTCCAACGATGCCCTTCCATGGTTCACCAGCTACCTTGATAATCGGATGCAATGTGTAAGGATTGCAGGAATCTCTTCGGATGAGAAACCGGTCCACTCTGGAGTCCCCCAGGGGTCTATTCTGGGCCCTCTACTCTTCTCCCTCTTCATCAACAATCTCCCCAGTGCCTGCCACCAAAAAATATTACTATACGCAGACGATGCAGTCCTGATTTCCAGCCACCATGACATTACAGTCCTTGAATCCCAGCTGCAGCTCAACTTCAAGCGCATCGAAGACTGGTTCAATTCTCATAAACTTGTCCTGAACCACAGCAAGACTAAAACCATGTCCTTCTGTAGCCGACAGAGCAGGCACAACTCTCTGTCCCTCACCATCAAGAACCAAGCTGGGAACCCACTCGAACATGTCAAGGAGTTCAAGTACCTTGGTATTACCCTGGATAGTACCCTCACCTACACTCGGCATATTGACACTGTTGCCAAGACCGCCAATATATGGATTGGACTACTACACAAACACAAGCACTGTATGCCTCCGGATGCCCTTAAACTAGCCATCTACAGCTCTGTCACCTCTATCATTGACTACGGCCTTCAATAGCTCTGCCTCAGCAAGTGCCCTCCGCAGGATCTCAGTTGCTCTCAACAAATCCTGTACACTACTGATGGGTGCAGCCCGACAAACTCACACCTGTGACCTCTATGCACAGTCCAGCTGGCTACCCCTATG
The DNA here is from genome assembly GCA_016271365.2 of Neoceratodus forsteri. Lineage (NCBI taxonomy): Eukaryota > Metazoa > Chordata > Ceratodontiformes > Ceratodontidae > Neoceratodus > Neoceratodus forsteri. Next base: position 46,336,304 of record JADMNL010000024.1, on the reverse strand, counting down.
CAGCAGAATACAATACCAGACCTGCTTACTTACCAAAAAGATTCGCCTTGGTCTCATGCCACCTGGTATTAGCTCACTCCTTACTACCTACAGTGGCACTCAACAAACACATGGTGCCCAATCTCTAACCTTTCAGGTTCCCAGATGTCGTACCTCCATGGGTCAGCGGTCCTTTATCTATAGAGCCGCTCAGTGGTTCAATTCCCTCAATAAAGAAGCACTTTCCTCTACTACACTTGGACCCTTCAAAAGGAATATAACTTTACCTCACCACTACCACTCAATGTGACTGCTTCTCTGAACAGAGATCTCTCTAAACACCTCCCAGCTCAATCATGTCTCACAGCCCACCTTTCCCAGTCTCATTCCCTCTGGCACTGGGCCTTCCTTATGACTCCTTCCCTGCTTCACATCTCCACTGGTACAAGACATTTTCCACCACCATCGGACAGTGGCCCATTAGCCTGTCAACTTCCTCTCCCGGTCGCACGCCTGCAATACTAACTGCCTATGGTGCCCTCTATCTCTTATTGTTACCGCAGCCAGCTGCCTACTCAAGCTGCTCGTTATATGAATATTATCTCAAAGTATGTTATAACTGAGTATCTTTATTTTTTCTTTTAGTTGTTTTGGTTGTTTATTGTGCATTTCTTTTACTACCTCTGTATGTATGTTGACCCTCATCCTTTGATGTGGAACCTTTGTAAACGAGCAGTTTCTGCTCAAAGGTATTTGTAATCCGAGAATTTAATAAATAAATAACCCACCACAGATGGCAGCGCCTGAACCCAGTAAGCCTCAGGCAGCAGTGCAGGAAAATGCTCGCCCTCCAGCGAGCTATGCCAGGAACTGATTAGGGGTCCAGGGCAGCAACCCTCCAGTTGACAGTACCAAACCTCTCTCAGAGGGCCGGGAACAGGTAGCTACCATCAGTGGAGAAGTTCAGCTCCAAAACCTGGCAGCAGTAGAAAGCAGGTCCCTCAGATGGCAATCTGACAAGGAACAGCAGCCAAAACTTCAGGTCATCCAAAAATTGAATGATACTGAAGAAAACAGCAAGGGGATTACTCCAGCCATAAAGCCAGTGACACATCCTGACCTCCTTAGCTTTCGACAGCCTTAGCAGTCTCCCAGACCTCCACAATCCACAGTCCACAATCAGGAACACTCAGGGGTCCAGGGCAGAACAAAACCCAGGCTGGAGAAAAACAGAGCAGGTAAGGAGCAAGGTGATGAACAGGAGTTCCACTGGGAGTGAAAAGCAGCCAATATGATGTGGCTGCAACACCAGTTTAAAAAGCGCTGTTTAGAGTGTTTAGAATTGAGCAGTGGTAGTTTCTGACCCCCGACTCTCCGACCCAAAATACGCGGTTAGACTAACTAACTTAATGCCCTATCTACACCTAAACCCTAATGCAGCTCAGGGACAAATGAAAAAAGAATTATAAAAATAAAATAACGAGGAAACAAAGTAAAATAAAGTGTAAACTAACACACAGCTCCCACTACCACCGACAGTCAGCCCAGCATGGCCGCCATCTTGTCTGGAGTTGTTTTACCTATACATTTTTTATATGTATATAGGTTTTTCTCCATTGGGGCTCTGGGCAGATAGGCTGTAGTCCTCTCTCAGAGGATCTCAATCCACCCTGTATTGCCTTTAGGGCTTCACTGAGCCTGCTACTGTGCCCCATTTTCTTTTTTCTCCGTGTCCCTCCCAGAGCAGTGACAAACACAGGCGTGCGCACATAGGTGGAGATGTGTGTGCTCCCAGAAACCACACTCCTTCCACCATCCCGACAAAAGTCCCCCAGACCTCCCTTGATCTGGCTTCCAGCCTCCACTGGGTGTCAGTCAAGAGTGAGGTGGCTAGCCTTCCCGATCCGGGAAAAGAAATCAGCCCAGCAGCCACTACAGTGATCTCCTAGCCCCCACCTCTGACCTCCAGTGGCCCAGGTTTGCCTCTGAATATGGGTCACCGGCATAGCATGAGATGTGGCATCCAGTGCCTCAACCCTCAACGTCACTGGGTCACCTTGTTTTACCTATAAAATTTAAGTGCAAGAACCCTCTGCCTTTGAACTAAATATAATCACTTTTATTGTAATTCAGTTGAAATCAGACAAAACACATATTTTCCTCTTTACATCATTGAAGCATGACTGTATATAGGCTTTTTCAAACTTTTCCTCTAAGCATTTGTCTGCTGCAATTGAAATTCCTAGCATAGGCCAAAGGTACTGTAAACAGATTCATCGAAGGCCAGAGGTACTGTACACAGATTCGTCATAGGCCAAAGGTACTGTACACAGATTCTTCATAGCCAAAGGTACTGTACACAGATTATTCAAGTCCAGAGGTACTGTACACAGATTATTCGAAGTCCAGAGGTACTGTACACAGATTCTTCGTAGGCCAGAGGTACTGTACACAGATTCGTCATAGGCCAAAGGTACTGTACACAGATTCTTTGAAGTCCAGAGGTACTGTAAACAGATTCTTCATAGGCCAGAGGTACTGTACACAGATTCTTCGAAGGCCAGAGGTACTGTACACAGATTCGTCATAGGCCAAAGTTACTGTACACAGATTCTTTGAAGTCCAGAGGTACTGTAAACAGATTCTTCATAGGCCAGAGGTATTGTACACAGATTCTTCGTAGGCCAGAGGTACTGTACACAGATTCTTCGAAGGCCAGAGGTACTGTACACAGATTCGCCATAGGCCAAAGGTACTGTACACAGATTCTTCATAGGCCAGAGGTACTGTACACAGATTCTTCATAGGTCCAAGGTACTGTACACAGATTCTTCATAGGCCAGAGGTACTGCACACAGATTCTTCGAAGGCCAGAGGTACTGTACACAGATTCTTCATAGGCCACAGGTACTGTACACAGATTCTTCGAAGGCCAGAGGTACTGTACACAGATTCTTCATAGGCCAGAGGTACTGTACACAGATTCTTCATAGGCCAAAGGTACTGTACACAGATTCTTCATAGGCCAGAGGTACTGTACACAGATTCTTCATAGGCCAGAGGTACTGTACACAGATTCTTCGAAGGCCAGAGGTACTGTACACAGATTCTTCGTAGGCCAGAGGTACTGTACACAGATTCTTCATAGGTCAAAGGTACTGTACACAGATTCTTCATAGGCCAGAGGTACTGTACACAGATTCTTCATAGGACAGAGGTACTGTACACAGATTCTTCACAGGCCAAAGGAACTGTACACAGATTCTTCGTAGGCCAGAGATACTGTACACAGATTCTTCGTAGGCCAGAGGTACTGTACCAGATTCTTCATAGGCCAGAGGTACTGTACACAGATTTTTCATAGGCCAGAGGTACTGTACACAGATTCTTCATAGGCCAGAGGTACTGTACACAGATTCTTCGAAGGCCAGAGGTACTATACACAGATTCTTTATATGCCAGAGGTACTGTACACAGATTCTTCATAGGCCAGAGGTATGGTACATAGATTCTTCGTAGGCCAGAGGTACTGTACACAGATTCTTTGAAGGCCAGAGGTACTGTACACAGATACTTCGAAGTCCAGAGGTACTGTACACAGATTCTTCATAGGCCAGAGGTACTGTACACAGATTCTTCATAGGCCAGAGGTACTGTACACAGATTCTTCGTAGGCCAGAGGTACTGTACACAGATTCTTCGTAGGCCAGAGGTACTGTACACAGGTTCTTCGTAGGCTAGAGGTACTGTACACAGATTCTTCGTAGGTCAGAGGTACTGTACACAGGTTCTTCGTAGGCTACAGGTACTGTACACAGGTTCTTCATAGGCCAGTGGTACTGTACACAGATTCTTCGTAGGCCAGTGGTACTGTACACAAATTCTTCTTGCTCACCTTTACTGACCCTCACTGAGTCTCCATTCCCAATGACTTTTATTGTTTATATACATGCACCAATTGTCGCCACTATATTTTACTATTGCTGTATCACTCCCTGCTGTATTCCGTATACCTGGAAACAAGCTCTGAATCAGTGTGCCTATCCTTGTCACCAAATTTTAAATACGTTACTAAATCTAGTTTTAAAGGAACAGGGGATTAGTCTCATACTTCACTTGTTTACAACATTTTTAGAAAATTTATGAAATATTTGGTGAATTATAACTAGAGATGTTGCAAATTTTTCATTCGCTAGCAAAGTTGGAGCAGATCCATGGAAATTTGCAGTTCACGAATTCCACAGCAGTTGCACCAACTTCGCAGGTGGATTTTTATTTACTTTTTTTTTAATTATTGAAACTTAAAAAAAAAAAAAACCTCTCCCACACATTGTCCTGTAAAACTACCCCCTCCCCAACCCAAAAGCGATACATCCCTTGATACCTTGTCCCAATGCCCCCCCCCACTGGCAGTGCATCCTCTCCCCCACCCTGGTGAGTGTCATGCTGCTGTGTGATGCAAAGAGGACATGAAAAGTAATCACGTCCCTCCACTCGTGTGACAAACATACACCTAGTCCCCACCAACTTCCCTTCAACAGTACCCACGAATCTCAACCTTCAGTAAAGAAAAGTGTCCTCTGGTGCAGAGCGTCTGCTCTGTTCAGTGTCTTTCTTGTAATGAATCCAGTTATGAATGGTGATGTCCTTGCCCCTAGTAAAACCTGATTGGTCGAATTTTCAGCCAGTCAGGTTTTACTAGGACCAAAGACATCAGTATTGCTTCATTCACACCATTATGAGATGGACACTGAACAGAGCAGATGCTCTGCACTGGGGGACTGTTTTCTTCATTGCATCCTTGCAGGTTGATTGTGTGGATGCTGGTGGGGGGAGGAGGGTAGTGGGAACCAGAAGGTTGTTGGATGGGGGACTCTGTGTGCTTGATGTGACAGTAGGGCTCAGGTGGGGGAAGTGTGTTTTTCGTGCAGGTGAAGGGAAGAGATTACTTTTTCAGTGCACTTTGAGCAGAGAAACGTGCAGCAGTATGCAATTTGCAGAGTGGGGGGGAAGGAGGAGGATGCCAGTGGGGTGCTGGGAGGAGGTGTCAAGGAATCTATCATTTTTGGGTGGAGGGATTGGGGTGTAGTACACATTTTCTGTTGGGATTTGCCCACGAATTGGACATTCGTGTCAATTCACTATGGAAATTTGACCAGTTTGCCTGGCAAATAACAATGCAAACTGCAGTCCTCAGCTTTGTGAATTTGCTGGAATTCACGGATTTTTTTGCAGAGTGAATACTGGCAACTTTGCACACCACTACTTATAACTCGACTGCCCATAGAGCTAGACACCCAAAATGTAGTATGCGTACTGTTTAAGTATGGACTTCAGAATCTGTCAGAGACTGAATTTCTGTCATGTGGTTGTAAAATTACAAGGTAACCCCTAGAAATTAAATTTGTTGGCAAAATTTTGTAAAATATTCACAAACGTTTTGTGCGCATTTAACAGAGGCAGAATTGTAAATCCACTCAAATTCTACTGACAAAATTTAAATTTCGTCCACTATGAACATTTCATCCAATGTAGCAGTGTAGTTACAGTGGTGTGAAAAAGTATTTGCCCCCTTCCTGATTTTCTCTATTATTGCATATTTGTCACACTGGATGTTTTCAGGTCTTTAGACAAAATATAATATTAGATAAAGGGAACCTAAGTGAACAAATAACACTTTTTTTTTTTACTTATTTCATTTATTTAATGAAAAAAGTTAACCAACACCAACTGGCACTGTGTGAAAAGTAATTGCCCCCTAGTTAAATCAACCCAATTAAAGGGATAATTAGAGTCAGCTGATTGAACACAGCCAGGCTTGATTACAGCCAGCCCTGCTCAATATAAACCTCACTTATTTTGGCCCTCACTGTCAGAGTCACGCTAGCACAAAGATTCAACAAGCACATTATGCCATGATCAAAGGAAGTTCCTGAAAAGATCAGAAAAATTTGTTGCCCTCTATCAGTCTGGAAAGGGTTACAAAGCTATTTCTAAGGCTCTGGGACTCCATGAACCACAGTGAGAGCCATAATCTCCAAATGGAGAACACTTGGAACAGTAGTGAACCTTCCCAGGAGTGGGCGGCCTGCCAAAATTACTCCAAGGCGAGTGTAAATCATCCAAGAAGTCTCAAAGGATCCTAAAACAACATCCAAAGAACTGCAGGCTTCTCTTGCCTCAGCTAAGGTCAGTGTTCATGACTCCACAATCAGAAAGAGACTGGGCAAAATGGGTTTCATGTGAGAGTAGCAAGGCGTGAAACCACTGCTAACCAAGAAGAACAAATGCTCATCTCTCATTTGCCAAGAAGCACCTGGATGATCCACAAGCCTTTGGGAAAATGTTCTATGGACAGATGAGTCCAAAGTGGAACTTTTGGACAACATGGATCCCATAATGTCTCAGCGTAAAGCAAACACAGCATTCCACAGTAAGAACACCATACCAACAGTCAAACATGGTGGTGGTAGTGTGATGGTGTGGGATGCTTTGCTGCCTAAGGACCTGGATGACTTCGCATAATTAAAGGAACCATGAATTCTGCTCTGTACCGAAAATTTTAAGGAGAATGTCCAGTCATCCTTCCGTCAGCTGAAGCTGAAGGTAGTTGGGTCATGCAGCAAGACAATGATCCAAAACACAAAAGCAAGTCCACATCAGAATGGCTAAAAAGAAGTAAAATTAAAGTTTTGGAGTGGCCTAGTCAAAGTCCAGACTTAAATCCAATAGAGATGTGTGCAGGACCTGAAACGAGCAGTTCATGCTCGAAACCTACCAAATGTTACTGAATTAAAGCAGTTCAGCGAGGAAGAGTGGGTTAAAATTCCTCCACAGCGATGTGAAAGACTGATATTGAATTATAGGAAGTGTTTGGTTGCAGTCATTGCAGCTAAATGTGGCATAACCAGTTATTAAGTGTAAGGGGCAATTACTTTTTCACACAGTGCCAGTTGGTGTTGGTTAACTTTTTTTCATTAAATAAGTGAAATTAAAAAAAAAAACAAGTGTTATTTGTTCACTCAGGTTCCCTTTATCTAATATTACATTTTCTCTAAAGACCTGGAAACATCCAGTGTGACAAATATGCAATAATAGAGAAAATCAGGAAGGGGGCCAATACTTTTTCACGCCACTGTATATCACTATTATTGTTGGGGGGAGGCTGGGGTATCCTTTCCCACTGAAACAAAGCTCTTATTTGAGCAAAAAAAAAATTTTTTTTTAAAGCCTCTGTTATGCTTAACATAAAACTCACCCAAACAGGCATAAGTAGCCTTGCAGTACTGTGTACAGCATTTATTTTCAGGATGGCTTTGAAGGAATGGAAGTGATTGTAATTTGACTTTGTGGACCATCAGCCCCAACCCTTTCACTTGCATACTCAGATGCCCAGCCCCAACTGTCATCATTCTGTGATGTTCTAGTTTGGAGATCTCTCCAGTGCTCTCCATTGAAGTTAATGCAGAAATTTTTTTCCAAGTACATTTTTAATGTCTTAGAGTCTGTTTGTTTTAAATCGGTGGCACAAACAGAAATCGCCACCCCAGAACTGAGGTGTGTAATGGAAAAAGTGAGGCAAAGAAACACACGAAATTCCATCACCACCAGTCGTAAGTACAGCCCAGACCACAAATATAAAATAAATCCAAACGTTTATTTAGAACACAGAAGTGTGCAGCATACCTCTTACAGGGAGCACGGGGGACTGCCAGAACCACCTCCTACCGGTTTCGCTTACACAGCGTCCTCAGGGAGTTCCTCCCTGAGGATGCTGTGGTTAAATCTTAGTGTATTTCTCTACTTTTATTTTGAAAAGCTATTTCATAAGTGAAATAAAATACCTCAGAAATATCTGAATGTGGCGAATAATCACACTACCCATTTGTGTTCAAACTGAGGCCCTCAACATAGTATTAGTAGCAGCAGGCGCCGGAGCTTTTATTTTTATTTGGCGCCCTTCTCCAGTGGCTGAGGGCGCCATTACAATGAAGTGCACAGTAGAATAGATACATAGCATAAACTAACAGAAAACAATAAAATAAATGAATCCAACATTAAATAAACAAACTGTACACTAACTTCAACAGCAATAAAACCAGACAGAGAGAGAGAGAGAGAGATAGAAAGAATGAATGCCAGGTTAGTGGAAGAGGGGAGTAGTCGCCAAATGCCTCCAGAACTAGGAAGGTATTTAGGGCCAGATATTCAAACCTTTGAGCCTAGCGCAAATCCGTAGCGCTGGAATAACACTGGATTTGCACGAGGCTGCAATATTCAAAAGCCCTATTAGCACCAGCACCGTCTGGTAGCGCTGATGCTAATAGATAATGGTATGCAGGGGCGTGCATAGAGGCGCCCAGGAATGCTAGCAGCGTGGCATATTCAAAGGTATGGCGGCGCTACAGGCATTAAGCATTGACTAGTCGCGGTAGTTACTGACGAAAAAGGCTGGCAGTAAAGCGGTGGTGCCCCTGCCCCACATCGTGGACCCCTGTCAGCCGCTGGATATCAGTAATCCCTGGTAGTCTAGTGGACCCCACCCCAGCATGAATCCTGACACCTATAGCTGCGGTAATTTAAGATTGTACTGGTAGTCTAGTGGTCCCCCACCCTCCAGCACAATCCCCGACACCCGTAGCTGGATATTTATAGTTCATCTGGTAGTTCTAGTGGTCCCCCACTCCAGCACAATCCGTCACCTGTAGCCGCAGTATTTACATAGTTTACCTGGTAGTTCAGTGAGTTCTTCACTTAACACCATCCCTGCCTCCCAGTTTGAGATGGAGTACTCCATTGGTGAGTTTAGGAATCCCTCTACGGGCAGTGTGCCTCGTTGCTCCTGAACACGCACGGGAGTCGAGCCAGGCTCAGTTCTCCTCTCACCATCATGGTTGGTTGCCGACTCAGGCGAGAATGAGCACCACTGAAATGAACACACTCAGTAGCGCTATGCATACCTCAGTCGCCAGCCGCCATGGTCGGTGAGTGGAGGACTGAGCGCGCCAGCTCCCGTGAGGATGTATTCAAGGGCAACGGGAGGCACACTGCCGGGTGGGGGGGACCACTACACCACCAAAGGAATTTACTCTTTCTCGTGGCTGCCGGAAGGCGGGGATCGTGGTGGGGGGACCTCTAGACTACCAGGTAAAATCTTAAGTTACCATGGCTACAGGGGTCGGGGATCGTGGTGGGAGGACCACTTCACCACCAATGACATTTACTCTTTCTCGCAGCTACCGGAGGACGGGATGTTGTTGGGAGTGGTAGGGGGACCACTACACCACCATGGATAAAACCCATTTTAGTGGCTACCAGAAGTTGGGGATCGTGCCTGGGGGTGGGGGAACACTAGACTACCAGGGTGCGCAACAGGCAAACATGAAAACAGGGACCATGATGGCAGAGAAGATTGCCTGGCCCAGCCAGTCTGCCCAGTTCCCTATTGAATGGATATGCTGCAAGCCCTACTTGACCTACAGCCTATGTCCTCCCACCCCCACCAGGCATGCCTTATGCCTGTCCCATGCATTCTTGGGTCCCCCCACTGTGTTCCACCCACACCTGCCATGGGGTGCCTATGTTGTTGGGGGGGGACATATGTTGTTGGGGCATCTACAAGGGCACATATGGCCACAGGATGTGTGTGTGTATATCTATCTATACATATATGTATATGTGTGTGTGTGTGTGTGTGTGTGTTTGTGTGTATCATATGTATATATAGCTATGTATCACATAGTTATCACTATCTCTCTCTCTCTCTCTCAAAATATATATATATATATATATATATATATATATATATATATATATATATGTGTGTGTGTGTGTGTGTGTGTATATATGTGTGTGCAAACACTGAGGCAAGGGTTACCCCAAAGGGCATTTGGCTGGGAAGCCAAATTTCAAGAAAATACGAAATCACACATGCCCCCACAATGCAAAGCATCATGGGCTGCATGTGCAAATCACCACAGAATGTTATGCTGGTCCAACTTTAAACAGAATTGCATGGTGCCGAAAGGCCTCTCACACAGTATATACACTGTATATATGTGTGTGTGTGTATGTACCTTGTGTTGTACTGCTTGCAGTGATGCATGGGCAGGTTGTCTGCTCTGTTTGTGCCTGCCAGCACACAGTTCCTGCAGTTTCCAGCCTGTACTTCCATTCTGACCAATAGCGGATGCTGTGGGCATGCCTTGGCCTGCAGTGTCCAGCCTGTACTTCCATTCCGACCAAAAGGTGGAGCTGTGTGCTCCATGCAGTAGCACCAGGCACACTGCGTGGTAATGTATGCTAAGCAGCACATAATGAGATGCAAATATGCCTGTTTGCCCACGGATTACCCAATTAGGCTCATTTGAATGGGAGCTTTGAATATAGCTCACGTTGCCCCGGGCTAACCAGTTAGCACTGTGATATCGGGTTAGCCCAGGCAAACAACACTTCAGCATAACACAGTTCTGCAGTGTGTGGCTTACATTGTTTGCAGTAGATGTGAGACATCTCTGTGCAATCACACACAATCTTCTCCACCAGCAACACTGGCTTGCTACAGAGTCTAATGAGCTCTAGTAGTAGTGTGCACTTCCCTGTTGCTATATTCAGTGCTGTCTTATTCCTGGGCTATTTTTGTCCTGCACTCCTGGCCCTGTTTGCCCAGCTTCCTTTGCTTGCTATACTCCGCTGGTTTTGCACCGGGCTATTTCTTTTGAATATAGCTTGCTTTCTGCTCCGGGCTAAGTTTGCCTGCCGGGCAGTGTTAATTTAGCCCCAGGGCAAAGTTTTGAATATCTGGCTCTAAGACTTCTCTTAAAGGCCTCCATTAAGGGGGCCTCTCTTAGTGCCGTTGAGAATAAGTTCCACAAGACTGAGCCAGCTGCCTCAAAGATCTGGCCTCCCAAGGTTTTTAACCTAATTCTGGGTACTACATAGAAGCATAGAATTTGATGGCAGATAAGGACCGCTTGGCCCACCCAGTCTGCCCATTTCCCTACCTAATGGATAAGCTGCAGATCCTAGTAAGCCAATAGCCTACTTCTTCCTACCCCCCAGAATTGCCTTATGACTGTCCCATGCATGCTTGAATTCCACCACTGTTTTTGACTCCACAACCTCCTCCGGAAGGGTGTTCCATGCATCCACAACCTCTCTGTGAAAAAATACTTCCACATTACCCTGAGCCGCCCCCATCTTCAAATTGTGCCCTTGTTCTTGCACACCTCTTTTTCTGAAAGATGCTACCCTCTTGGACTTTGTTGATTCCCTTGATGTACTACAAGGAAGCCCTCCTCAGTGGAGTGGAGAGGGCATGAGGGCACGTAAGGGTGCAGGAGATCTACCAGATAGCCTGGGCCCAATCTGTGTAAGGGCTTATAAGTTAGCAAACCAGGTTTAAAGGAGATACAACCCATTACTGGTAGCCATTGCAGATCATGCAGTGCTGAGGAGACATGACATGACTTTGAAAGGCCAGTCAGTAACCTAGCAGCTGCATTCTGCATCAGTTGCAGGTGCTGCAGTATACCTCCACTGACCTCAAGATACAGAGCATTGGCGTAACTGAGCCTCAAAATCACAAATGCTGGCATTAGTGTCACCAAGTCTCCAGGGAGGATAAGTGATTTTAGCCTGCTGATGTTCCTTAGATGGTAAAGGTCACTATAAACTACTGCCAACACCTGAACCTTAAAGGTGACACACAAAGAAACACTGCAGCCCGCTCCCATTCCCACATACCTTGCAGTGCTGCTGCAGGAGTCTAGGGCTGCTGTGATCTTAATTTTTAATCCACTGTGTGTTTTGCTACAAACTGCCAAAACTTTCTGCTGAACATGGAAGTGCCGCGTGGTTCCCAGTTGAGCAGGCGCAAAGATTCATGGGTATTACACCCATTTAGTGACGTCGCTACCACCACTGCTCTTATTATAGCAGCAGTGGCGGTACTTTATTATACTTATTTTATGGCTTCTAAGGAGGTCTTCATACATGAACTGTTACTTACAGAAATTAGTCTGCTTTGAACACCACACCCTTGCCTGAAAATAAAAAGTCTGTCTCATGCTTCTACCTCAGTTATATAATGCTAACTAATCTAAAACAAGCATTTGTCAATGCCGAATGTTGCTTGCTTCTATGGGCTGTTTAGGTATTTGGAAGTCATTGGAGTGCAAATATTGAAAATTTCCGAACTTCTGGCGTGCGTGGGAACTGTAGCACTTGCTGTCCAAACAGTCGATTTACAAATTTTTCACCATTTTCAACATAGCCATTTTAAGACCTCTGCTCATGAACAGTGTCACTGTGATTTTGTTAATGTGTCCCATACATTGAGTTTGCACACCGACTGCCCATTGTGCGCCATATGGGCGGAAACATGTTTTGGGCAGGATGTGAAAATGACAGCTGTACTGCTCATGAGGAGGTGTGTAAAATGGCAATGTTGAAAATCTGGAGTGAAAATATTGAAAATTTGGCGAACTTACGAAACAAGGGAGGAATCATGCAACACATCAAGTCAGAAATGTTTGTTTTAGGAATTTTTTCACTAAATCTTCAACATAGCCATTTTAATGCCTTCTGCTCATGAACAGTGTCACTGTGATTTTCTTAATTTGTCCGGTACATTGATTTCAAGACACCAACTGCGCCATTCTGAGCTACATGGGCGGAAACACATTTTGGGTGAGATGTGAAAATGACAGCTGTACTGCTCATAAGAAGGTGTGGTAAAATGGCAATGTTGAAAATCTGGAGTGAAAATATTGAAATTTTGCGAACTTACGAGCTCGTGAGGAACTCATGCGCAACGACACTGAGAAACAATGCATTTTGATTGACCATTTCAACATGGTTTTGGGACCCTTCATGACGATGTCACTGTCATGGCGGTATTCAGGCCCGAAGGTGATTTCGCAGTCACTGCACGAAATCACCCTTTGGGCCCCAATGCCATGACAGTGACATCGCTCATGAGAAGGTCCCAAAAACCCATGTTGAAAATTTGCAAAATTCCCAAAATGCCTGAGATATGCAACAGTTGAAACCCCTCATCTAGGCCATTATACAGCTTACCGCATTTCAGTTTCAGGTCGGCTTTGAAGAGTGCAGACGTGTTCCCAGTCCACCAAGATCGCCGCTGGAGTCCGGAGGATGGGGTGAGGGGCATGGGAGGGTGCACAGTGGGTGGGTGCGGGTTGTGGGGGGGTTGGGAGAGTCACGGACGGCTTTCATTTTTCAGGTTAAAATTTTAAAAAGACGTCAGGGGACCATTTGCCATGCTGGGGTGGGCTCCCAGCGTGGCACAAGGAGCGTTGGGGCGTTCAGCCGATGGGGATTGGGCACCCCGTCGGCCTATGGACTGATTGCTACGCTGGGGTAGGCTCCCAGCGTGGACCTCTAACTGGGGGAGGAGAGCGCGAGCTCAGCCCGGCGAGGGATTGGGCACCCGTCGGCTTCGCGGATTACGTCAGGGGGGCACGTCGCCTGCATGTCGGGGGGGGTGGGAGCTACTTTTATCTCTGCTCACAGCGTAGCTCCCCTTCAATCAGAGTGCCACTGCATTTCGGAGTGTGTCATAGACAGCTCCAAAATGCATTGGCTTACAGGGGCCGCGCCTGCCAGCTCACTGACTGAATTGGATGAGGAGGTGACACACCTCCGAAATCTCCGATGATGGCGCTATGTTTCTTGCACATGTGTGCAAGCAACATAATAACTGCTCTACTAACCAAAAAGAGGTGATAATATGTAGTTACTCTCCAAACCCCCAGAGCAGGGTACGTTTATCAAAAATTCTGAGCTCTGACAGTGGAGCTCAGGATGATTTGCCCAGCCCAGCGTCCATCTGGATAATGCCTTGTACCAAACACCACACATAAAGCATGTGAGTACTGTCCCCTAATTACACACCTTGTCGTGTTTATTGCTAACATACAACAGTATATATGCAGCTTTCTGTGACCACTCCATACCCCACTGCAAATACATGAAGTGACAAATGTTATCTGCATTTCTTAAGCATTTGAAAGTGTGTTTGAAAAGAAGGCTACAGTGTACCACCTTGGTTCCTAAATGTTACTACAGGCAGTGTGCCACCTCATTTCCTAAGTATTTTGGCACATGCAAAACGGAGAGAAATGAGAAAAAGGATGCATAATAATGTTGCTGGTACACAATGACAATAACAGTGTTGTAGTGGATCATTTCTGTTTTAAGTCTGTTATCAGAAATCTTTAGAACTTCTTTGTGTTTGTATAACAAATTAATTTTAATAGCACTGTAAACATCACTACCCCTTACCAAGAGAGTGGCATGTTACCAAGACCATTTTCTTTTTTTACAGACTGCTTTTCTCAAGCTCAAATGTCCTTCCTTTCTGGTTGATTACAAATCCAGCTGCCTGCTCTCAGTGCTTCTTAGTTTCAAAGTGGTGGCTTGTGGGTTGTGAAATTAATAACACCAAGGCAGCTACTGGGTTTAAAATTTGCAAAATAAGGTATTATGATGAGAGGCCCTCAAGGAACGTCTCTTGGTATAAAAAGTTTAGTCGTGGCACTTTCTAGCTCATGTGCTTCACTATCACGCTGCTTACAAGAGAAATCTTATACTTGGTAAAATACTGTGACCTAAGCTCTGTGCTTGAAGCAGTAGCCATTTTATTCTCACCGTAGACAGCCAGGCCTTGATATTCTAAGGATCTGCAGCAGCAAAGGGGCCTACAGAGGAAAATAAAATGTGATCATGCTGCAGCAAACATTGTGCAGTGTATGAAACTGATTTAGTTGGTGTTGAGTTGGTCAGTAAACGGGTAGACTAGGCACTACACAGGGACAGGTGATTGCAACATTCCTTAGCTGTTTATGAGCCCCTGAAACCTATACTTTGTAGACTCATTCCTGTTTATATTTAATAGATTTTCTGTTTTAGCATCCTCATTTTATTTATTTGAATATATTTTAAGCCTGGAGATTTGTTTACAACTGGGCCTTGTCCAAGATGGCTATCAGTTACACATGTAAAGCCCCTGTTGGGCTAATGTACTCCCAGATGCCTCAGAGGACAGGGAACAACTGCAACCACCAGTGTAACCCCCCTGCAAATGGGGGTTCCCAAAAGACTTCCAGGAGCTTGCTTGAATGCTCCAAGCCTGAATGGTGTTTGGCATTTAAGCCATTTATCAGTGAGTGTTTTTAGAACCTCTGGTACTGTCTCTTTAAGAGCTGTCTGCTTGCAGACATAATTAGTTTGTATGGGGGACTGTGTGTTTCTTTGATTGAGTACCACTCAAGCTGCTGCCAATTCACTTCATTTTGCAGTCACTAGAGTGCAAAGGGAACCTATCTGAAAGATGTAACTGTTTGCCAGAAATTATTTAGAGTAATAATGAAATTACAGTTTGTCTAACTGCTTTCTTTGCAGTCAGAACTGTGTCTGCTAGTTCCCATTCTAGTTTTGAACTGCTGAACTGGACCAATCAGTGTGGGGTAGGCTAGCTCTAAAATGGTGCCTTGGACGAATCAGAACTTGGACTCATAATCTGAGCCAGCCACAAGAGGATTGTATGGGCAGTGACTCTGGGAGATGTAGTTTAGACTTCAGTGCCTTTTGGACCAACAGCAGCAGTCTATTGGAGTGACAGCCAATCCAGTCAAGAACTGGGAGGAACTCAAAGGAAGTGCCAGTTTTGTCGGTTGGAGTTTCAGTTGAGCTTTGGCAGTGAAGAGGAAGGAGCCCTGTGCTTTTCAGTGTGCAGTTTTAGTCAAAAAACGTGTGAAGGCCCAGAGTTCCGGTCTGCAGCTTGTGTAACAGCTTGTTAGGACTGAACTGTCCTGTGAAAAGAATCAAAGGCTCTCTGAAGAGTAGAAACCAGGCTCACCCTGTAGAAGACTGGAAGAATTGCTGAAAATTGCACTCGGTCTGTCAGGAACTGAATCTGCTGTGTGTTCTCCGGTATTGTGCAGTAATTGCGATCGAGTACAGATGCAGCCTGCCTGGTATAGTGCTTTTTTATATGGATGTGTGAAGAGGTTTGTGTACCTCAAGTGAGCCCTGCTGACATTGAAGGACCCTATCTTATTTGGAGGTCGTGAGTACTAATTCAGGGTTGCTCCTGTTGAATTGCCACATTAAATCCAAATGGAATTACTGTACTGCTGACTGTTTAATTCTCCCTCTTTCTCATGTGAAGGGCCCTACCAGCTGCCACGGTTTGGACTAGCCACTAGGGCTTGGGTACCCAGGGACAGTAACTGATAGGGATAGGCCTGTGCACAGAGCCATAGGTAGATTATTAGAGTGATAAGCTAATTAACCTGATTTCCCCTGTCCTTGTTATATCCCCTAAATAAATCAGAGCTGCTTGTTTCAGCAAAGTTATACTGCCTGAGGTATTTGTCTATGTTAAAGTACTGTACTGTGATTGTTGCACTGTATCTCATTTCACAGGAGGTCCCAGTGCCGGAACCAGACCTGGGGTAGGTGTATACTGTGAAGGTAATTCTGATATATTGTGTGGGCCACTAGTGGAAGAAAGGGGGTTGCAGTGTCCCAGAGGGCTGTGACTACGTAGTTTAACTATTGCAAACCCTGACCTCTGGGTGGAGGCACCCGCCATTGGATCCAGGCCCCTCAACCTGTTAGTGGCAAATCAGGCAGGGGTAGTAGCCCCTGGGATAGCGCCATCTAGGGGTTACACCAGGATACAAAAGATGGTTGTGGGGACTCCTGGGTTCAGTGCCTCCACCCAGCAAAAGACAAGTCGGCCTGGTGACTGGTCAGTACAACCCCTGTGATGCTTTACTTGCCCACACCTCACTGTGGTCACCCCCACTGCAGATGTCAAGCAAACACAATGCTTCCCCACAAAGAGCATGGACTGTAACCTTGGTTACCTGCTGGAACTTCAGTGCCGTCTTCTGTTCTTGCTAGCACACACAAGTGCCACTTTTCTTTCTCACCAGGCAGATGGCACATCTCAAACTCTCCCTCTGGACAGAAGTCCTGCCTGTTTGGGATCTCTTACAGATCCAACTATGATCAGCACAACCTCCACTATGTATTTATACGTCCCTTGGAGCCACTCGTTGATGAAAACTAGTGGTTTCCACTCACCACCAGCTGGAGTGAGAACAGTGAAGCCAGAGCTGAGCTGTTCTGGCCACAGCTGGTGGTGGGTGAAACCACTCATTTTCAGCAACGAGTGGTGACGGGGGGCGTATTAATATATTATTGATCAACAGCGATCAGTAATATATTTTTTACAAAATAAACTTCCCAGAATGTGTCCGTTTCCAGGGTATCTGCGTGTGAGACGCTCTTCACAGAATAAGAGTGGCTCACGCACAGAGGAAAGGATCGCTGCGATTGGTCAGGAACGCTCCCTCAATCCATAATTCTCCTAACATCGACTAGCTCCAATTGGCTCAGCAGGCTATCAGTCAAGTCAATGTGGTATTGAGGTCCAAAACATCTATGGGGGTTGCTCACCTTGGTGGGATCCGTCCTAAATCCCACCACAAAAAATCCCGACACAAAAATCCTGAAATGCAAAAATACAGACAGATCAAAATGGTGGATTCTCCTGCAGCAAAGACAAGGGAAATGCAGGAGGAGGGAAGCCCAACCCCCTTTCCCCACCGCTTTCTGTGCCTGGGGCTACTGCTCATGGTGAACGGCTTCAGAGTGCGGGGTGACTGGGTCCCTCAACGATGGAGCATCTCGTAATGAATCCCGCGGCTTTTCAGAAAAGACATCCGACTGCAAGATGCCTTACAGAGAAAGAAAGTTTACTTGTTAGACTTGATTGCAGAAGAAGAAACAGCTTACTGGCAGGAGAAAGAGTGTTTCTTTGCTGCTCACGGACCTTCACCCCTTGGAATTGGCGGTACCTGTAGCAGCATTGGACCAGCTGATGGCATTGTTGGGTGAGGCTCCAACACCTGGGGAGGTTTCTCCAGTTTTTCCCCCCTTTGTCTCAGTCTTCAGCATTCCATCGGGAGTGAGAGGACCATAAACTCCTGCTAACACCGGACAAACTCTTGCCGCAGGTGGCAGTGGGCCCCGCGACTGCTTCCTGTTTGGTGCATGTGTCCGGTCCTTTGCAGATACTGCGGAGATCTGTGCTACGGGTTACTCGTTCCTCATAGATGAGGCACATGTGGTAAGTCCTTCACTGAACTGCTGTCTGGTCCAGACTGCTACTGTGACTTTGATTAACCTTCAAGGAGTACCAACTAGTGGATTGGTCGCCGGTTCGAGCCCTAGCCACGGCTGGATGGTCCAGGGTTGATATGGGGCAATGGCATTATGTGCCCTTTTGGGAGACTAGGGCTCCTGTATTTTGCCCAGACCCGACCCCAGGGGATGGCTTTTCTCCAGTTCTTGTGACATTTTGACTAAATCTTCAGTTGCTGAGAGTTTGTGTCCTTCCTGCACTGAGTGCAAAATATACGCAGGCAGTATTTGTGTAATTGAGATTAGTGGCTGTCGGTCAAATCATTAATTGGGAATTCGCCAACGGGATTTTCTTGGTCGGGATTTTTGCAGGTGGTATTTAGTACCTAACCCCACCTCGGCAGTGGTGTTTGCAAGTCCTGTATATGTCAGTAAAAATAGAAGGAGTCGGCACTCCATGCAGTAGGAAAGATTTGTAGGACACTGTGGCTTCAGTGCTTCTAAACTTTAATCAAAATACACAGGAGAAATACAGTAAGCAATTGTAGCCAAGGAGGTCGCTCACAAAAGTGCAACATTTCCCACTCAATTCCCAAGTGCTTTGTCAGGCACTGTCCTGTGAGGAGTGAGTTTAACAGTCAGAGTGCATTACTAACCTATTGTGATGGATTAATTTAATTATCGGTTCGTTGAGGCCTTCTTGCATTTTTAAATGCTTTACCTATAATTGGTTCTATATAAGAAATCACTGTAGGGGTGCTCTATAGCTTGACAAAGCGCTCAGGAATTGAGTGTGAAATGTTGCACTTTTGTGAGCGACCTCCTTGGGCTACAATTGACTTGCTGTATTTCTCCTGTGTATTTTGATTAAAGTTTGGAAGCACTGAAGCCGCAGTGTGCTACGAATCTTTTCTATTGCATGGAGTGCTGAGTCCTTCTTCTTTTACAGTATTGAGGTGTAACAAAATATTTTAGTCCACAAAAGGGCATCTGAATAATTTGATTTATTTAGTTAGTTTTTTATTGACCGGGAAGGAGAGCTAGGCAGTTCTGCTTATTTTCAGCCTTTTCCTGGGGAGGGGGTACAGATACAAATTGAAATATTTTTTTATATCATTAGTGAATGGGTAATGCATTCCACTAGCAATCCAGTGGCTTCTGCAACTTACCTTCAGTCCGGACCTCACCCCTTATTAGCTGATGGCCATAGGCAGGGGTTAGTAAAATGGTGAAAACCATGCAATCTAGGGGCCCTGGTCCCAAAAGTTATCTTTTTACAGAAGGCTCCTGCTCTTAAGTTTATCTGCACCCCTATTCATGTTGCCTGGGTGTGCTTAGTTGTCCAGTTGGGGTGCAGCGTCATTCAGTGGTTTGCTGTATTGGTGGTAGCTTACAGTCGTTGATGTGCAGTTGGAGTCATGTGGTTTCATAGCGCAAGGAGTATTGAAGCAACGGGTTGCTGCCTCTCTGCTGCAAACCCCCCACAGAAGCATTTGAGTTCTGGAGGATACAGGCAGTAACACAAGTTGGCAGCAGTCTGGTTTTGGGCCAGGGGATCCCAAGGTAAGCCCCACACTTTAAGGGGGTTACACACAGGCAATGATACATGGCTACAGATTACACTATGTAGTTTCTTTATAACGAATAACATGTTTTAGCTAACAGTTACACTGACTGCAGGGGGAGTCTGAGACTGGGGGAACCGTGGTGACAGGAGAGAGGAAGGGGAGCCTAGCTAGTACCCCCCCATATCTGGGTGCTTGTAGCAGCACAGCAGGTAGAAATAGGGTTGAGGTCCAAAGTGGGCTAGGGGAAGGGACAATGGGGGGGGCACAGAGTGTGCAGTCAACACACACAAAAAAACCCCAAGAAACTGAGGAAACCAGGGAAGAATAAGGGAGAAAGTCAGGTAAATAGCAAAAAGGTCCAGGAGTTCAATGGAAGGGAGTTTGCCTTGACCCCCGGAGTCTGGGTAATAAAATCAGTGTGCTCCAGGCAGTGATGGCAGGTACTGGGATGGACCTTCTGACCATCACAGAAACGTGGGACTCGGAAAATAATGACTGTGACCTGGCAGCCCCTGGGTATACAATGTTCAGGAAGGACAGAGGTAAAGGTAGAGAGAGAGAGAGAGAGAGTGAGTTGTAGCTCTTTTGTCAGGGCTGGCATTGAGGTTGTGGAAGATGAGTGCATCAGGGGATGTAATCAGGGACAAAGTCACTGTGGTGCAGCTCATGGCGGCCTCAGGCAAGAAGTTATGGTTTGGGTGATCTATAGACCACCAGGGCAAGGGGAAGAGAGGGACAGGAGCTCAGGGAGGAACTAGACAGAGGAGTGGAAAAGGTGGAAGTAGTGGTAGTCGGTGATCTGAGCCTGTTGGATATAGATTGGAATGTTCCATTGGCCAGGAGCACAAGAAGTCAACCCTTGCTGGATACATGCCAGGATGGTTTACTGTTGTAGCTAGTTAAGGAACCCACCAGACAGGCTGCCATTCTCAATGTGCTGCTCACCAGCTCAGAAGTGGTAGGAGCTGTGAGAGTAGGGGAGCCACTAAAGAACAGCGACCACAACTCTGTTTGGTTGAACTGACCCTAGGGACTGGAAAACCCCAACTGAGAGCAGAAGTGCTTGATTTCAGAATGGCAGACGTTAGCAGGTCAAGGGGTTGGTCTGGGAGAAGTTAGTTGGGGTAGATAGCATAGGAAGTGGGAATGAAAGGTGGGGGGCAGTAAAGGGGGCCATTTTCGAGGCACCTAAGTTATGCATGACAACAGTAACCAAAGGAACAAGTACGAGAGTGACCATTATGGTTCTCAGTAATGATCAGGGAAGCGGTGAGGACCAAAGAAAGGCCTGCATCAGGTACAATGAAAAGCAGGGGGGAAGAATGTGGAGAATACATGCTGAGAAATTAAAAGGCAAAGAGGGCAATTAGGGAGGCAGAATCAGACGCTGAGTTACATATTGTGGAGTAGGTTAAATATGGAGAAAAACAATTCTTTCAGTATATTAGGGAAAAAAGAAAGAAAGGAGGGGGGATTGTTAGGCTTGGAGGGTAGAGTGATAGAGGAGGATGTACAAGGCTGCTGTCCCACAATTACTTTTGCTTGTGTCTTCTTCACAAGGGAGGACAGCAGGCTCCTTGCCAGAGAGTGGCATCATAGTGGCCACATAGCATGTCCTGGAAATGAGGCAGCCAGTATTTACATAGAGAAGGGTCTGGAAAGGGCTAGCAGCCTTTAAGATAAATAAGGCCCCAAGACGGGATGGGGTGTGTCCGAGGGTACTCAGGAAACTGGCAGCAGAACTGCCTGAAACCCTGGTAGGGTTATTCAGTAGCTCATTATAGACAGGGGAAGTTCCAAAGGACTTGAGAGTGGTGGACGTAGTTCTGCTTCATAAGGGGGAGGACAAGGAACAAGCAGGGAACTACATACCTTCAGTGTTATCTCTATGGTGAAGGAACCAGTGGAGTCACTGATAAAAGAGGACCTCTGGGACTACATGGAGAGCAATGGTCTCCAGGATAGTAAACAGCATGAGTTAATGTAAGGGAGGCCTTGTCAGACTAACCTGATAGTTTTCTTTGACTCTGTGTCAAGGACATTGGATGGGGCCACATAGTGGATTTACTCTACTTTGACTTCAGCAAGGCTTTCGACTTGATGCCTCACTGACAGTTGCTGAAGAGATGGAGGATTTGGGCAGAGATGGAGGATTTGGGCACAGCTAGTGACATAGTAAGATGAGTAGATAACTGGCTTAAGGGGAGGCAGTAGAGGGTTGTGGTTAATAGGGTCACATCAGAAGTAAGGGAGGTCACAAGCGGGGTACAACAGGAATCTGTGTTGAACCTGGTTCTGTTAAATATGTTCATCGCCAACATTGGAGAAGGAATCTGGGGCAGGTTGTGTCTCTTCCCAGATGACATTAACCTCTGCGGGAGGGTGGATAGCGAAGAGAGGATCCGAAAAATGCAGAGTGACCTGCAAAAATTAGAGAAGTGGTTTAAGATTTGCAGTTGAAATTCCACTGCCAAAAGTGCAAGGTAATGCACATAGGGAACAAGAACCCCAGGACAGAGTAATGAATGAGTGGGGTAAGAGTCAGCATTACGGCTAAGGAATGGGACCTAGGAATTATCGTTAGTTGCTCCCTCAAACAGTCAAGCCAGTGCAACAAGGCCTGTAGTGAGGCAAATCGAGTGCTGGGATGTATTGAGAGGGTACTGACAGCAGAAGAAAATAAGTAGTACTACCTCTTTAAAATCTTTGGTGAGGCCACACCTGGAGTACTGAGCCCAATTCTGGAGTCCTCATCTCAGGAAAGATAAGGACAGGCTGGCATTGGTGCAGTGAAGGGTGACAAAGACGATACAGAGCCGACAGGGCAGGTCTTATGAAGATCGCCTCAAGGCACTGAACGTGTACTCACTGGAGACCACAGTGTAGTCACTGGAGACCACATGGGAGGGTGACACATGATGGAGACCTTCAAGTTCCTGAAAGGAGCCGGCCCATTGGCGCAGTGGTGGGTTTTCCGCTTGTGACGCCGGTGACCCGGGTTCGGAACGGACCTGGAGTGGAATCGAAAGCTGGGCAGGAGGGATGGAGCGCCCCACGGACTGCTCTCCTTCTCTGGGGAGGTGAGGATAGCACTCAGTGCGCTGAGAACTCCTGGCGGAGGCCGGAGATCTCACGACTGCCGCTATGCTCACATCTGGGAAGGGGCGGACGCTGGTATCATTGCACGCCCCGCCTCCGTGGAAGGAAAAAAGTAAAGAAAAATGGAGGCAGGCAGGATCACCGTGGGCATGAAGCCTCCCCAGAGGACCTCACTTCATCACCGCTGGCTGAGGTCCCCGACCAGACATTAGTTCTTGGTCACAAAGGTGGCCACAGCCCGCCCTCTGGGGGTAAACTGGGGGTGACTGAGGTTCTCGACAGCCATAGACAGTGGTGGAGGTCTCTGGGGGCCGTGACTAGGGGTGATGGAATAATGGGGTCCGCCAGGGAAAAGACAAAATTAAAAAAAAAAAAGTTCCTGAAAGGAATAAACAAGTTGAATAGTGGATAATTACTTAGCATGCATAACTGTTTGAGGTCGTGAGTGCATGAGTGGAACTGACAGAAGGGAGGTTCAAGAGCATATGAGAAAGTATTGTTTTACAGAAAGGGTGGAGGAACAATGGAACAGTCCACCAGCCAAGGTGGTGGGGCCAGATCCATTAATGGTTTCAAGCATGGTTGGGACAGAGTGAAGGGTATAGTAGTTACTCAAGTGGCGATTGTAACAGAGAGGGGAATAGGAGTGGATAGGGAGGGCTAAAACCCTGTATGGACAGTAGGTCCTGGGGTTAGATAGGGAACCACAGGCAGACTGGATGGACCATCTGTTTTTTCTGCTGGCATTGTCTATGCTTCTGTGTTTATGTTTTTCTTTATAGCTACACTTATTAGCATGATGAAAGTAAGATCACAGTACCCTAGACTTCATCTGCTTTGGTAGCTTGTTTACACACACTTCATAATCCTCGGCCTGTGACATCATAATCTGTTGCTGTGGAGCTGCTTCTGCTGTCCCGACAGAGGATTATGGAGTCAATGTAACTCGCTCCGACAATACGCGCCACGACAACTCACTCCCGACAACTCATATCCACCTCAATTAACTCCTGTACTTTACGCTCTGCGTATTTTCACTCCCAGTGCTACATAAATTTGCTTGACATATTTCAGCATCTGTGGACAGTGTTTTTTCTTGGTGTTTTAAAGCATGCCAGAGAAATCGGGACTTTAATGTGGCAAGAGTTCAAAATCTCTCAGTTGTTTCCTCATTTGCCGAGGCAATTACAATTTCCCCTCATTTGAATTATTATTATTCTTTCTTTACAAGTTATCTAGTTGCCCTCTGGTGACAAAGTATGTCCCAGAAATCTGTGTTGAAGGAGACCTGTCTTTTAGATCTGCCACCAGCCTTCACTGCCGCAATTCTGTCGCACCCAGCAGGTCATGATTCCAAAAGGCTGTACATCGCTGTTGGTAAAACCAGCCATGCATGCACTTAGCTATTAGGAGCCATTATGGAGTCGGAGGGTGGAGTTGGGTGACTACACATAGTTCATCAAGTTTAGGAGGTTAACCCCCAAGTTGTGGGAGAATAATATATAGTAAGACCTCCATCTTGTGTGAATTTATTTAATAAATGTAATATGGCCCCAAATTTGTCTAGCTGTTCCTGTGGTGCCAGTATGGAAGTGTCTGGGAGATAATCTAAGAGGATATTGTCCATGAATAGGAATAGCTTGTATTGGTGACCCCTATTGATATTTCCTCTATGTGCTGGTCTTTCTGATGGCAAACAAAAGTGGTGACAATGGACAGACCTAGTGCGTAGAGGGGAAATGACAATTCAGCATTGATATAGGCCTGTATGGTGTCGTGTGGCATGGGTCCTGCTGTGCTTTCAATACCGCCGCTAGTATAGCGTATTTCAATGGGGGGGGGGGTCCTTCTTGAATTTACCTAAATGCTTGCTGGAGATCCAATAATTCTTCATCCTTGGAGGTTTTGTAAAATTCTATTTGATACCCATTCAACCCTGGTGCTTGTGTGTCTTAGCATCCCTAAGGACTGCTTCCATCTCTAATGTCAAAATCAGCGGGAGTGAGTTGACATCAGGAGTGAATTGACAGGAGTGTATTATCGGGAGTTGTCGTGGCATGTATTGTCGGAGTAATTGACGTGCTCCCAGGATTAGGATGTTAGGTGTAGGTAAGCAGTCAGAGCAGATGAACTCTAGGGAGCAGTGACCTTGTTTTTATGTGAGCTGTAATAGAAAATGGCGAGCTAGGGATAGAAACCATATGAAATATAAGCTGGATTCAGTATAGAAATTGTGCTTATTCAGAGTTTCCTCAGAGAGGGTAGGGGCTGTTCAATTTACAGATCTCTTGTGGATCTTTTAGGACATATTGCTATCCATGCCTGGTAGTAAGAATGTACAGATGACCACAAAGGCCAAATTACAAAAATGCATGGCTTAAAAAAGGGAAAATTGTGTGCACTTTACAAGCTGTCTATGTTTAGAAAGAAAAATAAATCACACTGTTGGGTTTAGACATTGGTCTGGAAGGTGTTTGTACCAATGATGCATTCATACTGCTCTGTAGATCCTGACTTGACTGAAAGGAACTATCAGATCAGTGGAAGAGTGCGGCAAAAAACACAAGCTGTGGTTAGAGCTATAGTGGCTGTTTATGCAGTAACCTGAGTGACCATATAGTATTTCTGTTGGGTTTGACAGTTAGATGGTTAGGTATGTGGTGTAGGGACAGTGGCTTTTCTACTCAGTAGCCGGCCATGCTGGCTAGTGGCTGCAAACCTTAATTATACAATGGCAGATTAATTTCCTGGGCTGATTAGTCTGTGTGTGCCTGGGACAGTGATGTTATCCAAGAATAACATCACTGTATCAACTCGCAGGCACTCACTTACACCGCAGCAAGAACATGAAATCACCCCCACACACACACACAAGCCCTCAACGTTATGCCCCAAGTCCAAGACGCTGCTCTGCTGGCATTATAAACCACATGCCCCGATGATGTTAGCATGTGATTCTCCTCCTCTTTTCTCTTCACTCCAACCTATTTAAAAAACTGAGGAGACATTGGAAAAAGAAAGGGATCTAGGAATCCTAACAGATAACAACATAAACTGCACCTCCCACTGCAATGATGTGATAAAGAAAACCAAAGGAATTTCAGGAAGAATAAGAAGAGCATTTGTTTCAGGGCATAAAAACTGTGTATTGCCCATATACAAGGCACTTATAAGGCCACATTTTGACTATTGTTCCCCACTATGGAGCCCACATCTTCAATGGGACATAGATAATTTGGAGAGGGTCCAGCGTAGGACTACAAAGTTGATACCAGGGTTAAGGGATATTCCATCCGAGGCACGATTACAACACTTAGGACTATATTCATTGGAAACCAGGAGACTAAGGGGAGACATCCTAGAAATGTTTAAAATAACTAGGGATTGACAACTGTCTAGCCTGGGCCTAGAAATTAACAACAGAGAATTCAACCTAAGAAACCACAAATGCCAACTCAAACTAGCGTTCCCTAGGAAGAACATTAGGAGGAACTTCTTCACGAATTAGTAACTGTGTGGAACAACATTCCCAAGGGTATAGTGGAAGTAGAGTTCCACATGGGCTTTAAAACAAGCTAGACAAATACTTGTTGGGCAGAATTGGCAACAGGTGGGCCCACTAACGTGGAGACAGATCATGTGTGTAAACACCTTTTTCCGTCTTGACAACTAAGTATTGTACCAAGTACTGTACATTACTCTTGTTAGAAAACTTAAAAATCATAACACTGGTTTTCAATTACCCAGTTCCAGAATCGACTGTTGTAGCGTGTACCCACAACAAGCCTTAGCGCTCATTCTCACACGTGAGAATACCTTTGCTACAAGTTAAAAAAAATACAGATTTCAAATAAACCAAATACATAGAAATGAGAACAAAGCTGTACCTCTCATCAGCTTTATCCTCCACAACAGCGCAGCAGCAGCAGCTCCACTGTCTGATCCTGTCAGCAGCCACGCTCCCTACCTCACACTACAGTGCCGCAGTACCTCCAGTCTGATCAGCTTTGGCGTATCACGCCCTTTCTTTAACAAAATAAATGGCTGCATTTAATGGCATAATAAAAGAACACACACACAACAGGGCCAGCATCTATGTGTCAGTGTGACACAGAGTCACACCTGTGTGTGGTCACATCAGGAAACCTTTACCAAAGAAAACACAATGAAGCATATACTCTCAGCACCATCTAGTGGCCAAAACAGGAACTATGGACTTTGTTTTAAAACATATACCTCCACAAAAACAATGACAAAAAATATATATTTTTTCTATTTTCTACTTTTATTACAAAACGAGCCATTGTATAATAGCAATAATGCACTCCAGGGTGTGGCACTGTGCTGGAACAATCTCCATTTCTTGGGTGTTGGATGCACCAGCCTGCAGCCTCTGCCCAGCCACCCAAGGTGTGATGTTATCCCAGCACGACACATGCCCTGTCATGCATTATTGCTTAATTTGACCTCTACATATTAGAAAATACAGTACTGGCAATGCATGCTGGTTAATGGAATTAGTATTGTGCAACCACACCCTCTGACAGACCTATTCAGCACCTCCTTGGAGATGGGGAATGTACAGTACATGGTGCCCTTTCACAAGAGTGGACCCAAGGACCAACTGGTTAACTACAGACCAGTGAACTTGACTTCCAGAGTGGGGAAGTTGATGCAGACCATTCTGAAGGAGAGGTTGATAATCTTTCTTGATAGCAATGGCCTGTAGGATGAGAGACAGAATGGATTTGTCATGGGAAGATCTTGCCAAACTAACCTGATCGACTTCTTCGACTGGGTCACTAGGGTGGTTGATGAAGGCCATGCTGTGGATATCCTGTATCTGGACTTCAACAAGGCTTTCGACTCGTGCTGCACAGGAGGTCAATGAGCAAGCTGAGGGACATGGGGAACACGGGAAAAACTGGTGGGGTGGGGTGGGTTGAGAGCTGGCTGCAGGGCAGACAAAAAAGGGTAGTTGTAAGGGGAAGACATCAAGCCATGGCCAGTAACAAGTGGAGTACTGCAGGGTTCAGTGCTGGGTTCTGTTTTGTTCAGTGTCTTCATTGGAGACATTGCAGAGGGGGTCAAGAGTAAGCTCTGCCTGTTCACAGACAACACTGAGATTTGTGCAACAGTGAACAGTGAGGAAGAGAGGCAAGCACTCTGAGGATCTAGCTAAAGTCCAACACTGGTCTAGGGAGTGGCAGTTGGGGTTTAATGCTAAGAAATCAAGGTCATGCACCCTGGAGCCAGAAATCCCAAGAACAGCTACTGGCTGGGGGGAGTGCAGGTAACAGCTTCAGAGGAGGAAAGGGACTTGAGGTAATAGTCCCAAGGGACATGAAGGTATCCGCACAGTGTAGGAGGGTGGCAGCAAGGGCAAATAGGATGCTGGGGTGCATTGCCATAGGGATCACCTCTCAAAAGGGGGCGGTCATCCTGCCCTTGTATAGATCACTGATGAAGCCACACTTGGAATACTGTGTACAGTACAGGTGCCCATGCCTCAAAAAGGATGTGAGAGTACTGGAGGGGGTGCAGCGTAGGGCTGCAAAAATTATCATGGGACTAAGGGAGTTGCCATACAAGGAAAGGTTGAAAGAGCTCAACATGTACTCGCTGGAAGACAGAAGGGTAAGAGGAGACATGGTAGAAACCATTGAATACTGAAAGGCATAAACAAAGTCAGGGAGGGAAGATTGTTCCGCTTAGAAATAACTAGGGGCACAGTTGAAGTTGGAAGGGGAAGGTTTAGCAGGGAGATGAGGAGGCACTACTCACAGAGAGAGTGGTGGCAGGTTGGAATGCACTGCTGGAGGAGATAATCGCTCAGAGGACAGTGGAAAGCTTTAAGTGGGGTTGGGATAGAGTCAAGGGCAGGGTTACTACAGACAAAAACACAAAGATGGGAAGGACCAGGAAAGAGGAGGAAGGGAGGGGTTTAAGTGGGGGTGGAGCAGCTGTAGTGATATAAAACTAAGAGCTGCAGAATTAGGCAGACTTGATAGACCTGTGGGCCTTTTTCTGCTGGCAATTTTGTATGTTCGTATGTCTAGCAATAATCAACTCGCAGGTCACATCCACCCCTCCGTGTATTTTTTTTTTAAGCTTAAAGCAGCAGTGCAATGCAGCAAAACTGGGCAAACATTTTTTCAGCCTTTTTCACTATAAAAGATTCCAGGCATCTTCTCATTTGATATGGTGGTAAAATGTTCTAGTTCCACCATAATTTGAGTATTCAGTGTTTTAATTTAGCTTTTCTCTTAAGAAATAAAGTTGTCTGCTACATTTATCTCACAAATAGAATTGTAGCTGGCCTGCTGGCAGTGATGGTTGTGCTACTGCTCATGACGTCCGGTGACCCGAGTTCTGTAGTGACCTCGCCATCAGAGGGCTGGCTGGGGGAATTGAGAGAACATATGGGATAGGAGGGGATGCCATTGGACACCAGGGAGAAACTGAGAGGATTGGGGGAGAGAGGGTACCACTAGAAAGCAGAGAGTAACTGGATAGGGATGAAGAGAAGGAGGGAATCTCCCCCCCCCCATAAACTTCATTATAGCCTCGGACCACTGTAAATCTTGGAGGGCCAGTGCAGATTGGTACCACTTTCCCAGCTGGACCAATGCAAAAATAAAATGCTAAATGTGACCCCTGATTTATAAGCACCCTGATCCTACCCTTCTCCCCCCAGTACCCACAAGATTTTATTTTAGTCCTGTTGTGGGCAGCTGGCACAACCTGTCAACCTCCATTACTGATGCCACTTTTAAAAGAGAAAGCACTTGTTTGCAGGAAAGCAAAAAATCCCCACATACCTCCTTCATTCCTCAGCCCTGACAGCACCCTGTTACCACCCTCCTCCCTAGCACCCATTTGCAATTTTGGTGGGTGGCCAACACAACTAGCCATACTCCACAGGCAAGGCATGAGGGAATTCTTTGCTTTAGTGCAAATAAGCACCTCTTTCAAGTAAAAACAGCAGGTGGCAATAGAAGTGAACAGGTTCTGTCAGCTGCCCACCATAATAAGATCAAAATAAAATATTGTGGGTGCAGGGGAGGAGGGTGGGATTGAGGTGCTGATACAGCTGGGGTGAAAGGGGTGATATTACTTACTCTGGGCTGGGAGAAGGGTGGGAAGGACACTGGAAAAGATCAACAAACTTGGAAAAGGTTTTTTCATTAAAATTAATCACTGATAGTTCCAGGGTTGGGGAGAGCAGTGCTAAGGAGGGGTTCATGTCTATTTATATAAGGGTGGGGAATGATTCTTTTCTTTTTTTTTTCCTTTCTTTTTAGATTTCAGATCTTTGCGAATAGTACTTACTGAGTACAAATAATCTTCTATTTGGAGGGCCTGAATATTCGAGATCCCTACTATTTGGGAAATACTATTCGGCTCTGCACACCCCTAATAGCAACCACATTTGCATAATTTATTTGTATAGCAGAATGCAGAATTTTACACTTAGTAGAAACCATCATAAAAATAACTTGCAATTTATGAAAATGAAGTTTGCAGAAGAAAATGACTTACTTAGGCATAACCAATTTATATGATAACTCACCACATCTTCAGAGTTTCATGTTTTGATGGTGCAAATAGCAATTACGCCTTACTATCAATTATGAAACATAGGAGACTCCATTAAAAAGAGGAACAACAGCAGCAAAGGGTAATCTAAAAGAATGTTTGGATAAATGTGCATTCATAACAGAATGTTAAGATCTTTGGAAAAACTTAAATTACCTGATCATGTAAAAATTGTTTTATAGTGCAGGAAACTTTTGACGTTAGCAGGCACGCGCTAACAATGGATAAACGTGGTCAAATCTAATCAACTGTATTGACAATAGTGCGCTGTGTTTTTTCCCCTGGCCCAGTGGTTGTCCATGGATAACAATTACTAAAATATTATACAACCCATAAATGTTCATGGTCGCTAAGGCCCTGTCCACACTACGCCTCTGTAATGTTACAGAGTGCCCAAACCGTTACCACAACGGTTTGCGTTTACACCTGTAACGTGACAGAAGGCATTTTCATAGCCGTTGTTAAAACCACATATGAGGTGGTTTCAACGACAGTTGTGAAACTGGTCCCACTTTGGTAACGTTACCGGTGGTAGTGTGGACGGGTGGTAACGGTCCCCTGCAGGGCCCGTAGCGCAGCGTGAGCTGCATTGTGGGATTGGGTGCCGCGTAACAGTTGCCCGGGTTCCTGGTGGACTGGCGGTACCGGGTCTAGTACCGTCACCGCTGTAGTGTGGACACACTGTACCACTCCCGCTGTAACGGTTTCGTCCGCTACGGGTCTGAGTGTGTTGGACGGGGCCTAATCACATATAGTCGGGTTTAACCATGTCCAATCATGCCCATGTTTAATCTATAATCCTAAGAGTGGGGTTGCGGCTGACCATGAAGCAGCTGGTATCCTGTGTGATGGCAACTGCTCAGTCCTGCTGGCTGATAGTGGAGTAACATTGATATCCGCTGTGAAGGCAGTTGTCCCCTTCCTCACTGGCTGACCATGGAGCAGCACTGGTATCTTCTGTGAAGTCAGGTAACATCGCCCAGCTGGTTGACCATGGAGTAGCACTGATGTCAGCTGTAAATGTCTGCTTCAAGTTTCACTGAGCAGCCTTTAAAAGGAGCGAATCTGCAATCTTCCACACGTCCCGTATCCCCATTTTACAGTAAAATTATGTTTATGCAAGGGGCAGTTTCAGTGCGACTTTAAAATACCAATAGCACTGCACTGCTTTCTGGGCTCAGATACAAAAAAATTAAGTGGCAGCTTCTTATAGTTACCTCAGCCAAAGGTTGCAACTTGGCAAGCCCATGAGGATAAATTCTTTCAGCTTTCCTGAGCAGAATTTAGTGTTGTTTTAAAGATAAGCTATTCTTTTCTAAGTATAGTGTTTCTTTCTTGTAGAGAGCTTTGTGATGTCTCAGGATTCTAATGTAAAATTCAGTTCATGTCACTAGTATCTTTGAACTTCTGAGTTTCTAGATGACTGCTACCAGCTGGTGTGCAGCTGCTGTTGCCTACCAATAACAATTAGTGTTATGATACAGGACTCTATTTACAGATGACAATTAACCCTATCTAATCTAGTTGTTGATTGACTAGCTTTGATTTTCCACAAAAAGGGCAGTATTAGTCCACAGTACATGACTTAGATCTTAAATTAAACAGAGACTGAAATGTCTGACATTTTGAAACTTTTCTACTTTTGGTGTGTGTGTGTGTAGATATATTTATACAGTAGGTGGGAGCTTGCAGAGTGTTATAGCCATAGTTATTTTCACAGCAGTGTGATAATGAGCTGACATCAGCACAGTAAGAATAAATACCATTTATACACACAGTGCTGATGTCAGACTCCTTTAGCAGTCTTTGCCCCCTGCTTTCACATTACGTGCAGTCTTTTCACAGTTTGCCATAGTAACACACCTGCAACTTACATAACTAATATCACTCACCTGAAACACAGGCTTACTATACCAAAAGGTGCTGTAGTGTCTCACAGTTCATCAGACACCTTCAAGATACAGTAGCTGATGCTTTATGCTCATTGCCTGTGTTGAGAAACGAAGCATTACATATTTGAATTAAAAATTAAAAAATGCAGTGACCTCAAAACATCTCCTTAAAAACTACAACGGAACCAAAAGCAAGAATTAACAAGTTAACTTTAAAGAAACATGTGAAGCCTGCAATTCTGGAGGAAGAAATAATTGAACTCTGTACTCAGTTCGTGCAGGACACCAAGCCACTTTGGATCCCACTACACAATGAAGATAGCTTTACTATTCCTGAAACACAAGAATCTAACATGCCTAAAAAGAATAAATATGTCATCAACTAGAAATTTATACAACAATACCTCTTAAGTTCCAAAAATGAAAACACACGATGAAAAACTGAAGTGGACGTCGATCATGTTCAGAAATACATCAGTGAAGACCTGCACATTACTACTGCACTGAAAGACATCCTCCCTGAAGAACTCAGTGGTATTCTGTGCCACTACTTCGTAAACTGTCACAAAAGAGATGGATCAGAGTATTAGCCCTTAAGTATTAGAGCCCATTTCCAGAGCATTGGAAGATATTTACGAGAAAATGGATACCCCGAATCACTGTCAAGTTCATTAAAATCTGACCATACTCACCAAGTGATAATCTTAAAGCAGAAACATTTAAAGGACTTCAGTATGGGCAATAAACCAAATGCTGCTGACAAACTCACTAATGGGATACTAGACAAACTATATGCTTTAGACTACCTTGGACCTGCCAACCTCCAGGCTCTTCTGAACTTCATGTGGGTAACTGCTACCAGCTACCATTCACTAAAAATACCACCAACAGCTTAATCTGGTTCAAGGTCAGTTGGCATTCATCTGTATCCCCCTCCCCGGGTCGTGCCTGAAAATAGGCAGGATTTGTCTAGTGCACTTACCCCGACAACAAAAACTAAATAAATAAATAAAATGTATTTTTGGCATCTGTGGAACACAGAAGCCCTAATTTGAAATGGAGAGATGTAAGATTAAAAGTAGTTACAGACAACATGAGGTATTTGGAGTTCTGCAAAGACAGACCAAAACTTGTTCTGATTCGAACCCTAAAGATACTAGAACTACCAATCAAGGGCATACGAAGTAAATGACAAGGAAAAGACGTTCGTGAAAATTACTTGCTCTATCAAGAAAAACATCCATTAAAAGCAAATAATCCAGAATCACCTTATTCTTTAGCCATTAACCACCCTATAAAAGAACATGCCACGTGTTGGTAGAAGAACCAATTCCTTGGAATAAATACTATAGCAAAAATAGTTCAAAAGATGATTGCACAAGCTGGAATTCACACAGAAAAAAACTAACAAAAGCCATTTGATTAGGAAACACCTAATCCAAAAACTGAGTGACAGCAATATAGCACCTACTGATATTATGCATGTATCTGGACATAAAAAGGTACAATCGATAAATGCATATTCAGAATTGAATGGTGATGAGCAAAAACAAATTTCCCATATTCTGAGCAGTGACAGTGAACCCAAACTAAGCACATCCAAAGATCCAGCAAGAGAAAAATCCAAACAAGACTTTCCCGCAGCCTATTTGCAAGGAATTCCAACATGCTTCCATAACCCTGCCATCACCAATTCCACATCACCTTTAACATCATTCAGGGTAAGTCGCATTGAAAACAAATCACTGACATGTTTCTAAACTATGTAACATAGAATTTAATTGTATTTCTTTTATTACAGGATACCAGTATCAGAACCCTTCCAGAAAATGTCTAAGGATTTTGTCTGATTCTAACTCGGAGTAACAACGAACTGTAGAGCTACCAGACAATATGCAAACCTCATGGATTTCATATTTATTTTTTTTCACATGTTACAGAACTCAAAATGTTATTTACATTGTATTCTGTACCTAACCACGTTGTAAAAAATATAGTGGCATGAACTGAACATAAAAGTGAAAGCATTTTCAACAAGCGAAACTGATCCTTTACCTGCAATGCTAACTGTAAACGACACGAACTGTGAACAAACGAAAGTACAGTGCACCAAGCATACATGAAATACATCAGAATAAAGAAAAAGAACATGAAAATAAATCCCGAAACATGTGTAAATATATGTAAAAAGTGCAGAATAACACACACTTTGTCCCAGAGCTCCCAGTCAAGTCCCACCTTGTCACACGTACACACTGAAACAAGCATCAGCCAATCAACACTCGCTCACTCACAGAAACGACCACCAATGACACATGTCATGCAAACCCCATTCACTCACAGAAACAGCACAAAGGTACGCAAAGCACGAAAATAACATAAACATAAACCAGAAGCTCCCACCCCTAATGTATAAATTCCACACATGATGGGCAGTCGTGAGATATGGAAAATATATTCACTCCTGCAGAGTGACCTCTGGATACTGTCACTCATGCCTTCGCCACTTGTGAGTATCCAGAGGTCACTCTGCAGAAGTGAAAATATTTTCCATATCACACTTCTGCCCATCGTGTATCCCATTCGCTAAAAATACCACCAAAAGCTGGGTCAAGGTCAGTTGGCATTCATCTGTATCCCCCTCCCCCGGGTCATGCTTGAAAATAGGCAGAATTTGTCTAGTGCACTTACCCAGTCAACAAAAACTAAATAAATAAAATATATAAAATATACAACTCTGAGACTTGTAGGAGGGCAGCGGCCAAGGCCAACAGGATACTGGGATGCATCGCTAGGGGAATCACCTCCAGAAGGAGGGAAGTGATACTCCCTCTGTATAACTGCTTGGTGTGGCCGCACCTCAAGTACTGCATGCAGTTTTGGAGGCCACACTTTAAGAGGGACATTGAACTCCTGGAGAGGGTCCAGAGGAGGGCAACCAAAATGATCTGTGACATGGGGGACAGGACCTATGGGGAGAGGCTCGAAGAGCTAAATATGTACACATTGGAAGAGAGAAGGGACCAGGGGGACATGATAGAGATCTTCAAGTACATGAAGGGGTTAAATAGGGGAGGAGCAGTCAAGGTGCTTGAAGGAAGGAGGTGGGGCAACTAGAGAAGGCATGAGTGGAAGCTGGAGGGAGATTCAGGGAGAAAGGAGGAGGTGCTACTTCACTGAGAGGGTGGTGGGGCCATGGAATCGCTGCCCAGGGGCTGCTGAAGGCAGAGACGGTAGGGGGATCAAGAGAGGGTGGGACAGGTGCAGGGAAGGGTTCTGGAAGCAAAATCCTGTGCAGCAGGAATATCCGGAACTGGGAAGAGAGAAGCCAGAGAGGGCAGGGGCCGTGGGTCAGCTCTCAGGGTGGGGTTGACCAACGAAAGCAGACACGAAAGACCATTGTGGCCTATTCTGCTGGCTTTTAGTATGTTATGTTAGTGTGGTATATATATATATCATATATATATATATATGTGTGTGTGTATATGTATATATATGTGTGTGTGTGTGTGTGTGTGTATACATATATATATATACTGTATATATACTAAAAGCCAGCAGAATAGGCCTGTCGGTCTTTCGTGTCTGCTCAGTATCCAGCCCTTAATGGCGTTTTCTATAAATAGGGGGATACATGATGGGCATAGGTGTGATATGGCAAATGTGTCACTCCTGCAGAGTGAAGCTCTTGATATCTCATGAGTGCTGAAGGCACAAGTGAGATATCCAGAGCTCACAGTGCAGGAGTGACAATATTTACCATAGCACCACGATCTGCACATTATGTATTCGAGAGACGGACCCCCAGACCACGCCAAAGGAATCGCAAAAGAGCGGAGGTCGGGTCGCGAGGGCAGGAGTCCCTAAGCCCTCCCCACAGAGAGACGGACCCCCCCCAGACCACGCCGAAGGAATCGCAAAAGGTAGCCAGAGTTTCTTCCTGCAGCCGCTTCCCTGAGCCAAGAGGAGCTGTACCACGCCACTTTTTGTTTGAAATTGGCACCTTTTTAGCTTTCACTGTACTGTTAAATCTGTGTAAACTGCTGGTGTGCACCAAGCGTTTCCATAGCTCTCTGCCTCCAGTGTTAGTTACTGCTAAATTTGTGTGCCAGTTTTAAAGAAGAGCTGTTAGTCTGGGCAGATTTAAAAGATTTTAAAGCAGGGTTCTTTTCCTGTCTGAAACTGTAACTGATAGCACAGCCTAGCAGGGGTAATTACTGTTGGAGAAAAAGGGAGCTGCAGGATTCTCTCATGGCTATAGTCTGCTACTCAGGGCTCTCCCACATTTGCTCTGATTGTGTAAGGTCTGTTAAATCCCCGGGTTCGATTTCTACCATGCCACTTTTGATTTTTTTTTTGCCTTCCAATAAAGAGCCTTCCCCCACAAAAGCTAACATCACCATTTGTAAAGAATGCTCCGCCTGCATAGCCTCTCACCTGTACTTAAGCCCTTCTTCTTTCTTCTGCAAAGCGGAGGTCGGGTCGCGAGGGCAGGAGTCCCCAAGCCCTCCCCACAAAGAGACGGACCCCCCCCCCGGACCACGACGAAGGAATTGCAAAAGGTAGCCAGAGTTTTTTCCTGCAGCCGCTTCCCTGAGCCAAGAGGAGCTGTACCACGCCACTTTTTGTTTGAAATTGGCGCCTTTTTAGCTTTCACTGTACTGTTAAATCTGTGTAAACTGCTGGTGTGCACCGAGCATTTCCATAGCTCTCTGCCTCCAGTGTTAGTTACTGCTAAATTTGTGTGCCAGTTTTTAAAGAAGAGAGCTGTCAGTCTGGGCAGATTTAAAAAGATTTTAAAGCAGGGTTCTTTTTTCCTGTCTGAAACTGCAACTAATAGCACAGCCTAGCCCAGGGGTAATTACTGTTGGAGGAAAAAGGGGAGCTGCAGGATTCTCCGTGGCTATAGTCTGCTGCTCAGGGCTCTCCCACATTTGCTCTGATTGTGTAAGGTCTGTTAAATCCCCCCAGGTTGCAATTTGTACCGCGCCACTTTTGATTTTTTTTTTTTGCCTTCCAATAAAGAGCCTTCCCCCACAAAAGCTAATGTTACCATTTGTAAAGAACGCTCCGCCTGCATAGCCTCTCACCTGTACTTAAGCCCTTCTCCTTTCTTCTGCAGAGCGGAGGTCTGGTCGCGAGGGCAGAAGTCCCTAAGCCCTCCCCACAGAGAAACGGACCCCCGGACCACGCCGAAGGAATCACAAAGGTAGCCAGAGTTTCTTCCTGCAGTCGCTCTCTGAGCCAAGAGGAGTTTAGTCTCACCATGCTTATGCGCAGGCTCCCACCGCCTCACCACCACCCTTGGTCGGCTCCTTGAACTTATACCTCAGTTCAAGTCAGGTGACAAGGCTAAATAACCAATCAGCCCACTTTTCCAGCTGCAGGTTATACAGTTCCATCCCTAGAGGCCGCTGTCGCACATTCCCTCTTGACATAAAGTCACTATGCATCTTCTATTAATCACAACATTGCTGACCAGCAGGCTCACTCTCCTTGCTCTGCAACCCCACCCTGTGGCTCCTCCACCTCATGACTTCACCAACTTCCCTATCCCTTCACCTACCCCAGACATTGGCTGGCAGAGACACTCCTACGCTGCACACCAACATCAATTTGTCCTAATTTACCTTCTCTCTCATACTCCTGCACTTACACCCGCTTTACAGATGGGTCAGCACTGTAACTCTGCCCTACTTCAGCCTACACCTCAGCCCCCTTCCACCCACGAAGACGTGACGTTGGCCCCCCCTGCAACCTCCCTGCTTCCCTGCGTCATCTCTAGTCTACCAGTACCCACCCACAACAAAAATACAACAGTCACCCTATCATTCTCAGCTTGGGTCCCACAAGCGTTGCAGGCTCTCTCTACTAAGACACACATTACTCCTACTCCTGCTATCCGGAAATATTCACCCCAACCCTGGACCCCCCACCACAAACTCCCCCCCCAAACAAACCTCAGGGAAGACTGCTGCTGGCATCAATTAATATTTGTAGTCTTCCTAAAAAACACACGCTATTTCAAGGATGGATTACCCAACACGCTCCTGACATTCTAGCCCTCTTAGAAACCTGGCTATCCGAAAAAATCACTAACGATGCAGTCTCCTAAGTAACTATAACCTTTTAGGGCAGATAGACCTGATAAGCGTGGGGTGGCTGTGCAATATTCGTTAAATCTACACTCAGTGCCACAGTCGTGGACACCCCACCCCAGAACATGGGTGCATGAACACTTACAGTCAAAATTAGTCTGGGTACCAAAACTATCACATCATCGCTTCCTATACCCCCGAGAAACCAGAAACTTGCATTTGAATCAATCCTACACACTATCGCTCACCTCCCAAATGCTGACGAATCCATATTAATGGGCGATTTCAACATTGATTGGCTATCCCATCCTCCTCCACCTACAAAGGCTGAGCACAGGCTATGGACCTCACCCAAATTGTTACCTCCCCAACAAGGTGTGACACAAGAACCGGGACTTCCACACTATTAGACCTGATTTTTACAAACAGACCACGTAACATCACCGAGCCTCAGTGCTCCCAGATGCTATTAGTGACCTCTCCCGGTTATCTGCTGGTGGTCGGGTAAACTCCCCAGCACCACCAACCACCACATGGCATCGTAAGCTCAAAAAAGGAGGCCTTGACCGCCTCAAAGAATACCTTGTAAATAGCAACTGGCTACCCATATATAACACCCAGACAGTGGATACCGCCCTTACCCACTTTATAACTACATTTAACAAAGCCTGTGATATATTTGCCCCTTTATAAAGCAGGTGGTGAAAACCAGGACTACCCCTGGATCACACCTTCCTTTTAAACCTTATGCAACACAGGGACAACCTTTGGCACAAGGCCATAGACACACAGCAGCTAGGGACAGACAACTATATAGGGAGGCGTAATAAATGCACCTGGGCAACTCGCAGGGGCAAAGCTGATACTACCAGCATACCCTCTCCACCTCCTGGGAGACGGAAAAAATTCTGGAGCAACATTCAGAAATCAGTGGCAAACTCGCTCCCCACCCTACCCTACTCAATGTGAATGGGGACATTACTCAAGACCCAGCTAAAATCGCTGAAGCCCTCAACGACTCCTTCTCTGACCTCTCACATATCCTCCCCAAATTTCTTCCACCCTCCCAACCCCCCACACCTTGTCCTGCGAATATAGACCACCCACCCCGTTCCGGCTCCGAGACCATTCGACAAAGCCTGGCCAAGCGCATATCTCCAAAGCTATCACTAACACTGCTACAGCAATGACTCCCTGGACCTAAAACTTATTAGGCTTACCCTCGATGTCACACTACCCCATCTCCCAAAAATTCTTAACCTCTCACTCTGCCGCGGCCAGTTCCCCTCTAACTGGAAAAAAGCCTTGATCACTCCTATCTTAAAGAATGGCCACCCCACCTACATCGGTAATTATAGACCAATCTCAATACTCCCTCCTCTCTCCAAAGTGCTAGAAAAAATAGTCTCAGACCAGCTTACAGAGCATCTTACGAGACACAACCTAAGTAAGGAACAACATGGGTTCCGTGCTGGCCACAGTACCATCACAGCCCTCACTGAACTAATCACGTTCATGCATGGGGCCCTGGACCAAGGATCTATTGCCAGGGCCATCTATGTAGACTTAACAAAGGCATTCGACACGGTCAATCATGATCTTCTCATCCAAGTCCTGCCACAACTAAATGTGGCCGCTGAGGTCTCGGCCTGGTTCAAGGACTACCTCTCGGGTCACTCTCAGCAAGTAAGATCAACTCCACCATCTCCAACCCCAAACCTGTGTGCTCAGGCGTTCCACAGGGGTCTATTCTGGGCCCACTGCTTTTTACCCTCTTCCTTAACTCTCTCCCCAAAGCTTGCAGCGGTCATCTCCTACTTTATGCTGATGATGCTGTTCTTTACTGGCAACACCCTCAGCCTGACACCCTTCAGCTCTCCCTTCAGGGGTTTTTCAGGGAGCTGGAGAACTGGTTTACTGCACACCGCCCTGATCATTAACTATTCCAAAACTAAGTCCATGACCTTTGCCCATCGCTCAAAGCCCACACAGCCAGATGACACTCCAAATCTCAAACTTGGATGGTACCCATCTGGAACATGTTACTCATTTCAAATATCTAGGTGTCACCTTAGACCCCTCTCCTACCACAGACATGTCGTCTCCTCTCATCAGCAATTAACTCCAGAACTGGTACCCTCCACAGGATCAAGAATAGCCTGCCTGCTCATGCCATGCAGATAGCTGTCACCTCCTCCATCCTCTCACTTCTCGATTACGGGATTGTTATCTACGGCACTGCTGACAACTCCACCCTAAGTAGCTTAATCACAGCGCTTAATAAAGCCTGCCGCCTCGTTACTGGCTGTGACAGACTCACCCACACCTGCGATCTGTACACACTAACAGGTTGGCTTAATTTCCATTAAAGACTCAAATATCAAACCTGCATCTTAGCAAAAAAAGATCCACCTCCAGCTTACTCCAGCCAGTCTACTCCCCATTGTCAGCCCGGCTCCTCACAGGCAGACTACCAGACAGTCGGCTACCTCATCCTTCACGGTCCCCCCATGTCGAACGTCTCTAGGGCAGCGATCCTTCCGCTACCGTGCCCCCAAATGGCTCAACACCCTCCCCCCCTTCTCTCTGCCAGACCCACAGCATCGCACTTTTCAAAACAGGCCTTCAAACACACCTCTTTGAAAACTCTATATGTGAATACCAATAAGGCCCGCTCTCTCCTCCTTCATCCCCATAACTGACTCAGGGACTTCCTAGACCCTACGACCCTCCCTCTGCACTAGCCCTGTCTTGGGCCCACATGTATGCCTCCCAAAGCTTTTAAAATGCCTCTCAACTGCCATGTCAAGTTCTGTAACCTGTAAAAAATCAAAGTGTATAAAATAAAAAAATGTGTTTCTTTTAATGCTTTATATTGTCTTGTGTCTCTCCACCCCCTGTAACCACTGTGGAGCCATTGTATAAATACTGTCTGTACTGAAACCTGTATATAATTGCTCATTCCGTCTGTCTTCCTTGTACTTTGGTTCTCCCTCCACCCCTGTAACAGCGTGGGCCTTTGCAAAGAGTCTATGACTCAAAGGATTGTAATTCCGATTATACAGTAAATAAAATAAATAAATAAATAAAAGATATATACAATAGGGCTAGAAGTTTCAGAAGTATTGTTATGTTGTCTTGTGTTCTGTTCCTGTTTATGTGTTTGTGCCTTGTGAGTATGAGTTTTTCTGAATGGGCTGGCAGTGTTATAAACTCTGGGAAACAGATGAGTGCGTTTTGCAATGCTAAATGAGTTAGTTTTAGGTAGGAGTGAGAAACAAACTATTTTGTGGAGCTGTATTCTTCAGAAGTCTAGCTGCAGTCAAGCTGAGAGTATCACAGTAATGGTAATGGGCTGAGAGTCAGTGTCAGAACAGCTGAGACTGTTCAGTGGTAACTGAGTTAGCTGCAGGCAGCAGTGAGGAACAGAGTGTTCTGTGAAGCTGTGATCTTTAGAATTCTGGCTGCAGTCAAGCTGAGATTATCACAGTAATGAGCTGGAAGTTAGAGTGGGGAATAGGTGTGTTTTGTAATGCTAACTGAGTTACCTGCAGGCAGCAGTGAGACCTCTCATGTAGTTCTGCATTTGTGTCTGTGGTAACAGCATAGGTGTTTCTTGCATGCAGAGGGAAAGCTGCCTAGGGTGATGATATCAGTGACCTTTGTGTGACCTGTGTGTGTAAATGGCTGATATCATCACAGTAGAGCAGGGGTAAAATATCACACTGCAGTGGATGATACACTTAAATCTCACTCAGTTATCACTCACCCTATTGTATATATAAAAAAAATATATATATATATCTCCTTGGAAAAACTTCATTAATGCATCAGTTAGGGTTCCCACCATCAAAGCTAGGAAATGTGGTGTTAGGATTTCCAACCCTAACACCCACCCCATCCTCCATGCACCAACAGGCATTGGGGTGTGCCTTGGGTTGTCAGCCTAATGCTCACCCCATTCCATGTGTAAGAGATGTATGATGCTGCAGTATAGGAGAATGGGGTGAGCTAGGATTAACAAAACAAAGTTTTTGCAAAGAATTTCCTTACTTTTTGAGAGAGTATAATCATAGCCTTATTTGCTTATGGCTGTTCATAAGTGTACAGACATTGTAATAGGTGCTCACTTCCCCTGTCGAGGCGTGCTGAAATCACTCCATAATGGTATCCATATGTCCATGTGGGAGCACAGGGCCCCATGTCAGACCCTCGCGGCTCCATCCCTCCGTAGATGCGATATGTATGTAGATGTGAAGCACAGTCCTTCCATTTACAGGACAACAGTGACCAAACTATCAGCAAAATCATCTTATCACCCCACCT
This sequence comes from Neoceratodus forsteri, assembly GCA_016271365.2. Classification (NCBI taxonomy): domain Eukaryota; kingdom Metazoa; phylum Chordata; order Ceratodontiformes; family Ceratodontidae; genus Neoceratodus; species Neoceratodus forsteri. Next base: position 46,293,563 of record JADMNL010000024.1, on the reverse strand, counting down.
GATGTACCCAGTACAGAAAATTGTTGAATCCCCTCAAAGCGTGAAGTCTGTGCAACTGCAACACCATTCCGTGCCACCCGGATCGACAACACATTTTGACCAGGATTTGAAAATGACAGCTCTGACATACATGGGTGGGATAATAAAAGGCTATGTTGACAATCAAGGGTAAAAATATTTAACATTTATGAAGTTACAACGGGTGTAGAAAATTGCAATGAATGGTCATAACTTTAGCATATTTTCATATTTTGATCCCAAATTTTCAACATAGTCTTCCTATGACCCCACCTCATAAATCCCATAGGTGAAAATGTTTAGGTCTGTGCCAAAATGTCATTCGCATACAGGTAGGAAAACATATTTTGGACAGGATGTGAAAATGACAGCAGTACTGTTCATTAGGTGGTGTGAAAAATGGCTGTTGAGAATTTGGAATCAAAATGTTTAAAATTACCAAAGTTATGTATGCGTAGAAAAATGTCAACTAATGCATAACTCGGCTATTTTAGGAATATTTAACCAGATATTTAACATGGCCTTTTGGGACCCCATCTTATGAACACTGATGGTGAAATTTCATTATTTGGTCCTGAAGAAATCACCTTTCAAGTCCGATTAATAAAATTACAGTTGTAGTGTTCATGAGATAGGGTCCCAAAAGGCATATTGAAAATTGATGGAAAATACCTTAACATTTTTTTTTTTTAGCATTTTGTTGACCGGTAAGTGCACCAGACAATGCCAAAGTTATGAACACAAGTTAAAAACGCCATTGAAATACATTATACAGCACTTACCTTGATTCTTCAGTTCGATCGGCTTTGAAGAGTGCAGATGTGTCGGTCCACAGAAGATGACAGTCTCGACCTCTGATGGTAAGTATAAGTGCGGGGGTGCTCAGTGGGAGAGTCATGATGGAGGTGGGGATGACAAGGACCGTTTCCATTTTTCAGGTTTAAAACAAAAAGACACTGGGGACTTTTTTTTTTTTTAACCAGGAGAGACACACTAAGCTGAAAGCTTGTTTACAGGTGCAACTTTGTTTTTAACACTGTCAACTTAACAAATATTTCTGGACACTGGGAGTGGGCTCCCCAGTGTCCACCTCTGAGGGTGTCTAAATGCCGACACTGGGATTGGGCCCCCTGATGTAAGCTGTTAAATAAAGCGACAGGCTGTGGTGGGGTTTTGCAACCAATGTTTGGCATTGACAAATTGCTGATCTTTCTTGGAGGGGGCTCTTGCAGTAGGCAACTCCATTAGGACTAAACCACTAGGCACCAGGACTACACAGAAAACTTCTAGCTAGCAGTATACAACAGAGGACTGCCCCCCCTTGATGTTGGCACATCAACGTCCGTTCTGGTATAAAATGAGTGGTCCCCCACACCCACATCCGTTATTTTCCCACCATCAATCTGCACTCGTTGGACTTCACGGACAACGTTGCTTCAGTCGACCACCATTTGCTTTACTTTCTTCCCTTTTTCAATGTTATGTCATCGCAGAATACTTCTGCAGTCTCCCACAAGTCCAAGTGTGCCTGGAAATAGCTCCCGAGAGGACAGCCACTCCATGTGTGTATCTGCTTAGGCCCATACCACGACACGGAGCCTGACAGGCCTGCCACAAAATTTAACTGAGTCATGCAAAATGTTCTGGAGACAAATCTCCTGCAGCAGAAACTGTCCACCCTAGAAAGAGCTGCAGTCCCAATCTATGGCAGAGACTGGGGAATCTTCATCCATGAAGAAAAAGCACTAAAAACATTGGGACGGGACGGTCCACCTTAGCGTCTTAGGTTGCCTCCTCCATCATTGGATCTCTGGATGGGACCTGATGAAGAACACACGAGGATGGAGGGGTGGAAACAGCCACAGCCTCACTCGACAAGCCGGCCTGGTCACTTGCGTCAGAACCCATCAGAGAACAGGCCTGTGAAGCAGGGCCGGCTGGGAGGAGGAGGATCCAGATCTCAGAATCCACACATCCGACTGAAGCAAAACATGTCACATCAAGAGACCTACCACACAGGTCAGCACATACCAAATTCTGTGCAAATTCATTGATCGGTTGCAAAGTTATTAAAGTGCAGAATTTGAGGTTTAACATTAAACAGGCTACTCAACCCAATTTTTTTTTTTTTTAGTCTTTGGTAACCGGATAAGGCCCACTAGGCACAAGTATCTGTTTTGGGGGCGATCTGGGAGCACTGGGCAGTTAAGTGACTTGCTCAGAGTCGCACAGTATGCAAGTGGAGGTTGTGAGATCCAGACTCAGGTCTGGTCTGCTGGATGTATCAAGCTCATTCACACCTCGTTCCTCTAACCTCTAAGCTATACTGCCAGCAATAATATAAAATATATACATATTATAGTGGCATGTTAGCACCATTACAGTTAGGATTCAATGGTCACTTCTACATTAAACGCACAATTTTTCACTTTAATAACTACAGCCATTTGAGTGATGTGCATAAAATTTTGCATGCACCATCAAGGACCAAAGATCTCCTGATGTGGCAAGTTTTGTTCTGGTGGGATTTGTGGGTGCAGAGATACAGATTATCAAAAAATGTGAAAATTATAATTTTTATGCAAATCCTTTGTCACGCCGTTTCTCAGAAATGGCTTGGGTGCTTGGTCTGAAATTTTGAGGGTATATCATGCTTGGGTCACAGATGTGCCTTTTGAAGGTTAGGTGAAAAAATATTAATCCATTCAAAAGTTATTAAGTTTCAAAGTTTCCCATTATTTCCTATGGGAAAAGTTAGCTGGCAGCCTCGTCAAAACGTTTTTTTTGCTGCAAATGCGGAAAGTTTTGCCGCGCTTCCGCCATCTTGTTTTCAGTTAGCAAGGCAAACAAATTTGTATATTATATGTTTCAAAAAATACTTGCAGTTGGTAAACACCAACAGTTGTGTTTACCTAACTGGGGCCAGAAGAATCAGATTCTGGTGTCAGTTTGCCCCCAAAAGGCCCAGAAATATGTTGATTTTGTCCACGGATGTATTTGTGCCGCAAATTGCAGCAGTTGTTTCACAAATGGGAGTTTTTGCTGAAAATTGTGGCAAATCCCATTGTTTTGCAAAACAAGAAAGGATGTTTCGAGAAACAGCCCCCGAAACTCGTGCCACAAATACGTCTGCAAGAAATGTAACTGTTTTGGGAGACAAACTGACCCCAGAATCTGATTCTTCAGCCCCCAATTTTGTAAACACCTGTTGGTACAGATTTTAAGACCTTCAAGGGGAAAGGGCTGAGGCATGAGAAACTACAGTTATGTAAGAACTTGCCGTAACAGTAGATCTTCAAGAAGACCTCTTGCAGCAGGTAACACCATTAGGACTAAGCCACCAGGCACCAGGACCACACGGAAAACTTCTAGCTAGCAATGTACTATGGGGACCCCGATATCGCACGCCGACGCCTGTTCTGAATAAAAGGATCCCCACACTCACCTCACTTCCCCCACGGGAGACCCCAAAACAAGGGTCAGCAGGAGAAAAAAAGGATTCCTGTAGCCTAAAAGGGCCAAAATAGGAGAGCACAGGGATGGATGGATAGATGGAGGGAGGGAAAATAAGTGCCTAGTTCAAGAGCTCCTCTCGAAGATCTACTGTTACGGTAAGTTCTTATGTAACTGTACTATCTTATTTCGAGGGGGCTCTTGCAGTAGGCAACACCATTAGGACAGTCCCAAGCAGTATTAGAAGGAAGGAAACCAACCGGGAGGCGGAGGAGAGAGGGGATTTGTACACCCTTAGTGAGAGGTTGGCCTTTGGGAGAAGGCAGGCGTCAGGGAATACATCCTGACATAAAAGGATAAACCATTCCTCATAAGAGATACTGCCGAAGGGATCAACCCCGCAAGTGGGGGATGAAACAAGAAATCTAGGGGAATCCTACATTAACACCCCCTGCAGAGGCGTGCCCCGCCACTGAAGTGGAAGGAAGAGACTAGAAACCTCCTGGACCAAGGCCAGAATAGAGAGTCCGACATCAGTCCCCAAGGAATGCTGGGAGGGGGAACCAAAGCCTGCAAGGGAGTCTTTTCCCAATCCCAGTGAAGAGGAAGGGGAGGGAGGGAAGGAAAGTCTCGCATCCACAAGGGCCTTCAAAGGGAGCTTCTATCAAGGGGAAGCAGGAGATGGGGGTTTTCAGCAGAAGGTCTGACAGAATGAGACCCTAGATAGACCTTTATGGGGCCGGAGTCCAGATGCCCAGTCTTAATCAGACATTAGAGGTCCTTAATGGAGGAAAAACAGTTCTTGTCCTCCCATAAAGAAAGAGGAAAATCTCCAGTAGGACTAATTGTCCCAACCAAAAGGCATGGAAGAAATGTGGTCCTGTGGAAGGCAAGACCCGAGAGGGCTCAGATGTGGGGAGAGGAGGGGGGGGCAAACCACTGTCCTCCATATAAGAGGGGGTCCGTCATCCCAGAAAAGTGGATTAGTACCTAGTTTGGCACCCCTCAGGGGGGGTCCATCCTCAAGGGCCATGAAGCCCATTCCTCTCTGAAGTAAGAAGGAGGAGAAGCTCTGAGGAAAGAAAAGGGAAGGTGAAAACCAGAAAGTTGCCTTAGCACACCTGGGGTGGCACTCTAGAGCTATAACAGGTGTCGCCATGGGGAATGAAACACCTGGCTGGTCCTCAAGGATAGTGCATCGAGAAGATGCTTTTTAAAGGGGAGAATAGGAATCTTGCTGGTGGACATTCCATGGCCCTTGCCTATCCCTGGGATGGTGGATAGGTGACTTCCCATGCGGGAGGCAGGGAGGAGTCTGTGCTCTGAACTGAATGAGGGCTAAAGCCCCTACTGGAGCAACAGCCTCCTCCCTTTGTCTTAGGTAACATACCCAAGAAGAAAGGGACGGGGAAGGGGTCAGGACCCATCAACCCCTGAAGAAGGCAGAGGTGTCCTTCGGTGAGAAGGTAAAGGGTCGTCAATTAACAGGAGGAGTTCCTGTGGGGAGACCCAGGAAAGGGAATGAGGAGGGATGAGTACCCCGAAACTAGAGGTCTCCAGAAAGCCTTCCGAGGGGGCACTGATGAATGGTACCCTCTGGAAGTCAGGCGAAGGCTGGAGAGTCCCTGACGCCTGACGTCAGGAGAAAATTGGAGAGCCCTGCCAGTCTCCTGGTGGGGGGGGAGAAAGGAGGGAGGGTTTTTTACAAAGGAAGTGACCCAACAAAGGGCCATGAGTCCATGAGGAAGGCAATTCCGTTCTCATGGGACCCTCTTAGGCAGGCACGAAGAGGTTGCCCACTGAACCTCTCAAGGAGAATTGCTCGGGGAAGGGGGTGGGATACCAGTCTAAAGCGACCCCCTAGAGGAAAATAAGCCCAAGGACAGCCAAAGGAGTCGAGGTGCTCGGGTACAGTCTCATACCCTGGCAACGAACGGGTTGGACCCCACCACCAGGGTAATCCCTCAGGTTTATGGGGCCTGTGGTGATGGAACTCACCGGACCCCTTTGCTCAAGGGGTTGTTTGGAGAAGGAGGGTCCATCATGATCCAGCAGGCAGCCATGCCCAAACAAGAAAATGGGCATGAAGCCCGTTTAAAAAAAAAAAAGCTTAGACTGCAAAATGTCACACTATGAAGTGATATAGGACACTGGGACTGACAAACAAGCTGCTAAATACAGCCCCCAAACCACCAAAGGTCAGGGGCAGAAGGTCCCACACCTAACCCGCAGGATCCAACCCTGTGTCCGAGAGTCTTGTTCATGAAAAGGAGCAAATCACGGTCGATAAGAGATGGGGCCCACCTTATGAAGAGTACCTGTCATGAGACAACTGTGAGGCCCAGAGGCTACCAAGGTCCAGGGATACCTCTTAGGTTCACCTGGAGAGAGGGACAAAAAGGTCAGAACCTGACATTGAGTCAGCCTGAGGTCTTCCCTGTGAGAGGGAGGCCTTCAGAATACTAGAGAAGAATGCAAGAAGGCATAAAATACGCTCAGTTAGTGATCATCTCCCTCTCCAGAATCATCTGTCTTTGGTAGAGAAGGAGAGGAGGGAGGCTATCTAAAAATTAAGAAGAGGAGACAGGCGGTGACAGCGCAGTTAGTCCCATCCTGTGGGCTTTGAGCCATCAAAGCGTGGTGGTGGAAGAGGCCACGTTGCCTGTTGACTGCAGGAACAGGGAGTGAGAATCTGGATAGTGAAAAAAAGTTAAAAGTTACCCTTTTTTGCAGTTTTTTTTCGTCATCTCCTTGTGCCCAGACAGTGTGGAATTTTGGCGACATTTTTTTATGGTAGAAAGTACTTGGGTGTATCTAGATGACTGGTTGCTCAAAGCTCAGTCTGTGGAGCACCTGTCTCACACCCTAGCGCATACCAGACAGCTGCTCAATGCTCTACGGGTAGTGGTCTATCTGTCCAAGTCAGTTTTGACTCCTTGCTAGCTCCTCCAGTAAATTGGAGCTATACTGGACACTGCCACGCTTGTCTGCCCCAGGACAGGGAAGAACGCCTGATTGCGAAGGCTCGGCTACATTACAACAACTGGTATGTCACAGCCAGGACATTCCTGTGGCTACTGGGCCTGATGGCAGCAGCTATTGTCACGGTTCCCCTGGCAAAGCTGCACATAGTGGATCCCCCTGTGGACATTGAGTCCAGTGGGATCAATGCATCATGATCTAGAACAGAGGGTTCTAGTAACTTCGCCATTAAAGAGGGTGCTTCAGTGGTGGATGGAACCCAACAACTGGCTCAAAGAGGTTCCCTTCCTGATCCTTTCCTCCTCAGATCCTCAACACGGATGCTTTGGGGATGGGCTGGGTGGTGCATCTGGGACTTCACCAGACCTAAGGTACATGGACTGCAATGGAGAGTTCCGTCCACATAAACATCAGATGAGGGCCATTCTGTATGGCTTTCAAGCCTTCCAGGATTACCTGTCCCTGGTGCTTCTGCTGGTGTAGATGGACAACATCAGTGTAGTCCACTACACAAACTAGCAAAGGGGGACCCATTTATACCCCCTGTGCAGAGAAGCAATGAGGGTTTGGTACTGGGATCTTGAACATGGTCTGGAACTGTTGGCAGTCCATGTTCCAGGTGCCCAAACTGTCTTGGCAGACAGACTAAACAGACTGCAGTCCAAAATGCATGAGTGGGAGCTGCTGACCTTAGTAGGGGAAGACCTGTTCAACAGGTGGCATCATCCAGAGTCAGACCTTTTTGTGTCAACACTCAGTGCAAAACTGCCACTTTTCTGCTTGCTTGCTCCAGGGCCTGAAGTTTTCTGGCGAGATGCATTGTCCCTCTTTTGGAAGGGGGGGTTTCTTTATGCCTTTCCTCCCTTCCCTCTAATTCAGAGGGTGCTGATCAAGCTTCAGATAGAAGAAGTGACTCTGATACTCATTGTTCCCTTCTGGCTTCATCAGATGTGGTTCCTCTTACAGCAGCAGTTGGTGGTAGAACCTCCAGTACTCCTGCCCCAATGCAAAGGCTTGCTATCACAGGAACAGTGAACCCTATTTATTTCATTTCTTGACCGGGTGAACCCACTGGGACAAAAGATCCCTTTTTCAGGGGTGACCCAGAAGCCTGCTCCATCCGGACTTCAAGTCACTCCACCTTCGTGCGAAGCTCCTGAAGACATAACTATGGCTAGATCTGGGATATTCCCAAAGGTGGCTGATGTCCTGGTGGCTGCTAGGAAGCCCTCCACCAGGGCCACTTATTCCACAAAGTGGAAGCGCTTTACTCTGTGGGCTGCTTCCCATCACTTGGATCCCTTCACTTGTCCAGTGAATCGGGTTCTAGAGTACTTGCTGCCCCTCTCAGATACTGGACTACAATACTCTTCCATTAAGGTGCACCTGGCTGCCATTTCAGTGTTCCATTTGCCCATTGATGGCCTTATGGTGGCACAGCTGGAGGTGTCTTGTATGTTTTTGAGAGGCATTCTTCATCTGAAGTCTCCATCCTCAATCCAGTCCTGCCTTGGGACTTAAATATTGTGTTAGAGAAACTTACTTTAGCTTCTTTCGAGCTGGATGCAAGTTGTGAGCTATGCTTTCTGTCATGGAGAGCATTATTTTTAGTAGCCAATACTTCTGCTTGAAGGATTTCTGAGCTTCGGTCTCTGATGTGTGAGTCTCCTTATTTGGTTTTCCACAAAGACAAGGTATCTTTGCGTACCAACCCTAAGTTCTTGCTGAATGTGGTGTCTGAGTTTACCCTAAACCAAACCATTCACCTGCCTGTTTATTTTGCAGAGCATGCCAATCCAGGGGAAGCATTACTCTATACCTTAGATGTATGTAGAATACTCTGATATTATGTTCACCATATAAGGGACGGCAAGATGTCTCCTTGCAGTTTTTTGTGTCCTTTACCCCTGGCAAAGAAAGTATACCAGTTTCTAAATAGGGCCTGTCCAAATGGTTGGCCAACTGTATTACTTTTTGTTATAGGAAGTACGGTAAGGAATTTCCTGGGGTTGTTTGTGACCTTTCAGCCAGAGGCATGGGCACTTCTGTTGCCTGTTTCAGGAGTGTGTCAGGTCAGCTGCAGACATCTGTGCTGCGGCAACTTGGAGTACTGTACACACTTTCACTAAACACTACAGTCTGAACATTGCCTCAAGGGGAAGGGCAGGCTTTGGCCTGGCTGTCTTGAAGGCCTTCTTTCTTAGGCCTCTAGCCTTCAACCTCCCAGCCTACAGTATTTCTCTGTCAATACTGCTTGGAACTCATTCCATAGGTGTGGCCTGATGAAAGAGATATCCTCAAAGAAGATAGTACAGTTACGAAGGAACTTACCATAACAGTAGATCTTCAAGAGAATCTTTCATCAGGCCATGCCATCCCACCCTCTGTCCCCCTTGGCCTCAGAGTGTCTCAGTTTCTGTCTCTCTCTCTCTCCAAGATTATCTACCTTCTGTTTCACCTTGCCTAGTGGTGGGAACCTCTAGCTCTCTCGGTTCCCCAGGAGGTCCTCTTGGATGGTCTCCGTGGGGGACCTGAGGAGGGTGTGGCTGCCCATGTTTATATGGTGAAGATGTCAATATATGATGTCATTGTGGGTAGCCTCTAGAAGACTGCCTAGCAAAGTTTCCATGTGGTCGTAGTGCCTGGCAGCTATAGTTCCATAGGTATGGCCTTATGAAACAGATTCTCTTGAAGATCTATTGTTATGGTAAGTTCTTATGTAACTGTACTATTTTTCTTCACTACAGAGTGGGGGGGTGCCTTGTGGCAGCAGCATTTCCCTTGCTTCAGCCCATCCAGTTGGCTCATTGAACTCGCCCCTGAATTCATCTGATTGGCATGGGATCCCAAAGCACTACCCACTGGGGTAAAGGCTGCCACTACACAACGTTTCATTTTTTTTTTCTGGTTGATCCTTTTATTGAATTTTGTTTTTTCCAAAAGTATACAATACATTTCAAGGGGAACATGTATAAAGCATATGACAATGATGTACCATGCAAAATGAGTTAATATAACAAACCACATTTGTAACAACCTAATACTTAGAAAACACAATACGGATTGCTACTGTAACTGAATACAGGATCCTACCGAGAGAGAAGGGAGAGATAGGAGAGGAAAAGTGAATATCTTCCCTTAGGTTGTAGCTTGCAAAGGCGTACCTGAAACATATTTCTTAATCATTCTTTTTTTTTAATTTTGAGCCCAAATTTTGAAGATACTCATTTTATGGCTGCCCCTTACAAATATGACATATGGCATTTATAGAATACTCGCTGAAATGTCATTTCATGCCCAAAGGCAAAAACACATTTTGGGCAGGATTTGAAAAATGATACCTGTCACATTTATGAGGTGGTGTGAAAAAATGGCTGTTAAAAGTTTGGAGTCAAAATGCTGAAAATTAATGAAGTTATGAGTGAACATTGAAATGTTTCAGCATTCACTCTTCATCATTTTACCCTATTTTTTTCCACCAAATTTTCAAAATAGTCTTCTTATTACCCCACCTCATGAACAAGATAGGTGAAAATTTTCAAGTCACGGCTGAAACCAGAACTGCCAGAAGTTTTCCAGTCGTGGTCTCACATTAGCCCTGCATAATGGTGGCATTGCTTCCCTTGTCCTACTCAGGAAGATTCTCTTAATGCAGCCTCTAATACCAGTACTACCTTTCTTGATGCTATTTCACACTGTCTGTCTTGTCGGAAATATGCTATTATAATACCAAGATTCCTTTCTTCATTTGCATCTATCAACTTAGTGGTATTTAAATAGTTTGGCACCTTCTTCTTCTTCTTTTCTGGGTGTAACACTGCAGTTTTCCTCTTTCAGCTTCATTTCCCACTTCTCTGCCCACTACTATCCTATCCAAATCCCTTTGAATTCCTCTAGTATTTTTCTATCAGCTACTGTACTCTTCCAGTTTTGGTATCATCCACAAACTTACTAACCCGATTTTCTGTTTCTTCATTAAATTTTATGGATATAAATTGGAAATAATGAAGGACCAACACAGATCTCTAAAGCACCTCGCTTGTCACACTTCCCTCTCCTAATTCAGTGCCATTATTTCTTACTTTCTGCTTTCCTCCTGATAACCAACTGTATTGGCAGCCAGTTATCTTCCTATTTGTTCCTATGCTTTAAGCCTGTAAAGCAGTTTCCAATGAAATAGCTTACTGAAGGCTTCGCTGAAATCCAGATAAACAACATCTACTGGGGTTCCCTTGGGTAAGCTTTTTATAACTGGTTCTTAAATAGCTACAAGATTTATTAAGCATGAACACCCACTAGTGAAGCTGCGTTGTATTTTGTTCCCACACCACGGCTCTTTCAGTTGCTTCATTATTTTGTCATTCATAAAGGATTACATTATTTTGGATATAATAATAGGCTGACTGGTCTGTAGTTTTAAAGTTTCTCTGTTAGCTTCCTTCTTAAACACTGGAATCGCTGTAACCTCCCTTCAGTCTCCTGGCACTTTCCCTGTCTTGACTTAAGCTATGCTGTATGTTATATTATAACATGGGGTAGAGGAATACACAGAGCAGATTGGTTTAGGCATCACCTGACTGTTCATTAATTCCTCATATATGCACAACTAGCTGTGCAGGGGCTGTGAAGAGAGATCCTGGGGCAGACCTGCTTTCATTTTCTGTGGGGAAAATCATTCCCAAAAGGGCAGTCATTAAAATGATGAAGGAAGGGGGTGGTAGTGATGGCAAATGTGCAGGACATTTGCCAGCTCCCCGTCTGCCCACTCGCTCATATTGCCATTCATTAATGTTTGCATCAACACAAGACAACATTTTAATTATTTTGCCCTTGCCACTCTCTGGCACCCCACCCACCTGCCCCGCAGACCTCTGGGCACCGAGGTACAGTGAAGCTCCCCCACCTCCTCACCAACAGTAACTTAAGGGAGTGAAGATTTTGTGCATGAATTTGACAACTGAGCTGAGCAAAGTATCCCCCATACAAATGACAGGTTGAAATAGTATTTATCACTCTTTGGTCATTGAGGCTTTGCTGCAAGTACACTGTACGTCTTGCCCCCCCCCACCCTGGGCAGGCAGTCACAGGTGATACAGAAGTGACGAGCCCGGTGTGTGCTGCATTCATGTGAGCCGCATACATTCCAAGCAGTTACAACCCTCAAGGACAATGTCACCAGCTCCGACGCTGCCTTTACTAACTCAGCACAACTGCACAGCACTTTGTTCTGTGTTTACTGGCTACCTTCCTTCCCCACTTGTGAATGTGCAGTTACTGAAAGACACAGAGGGAACACTTAACATCAAAAGGAAAGCTCAGAGTTCCGTAGTATAATCCAAAATGGTATATTTATTATGCTGTTGAGCTCACATAAAACACAGCTTAACACCTGCTGCCACCCGGTGCTTTGACTCATTGCGAAGTCTCAGGGGTGTGGCTAGTGCCAGGAGAATTGCATATTTAAATGAAAAAAGTGATGACAATTGTGCAGTTACCAGCCTGTGATAGCCACAGTGCTGTAATCTGTATCATGCAGTGTTTTAAAAGTGCGGCAGATGTATGCACTTGATTCCACACCTTATCAAGTTGCCTAAACTGAGAGAGAGAGACCGGGAGACACTCACTGTGAAAGGAACATTGACATCAGAGTTGCTGAAGTCTTAGGTTGCTCCGTAGTGCTTGAGATAGTCCCCCAGTCACGTCTTGAGCCTGGTGTGTGCCACATTCATACAAGCCGCATACATTCCAAGCAGTTATAACTGTCAGGGACAATGTCGTCTGCTCCGACACTACCTTTACTAACTCGGCATGACTGCACAGCACTTTATTCTGTGTTTACTGGCTACCGGGCTTCCCCGCTTCTCAAGTGCACTTACCAGTTTGCGATATCCACTCTGCTGTAGTCTGTATCATGCAGTGTTTTAAAAGTGTGGCAGATGTATTTGAAAACTTGGTTCCACACTTTATCAAGTTGCCTAAACTGAGAGAGAAACCGGGAGATGCTCACTGTGCATGGAACATTGATATCAAAGTTGCCATACTTTTAGGTTGCTCTGTAGTGCTTGAGACAGTCCCCTAGTCACCTCTTGAGCCCGGTGTGTGCTGCATTCTTACGAGCCACATACATTCCAAGCAGCTACAACTCTCGGGGACAATGTCACCAGCTCCGATGCTGCCTTTAGTAACTCAGCACGACTGCACAGCACTTTGTTCTGTGTTTACTGTCTACCGGGCATCCACGCTTCTGAATGTGCACTTGCCAGTTTGTGACAGCATGTGAGGGAGTCAATCAGTTGTGGCCAGCAGTTCGGGATGGGGAGGGAGACTGTTCTCCATTCCACAGTGCAGACCGCACAGCAGCTGTAGTCCTGCACAGTTTTCCTTTGTTCAGTCAGTCACCGAGGTCGCAGCCTGACAGAGACAAACATACAGAGGGACAATGCAGTGCTAGTGAGTGGAGCAGCAGAACTTGTCTGTCAGGCATGACACCGGGACATCTATGGGTAGGGAGGGAGAGAGACACAGTGTTTCACTGAATGGCACATTATGCTCAGTGTCCTGGACAGAGAGACAGGCACACAGACAGCGAACCGTTGTGTGGGTCAGGGAGACAGAGACAGTTGCATTGTACAAGTTGGGGCAGTGTTGGCACAGTAGAAAAGTCATAGGCACAGTTATGTCATGAACAACAAATGGGAGAAATGCAGTAATAGTACATTCCCACCAATTCTGTGTTCATAACATAACAGTGCTATGCATTATTTCTTGAGGACTAGTTTCTCAGGCGGCAGGATACAGTACCATTTCATGACTTTAAACAGTAATTAGAACATTTCTGTTAATTATATATAGGATAAAATATGGATCTCGGTGTGTACCGAGAATTTATACACACCCGAGGGGTTTGATGTTACATAAACCCTGAGAGCGAAGCTTGAGGTGTTTATGCATAGCATCAAATCCCGAGGGTGTGTGTAAATTCAAGTTTACACACTGAGACCCATGTTTTATTTTATATAATTGTTGGGCTTCTCTTTTTCGCCTCAGCAATTATATAAAATAAAAAAAGACTGCTGTGTCAGCGCAGTCAGGTTACGTCAGCGCGCAAGGTCCGCTTTCACTTTATTTTAAATATTGTTATAGGGGTCCATCCAGTAGTCGTGAGGAACATCTGAAGTAATTTAAAAAAATTACTTAGTGCCGAGTGTCTGTGGCAGTCTCTCTCCATGGTGTGTTTAGGGTAGGGTTTCCTGTTTGGGCAGGACACAGCGAGCGAGGAGTTCGAGCATGCTCAGTGTGGGGGAAAACCATGCGCGTGTCTGCCGTTATAAACGCCCCTTTATAATGGCAAATTGCGCCACGGTTTCCCAATGGGAAAAAGGGAAGCCCATTAATTATATTGGTGTTATTGTACACCCCATGTTATGAGCACAATAACCCACTCCAGGGTGTGCAGTTATTGGGGATTAATCAATGCCTGCAGCCTCATGCCTCACAACACACTCGGGTGTTGAGTAATCCCAATAACTGCACACCTGTCATGGTTATTGCTTATTTAGTTCATGGTTTTGCTAATTCTCTTGCTAGTTCCTTTAAAGGACACTGTCAGCTTTTTTTTTAATATCAGTAGCTTGTATTTTCAGTTATCCTGCTGACATTATGGCCACAAAATACATAATTGCACCAGGATTTACTGAAAAGTTCCATTTTCTCTCTCTCTTTTTTTTTTTTACTCAAATTAAGTTGTACTTGACCCAACCTGAAGGGCGAATGGCTGATACTTCTACATGGCCACAAGCCGCTCTGAGCCATGGGTTTACTCATTCATGATTGAGTTTTGAATTTTGCAAAGCATTTGAACAGAATACATCCTGTGTTTGTACTCACTTTACTGATGTCAGCGATGTAACTCTGTTTCCAAAATGAGTGCTGTGAACAGGTCAATTTACTATTTGAAAATTGAAACCATGACTCCAGGCAGTATCATTAACAGTGCTAATGTGCACGCCTGGGGTCACAGCTTCAATAGCTCATCAAACACATTCTTGTTACTGAATGTCCTTTTACTGTATTTTGTCTGTTTCCCCCTCATTCCATGTCTTATTGTCAATATTCTGTGTCCTCTCATTTTCTCCATAAATTTAACAGAAGTATCTGTTTCGCTCTTCTGCTTCCCTTTTCTAATTTTTTATTTCCTCATCTATATTTAGTCGTCATTCTGTATTCTTAGTCTTTCGCTTGTGATTTAAATGCCTATAGAATACTTTTACATTCCTGTTGTCTCCTGCTGCTAAGTGGTTTTCTCTTTTCTCCCTTCCCCAAAAACAAAAACACAACAGAATCCAGTGCACCCCCCATGGTAAATCTGAGAAGTAAAACTTTTAAACTGCCCGAATTGGCTGTTTTCTGACTTAACTCCATGAAAAAGGGTTTCTCTTAGTTTTCAGATTGGAATTCCAGTGTGAGCATGCCAAACCACCAAACGCAAAGGTGGAACCCCACGGTTTGGTCCTAACTGTGAAATGCCTGCAGAGGCTACTCTTAGAGTGCTTTGCCTAAATTGGCTCCTTTAAAGTAAAGTGCTTCACAGGTGATCAAAGGGAGCATGCTAAAAGGAGTAGCACAAGATCCCAGACGTTTGTCACATACCAAAACTAGCATGCTCTAAACCTTTGCATTGCTCACAAAATCCAATTCCCATTTCTACTGAGGGGTGCTACTGATTTGTGGCATGTATCAAACAAACAATCAGAATCCAGTACACAACACGCCCATGGTAAATCTGAGAAGTAAAACATTTAAACTGCTGAATTGACTATTTTTTTACTTTTATCCCCATGAAGAAGGGGTTCTCTTAGTTTTCAGATTGGAATTACAATGTGAGCAAGTCAACCTACCAAACAGCAAGGTGGAACCCCATGGTTTGGTCCTAACAATGAAATCCCTGCAGTGGCTACTCTTAAATAGAGTGCATTGGCTAAACTGGCTCCTTTAAAGTTTTGGGAGATACCCTTGATCAATTCAAAGGTATTTTAGTTCAAGCAGTAAGACTGAATGAAGGAATGCATTTAGCTTTCATATACTGTAGCACCATTTTTACACTGTATCTCAAAGTTTTGGGAGGGCTAGCCTGTGGTTCAGTGTGGGGAATAGCTCCTCCCACTACCGCTACTTAATCCCTCCTCAACCGCACCTCTTATGCTTGGGGACTGTTTTTCATTCTGCGTGGTTTGTGCGGCTGTGCTTTTGTGCCTCCTGCTGCCGAGTTGTCTCTTGTTTCTTCCTCTGTCTCCTCCCATCCCTCCTCTGTCCTGTTCCTCTCTTGCTCCTTTGTTCTCTTCATCTCTCTGGCCATTCCTGCCACTTCTCCGCTCTTTTCCTCCGTATCCTGCCCTTGCCGTAGGGCTTTCTTGTTCCTTTCCCCATTTCCTTTTTGGGCATTTACTGCTCCCTGATGCTGCTTCTGTGTGTCCTCGCCATGCTCGGCCCCTCTGCTCCATCCCCATCACCTTCCCTTCCTGCTTATGGTTCTCTTGCATGGCAGTCGCTGGCAGTGCAGCCCCAGTGCTATCTGGCTCACCCTTTATATTACAGGCCATCTGCACCCTCCTTGGATCTACTGGAGTTCCTCTGCTACCAGTGAATCTGTAGCACACATTTACTCTACCTGCCTCATGGCTCCGCCTTACCTGCAGCTCCTTCCTCCGCCGTGACCCTCTGACTACTCTGGTCTGGCATCCACTCATTCCCTGCCACTTCACAGAGAAGCCAACCCTACTCCTTCATTACTGACTCCCACCGGTATGTACAATACTGATTTGTTTACTTCTGCTCTCAGCCGCAGGCAGATACCATACCTCGTTTTCACTACCAACTCTCTCTCTGTCCTGCAACCTGGTGTCTAACCACCATTCTCTCCAGCGGGTACCCCCACTGGTCTACTACGTCCAGACTTCCCTAACGGCCTCACCTATTATTACCCCAGCAGGGTTCTGTTTTTCCCTCGGCACTTATTCACGAGAATTCGTTCAGGTCCTAGAAGTAAAGGGGGGGGCTTGGCCTCAATCATTGCATAACAGGATAATACAATGTTCATTGGATACTCCTAGATGCATGCACAGCGTTCAGCTGTTCTAGCAGTCCCACGCTGCCAGCAGTGAGAAGCGGAGCTCCAATTATCCCTTGCAGTGCCTGCTATGCCTATTTAAGCTTTGTCCTCAGATCCCAGAGAAAGGCCAGTCAGGTCTTTGGCTCCATTACCCAAGTATGCACCTTCTTTACAGTGGAATTCAATAGCACTCTACCTCCTGGTATATGGTAGCTCCACAGTTGCGCTCCCATGGTGGATTTCTGCACCTCATTCTACCACTACCTATGGTGCTGAGCCTTCCTCATCACCTCGCCACAGCTGTCCTCCCATATTCCCTAGTTTTCTACCCTATCTTTGCTCCAAAGAATTTCCCTATCCACTAATACTACCAGAGTCTACTACACCTTTCATGATATGTGTCTCATTCCTACTACTTAGCATTCCTATTCTTACACGTCGAACACAATCCTCCATTCATGTCCTAAACCTGCTCCATTTCCTACCTCTCCTCCCTTCCTTGCATCAGCATTGTGCCTTCACCAGCCCATACCAGCAGTACTCAGACTCTGTCCCCAACTCGCGCCTTCTGAGGTGCTGAGTGATGGTAGGCTTCCTGTCACTGGGATGGGATTCTGTTACAGTCATTACATCTTGCTGTCTACCAGCTGACATCCTCCATCCCTAACTCTGCTTGGCATCATTGGTGAAAGTTAAGCGCCCCGACTACCAGGGATGGGGCCATGTCTTCAGTCTACTGACTTATACCTTCCCTTCTCTACCTCATACCAGTTGCCGCTTCCCTTTGGCAATAGAAATTTTTCACCATGTGCCCTCCTCATCCTACCTATGCCTAGATACCGCAAGACAGAATTGTCCCACCTCAGCCATCTTGCTAGGTTTCTGAACCTCCATCCCACAGCTGCAACTTTACGTATCCTCAGCCTGATGCCCAGCTGCTGCTTCCCTTCAAGAACATGTCTTTGCCCGACTTGCCTTCTACTTCCTACTTCTCCTGCAGCCTCGACTCATGGTCTGTCACCTCAACCATCCCGCCTGGTCGCTTGAGCATCCATTCCGCTGCTTCTCAAGTGTTCATTCTTCTCCTGCTATCTGATGCCACTCCCCGTTTGGACCTGGACCTCCTCCTGCTAGCTGCACTTCCAGTTTGATGAGGACTTCCATTCTTCATTTGGCTCCATCCTCCTACCTCTGCAGAGTGATATTGAAGGTTTGTTCTCTTTCCTATTTATCATGCCTGGAAGCTCATTTCTACAATCAACTGTCTCGATCTTACCTGCTCTCCGCCGGACTGTTGCTTGCTGCTTCTCCCTCCTGGACTTGACCACTTCCCTGCTGTGTTTTCACCCCTAACTATTATATGGAGGTCATACCCTTTATCTCACCTCACCTATGTCAGGTAAGAGCCTGCATCTGCACCAGCAGTCCCACCTTATAAAATGCCCATATCCTATCTCATTACTACTTCCCCGCTGCCTTGGGACCCAATTACTCAGTCTAATGTACAGCCTTCCTCACCTGTCGACATCCCCCTCATTCATGGACTGTCATACTCCACCCTTGGCCTACTTTCCCTCATGATTTGGATCTCGCCAGCTGGTCCAGTATCTGTCTCGATCCAGCTTGACTGCCTCCAGGACTTGCTTACTGCAGGTCACTGTCCAGTTGATGCCTGAGTTTACTTTTTCCTTCAGATGTGGGAACCTTATCCTTTTTCGTTCCAGCACCTTCAGTTCCTTCACTGATTGGTCGAAGCCTTTGTCAGATGTAGGGCTCATGTTCCACAACCCTGTTGCATTTAGTACTGTGCTTCGCTCCTCGTCCCCCATAGAACATCTTCTTTTGACTGTTACAGCTTTCCTGCGTTCTGCTGCCATTTGCTGAGGTGCTGACCCGGTCCTGTTCTTTTCCGCACAGTATGCCATCTTACTTTATTCACCTTGACACGTCCTGGAGCAGTCCTCAAGTCCATTGGGATTTACTCAGGACTTTTCTTCTGTCTTTGGATAGCTAATTTTCCATCTCCACCTGCAGTCTTGGGGCCTCTTCTGTCTGTCGTGACTCTATTGGGTATCCTGCCGTATCCCTGGCTAGTATCCCTACTCCAGCAACTACTACCCTCATTTATCCATCGCATACTCTTGCTCTGGTCATCGTCATTGTGGCCATCATTCACAATTCATGGATTATTGTTCATTTCACCTGAGGGATCTGCATCAAGTGTGCATTCCTTAGCAAACGTGCTTCAGAAACCATAACATCAACATAACGTTTTTCACAATACCAAATCAGCTCCCCTTGATCATTCTGGACCCTCATTCAAGTGGATACTAGGAACAGTCCCGTCTCTCTCAGTGGATACTCCCTACGAATCAATTCAGTCTCTGTGAACTTTCCTGGCCACTGTGCCTCACAGGCTACCCTCTTGCTCAAAAAGGGTGCAACTTCTTCTGTTATGCTCCAACATACACTCCATCATCGCTCCTCTGGATCCCGGGGCATGCAAGTTACCCAACGACCTCGGACATTGCCTAGTTTAATTCTGCATCTTTCTACCAGCACTGGATTCATTGACCAGGTTATTAGACTTATTTCCTCAACAGACATTGCTTGTTCTAAGACCTTCCCAGCTGCTTTCTAGACTCTTCATTGTGGGATCTCCACCGCCTAGTGGAGTACTGACTCCACACCATCCAAACCATCGTTTGGCTCCAGGACATCACCATTCTTTATACAAATCATCTGTACCTCTTCATTCTAGTACCTTCAGTTGAGTTAGCCGCTCTTCCAGTAGATCCTACAGCCTCTTCTTCATGAATTATCTACATTAATCTCACCAGCAAAGACTGTCACCAAGAATTGGCTCTTCAAATTATCTGGAAATCCTTAACCATTTAAGCAGATTCTCTAACTCAGTCTTGCCTCCCAGGCGATGTAATTGGCCTCAGCAATAAGATCCCATGGCACCCTACTGTAATTGACCTCACTAGCAATCTAGCCTACAGACTTTTCCTTTTTCCATCTCCAAGCTTCAGTCACGTGCTTTGGCATCAGATCACCTATAAACCTCACCAACCATAAGCTATTACAGTGCATCTCCCGGACACTCATTTCACAGACATGCCCGCACTCCAGTCAGCATTCCAGCAGAGTATTTACAAGTAAGTCACGAACATCATGCCCACAGAAGATATCTAATCCCTTATACTGAAGCATCTGCACATCTTCTTCTAATCGTGTATGAATCACTTATGACGTACTCCCATCAGTCACTCAAAAACTCTTATCTACTCATGTCTTCTCCATGATGCTTACTTAGTGACTTATCACTGACTAATAAATTACTTACCTACAGACTTGCTTGAAGGTCAAACCTTACACAAATTGGATCATTCACCTATGACTGTATAAATCATCGCATGTCCCAGCGTTTACTGTCTGGTAGTATATCGATCAAAATATGCTCTCCCGGCTCATTACGCCTTTATAATCCCTTTAGACATGCTTCTTTCATCTCCTCGGAAATACAGACTACATTAGCCCATCTTTAATGGGATCTTCTTCACATTTAGGATTCTACCGCTCCTTTGGAAAGAGTTACCCTTCCTCCTAAGGATCATCATTCAGTCTGCAATGGCCACAGATTGAGAATGGACCATCATCTCCAGGGCACTCAGAGACTCTCTTCTACTCATTTTCTACTTCATGGATCTTCCTTCGTGACTCCTTGCTCATTACTATATTCTGTGCATCCAGACCCTACCTCGACTGTCAAACCTTTCACAAGTTGGATCATTCACCCATGTCTTCTCATATCATAATATTTTGACTGTTCCCTATTCAGTAACTCATCGATCAGTTCATGCTCCCCCTACTCATTACAACCTCTTGCAATCCCTTGGGACAAACATCATTCATCATTTTGGAAACTTGGACTTCACTTGCTGTCCTTCACCTGGATCTACAGCACATTTAGAATTCTGTCACTCCTTCAGAAAAGACGTACTCTTCAATCTCAGGATCATCATTCAATCTTCATTATCCATAGATCGAAGATGAATCATTGTATCTTCAAAAGCTCACCATCCTCAAGATAGCTATGGTTACTATAACCTAGGTCCTTCTCCTATTAGTATGCCCAGAAAGGCGGGCAGACTACAGCCATGGGTCCTCAAAGGTTTCCTGCAACTGTGGGGGTTCCTCTCCACCAGGTGCCAAGGGAATCATACTCTCCATGAGTTGAAGGAGGTATCTTTTTGAGCCTTCTATTCTCTACAAATGTCTGCCTACATACCTACTAATCAAGGGTGGGAATAAAGTTAAGCAACAAAAAGTACTACAGGTTACACAAGCACTGTATACCCTATTGCTATTCCACCAACATTGAATGGGAGGGATAGCCCATGGTTCAATGTGGGGAATAGCTCCTCCCACAACCGCTACTTAATCTCTCCTCAACCGTACCTCCCTTGCTTAAGAAGCATTTTTTGTCCACCTCCATCCCCTCCTCCTCCTTCTCCAGCACTCTTCTCACCCGTGTTCCTGTTCTTTCTTTTCCTGACAAATTACTACCTACATACCTATTACTCAAGGGTGGGAATAGAGTTAAGTCACAGAAAGTACTACAAGTTACACAAGCACTATATACCCCATTGCTATTCCACAAACATTGAACTTACATTGCAGTGAGTTAAATGTTAGTAGTGGAAGGACTTCATGCAGTAACATTCAGCTTTTATGTGATTGACATTGACTCTTTAACATGAGGAGTTGCATTGCTATCCATTTTATGGACAGGGGCACTGTTGGTCAGCCAGGACACCAAGAATAGTCATCTTCTCTTAATAAAAGCAACATGTAATATTTTACTACTGTCTGATTATCCAGTAACATTGGTGATTTGGTGGGTCCCAGAATCGATGACATCTACAGGGACAGAACTGTTTCCACTGAATGCAACTCATGAAACAATTCCATCTTTCTCTGATGGAATATGGAGATGTGATCTACCCCACAGTCACTAAAGCCACAGTGTGCAGGTTGGAGTGATTCAGGAATACACCATTGCCATTTGCATAGCCTGCTCAACTAGCTGAACCCAACCACTCACAGAGATCAACATTTGTACAGTACACTCCTCCATATGTCTGTCAACACCTGCCATTCCATGTAGGGCAACCCTCTTCCCGTGTTCTCTAACATCAGTTGTGGCAGGTAGCTAGAGAGAACCTAAATTCCTGAAAAAGACATCATCGGGCTTGATGTCTCCTCTAAGGTCTCACAGCATGCAACAGCCCCGGACAAACCCCTAACCTAACTTTTTCCAAAGGTTGTGGCTTGAGCAGCTCAGAGATCCATGTGGAGGATTTGCCACTTAGACCACCCTCTTGTACACCCAATCAGTTTAACCCTTATTTAAGGTACATGGAGGTATAAAGGGAATAATAAAGGACTATCACAAAGGACTATCACAAAAGTAATGTATGACGATTCTCAGTCCTTATTCTCACTTTATGGGGAAATCACTTGTCTGAACTTGTGTACTGTAACACACATTCAGCAGGTGTCTGTGTCTAGTTTAATGGTACAGCCAATTTCTACTGATTTTAAAATGAATAACATTGGCATAGAAAGCAGTCTAGAAGTAGAATAGATGTATCTGAGTAGGGCCCTGCCTTTAATTGTGAAAATATGAAGTCCTCTTCCTTCTAGCACTTTGTGTCTCTAGCAACCCTGATCTAACCAGGGATTTGCCTTCCATTTTCTGCAAGGTCCTTTTCTTCCTTGGAACCATCATCTTGGGACTGACATTCTCTTTCTGCCTTCTCTCATTTCTGTCTCTGACCTCACACCAATAATACGTTGCTTTTTGACTTGCACAGAGAGGATCTCAGAGGGGAACCATGCATGTGAAGACAATTTTAGAGTGACCAAATGGGAGAAAAGAGTGAGGAGCCAGCAAGGAGGAGTGTCATATTGTTGTGGTTAGGAGAGAGTGTTTTATCTGTCTGAAGACAGCACTTGCTTTTTTACCGTTTAACCCCACCCCTTATTCCTCCTACAGGGTGCACTCCTGGGAAGCAACCCAGAATTCAGCCTACCAGGGCCATGGGAGGGCTAGTCAAGCCCCTTACCTCCTTCAAAACTCTCCTGCTTGTTTCACTGTAGGTGTGTGATGCCTCTATTTCACACATTAGAAAAATGGTGTGTACCAACATAAAAGCTGCTCCATTAACTCTACATGCCATTCTACATATGGCTCTTACACCCCAGCCACCATGGAGCAGTAATGGGGTGCAACTCCCTTACTGAAGCAGGAGGCTTAGACAATGCACACCAGAGCCCGCCCATTGGTACTAGATATCTTGGGTTCAGGGAATGAATCTGGGTCATCTGGATGGCAAATGTCAGTGCTGCACTATCTGTCTGCAAGCTGGATTTCTTCCTTAATGCACCATACCCGAGTAAGTTGAAAGAGGGAGACGAAACCAGCAAAAAGTAATTACAGTTGGCATCAGCAGAGCTACATGACACAACACTTCAAAAGCAATTTCAGGTTTATGCAGTTTCATGCTTTATGTCTAAGGACAGTTGCATGAAAGCAAGATCTTAGCCCATCGGAGTTTGTCTGCTTTTGATGCCATTTCATGAGCTGGCCTTAATTCATTGCTTAAAGGGGACAGAAAATGTGTGCTAATTGGCAGCAGTCTGTAATGTTCCTAGTAAGAGAACTTGTCTCCAAATGAGCCACATTTAACTTTACCTTAATAAACACTGATGCGAAAAACTGTGTTCTCAGTTGTTTCCTTTTTATGGACAACATTCTTCACAGTTCTGTTTATGGAATCAGTAATCTAGAGTGTCTACTATGTCACGGTTGGAGTACAGAGTGCTAAATGTAAACTATTGTCCTATCAGAACCATGCTTATAGTTCTTTGCTCAAACTGTGACATAGTTAAAACTCCAGATCACTGGTTCCTTGAAAAGAACTGTAACAGAATGCTGCCTATGAAATCAAAACCATGCAAACTACTGTTTTTCACGTCGCTTTTTATTCAGGTAAAGTTACCTATGGATCATTCAGGCTCATGGATATTCTTTCTGTTGTAAGTGGTAACATTATAAACAGCTGCATATTAGAACTCATTTCCTGTTCTCTTTAATGATCAGAATATGTTGATGTGGAAATGACTGTCACAAACTAAGGATCATGACCCCAGTTAGGGAGCACAATTCTGGATCAGATGAACTCTTAGAACAAAGATACTGTTTCAGACTTCTCACTTCCACAGACCCCAGTCTAGAACATCCGTGCTGCACCCTGGACAGCAGCAGCAGTCAGGAAGCAGGATTCCAGTGATTGGCAAGACCTTTATGTTCAAGAACCTGGGAACCCACTAAACCATCAGGTGTCTCCAACCTTCTGTAGAGTAGCAGTGCAGGATCTCTACTCTGTATGCTGTTAGATCTGGTAGTGAGTGTTTGTTTATTGTCTTCCCCTTCAGACCTGAAGCATTCTTTTTGATAGTACTGTAATTAGATTTGCCATCGCTCTTGGTTGTCAGGTTTACCACATCACAACTGACAGGGTGGTGTAGGGTTCTCCAGAGCGGTTATTCTTCTCAAGCTTTTGGCACCACAATATAGGACACTGTGAAAGAAATAAAATGTGGTACGCACTGTCATATCATATATATCATATCATAATATTGAAGCTTAGAACTCTGAGGGAATAATGTTGTGATGTTCATTATGTATGCTTTTGATCAAGCAACAAGAATAAAATGCAATTTCTGCTTTCAAATCTCACTGTCAAATATAGTATGGCACTTTCTCAAAGTGAAACAGAGGGGTTCTGAGTGGGGAAATTATGCTCCCCCAATAAACAGACAATTGAGAGGTATGTCAGTCAAGGATATGCTATTCTGATGTGCCATCCTCTCCACCAGCTCTTCTCCATTGGTGCATCCACTTACTGAATGATGGTTCAGGTATTTGGTCTGTGGGATACACAATTACTGAGCCTCAGAGGAAGAATGCTTAAAAGGGAAGCAGATTCTTTGGGCTTGTGATATCTGGTTGGCCCTTTAAGCCCCATTTCATTTGCTAACATACTAAAAGCCAGCAGAATAGGCCTAATGGTCTCTCTTGTTTGCTCGGAAGCCAGCGTTCCTACTGTAGGACTATTTCTATATGATTGGAGTTTCCTTAAGGAAAGCTTCTATTTGATGGGAGTTTGTTTTAGAACAGCTATGAAGCAGCAGTACCATGGCCATGAGGTGCTGCACAGAACACATACAAAACTAGGAAGAACCGTAGATTTGTGGGCCCTATTACTGCTCACTGCAAAGAAAGGATGGGAAGACATATGGGGACAGAATTGGGTGCAGCTTGGACACACAGTTGGCTCATCCTTAGACTTTTAGTTAGCAACCTGAAGACTGGGCCCACCAGACACTAAGTGGAGACACAGGGAGCCCTACATTTAGTACCTGAGTTCAGTTGTTACCTGTAAAGCTCTCCTAAGTCATACCTGGAAAATCTGGAACATGCAAAGGACCCATAACTGCCACAGAAACAGAGATAGTTTGTAAATTCTGCTTTAGAAGTGCACTGGAGATAGCAGGAGGTTATAGAACATGAGGATGAAGATGCCACTTCCAGCTCCGAAGAGGGCCCTAACATTGAATGTCAAGGACAAAGGGATGGATGAATAGATTATTTTCCTCTCCAGTCAGAAGATCCAGCTAAGGTGTCATCATGCTCCTTGGGCTAACTACAAAGCTCAGAAATTAATTTAACGTTGATTACACAATGTTCGATGCTGATTTTTCTTGGGCCTGTCTGGAAGACTCTGAGGAAGACATTGAGGCCAAGGAATACTCCATAAATCAGTGCATATCAACCATTCTCCATTGTCCCTTTCAGGCATAGATCATCCCAGGATATCATGTAACAAAATTAACCTCGACAGAAGCAAAGAGAAAGGCTTTGAACTGAAAAAGGTTGTCTTCTTTATAGGAAGATGAGGTATCCAGCAACTCAGAGAAGTCCATGCAGAAAGGCTAGAAATGTGGCAGAGCAATACCCCCACCCCACCACTCCACCATTCAGATTTATTTGTATACCTATATCATCTTAAGTAGTCAGGAGACATGACATTTAGGGTTGCGGCCCACTGCTATGGCAACCTTTTCCCCCAGTATTGGTTATGCTCAGCACAATGGAGGCCTTTAAGGCCTGCTTTAAAAATGTTTGTTCTGTCAGGCTTAATCTGCTTGATAATTTACCATTATTTATGTAATTTATTAGGCTGTTTTATTTATAAACTTGTTTCACTGTACGGTGTTTCCCCAAGTCTTTTTTTTTTATTTATTCTTTTTGCTGCTGGCTTCCCCTAACCATGCAAACGGGGTTCGCCCTGCTCTGGCGACTGACCTCCACATGCTCGGGGCTAAGGGCCGCCAACAGTGGAATTAGATGGCCAGAGGGGTCAGTGCCACAGCAGGCTCATTAGCGGGGAGCCAGCATGCATTTTTCCCAGGTTTTTTCAGGAGCGGGGACGTGCAATGATGGCCAGCAACTGCCCCGTCCCCCTTACTTTCAGATGCCAGATGTTTATGGTGCCCCTAGTCTCTGCTGGGGGTCCACATGGTGCCGGACACTTAGCCCCCCTCCCCCCAGAACAGGAGAGCAGTCCTGTGGATGCTGAATCCTGCTGTGCTTGGCCGACCCTCCGACACCCGGATCTGTTCCTGAACCCGGGTTGTCTGCACCGCAGATGGCAGCTGTGCCTCTGCACCAGTGGCCTGACATCCCTGAGTCTTTTTGAATAGGGCACCTAAAAAATAAGCTTTGCCTTGCCTTGAATTAATGTAGTTTGTTATACAGTTTATGTGAAACACAGTTCAGTGAGTTTGATATGGCAGAGCAATGTCCTCAGAAATCCTGCTGTGTTCTAATGATCATACTCTAAAAAGAAGGTCCATAAAGATCATCTATAAGAAAACCCAACTTGCAGTTACTCCACAACAAACAGTAGTCTGAACGGTTTTTGCCATCCCTAAGGTAAATCACATAATTTCTTTATTCAGTAAGAAAACTGTTCTACCAAAGGATTGTTTGACCTTGCTTAAAGATTAAATAGATGGGAATATAGAGAACTATGTTAAAACTTATTCATAAAGTCTTCTATCGCCTGCTTGTCTGTCTAAACATAGAAACATAGAATTTGATGGCAGATAAGGACCACTTGGCCCACCTAGTATGCCCATTTCCCTACCTAATGGATAAGCTGCAGATCCTAGTTAACCAACAGCCTACTTCCTCCTACCCCCCACTAGAATTGCAGAGGGACTGGAAGGAGATTGCAGGGATTGGGGTCTCCAGAACTGTACACAGTACTCCAGATGTGGTCTTACCAACTGTCTGTACAGAGGCCAACAACTTCCTGTTTTCTACTGGTGATGCCGCTCCTATGCATCCCAGTATCCCCAGCCCTCCTTACTACTTTTTCACATTGATGGCCGACCTTTAGGTCATCTGATATAACTATCCTCAGGTCCTGTCTGCCCTAGAGCCCTTCTGGCATGAGCTGGAGTTGTGGTGGACTACCCAGAGCATATGTCCATCCGACTGAGAACATTACTATAAGGACTCTCCTAGTTTGCCTCTCAGCATCATGTTTATTGTTGTTTCTTTAAGGATGAGCATTTTACAGGAAGATCATATATTCCTGATGGTAGTTCAACATGCTCGCAGCCCTCCATGCAGACATGGAAGACTGCTGGTCATTCAGCACAGTTCCTGTTATTAGTAAAACAGTTTGTGCTTCCTACAGGGACGTGGCAGTACATAGAGGACTGTCATATGACATGATTCCCTATGCCATGTAGAACAGGGGATATACTGAGGAGCCAGCACAGTCATCCAATTGGATACCTGGTGTCCAGTGTCCTGGAAATGGGAGTGGTCTGGATAGCATCAGTAAATGTGTTGCCTTTTGGCAGACAGTTCTTTTAGTAAAGGATGAGACAATCATGTTGTCTATCAGTCATTAAGGGGGTACCTGGAGCAAAGCTGTGTTGAAGGAAATGGTCATTCCATTCACATTTTCAGAACAGTATTTTTTATCCCTAAAAGTGGTTTACTTGGAATGCAGAAACCACATTATAGCAGACTGGTTGAGCAAACAGGATTTTTTTCCTGGGATCATGGTCTTTAACACACAAGGTTCTTCAAAAAATTGTGTCTCAGTAGGGATCTCAGATGTGAATCTGGTTGTGTGTTGAGAACCAAAAGGTTCGGTTGACCTGCTCCATACGAAAACATCTAAGAGTGTGGATGTGGGATTTTTTTTTCCATCCAGTAGAAAGGGACAATGCTCGATTTATGATTTTCTACCTTTTCCAGACATATCTTGCATTGTTCAGATGATCTGGGGCAACAAGGCACAGCAAGCAGAAACAGATTGGACCATATATGAGCCCACTCACCAAACAAGTTTTTGTGTATAATCAAGTAATATATTTACTTTTCAAAAAGCTGTATCCATAAATTTGATAGAGCTCAGTGTCAAACAATTCATACATTTGGAATATTGTATTCCTTCTTCAGTGAAACACAATTTCTCGTATTGGATTCAGCATGTTATAACAAATGTTACGTCAAACTCTCCTGGGTTCACTCTCACAGCCCACTATTCCTCTCATTATCTGCATGTGTTGCAAGCTTAGATATTTTCTTCTCTTTAGATACTTGTATTATGCTAGATTGAAAGTGTCTGTGTCCCCTGCTCTATCTTATTAATAAGAGAGAGCGTGATACACAGACACTCTCAATCTAGCATAATACAAGTATTTAAAGAACAACTGTGTTTCACTGATGAAGGAATATAATATTCTGAAATGTATGACTTGTTTGACACTGAGCTCTATCAAATTTATGGATACAGCTTTTGAAAAATAAATATATTACTTGATTATACACAAAAACTTGTTTGGTGAGTGGGCTCATTTATGGACCAATCTGTTTTTGCTAGTATGTTGCCTTGATTGGTTTATGGGCTACTCCCTCTCAAACGTAAATATTTTTCTTTATACTGAGGTTGGCCGTGCCATATATTCTTACAAGTACGCAACAAGGTACAGGTCACGATATTTGCGCTGACTGAGGAAAACATTGCACTCACACCTGATAAAAATGTCCATCAGGCTCCAATTTAGCTGCCAGAAATTCCACATCTGTGATCCTAGAGGATGGTTCTTCATCATAGACCTCTCAAGATGTCTTTTACTTTGTGGCAATTAAAAGGAACAACTTAACCTCTTATAGTTACTTGGAAGTAATCATGGATTTTATAATCACATCCTGCAAGTTATAAATGTCAATAATGTAGTACTAGATATGAAACAAATTCATGTTTTGGATTCAGGAGTCCAGAAGATTACAGAATGATAGCGCCTCGCCTTTTGAGTTGTTTCTATAGAGGTTCCTCTTTCATTTTGAAGTTTAGCACCCTATTCTAGTAGGTGTCTGTGCTGTGATCACTGCTGTCTAAGAGACTGTAAAGGTCTACAGGAACTCTTCTAGCTGAGAGAGGCAGACAGACAGGCAGGCGATGGAAGACTTTATGTATATGTTTTAACAGAGTCCTATATATTCCCATCTATTTAATCTTTAAGCAAGGCCAAACAATCATTTGATAGAACAGTTTTCTTACTGAATAAAGAAACTATGTAGTATTTCCTCAATACAGTCTCCTTCAATATCATCCTATACAGTCTGGGATGCTGATGTGTAACATCAGTACTATATTGTGATCTCTCATGAAGCCATGCTTTGAGTCAATGTTGAAATTCCCCGTCTCCTTTGTGATGACATTTGTTAGCCTCTCTCATGGCTATCACTTCAACTAGAAGAGTTTTTCAACTGGGTGTCTTTTCATTTAAAGATCTGACACAAGTCTTCTTTGAAGATCCTGTAACCATGAGAATCAGCTCAGAGATTGTTCCTATAATCATTTCTGAAGTTCACTCTAAACAGAAAGTTGTTTTGCTCTCTTCTTGTTCATAGACGAAAGCTGAGAACATTTATTTCATAATTTGGATGTCTGCAAAAGTGTCAATATCTACTGCTGGCATGTAAGTCCATTGTTGGTCAGACAGATTGTTTGTAGGGCTGCAAGGATCCAATCAACCTTAAAAATACAACTTTCAGAAAGAATCATTCCTATGTTCTTAAATTTTATTAAGGCATGGCACTAGATCCTCCCTTTGGGTTGAAATTGCATTCAGCATTTGTTGTGGTGGAGTCTTGAGCAGAGCTGCGTAATGCTTGTCTTGTGGTTGTTTGTAAAACTGCCACCAAGTGTCCTCAGCCTCAAAACACAATAAATGCAGTAATATGTAAGTGGCAGCATAATCAGTCATTGAATTTGGCCACAAAGGCCTGCAGGGGATTGTCTTCTAATACTGTAAGTAGATGTTTTCTTGGGTTGCATGTTATAGGTGTAGTTACTTTCCTCCCTGAGTTTAATTACTGCTATGCCATGTACCAGATAGTCTGGATTGGTGGATGCAGAAGTGAAAAGAAAAGGTAATTTCATATCTGAAATTTGTTTTCTTCAAATGAACATCCACCAATCCAGGGCCCTCCTGGCAACTAACTATGTTCAGTTTTTGGTTTTCCTTTGCTTTAGAATGACCTGGCAGTTTTGGTGGGTGTCCTGTTTCCTGAGGGTAGAGGTCCTGTCAGTCATTTGAATTCTGCCTCCTAGCTGCTGTAGAGGGTGGAGACCAGATGTCCTGGGCTGTCAGATGTTCATTTTAAGAAAACAAATTTCCAGGTAGGAAATGATCTGTCTGTAAATGTTGTGTACCTTTCTGTGAATGTTATGTACTTCTGCTGAGCTAAACATTCCCTCTTTGCCAACTTGAACAGTCAGTACAGTGACAACAGCAAATTCAGTCTTTATGTTTATGAATATTTCTTTTACACACTGACCAACATTTTTTTTTAATAATCAGCCTTCTTAATCTGGCACCTTTGGAATCGCCTACCTACGGTCGTGACTAACTGCACCACCTGAATGCCTTCAAAGCTGCTTTTAAAGCCCACCTCTTAGTGCCTCATGCATGCCATTGCAACTAGTGCCACTGACCTCTACTGCAGTCCTGTCAGCACAAACCCCTGGCCTACTCCAGCATCTCTGGGTCCAAAACCTTAATGGTAGTTAACCCTGCCACATAACCCATAATTCCGATTGCTCTCTGCACCCATCTCACCTCAGGTAATCTCCTGCTAAGGGGATCATGCCCATGTATTCCCAACAATTAGCACTGGCCCTTGTCCCTCCCCTCCAGGTCAGTGTCTTCTCAAGGTAACCTCATAGTACACGTTACCTATTTTCTGTATCTGACTCTATGCGCTAGACTCTTGTGATTTCTTATGTTTTTTGTAACTTAACATACTTCTGTATAGTGTTTAGATGTACTGCTACCCTGTCTCAGTATGTAAATTGTTTGTTCAAATTGGATGTAATTAACTCCGGGTCACCCCTGAAAAAGGGACTCTATGTCTCCGTGGGCTTACCCAGTTAGCAAATTTCAATAAATAAATAAATTAGGCTTTTTACAGTGCATGTTGATGAAGTTTCTTGGTGCTTGTTGGAGACATGCCTATAGCCAATGGAGTTTTCACTCTTTTCTAGAGTACCATCTCTGCTTACTTGAGTAGAATTAGGTCAAAGAAAATGGGATACCTTATGACACTATGTCCCCTTGTATCAAGAAGTGCATCCTTTATACTAAGTTTGCTTCTTTGAAAGACGGGTATATCAGGTGTGTAGTGTTAACCATGTGCAGGGAGAATATTGCTGATATAGTAATCTCTTAGAAAATCCTTAGAACAAGGGTTGGTTCTTTTTCTGTTGATTAGTTATAAATAACACATTTTCAGCTCTCCAGAGTGGACTGTGCTATTAAACTATACATAAATGACTAATGTTCAGCTCTCCAGACTGGACTGGACTATTAAACTATATAAGTGCAGCAACATATTTGTCAATTTATTTGGCTCTGGCCACTGCCTGCCATGCAGGTATCTAAGGTACATCTTTCAGTTATTAAATGTTATTAAATTTACTAGTGCTGCAGAGTAACATTAACAGGCAAGCATGGCAGTGGAATAACATGACAAGCATTCAGAAGTGTCCAGTTCTCCCAGTAATATATAGAAACTACTCTGAGTTTTTGCACACATTAAATGCAGTAATGCTGTTGTTTTTCTCTCAGTTGAGAATTTGGCCGTACTACAAATTAGTGCAAAGTTATCAAGCAGGGCATTCATTACATTTAATGCTTAGTAGGATGACGAGAAGAAGTAGCAATAGATTCTGGAGGTTTTGCACTGTGGCCTAAAATAATGTTTATTGATGTCCAAGGCTTCAATCTGTTGGATGCAAACAATGTACTTACAGCAAAGTAGTATAAAAGATCCTCTGATTATTTATTTTATTGATTTAAAATTTTTGTAATGATGAAAGGCACACAGAGCCAAGGCCCATTTCCAGGTGTAACCGGGGGGCGAGGGAGCAAAGGGAAACAATGATAATGGAAGTAACAAGGTACAATGATGCAGCACCTAAAATCACACAAATCATGAAATCAAATACAGCCATTTACTGATATTATGTGTGAAGTATTTTAGATCAGTGCAGCTCAAGGCAACAAATAAATATGTGAGATAGGGTTGTACTAAAACAGTACAATGTACAAAAAGGGAAGCATGTAATGCCAAGTAAATATAAAGTTGTGTGTCAAGAGATTGTTCCAATATATAATAAATTCTGGACAGAGCCAACAAGGCTGCATAATGCTATTTTACAGAGATTAGAAGCCATCTACAGGGAAATTGCTTTTATATGAAACCTCAAGTAGCTCAATATTTCTCTCAAACTGCCTGCCAATAACAATAATTCCCCTGTGATTGCTGGCTCTGTTAAAGAGCTACTGATGCCTCAAAGAAAACTTTAAAAAACATAATAATTAGTTACAATTCTGCTTGTATTCCATGTATAATTTATATATTTCTCCTCCCCGTAATTTATTACTAAAGAATTGTGCGTGAATATGTGATCATTGTCCCTTAGAGTTTATTTTGAGTTAATCTGCCTCAGTAGCTTACTCCCTACTTCAAGTCGTAATCCTCTGTTGTGAAATCAGTCTGTTTGCCATGGGAGTAACTGTGAGGCCACAAGCAGTGCTCTATGACTTCACGTAGGGAGAAAGCAGCAGGAACAAATGAACTCTTCAGGAACAAAGATCATCTTTTCATGCAAGTGACCTCACTACTAAATAACGGGGAGGAGGAATACAGAACTAATGGGAAATACAAGCTGGACAATGCCTAAATATTATGTTTTGTTAAAGTTCTCCTGAACGCGTCCACCAGCTCTTTAAAGTTAGCACATTCCCTGGTGTCCACAGGTACATCCCACCCTCTGACTGCCAGGCCCATTAATAAAAAGTCATTGCCTGGTGTGCAGTGGCTCCATCGTAGTCTGATCACCTGCTGTGTTAATAACAAATAATTCCCGTGCTGCAGTACAAGGTCAGTCTGGTCCAGTGGTATGGAGGGATGAGGCACTATGTGCCTTGACTCCCGCTACATCAGTGACCCGCGTTCAGGAACATGTTCAGGTTGCCGAGGGTCAGAGAGAAGACTGAGCATTCATCAGATAGCTGTCCTGTCCTTGGGTGGGAAAGCATACTGACTCGACCTTTGTTTCCCTCAGGTGAAGGCAGTAATCCAAGGGGGATGGAAGATAGCAGAGGCTACCCACCTACCTCAGTCACACACACTACCACCCTAGATGGCTGGCTCAGTTCTAGATGTGAGTGACTGGTTTGGGGGGGAATTGCTGTCCTCTTCCTGGCCCTATAATGGGGGGGCAATCCATGGGGAACTTTGGACTCAGTGGTCTGGGACAGGGGAGTGGCAGACAGGGGAGGTGGGGACAGGGCTGAGAGCCTGCCTGAGTCAACCAGTAAAGCAAAAATGTTTATGAAGGGGAGAAAATGCTGCAGTATGTATG
Organism: Neoceratodus forsteri; assembly: GCA_016271365.2. Classification (NCBI taxonomy): domain Eukaryota; kingdom Metazoa; phylum Chordata; order Ceratodontiformes; family Ceratodontidae; genus Neoceratodus; species Neoceratodus forsteri. Next base: position 46,259,906 of record JADMNL010000024.1, on the reverse strand, counting down.
ATCTTAAGCACATATACACAACCCTCCCATAACGGAGGTTACAGTAAACCTACCACCTATAGGTAATATGTACAGGATCTCCTACCAGGGTACTATGGAGCCAGAGGAGGAGTCTTAAAGGGATGAGGTTTCTAGACCTGTAGAATAAGATTCACAGTTTGTAGATAGTTACTAGGAAGGATAAGAAAGGTTAGACATATTGTTATACTTAACTGATGGGGAAGGAGTTCACATCCTGTGAGATGTGAAAGTAAAGAGAAAAAGGTTTAATATGGAGTAAAGACAGTAGTGGAAACAATAGAGAGAATAGTGATAGAAATGGGTATAGTATAGCATAAAAGGTAAAAAAAATATTGCTTTAAATAGGAAGTTACAGAATTAAATGAAGTAACAGATAGAGGCATGTTTAATTTAAGTAGTATACTAATATTAACTGTTTACTATGAGCATCAAAAACAAGACATAAAAAACAGAACAATGACGTTTGTAACCAGGTTACTTGTGTTTTCAGCTTGACTTGCACATTGTTTGTAGTGTGTGGTGTATATCACTTTAAGAGATCTGTATAAATGAGATGCACATTTGTATTCCTCAGACCCACCCCTAAAGAAGGCCCATTGAAGGGTTGAAGCACTGGGACTAGTGGGTGCACACCAGCATATTGCCAGAAACTAAATCTTGAACTGAATCATGTGCTGAGCTTTCTTTTCTTATTACAAGCTGGCTGCTTTGCTCATGCACTGGCTTTTCCAGCGCACACCACTCTACACTACTTACACTATAGCCACAGCACTGACCACTGACCATCGCAGGACTGACCCTTCCACCCCCTACAGTTACAGGACTGTAACCCCCCCTCCCCGAGAGTCACATGACTGAAACTCTCCACTGTCAGTCACAGCACTGGGCACCCGCCCCCGACAGTCACAGAACTGATCCCTATTCCCAGCAGTCACAGCACTACACCCCACCACCATGACAGCACTGCCCCCATACCCCAAAAGTCACATGGATGACACTCTCCATAGGCAGTTACAGCAGTAATTCCCAGCCCTAACAGTCACAACATTGTACCTCAGTCATAGCACTGAAGACCACCCCACACAGTCGGGACTGACCCCCTCCCCCCCCGAACAGTTGCTTACTTTGGCGCCTTATACAACCATCCTGCCGCATGTAAAACTTACTACAAATACTTCAGTCCCTCAAAGCTGCAGAATTGTGCAGAAGCAGACCTCCCAAAAGTCACAGGAATGACCTCACTCTGACAGTCAGATAAATGACACCCTATCCCTGACAGCTATAACTCCGACCCTCTTCCCAATAATCACAAGACTGTACCACCGCTTTGACAGTCACAGTGCTGACACCCTCCACCATCAGTCACTACAGTGACCACCCCTCAACAGTCAGAGGACTGCACCAGCCAACCCTGGCACAGGACTGTACCACCACCCACCCCACAGTCACAGCACTGTACCAACAACCCCCACACACACACACACACAGTCACAGGACTGTACCACCACCCACTCCCACAGTCACAGCACTGTACCAACAACCCCCACACACACACACACAGTCACAAGACTGTAACACCTCCTCCTTCACAGTCATGGGATTGTACCCCTTCCCCACAGTCACAGGACTGTACCAACAACCCCCACACACACACAGTCACAAGATTGTAACACCTCCTCCTTCACAGTCATGGATTGTACCCTTCCCCACAGTCACAGGACGGTACCACCTCCCCAACACTCACAGGACTGTACCACCCACTGATGGTCACAAGACTGACACCCTCCACCGACAGTCATGACAGTGACCACCCACCTCTGGCAGTCGCAGCACTGTTCCACGCCCCTGAGAGTCACAACAGTTTCTTAGTATTTCCAACAGTCACAAAACTGCTCCCCCCAAACCTTGTAGTCACAGCAGTGACCATACACCACTGAGAGTCAAAGCATTGATCCCCACCCCCCTATAGTAACAACACTGGTCAAAGCACTACACTTCACCCCATCTTACAGCATTGATTATCCATCCCCAACAGTCACAGCACAGCCACCATACCCCCTAAAGTCACAGGACTGACACCCTCTACCACAGTAATTTCCATCCCCTTACAATAACAGCACTGAGTCACAACTCCTAATGGTCAGTGCACTGACTACTCATCCACAACAGCCACAGCACTGCCCCCTCACACAGTCGTGGGATTGACCCCCACCCTGACAGTCACAGACCTGAACCACCCCTTCAGTAGTCACAGAACTAACACCTTCCACTATCAGTCACAGTGGCCACTTACCTGACAGTCACAGTGCTGATACTCATCCCCCAACAGTGACAGCACTGACTTCTACCCATAACAGTCACAGCACTACCCACCACCACCGTCAAAGCACTGTCTCCCTACATCCACAACAGGTACAGGGTTGATACCCTCCACAGAAAGTCACAGCAGTGATCCACACCCCCAATAGTCACCACATTGCCCCCCCACTCCCAAAGGTAACAGCCCTGCCCCCTACTTGGTAGTCACGGCACTGGTCACCCACCCTCTGACAACAGCCACACTGGCTCCCCATGCTCGACTGTTACAGCACCAACACCCCCAACCACAAAAATCACAGTACTGACCCCCACCATTAAAATAGCACTGCCTCTGAACCTCTCTCAAGAGTCATAGGACTTGCCCTCCCCCTTACAGCAATGCACCTGACAGTCACAGCAGTGACTACCAACCACTGGCAGTCCCAGCACTGACCACACCTCAGTCATAAAATCTTTTAAAAAATTATTTTAAGTACTGACAAACCGTTACAGAGAGTGCAGGGATCAAAACTGGCACTGGCCTGCTAGACAAATTCTGGTAGATATTGTGTTAGGCTAGGAAGATTTTCATTTAACTAGCCCTGCAGACTTGTACTAGAGAGTGTAACCAATAAGTACATCAGCTGGGCTAGTGGCAGAGGTTAGTGAATTTCCCAGTCACTAGTCCTGTTGGCTAGTGGCTGCAAACTTAACTTAGACCCCTGGAGTGGGTCATGCCATCCACAAGACTAAGCTCTAGACATTCTTGCCCACTAACCAGCCCTAAAGCTGAGCATCTTGGTAGGCGTCAGAAAACCCACATCCCAGTCCCCCCCCCACACACACACACAACTGGACCAGTCTTTCAGTACCAGTTCCTTGGGTTCTTGTACTTCTACCTGGACACACAAAATGACAGCAACAGAGATGGGTAGAAGGGACCTCGGTTTAATCCCTCATGCAAGGGACAGCACACCATGACAGTACCACATTACTCCATACACTATATTGTGGTGCCAGTGTTTACAGCATGACAGTGAATATTCTAATAATCAGACTGACCTTACTGTCTATGTGATATGTCATACTTATTTCAGTTCTGGAGTATGTGGGACTCTTGAATGTACTGCAGATATTAGATAACCAACAAAAGAAGAGAGACAGCTGCAAGTGCTTCACAGTTCTGTTGTATAAGATGCACATAATACACTGTATAATGATTCGAAACAGACACCAAGGGTACAGCACATGGACAACAAGCTCTGTGTATTAAACTTTACATTGCTTGGCTTGTTAAACAGGCTTCTGGAGTGTATAAATTTACAGCTGCTTAAGTAAGGGATTTAGACATGTGTACAGCAGGATGCTGGCATCACAGGAAAAAGCCTGGCTTTCTCAGTCCCAGGCCGGAATATCTCCAAGCACGTTCTGCAGCCACATTTGTAAGACAGAGGCATAGTCTTTCTTCTGAGCATCAGGACAACTAATAGCAACTGCTATCTGTAAATGGCTTTGCTTACCTATATTTGTGGATCCTACAGTTCTGTTTACTCCTTGCTACACTACATGCCGTCCCTTACAAAGATTTATTTGGAACACCGTAGTAATACCTGCTCTTTACCATTGTACTATAACTACGATTTCCAGTGTATTACCATTGAGGGTTTCGTAAATGGTATCACAGTGGATTTGTTGCAATTCCATTGTGATACCATTGTAACCATTATGATACCATGCAGACAGTAGTAGTTCACTGGTAACACCACTTCTGCTGGTACCACAGTGGTAACAATGTGCCTCATTGAAATACCATTATTTGTTGGTATCACAGTGGTTTTGTTCCAATTCCAGTGGGATACTATTGTGTCAACTGTGATGCCATCAACACCCAGTGGCAGCACAGTGCAAACTTTTATGCAACGGTAGCACAGTGGTGAATACCAGTGTGATACCACTGTACTTTGTATCACAGTGGATTTGTTTGAATTCTGTTGCACTATTATTGAGACCACTGTGGTACCATGTGTCAGTGGTAGCACAATGAGTGCACCTGCAGTGGAAATACAATGGTCTCATTCTATGCCTTATGCTGGTGGTAGCACAATAGTTGTGCAGCATGGTATCGCAGTAGCCTGCGTGGGTCACTGGTAGCACATGGACCACATTATAGGGGAAAACCTGCCGCCAGAGTGATCCCAAAAAAAATAAGGCACATCCAACAAGATCAGACTCCTAGGACTCAGACCCCTAATGTTTTTGTGTACTTTGTACATTTTGCATTCTTCCACTCTAATTTCTGCATTAACATAGTTGTTTTGTGGTAAAACACCTTCCTTTTGTGACAGTGGAAACTTAATAGCATAGTGGAGCTACTTCAAATGCTACATCACCAACCACTTAACAAGTAAAAGCCTAGTGTCATAATACTTGGGGTAGTACTGTTACAGGTTATCATCCTAGCACAAATAACAGATCTCTTATCTGGTTCCTATGGAGCCTGGGATAAGGGTGTCTCAAGAGAACATGGTACCTGTAAAACAAGAATTGCAATGGGGTCACAAAGGATCTACAGCCTATTATGAACTATTACAAACAAGGTAGGGTACACAAAAACAATACTTACCTGATACTGATGCTCGTGTCCTCCTACACCTGATCAACGCCCTGCCAGACCTGTAGATATAAAAGGAAAATGGGTCAGTATAAAGAATAAAAATACTGATCCACTACTGTAGGTCAGTTGGGAAGTACTTATAGAGGCTGAAAAATAAAGTGGGTTGTATGTGTGTGAGTGGATGGGGGAGATGCTGCACCGGTACCACACTAACGACTTTGGTGTTAGAATAGACTGGTCAGTCAGGGGCCATCATGGTGGAGAGGATTCAGTGTCCCTAGGACGGATTTCTGCTGAGGGTGAGGGCCATGTTGCTCCACCCATCAACCAACACAGGGAAGGATGAAAATACGAGGGACCCAATATTCAAAAATGCCCAGAGTGGAGTGCAGTAATTAGTGCTGTGCTTTGTGATACCGCATGTGTGCAAAACTGCTATATTCAGATAGATAGCACATGGCACTATCCCTCTGAATATAGGGACATTGTGCTGAGGCATTAAGCTACTTAGCGCCACTCAATAGCGCACCCAAAACTATGCCCCGTAATGGCTTGTGTGTGGACAAAATCTGCAGTATTCAAATGTCCCCCTGCAAATTAGTCCATTGGGCATACAAGGCGCCAGGGGTCATTTGCATGCCCATTATGGACTAATTTGCATAGAAACATAGAAGTTGATGGCAGATAAGGACCGCAAGGCCTATCCAGTCTGCCCATTTTTTCTACCTTATGAAAGTGTCATAGGCCTCTACTCTGTCAATGGCCTATCTATTCATACTCATCTGTTTCACTCTGCTCTGTATTCATAACCACCACTTCCTGAGGTAGGCCATTCCATGCATCCACCACCCTTTCTGTGAAAAAGAACTTCCTCACATTACCCCTTTAATCGGCCCCCCCTCTAATCTCATGCTGTGTCCTCTTGTCCTGCTGTTTTTCTTATATTGAAACATATTAGACTCTTTCACATTGTTAATGCCCTTAAGATGTTTGAATGTTTCAATCATATCACCTCTCTCCCTCCTTTGCTCTAGGATAGACATATCGAGCTCCATTAATTTACTAACATACTAAAATGCCAGTAGAATAGGCCTAACGGTCTTCGTGTGTTCGTTCATTTGGTCAGCCCCACCCTGGGAGCTGACCTTGCTGCCCCCCTCTCCCTCTCTGGCTTTTCCCTTCCCAGTTCTGGATAGTCTCGCTGCACTGGTTTTTGCTTCCAGAACCCTTTCCATCTACCTGTCTCACCCCCTCTTGAATCTCTCCACCATTTCTGCCTCCACCAGCCCCCTGGGCAGCGCATTCCATGGCTCCACCACCCTCTCAGTGAAGAAGCACCTCCTCCTCCTTTCTCCCCTGAATCCCCCCCCTCCAGCTTCCACCCATGCCCTTTAGTTGCCCCGCTTCCTTCGGAGCACCCTGTCTGCTCCTCCCCTGTTTACTCCCTTCATGTACCTGAAGACTTCTATCATGTGCCCCTGGTCCCTTCTCTCTTCCAGTGTGTACATTTTTAGCTCTTCAAGCCTCTCCCCATAGGTCCTATCCCCAAAGCCCCAAATCATTTTGGTTGCCCTCCTCTGGACCCTCTCCAGGAGTTCAATGCCCCTCTTTAAATGTGGCCTCCAAAACTGCATGCAGTACTCTAGGTGAGACCTCACCAAGCAGTTATACAGTGGGAGTATCACTTCCCTCCTTCTGGAGGTGAGCCCCCTAGCGATGCATCCAAGCATCCTGTTGGCCTTTGCTGCTGCCCTCCTACAAGTCTCCGAGTTGTTCATCTTGACATCCACCACCACCCCCAGGTCCCTCTCAGCCATCGAGACTTGTAGCATTCCCCCCCCCCCACCAGGTGTACAGTTGGCCCGGGTTTCTGGCTCCCAGATGCAGTACCTTGCATTTTCCTGCGTTGAACCTTAGCTTCTGCTTTCTAGACCACCTTTCCAGAACCTCCAGGTCCCCCTGTAGGGCCACCCTCCCCTCTTCCCCATCCACCACTGCCCCCAGTCATTTGTCCCAATTTGTCATCATATGTTTTCCGATGCAGTTCCTGCACCATTTTGGTTGCCTTTCTCTGGACTGCCTCCATTTTGTTAATGCCCTTGTGCAGGTGCGATCTCCAGTACTGCATGCAGTACTTCATATGGGGCCTAACCAGTGTCTTGTAAAGAAGGATTATTACCTCCCTCTTACGACTTGCGATACCCCTACTAATTCACCCCAACATCCCTCTAACCTTACGTACTGCTTTAGTGGTCTGCTTAGATGATTTCAGGTAATCTGTGATGATGATACTCAAGTCTTTCTTCCCTTGTGATTGCCAGCAACTTCTCTCCCCACCTAAAGGTGGCTTCAGGGTTTCTGTTCCCTATGTGCATGATCTTACTCTTCTTTGCATTAAACCCCAGTTGCCACTCTTTCAACCATTTTGCCAGTTCATCCAGATCTCTTCTCATTCTGCCCACCCCATCTGGATCATCTACTCTGTTGCAGATCTTGGTGTCATCTGCAAACAGACAAACCTTTCCCTCTAATCCATCTGCAATGTCACTGATGAAGATATTGAAGAGGACTGGTCCCAAGACTGATCCCTGCGGTACCCCACTTGTGACTTGCATCTCTTCTGACTGTATACCGTTTACCACCACTTTCTGTTTTCTGCCCACCAACCAGTTTCCACCCAGTTGACCAATGTCTGACTTGCCCTAAGCCTACCTAGCTTATTAATCAATCTTTTATGGAACAGTATCAGATGCTTTGCTGAAGTCAAGGTAGGTGACATTAACTTCACCCCCTTGGTTCACCACTCTGGTTACCCAGTGGCACTGGTTAGGCCTCATCTGGAGTACTGTGTGCAGTACTGGAGGCTGCACCTACATGAGAGTGAAACTGCTTTGCCCAGCCACCACCCCCAACTGCCCCAACCCAGTGAGTTGTCCCTGGTGCTAGTGGCATCCACCTACCCTCCAAACCCAATCTCATGAAAGACAGATAAATCCCTGGCATCCAGTGGTGCCCCTCCCATACCCAGTCCTGTAATGAAAGATTTATCTTTGGCATCCAGTGGTCTCTTGCCCCACCTGATTGCAGTCCCATTCAAGAATGGTATATCCTGGCATCCAGTGGTCCCTCCCCACACCCAATCCTAATCCATGTATAAAAACAATTTCCCTGGTGTCCAGTGGTCTCTCCCCACACCCAGTCCCCATCCTGGGAACACCATCCCACCCAGTTTCCAAATGCCTCCTCCTGACAGTCACAATGTTCTTTGCATGGTAGGCAAAACATAAAAGAATGAACTGCTATTTACTGAGACTATAACAAAAGTAAGAAGTCGGGTTGTGCAATCAAAGTAATTGGCCATTTGGTCAGGTTTTTCTTTCATATTTGGAATAAATTCACTTTGATTGCTACAGCCTGACTGCTTACTTTTGTTATGGTCCTCTCCAGAATACGTTCGGTCTTTGTGTTTTGTGTGTTGGGCAGGCTACCTCTAGTAGCTACTGCACTGACTGCTAACATTGATCGCAGTACCTACCTCTGGGACTGCATCACGAGCAAAGAAGTCCTTCATCCCCCAACAAAGCCCTGCCCTGAACCGTGAGCAGTGGCTCTAACCATACCCAGTTGATAGCTAATGGCATCCTCCCACCCTTGGCACTGACAGCAACCCCAGTCCTCTACCTGTCTGTCGGTGCCACAGTTTAATCTATTAGCGAGCGCAAAGCCCACCTGCACAACCATGGCCACCTTCCATCAATCTGTACCAGGGAGTGCAGCCTGTGAATAGGACAAAGCACATCACTGTGCCATATACAGTAAATAAGCTGCGCTCCCTGCTACAGATAGATGCTGGGTGGCCGTGGTCATGTGAGGTGGTCTTGTGCCACTCATCGTCATTGAATTGCAGCAGTGACAGACTGGTAGGGAGATGGGAGGGTGGGCGTAGGTGCTTTGGGTAAGAGAGGGGCCACTAACTACTAACTGAGTATGGGCTGGGGGGGTACTGCTCATGGTTTGAAATGGGACTTTGTTGAAGGAGGCAGGACTTCTTTACTACTGCCATGCCAAGGGCAGTGCCACTGTCAGGTGGGGCGTTGGGAAACTGAGACTGGTTTCCAGGATGGGAATCGACAGTGGGGAGGGATCACTGGACACCAGGGTAACTGTGTGTTCCTATGCTGACTGAGATCAGGTTGGGGGAGCGACAACTGAATGGCAGGGATTTTTCTTTCTGTAACTGGGCTTGGATCAAGATGGGGGAGTGACCACTGGAAGCCAAGGATATATCCTCCATTAATGGGGCTGGGTTTGGCGGGACAGGGGCACCACTGGACAATAGGGATATATCTTCCTGTATCGGGACTGGGATCAGGTAGGAGGAAGGGATCACTGGACAGCAGAGATGCATATTTCATTAACAGGACTGGGTTTGGAGGGAAGGGGCACCACTTGTCTCCAGGGGGTATTGTCTTGGGATGGGAGGGCACCAACACACTACCTCCAGCAACTGTTAGGGCTGTGCCGGATTAAGGCAAGGGTTAGGTCAGTGGTATTTTCTCTGCACAAGGGGACCATGCAAAGTGCCCTAGCACAGAGCAAATACTGTGAGTGTTGAACTACACTGATATTCAGGTTCCTACCCTGGATTTGAATAATTTTGCCTTGCATCCCCTCCTCGGTTTACCTGGCACAATCCCAGTTTGCCAACGCTAGCTAGCCTTTTAAATATAGGACATTGGTGCAAAACCCAATTTGCTCAGGTAAACTAGGATCTTCACCTGGGCAAACATTGAATATCAGGCCCCAGCCTTTATACTCCCTTTCACCATCAACAGGACTCCATACCAAACTGGTAGAGTCTTGGAGGGGTTACCATGACTGATGAGAGTCTATGGAAGGAGAATGGGATTATGACCCTTCCCTCCTGCCTCCCCATGAAGGGAATCAGTGGCTGTTCTGAAGGTCCAAATTTAGTCCCTGGGATAGTGGATGATGTTGCTAGGTGGCTGGTGGCAATATGGTACTTCTTGGTGATGCAGGGCCTGCAGAAATTGGGAACCATTCTGGCCTATCAGTTGCTATTTTCTCCTCATTTTCATGCCCGTCCATTTCTTCTCAACACAGAGTGTAGTCTAGTCAGACCCTACATACACGCCCATCCCAAGTATCTCTGAACTCTACACCACTGAAAGGTAGCATTAAACCTGATAACAAGTTTATCAATTGTTTAACTGATCTGAATGGACCAAGCTGACCCTCAGGCTACTGGCATTTTTCACAAATGGACTCTGGCTAAAGTGAATAGCTTCAGTGAGTGTTTAATGACACATTCCCAAGATGCAGGTGATGTAACCCCAGCCAGGTGTGTGTGCATATGTGTGTGTGTGTGTGTATATATATGTGTGTATATATATACACAAATATACATGTGTGTGTGTATATTACATATATATATATTATGGTAGCACGGTAGTGCTACTATACTTAGGGTCGAGTAGCACTTCTAAGGTTAAAGGGTGAAATGTTACACCTTAATAACTTTGCCACTATTCAACGGATTTGCCTGAAATTTGGTATGTACGATTGGGTATGGTAGATCTTGGGATCTGCCAACGTTTGTACTGGCTGGGTATATGGCTGCAGAGTTATTAAGCGACAACCAAAAGCGCCAATTACATTGTTTTGCAAATTCTGTGCTCTCGCCACATTGCAGAACGTTTGCGCTGACGGTCCAAGGTCCGGAACATGCAGCCGGGGTCCCTGATGTGTCTTTTGAATTATTGAACGGTTCAAAAGTTATTCAAAAAGCAATTTTCCATTATAAGTCAATGGGAAAAGTTAACAAAAAGTTTGACAGTGTCGCAAATGCACTTTTTAGTGTCACAAATGGCCCTAGTAGTGTCGCAAATCTGCCATTTTGTTTTCAGTTGGTAATCAGAAAAATGCTTGGCATTTTAAATTAGGACCCTCTAGGAACACAATTCTTTTTGTGTTCACCTAGTCGGGCCCTGAGGATGCTAGCCATGTCTTTATTTTGGGGTTAAACACCCCAGAAATATGTTTTTCAAATTTCTGGAAAAAGTAGTGTCACAAAGTAGTGTCGCACTCATGACTTTTGTGATTTCATTTGGGAAAGTGTCATGATTTGCGACATTATTTTGTGACACTATACCCAAAATAACAGGAATTCTTTGCCACCCTGCTGCAAAAGAACGGTTTGGTCTATTGGACTGAAATTTGGAGGGAAGACAGCCAACATGCCACAGATGTGCCTTTTGGTGAAAAAATATTGGAGGATTGCAAAGTTACGGCACTCTGAAGTTGACACTTTTTCCCATAGGATAACATTACAGCATCTGTCGTGCCTTTCGGGGCCTGTATCTCAGAAACGCTGCGAGATACGGACTTTTCGTCAGAAAAATGCTTAGCCCCCCCAAATAGGGGCTAAGTATAAAACTAGCCAGGAATGTCATAATTTATATGAAATTTTCATTTTTTTCTATGTCGTACATTCCTGAGGTATAAGCAATTTAGTTACGAGTCCTCCTTTTCTGCTCAAGGCCCATTATTACGCTACATTCATTGTATTCGCTGTCTTTTCAATGCAGTCTTTGGGGAAAAGAAGGGTGTGCCTATTCATTACTGTGCCAGTTAGCACTTCCAGTTGCGTTCTGTTATCATTTGCATCACCATTCCGGTATGCGCCACTGTGTGCATTATGGTTTGCATTTTGTTTGCGCTGTGTTTGCATTACTGTTACCATTTGCGTTCCGTTACTGTTTATGTTTCGTTTTTTTTTGTATCAGCCTGTGCATTGCCATTTGCGTTGTGGTTGACCTTCCATTTGCATGTGTCTTTAATTTTGCATCATCGTCGCTGTTACTGTTACCATTGGCGTTTCAATCATGTTACCATGACCGGTCGCGTGTTCGGTTTTGCGTTTCCATACGTGCTTGCATTTGCATTTCCGTTTCTGTTTCCTTTGGCATTACTGTTGATGTTACTGTTACCATTTACATTTCAGTTGTGGTACCTGACCGTGCACGTAATGGTTTGTGTTTCCATACGCGCTTGTGTTTGCTTTTTTCCTTTGGCGTTATTGTTGCTGTTACCGTTACCATTTGCATTACGGTTTGCATTTCTGTACTCGCTTCAGTTCGTGTTTCCGTTTCTGTTTCCTGTGGCATTATTGTTGCTGTTACAATTACCATTTGTATTTACAATAGCGGTTCTGTGACCATGTGCGTCACGGTTTGCATTTCTGTATGCACCTGCATTTTGGTTTCCATTTCTGTTTTGTTTGGCGTTATTGTTGCTGTTACCATTACCATTTGCATTTCCAATTGCAGTACCATGACCGTGCACATTACCAGTTGTCCTCTGTATGTGCTTGCATTTGCATCTCCTCGGTTCCATCACTGTTCGCTTACGCCACTTTGCGCTATGTTTATTACCGCTATGTACATTTACATTTGCATCACCATGTGCGTAACCCTTAGTGCTTGCGTTTTGCATTGCACTTACCATTACTATGTCACAAAAATCACATGATGGGGTGAGGGGCCCAAAGGTCCTGCGCGCCCACCACCACATTACATTCACTATTTATAGTCCTCATTCTCAAAAAGGGAAATTCATGGCAAAAAACTCCATTTAATGCATCAGTTAGGGTTGTTCCACAGCGACAAAAGCGAGGAAATTCGATGTTAGGGTTGAAAGCCCACCCCTTGCACCCCCCACTCCGCACCCCCCAACCAGCATCGGGTGCGTTCTTCGGGTCCTAACTCTCACCCCATTCTCCTACTTCACCACCTAAGCTTGTTTACACATAGAATGGGTGAGAGTTAGCCAACGCCACCCAACACACACCCAAGCCAGTTGGGGGCGGAGTGGGGGTGCAAGGGGGCTTTCAATCTTAACATCAATTCTCACTTTTGTTGTTGTGGAACAACCCTAACTGATGCATTAAACTGATTTTTTTGTCATGAATGTATATATATATCTATATATATATATATATAGATATATATATACTGGACAGTTGTAACAAAGCCTGTTAAACAAATACACTTCGATAAATAAATAAATAAATAAACTGGGAAGACACTTTAGGTACTTTACCAATAGAACACATTTTCTTGAGAATAAATGGAACTTTGTGTGCCCCTAGTCTGTATAGTTAAGTAGCTTACAACTCCGACACAAGACACACCTCCTTCCTCTAACCAAGACACTAGCCTCCTCTCCCTCCACAGACCCCTCTGACACTAGCCCCTTCCCCTCCACAGCACCTGACACTAGCATGTTTCCCTTACAGGCCCCTATGACAGTAGCCCTCTCGAATCTACACCCTCCACAGTCCTCAAAACGTCTGGGGCTCCCCCATCACCCCAGACAATAACCCCCTCCCTCCCCTTCCTGACACAACCCAGCCACACCAATCCTTGCCCCTTTCACCACAGTCTGTATGAACACCCCTTCCTCTCTGGGCACCCCACTTTCTAATCTCTGTGGATATCCCTTCCCTCCTGTCCCTTGACTCCCAGAAGCCCCTGAAGAGAATTCCCTTCCTCCCCGTCTTGTCCTGCTCGTCTCTCCCATAGTTCCAATCTGCCCTATTTGCTTCCTTCTCAGTCTCTGTTACTTGCTCCTGCTCCGCTGATACCTCCTCTACCTCACACTCTGCCCTTTCCCTCTCTCCTGCTTCGCCCTGTCCCCTGCATCTAGCCCTTCCCCCTTCCACTGACTCCACCTACTTGCTCCATCTGCTTATTGCCTTTTAGCCTCCCCCCTTTTTTTCTTTGAACCTCTTTGTGACCAATAATCCTTATCCTGAGGTCTTTGATTCTTAATCTGTGGCCTCAACTTGTTGCTTTGTCTTAAAACATATGACACTATTGAAATGTATATACACCCATCATATTCTGCCATATTTATGTATAATATTTTTATATCTGCTGTTGTTATATTGCCAATGTTTATCTTGTTTGCTCTCCATTTTGTTGCATTGTATTGTACTGTTTGTTGTATCCCGGGTCGACCTCTGAAAAGGGACTGTAATTGTCTCAGTGGACTTAACTCAGTCACCAAAACTCAAATAAATAAATAAAAATAAGCCACACCCCTTCCTCCTTAGCCATTTGAGAATCACCCATATCATTGTTGCACACCTTCTCTGCAAGGTCCTCCTGGACACCACCTACTCAGACACCAGAGGCATATACACCCTTCCTTCTACACTTTCCTCCACATGCCAGAACACTAGCCCCACCCTCCTCCCTGGAAAGCCCCTAACTGCAGCTTACCCATCTTCCAAAGCCCCAAACACTAGCACTTCCCTTCCCCAGACACTAGCCCCCAACACTAACCCCACTTCCTTTGCTGGGGTCAAAACTGGCACCATCCCACTAGCAAATGCTGGTAGATTTTGTATACAGCTATTAAGAGTTTCCTTTAGGTAGCCCTGCAGGCATTTGCTGGAGAGAGTAACACTTCGGTAAGTACATCAACTGGGACAGTGGAAAATTCTGTGGGAATTTTCCCCAGTCAGTAGCCCTGCTGGATTGGGGCTGCCAAACTCAGTTTTGACCGCTGATTTTAATATGACTTACCTGCTCTGTGCAAGTCACAGTGCACAGAGTTGGGTTATTTTGGGTTTGAGATAATCTGGTAGAACCTAAAAGGAAAACACAGAGAAGGTTGCCGAGATGCAAAAGGGCTGAGGTCCTAGAGGAGAGATTATAGGAGTCAGAATTAAAGATACTTATCTGAAAGGTAGACAGCCAACACCTGGCTAGACCTATGGAAATAAAGGTAAAACTAGATAAGTATGAGGTACTTATAGTAGCATGAGTAGAGATAGGGAGCGGAGAGATACAAAGGGTACTATACAACATAGGAGTAAGTTGAAAAGATAAAGAGTATCTTTCTACTATAATAAAAATCTTAAAAACACTAGATTTATACCATTTGTGTTTTAACTTTGTCTTCTAGTTATTTTTCCCCCATGCTGTTGGTCTACTAAATATTGTAGGTAATGCAGCACGTTTTTCACTAAGTCTTTCAAAATGTATCTTATTCTCCCCGCTAACCACAACGTTGCTCTTTGTGATACCACAGTCTGTCATGATGAGCACTAAAAACTCAAGGCACTGTGAGGTTAACAGGGGAGAGGCAAATGTTTTCTATACAGACTTTTCAGATGAACTGTCAAGATGTACTGTAAATTTTGGAAAGGAACATTGACAATTTAAAAAAATTATTTTCTAGTAAACTGTAAACAGCTGGATCTTATTTTTGATAAATCATGTACTGAAGTGCAGAGTCGCTCTTTAACATCAAAGTAAGAGCAACAAAGATATGATGATAGAGGATAAAATAAAACAAAACAAAAAAAAGCAGCAACTTCCTGCAGTAATCTTTGTCCCCCCCAATAACCCCCAGCCATGTTATTTGAACCAGTCAGCTGATCAAACCGTCCCATCCCAAAAACGTATTATCCTTCCTGGCCCATACTCCATTCCTGTCAGAGAGACTGACTGAAAGCTGCCTTGCAGGAGGACTGGCCTAAGTGTCTCAGTGCAGAGCAGACCCCAACCAGATGATCAAGCACCCCCCCATTCTCAACACTGCCAACACAAAATCCTCTCCCTCCTAAGCCTAGCTACACCAGCTTCCCATCCAGCACTCACTGCAGTCTCCCCTTCGCCTATCTTCCTGCAACTTTCAAATCCCCCATGCATCTGATGACCCCTTTAGGCCACTATTGGGGTTGCTGTGGGAGTTGGAAGGCAAAACTGCCCTCCCCAGGCTGTCAACAATTGGAGACTCAGGCTTGCTCTCAAATTCTGGTTGACCCAGTGCCTCTGGCTATCGAGGCAGCCTGTAAATAACCCATTTAAACATTATCAATTTACATTTAAAAGAATTAAAGTAATGAGCAATAACAGAACACTCTGCATACCTGCAAGCATAGTTCTACTGTTATCATTCCGTTCACATTCACACTGTGGCAAAGTGAGGTTTAGTCTTTGGGTCTGCCACTCAGTGGTGCAGCCGTTAAAATGGGAAAAGGAAAGGAGCCTGAAATGATGGAAAAAAACCTTTTAAGGGTAGATATGAAAGGAGCCAGATTCTGATGGAAGGTGTTTACCGTCAGGTGGACACAGAACTTAGGGCAAAGGAATGTCGGTGAGGCACTATGGGAGACTGCAATCTGGGTGGTTGGGACTTCAATAGAGCCGCAGTTGTGGGTGGACAGGAAAGTGGGGCCCCAACTGAGGTCCACCTCCTTAAGTGCAGGTTGGGGGATGTTTAGATTTATTTAAAGGGGGGGTGCGGGGACGAAGCCCCCCTGCAATGGGGCCAACATGCAGTTCGACCAGCAAGGTGCACAATGCAATTGCCGGGCGTGCATCTTGCTGTTGCTTGTTTTCCTGTGCACTGATTGCCTTTGTCCAGTTTGTTTTCACCCTATTGTGGGTATCCCTATGTGAGGGGCAACAACTCCACACTATGGCATGCAGCGCTTCACTCCCCCCAACCCTGCTGTAAGCAGAGACCATGTGATAGACTGAGGTCATGGTGGTCACTGCTTCCCAGCTGCCAGCAGTTCAGTGGTACCCCACCTACCCCCAAACCCATGGCTGTGGTTTGTCTAGATTGTTACATAGAAGTGATGGAGAGGCCCATTACAATGTTTTATTGTCCTGGGCAATCCCACCACCACACAGAAAAATACAGACAGTTGGTCAGCTAGTCACTACATCAGTGCATGAATACATCATGAAATATCAGTATCTCTGATGGTGACTGCAGCTGCTAGGAGAGGGGAAGGCTGAAAATGCAGAGGCATCAGACATCCCCAGCAGCACAGCACTACAAGGCAACTGGGAGGGTTGGCGAGCCCCTGTAGATACTCAGGACTCCATGTTTGGTCCTGAAAAAAAAAGTAAATGCCCAAAAAGTCCCCAGGTAGCCTAAGGTAAGTCCTTAAGTCATCCACCCTTTTCCCAAAGCAATCATTTCTCACCCTCTCGCCCTCCACAGCAATCTTTTTTTTTGTTGTTAAATAGGTTTGGTTCCCTGGCACTGCATGCCAAAAGTCAAGGATACCTCCAACCCACCTAAACCCCTATAGTTTTGTGACGATATGTCAATGGTGGGTCCCTCCTCCTGACCTCTGATTCATAATTTTAAGGAGGGAGCAAGTGTATAAATCCTGGCTACCTTAAGTCTTCACCTCCCACAGTGCAGCTGCTCCATTAAAGTTCAAAGACCCTCATGACAACGGTACATTTGTGGTCCAATCTGCCTTGAATTAAAGTATTTGAATTTTTGCAACTTGGCATTTTCAGTAGGTTACTACATCATGCTGTTCTGCACATCTATTCTTCCTTTCTTTTGTGTACAGCTATCTCTCCCATGGTCACCTGCTCCATTAAGGCACAATAGTAGTAACATGGAGCACCTGACAGGGCAGGGCGGAGTAGTCTGCACACTGATGACACTGTGAGGAAGACTATACCCCTCTTCCAGATTCTGCACATGCTTCTGTCACATTATAGCTTCTAGTACCTTAAAGAGGTTAGCAAGCTGTGAGACACAGCAGTCAAGTTAGCCAGAAGGTGATTTCCCTAAATCTGAACACCACTGAAATATAACTGGGGTACTGAAGAGTCAGGGTTACTTGGAGACACTCTTTTTTTAATACAGCTTTTTCCCCCCTCTGGTGTTGCACGCCCAGTCCTCTAGCTTTAGGGCTAACCCCCAGTGGTGGGATTGACCCTGTCTGCTATTAGTCCCACCTGTCACTCCACAGTGGCTGGCATAAAAACAGTTGTGGGTGCCGTGGGGGGGGCACTCTGAATGTGCATTCAGAAACTCAGTTACAGTAGCTCATCTAACTGAGTGTCTAGGTGCTAGGCTGCTTTTATGCACTCAAAGGGACAGCAGTCTCGGCTTCACCGCACAATGTGCACAATGTAAAATATTAAGTCTTAGGCATCACAATTCCATTGGCAAAATCAACTTTATTAGAAGCAAAACAATTTACAACCACCCACAGGTATGGTAAGACACCTCAACCAGTTTGCAGGACTGCATCATCAGGAGGGTGATGAGGCAGTAGTCTTGTGAAACCAGAAGTGAGGTGTCTTACCTGAGTTGTGGGCAGTTGTGAATTGTTCTGCACCATATAAAGTAGATTTTGCACACAGAATTGTGGTACTTTTCTGCACTGCTGATCACCAGGATGCATCTAGAATTTTTTTCAAGGGGGCAACTCTTTCTCAAAATGTAAAATACTGCAATTTAAAACTAAGATTAAACAGATTTTTGCTGGACTAATGAGGCCAAGGGTACTATTTGTATACATAGCTGGATCTACTGGTACTGACCATCCCTATATATTTGCTTTCCAGTACCCGCACCTCATTTTGCAGCCTGTTCTCTCAAGGTCTGTCCCAGCCTACAGACCACTGCTGGAACCCTCAGTCTTTTTTCTTTCTAATGCCACCAACACATCCTCTCTCCTCTGCATTCCCTGAAAAGTATATCATCCCTGAGTCACCATCGCCACCCTCCAACACTGTCCTACTACTATTTAAACAATTATTACTGCAAACTGTATGGAAAGATATTTGTTTTATGCAATTCTCTACTGTGAAAAGTTTTGCAAATTACAGCAGAGACCATTCTGGTATTCTTGGAAAAGAAAGCAGGGGATTGCAATACTAAACATTTGAAAGACAAACGTGTTTTGAATCATGAAAGGAAACTGTCAATATGTAGAAACAATAATCTCTGTGAATTTACCTGGAGCTGTGTGAAAATGCACGCAGTTTATTCCTGAGTCTGAAGCAGTTCACTGCAATGTAACACTGCATGACCGGAAATTCAGTCATCTGCCTTTGAGTTAGAGTTGCCCCGGGCCCTAGTGCCAGTCATATCATCAACTGACAGCAGAATAAAATTAGAAACTGGTGATCATATATTGTGTTTTTAAAAACTCTACAGAACTATTTCTTCAGTGCCCCTGCAGGAAGGGGAAGGAGAGGGGGTTGTGAGGTCCACATAGAGGAAGGCAGTGGAAAACCAATGCTATGGATATGACTGCAGCACTGTGCAAATACACACAATAGCTGTCTTGCAAGTCCCTCTTGTAATCTACTTCATAGCAAAAAGACAGCATGGCTTTGCCATGCAGCCTTAAAAAGGGGACAGAGTGGATCTGGGTATGTGTAGGCCCCTAAGCTTTTTGGATATTTTCTTGAAAATGTTTTCCAAGGTCATGCTAGGCAGGAACAGATAGATAAGCCTGGGAATCTTTCCGAAATTAAGGCTGGTATTAGGATACAGTGGGGAGAAATACTGTTGATAATTGCTTCATATTTCAATATCTCTTAGAGAAATACATCTATTTAAGGAAATTATATGTGGCGTACATAGATCACAGTTCCGCTTTTGACTGAGATCTCTTATGGCAACTAGCTAGAGTAGGCTATAGATTTTCCCTAATTAGTGTTATTAGGATTCATATTTGGGGACATGGGCTAGGTCCATACGGGACCAGGGAGCAGCATTCCAGCACATTCCCTTAGAATAGGGATGTGAGGCAGAGCTGTGTCCTGGCCCCTGCTGTTGTATATTTATATTAACAGACTACTGGTAGTTTATGTGCCGACTTCTTGAATGACAATGGCATTGAAACAAAGACATTTTTATCTGTATGCTCATTTTTAAATATTGTTTCCAATGCTGTTATTGTTCTGTCTTTCCTGGACTTCGGAAGCTTTTGATTTACTGTACACACTGATGCCAAGTACCTGGATGATCCTTGCTTTAAGTCTGCAAACATTGGTCTATGCTGATGACCTGGACATACAGTATTCTTCTGAATTTCTGTGATCTTCAGAGGAAATTAGATACATTACAAAAGTAATCAGAAAACTTAAAATTATATATAACCACCCCCCCCCCCAAAAAAAGTCAAGTTATGGTCTTTGGCTCCAGTAAGACCTCTTAAAATTGAGAATGTGGAATTAAACTCTAGGTACAGTTCATGATTGTGCGTATCCGGGTGTAACCTTTTCATCAAATAGGATGGAGTTGAATAAAACAATATCAGGTCTGAAAAAAAAAATAATTATAGGTTTGGTGAGTCTTCTTTCATTGCTGCATTGCAGGCATTAAATGTCAGATATAATGCACAGGTCTTGTGTGGAGCTGAGGTTTAGGCAGGTAAATTAAACCATACCTTGGATAGGCCAGTGGCTCGGTTTTACCGCTCCCTACTAGATGTACCAAAAACAGTTCCAGCTATTTATTTGAGGGGCCAGACTAGGCAGTGCTAGTATACTAACTCTATCATTAGAAAAATTAACTGTCAAATAATTTTGACAAGGATGTCAAGTGATAGGTTGCTGAGACGATGCCTGTCAGAGAAATTATTAGAAATTATTTAGGGAAAAATAGTTTTCTACACTCTTCCTGGCTCATGCATCTTAAAGAAATGTTACAAAGCTTTGATCCATCTACCCTCTGGAAATACAATTAGAAGAATATCCTGATTAGTGTAAAATATAAACAAATATGTTGAGAGAAAATATTCATTTCACAGGCCTGTCAGGATTTAGAACTGATAAGTGAATCCCACTCTTCTCCTTGGTTGAGTTCTAGTGACAACAGACACAAATTCATATGTTACCTCTCTGTGTTGCCTGATTCTGTTAAAAGGAAATTATTTATGAATTATATTGTCTGAATAATTTCCAAAGTCTTGTTGAATCCTTTCCAAACAAAGTCTTGTTAGCGTGTTATACAAAATCAAACAAGCCCATCAGATAAAGAATGCAGCTAGAGAACTGGAGGGAAAGATAGATAGTTTGCTTCCTATAGTAACTGAGTACCCCTTGTATCAGGAGATGAAAAATTTCTGGCTAGGTGCTGTCCTACAGTTTAGTGATTTAAGTTAAAGAGATAGGGCCAGATATTCAAAGCATTGCACTGGGTGCAAATCTGTTGTGCTGGACAAGTGCCAACGGTGCACCTGACTGCAATATTCAGAAGGACATTTAGCACCAGTGGTAGGTAGCACTGATGCTAAATCATAATGTATGCAGGGGAGGGATTGAGGGGAGGGGCCATACATGCTGGTGCACCTGCATAGTCAAAGGAGTAGCACCGCGCTAAAGGTGGTAGCGCAACCTGTAGCGTGGAGCACATTACCGCCTGCATTTTGGTGGGCCAAGCAGTGGGAGGTAGAGTTCTTGGTCCCCACCGCATGCACACAGCACACTGTACACCCCCCATCCCTAATACTCTGTCGCAGTATAGTACCATCCTTGGTAGTCCAGTGTCCCCCCCAGCTCCGTACGTAGCTGATGGTTATACAGCCGACACATCCTGGTAGCCTACTGTCCCCTTCCTCCTAGCCCCAATTGTGTATGTACATGCTGTCCCCAACACAACCCTGGTAGTCTAGTCGCCCCCCACTTGGCAGTGCTGACCGCCTGCACCCGCCATCCCCACTGGGCAGATGGCTCAGCCCTCCGTCTCATCTGGCGCCAGCCACCGACTGATTCGCCTGATGCATTCTGCAATGACTGAGCGCACTATTGCTCATTCATTGCAGTACGTGATCAGGCATAACACAGTCTGTGGCTGGCCGTGGTGGTGAGAGGAGGGCTGAGCCAGTCTCCGGCTAGGTTTGGGGATGGCGGGGATGCGGGTGGTTGGCACTGCTGGGTGGGGGGGTCACTAGACTACCAGGGATTGAAGCGCTTCAGGGTCGGGACCCATACTGTGGTGGGGGAACTGCTCAGTAATATAGCATTAGGACACTAAATGGGAGTCTGGGACCATGCTGGGGGGGGCACCAGACTACCAGGCAGTGTTACAGGCACAAATGGGAACAGGGATCATGATGGCAGAGAAGGACTGCCTGGCTCAGCCAGTCTGCCCAGTGCCCCATATAATGGGTCTGCTGCATAGCCTAGTTACCCTACAGCCGACGTCCTCCCGCACTTACCAGGTGTGCCTTATTTATTTATTTATTTATTTATTTGTATTTCGGATGACACCTTTGAGCCAAGGGCTCTTTACAAAGGTTCCAAGTCAAGACAATAAGGTACAAAACATAACATGATCATTACAATGGAACTTACAAAAAAAAAATGTCTGCCCCAAGCATTCATGAGTCCCCCACTGTGTTCCACACATGCGTGCTGTGAGGCATCTTCTGGTGTGTGGTGTGTGTATGTGGAGAGCATCTTCCAGGGCACGTATGGCCACAGGACGGTGTGTGTGTGTGTGTGTGTGTGTGTGTGTGTGTGTGTGTGTGTGTATGTATGTATATCTATATCTATATCTATAAATATATATGTACAGTTTACAGTGATGCATGGGTGGGTTGTCTGCACTGCTTGTGCCTGCCAACACACATGTCCTGAAGCTTCCAGCCTGTACTTCCCTGCCAGCCAAGAGGTGGGGCTGTGTACATCATGCAGTAGCACTGGGCAAACTGCATGGTAATGTATGCTAAGCAGCACATAATGAGATGCAAACAAGCCTGTTTGCCCATAGATTACTTTAAGTAGGCTCATTTGCATGGGAGTTTTGAATATCACAAACTGTTGCCCTGGGCTATCCTGTTTGTACTGGGCTAATGTGTTAGCACTGTGCAGTCTGGTTAGCCTTTCATCAGCATAGCACAGTTCTGCAGTGTGTGGCTTGCTTGGTTGTTTGCACTTGATGTGACACATACAGTATCTGTGCAATCACACACAGTGTTCTCCACCTGTAACACTGGTTTGCTTCAGGGTCTACTGAGCTGCTGTTGCAGTTCACACTTCCCTATTGCTATATTCAGAGCTGTCTTGTTCCCAGGCTATTTTAACACTGCACTCATATCTCAGTTGCCGGCTTCCTTAGCTCACTATATTCAGCAGGTTTAGCACCAGTGCTAATCCTTTTGAACATAGCAGGCTTTTTGTTCTGGGCTGGTTTGCATGCCGGGCAGTGCTAATTTAGCCCCGGGCAAAGTTTTGAATATCTGGCCCATAGTCTCATGATATTATGGCCACTGAAGATCAGTGCAGTGTTGAAAGGATAGCAAATTTATTTGTGTCTTTATCAAAAATTAGATGACAAATTGTCATTCTCTTGCTAGTAGGTGCTAGCTGGGACACTTTTAAATGATGGTCGAGTGTATTTTATCTTTTATCAACTCTGTATTTATTTTAGTTGAGCATTTATAGGATGCATTCTTGTGTATGTTAGATACATGTTTTATAGCATGGTCTCATGACTGAACAAATAAATCTTAAAAGGGAGATACTGTTGATGGGGGACCTGAATATGCCAGATGTTAACTAGAGGACATGTACTGCAGCCACATCCAGGAGCAGGGTCATTCTCGATGCCCTGCAGGGGGCAGACCTTAGACAGCTAGTGCTGGAACCCACTCGGGAGGGAGCAATACTAGACCTGGTACTCTCAAATGGAGAGAAAATCACAAATTTAGAAGTCGGTAGACATCTGGGAATAAGCGACCACTGCACAGTGTGTTTCACATTGAGCACAACCATGGAGATAAGCCATACAAAAACAAGGATACTGGACTTTAGAAGGGCTGACTTTGCCAAAATGGGTGAACACCTGAAGAATGCACTAGCAAATGGCCAAATAGGAGGGGTGGAAGAACAATGGAGAATAATCAGAACTGCCATCATAGAGGCAACAAGTCTTTGTGTAAAACAAATAAAGAAAAAGCGGAGTAAAAACCACTATGGTTCTCAAAAGAGGTGGCAGGAAGGTTAAGGGAAAAAGGCTGCATTCAAAAGTATAAGGAATCACAGAAGGAGCACGACAGGAACTGTATCAATTAAAGCAGAAAGAAGTAGGAAAAGCAGTCAGAATAGCAAAGGCACAAACCGAGGAAAAAATAGCCAACTCGGTCAAAAAGGGGATAAAACCTTTATAGGTACATTAGGAGCATAGAAAGGTTAAGGGAGGGATAGTGAAGATTAATAAAGGAGAGGGGAGGTGGGCAGAGGGAGACGGTGAAAAGGCAGAGATACTGAATGAATACTTTTGCTCAGTATTCACAAAAGAAGATGAGGTGCAGTTACCTAAACCAGACAATAGAAGCACTCTGGGTAGGGAGGTTGACACCAGTCCATTCACAGAAGAAAGAGTACTAAAAGGACTCCTAAAACTCAAGGTGGACAAAGCAATGGGGCCTGACGGGATTCACCCCAGAATCCTAAAAGAACTAAGGGGGGACCTAGTGACACCACTGACCACACTTTTTAACAAATCATGGCAGGATGGGGTGGTACCTGAGGACTGGAGGAGGGCAGATGATTCCCTTTACAAAAGTGAGCAAGGCAGAAGCAGGAAACTACAGACCTGTAAGTTTGACCTCAGTGGTAGGGAAAATGATGGAATCACTTGAAAGAAAGAATTGTTGAGTACCTAGGGAGGACAGAAGTGCACAGGACCCAAAGCAGCATGGATTTACAGCAGGAAGGTCATGTCAGACTAATCTAATTGATTTCTTTGACTGGGTGACCAAAGTAATAGACCAGGGAGGGGCTGTGGATATGGCCTACTTAGACTTTTAGCAAGGCATTTGACACAGTCCCACACAAAAGATTAATAATCAAGTTAGCTAGCCTGGGAGTGGGTCCCAGGGTGGTAGCCTGGGTAGCAAACTGGCTGCACAACAGGACACAGAAGGTAATAGTGAATGGAACACATTCCAAAGAAAGGGGGTTACTAGTGGAGTACCTCAGGGCTCAGTACTGGGTCCAATCCTCTTTAACATCTTTATAAGTGACATTGCAGAGGGTCTGAGGAAGGTATGCCTCTTTGCAGATGACACAAAGATCTTTAACAGAGTTGATACACAAGAGGGGGTAGAAAAGATGAGAAGGGACTTGGCAAGGTTGGAGGAATGGTCAGACATATGGCAACTTAGATTCAGTGCAAAGAAGTGCAAAGTAATGCACCTGGGAAACAAAAACCAAGGAGAAGAGTACACAATAGCAGGGGAGGTACTAACAACAACACAAATGGAAAGGGACCTGGGGTAGTCATATCAGATGACCTAAAGGTGGGTAAGCAATGTGAAAAGTCGGTAAGGAGAGCCAGGGGGATACTGGGATGCATAGGAAGGGGCATCACAAGTAGAAAAATGGAAGTGGTTATCCCTCTATACAGACAGTTGGTGAGACCCCATCTGGAGTACTGTGTGCAGTTTTGAGACTTCATATACGCAAGGACATGGACAGGATGGAAGCAGTCCAGAGGAGGGCAACTAAAATGGTGCAGGGTCTACATCAGAAACCATATGAGGAGAGACTGAGAGAGCTTTTATTGTATCATTTATTTTATTGTATACCCTTGATGAAAGGAGGGACAGGGGGGACATGATAGAAACATTCAAGTACCTCAAGGGAATCAACAAAGTCCAGGAGGGTAGCATCTTTCAAAAAAAGAGATGTGTAAGAACAAGGGGGCACAGTTTAAAGATAGAGGGGGGACGGCTCAGGGGTAATGTGAGAAAATTCTTTTTTCATGGAGAGAGTGGTGGATACATGGAACAGCCTTCCTGAGGAGGTCGTTGGATCTAAAACAGTGGGGGAATTCAAACATGCATGGGACAGACACAAGGCAATTATAGTGGGAGATTGCAGGAAGCAGGCTGTTGGTTAACTAGAATCTGCAGCTTATCCAGTAGGTAGGGAAATGGGCAGACTGGGTGGGCCAAGTGGTCCTTATCTGCTGTCAAAGTCTATGTTTCTATAATGTTAATATTGCGGTCCTGGGGTATTGTCTTATACATGGTGGAGTGTGAATCTGTGTCGCAGTTCATTACGTGAAGCAGCATCATGGGCTGAAAGGCTGTAAAGGGTGCTTGCTCTGCTCTAGTTTTTTCCATGTTTAATCTTTCCTACAGGAAGCCAGAAACCCACAACTAATTGTTGTATGTGGCATCCATTTCCTTTCCCCACTGTGTACTGTAGGACTATTTTAAAACTCATGATTCTTAATTAAATCTGTGCTTCCTGAACAGTTTGTTTCTTCCTCAAACTAGCCTGCAACTCAAGAGGTGGCTCACTCATCTGACAGCAAAAGAGAACTTCACAATAAGAGAACGTCACAATATGAGACAAGAAGCTTCACAACAAGAGACCAAGAAGCTGAATTTTGGAAACTTGACAGCTTCGGTGTTCATGACGGATTCATTATACAGAATTACTAAGAAGCAGTTTGCTTCTTATTTATGTTTCTCCTGCCTCTCTGTCAGTCTCTCCCCCCAACTTATTTTCAAACTCTGCTTTGAGTAAATGTGCTGGTCTATTTGTTACTTGCCAGAGCAATCTGTTATCAATAGCAGGATAAAATGGGTTTCAGAAACGAATATGATTGAATTCTTTGACTGGGTCTCCAAAATAGTGGAGGGGGTGGCAGACATAGTCTGTCTAGATTTCAGCAAGGCTTTTGACTCTGTCCCCCATAGAAGATTGGTCAGTATGCTAGAGCACTCTGGGTAAGGGCACAAAATAGTCAAGTGGGTTCAAAACTGGCCCCACAATGGAACACAGAGGGTCATAGTCAATGGAACACTGTATAGGAAGGGAAGGGAAGGATGATCAGTGATGTGCCTCAAGGATCTATCCTTGGCCCAGTCCTCTTCAATATATTCATCAGCGACATTGCTGATGGCCTGCAGGATAAGGTATGCACGTTCACAGATGACACAAAGCTCTGCAACAGCGTAGATGCAGTTGAAGGAACAGCAGCAATGGAAGCAGATCTAAAGAGCCTTGAAGCATGGTCTAGGGACTGGCATTTGAAATTCAGTGCCAAAATGTGCAAGGTCGTGCACCTAGATAAAGGAAACCCAAGGAAAACGTACACACTCAATGGTGAACAATTAACAGAAACAAAACTCAAATGGGACCTCAGACTGTTTATTTTCAATGATTTAGAGGTGGGTAGACAATGTGAAAAGGCGGTGCAGAAAGCTAGTAGCATCATTTGATGTATTGACAGGGGCATTACAAGTAGGAAGCGAGAGGTCATACTCCCTCTATACAGGTTCTTGACTGGGCCACATCTTGAGTACTGTGAACAGTTCTGGAAGCCGCACCTAAAAAAGGACATAGCTAGCTTGGAGGCTGTACAGAGGAGAGCTACTAAAATGGTACAGGAACTGCACCAGGAGCAATATGAATCTAGAGTACAGCAACTGCAAATGTATTCCTAGCAAAGGAGAAACAGGGGCGCTATGATAGAAACCGTCAGATACATAAAGGGCATAAATAAGGTACAAGAAGAAAACCTCTTTTCACAAAATGAGACCACACAAATGAGGGGGCACAGTTTGTGACTAACAAGGGTAAGTTTAAAACCAACATTCTTAAGTTCTGTTTCACATATAGGGTGGTGGACCCTTGGAATAGCTTACCGCCAGAGGTTGTGGAGGCCAAACAATCACTGCTTTTAAGCTAGCATGGGGCAAGAACTGCAGTAATCTCAGAAGAACAGAATGGGGGGGTAGGCGTTCTGTGCAGACTAGATGGACCATATGGTCCCCTTCTGCCGACACGTTCTTATTTTCTGAAGTTGTCAAACCTGACATTCTGAGCAGCTGGGCCAGTGGTGCAGAGGGCTGAGGTGCTGTTACCTCACCAGCCACCGTGCCAGTAACCTGGATTCTTGAATGGAAAAGGGTTTGCCTTGGGGAGAGGATCGAGCATCCCAGGACTGCTCTCCTCTCCAGGGAAGGGGTGGCAAGTTATCTAAGCCTTTGACTGCCACTAGGTGGAGGCCCTGGGGTAGTGCAGGCTCCATGTGACTTCAAGTGACTTTAATGGGAGGGGCTACAGTTCTGCAGTGCATGTGCACCTCCGCATGCATGCACTGACGTGACTGCAGCCAGAGGAATGGGAAGAATGTGGAAAATGGAGCCAGGTAGGCTTAATGAATCCCCACTCATTCTACAATGACCCACAATGACACTCAGTACTCAGACACTGCTGGATCATGCACTGGAGATGGCCTTCCGTCCTCTGGCCCTGCCACAGGGGAATTAAGCCTTGGGATCGAGGAAGGTAGTAGCCGGTCATGGGGAGCAGGAATGGGGTTGAGCAGCTGCCTTCCTGACTCAGGGGAGTAAAAAGCATCATGGGAAAAAAACATGACTATGTGAGGGTTATCTTTATCCATGCCAGTATCTCAGCTGAATGACAAGGCTAAAGATCTGACAACCTCGTGACACTGAAATCAGTACTCTTTTGTTCAGATTTATTTTCATTTAAACATAGCAAAATAAGCACAAAGATAAACAACTACACCTACATAGTTCACACAATAAAACTATAAAATGTAAGCATTATGTGTTAGATTTCTGTTATTCTTTATACATCTTCATGACCCATTAACCATTTAGCTTTCTTTAATCATGGCTGAGAGAGTAGCAAAAAATTCCCATTTTTCTGACTTTACCACCATAAAAATTTGGCATCCTTTCTATTCTTTAATGACATGACTGGTAAGTGAGGCTGATGAATGTTGCTTACATCAGCAGTTAAATGAGTCCCTGGCTGAGCCATTTCTAATAGCCTTGGTGAATGACAAGTCTTTCACTCCCTCTATCTGAACTTTTCCTAAGGAACCACTCTGGCAACATTCGTCTGTGGCCCTATCAGGCCTTGAATGAAAACCTACTTACTGTGGCAGCTAAGTAAGAATTCAGGTAGGCTATTTCTGATAACTGTTAGTTAAGTTACACTCTAACCAGACCATACGAGCCTCAGCGGCATGTCAAAAACGACCGTTATCGACATTTCCTGAAGAGTCTCTCCCAGTGACATGCTTGTACCAAGGAGAATACAAAATGATTTCCTGTAGGTTTGCTGACATAATTTTGCTACCATAAAACAGATGCCTTAAAGGGACCATACAAAATGATGTGTTGCTGTTTTCAAACTTAAGCAACCTTTCTCTAGAAAATCACAGCCTTACTTCCTAAAGCCTTCCTCACAAAGTCAGTTGACTTTCATTTTTCCTCTTTGTAATTAAATTATTCCTGAGTGCCATTAACATGATTAATCATTCCACAAATTAACCAAATTAGCATTTCCAACCTACTGATATTAACACATTTTAATTAGAATTGTTTTTAGGTGTGTTTGTCAGTAACTGTCCTAGGAACTTCATTTTCCTGTGTAAATACATCTTTCTCACAGTCAATAAATTGGTTTACATTTAACCATAAACCTGCATTTTTTAATTAATTGCACATTTTAAATTCCTCATAAGCCACTCTTGAGTGTGCATTGCTGTGGGTTAGTAGCACTTATGACTCAGACTACATCCTAGGTGTGTCATTATTACACAAAACACAGCCTGTTTTGCCTTACTGCTTAAATAAAATCTTACAAATTAATTATTTTATGTATATATGTAACCCCCCTGCAAATGGGGGTTCCCAAAAGACTTCCAGGAGCTTGCTTGAATGCTCCATGCCTGAATGGTGTTTGGCGTTTAAGCCATTTATCAGTGAGTGTTTTTAGAGCCTCTGGTACTGTCTCTTTAAGAGCTGTCTGCTTGCAGACATAATTAGTTGTATGGGGGACTGTGTGCTTCTCTGCTTGAGTACCACTCTGCTGCTGCTAATTCACTCCATTTTGCAGTCACTAGGAGTGCAAAGGAACCTATCTGAAAGATGTAACTGTTTGCCAGAAATCATTTAGAGTAATAATGAAATTACAGTTTGTCTAACCTGCTTTCTTTGCAGTCAGAACTGTGTTTGCCTAGTTCTCATTCTAGTTTTGAACTGCTGAACTGGACCAATCAGTGTGGGTTAAGGTAGCTCTAAAATGGTGCCTTGGACGAATCAGAACTTGGACTCATAATCTGAGCCAGCCACAAGAGGATTGTATGGGCAGTGACTCTGGGAGATGTAGTTTAGACTTCTGCGCCTTTTTGACCAACAGGGCAGTCTATTGTGAGTGACAGCCAATCCAGCCAAGAACTGGGAGGAACTCAAAGGAAGTGCCCGTTTTGTCTGCTGGAGTTTCAGTTGAGCTCTGGCAGTGAAGAGGAAGGAGCCCTGTGCTTTTTTCTTGTGCAGTTTTAGTCGGGGAAACGGGTAAGGCCCAGAGTTCCGTCTGCAGCTTGTGTAACTGCTTGTTAGGACTGAATCGTCCTGTGAAGAGAATCAAAGGATATCTGAAGAGTAGAAACCAGGCTCACCGTGTAGAAGACTGGAGAAATTGCTGAATTGCACTTGGTCTGTCAGGAACTGAATCTGCTGTGTGTTCTCCCAGGTATTGTGCAGTAATTGCGATCGGGATAGAGAAGCAGCCTGCCTGGTATAGTACTTTCTTTTTACCATATAAATGTGTGAGGAGGCTTGTGTAGCTCAAGTGAATCCTGCTGCCATTAAAGGACTTTTGCCTGTTACTGTTTACCATATAAATGTGTGAGGAGACTTGTGTAGCTCAAGTGAATCCTGCTGCCATTAAAGGACTTTGCCTGTTACTGTTTACCATATAAATGTGTGAGAGGCTTGTGTAGCTCAAGTGAATCCTGCTGCCATTAAAGGACTTTTGCCTGTTGCAGTTTGCCATATAAATGTGTGAGGAGTCTCGTGGAGCTCAAGAGTAGCCCTGCTGACATTGAAGGACCCTATCTTGTTTGGAGGTCATGAGTACTAATTCAGGGTTGCTCCTGTTGAATTGCCACATTGAATCCAAATGGAATTACTGTACTGCTGACTGTTTAACTAATTTTTCTTTCTCTGTGTGAAAGGGCCCTCACCAGCTGCCACGGTTTGACTAGCCACTAGGCTTGGGGTACCCAGGGACAGTAACTGGTAGGGATAGGCCTGTGCACAGAGCCATAGGTAGATGAGTAAAGTGATAAGCTAATTAACCTGATTCCCCTGTCCTTGTTATATCCCTAAATAAATCAGAGCTGCTTGTTTCAGCAAAGTTATACTGCCTGAGGTATTTGTTCATGTTAAAGTATTGTACTGTGATTGTTGCACTGTATCTTATTTTACAGGAGGTCCCAGTGCCTGAACCAGTCCTGGGGTAAGTGTATACTGTGAAGGTAATTCTGATATACTGTGTGGGCACTAGTGGGAAGAAAGGGGTTGCAGTGTCCCAGAGGGCTGTGACCAAGTTAGTTTAACTATTGCAAACCCTGACCTCTGGGTGGAGGCACCCGCCATCGGATCCAGGCCCCTCAACCTGTTAGTGGCAAATCAGGCAGGGGTAGTAGCCCCTGGGATAGCGCCATTTAGGGTTACATATAGATGAGGGAAAGCTGTGTTTTCTGTATGTTCTTATGTACAGTTACAACCATACATATCAATGCATATCATAAATCATAGAATCTTTTCTAACCAATCAGGACAACTAACACTCCAAAATTATACCTTCTGCTAGGAGACACCTTCATTGTTATCAGCTTCTAAATTCTAAGCTTCATATTTTAGGTGGAATACAAAGTTTTTCTTATCAGGGGTGTCTTGATTTTGTGTGACCTGGGTTATACTCATATGCATGGTTGCCAGTTCTCAGACTGTATAATGTAAGTACTGCTGTTTGGGTAAGGGGAATCTAAATAATTAAGAGAATACATTTTTTAACCAGTAAATGACACAGAAACCTATACTGCTGTGCCACTGATGCAGAACAGGCAAGTAAAGTGTGTTTGACTTTGAATTTCACATGGTAGCTCCATTTGAGAATGGGGGATTGAAGAGATAGTTCATATTATGTTGTTTTTATATGTAGAAAATGTCAGATTTATAACTCCACACTGGTGTTTTGGGTTTTCTCCTACTGCAGATATCCCGGTTGCTCTTGGCACATTTCATAGGAATCAAATGCTACTGGTTTTACATGCTATTGGGGTAAAATGTCAGTGTAACATTATTAAGCAATTGTTTTTAACAGAGTGCACAGTTCAGTTGGGTATAAAATTTCAACTTTAAAGTGAATAGAGCTTTCAGAGAAGGAGAGGACCACTTTTTAATTGTAAAGAATCAGCATATAATATAGGCTTCTGCTTGAACATGGAGTAATGGAAGTAGATCAGTAAATTCCAATAAAAAAGATGTTCATTTTCAAACCTGCCTGTTTTCATGACACTGCTCTTCAGCACCTAATTTGTCATAAAAGATTTCACAAGTTAGAAACCTGATATGTGTATTGAAAAACTTATGTGTTCGAGACAACTTGTTGATAAGCTGTCTTTGTTCTGTACTGTAGTAAGTGGTTGTAGTGCCTTAGCCGGTAGGGGCCCATTATTGTAACTACTTATAGATTTCAGTGCTTATACCTTTCTCTATTTGGTTCTAGTTTGAGCTCACTTTTGTCAGCTTTAAGTTAACCTGTTCAAATAAAAGTTTGCCAGCTACTGTACATTTGATACTTTTAGTAGGCTAGCAAGTAGTTTAGGTATACAAAGTATTTCAGACATTTAAACACTCATTATAGTGTACTGTACTAGGGAGGGGAAGCAAACGTTGCAGTGTGTAATAGTGCCATGAAGGATTACATAAAGATTAAGACATGGAAATCAGCTGTTCTAAAAATACGGAGATCATCTCCTTTTCTACATTGATGCCAGCAGTAAAAGCTGTCTTCTGCCACATTTGTTGGAGTCCGTAGTTTTATTTATTTATTTAACAAATTGAAAGACCTTTGAGCCAAGGGCTGTTTTACAGAGGTTCAATGTCAAGTCACAAGAGTAAGCAACTACAATGGTTTCTTTAAGTAGTACAACATGAGGAAAGTAATTACATAAAGAAAAGAACAGTATGGCAAGATAAATATTGTGTGAAGTGCAGCCAGTGGCCTTGTCTGAAGAGGGGTTGAAAGGGCTTACAAGGAGAGAAAGTACAGGGGTGAATTGGAGGTAGAAGGAGGAGATTCCACAATGAAACTTGAGCAAGAAAGACCCACGAGGCGGTGGTAGAGGGAGCGAACAAGGCCAGGAAACAGAGCGGGGGGGGGGAAATGGGAGTGGAGGGGAGGGTAAGGAAGGGGGGATGAGGTAGGATGAAAAAGAGGGCAGGAATGGGAAAGAGATAAGGGAGGAAGTGCTGTGAGTGGAATAGCACAGCAGCTGCATAGGGCTATACAGGAGCAATTGGTAAAAGAGGGAGGTCCCATGCATTTAGCTGTCAGCAGAGATTAGGTATACTAGTCACAAGATGCTCTGAAACTAGAAATTGATGCAGCTCTGCTTAAAAGGTCCCAAGGTTGCAGTTGTGCAATCTCAGGAGGAAGGAATTAAATAAATTAGCAGCTCTAACCGCAATGGAATGCTGTTGGAGGCGAGGTTCAAGTGAGGACATTAAAGTTTGGCTCACAGAACTTTGAGTGCTCGAGTGCCCTGGAAGGGACTGAAAAGCGAAGGAACCTGGTGGTAGGCGACCAAGATCTGCCTTCTTAGCCAAAAGGCAGGCTTGATATTCAATGCGAGCGTGGAGGTGAAGCCAGTCTGCTTGTTCATAAAGGTCACGAGTGTGAGTACGATATGCTACCAGTTAGTAGACGGCATGCCTTATTCAGAGCTGTGGTGAGCCGATGCAGGTTTGTGTCTGCAGTGGAACCATAAATGACTAATCCATAGTCAATGGTAGACACAACTGAACTTTGGATAGTCAATCTGAGGGCTTCGGTAGTAAGGCAGTGTTTATGCCTGAGTGGAAGGCCTAGGCGAATGTTAACTACCTTGGCAACATTCTCAACATGGTTGGAGTAGGAGAGCATACTATCCAGAGTAACTCCTAGGTATTTAAAAGATTGAGTCTGATCAAGGATAACACCGGCACTGTTTTTAATCACCAATTGTTTGGCTTTGTGCTTGCTGTGGGTACCATGGAAGAGCATGACCTTAGTTTTTTTGCAGTTAGGCACCAACTTATGAGAGATGAACCAGGACTCCGCTTCAGTAAAACTTTTCTGAAGTTGGGCTTGGAGGAAGGTAGGGTCAGCAATCTTTGAGAAAATGACCACATCATCTGCATAGAGGAGTACTGGTTTGGAACAAGATGCCTGAATATTTTTAAGGAAGGTGCTAAATAGAAGGGGTCCCCGTAACGATCCTTGAGGAATCCCAGAGCAGACAAGCAGTTTAGCAGAAAGGGCAGACCCTATTCTCACCTGCTGTGTGCAGTTTGCTAGATAGCTGGTGAATCACTTAAGGGCCTCTGAAAATATACCAAGCCCAGCAAGTTGATGTATCAGCAAATGGTGACTGACCATGTCAAATGCTTTAGACAGGTCAATAAAGGTTGCACCAACAAGTTGACCCTGATCAAGGGTACGGTGAATGAAACCTGTGAATTCCAGTCGGGCTGTAGATGTGCTGTGCCCTTTCCGAAAACCATGTTGTTGGACACATTGTAGGTTGTATTTTTCCAGGTACTCCACAAACTGGTCAGCAACAATCCTTTCAAGTGCTTTGGACAGCGAGGGAAGAATAGATATTGGCCTATAATTCCCAGGTAGTGATCTGTCCCCACTCTTAAAAATTGGTGTAACCAGAGCAGAATTCCAGATCTCAGGGAATTGTGAAAGTATAAGGGAGCAATTGAGAAGCTTGGTAAGGGGGGATAGGACTTCATCTAGAGTTAGGGTAAGAAGTTTTAGGTCAAGGGAATCAGTGCTTGTCCTAGTTCCTCCTAGGACTTTATGTAGTTAGGTCTTGGTCTCGCTTTCTAAGATAGTTTTGAAGTAGAAACATGGGTGGGTAGTTTTCCATAACATTGTACTTTCAATAACAGTAACGTACATTAAATAGGTACGGAATAGGGCGATGCAGGGGCTGAATATTATTTTCTGAAAACCATGAGTAATGGTCTGTCTGAATATTCAGAAATGAATAACAAATAGCCCACTGTTTGAGTGGTATTCATATTTGGCTGGAGTGTTAAAAAAAATAATGATTTTCCTCCTTTCTAGGTTGCCAGGGCAGGTCCCCTGCCGCCCCTAGTTCCCTTAACAGTAACCTCCCGAACACACACACACCTTAACTCTGTGTCTGTCTGCTTATTATTAAAAAAATTATAATTATTGCCAGCAACATGGGAGCTGACAGTGACCTTTCTCCTCGATTGAGCCCCCACTCCCCAAAGCAGTATATTACTTCTGAAATGGCCCCACTTGTCCCGACTGATGCAGGGCTTGTAGTCATGCTTTCAATTCCTGGCTAGCTCAGTTAGACATCCCTCCCGTAGCATAGACCCCTTAGACTTCTGCCACCCAGTCCATACCACAGCCAATCAATGACATTATAAAAGGAACGAGCCAGACAGTGCATGAGCTAATATAACGCCCATTTGCACTTTAAAAACTATTCAATACATCCCTCTCTACCACCCCCACCCCACCCTGGCAGCGCCCTAGTCCCCCACCACAGCACATGATTCTCATTTCGAGAATGAAAGCACTTGCATGCTTGCATAGTAAAACCTGCTTGTCAGATGCTCAGCTGTTTTACTATTCAAGTAATAGTACTTTATTCAAGGAATGTAATACCCAACTAAATTTCAATACCAATCACCTTCTCATAATAGGGTGGGTGCTGCGTTGGGAGATAGGATGCTGTGGAGGGAGGAAGGTGAGATCGGACTGTTGATAGAGGGTGGCGGGATTAGGGTTACAGTTTACTGAGTTTTGGGTGGGAGGAGGGTGGGGCTGTTTTCCTTTGTTTCTTTTGTAAGGTTGCCCAAATACAGACTACTCTAATAACCAAATTGTTGGCTGCTGAATACCAAATAGTTGGGAAAAGGTAGTTGCATACCTCTAGTAAGGAGTACCATATTCCTGAGTGTGGGTTAAACTGTGTTAACCTGTCCCCTTATGGGTACTTTGGCTTTTAACCACTTGAGGAGGCATGTTAGCATAGTTCAATCCACAACACAGTGTGTTATACAGTTAATAAATTGTTGTTTTTTTTGTTTTGGTTTGCTGAAAAATATAGACTATGGTTTGCTTTCTCTGTGAGTGTGTTGTGCCTCACCATGTAACCAATTGACCACTTAGGAAGCAGGATTGTCCAGATCTGGTTTTATAACAGTATATACCATACCTGAAAACTGTAAGATAGGCTTCTTATCACACAGATGGTGACATGATCTTATATCTTATTTATGGTTTTGCCACTTCTGAGTTACCAAATAGTTTCATCCCTTTAAAAAAAAACAATTTTCTTGGCTCACCAACATACATTATATATTTAAACTATGTATTGTGTATTTATATATGTCCACATCTTGACCCTGTCAATACTGAATAGTGGAAAACAATTTTCGTATTATGCTGCTGTTATCTGTAGGTACCTGCCCCACAACTGTTAGTATACTGAAAATATTTTCAGAATAACCTGGGACCTGAGGGTGCTGGTGGATGTCAAGATGAACAACGTAGAGCTTGTAGGAGGGCAGTGGCAAAGGCCAACAGGATGCTTGGATGCATCGCTAGGGGGCTCACCTCCAGAAGGAGGGAAGTGATACTCCCACTGTATAACTGCTTGGTGAGGCCACACCTCGAGTACTGCTTGCAGTTTTGGAGGCCACATTTAAAGAAGGACATTGAACTCCTGGAGAGGGTCCAGAGGAGGGCAACCAAAATGATTTGGGGCTTTGGGGATAGGACCTATGGGGAGAGGCTCAAAGAGCTAAATATGTGCATATTGGAAGAGAGAAGGGACTGCGGGACATGATAGAGGACCTCAGGTACATGAAGGGGATAAATAGGGAAGGAGCAGTCAGGGTGCTCCAAAGGTAGAGGGAGGCAACTAGAGGGCGGGTGGAAGCTGGGGGGGTGATTTAGGGGAGAAAGGAGGAGGTGCTACTTCACTGGAGAGGTGGTAAAGCCATGGAATCGCTGCCCAGGAGGCTGGTGGAGGCAGAAATGGTGGGGGGGTTCAAGACAGGTACAGGGGAAGAGTTCTGGAAGCAAAACCAGTGCAGCGAGAATATCTGGGACTGGGAAGGGAGAAGCCAGAGAGGGAGGGGGGGCAGCAAGGTCAGCTCCCAGGGTGGGGGCTGACCAAACGAGCAGACACGAAAGACTGTTAGGCCTACTCTTCTGGCATTTTAGTATGTTAATGTAAATTTAAACCTAGCAACAACTTGTCAAGAAAATTTGTGTTACCTTGGTTGTCTAGCCTTGATTTAAAAAAAAACTATATACTATAGCAATGCATTGCATTATTGAAATTTATCAGAGTCTGACAGCATGATTTCTAATAAGGGCACTTTTTCCAGTATGAAGGGCAGTACCAGTACAATATAAAACTGAAATTGTAATGGATCCGTCATTTTAGCATTATCTGAATCTCTATATGTGTCATGCACAGGTCCACAAACAGTAGCTGGTGCACCAAAATTGGCCTATAATGGCATGTTTTTTCATAAATGCTATACATTGTAGGATGGGGGGGGCTGGTGTATCTGTCATGTTTAAAAAAACTCTGTTGGAGAGGATAAGGACTATACTGTGGGTTCAGATCTTATTTGCACCCCTGTCTTGGGTCAGGAAGAGATCATTCACCATTCAGATCTTAGCAATCTCTGTATTGTGGTTAGCGCTGCAGCTAAGTTTTATTTCATCAATGAAGTTAGTGCAAATTCACGAAAATTCACATTTTGTGAATTTTGCAAATTTTCTAGCAGCTGCAACAACTTCACCACATAGATTACCATAAAAAAATGCAAAATGTAATAAAAAAAATCTCTCACACCCTGGTGCTGTAATACCATCCCTCCCACCTCCTAAAAACTTTGTAGTCATAAATACCCTCCTCTCATCTTTTGCTGGCAAACTCTTTCCTCCTTCTTCCCATCCCTGGCAAATTTCAACTAAAAGTATTATTATCACATAAATTCAATATACCCTTTCGCCCACCTGCGCTCCAAACACATTCTCCCAACCCCCACCCAATTCTCACCACCAGGTTTGTTAGTCATAACAGGCCCACCCAGTCCCCATCTGGCACCCATCACCATCCATCACCCACCAGGACCTAGAGAAAAAGCTACCTTTAATAAAGACAGTGGGCCCTTAGTGCAGAACATTTGTTCTGTTCACTGTCCATCTCACTAATGGTGCTGGCATTCAAATAAATGTTGAAGTATTTGTTCCTAGTAAAATCAGAATGGCTGAAATTTCAGCAAATCAGGTTTTATTAGGAGCAGACTACATCGGCATTTATTTATGTGGAGCCCATTACTGAGATGGGAACCGAACAGAGCAGACGCACTGTATCATGGGCCTGGGTGGGTGGCAGACCTCATGCATACAGTCAGTCTCTATATCACAGCCCCACAGTTACGACAGACAACAATCAGTGATAAATACAAAGATCACGGTCAGTGTGTTGGTAGAGGGAAGACTTCCCTGTGTGCATGTTGGAGATGTGGCTGGGTTCAGTTGCTGTATGTCAGGGGTTGTAGGTTTCTTGAAGAGTTGTTGTGTGTCGAGGTACTTGGGATTTTATTGGGTTC
This sequence comes from Neoceratodus forsteri, assembly GCA_016271365.2. Taxonomy (NCBI): domain Eukaryota; kingdom Metazoa; phylum Chordata; order Ceratodontiformes; family Ceratodontidae; genus Neoceratodus; species Neoceratodus forsteri. The sequence continues at coordinate 46,221,426 of JADMNL010000024.1, read as the reverse complement.
AGTAACCGCCCTTTTCATTGTGGCTGTTTGTTAGCGCTGCTTTGTGCTCTTGGTTGGCATGTTGTGTGGTGGAAGCTGCTAATGGTTGCAGCTCCCACAAGAGCCACCATTCCAGGTCTTGCAGACACCTGTGGCTCGGTGCTTATCTCTATTTTCAGCACCACGACAAACCATGCTAACTGCGGTTCCATGTCATAATAGCGACCACAAAACAGCGATCGTTATTATGGCAAGTGTATATCGCCGAAAAGCAAATCAGTGGTATACACACTACGACGACCCGACTTCCGGAACTAAATAAAGTTTTTGTGGGGGGAGGGCTTTGCCCCTCACACCGCCCTGAATTAAGATTCTCAACTTCAGTGGGGTGCATGTTGGGGAAGGGGTGCATGTTGGGGATAGGGGCAAAACCCATACTTGGCAAAAAATGAAGTTTGCGGCAAAATGTAACCTGCTCCCAGACTCAAACCCAGTACCTGCACTGCCAGAGCTAGCCTCCCATACCACCACGCCACATGGCTAGCTCGGCAGCAGCAGGTACACCAGTACCTGACAACTCCTTCCCCTTCCCTGTCCCTCCCCTTCCTCTTGCTATTCCTCCCTTCCATTTGCCCTTAACCCTAGTCACTTTTGCATGCCCTCACTATTCTACAGGTTGCCCAGAACAAAAGCACCCAAAATGAGTTGCTATAATTCTAGTCGCTCATTTTGGGTCGCTCATATGATGTGGTACCATAACTGCTTCTCTGCAGGGGGACTTGGTGAAAGCTAGACCTGATCTGGAATTGGAATGTGCCCAGAACTGGAATGATTCCAGTATAATGTTGATATTAGGTGGAATGCCCACTGTGACACATGAGAGTGTCACCCCTGACCTGCCAGAATACGGAATGTAACTTACCAGAATTGTCAGAATGCCCACCCGAAGCCACCAGATTGCCTGCCCTAACCTGCTAGAATCACAAGAATACCTGTGCAACATACCAGAACTGGCAGAATGCCTCACTGGAATGCCTGCTATGACCCATTGGGAGCACTATAATGGCACTGCTGGAATGTTCAGGTGGACATTGTGGTGGCTCCGGGTGGGTCAGGGAGGGTATTCAGGGTTTTATTTAACTCCAAAAATTGATTAGCGTTTTGTTCATAAAAGTGCTAAAACATTGTGAAAATGCATAGCACTTGCTTCACTGTATTTAACAAATGTAACACTTCTAGAAATCCTGTATACTTTTTGTACAGTTAGTATTGTCCCAAGAAAAAAAACTTAAAATCAATTTAAAACCCTGGCCTTCCAGTTTGCTAACATTCCAAAAGTCCCACCAAGTTGAGATGGGCATTCTGGTGTTTCCAAGTCAAAAAGGACATTTTGGCAGGTCACAGTGAGCATTCCAGCAGTCTTGGTGGGACAAGAGGAAGTTTGTTGATTCCTGTAGGTCAGAGCAGGCATTCAGGTGGTTCATTTGGGACATGGAACCATTCCAGTGATTTGTGCAGGTCAGTGCAGGCATTCCATTTATTCCTGCTGGTGGGGGTGAACATTACAGTGGTCTTGGTTTGCCGAACAAGCATTCTGGCAGATTGGGTGAGCATTCTTAATGCTGCAGATAGGAAAACCAGAACTGTTTAGATTCCAGGCACAATCCAGTTCTGTATCATTTCTGTTTTTTACCCATACGTCACTCTAGGCTGTGTGATTAGGTGCTGTTTGTGAGACTGTGTGAGGCACTTTGTGATACTTCAGCAGTTTCATAGCTGTGGAGTTTTGCTTTTACATATTTTGTTTCATCTATGTGTGAGAAGACCCAGCAGTGTGGTGACCTTGTGCTGGATGCTGAGACACCGGATGAGATCAAGAGTTCATCAGCAGGAAAGAATAATTGTGGGCAGCATTTATCTTTCAGATCTAGTCTGCAGCATGAAAGGTCAAGGGCCACATACAATCTTGAAAAATAAAACCACCAGTCTTGGAATGGGGTGCCTACTGTTTAGGTGCAGGAAGCAAAGGCCCCCCCACCCAGGTAAGATCAGTTGTTCCCCTGGTCAGTGTCTGAGCAAGGTGCATGATTTATGGGTGACAGATTGCTGCCGTAAGGGAAAACTGTACATGGCTTGGCAAGTATGTGCAGCGCAATCCTTTCTCTTAGACAGCAAGCTGAGGCAAAGATTTGTACTGAGTAGTTTCCCAGGCTGGGGTGTTCTCTGTTTTTTTTGCATGAGAAGTGGCAGGGTGGTGGGAATAGGAAGCAGCACTGCCTTCAGCAGTGAAGTTCACTGTGTGAGAGTAGGGTTTACAGTATAATGTTGGTTCAAGGGCATTATCCATTTGGATTTTGGGGGGCAATTTTTGTGCTAATAAAAGAAGTTCAGGCTTACATTTGAAGGGTTAGGTTTGTGTAAACAGCTGAGTCAAAGGAAAGCTCAGGGTTGATTGATTTGACACAACATAATGAACTTCAGTGAAAACCTTTAAAGAACAAAATCCATGATACTCCAGTGCATACATTCGTTGCAGCATATAAGCCCCTGTTTACACTGCCGACTTTGCAGCACATCAACTCATGCGCACGGGTTGATGTGCTACAAAGTCGGCAGTGTAAACACTGTCAGGAGTGCCCATCAGATCATTTTTTTGTTCCGACTCAGTCGTAGGATCAGTAGCAGAGCGAGCACGTTGAATGGCAGTGTGAACACTTTGCTGTGCTCGCTCCGCTACAAAGGCTGTTTTAAAAATCAGCTTCCGGTGAATTCACAGCCCCTCCTCAGAGTGACCTACAGTGCTGCGAGGGTGGGCTGTGTAAACGAGACCCAAGATGGCGTATCGGGAAGGGAGCAATATACATGCCACAGCGCTGTCACCGTGTAAACATAAATTTCGTAAGAAAGAAGGTTTCATGCTGAGGTCTCCCAGACGTACTGTAACAGCATTACATGGAGCAAATGACTTAGTTGCATTGGAGTTCCATTCTGTCCAACTTATTTGAGCTCTCAAGTCATATTTGCTAGCTACTATTACTATGGCAATCAAGCCAAAAATGGGGAAATAACATTTTATGACATTTAGATAAAGCAATACCGAAGAGTTCTTGTTATATGTGGTGACAGTGGATGTCATTGATATTTGCAGATATGTCTTCAGTTGACATCCTTTTTCTTCCATGTGCTGCCTCTTATGTACTTGGGAATAAACCAGGGGATAAAGATGCTGCCCCACAGAATGGTTGTGTAAAAAAACACTTTACATTCTATGCAAACAGCAATTTTTCTTGAACATGACATTTATGTGAAGAATCATATAGGTTATCTTTTGATTTTTAGCATATGGAATTTTGTTTTCGTTATCATGGGAGCGCCATCTCAGAAGTCTCAAACATCACCCATGTCAACATTTTTTGTAAATGTAGTTTACTGTATCTGTATGTGTGTGTCACTGTGTGTTATTTTTTCGTGTGTGTGTATGTGTGTGTGAATATTTGTGTGTCTGTGTGTTAGTGTTCCTCTGTGAGGATGTTGATGTGTGCACATTACCATGCTCATGTCAGTGTGTATGGGTGTGTTGCTTTCTTTCCATCCCAACCCACACATGCACACATACACAACAGTTACATCGTGGACTCAGCTCTTGGTGGCACCAGCCAACTTTTGCTCTCACAGTAATGAAAATCCTATGTATATTACTGGAGTGGTGTAAATCTCTGAAAGCTCGAATTATGAACACTGAACTGAAGAAAAGCTTGCATTTGTTTGAACTTTGTTCAAACCTGTTCAGTAATTTTACTTTATAATTGTTTTTAAAGCAACCGCGAATGTTAGAAGTGGAAATTTTGACCAGTGCATTTTTATTCTTATTGTTTAAAATGGGCAAGAAAAATTCACTGATCTGATTAGTCAGTAGCTGTCCAAACCTGTACGGTAATTTACCAGTAACTGCACGGGTGTGGAAAGTGCCTTGCAAGGCTTGGAACTTGTATTCTAGGATGACCTAACTGCATAGAACTATCACTACACTGCTGCACAATTTTCAGTAACTGTGACAGTTAAGAAAAACAAAAAAAGATTCCCCTAACAACGTGAGTAACTTACCTGCCAGCCAGTTTGACCTCTTTGGCCCTGTACACACTCGAGTACTTAAGCCCGTGTAAAGAGCTCAACATGGTTTAAGATCTGCCTAACTCGGTTCAGGGACACTTTCCGGCCGTAATTAAACCATTTTTGATAACTGTGCTTTAACCCTGCTGTCTACCTAGTCTAGAGTCCAGTTTTAAAAACGGTTTAATTGTAACACGCTTACCTCTGGTAATGTGTACGCATTTCCATGCTTCACCCCCCTTCAAGGTACTGTAATTGTGGGATACACAGCTATAAACAGCATAGCGTGGTGGTCGCTATTGTACTGCAACGTGTACGCCATGCGTGTTTAAGAACAGTTTTAAATCAATGTGGATGCTTCAACAGGTAAGCTTTAGTCCGATTTAAAAAGCATTTCTAAATCCAGTTCACAAGTGTGCACAAGGCCTTTGATGGGGCATATCCAGCTGTTTGGTATGAAAACCATTTTGCCAATTATGGTTATTTATTATTAATTTAAAGATATCTTTTTTTATTTTGTCATTTTGGTGCCATTTTATAAATGCTGTAACACATTCCATGCCTTGCAGTTATTGGATAATTATTGCACTACCCCGCCTTGTGCCTCCAACACATGTAGTGAGAGGAACATACAGTAATTACCCAATAACCACACACCCTGTCATATGTTACTACTTACTAAGATGGCCCCTTATTGCCTGTCTTTTACAATACCTTTTCCTTCCGCTTTGAGTTTGCCATAGCTCTTCTTTATGTACTTGAAATAATAAATAGAGCACTCTTTAATATGGCGCTATCCATGTTTTCATCAGTATTCTCTGTTATTAAATACCAGCTATGCAATGGCAAGAAAAGAATCCTGGACTCTGATTGGTCAGTGGCCACCCTGCACAGTGATGTTATCCCAGTACAACATCACTGCATCAAGCTTCGGCACACATGATTGCACCAAAACAGTAAAAGAAATCACTCTCTCCATGTCAGACCAGTCATTAGCTGCACAGTCTGTCCTGAACAAACCCCTATAATGGCCAGTAGTCTAAAAGTACAACTAAACAGGCCCGCTTTGCCCAGTAAATAAATCTGTAGGTATTATTTCTCCCCGCTCCACCTGCCTAGCAGCAAACCCTGCTGCTCCATACGGATTCACACTCTCTCCCTACCCTTATGAGGCATGTGCTTTGCCATACGTTTCTCTAAGAAGCCACACAAAGAGGAGTTTTCTGTCAGCACTTTTACGCAAATTTTTTATGAAAAAAAAAACACCAAAAAACATTAACAGTGAGACCGAGTGACTTACTCACATATGAAGCAGAAGTCTCTCAGTTGCCGCAAGTCAGTTGCTCGATCAGATCTGTTTTCAGATTGCAATTTTGTGTTCATAAAACAACTCTCCTCATTAAAAACATTCACCAGTAAAGGCAGCAGGACCAGCTCTGTTGGTCCAATAAATGGTATTAAATCACCTATTGTGTGTATCTTGTTGTACCAGGAGCAGTATGACGACAAACAATTGTTGAATCCATGTAATTAAAATGAGTACATTTTCCTTTTATAAGGATCAGGAATAAATGAGAGAGAAAGAAAAAAACGGAGACAGAAACACAGATGGGAGGTGTAGAAAAGCACTGACAGATAGGAATGCTGCATCACCTACTGGCCAAAAGAGGAACAGCAGAACTAATTTGTTAAACCGAATACTTACACATGCAAAAAACGCACAAAAATATATTTTAAAACTGCAATTAATCTTTTCTCTTTTTATAAAACAGAGCCATTTTATAATAGCAGTAATGCACTCCAGGGTGTGTGTCATGCTGGAATAACATCATTTTCGGGTGCTGGACGCATTTGGCTTGCGGCCTCGTGCCCAAACACCTGAGGCATGACGTTATCCTAGCATGATGCATACCCTGTTGTGCATTATTGCTTAATTGTTTAACATCACTTTTCGGATGACTAAAATTAGCTAACGTGCAGTAGACACTATTCTCTGACTTTATGGGCCAGTAGGTGTACAAAACGTGGTTCCACCATGTCAGTTCAGACACCCATATGGGCGATCGTCAGTACAGCGACACCAAAATGCTGACAGTGACCATGTCGTCCAGCAGTTGTGCCTCCCAACCGCCATTGCACCCAAAGCACCAGGACACCTGCACCCCCCCCCCCAAGGAAAATGATATAATCACCTCCAGGTCAGAGGTGTAGGGGGGAAGCGTGCAACATCCCTGGGGTGGTAATGATGGCGGGCACTGCAAAATCCCATCTGCCAAAATGACTGTCACATGGGTTACAGTGCCCACATTGCCCTCGTCATAATGGTTTCACTGTGTTGACAGCATATGTACTGTACAGAAACAGCTGAGCATATTGATGAAAACTAGTCATGTTACAGTGAAAATTCTGTCCGATACTTTTCATCCTATTTTAGATTTCCTCTTACCTCCTGTCTTGTATGCTTTTCCCCCGGTTTGAGCCTGCTTTAGCAGTTTTGTTTACACTGCTCATTTAATGTTTTTCAGTGCAAACCATTTGAATGCATTTGAATTGAATAAAACTCCAGAAGTTTAAAGGGTCTGTTTCTGTTTCAGAACATTTGTTTTGTTTGTACGTGTTAGTCAGCATTCTTAACACCAGACATAAATCATTCGGCACATATGACACTGTCACAGGACTGAATATTACGGTTCATTTCTTCCTTCGTGTAATGTGATCAACTGACAATATGGTCTTTTTTAAAACAGTTGTACAAGGAGCACAATAGGCAAAAACATTTACTCAGGAATCTGTTTTGTTTGTCTCAGTATTAGCTTCAGGCAGTCAGTATTTTAAAAAGGTCAGTTTAGCCTAGTGTTAAGAGTCCAGAACTTGGAACCCATCGATGCAGGTTTGAATCTCACCGCAACCACTTATTCAGTGTGTGACCTTGAGCAAATCACTTGTAATTAACCTTCTTAAAAGGGAGATTCTTACTGTGATAACTGGAAATTAAAGAAGTCCTTGCCTTGCTATCCAGTAAACAACCACTAGAAGTTTATTTTGCTGTTACAGTAACTTAGCACTGCTTTTGACTGTTATTCACAGAGGTTCCCAGTAGATGGTGCTGCTTTGCTCTAACAACCTTTTGTCATATATAACAGTAGTCATATCAAACATAGAAGTTGACGGCAGATAAGGACCGCAAGGCCCATCCAGTCTGCCCATTTCTTTTTCTATCTTATAAATGTGCCATCGGCCTTTGCTGTCAGTGGCCTATCTATTCATACTCATCTGTATTGCTCCTTTATGCCTATCCCATGCCTGTTTGAAGCCCTGCGCTTTATTCATAGCCACTACTTCCAGAGGTAGGTCGTTCCATGCATCCACCACCCTTTCTGTGAAAAAAAATTTCCTCACATTCCCCCTTAATCGGCCCCCCTCTAATCTCATGCTGTGTCCTCTTGTCCTTATATTTTTATTATATTGAAACGTGTTAGACTCTTTCACCTTGTTAATGCCCTTAAGGTGTTTGAATGTTTCGATCATATCACCTCTCTCCCTCCTTTACTCTAGGGTATACATATTGAGCTCCGTTAATCTGTTCTCATATGCCTTCTAATGCAGTCCCTGCACCCTTTTGGTTGCCCTTCTCTGGACTGCCTCAATTTGGTTAATGTCCTTGTGAAAGTGTGGCCTCCAGTACTGCATGCAGTACTCCAGATGGAGCCTAACCAGTGTCTTGTAAAGATGGATTGGTACCTCCCTCTTACGACTTCTGATACCCCTACTAATACACACTAACATTCCCCTAGCCTTACCTACTGCTTTAGAGGTCTGCTTGGATGATTTCAGGTCATCGGCGATGACGATGCCCAAGTCTCTTTCTTCCTTTGTGACTGCCAGCAACTCCCCTCCCAGCCTATAGGTGGCTTCAGGGTTTCTCTTTCCTATGTGCATGATCTTGCACTTCTTTGCATTAAATCCAGTTACCACTCTTCTGACCATTTTGCTAGTTTATCCAGATCTCTTCTCATTCTGCCCACCCCATCTGGATCATCTACTCTGTTGCAGATCTTGGTGTCATCTGCAAACAGACAAGCCTTACCCTCTAGTCCATCTGCAGTGTCACTGATGAAGATATTGAAGAGGACTGGCCCCAGAACTGATCCCTGCGGTACCCCACTTGTGACTTGCATCTCTTTTGACTGCATACCATTTACCACCACTCTTTGTTTTCTGCCCATCAACCAGTTCACCACCCAGTTGACCAACTTGGGACCCACTCCAAGCCTACCCAGCTTGTTGATCAATCTTCTATGTGGAACTGTGTCGAAAGCTTTACTGAAGTCAAGGTAGGCGACATCAACTGCTCCCCCTTGATCCACCACTCTGGTTACCCAGTCAAAGAAATCTATGAAATTAGTTTGACAGGACCTTCCTTTTGTAAACCCATGCTGTCTTGGATCCTGTGCCCCTATGGATTCCAGGTGTTGCACTATTCTTTCCTTAAGGAGTGCCTCCATAATCTTGCCCACTGCTGAGGTAAGACTGACTGGTCTGTAGTTCCCTGCCTCCTCCCTGCTATCGCCTTGCGGAGCGGGATCACATGAGCCCTTCTCCAGTCTTCTGGGACCTCTCATGTGCTCAGAGACTCACTAAACAGTTCTGATAATGGCTCTGCTAGTTCCACCTTTAGCTCCTTTAGTACCCTGGGATGTATGCCATCAGGTCTCATTGCCATGTCCACCTTGAGCTTAGTGAGCTCTTGTAGGACCCTTTTCTTTGGTGAAGGGAGTAGTGCTCACCTCCCACCCCCTGTGTCCATGGTGCTGAGTTGTGGGCCTTGCCCTACCTTCTCTTCAGTAAATACTGAGCAAAAGTATCTATTTAGGATAGATGTTTTTGCAGGGTCCTCCTCCTCACATGCCCTTTTTTCTCCTTTAAGCTTAGCAATACCCCCTCTGGACTTTCTCCTTTCACTAATGCATCTGTAGAATGTCTTGTCACCTTCTTTTACTGTTCATGTTAGTGTTTCCTCAGTCTGGGACTTTGCCTGCCTTACTGCTTTCCCTGCTTCCCTTAGGGCAGTTTGGTATGCCTCCCTATCTTCATCCCGCTGTGTTCTCTTATATTTCCTGAAGGCCAGCCTTTTGTCTCTGACCTTTTCTGCTACTGTATTTGACAACCAAAGTGGTTTCCTTCTTCTTTTTGCACTTCCTTTTCTGTCTAACAGAATGGGATGCTGCTTCAAGTATTGCATCCTTAATGCTTGCCCACTTTGCCTGTACCCCCTCACCTGTGTTTCTTTTTGCCAGGGCTAGCTTAACTCTGTTGGCCATCTTATTAAAGTCAGCTCCTCTGAAGTCCCATATTTTTGCCTTGGAATGGGACAATTTAGTTGTAGTGGCCAAATTGAACCATACCATACCATATCTAGAGTTATGCTGCAAATTACAGTCACACATGGTTTTTTATTATGTGTTGAACAGTTCAAAGAATGTTTGTTTTGAAATGTTTACCTGAAGAAGGCAGAAAAATAAAAACAGCTACTGTGCTGCCTGTCAGGGTGCAGAAATTTTAACTCAAGCACATAAATGTTGCTGCTGACTCAAGCACATAAATGTTGCTACTGTATCCTGCATGATATCCGTGGCAGAAACTGTGATGAGAGCACTTCATGCTGGTGGGCTGCACTGCTTGAAGAAGACCAAAAAAATCTTAGAAAAGAATACTGTCTTGCCATTTTCTATTTCAGTTTTGTCTCAGTTCTGTAGAGGGAGCTTGAGAGACGGCTGCCACAACCAGGGAAGACAGCAGTTCCTCATTTTACTCACTGCTCACTTGAGGAGGTAGCGACAAAAAAGAACAGTACTATGTATGACTTTGTGAGGAAGAACTATGTAACTTTGAAACTTAAGGATACTCTGTGAATCTCTGTTGGTCCAATAAAGATATTAAATCACCTATTGTGTGTATCTTGTTGCACAAGGACCAATACGAAAACAAACAGTTTTTGAATCCATGTAATTGAAATGAATACATTTTCCTTTAACAAGGATCAGTTGTAAGACTGGCCTGATGCAAGTAGCCACTGTTTGATATGTGCAGGGGAAAAATATGATGGTTGTCCCTAAAGAAGTTTGGGAAATTACTTGGGAATAGGAGTAGGCATGATACAGAGTCAGTGAGAGCTGTCGGAAAGGAACTGGTGCACACACCCTCATTGTTGTTTTTTTATAAAACACAGTATTGCCAGTAAACTGAGACTGGACTTCAGGAGGATTAGTCACCGCACTGCTTTCTGCTTTTTTTTTCAGTAGCGTTCCCAGATGTTTGTGGTGGACTCATAGAAGAAAAGGCAAAAAATTTGCCTTTTTACTTTTTTGGACCCTTTAACAACACTATTTTTCTTGAGTACTGTCTTTCTCTCACTCATTTAATTTTTGGAACACACATTAACAAAAAACATATCAGGGTACCACAGCCCACTGCAATGGCATTTCCTTTGGATCTCTCAGCAATGCAATTTATTTATTTGTACATGTCAGATTTACAGCCTTTGAGTCAGGGACTCATTCACAAAGGCACCTCATTGCAGGGAGTGCAAGACAATAGAACATTGTGCAGATACAACATTGGATAACATTACAGGTGCAGACACTGAACACAGAATACACTTAGCTACATGTTGGTATAAAATATAGATTTACAATTAAAGCTGTACAATTTCTCTGGAGTTGCAGTGGAATACATCCTTGTATAAACCTACGGGGGTAGGTAAAAAGGGGTAGGGGAAAGGATGGATCGGCGGTCCAGGGGACCTTGTCAAGATTAGGGGGGGCCAAGCAGGGAAAGGTCCTGCAGTAGGATTGGGGGCAGGGTTAGTTGCACCTCTAGCAGTGGACATTAAAGAGGTGGTTCCGGAGAGCGGTTTTGAAGGGACCAAGTTTGGCAGTGTGGAGAGGAAGACTCCACTACTAGCAGTTGCGCCACAAAAGTTGCAGATAGCACAGGCAGATAACAACCATTACAAGAGTGTAACTATAAAATGAAATAAAATAAATCATTTCTAATATATTAAATAATCTTTCTTCTTGGTGTCCTCCCCCATTCTAATCCCCTTACCTCTGAACCATTTGTCACCCAAATATATAACTGCCCCTCACAATGCGTGACAAAGACAAAATGTGTGACAGCTCGTGAACCCATGGTAATGATGTACTGAATTTCTACTTTGCAGTCACAATTTAAACTGGAATTTCACCTTGTCCATGTGCAACTTGGGGCTTCTGAAATGAAATGAGTAACATTTCTTGTACAGGAATGCATGGCATTTGAGTAGGCTGCCTCTCCCGGTACTTTCCTGCATCTGGTCACCTCCCTGCCCTCCTCTTGGGTCTTTTTGTCACTGCCCTGCCCTGTTTGGTTATCCTTAGTTCAGTCCTTTTTCTCCTTACAGGATTTTCTTTCTTTAACTAACTCACCCTAGCACAACTCCCGAGTATGTGCCCTTTGTCATTTTTCCACTATTTTGTAGGTTTTGTGTTTTGCTCCAGTCCTTGCCGGCAGCTGCAGAGCTGCAAAAAGATGTCCTCTCCCTGTTGTTCCAGCTTCCCGACTGTGCCAAATGTATATGCATTAGTGCAAGCTGGCTCAGTTCTGTGCCATGTACTACATCCTAATGTGTTGCGTGCCATGGTGTATGTGAGAACAGGAGTGATATTTCTGACTGCTGACAGACCAGCTTGGAGTTGGATCCAGATTGGACCACTCCAGGATCCAAACTCAACCACAAAGGGTTCAGTTCCTGTAAGTTAAGCAAGGCAGGCCTGTCTCAGAGTTGAGGCACATTTGCATCTGAACCAGTTCACCCGCCCCTGTTGTTTGCACCACCAGTGTTTTTAAACCTCCATGCAACAGCAGTAGCATGTCCTCTCATGCTGGATTATAAAAAATGAAGCTTGGAGACACATACAAATTCAGATAGGCACGGTTTGTTTACTTGGATAATGGGACATTTGTGCCCGTACATTCTTGATTCAGAGATTCCAAAATCTCAAAATAATGAAGTAATAAATGTTTGCATGAGTAGACCCCTCTTGCCCATTGTTTTCCCGTGGTTCTCTTTTCCCCATCCCAACAGTGAGGATGCCACAGATGTACCCTTCCTCCAGCCTGGAGGGCTGGTGAGCCAATCCCTTCACAGTCAACACCAGCTGTGGTGGGTAGGTAACTGGCTGGGTGGCAAGACTCAGTGGGTGGTGGTAAATGGCTGTCACTCCACAGATGGAAGAGTGACCAGTGGGGTACCACAGGGATCAGTGCTGGGACCGGTCCTATTCAACATCTTCATCAGTGACATTGCGAAGGACCTAGAAGGCAGAATTTCACTGTTCGCTGATGACACAAAGCTTTGTAACAGAGTAGACATACCAGAGGGTGTAGACAGAATGAGAAGGGACCTGCAGAAACTTGAAGAATGGTCAGGGGTTTGGCAGTTGAAATTCAATGCAAGAAGTGCAAGATAATGATGGGGCACAAAACCCTGGCACAATATATCAGTTGGGGGGGATATAGCATGCACCAAGCAGGAAAGGGATCTTGGGGTTATCATCTCTGATGACCTCAAGGTAGGGAAACAGTGTGACAAGGCAGCAGGTAAAGCAAATAGGATGCTGGGATGTATGGCAGGGCATCACCAGCAGGAAAGAGAGGTCATGATTCCACTATACAAGACACTAGTGAGGCCCCACTTGGAGTACACTGTACAGTTTTGGAGACCTTACCTACATAAGGACATAGACAGGGTAGAGAAGGTTCAGAGGAGGGCAACAAAGATGGTGCATGGATTGCATCACAAGTCCTATGAGGACAGATTGAAGGAACTGAACATGTACTCCCTGGAGGAAAGGAGGGAGAAAGGGGATATGATAGAGACATACGAGTATCTTACAGGGAGGAAAAGGGTGCAGGAATACACTATTTTTAAGCGAAAAAGATGTTCCAGGACTAGAGGGCATGGGATGAAGTTGGAGGGAGGATGATTCAGAGGAAGCGTGAGGAAGAATTTCTTCACAAAACGGGTGGTGGACAAGTGGAACACCCTGCCAGAGGAAGTGATGGGGGCTGAAACAATCACGGGATTTAAGAATGCATGGGATAGACATAAAGGAATTCTGGAGGTCAGGGGTAAGGGGCAACAGACTTCTTGGAAAACATAAACTGAAATTACAAGCTCAAATGGGCAGACTGGGTGGGCTATAGGCCCTTATCTGCCGACACTGTCTATGTATCTATGTAACACCAGTGCCTTTCCATGATTGACTGAGAGAGGTGTTGAGGAAATGCTGGGCATCTCGCACCCTCCCTGAAGACCAAGTACCTCACGTCTGTAACACATCCCACCCCCCGTTTGCCCCAGCATGGGGCCTGGGCCTCACACATGAAAAGTGGTATTCTGGGTGACACAGGCACTGTGCCACTTGCATGATCTAAACCTCTTTTTCTGTAATTGCCAGAAAAAGAACAGCTACTGTATGCCGTGCTGTGTAGAATTATTTTTTTATGTAAAATTGTCAATATATTGTATTTCACATTTGTGCAAATTTTTTTTATTTCGCTTTTTGGCTCTCCCCTATCACTACCTCCCGCCTTGGTGATGGGGGAGGCACATAGTGGCTCTGGCAGGTGGCTCCAGCCCTTCCCTTGGAGGGGCTCGGTCTCAGTACCAACCTTCCTGACCCTGATCCTCCTGGCAATCCCCCAAGGGTTACCACCCCCTCCATGGCAGGGCTCAGGGTGAAGGCATTGATTCCCCCCCCCGAGACCAACATATAAACTCCAGGGGCCTGGCTTGGGCGCTGTCAGTGCCGTCATGGAGTCCGCTAGCTCCAATATTTTTTTACTGCTTTTCTCCCCACCCCTTGCTGTGGTTGCCCACTTGTGCATGCAGCAACGTGCGGCACCTTCCCGATTCTAGTCGCTCCCTCACTGCACTACCACCGGGCCTCCACCCGGGGGCAGCCCTGCAGTGGGAGTGGCTGGATCCTCACCCAAGAGTGGAGAGCTGCCTGACAGCCTCTCAGTCCATCTCTGCCCCCCCCCCCGCCGAGCCCAGACAGCCCGGGCTCATTCCCGAACCTGGCTGGCCAGTGTAGCGTGAAGTGTGGCATCCAGTACCTCAGCGCTACTGGGCCAGCATTTTTGTGGAATTTTTAAAATATGCAATGGAATTTCCACTTGCAATTTTTTTTAGAGACTATCTTTCAAGAGCTGTACTTTTATTCATCAGGCCAGTCTTTCCACTTTATATGGCTACACGCAGTATCCACCATGTTCAACAAAGAATTGTGGTAGCCATGGTCATCCAGTCAAAGATACAGGGGAAAAAACAACTATTTTGCAGTTGATACCTTTTATTGGACTAAGAAAAAAAACTTTATGAAGCTAGTTTTTGAGAGTTACACTGTCTTCATTAGATTAAAGCTCAATATCTAGTCTTCACAAAATGTGTTGTTACTTTAATAAAGTTATCACCAGAAATTAGGGATATGACAATAACAAATATAAATTTCTGAATACTGTGAATAATTGGCAGTTCATTACTTAAATCCAGTTATACAGTGGGGTATGAAAATCCTGTAACCTCATTGGTCAAAACACATCACAATACCATGGTATATCCTGCAGTAACCCACGGCTGAGAAATGGCATTTATAAAAGACATACTTAAACACGTTTTAGATACAGTAATGGATGGGATGGTCAGTATAACGAGATTTTACACACCCGAGTTGTGGGATGCTACATAAACCCCGAGGGCGATGCCCGAGGAGTTTATAAAAATGCATCCCACAACGAGGGTGTGTGTAAAATCGAGTTTTACACACCACCCCATCTCTTATTTGTTATAATTGCTGTTCAGCAATTTTTTGCCCCAAGGGTTTTAGTAGTTAGACGCGTTTTTGTAATTTATTGTGTTCTCTCCCATTGGCACTTAACTTGGGAAGCGTGTCTGAGGAATTCCCTGGCAGCAGCAGTTTTTCTCCGGCGAAGGGTTGAAGTGCGCGGAGTAGGGTTAAAATGCCAGGATTAGCCAGATATAATTACAGGAGGAAAACATGTTTAAAACTTAAATACACGCACTCGGTGCTCTCGGTGTGGCGGCTCCTCGCTAAGCAGGACAGAGTCGCTACCATGTTTTTAAAATGAGTAAACCCGCCCAGGATGAGTAAACAGCCAATTGGGATGCAGCTCTTGTTTGATTGACGTGGCATGTGTTTGCCGTTATAACCTGCGGGTTATAAAGGTGAATTATAACTGGGTCAGACAATGGAAAAAATTTACCAGTTATTATAAATGTATTTTGCACATGGGTCCATTGTATAATCGCAACAAGGCACTCCAGGGTGTGGGTTATTGGTGGATTTACCCACTTCTTGTGTGGTTAAGTCACTTGGCTGCACCTTGTGACACACCACACAAGGCGTGGGTAAGTCTCCCAATGACCCACACCCTGTCATGCCATATTGCTTAAATAGCGAATATCATGTCCTGATGTTTGGTATTCAGATGCTGATTAGGGCACACTGTTTTTAAAAAAGACACAAAGAAGCCTTTACCAATACAGTGTAGTCCTGTGTTGGCGGTAAGATTTGACAGGCCATTGTACCAGAATATGGAGCCATACAATAAGTAATATACACACACATATAAACTGGTTTTAATTATGCATTTTTATTTCATGTTCAAAAACTCAACAAGTAAACTACATCGGCATGAAGTACAGTTTCCAAGGAAAGGGATAATTGTTTGACTTTGTCATTTTCCTCCACCTTTAAAAATTCCAGTCAGTTCCATTGGAAACATAGACGGTGACAACAGAAAAAGACCAGTGGCCCATCTAGTCTGCCCATAACACCCTATTATACCCCAAGACCATTTGTCAATACATTAAATGTCACTGGAATCGATGGGATGCAATAGCAATTTTAATACACCAAACAGATTCTATTACAAACAAGCATTTGTCAATGCCGAATGTTGCCGTGCTGGCATTGGCACTGGCAGTGGTGGAGTCAGAGACGCATAATAGGAATGGCAGTGAAGTATTGAAGTGACGCCAACCCCACCCCCACTCTGTAGAGAGTGACAGGCATGGGGTGTGCCTTTGAGTTATCAGCTATAATGCTCATAGCATTGTACCTCACCCTACCTTGTAGACACTGACAAGTGTCGTGGTGTGCTTTGGGGTCTTTGGGCATCATACTTACCCCATTCCATAAGGAAATACACTGACGTGGGTGCAGTACAGGAGCGTGGGGTGAGGTTCGTGGCCGAACAGTGCAAGACACACCACAATGCCTGTCAGTGGCTGCAGAGTGGGCGTGGGGTGTGGAATGGTGTGAGCATTACATCCGATGATCTCAAGTCACAGCCCTGATGGCTGTCAGTCCATACTGGGTGGGGTGCTACAGTTGGAAACCCTAACACCATAGGCGTGTAGTGGTAGTTTCACTGCACATTTTCAACATGGGCTGCTTGTCAGGCTACCTCATGAAAAGCGGTATAATCACTTTGTTAGCTGAAACATGGTTTTGCATAGTGGCTGTGCCATTTAGCGACAGAGGAACGTAAACGCAGTTTTGGGCAGGATGTGGAGAATGACAACTGTATTGTTCATGAGGAGGTATAAAAATGGCAACATTGAAAATCTGGAGTAGTAATATGAAATATTGGTGAAGCAATGAACAAGTATACAAACTGTGCAACAGACGTCCGCAACCCAATTATTTGTGGGAGTTTTTTTAGGCACATTTTCAACATAAGTATTTTGGGACCTCCCCTCATCAACAGTAGCGCTGTGATTTTGTTAATGTTGTCCCAAAAGGTGATTTCCCACAGCGAGCATGCCATTGCACATCACAGTTGCGGAAATGCGTTTTGGGCAGGCTGTGTAAAATGGCAGCTGTACTGTTGATAAGGAGGTGTGCACAAATGCCAGTGGTGAAAATCTGGCATGAAAATATTGCAAATTTACGAAGTTACAAGGCTGCATGGAATCTGTGCAATGCACGCTTGCAGCACAGTCATTTTATGGACTTTCGGCACCAAATTTTCAACATAGGCATTTTAGGACCTCTGCTCATGAACAGTGTCATCGCATTTCCTCAAACTGTCCCAAAAACTGATTTCGCACAGCGACCGTGCAATTCTGTGCCAGACGTGCGAAAACACATTTCAACCAGGATATGTAAAATGACAGCTGTACTGTTCATAAGGAGGTGCAGAACAATGGCAATGTTGAAAATCTGGAGTGAAAATATTATAAATTTGCGAACTTACAAGCGTGCATGCAAACTGAGCAACACACGCTCGTAACAGAGTCATGTTATGGAGTATCGTCAGCAAATTTTCCGCGTATGCATTTTAGGACCTCGGCTCATGAACAGTGTAACTGTCATTTTCGTAATTTGTCCCGAACACTGATTCCCCACATCGACCGTCCTGTTCTGCGCCGGAAGTGCGAAAACACATTTCGGGCAGGATGTGAAAAATGACAGCTGTATGGTTCAGAAGAAGGTGTGGAAAAATGCCAGTGCTGAACATGTGGCTTGAAAATATTGCAGATTCGGTAAGTTATGAGCGTGCGTAGCAACTGCGCAATGAATGCTCGAAAAACAGTCATTTTTTGGATTTTTGCCACCAAATTTGCAACATATGCTTTTTGAGAGCCCCCCTCATGAACATAGGCACTGTCGTTTCATTTCTCGCTCCCGAAAGGTGATTCCACGCAGTGACAGTGCAAGAATTCATGAAGAGGGGTCCCAAAAACCTCATGTTGAAAATTTGGTGCCAAAATTCCAAAAAATGCCTGAGATATGCATCAAAGTTGAAAAAACCCTATTTATTCCATTTTACAGCTTACCGGCATTTCCTCAGTTCACGGTCGGCTTTGAAGAGTGCAGACGTGTTCCTGGTCCACGAAGATCGCACACCGACTACCGAGGGGTATGGGGTGTGGGGTGGGAGGTAGGTAGGCATGCAGAGGGTGGGTGCGGTTGGCGGGGGGCAGGAGGCAGCTAGGGAATCGCTTTTTGTTCATAAAAACACGTGGACAGTTTTTATTTTTTATTTTTACAGGGTACTTTGCAAGCTGGAGTGGGCTCCCAGCGTGCCACCTAACTGTTTGGGAAGCTGCAGCTGATGAGGGATTGGGCACCCTCATCGACACACAACAAAGGGGGACTTATTTATCCCGACGTGGATTGGGCACCCCATCAGCACACGAAGTGGGGGCAAGAGCTAAGGGGGATTGCACCCCTTTGGCATATAACAATGGGAGTGCTTTTATGCCGACAAGGAGTGGGCCTCTCACGGCACATGCACATTGGGGTCATGCGGTGCTGGCAGGGGATTGGGCACCCCAGAAGTTGGTAGTTGGGCAGCTACCCTGTTATACGGGCGAAAGACGTTAGGACGCCCGCTGTATATGACGCAGCTTTGCTCGGATTGCAGCGGACCTTTCCTTAGATGTCTTGCTACATTATGGCGTGATGGCACCGGCATGCAGGTTGATTGGGAAATGAGGGATGACCTACTGATGCGCCTTGCATTCGGCCAAGAGTGACCGCGCCTCCAAATCTGCAGTACGCGAAGATGCTGGCTGCGCAGCGCACCAGCATAAAAAGGCTTACCAAATGTTCATACTTTGAGACCATAATATACATTTTCTCTGTTTCCATAGATTTGAACTTCTGAAGTTTGAAGAATAGTGAAATGCAAAACATCAGATAGTCCACTGTCTGAGTATTTTTTTTTGGGGGGGGGGGGCGTTGCACTAGTTTGTACAAATTCTCATAACTGAAGCCAACACATTTAACCTTCTGTGGTTGATTAAGCCATCCACATCTGCACACAGCAGTAACGGAGTCAAGGCTGGATTGCATGTGCACAAGTTTTGCATTATTTTCTTACAGATTATTTGGCTTAGCTCAGCTAAAGTATGACATCTCATTGTTGGAGCGCAACCTCCTCCTTGATTACAGCTGGGAGACTAAAGAAAAGGGAGGTCAAGTGACTTGCTCAAGGTGACACAGTGAGTCTATGGCTGCGGTGGGATTCATACCTTGTGGTCCATGGTTATGTGCTCTGACAGGTGGACTACACTACAGTCGGCACCTGTGTATCTGCTTCTCACAAATGTCACACTTGCTTTTCCGTCACTGTGGCTGATGACTTTTGTTTTGTTTGTCATTTAATCTGTGTGCAGATAACTATCCCATTCAGATATTCCTCAGGGACCATGGTGGTGGATGGGTCTGACTGTCTGTGTACTGACCATGGTGGTGGATGGGGATGGCTGTCTGTGTGTTGACCATGGTGGTGGATGGGGATGGCTGTCTGTGTGCTGACTATGTTGGTGGATGGGGTTGGCTGTCTGTGTGCTGACCATGGTGGTGGATGGGGATGGCTGTCTGTGTGCTGACCATGGTGGTGGATGGGGTTGGCTGCCTGTGTGCTGACCATGGTGGTGGATGGGGTTGGCTGTCTGTGTGCTGACCATGGTGGTGGATGGGGTTGGCTGTCTGTGTGCTGACCATGGTGGTGGATGGGGATAGCTGTCTGTGTGCTGACTATGTTGGTGGATGGGGTTGGCTGTCTGTGTGCTGACCATGGTGGTGGATGGGGTTGGCTGTCTGTGTGCTGACCATGGTGGTGGATGGGGTTGGCTGTCTGTGTGCTGACCATGGTGGTGGATGGGGTTGGCTGTCTGTGTGTTGACCATGGTGGTGGATGGGGTTGGCTGTCTGTGTGCTGACCATGGTGGTGGATGGGGTTGGCTGTCTGTGTGTTGACCATGGTGGTGGATGGGGATGGCTGTCTGTGTGCTGACCATGGTGGTGGATGGGGTTGGCTGTCTGTGTGCTGACCATGGTGGTGGATGGGGTTGGCTGCCTGTGTGCTGACCATGGTGGTGGATGGGGTTGGCTGTCTGTGTGTTGACCATGGTGGTGGATGGGGATGGCTGTCTGTGTGCTGACCATGGTGGTGGATGGGGATGGCTGTCTGTGTGCTGACCATGGTGGTGGATGGGGTTGGCTGTCTGTGTGCTGACCATGTTGGTGGATGGGGTTGGCTGTCTGTGTGCTGACCATGGTGGTGGATGGGGATGGCTGTCTGTGTGTTGACCATGGTGGTGGTGGATGGGGTTGGCTGTCTGTGTGCTGACCATGGTGGTGGTGGATGGGGATGGCTGTCTGTTGCTGACCATGTTGGTGGATGGGGTTGGCTGTCTGTGTGTTGACCATGGTGGTGGTGGATGGGGATGGCTGTCTGTGTGCTGACCATGGTGGTGGATGGGGTTGGCTGTCTGTGTGCTGACCATGGTGGTGGATGGGGATGGCTGTCTGTGTGCTGACCATGGTGGTGGATGGGGTTGGCTGTCTGTGTGCTGACCATGGTGGTGGATGGGGTTGGCTGTCTGTGTGCTGACCATGGTGGTGGATGGGGATGGCTGTCTGTGTGTTGACCATGGTGGTGGATTAACCTCATAGTCTTCAGGTGAAGCTACCTCTGGCTGCAAGCTGCAACACTGGACTTAAGATTTGCAAGAAAGCGAGTAGTGCTCACAACAGAGGGAGGTGAACCTTACAATTTACAATTCAGGGTTTTATTTAACTCTAAAAATTGATTAGCGTTTTGCTCATAAAAGTGCTAAAACATTGTAAAAATGCATAGCACTTGCCTCATTGTGTTTAACAAATATAACACATCTAGAAAACCTATATAAATACTTTCTGTACAGTTAGTATTGTCCCAGGAAAAAAACTGCTAATCAATTATTTAAAACCCTGCAACTGTCTTTGGTTTGAAGCAGATTCCTTAGGAAAGTTAATATTCTTCAGGTGGAGGATACTTCTAACTGAAGGGTGAAATAAGGAACTTAGAATTATCAGAAAAGGCAGTCTTTCAATCAACAGAGGGAGGTGGAGTTTGCTTTACTTTTGTTAGAAGTGTTAAGGTTTTCAGTGCAGGAAGAGTTTCAACCCACATAGGCTGAATACTGTTTTCTGTATCTGCCCTTCTGCACAGCTGACGTGTTTTGGGGCTGACTGTTTTCAGAGCACAAGTCCCCAGGCTCTTTTGGGGCTGGGCAGGTTTACCTGTGTCTGACTTGGATGTTTGGATTTTTCTCTGTTTGATTAGCAGGGTATTTTCTCTGTCAAATTGGTTTGAAGCAGTATTACAAATTGTCGTGTATGGCATCTTGCTGACAGGAAGGCACTCATCGCGTCGGTAGGTCAGAGCATTTAGCTGATTGTTTTGTGAGGGCACAGTTTAGGCCCAACCCATTCCCACCCCTCACCTCACCCACCTCTGGAAATAGTTCATTTATACCTGGGGTTCTGAAATCATTTCCTCAAGAGGACAAGGTACATATCACTGTCATATCCTGTCTAGCACACTGCACTGACAATATAAGCATACACATTATATAAATACATATATTTCTATATAACGCACCAATCACACACACAAAAACAAACAAACAAAAAAGGTAGACAGTTATGTGGGAGTAGTACAATGTAATGGCTGTGGGGCAGCAGTCTTCCGGGAGTCTTTCTGAGGCTGAGATGCTGCCCTGTTTGCAGACAACTATCTGCCCTGAGGGAGGAAGTTGCCCGTCTTCAGGCCGCACTGGACAGTGGCAAGGGAACCCCCATCCAGGGAGCACCAGAGCCACCACCACTACCTCAGAGGTTGCGAAGAAAGCACAGCAGTTGGACCACAGTGGGCTCAGGGAGGGTAAGGGTGGTGGAACAGAGGCACACCCAGTCAGTTGTTCCACTCCACAATCCATACACCATTCTGGGGGAGCATAGTTCCCCTATGGATGCACCCGCAGAGGAGACTAAGGAGGGTGCAGACAACTGTCACAAGGGAGGCCCTCAGGAAGGAGGCAGAGGGCACCACAGGGAAAGAAAGCAGCTCCTGGTGGGGGACTCAATTATTAGGGGCTAGAACTGGGGAGCAGGGAAACTGAAGTAAGGTGCCTGCCTGGTGCCATGGCTTGAGGGACAGGAAGCGATCCTTAGGATCACGAGAACAGTTGCACGGAGTCTGAGCTGGACATCATTGTCCACCTAGGGACAAATGACTTAGCTCGTCATGAGATTAGAGCAGTGCAGAAGGACTTTGTAGAGTTGGGGAAGGGCTTAAGACAAGTAGCACACACAGTATCCTTCTCAGAGGTGCTGCCTGTCAGTGACATGGGTGAGACGAGGGTACTTTGCACCATGCAGTTTAACAAATGGTTGAAAAAATGGTGTGGAGCACAGGGGTTTGGCTTCATTTGGGACTGGGGTTCTACCTGGAGGGACACCAGCCTATACTGGCAGGATGGTCTGCATCTGTCCAGGAAGGGAACAAGTCTTTTGGGCAATCGGTTTAAATGCTTCATTGGCAAGCCTTTAAACTAGTCAAGGGGGAGGCACTGATAAGCAGCAGGAAAATCCCAGCCTCCCTACAAAACAGGGTACTAAATGAGAAAAGACCAAGGTAGAAAGGTCAGTGGGGATGCTGCTACAGAAGGTAAAGCCATCAAAAAATGGAGAGCAATGAGTACCAATGCCCATAGTCTGGGTAACAAGCTTCCTGAATTAGTGGCCTTGATGGAGGAGGAAGATCTGGATATCGTGGCAGTCACAGAGACATGGTACACACAGAACCATGACTGGGACGAAACATACCAGGATACACTATCTACAGGAGGGACAGGGAGGGTAAAAGAGGAGGAGGAGGAGTAGCTCTCTACATAAAAAAAGAAATCAAAGCAACAGAACAAAAGGGTAAACAGGGAGGAGAAGAAGCACTGTGGGTCAATTTGGAGGCAGGAAATGGCACCACAATCCGCACAGGGGTTGTATACAGACCCCCCTCTCAGGGGGAGGAAATGGACAAGGAAATGATAGAAAGTATTCTTAGAATGGCAGATAAAGGGGAGATATTGCTGATGGGTGATCTGAATATGCCAGATGTTAACTGGAGTGCAGTTGCAGCAGCCACTTCTAAGAGTGGGGTTATTCTAGATGTCCTACAGGGGCCAGGCATGCCTTAGACAACTAGTATTGGAGCCCACTCGAGAGGGAGCAATCTTAGACCTGGTTCTCTCAAATGGAGATGAAGAGAGGATCACAGATGTAGAAGTGGGTAGCCACCTGGGAACTAGCGACCATCGAACAGTATGGTTCATAATAAACACAGCAATAGAGTCAAGCCATACAAAGACAAAGGTACTGGATTTTAGGAGGGCTGACTTTGCCAAAATGGGTGAGTGCCTAAGGAATGCACTAGCAAATGGGCAGGAAGGAGGGTGGAAGAACAATGGGGAATAATAAAACTGCCATCTCAGAGGTAACAAGCCTTGTGTAAAGCAAATAAACAAACGAAACAAAGTAAGAAACCACTATGGTTCTCAAAGGAAGTGGCAGTGAAGGTTCAAGAAAAAGAAAGCATTCAGGAAGTACAAGGAATCACAGAAGGAACAGGACAGAGAACTGTATCAGTTAAAGCAAAAGGAAGCTGGAAAGGCAGTCAGAACAGCAAAGGCCCAAACCGAGGAAAAGATAGCCAACTCAGTTAAGAAGGGGGATAAAACCTTTTATAGGTACATCAGGGAGCGAAGGAAGACCAAGGGAGGGATAGTGAGGCTTAATAAAGGGGAGGGAAGGTGGGCAGAGGGTGACTGTGAAAAGGCAGAGATACTAAACAAATATTTTTGCTCAGTATTTACAAAGGAAGAGGGGGAGGTACCTAAAACAAACAGTAGAAACACTCTGGATACAGAAGTTGATACCAGCCCATTTACAGAAGAAAGGGTTCTGAAAGAGCTCTTAAAACTGAAGGTGGACAAAGCAATGGGGCCTGATGGGATTCATCCCAGCATTCTAAAAGAACTAAGGGTAGAACTAGTGACACCACTGACTACCCTCTTTAACAAATCATGGGAGGATGGGGTGGTACCTGAGGACTGGAGGAGGGCAGATGTGATTCCCCTTCACAAAAGTGGGAGCAAGGCAGAAGCAGGAAACTACAGACTTGTTAGTTTAACCTCAGTGGTAGGGAAATGATGGAATCACTTCAAAGGAAAGAATTGTTGAGTATCTAGAGGCCAGAGGGGCACAGGACCCAAGGCAGCATGGATTCACAGCGGAAGGTCATGCCAGACAAATCTGATAGATTTTTTGACTGGGTGACCAAAGTAGCTGATCAGGGAGGGCTGTGGCATGGCCTACCTAGACTTTAGCAAGGCATTTGACACAGTCCCACACAAAAGATTAATATATAAGTTAGCCAGCCTGGGAGTGTGTCCCAAGATGACAGCCTGGTAAAGAATTGGCTGGAGAATAGGACACAGAGAGTAATAGTAAATGGAGTCCACTCTGAAAAAAGGGGGGTTAGTAGTGGGGTCCCACAGGGTTCAGTATTAGAACCGGTCCTCTTCAATGTCTTTATAAGCTACATTGCAGAGGGACTGGAAAGAAAAGTATGTCTCTTTGCAGATGACACAAAGATCTGCAACAGCGTTGATGCACAAGGTGGGGTGAAAAGGATGAGAAGGGACTTGCAGGTTAGAGGAATGGTCAAATGTATGGCAGCTTAGATTCAATGCTAAGAAGTGCAAGGTAATGCACCTGGGAAACAAAACCCAGGGAAGAGTACACAATGGGGGTGAGATACTAACAACAACAAAATGGAAAGGGACCTGGGGGTAGTCATATCAGATGACCTAAAGGTGGGCAAGCAATGTGAGAGGCAGCAAGGAGGGCTGGGGGATACTGGGATGCATAGGAGAGGCATCACCAGTAGAAAACAAGAGGTTATTATCCTCTGTACAGACAGCTGGTGAGACCACATCTGAGTACTGTGCAGTTCTGGAGACCCAATCTCCGAAAGACATAGACAGGATGGAAGCTGTCCAGAGGAGGGCAACTAAAATGGTGCAGGGTCTGCACTGGAAGACATATGAAGAGAGACTTAAGGAGCTTAATATGTATAGCCTCGAGGAAAGGAGGGAGAGGGGACATGATAGAAACTTTCAAGTACCTCAAGGGAATCAACAAAGTCCAAGAGGGTAGCATCTTTCAAAAAAAGAGGTGTGCAAGAACAAGGGGGCACAATTTGAAGATAGAAGGGGGGCGGCTCAGAGGTAATTTAAGGAAGTATTTTTTCACAGAGAGGGTTGTGGATGTATGGAACGGCCTTCCAGAGGAGGTTGTGGAGTCAAAAACAGTGGTGGAATTCAAGCATGCATGGGACAGTCATAAGGCAATTCTAGGGGGTGGGGGTAGGAAGAAGTAGGCTGCTGGTTAACTAGGATCTGCAGCTTATCCATCAGGTAGAGAAATAGGCAGACTGGGTGGGCCAAGCGGTCCTTATCTGCCGACAAATTCTATGTTTCTATGTTTCTATGGGGATGGCTATCTGTGTGCTGACCATGGTGGTGGATGGGGTTGGCTGTCTGTGTGCTGACCATGGTGGTGGATGGGGTTGGCTGTCTGTGTGTTGACCATGGTGGTGGATGGAGTTGGCTGTCTGTGTGCTGACCATGGTGGTGGAAGGGGATGGCTGTCTGTGTGTTGACCATGGTGGTGGATGGGGTTGGCTGTCTGTGTGCTGACCATGGTGGGGGATGGGGTTGGCTGTCTGTGTGCTGACCATGGTGGGGGATGGGTTTGGCTGGCTGTGTGCTGACCATGGTGGTGGATGGGGATGGCTGTCTGTGTGTTGACCATGGTGGTGGATGGGGATGGCTGTCTGTGTGCTGACTGTGCTATAAGGGTAACGTGGCACTGTTCTGAAATCAGAGGGTGCTTTTTAATTAGCATGAAGGATTTTTAGCGTATTGGTCCCATCTATAAAATGCATACTAAAGTCAGAACTTTCATGTTTGTACATAAAAATGATGCAGAAATTCTCAGTTACAACTGTTCCCACAAAAACTTCCATAGGCAATTGTCTGACAGTCTCCTGATTTATTCACAGAAAGCATTAGCTGAATAGAAATAAAAAAAAAAAATTGTTTATTGACTATCTGATGGTCTGTCATGTTCGTAGGAGTGCATGATGTCTCGGTATTGCAAGTTTACTTTCCAGAGATGCATACATTTTTTAGATGTTTACAGTACTTATATGTGTTACAAAACATCTTTATTAATCATTCTACAGCCAATGGATTAAAGGTTATATTGCCAGCAAGCTCTATTTTCTGAGACCACATTTACAAGTAAGTTTTTCTCAAATAACACAAAAAAGAAAAACTCATTCTTTCAAGTCTGTCATTGTAATCAGAGCTTCCCACTCATCTTGCTTTTCATGTCATTATTTGTCACTGGTTTTGTTTTTCACTGTTGCACTCGCTGTACCTGGCCTGTGACATAATGCAGTAGTTCCTGGACATCTAAGGTTACCCATTTGGTGTGCACCTTTCACAATGGGTTTTTAATGTTGTTGCCATTTTTACTTTTTACTTTTTTTAGTACAGTTTTAACTGTAGCTGTGCATTTTAAAAACTGCTTTAGGGCTGCCATTTGCAGTGATTCGAGGTACAGTAGATTGATTAAGCTGTCACATAGTACTCAACATCTAACTGAATCTCTTCAGTTAGAGAAACTTGAGCACAGAGTTACACATTGTGTCATTTAGTTTCCCCTAAAACACTTGAGAGGGTAACTAATTGGCTAATAATATATCTTTTTTTTAATTTCAGCTTTAAAAAGATCATTTGAGGTAGAGGAGGGAGAACAATCGCCAAATTCCTCAAGTCAGCCAAGAAGGAATCCTAACCCACTTATTAGATCCACTGTATCAACATCTGCACAGAAGTTCCAGGATCTGAGTGCAAGGAATTCAGACCACTCACAAAAGCACGTGGACCCTGTCAGTCCCCGCTCACCAAAGTCATCCCTAAGGAGGACTGAACTGGCTGGACCCAAACTCCCTGAGCCAGTGTCAAGAAGAACTGAGATTTCCATAGATATTTCTTCAAAGCAAGTTGAAAATTCCAGTCCTGGCATATCGAGATTTGGGCTCAAACGGGCAGAGGCTCCAGGACATAAGCCACCAGAACCAGCCCCGAGGCGGACAGAAGTTACTGTAAGCAAGCCCCAGGAGACACCATTAAGGAGACCAGAGGCACAGACATCAAAGATCCCAGATCCAACTCAAAAAAGGGTGGAAGCTGCTGGTGTTCCTGTAGCTGAAGCAGTCCCAAAACGTGTAGAAATTCAAGTAGCAAAGCCTTCAGAAGTACCAACCCCAGCAAGGCAGGTGGAAAATTCTGTACCTCCTCCAAGCAACCTACAATTCCAACAGGAACAAAAGCCACAGCTAGCAGTAGGAGAAACCATAGTGAAAAGCCAAGAAAGTAAGTACAGCACTAAGTGTGCTCCTTTTACTGTGTTGTTTTAAGTTATAATACAGACCTGTCAGCAAGTACAAGTGCCCCATATAACACCAGATTGCTATCTCCATACACAGGAAAGGATGTGCAGCTTCAAATGGAGCAATATATAACCCGTAATTTCCTTAGTGACTTTCCATGTCTCTGTTTTGTATGTTAGCTTCTATAGGGAAGCTGATATCCGATAAAATCATCAGATAGCACTGAACATTTTGTTGGCGTTTTAGCCCTATTGTGTTTCATATGTTTTACATTAGCCTAAGTACAGATGCAGGAGGTGCTGCAGATTGCCAAGTACTGTAGGATTGTGGGCAAGATAGAGCTTGTAAAGAGCCATTTTCTCTTTCTTAGACAGTCATAAAATTGTCTTTCTAACACTGATGTAAAGGGTCAGATTTTCAAAGCAGGCGAATGTAGACATAAATACATGCCCCACCTGTGTTTGCATCCATCAACTTTCATCTGGCTTCTGTGCCCCTTTTTTCATTAACAAAGACCTCATTCTTACCTGCATTTGGGGCTGGTGCAGAATAGGCAGTATGTGCCTACAGACGTCTGCTACCACTGGAAACTACAATACATGAACATGGGCACAAGTTGCAGGGGAAGGAGCTCCCCCTGTGACTGTGGCAGAGTGTAATTGGTGGACAAGCAAACTCCACCACATATGTGGTACACAGCGTGGCATTGTAACATGCTCTGGTACATATTACCATGCCCAAACCTTGCTGCAGTAGTGACACCTGTCATGCAGGTATCTTTGCAGGAAGTGACCCCTCCCTGTCCCCAGTAGGTTTTCAGTTCCCTGATGATCAAGCAGTTACCATTCCTTTAGCCCCTCTTAGTAGCCATGCTTGTGATCCAGTGGACATCTCACCCATTTCCCCCAGTTGTTTTACTCCCTGGTATTTCTGTGGCTCTCTCCTTCCATAACCTGTGCACCCTTTCCTTTCTGGTAACCCAGATAATTCTCTGACAACTGAACAGCCCCTCAGAAACCACTTGAATCTGCCTGGCATACACATTGAACTCATCACCACCTGCTTGTATTAAGCAGTGAGCAGGGGGAAGGTGTCACAGCACCAACCATGCAGTCCTGCAAGTTTTGCTGTGTGCCCATATAAAGATCTTTGCAGATGCATGGGAGTGGATTGCAGTCCCCATTGAACATGGCTCAGTCAGTTCACACTTGTGAGAGCAAGTGCTAAGTGCTTTTTGCAACTGATTAGTGTCATATTGTGTATGTCAGAATCAGGTCCCAGATATCCAAAAATCTTATCATTTCTAGCACAGGCTGTTTTAAGCAGATCAAAACTTGTTATATTTGGGGGGTAGTAGGATAGTTAAACAAGGTAGATGACTTCACTACGTTCAACACATTGTAGTGATTCTTGTTAAGAAGGAAATCAAGTTGGAACATGTTGCTGGAAGTATGGGGCTGTGCTGTAGTATTGCAGGACTCTTGTCATTAGTGAGCACTGCTGGTTACACTGCTGCAAAGGATTTGGCATACTGTGTGCTGAACCAGAAAAAAGGAATGGAAAAAATATTTTAATAGTTCTTTGTGCATTTTTCCACACTGACCAAGATGGCATACAGAAAATACCCAGTTACTTTTCTCCATTTTATCAATATATATTTGTTACCATTTATAGAAACGTAGAATGTGTCGGCAGACGGGGACCACAAGATCCATCTAGTCTGCCCTTTTCCCTTCTAGTCCCCCTTAGTTTTTATTTTTTTTTTAAACTTTAGTCTTATAAGTTTCATGTAAAAGCATTACATATATGTGCCAACAGGCAGGCAATACATCTGTAATGGCTTACTCAATGTAAGCACCATCATTTTTACAGTAATGTACCATAAGCACCCCTGTACAGTGTTACAACACTTGGGGTTTTCAAAATAGTGACCCCATTTTAGGGTTACTGTCCATGTAATTAGGTTAGTTTACCCTTTCCCTGTATAACATATGTGCGATTTAAATATCCAACATTGACCAAATTAGCCATGAGCAGGGACAAGCAAGATGGCTAAATCATAGTATCGTGCACCCTATCAAAGAGATTAAGTGTCCCGTTGCTTTGCACATCGGGATTAAAATAAAATCTTTAGTACAGTACATTTCTGCACATCTCCAGCAGATTTACAACTACTAAACATCCTAAAAAAATAAACTGAATTACCTGATGTATAGTATATATGTTACAATCGACCATCAGCTGCATATTATACTTCCATACCTAGGATCATGCACTCAGAGACCTCATATAAGCTCTATCATGTAACAGTTCTAAAGAACAAACTTTGTATTTATTACTTAGCACAACAGGTGCTGAACTTATACTTTATAGCGCTATGCCTTTCAACATGTCTCGCTCTTCAGACCCAGTTAGTTTTTTTAATCGAGAGAGTGACCTCTGTATATGGGGGAGGGGGAGAAGGAGCATGAGCATCTAAGGAGGCAGTTCTTTCTGGAAAGGAGACGGTTTTGATTATAGACCTAGACAGACCCCACAAGTCGTTTTCTTAGAACATTACCATGCAATAGTTTACTCCAATAAAGTCAGAGCCCCCTTTTCAGCCATGGCAAGACACTCAGTCCCTACCTCCCATACTCCTCCCTTCCACTTGAGGTTTAAGCAAATCCCACAAAGTTACACTACCTCCTCACCTTCCGATTCTGATTCTTCTCCCCGGGCTGAAAATTGGCCCTCGATCTATTCGAGAAGCTTAGCTGCCTCATGGACATCAGAAAACTGGTAAATGTTGCCCCCATATAGAATTCATAGGCTGGCCGGCATTAACATTACATGGTGGACTTCAAGGGAATGTAGACATGCTCTGATGCCATCGGAAGCTTTTCCTCCGCATACGGGTTGCATGGCTAAGGTCCAAGAACACATGAATTCTTGCTTCCTGCCAGATGAGAGGACTAAGGGCCTTAGCATGTTGCAGAATAAGATCTCCTCCATTGAACGAAGAACTGCCAGGATTGTGCATGGAGCTGGTTCTCCTGTGGCTGCTCGTAGCCTACCACCATGTGGCGAAATGCAGTATGTTTTCAATACTGAAAAGTCCTCCTCTGAATTCATTCACTGCTTTAGCCAGAGTTTTAAGAAATCTTTCAAGTTGTCCTCTTCTGATTCTTCTGGGAGACCCAAAATCCTGATGTGGGTGGCATAGAAACATAGACTTTGACAGCAGATAAGGACTGCTTGGCCCACCTAGTCTGCCCATTTCCCTACCTACAGGATAAGCTGCAGATCCTAGTTAACCAAAACCGCCTATTTCTTCCTACCCACCACAAGAATTGCCTTATGTCTGTCTCATGCATTCTTGAATTCTCCCACATTTTTTAGACTCCAAAACCTCCTCAGGAAGGCTGTTCCATGCGTCCACCACCCTCTCTGTGAAAAAATACTTCCTCACATTGCCCCTGAGTCATCCCCCCTCTATCTTCAAATTGTGTCCCCTTGTTCTTGCACATCTCTTTCTGAAAGATGCTACCCTCTTGGACTTTGTTGATTCCACTGAGGTACTTAAAGTTTCTATCATGTCTCCCTCTCCTCCTTTCCTCAAGGGTATACATATTAAGCTCCTTTAGTCTCTCCTCATATGGCTTCTCTTGCAGACCCTGCACCATTTTAGTTGCCCTCCTCTGGACTGCCTCCATTCTGTCTATGTCCTTGCGGAGATGGGGTCTCCAGAACTGGACGCAGTACTCCAGATGGGGTCTCGCCAACTGTCTGTACAGAGGGATAACAACTTCCTGTTTTCTGCTATTGATGCCTCTCCCTATACATCCCAGTATCCCCCCAGCCCTCCCTACTGTATTCTCACATTGCTTGCTAACCTTAAGATCATCTGATATGATTACACCCAGGTCCTTTTCCATTTTTGTTGTTGTTACTACCTTCCCCCCATTGTGTAATCTTCCCCTGGGTTTTTATTTCCCAGGTGCATTATTTTGCACTTTTTTGCATTGAATCCAAGCTGCCATATTTCTGATCATTCCTCCAACCTTGCCAAGTCCCTTCTCATCCTTTCCATGCCTCCTTGTCTATCAACCCTGTTGCAGATCTTTGTATCATCTGCAAAGTGGCATACTTTTCCTTCCAGTCCCTCTGCAATATCACTTATAAAGACTTTAAAAAGGTCTTGACCCAGTACTGAACTCTGTGGTACCCCACTAGTAACCCCTCTTTCTTCAGAGTGGACTCCATTTACAGTTACCTTCTGTGTCCTGTTGTCCAGCCAATGTTTTACCCAGGCTACCACTCTGGGACCCACTCCCAGGCTGGTTAATTTGTTAATCTTTTGTGTGGGACTGTGTTAAATGCCTTGTTAAAGTCTAGGTAGGCCATGTCCACAGCCCCCCGGTCTACTACTTTGGTCACCCAGTCAAAGAAATCGATTAGATTCATCTGACATGACCTTCCTGCTGTGAACCCATGCTGCCTTGGGTCCTCTGCCCCACTTTCCTCTAGGTACTCAACAATTCTTTCCTTCAGAAGTGATTCCATCACTTTCCCTACCAGAGAGGTCAAACCGACAGGTCTGTAGTTTCTTGCCTCTGTTTCTTGCCTCTGTCTTGCTCCCACTTTTGTGAAAGGGAATCACATCCACCTTCCTCCAGTCCTCGGGTACCACACCATCCTCCCATGATTTGTTAAAAAGGGTAGTCCGTGGTGTCACTAGTTCTCCCCTCAATTCTTTTAGAATTCTGGAGTGAATTCCATCAGGCCCCATTGCTTTGTCCACCTTCAGTTTTAGGAGTTCTTTCAGAACCCTTTCTTCTGTGAAAGGACTGGGATCGACCCCCCCATCCAGAGTGCTTCTGTTAATTGGATTAGGCACCTCCCATCCTCCTCTTTTGTAAATACTGAGCGGAAGTACTCATTCAGTATCCCTGCTTTTTCACTGTCCCTCTCTGTCCACCCACCGTCCTTTCTGTTCGGCCTCACTATCCCTCCCTTTGTCTTTCTACACTCCCTGATGTACCTATAAAAGGTTTTATCCCCCTTCTTAACAGAGTTTGCTATCTTTTCCTCAGTTTGGGCCTTTGCTATTCTGTCTTCCCTTCCTGCTTCCTTCCTTCTGCCTTAACTGGTACAGTTCTCTGTCCTGCTCCTTCTGTGTTTCCTTATACTTCCTAAATGCGATCTTTTTCTCCCTAACCTTCCCCGTCACCTCTTTTGAAAACCATAGTGGCTTTTTCTTTCATTTTGATTTGTTTATTTGCTTCACACAAAGGCTTGTTGCCTCTGTGATGGCAGTTTTGATGTTTCCCCATTGTTGCTCCACTCCTTCTCCTCCTAGCCTGTTTGCTAGTGCTTTTCTAAGGCCTTCTCCCATCTTGCCAAAGTCAGCCCTCCTGAAGTCTAGTACCCTCACTTTTGTATGGCTTGATTCTTTAGCTGAGTTTATCATGAAACACACTGTTTGGTGGTCACTTGTTCCCAGATGGCTACCCACTTCTAGATCTGAGATCCTCTTGCTAGTCCTGTATGAGAGTATGAGATCTAAGATTTCTCCCTCATGAGTGGGTTCCAAAACTAGCTGTCTGAGGCATGTCACCTGTAGGGCATCGAGAAAGGTCCTGCTGTTCGATGTGGCTGCAGCAAAGATGCTCCAGTTAACATCTGGCATAGTCAGGTCCCCCATCAACAGTATCTCCCCTTTCTCTGCCATCCTAAGGATGCCTTCTATCATATCCTTGTCCATTCCCTCTCCCTGACATGGGGTCTGTATACAACCCCTATATGGATTGTGGTGCCATTTCCAATCTCTAAGGTGACCCATAGTGCCTCCTCTTCTCACTGTTTACTTTTTTGTTCCGTTGCTTTTATCCCTTCCCATTACATAGAAAGTTACTCCTCCCCCGCTTCTACTCTCCCTGTCTCTCCTGTAGGTTGTGTACCCTGGCACGAGCTGTATTTTCCAGCACTTCCGGTCAACGACGGAGCATAGTGTTTTCTTTAGTTAGGCCCGCTAAAATTAGAAGTGCCTTGTCTGCTGTTTTTGTTTTTTTTTTTTAACTTGCGATAAAGCGCCTGTATTGCCTTGAGCAATGCGGCATTAGTTGGCTGGGCCATATCTGGCTCCCCCGATCTGGGCTGTTGATCTTTACTGGTGACGGCCTTGGCTTCCTTTGGAGGGACTCCCTCTGTATTCCCTGCCGCCTTATTTCCCCGAACCATGGTCACTCTATGGTGCACTTCACCTTCACAATTTTTAGTTTGCTGGGTAGCTGTTGGTTTATTTGATCAAATGTTGTCTGTTGAAATTCACTTTTAAAATAGTTTATATTAGTTATTTTACGTAATCTGTTTATCTCTATGGAGCTGTGCAAAGATGCTGTTCACAGCTCGGCTGCTGGACATGCCCCCCCCCCAGTTTGTTTTATTTTTGAGGATCCCCTCATGTCTATCTCATGCTAATTTAAATTCCCTCACTGTCTTTGCTCCCACTACCTCCTTGGGTAGGTCGCTCCACATGTCCATCACCCGCTCCATGAAGAAGTACTTCCTCCCAATGCTCCTGAATCTACCACCCTTGAGATGCGTATCTTGTCCTTGAGTCCTGGAACAGGTGTTCGCCTGGAAAAGGTTCTGTGTCTGAATCTTGTTGATAGCCTTCAGGTATTTGAATGTCTCTATCATGTCCCTATGATCCTTGCACTGCTTCAGGGAGTACATGTTGAGACTTTGCAGCCTTGCCTCATATGGTTCTTGATGCATACCCTGTACCTTTTTAATTTATGTTACATACATTTCTGTTTTCTCATTTATGAAGTTATTAGAAGTGATCACTAGTTAAAGTTTTCTAATAGAGTAGGCATAAATAGTAGTGTGCAGTAACAATGGCATCTCAATTTATATTGGAGTGGCATTTGCCGGACAAGTTTTGATTAAAAGGAAACCTGTGCTTTAAACTTTGGTCTAGTAGTCAGATGAACTTGTAATTTTAGCACAGAAAATGTACTGAAATTTGTAATGCAATGTAAAAAAAAAATGCAGATTTGAAGGAAAAAGTTACTTCCACACTCATTCAAAATAAATTAAAATGACTTGAGTGGAGATCTGAGAAAACTCAAAAGAAATCATAACAAGAATTAAGAACGTAAAAAAGACTGATATAGTACTGGTTGTGGTCGATGTGTGTAGTGTTACCATGGCTGATAGATACTTATGGTTCAAAGCTTCATAACATCCCTGAATGGGAGGACACTTGGATAACCACATGCACTAACCTCAAGGAGAACCAAGGTAGGCTCATTTAGTTTAAAATCTTGTATGTTTTTATTTATCTCCTGACAAAATTCACAAAACGGGCTTCTCAATGAATAAAGCATGTTGGAGATGTGGGGATCACGATGCTGGAATAGCACATATGCTCTGGAACTGTCCTTCCCTGGTCTCTTTCGGGAAAACAGTACATGGGATATGCTCTAGAATATGCAATTAAAATATTCTTTTTATTCCAAGTTTATTCTTATTGTCCATCTTTCCTGAGGGAGGTACTATCAGCTCACATAGCTTTATCTGGTTAAATCTAGCACCTCTAAGCCTTAAGAGAATTATCTTGAGAAATTTGATGTCTACCCACATTCCATCTATAGATGAATGGTATAATCAAATGAATCGAACAGCCAATAATGAAAGGATAAGTTACTTAGTTATGGACAGATTAACAATGTTTCATTAAGATTTGGGATCCCTTTTTACTGTTGATTTAATCCTTAATAAGCATTATTTTTCCACCAGAAACAAAACTACGAGGAAGGTAGTTTTACTGGATACTCTGCTAAGCTGATTTGTTTTGTTTAATGCAGCGCATTACTCTTGTTGTTATTTTCTGTTTTTTTTTACTTACAGTGTTTTATAGATGTTTTTTATTGATTGTTTTTATATGTTGACATTAATACAAAAGAGTGCCTCATTCTTGTACTCATTCTGTACTATTTAATTATTTCTTTGTGCATTCTTGTATCAGCTTGAAAGAACATAAATAAAAATTTATAATGGGGGGGGGAAGCTTCATAATATTAAGTGCAGATAGCAGAGAGATTATTTGCTACATTTTATAGCTTCTTTTGGTGTATGTTTTCTGTTAAAAACCTGTGAGCTTCATGTATCGTATCATCTGTGAATTGCATGTATATAGCAAACGATGATTTTAGACATTTAATTACATCAGTAGCTGTAGTATTTGGAAAGGCATTTTGATGCTGCAGCAACTCCCTACATACACCCTGCCAACTGGCCGAACTGTCAGTGTGGCCAGAATTATACTGCCCATCATCTCAGCTGCAAGCATAGATAAGACCACACCACATTTACCATCTGAGGCATGCATAGAGCCTTAACCGGTCAAGGAAACCTATTAAAAGAAGCACTGTCACAATTTTGGGAAAAAAAACAACATGCCTACCACCTGGGTGTCAAATTCTGTATGTTTCCTTTTCAAATATAATAGAGAACCTTATTAAGGGTTGCACCCTTCAAGTTGTAAAGTACATCAGGACTAGTACATGACGGTGATTGTATGCCTCATTGTGCCAACTGGAGGGTTTCACCAAGGGCTCCCACCATCAGGAGGTACACTGGCATAATACAGTATAATCACCACTGTGGAGTGTCTTATTCCACTAATTAAATGTTCTGATGAAAAAAAATGAATCTGAGTGTGTTGTAAGGGAAGTGCTAGTTCGCTGCCCTTTGAGTCTGATTCCTTGGTAGAACTGGGTTCAGTGCTGTATCTCTGCTGAGAGCAGCTGCAGTGTGAGGTACACTCCTTATTGTATGATGTTTCATTTTTAAGAGTGCCTGTGTTAAAAAGGATATTAGCGTCCTCTTGATTAGAATTTCTGTGTTCATGCTTTCTCACACAGGGAGAGTTTGTGAGGTGCTCATGTTTCAGTCAGGTAATTGTAAATTGTATTCATTTTATAGCACTAATTTGATGGTTTGCAGCGTCCCTGCATGCACATACATGAAACAATGCTGTAGTCAATGTAACTGTTTTGTAAAAATTGCTTATTTAGGTTATGATTGAGTTGAGGGGTACTGTAGTTGTAAGGGGGGGCAGTATCTTCATTCTTATGGTTTGTTGTGTTTTTGCATGATCTTGCTTGAAATGTGACAACTGCGAGTAAAAGTGGCCTTTGAGGTTGGGTGGTAACATCTGAAGGGAGCTATTTCTGTTTGGGTGATGTAGTTTCATTTTAGTGAATTATTTCCCTAAGGGGGTTTAAGTAAGGGATAAGACCATACAGGGTGTGGGTTGTAGGTGGGATACCCACCTGCTGAGAGCGTAGTGAGGCTCGACACTGCAGGCAGAAAGCCTCACAGCTCTGGAAGGGTGGGCATCCCCCAACAACCACACCCTCAGGAGTCTCATTGCACTTGGAAAATGGGCTGTGTTGGTCAGCAGACCCCATTGTCTAACCACAATAGGATGGGACTGCAACATGCTGTGCTGAGCAGAGGTCTTTCAGGATCAGCATAAGCTGCAGCATGGAAACGTGAGCCATATATCATCTCTTTTTTTTTTTTTTTAACCAGGCAGTTTTGCCTGGTACACTCATGTCTTGTGACAGTTGTTAGCCAGTTAGGTTTCAGGATGTTTTCAGCCCATTTTCTAAAATCATTTAATTGCTCAGTTGACTCACTATTATATTTTTAATGTCCAATTTTGGCACTGTGCTGTGAGTTTGGTCATATAGGTAGCTGGATTTCAGCAATATTTTGCCAATCATTTTAAATGAGTTTCCATACACTGCTGGAAAACAGGGTAAGAATCTGAAAGACAGCCCAGGACATTTAAGGATTTGCCATCACCTGTCCTAACTAAGGCTTCTTTACTCCATAATGTCATGGAGCATCAAAAGGATGAACATTTTGATCTTGTAAGCAGTTGTAGATTAGTCTGTATTTTTCTTTCAGCATATGGAAAATAGTGCAGTTCTGTGTATGTTGAAACGTCAGTCACATATTGTCTCTGGTCCAGGAAGGATAACGGTTCTATACATTTGTTGCAAGCTGCAAGCCATAAGCTGTAAATTAAAAAAAAAAATCACAACTGTTGGAGCATGATAGCAAGCAAGTAATAATGTGGAACTATTCCCCAGGATGGTTTTGCTTTTGGTGTTTGAGTTGCGGCATGGTGGAATAAAAAAGTATGAACAAGCTGAACTGTGAGCTTTGTTTGAGGAGCTACTATAGTAAGCCGATTCCAGGTTACAATTAAGTTCATTTTAAAAGGTGCTGACCTGTCCGCCACAACGGTTTTGTTTGCAAAGGCTTCTGAGATCATTGCATTTCATCAACACCACAATAGTTTCCAAGTGCAAATTAAAGACTCCTCTTTTTTTCTCTTATAGCTTTTTTTCCCCAACAGGTCCACTCTGGCAGGTTATTCAGCCCTATCCCTGCCACCCCTCCCCGACATCCCCCCTTCCCGACCTACCACACCCCCGAGAACTCTCCCATGGATTGCTCTCCCATGGTGGGGCCATGAAGGGAGGGCCGTCCGCCCCCCTCCAACCCGGTGACTCTCATCCAGAGCTGGGTGTGGTGGTTGGGTGGCGATGTGGGAATGGGAGCAGGCAGGCAGGGTTTCATGAAGCCAGCACCTTCCCTTTTCCATTTTCTCCCAATCTCTTGCCATGGTGACATGTAAGCATGCACACATGGAGGCACGCACACGCTGTGGAACCAGAGCCCCTCCCTTCCATGGTGCTCAGACTCCGTCTCTGCTACCCAGCCTCCACCAGAAGAAGCCAAGGAGCGAAATGGCATCCCTTCACATCCTTGGGAGAGGACAGCAGTCAGTCAGACACTCGATCCTCTCTCTCCCCCCCCCTGGTCAATCCCCAGCACCCCGAGCTTGTTCCCAAACTCAGGTCACCGGCATGGTGAGAGGTAAGGGGCATAGCACCTCAGCCCTCTACACCACTGGGCCGACTTATTAAAGACTCTTCTTAATCATTACATTCCTAGCCCAATATCCTCCTATCTGTTATGCTGCCATAAACTTTCCCATCTTTTTATTCTTCCTCCCATTCAGCTACCCAGCTCCATTCTTCTGTCACTGTCCTTCCCTTTTCTGTGCCTTTTTCATATTTTCCTTAAATCCTACTTGTAAAACATTTTTCAGAACGCCACATTGAAAGATAGTACAATAAATAAAATATGACCAACTGTTTGTACTGCTATACTCTTTTTTTTTTGTGTGTGTTGCTCAGTAGGATGTTACACACATTTGTATAATCTAGATGGGTGGTATGAATTTCATATTATACCAGTCCAGGAAAATGGAACCCTTTGTTCCCTTTTCTATGTGAAATACAGTCCACAGTCCCGAAATATCCAGCCTGCAGCCACAAACCCTGAGGAAGGTTGGTTAAGAATGTTATGATGGGGCAAGAGAATAAATGAACAAAATAAAATGAGCTCCAGTCCAGATTTTGATGTATTTTATTGGTAGGAATTCCAGCCAAGTCCGAAAGGATGAAAAATTAATGGTCACTATATATAGAACCAAGCATTTTATTAATCAAGGGTGCTGCTGTAGGTATGCTAGATGCTGGAATGCCGTTATTATTATTCTGCATTTAAACAGAGTAGACACTCTGATATCACATTCGAAATAGATTTTCGTTATGAGTGATATAAGAAGAGAAACTGGCAGTCGTAAAGTAAGAAGAATCTTGATCTTCCATGTTGAAGGAATTAAAGTGATATTCCACCTTTTCTTGAATGCGTTATCAGGCTATGGTACTTTATGCTGGCAATAGTTCTTTATTGGTATTTTAAAAATGTTATTTGCTGCCTGTATGTAGTTGGAAGGAGTCGTAGCTGGTCCCAACTAGGTGTCCAGCTGATCCTTTCCACTTTCCTATTCATGTATACGCCCCGCGCTCAGGCGCGTTATGACATGGAGCAAGGGACAGCATGGGGGTGTGCCCCTTTGAAATGAATGGGAGTCTATTTTCATTACTATTTAAAGGGGACAGGAAATGTGTGTTAATTCACAGTTGTTATTTATAGTTATTATTCTCAGAAACAATATGCATTCTCCTAAAGTATCTATATTTAACAGTACCTGAATAAAAAGTGATAGGTAAAACTGTAGTTTGCATTGTTGTATTTTTATGGGCAGCATTATGTTACAATTCACTTCATGGAATCACTTATGTGGAGTTTTTACTATGTCATGATTTGTGTACAGAATGCTAATTATGAGCTGCTGACCTATCAGAACCCTGTTTAGAGTTCTGTGCACAAACCATGACACAATTAAAACTCCAAACTATTGGTCCCATGAAGAGAACTGTAACAGAATGCTGCCCATAAAAACAAGACGATGCAAAATATAGCTTTTTATATCATTTTTTATTCAGGTACAGCTAAATATGGATAATTTAGGTGAATGCATATAATTTCTGAGACTAAGAACTTTATAAACAGCTGCCAGTTAGAAATGATTTCCTGTCCTCTTTAATACATTATATGCAAGTTGGAGATTAAGGAAGGCTACTGTCGACTAACAGCCTTGTTATTTGAGCAGTAACATTCATTAATTTTCAACTCGCCATCATAATGTATTAAATAGTAATGAAAATAGTCTTCCATTCATTTCAGTGAGGTGCACCCCCATGTTCTCCCTTACTGCATGTCATAACATGCTTGGGCATGGGGGTGTGTCCACCAGTAGGCATGTCGATGGGATCAGCTGGCCACCCTGTTGGGGCCAAAGTATGATCCCATCAAAATAAATACAGGCTGCAAATAACATTTTAAAACTGCCAAAAAAGGACTATCACAGGCGTAAGGTACCATATCCTGAAAGTGATACCTTAAGATTCGAAAAATCACTTTAAATAAATTATAAAACAAATGAAAAAGCATTTTTTTTGAAACCTGGAATGCTTCCAGAATGTTGAAAAATGTTTATACACCATATACAGTATGTTTGAAGAGTGTATAATTAAATGTTGTGTTTTTCTACTGTCTTCCCATAATTATTTAATTATACCTATGTCTGTTAAGATACGTGTAGAGACTACAATCAACATTTGCTGTCATTACTAATGTTAGTATTAGATGGCTGTGTGAGCTAAGAGATGATGTTTAAAGTGCAGACTCTTCTGGAGTTACCAGTGTAATGCTGAATGAAATAAATCACTGCTCTGTCTTAGTAGTCCCCATACCCTTTTCCCACATGCACAGGTCTTTGAGAAAAGGTCGCAGCCATTTGTTTATTAAATGTAATGTACGCTATTGTGACATGCACAGCCGGAAGATCTTTTCAGTCACCTTGGGCCCCTACACCCCTTTCAGTGAAGGGCCTTACCTCTTGTGTGAGCTGAGAAAATGATGTACGTCCCGGGAGGGGGAGGGGAGGTCATGTGGCTGGGTAGGAAGCGACCTTCCCCATCTGGTGTTGTTGCACCTGCAGGCAAGCCCAATGAGGTTTGATTGCAACCCCCTAGATGGAGTCCAGGTCTTGCAGCCCCACAGACCTCATGCTGACCAGGGAAGACAAGCCCTTCAGAAGAATTTGACTCATTCCCATTGTTCCCCTAGTACCATTGCTCTGAAAGACTCCCAAGCCACCATGTTATATGACTGCGACAGTTTGTGATCTGTGCTAGCCTGCCTCATTAACCCCTTTAGAGGAGGCAAAAAAACTGGAAAAAAACATCTGAGGGAGAACCAGGGAAACTCACTCCCTGACCCCTAGTGCAGTCACTTGTATTGGGTCAAAGGGTTCCGTTCTCTACCCTAGTTGAACTTAACCCTGATTTTATGAGGGTGAGTGGATGGAAGATCTGAAGAGAGAGGCAGAATTGAGGGGCAGCTGTTGGCATTAGCTCTTTTGAACCCCTTATTCTCTGCCCTCTCCAAGTGCCCCACACCCTGTGGACAGCCTCTGTGGTTCCTCACCAGAGGTGATGCCGGGGCCAAGTCCCCACCCCCTTGGGCACACCCTATCTACAGGTTACATGGGAGGGGGCACAGACAAGGAGATGTATGCTGCAATGCTTTGGCAGACTTCGTATTGTCTTAGTAGTCTCCATACTCCTTCCCCTGGAAGAATACAGACACACACATGCACAGGTCTTGAAGAAATGGCCACTGTCATATGTTTATTAAATGTAATTTACACTGTTGGAGTGGTATGCACAGTGGGGAGATCTCTTCAGTCACCTCTGCCAGTGCATCCCTTGTAGTGAAGGGCCCTTACCCCTTGTGTGGGCTGAGGGAATGAGGTACCTCCTGAGTTGGTACCCAAGCCCTGGGAGGGGGGAGGTGATATCGCTGGGTGGCAAGCGACCACCCGCGTCTGGTTTTGCCACACCTGCAGGCAAGCCCAATGAGGCTGGACCACAAATCCTCCAGAGTCCAGGTCTTGCAGCCCCACATACCTCCTACAAATGAGGGAAAATGAGCATTTAACAAAAAAGTGACACATTACCCTTTTTCCCTTGTGCCATCAGTCTTAGAGACTCCCAAGCTGCTACAAGATCGGTGCAGTCTGACCCCTCCAAGCAGCTCACTCCAAATGTTGCTTCAAGACCTAATAGAAAGAGTCTAGCAACAAGCCCCAGCCATTGTCCTATAAGTGCACACCATCCTTGGCATAACGTACATGCCAGCAGGTGCCAGTATCCCGGTTCTGAATCACAGTTCCCATAATGGACTTCATAAATGGCCTTATCTCTTGATTCATGCATGTACATGCTTTTTCCGTAGCTTTAAAATCAATTGCATGCCACCAGTGAAGCTGCTGAATTATGTGGGACCAAGAAAGCTTAGTCTTTGGCTACTGTTCTCTGATGGATCGTAAGTCTTCCTTCAACCTCAGAAGCAGACCGACAGTCTTCCAGAGTCCAAGGTCATTCCTACCCAGCTGAATCAGAAAGATTTCCAGGGAACTTCCATGTCAGGCCTCCCCCACCAGCCCAGGGAGAAGTTCCTCCCAGCGCATGCCTCTCTTGCCAATCCTGCAAATCTGAACCTTCTGCCTTAGAATTGATAGCTTCCTCCCTTGAGGCCGATGTACTTCTTTTTCCACTGCCCAGTGGACAAAGAAATGTCCGTAGAGCCAAGCCTGTTGTTTTATTTGTCTCAGCTATAACACTCCATTCTTTTCCCTGTAATTCCAGCTGATATTCTGTGTATGTATTCTGCTTTTCACTGACAGGTTAACACTTTCATTGTGGGGGTAGGTAATATTCTGCCTGTTATAATGGGATTGGGTGGTGTCAACTCAATCCAGTACAGATGGGGTTAATAATCAGCATTTTTGGGAAAGGGTAGATAAAATGCAGTTTCGTTGTTTGGATATGCGATTTAGATGATCATTTTATTGAATTAATTTTTCAGGTTTGAACTTTCAGATTTAGGCTGTCAAATTTTGTAGTGGACTACATAATTACACAGAAACATAGAATCTGTCGGCAGATAAGGACCATACGGCCTACCTAGTCTGCCCATTTCCATACTCACTGCTGCAGCCTCAGATCCTATTTGATCTCCATCTCTCCTGCTCTGCAGATCTCCAGGGTACCCTTATGTCCATCACATGCACTCTTGAACCCCCATTTTGTTTTCACACCCACCACTTCTGCTGGAAGGCTGCTCCACTGCTCTACCACCCTTTCAGAGAAAAAGTGCTTCCTAATATTACCCCTGAGCCTTCCACCCTTCATCCTCATATCATGCCCCCTTGTTCTTGTGCAGAGATTTCTCTGAAATATGATTTCCACCTGTATCCTGCTTAATCCCCTAAGGTACTTGAAAGTCTCTATCATATCTCCTCTCTCCCTTCTTTCATCCAGTGATTAGATATTAAGGTCCTTAAGGCTTTCCTCATAGGGATTCTGGTGCAGTTCATGTACTGTCTTTGTTGCCCTTCTGTGGACTGCCTCTATTTTGTCAGTGGCCTCACCATTGATCTGTACAATGGCATCACCACCTCTTTCCTCCTGCTTGTTATGCCCCTCCCTATGCACCCCAACATTCTTTTTGCTCTGATCAGTGACATCTGTAAGAGCCCTGCATGGGCACTGATCACCGAGCAGACTCGATAGACCAGAGGGCCTACTCTGCTGACTTCTTAGTATGTTAGTATGCTCTCCCCACTGCCTTTTCACACTGTTTGGTCACCTTCAGGTCGTCAGATATGATAACCCCCAGGTCTCTCTCCTGACTT
This sequence comes from Neoceratodus forsteri, assembly GCA_016271365.2. NCBI lineage: Eukaryota > Metazoa > Chordata > Ceratodontiformes > Ceratodontidae > Neoceratodus > Neoceratodus forsteri. Next base: position 46,177,664 of record JADMNL010000024.1, on the reverse strand, counting down.
CTGGTGGCCAGAATTTCCCCATCCATCCTGTTCTCCTCCTTTGGATTCCTGTGACCCAGGTGCATGATCTTGCACTTTTTATCATTGAAACTCAACTGCCAGACACCCGGCCACTCCTCTAATAGGCTTAGGTCCTTTCTCATTTTTTCCAACCCCTCCAGTGTGTCCACTCTGTTGCAGATCTTGGTGTCATCTGCAAAGAGGCACACCTTTCCCTCCAGACGCTCTGCAATGTTGCTAATGAAGACATTAAACAGGACTGGCCCTGGCACTGACCCCTGTGGCACTCAGCTGGTCAGCTCCTTCTCCTCAGATTTCATGCCATTTACCACCACCCTCTGAGTCCTGTCCCTTAGCCAGTTCCCAACCCACTTTAACACCATAGGACCCACTTCCAGGCTCCCCAGTTTATTTAGCAATCTACTGTGCAGGATGGTGTTGAGGGCCTTGCAGAAATCCAGGTAGGTTACATCCACTGCCCCTCCCTGATCTACCACCCTGGTTACCCAGTCAAAGAAATCTATAAGATTCATCTGACAGGACCTTCCCGCTGAGAATCCATGCTGTCTTGGATCCTGTGCCCCGCTATCCTCCAGAAACTTCACAATCCTCTCCATAAGTAAGGACTCCATTAGTTTCCCCACTACTGAAGTCAGGCTTACAAGCCTGTAATTGCCTGCCTCCTCTCAGCTTCCACTCTTGTGGACAGGGACCACATCTGCCATCCTCAAGTACCTCCCCCATCTCTAGTGATGCATTGAAAAGGGCAGCCAGTGGTTCCGCCAGCACTTCCCTGAGTTCCTTTAGTACTCTGGCCCCATTGCCTTATCTACTTTTATTTTCCTGAGTTCTTGTTGGACTCTTTCCACCGTGAATGGGCTAGTGTCTATCTCCCTCCCCTGAATACCTCACTAATTTGGCAGCCTTGCTAAGTGTAGCTAATGGAGGAGAAATATTACTGCCACTGGTTATATGCAGCTTTTCATTATTATAAAAAGGGTCAGAGAAATGGAGCTTTCTGATTGGCTGCAAACATTCTAACAGCCTTATGTTAATCTTTTATTAACATACATGTAGAGCTTCGCCATATGCTGAACAAGGTTTAACACTGTTTAAAGACATTTTTTATTATAACAGCAATAAGCCACTCCCAGGGATTATGTTAATGGCCAGTTAATCACCCTCTAGGGGCATGTGGCACTCAGCTACACCTCGTGCCACAGTACACCCCTAGAAGGTGGTTAACAGACCATTAACATAACCCCTGGTCATGTCTTATTGCTTAATTAACAGTTGAGCAGTCAGAACTTGTTCTAAAAAGATTTGAACCCTTTTAGAACCCAGGGTTTTAAGTTCTAATTTAGACCTAGAATGCCCATGAATTCTAAGGAATAAAGGTTCTAGATACTAAATAAAGTGATTTGTTTGTTCATACATTTTAAAAGCAAGAGATGCCAATCTGGAAAACAAACTATTAATAATTACATTTTTGATTTTGAGCCCCTATGGTGCCTATACCACTTCCCAGTGCACTTGGTTATGGGCCGTAAGGATGCATGTACCACTTCTCAGAACAGACTGAATTGACCATGAGGTCTCCTTCTGCTGCAGATTTTCTCTGTTTCTCTGTTTATGTTTCTCTTCTAAAATGTTTTAGTGCAATACATACAGTATATGAGAAGATGTTACTCATATACCTTTGTATGAAGGTGTGCCAAATTACAGCACATCAGTTATGACTTTTGGCATTTGCATTTTGAGTGGCACACCATTTTTTCCCTTTTCTGTATGTGCAGTGAAAGTGAATATTATTGCTTTGCTGAGAGAGGGAACAGGTCTTTTTTATTCTCTTTTTCACTCATTGGGTCTGTCTCTATTTTTTTCTTAGTCCTATACACAATGGAGGTTGAGGTCTAAAGAAGATTAGAACCCTAGAACTATTTAAAGTTCTAGACCCAGACCATGCAAACAAGATGCTGGGATGCATAGCTAGGGGAGTCAGTAGCAGGAGAGAGCCGAGGTGGTTATACTGCCCTTGTACAGGTCACTGGTGAGGCCACATCTAGAGTATGGAGTTCAGTACCGATGCCCACACCTCAGAAAGGACACTATCCTGCTGGAGAAAGTCCAGAAGAGGGCTACAGAGATGATAGCAGGCCAGCAGGGTAAGGCATATGAGAAGAGGTTGAGGGCACTGAACGTGTACTCCCTGGAGGACAGGAGAGAGACAGGGGACATAACTGAGTCCTTCAAGTACTTGAAAAGGATAAATAAGGTGGATAAGGATTGTCACTTTAAGCTAAATGGCAACTATAACATAAGGGGGAACAGTCTTAAGGTGGAAGGGGGAGGTTTAAGAGGGAGATCAGGAAGCACTTTTTCACAGAGAGGGTAGTGGGCACTTGAAATGCACTGCTGGAAGAGGTGGACTCATTTGAAGATAGTGAGCATCTTCAAGAGAGGTTGGGATAGGCATGGGGGAAGGTAAGAATCATGGGTAGGGAGGATGGAAAGGATGGGAGGAGTGAGGAGGGGGGCAGGGTCAAAAACTCAAGCTGTGGACGCTGCAATAGGAGCAGACTAGATAGACCAAACTGCCTTCTTTTGCTGGCTTCTTCATATGTTCGTATGCCTTCAGTGGGTTCTATCAACCCTGATTAATAGCATTAAAAGACTTGAATCAGAGTGAAAAAAACACGTAGGTTCCTTTTCACTTATTCTGGATCGTAGCACAAAACAGTCTAATTTATGAGCACATCATTGCACCACCACCCGTTGATGCTTTTACAAAATGAGTCACCTGCTGCAGTCTACAACAGCGGCATGTTGCAGATTGTATAGTCAGATGTTAATGGGTACAGACCCACAGATATACTGGACTGCATCTGCAGCTTGGTGCAGTGCCATGCTGCAGCAAGCCAATCGGATTTGTGCTAACACTGATATCCACCCTGCCTCTTGAAAGTGCCCTCCTTCCCTCATCTACTTCCCCATGGTTTGTGGTGTCAGGTTGGTCAGGGGTTTCCATTCCCTATAGACTGATGGTCACTCTCGTTGTTTTCATGTGCCCTCCACCCACTCTCCAAGCCATATACCAGTCCCACAGTGATATCAAATGGCTTACTCAGAATCTGGAAACTGACTTCCAAATACTCGAGAACTGGTTCCTTAAGAATCGTCTTGTTCTCAATACCAGGGAAACTAAAGCTATGTTATTTTTCAACCCTGCCTCAAAAACTGCAGCTTTATCTACAAATGTACCTTCTTATTCGCTCCCCCGTCTAAATGATTTACTGATACTTAAATCTTCCCCACAGCTACTCAGATCCTCCTTTTCTCCTTTGCTGTCCACCCCATCCCCTTGTTTGGCGATAGGCAGGCAATCATTTGCCTACTCAGCCCCTACCACTTGGAGCTCACTTCCTTTTTCTGCTCTTTCTCTCAACTCTCTTGCTACCTTCAAGCGTTTTCTTTTAAAATATCTACTTCATCCCAAATCCTGCACTTGCTTTACCTAGTTACTGTATATTTTGTATCCTTTTTCTGGGTCTCAAATAGTATATTTATTACAGTTTTGCACCACTGTGTATATAGGTTGTAAATTCTATACTTTATTCTATTGTGTACACATGCATTATATTGTTTACTTTTGCTGTTAAATTTTTGTCTGACATGCTCTGTAAAACAATTGTCTTAAATGTTTCTTTGTTGTACCCATGACCCAGATCGCCCCTGAAAAAGGGACTGCACTGTCTCAGTGGGCTTACCCGGTTAATAAATTTCAAATAAAATAAATGAATATGCATTTCTTGGCAACATCTAGTGCTATCCCTTCCCCCATCAATAGTATACCGCCTAGCTGAAGGCTTTCTCTGTGCTGCCCCAGTTCTGATCTGCTCATCTTTAGGCACTTTTACACACAGGTTTATGTATTGGAATAACTGTTACGGAAATAGTATTCCGTTACATCCCTTGTGTGTAAAGTGCATCTGTTTCGTTCCATAGGCGAACGTTCGTCCAAACCGCATCCTGCTCATTGGTTTGCACCGCTAGTTCCATTTCATCTGGCTTGTAAACAGCCATTCTGAAGTGCACAACAGCAATAGAGCAGCAAGCTCTGTGGAGGTTCGAATCACAAATGGAGTGGGAGCTGCCGGAAACTCACGGAGTTTAAGGATCCTAAAAACGCAACAGAGCACAACGGCGCCACAGGTAACGCTCATTTCGTTTTAAAAACCTGTGTGTAAAAGCGCCTTTTGTGTTGCAACTGATAACAGCACTTCAACATCCTCCCCCCTCATTTCCACATGATTTCAAAAGATGATAACCTTCTGAGGGTGCAGAAGGCACCAAACTTGTGGGGCTGTTATACCTTAGTGTATGGTACTGTGGCCTAGACCCCTTTCCCAAACTGTCACACACACTTTCTTCAGTTGCACAGTAAGGAGTTCTGATCTTCATGGAGTGTAGCTTGATTGGGTCACAAGGTTGCTAGTGGCTTACTTACCACCACCAATAGTGACAAAGAATGGGGCCCAGATGTTTATTTGCATCAACCACTGTATTTTTGTTTCTAGAATCTCTTTAATAGAGTATATTTTAGGCAATATGATACACATGCACTGTAGCTATTTTGTTTCAACATGTTGTGGATTATACATAGTACTTCATTTTGATTTGTATATACATGTATATCTTAAACTTTTATTATGATTGTTTTGTTGTTGTAATGCATTTTCATTTCTTATAATGTGATTTGTATTGCATGTCAGTTTTTGAGTGTTTGTATCTTGTAATCAAGCGTTGCACCTGAAAGTAGTTCCTCAACCTAATGTGCTCACCTGCTTAACAAAAACTTCAATGAAATAGAATTACCTGGGAGCGTTTCTTCCATATGGAAACCTGGTTATAATGTATGGTAAGTGCCCATTAACCACCATAATCAGCAGTCACACAGCTTTGTTATGCACTGTTTAGAATTTTAAAAGTTGTTAACCACACTTCGGAACTTCCAAACAGTAGCATAATAAAGAAGAATGCACCAGAGTTCCATAATTCTCGCACATAGAATGCAAACCAGTTTTTTTTTTGACCATACACTATAAAAGATGACGGCTGGGGATCGGGTGACAACCACACTGAAATCACCTCGCATGGTTGCTAGGGCTACAGTAAACCTCTCGAGCTGCACTCTCGAGGTTTACCATGTTGCCCTAACAATCACTCGAGGTGATTACAGTGTGGTTATCACCCAATCCCCAGCCATTATCCTCTATGTAATTTCCCGTTATAACCAGCTGGTTATAACAGCAAACACGTGCCGGGTTTCCCTTGCTCCATGCATGCAGCAGCCTCTGCTCTTCCGTGCTTCAGCACCGGTGTTCTTCCAAATTGGATCTTTCTCACCAGACATTACACCAACCCCAGAAACTGCCACTAGCGCTCAGAGGTACGAAAATCGGAAAAAAAAAATGCCGACAGTTTGAATCCTCCATTAAAGCGTTGGGGGGGGAGGGAATGGAAAGGCTTCGTGGAGTTGTCCCTTGTGTTTCATTCCCACTCAGTCTGAACAATTTCCCACCATCCACTTTATTTATCTCATGGAGGTGGTGGTATGTTTTACTCACATCACCTCTTTCCATTCTGGCATCAAGCATGTGCTGTTCAGACCTGCTGACGTCTTGTCGTATGTCCTGTCCTGCTGTAAGTGGATCATCTTGGTTACCCTCCTCTGCAGTGACTCTACCCTGTCCTTTTCCTTCAGATACAGACTACATAACTGCATGCAGGACTCCATTTGAGGTTGACCTACGACTTATACAGTAGCAGCAGCACCGCCCTTCTGCTGTTGGTGATCCCTCTCTCTGTGCACCCCGGCATCCTTTTTGTCCTGCCCAGTGCCCTGTTGCATGGTACTGATGTCTTCTAGCTATCTGATAATATTACTCCTAATTTCATTCCCACTGTACTGCTTTCCACTACTATCTCCCCATCCTACATGGATTACTACTGTATTTGTCCCTCTCTGCATCACCATGCATTTTTTGGCATTACTGTTTTTTTATACTTTATTTTTAGTATTTTATCATATATCATGACAATATATAATACAGATAGTGAACAGACCACATGGATATCTTACCACTGGGGAAAACAACCCCTTAATCAAAGGATGCAATACGATTTGCATTCACTACATAGTGTAACAACACTATAGAGGGTAGCATTAAAATATTACTGAATAATAATCTCAGAATTGATGTGTTAACGAGTCCAAGAGCAACATGGCTAATTCAAAAAAATAAAGGATAGTCCATCAATGTCCAGTCTAATTTAGGAAATGTATCCTCATAAGGACTGTTTTTGCCATGTGTTAACCTTAATGTGAAAAGAAACATTTCAGATTTTAACTTTCTGCAGCAGATTTGAAGAAACAAAAAGAGAAGCCGACAAGATTTTGTGTCTCTATTATTAATTATTACGGAGGAACATCGTTAAGCATCACATAAAAAGCATACAAAGATTGAAATTTCCCTCCTTATTTGCCATGGAATCACACCTTTATAGCAATTCCATAATGGTAAAACAAAGCTAAGCAGCTAAGGGCGACGGACAAATTTTAAAATTACAAAAAAGCGCCCCATTTTTATAACTAAGCGCCTTAAAGGTAAGTTGCTGAAAAATGCAAACCAGCATCAAACAGTACTGCTTTAGATTAAGTACTTAGCTTATGGAGTGTTATAGACAGACACAGGGCCTACGGTAAAGTCCTGATATTTCAGGTATCTCCATCCATCTCCTCAAGCAAAGCAGTCTCTCCTCAGTCCCTGGACACTGCAACCATATGAGTGGCCCATTTCCCAGCCTTGACAGGGTTGGAAAATAAGAATACCTTTCCTTGGTGGGTAATCCTGAGCCTCGCAGGGAAAATCATGGTATGTGTAATTCCTATTTCCTGCAAAGAACGTCATGCACAGTCAAACTTTTTCCTTCTTTGGCGTGTCGAGTAGCTAATGTCCGGAAAAAAATACACTTGGTTGTCATCCAGCATAATCAGGTTGACTCTCCGGGCACATCGAAGAATTCGATCGCAGGTACCAACCCCAGACGTTACCACCATTAGCGTTCAGAGTTCCTCTGAATTTTGAGGTCGGCCACTGGGAGTTATACGATACACTTTTTGTATGTCCCATGAAACATCTTCCACCTCTGGCAACAGCTTTTCAGTAAGCCATTCATGGACATACATGATCGGATGGTCTCCCTCGCTACCTTCGAGGAGACCGATGATCCGAATATTCCCTGACTGGGCCTGATTCTCTAAGGCCTCCAGTCTGGCTCGAAGGTGTTGGTTTTCTTTGACCATGAAGGCATTAGTAGTCGTGTTAGAGTCCGATTGTTTTTGAGTGTCCTGTAGTTCTGTTTTGATGCCATCAACAGCATTTTCTAGCACCAGAACTCGACCATTAAAGTTGTCCACCGTCTGATTTAAGGTGGCAACTGAGGCAGTTAAATTCTGGAGTTTGTGCCCCAGTGATGCCATTGTTTCTGTGGGTCCAGATTCTACTTTGGCCTGCTGGATGGAAGGCAGTCGCAAGGCCCCACCGTTTCCCTTAATTCTCTCTACTCCACTCTGCGATTTGTCTTTCTTTGGGTTGCCCATTTCCCCTATGTCAAAGGCACTCTTTCTGAAGAAAGTACTTAAAAGATAATTCCAAAGCTCAAATTCAAGATTTTTAACGTATTTCACAGATATGATGGAGAGCTAGTGCAATCTGCTGCTGATCAGCTCGGATCCACAGCACCGCCCCCGCATTAAATTTTAACTCAAAGTAGGCTTGATGAATAAATCAGCCAGTGAACATCAAACAGTTTTATGGGCATTTCAGTATTTCATTTTATTTTCAAACCTGTGGCCACCACATCATATATCCCAATGTTCCACTGGCTTCCCTGCCAGCTATTTCAAGGGAAGGTGGTCCAATATGTTTAAAAAGTATAGTTTACAAAATCGGTATTCGAGCAAGAGAAAAATGTTGCACAATAAATATGTCTCCAGTGTATTAAATAAACAGCATCATGACTACCAATTGTAGAAAAAAGCAGTATCAACTCATAAAGAGTACTGCAAGTTTTAAAAGGCTTCATAGTCCAGTTGCACACACAGGTAGCATGTCTCAAAGGATAAGGCTGCCCCCTGTGCTATGTCCTACTGTGTTTGCCTTCCTTGTGTTTCTCAAAGCTGATACAGTCTCTGGAATCCTGATGTCACACGCTTCGTCTGTATGAGGCAGCACATGTGGATGCTAAATGCACTCATAGTGAGTGCTGGGTGACAGCAGGCATCCAAACAAATTTCCAACCACAACCTCTCACTAGCCTATCAGAGTTTGAAGTGTTAATAACACTATTAACTTCATGTCTAATTTTAATATTAAATTAAAACAAAGTGAGATTTTCATGCCATCCAATAAACTAAGGGTATCAACCTCAGTACCAGTTAACATACTAACATACTAAGAAGCCAGCAGATTAGACCCTATGATCTGTCGAGTCTGCTTGATGATCAGTACCTTCCCAGGGCACCATTTTTAGCCCCCCCCCACAAGGTCCCCCATCCCCACCACCCAGTGGGGCTCTGGGATGCACCATCCCCTTATACTTATCCCAGCCCTTCTTGAATCCATCCACAGTCATAGCAGCCACCAACTCACTGGGCAGTGCATTCCAGGGCTCCACCACCCTCTCAGTGATGAAGCGTTGCCTTGTTTCCCCCCTCAGTCCTCCCTGTCCAGCCTCATTGAGTGTCCTCTGGTTGCCCCTACCTCCCTCAACTGAAGCACCCCCCTCAAGGCTTACCCTGTTCATTCCTTTGAGATATTTGAAGACCTCTATCATATCCCCCCTGTTCCTTCTCTCCTCCAGCGAGTATAGATTGAGCACCTCCAGTCTCTCTTCATAGGGCCTTTCCCCTAGTCCCAGTATCATCCTGGTTGCCCTCCTCTGGACCCTCTCCAGGAGATCGATGTCCCTCTTTAAGTAGGGACACCAAAACTGCATGCAGTATTCGAGATGTGGTTTAACCAGGCAATTATACAGTGGAAGGAGCGCCTCTCGACTCCTTGAGGTTATCCCCCTGGCTGTGCAGCCCAGCATTTTATTTGCTTGGGCCGCAACTCTCCTACACTGCTCTGAGTTATTCATTTTGGCATCCACCACCACCCCGAGGTCCTTCTGCCCCCTAGAAACCTGCAGGGTTTCTCAAAGCTGTATACATGAGCTGGGTTTTGGCCCCCAGATGCAGAACTCTGCACTTCCCAGCATTAAACTTTAGCTTCCAGGCTCGTGACCACCTCACCAGAGTCTCCAGGTCCTCCTGAAGAGCCAGCTTCCCCTCCTTCCCCTCTACTACAGCCCACGGCTTTGAGTCATCTGCAGAGAGGCTCATCCTGCTCCTGATGCCACTTCTGATGTCTGAGATATAGGCGTTAAACAGGAGTGGGCCCAGTACTGACCCCTGTGGGACTCCGCTAATGACTCTCCTGGGGATGAAACCTCCCCCCCAACCCTCACCTTCTGTACATGCTCCTCCAGCCAGTTTCCTATCCACCTGACCATCTGCCCACCATCCCCATATCTTCCAGCTTTCCCAGCAGCCCAGGATGCGGCACCGAGTCAAATGCCCTGCTGAAGTCTAGAAAGAGGGCATCCACTGGCCTGCCCTGATCCAGTGCACTCATCACTCCTTCATAGAACTCCACCAGGCTGGTCTGACACAGTCTGCCCTTAACAAAGCCATGCTGGCAATCATCTAGGTGACCCCGTGCCTTCAGAACCTCCTCCAGCCTCTCCTTCAAGATGACCTCCATCACTTTGCCCACTACCGACGTCAGGCTAACTGACCTATAGTTTTCTGGCTCCTCTCGTGAGCCACCCTTGTGTAGAAGCATGATATGGGCTATACTCCAGTCATGAGGCACCCACCCCAACTGCAGGGAGGAGTTAAAAAGGTCCATCAGGATTGCGGCCAGGGTATCAGCCAGCTCTTGAAGCACCCTGGGATGGATCCCATCTGTTCCCGGTGCTTTATCCACTCTTAGGGCCTTGAGGGCGTCCCACACCCTCCCGCTGTGGATTTCAACATCCACTTCCCCATCCCTCTCCCCTTGCAGTGCCACCCCCCCGTCCTCCTTGGTGAAGACCGAGGCAAAAAAAGTCATTTAGTACCTCTGCCTTCTCCCCAGCCTCCTCCACCCACCCATTCCCAATCCTCAGTCTACTAATTTACCCCTTCCCTTTTCTTCTTTCCAATATACCTGAAGAACCCTTCCCCCCCCGTCTAATCCCCTGTGCCAATCTCAGCTCTGCCCCCGCCTTGGCCGCCCTCACCACCCTGGTGACTCTCCTGGCTACCTCATCATACTCCCCCTTGGATATAGGGCCCAGAGAACATTTGTATCTGTTATAAGCAGCCTTTTTTCTCCCTCACCGCATCCTGCACCTCCTTTGTCCACCATCTCGGCCTCAGCTTTGCCCCACTTGTGTCTCTCCCTCGTGCAGGCCTTGGTAGCCTCCAGGAGCCCCTTTTTCATAATCCCCTATTGGGTCTCCATGCCTATGCTTGGCCTAATCTCATCTAGGTAGCCCCTAAGGATCCGCTCCACCCCCCAAAGTCTGCACCCCTAAAATCAACCAGTTACGTTTTTGTGTGTTCTACCTCACCCCCTAGGTCAAGAGAGAACCAAACTGTGGCATGATCACTTCCCACCAGTGGGTCCCCCACAACTGGGTCCCTGATAAGCTCACCGTCTGACAAGACCACATCCAGGACACGCCCCTCCCTCGTCGGTTGTTAGAAAAAGATTTCCAGTTCCTGATGATGCGAGTACAGGAGGTTAGCCCAATAGTATGAGGCCACTGGATGTGGGCCTTGAAACGATTTATGTCAAGACTCAGTGTTAGTAAGCACAATGTGTGGAAAGTAAAAATCATAATAAAATACAGACAGGGACCTTTAGTATTAAATTCTATCCGTCTTTGCCTAGCCTCTTTCACTAGTGTGACTCTTGAATGCCTGCACAAGACCCTGTCTTAGCAGTTTGAGATTGTTAGTCCTACCCTCACCACTGCAGTTCTTCATCACGCTCTTTTATTCTTGTCTAAAGCTCTTCCATTTGTCTTGCTTCATATATTCTTTTCTAAGAGCCCTTTTAGAACATTACACCTCAGTCTAATTCTAAACAAAGGATTCCTTAGACCGGAATGATTAAATTGTGGATTGTGTCAAAATTTCAGCAAGCTAAACTTTTGAACCCTATAGAATGATACTGAAGGAACTGGCAACACGTCAAGATCAGTGAATACTGACTATTGTTTCATGCCTCAGAAAAGGTTTAGCTTATTTTAAGTAAATCATACTATATTACAACAACTTAATTTCAAAACTCTGACTTTACTGTGAAAGAAATGTTTAAATTACATTCTGTTTATTTACTTTGTCTGTACTTTCTTTACCCCAATTAGTACACCAAGGTTAGATTTGTTTATTGTTTCTGGGGTAAGACTTCTTGAGATATATCACCGTATTCTTTACCAGGTATGAATCACAGGAGAAGGCCATAGGACCCAATGGTACTTCCTCCTACATTTTGAAGGGATCCCAGTCTCCTCTATTTTGACTTGATAGCATACCATATGCGTTACAGCTTGCTTTTATTACTGTTTGGATGTGCTTACCATTACCGTTTTTTTCCTTGTACATTGCAGCTTGTGTGCAACTATTCCTGCTAGACTAGGTTAACCTGTTGACAGCCTCTTTGTCCTCTTCATGACCCTCATGAAAACAGCATTTTGTATCTCATGGGGTTATTCCGGTTGGAATAATTTCAAATAAATAAATAACAATCTGTGGTTTAAATGGGTGATATCACAGTTTTCTGGCACATGTGTCCATTAAAGATGACAGTGTGCTTTTGAAAGATCAGTTAGATTACCTACAGTCCCCATAGCTCTGTGGTCAGTTCTATAATAAAAGAAATCTGTGTTTTTCTTAGTTATTATCTTCTAATGTTTTAACAGCCTGCAAAAGCAGAGAGGATTAGGGGTTACTAAATGGGAGAGTGAAATGTTTGCAACATAATTAAGGTAACAAAATGAATGGATTATATGTGGTGAACTATACAGCTCCTAATGAAATAAGGCTTTGAATTAAAAAAAAAAATCTCCCTCTTTTATACTGCTACAGAGAAATTTGATGTACTATTATATTTTATATAAATACAGTATACATACTGTACATCAATAAATGGGAATAGACTAAATTTCACACTATTGATGTGAAAATAAATATATTGATAATACCTTTGAAAAAGCAGGAAAAAATATATCAATATATGTTTACTAGCAACATATTATATTGATGCAAATAAACCCTTAATGACACATAAGAATTGTATCACTGTGATCAACTTATATCAAACTGACTCCATGTTTTCATTTTATAGGTGATATTGAATGATTTTTACATAGTGAACTGCACTCCTTTTTATCATTTCATGCCAGTTATTTCTTCTGATGTGCTTTGACCAATGGTTGATAAATAATCTAGCTTATTTGTGCCCTCAGAGCTACAACTCAGTATGCTGTGATCTGGGCATGTCACAAGTGGGTGCCTACCGAAATGGTGACCCACTTGCGGCACATACCCAGATGGCGAGGGAGTAGGGAGGGTGATCGGATGGGGAGGGTTTGCGAATGGTGACAGGATGTCGCGTAATATACACGTGCGGGGAGGGGAGTGAGCGCGTTGAGTGAAGGGCAGGAGGGTTTGTGAGGGGTGGTGCTGCAGTCAGCTACCGAGCTGGCTTTGTGATGTGGTGGGGAGGGTGCTGGCCTGGGGTGGCTGGGATGCAGGGTTCGGGTCCAGGTGCAGGTATGTTTTGTTGCGCCCGGCCCAAGTAGTGTTGTTTTTATTTGGTTTAGAATTTGCACCTCCCTGGAGTTGAGAATCCTAAAGTAGGAGGGTGTGGGGGGCATAGCCCCCCCCCGCATAAAAGTAAAAATCACTATTCCTTGCACCAATTTGCAACACAACCAGTATCTGTGTGTGTGGGGTGGGGGGGTGGCGGCACCATACAGTGGACATCACACACCACAGAAAATACAGAAATAGAGAGACTATTTTACCACTATCCTTATTAAATCCTCAATTTAAAAATATTTTGCCATGTTTTTTACTCTTTTATTTTTTTATTAAATACTTACTCAGGGGCCTATTTTATAAGTGCAATAACACCCTCCAAGGTGTGGGTTATTGTCTGATAAGAGCATACTCAGGTGCATAAGGCACTTGGCGCAAGCGCCTTGTGCCTTAGTAGACACCTAGACATATTGCTTGCTTAACCCAAGCTTGTCAGTTTGACTTTCAAACTTGCAACTTTAAAACATTTAAACCCTAAAATCCACTAGTAAAAGCTTGAGTGTCTGAACGTTTCATCACCTGCCTATTAGCTTTAAGAGGTAGTTCATATGGGCAGTTTGCAGCTCCCCAGGCTCCTCCCTCACAGCCTTCAAGCCCAACCCCCAGTGGCTTTCCAGTATTTAAGAAAGGCTGGTGGAGGGGGGGGCTTTTACTCCAGTCAGCAACAGTCCTCCTGAAAATCAGTTAGAGTTAAAGAAAGCTTTAAGCTACCCCCAAACCAACAGCAAACTCACAAAAAATCAGTTACAGAGTTAAATAAAGATTTAAGCTACTCCCTCAACAGCAACACTCACCATCCTACCTCTCCCCACAGCAAGCAGAATGAACTGTAGAGTGCTATGTAGCTATCTGCCTCTGGCAACTATGATGTAATCATGTAGCACTGTAATCATGTAGCACATTTGGAGGCCATTTTAGGGAGCTGACAGGGCGAGCTTTTCAAAAAGGAAAGACTATTTTTCACATTTTTCAAATGCTATGAAACTACATTGATGTTAATTATGTAAACGCGGTTTTAGCATTAATGTAAACAGCAGCCTTTCCTTTACCTCTCTATGCTGTCAAACTCTGGAATATTTTTGGGTAATAAAAGGGTTTTTAGGTGTCCTTTAATTAATAAACTGTTAGAAGTAAGTATTAGCACAACATAATTACTAATACAGTAGCTCATGCTATATAATATTGGAAAGGTGATTGTCACTGGTGTATCGCAGGATGTGTTATGACATACAAATCCACATAGAACAGCTTCTACATTTTCATTGCCATCTGTGAAACCAAGAAAATGCATCTATGTAAAAACAATGTATTGATGTAGAGAAAAATTACAGTACACTGATATATGATATTCAGATCACTGTAGTTTGTGTATACATATTATTGAAATCAAAAGTCCCCATCCTGCGCCAGTAAATGTTATCTGCCATGACAGCCCTATAATGTTGTATTGCTAGTTTGGTTTCTTAAAGCCTGAATTCTGTTGAAATGTGTCTTCCACAAAATAGTTCAAAGCTCACTTTTACAGTTGTACTGATATAGACTTCTTATATTGGTATTATATTCCAAAGCTTCACGCTTGGGAAGGCAAGGAAATGTTGGGCTTGCTAGAGGGAAGAGTTAAATGTTCACAGTGTGGTTAAGGACATAAGGTGAAATGAAAATTCTATTACAAACTACCCGGTTTTTAATTAAATAATATGTGCAATTGCCAAAATTCAGAAAAAGTAAAACTTTTTTTTTTAAATATGTTGCAATTTTATGCGTGGATACAAAAAAAATAGTATTGCTGCAGTCAGTTAATACGAAAAAGTAAGTACTGATACCATGTGTTCACCATTTTTTGGCTGTGTCATGAGTAAAAAATATGAATCGATAATATACTCAAAAACCAGTATGCTTCATCTCAGATTAAAATATCATGCCTGCCTGCTAGGGAAAAAATCACTACTAGGACTAGTGCCTGAATCCACCGCTAATATTTTCAAATGCGCCCAGACCACCAGGAACCCTAGAAGTGCGACCAAGGAGGGGCTACAGGTGCCCTTTAAGCGTACTACGTTCACTCAGAGATCCCTATCTTACTGGGGACCCAAGTGGATAAATGACCTGCCTTTTAGATATTAGTAAGCTTGGCCAGTTTAAAAGTAGACTCTGTTCCCACCTAACCCTTCAAAATAACTGCTGCTGCCTTGTAAATACAAGGAATGCCCTAGTATAACACTAGAACTCTCCCTGTTTCTTCCATATATTGTCACATCTTGCCTCACCATTCCCCTGGCCACTCATCCCCCCAACCCTACCCCTCCTTCTCCCCCCCTCCTCTCTACTATGTCTCTCTGCTGAACCTTTGACTCCCCCCCCCAAAAAAAAATAAATTGTACACCTCTGCCGAACCTTGGACAAAGCCTCCTCTGCCTGCTAATATTTCAACACACTGTACCTAGGTAACCCAATGAGTTTTCTGACCTTAAGTTGTATGCTGTACCTGATAAAACACTCTACTGCACTCCTGCAGTGCTGCTGTTATCTCACCAGCACTTATGTAACCGAAAGTTCCATGTAACCTTACTGTATTTACTGTCTTGTCTGCCTGTAACTCTCTGTAATCAATGTATTGTCCTGTCTTTTTTGACTTGGAACCTTTGTAAAGGAGCCCCTTGGCTCAAAGGTATTAATCCGAAACTGAAATAAAATAAATAAATAAAAATAATATCAATACATACAGAATAGTATCCACACACTGTAGTGCTATGACTGATTCTTATTGACCTTACCACAGTCTTTCATTAAAATAAAAGTTTCTAGCCCCAAATCGTTCCATAGTTAGACCTTTCCAAAGATGACTTCTTTAAAATGGGATAACTTTGGAGCTGTTAGAATTAGAAAATTATGTTTTTTAAATGAAAACTTGGAGTCAGTATGTAACCCCCCTGCAAATGGGGGTTCCCAAAAGACTTCCAGGAGCTTGCTTGAATGCTCCAAGCCTGAATGGTGTTTGGCGTTTAAGCCATTTATCAGTGAGTGTTTTTAGAGCCTCTGGTACTGTCTCTTTAAGAGCTGTCTGCTTGCAGACATAATTAGTTTGTATTGGGGGGACTGTGTGCCTCTCTGTGTGAGTACCACTCGAGCTTGCTGCCAATTCACTCCATTTTGCAGTCACTAGGAGTGCAAAGGGAACCTATCTGAAAGATGTAACTGTTTGCCAGAAATCATTTAGAGTAATAATGAAATGACAGTTTGTCTAACCTGCTTTTTGCAGTCAGAACTGTGTCTGCCTAGTTCCCCATTCTGGTTTTGAACTGCTGAACTGGACCAATCAGTGTGGGGTAAGCTAGCTCTAAAATGGTGCCTTGGGCCGAATCAGAACTTGGACTCATAATCTGAGCCAGCCACAAGAGGATTGTATGGGCAGTGACTCTGGGAGATGTAGTTTAGACTTCTGCCTTTTGGACCAACAGGGGCAGTCTATTGTGAGTGACAGCCAATCCAGTCAAGAACTGGGAGGAACTCAAAGGAAGTGCCCGGTTTTGTCTGTTGGAGTTTCAGTTTAGCTCTGGCAGTGAAGGGAAGAAACCCTGTGCTCCTTCAGTGACAGTTTCAGTCAAAAACGGGTAAGGCCCAGAGTTCCGTCTGCAGCTTGTGTAACTGCTTGTTAGGACTGAATCGTCCTGTGAAAAGAATCAAAGTATCTCTGAAGAGTAGAAACCAGGCTCACCCTTTAGAAGACTGGAGAAATTGTTGAATTGCACTCGGTCTGTCAGGAACTGAATCTGCTGTGTGTTCTCCCGGTATTGTGCAGTAATTGCGATCGGGATAGAGAAGCAGCCTGCCTGGTATAGTACTTTCTTTTTACCATATAAATGTGTAAGAGTCTCGTGGAGCTCAAGAGTAGCCCTGCTGACGCTGAAGGACCCTATCTTGTTTGGAGGTCGTGAGTACTAATTCAGGGTCGCTCCTGTTGAATTGCCACATTAAATCCAAATGGAATCACTGTACTGCTGACTGTTTAAACTAATTTTCTTTTCACTTGTGAAAGGGCCCTCACCAGCTGCCACGGTTTGGACTAGCCACTAGGGCTTGGGTACCCAGGGACAGTAACTGGTAGGATAGGCCTGTGCACAGAGCCATAGGTAGATGAATAAAGTGATAAGCTAATTAACCTGATTTCCCCTGTCCTTGTTATATCCCCTCAATAAATCAGAGCTGCTTGTTTCAGCAAAGTTATACTGCCTGAGGTATTTGTCTATGTTAAAGTACTGTACTGTGATTGTTGCACTGTATCTTATTTCACAGGAGGTCCCAGTGCCGAACTAGTCCTGGGGGGTAAGTGTATACTGTGAAGGTAATTCTGATATATTGTGTGGGCCACTAGTGGGAAGAAAGGGGGGTTGCAGTGTCCCAGAGGGCTGTGACCAAGTAAGTTTAACTATTGCAAACCCTGACCTCTGGGTGGAGGCACCCGCCATTGGATCCAGGCCCCTCAACCTGTTAGTGGCAAATCAGGCAGGGGTAGTAGCCCCTGGGATAGCACCATCTAGGGGTTACAAGTATAATTTATAAATTATGTTGCTACAACTTCTATATATTGATGTATGAAAACGTATAATTTTTCAATATATTTTAAAATCTTAATATTTTTAACACATTTTGACATGTGCATGTGTCAACACATAAGAATTGTATTGTTATGATCTGTTCATGTTGATCACAAGATAACTGTGATTTACAAAAAAAAGCCTTACATTTCTAAGTTTAACAGTTCAAAGGTTACAGATTGCAAAATACAATTTCAAGCATTATAAAATATCACGTAAAATTATTTTTGAAAATGATCAGAATGGTGGTTGTTCAGTTTAAGGATAAACACATTATTTTCAAGTTTAATTGCAACCATTGTGTTCTTCGCCAGAAATTCTAGAGAACATGTCAATCAATCTGTTTTCTGCTAGGCTGTCATACTAAAGTATGTTGAGTTGAAGTGCTGCCATTGTCCTTGCAGTTCATCTGCAGTCCATAAGAGACAAATCAGACTTCAGATCTACTGTCTATCAATGTATTCCTTTGAGAGGCTAAACTAACAGTTCACAGAGTCTGTATTCTGAATGGCTGTCATCTCTTAAACTCACTCCTAACCATACTTACCAACACCTTAATCAACAATGCCATTTCTTGTTTTTCTTGTGTGCTCAAATTTTATTTCAGTAAACTGTCAGCATAGCAGTGTGGAGACAGGGCTACATTCTAGCAGCAACACACTGCTGGGGTATAAACAGCGCCATTTCTAAAAAACAAAAAAATCTCCCTAGAATCTATCCAGTTTTAAGATTTAGAATTGCAGCAAACCACTATATACAAAAATTGAGTGCCTGACACCCAAATTAGTAATCGTCATGCCTTTTATCAGTCATTAGTGGGCAGGTGTATAAAAATTACTACGTTTGAGAACAAAAACATTTTAGAAGCCTTCTGTGTTGCAACTAAAACCAGAAAAGGTTTGCTCACCTGAAGGCTTTGCTATGTATCACTGATGCAACAAAGGTATTGTATGTTTGGGATTATACAATGGCACGAAAGAATCCTGGTTTCTGATTGGTCAGTTGGCTGTCACAGCAGGGATGTTATCCTGGCATAACATCCCTGCTGATTGTTTGTAGGATATGAAGCACTTCATTGAGCATTTTTTTTCTCTTAAGAAACAAAAATATTTTTACACACAAACAAAAACATTCTTTTAAATTATTTTTTTAACTATAAAACAATAAGCCATTGTATAATAGGGATAATGCCCTCCAGGGTGGGTGTTATGCTGGGATAACATCCCTTCTCAGGTATTGGACATCCTTGGCCAGTGGCCTCGGGCCCAACCACCTGAGGTGGGATGTTATCCCAGCATAACACCCACCCTGGAGGGCATTATTCCTTTAGCAGTGCTGGGCGAAATGTTACTGTGGTTGTGACATTGCATGAAATTGACAGTTTTACATTGGTGCAATTTTCATGAAATTGTGTCAAAATTCAGTGCAATTGTGCTTTGTTTTTTCCCAAATTGCAAATTCTTCCCAGAGTGCTCACTTTTAAAGATGTACATTCTAAAAAAAGGATACATTTCAGCAAATAACATAACTTTTTACAGACTGCACATTTCTAAAACAGTGGGTTCTTAAAAATGCACAATTTCAGCAAAAATGCCACTGGCTGATCACAAAGAAGCCCAGTGTTTTCTTTTTAATGCCCAGATACTAGGACAGTTTCCCTGTACAAGTCCTGCTTGTGCTATTATTATGTGGTGAATTTCAGTGCTGAGCGCCTAGGAATGACAGCCCTGTATGAGTACTGTACTGCTGTGAATGACTCAGGGCCTACTTATAGGTGGTGCATTTCTAATGCTGCTAGCTAATCACAAAATACAAAACACAATGTTTTTCTTATAATATATAGCTGCTAGCACAATTTCCCTGTGCAAGTTTGGTTGTTGCTTCTGCTATGTGACAATTTTCAGAACTGATGACTGGGAATTACAGTTTGGTGATGTGATTTACAGCAGTGTTCCCAAATCCACTTTTGCCAGACTGGATTCCTGTTTCCACTTCTACCGTCACTTTGCTCTGAATAGTCCACCAGTACTCACCACTTATACCAGTACTCCTCCATCATCTTCTTATCCCTGGAGGGCTGCTGCTTCTCTCACTGGTCTTCTCTAATTTCTGATTCGGATCTCTCCCCTGTTATCTCTCCTTCCTCCTTTCTTGCTGTCACCCAACCTCCAGTTCCCTTTGCTTGGTAAACTACCACTTATCTCTACCTCACATGCCAAATCCTCTGCTGGTTAGCCTTTCCCTACAGGGTCTCTTCTCTGGTCCACCTTCTACCCCCATATCCATGCAGCTACCTCTCCCTCCTTCTTAAAATCCCTTCCTCATACCCACACCATTTATGCATGCCACTGTACATAATTATCTGTCTTGTCTGAACAAATACTCTCTTTTCTTGTATATATGCAGCCAAACTGCTTCTAATTGGTCACAAATTGTATAGCTGTTTCATATGCTAGCAGGCTGTGGTTCTCTTATGTCCACCTCACTCCTGTTGCCTTTTGCCTGCTCCATCCTCACCGTCAACTCAAGTCTCGCAGCTCTTCTTTGCTTTGACTATTGATGGTTCTCACTGAAGTGCATTGCGATGACTGACCAACACTGGAACACGCTTAACGTGATTTATGCAAGTTTCCCAAATGCCGTTCTAACATAGTATGCCGTTGCCAGCCATGCTTCAGATGTTGAAGCTGCAATTTGTTTTGTAACAAAATGTGTCATATTCATTTTTTTAATGTTTTATTAGTGCTTTGTTTCTGGCTGTGCTCCAATTTTCTCTGTGTGGCCACACCCCCAGAATGATGTCATGCAAGGGAGCTGTCAATATTTTACATACAATAAGGAATTCTGGGTAAATAATAAAGTTGACTTAAATGTTCCTTACTCAGAGGTGCAGTTTCTTATTTTAATAGTGGTGACTGCAGTATGGTACTTAATATGTAGATATGCATAGCAGTGCAGTGTGGGTACAATAAGAAGCTGTTTTCTAGTTTCCTTACTGTGAGGTGCAGCCTCATATTTCTGTAATGGTGTCAACAATATAAGCTCTCATATATTTATTTTCAAAACAAGGCATTGTGCATACAGTATCTAACTGACAAGATGTCTTTACTGAGTGATATAGTCTCCTATTTCCATAGTGAGCACAGAAATAGCCTGTGTACTAATTTACATAGTGAGGCATTGTGGGTACAGTAAATAGCTGATTTTTCTAACAAAAAACTAAAAACTGACAGTGTCCCTTTAAAAACTTTTTTCCCCTTGCATAATGTCACAGTTAAGGGTTGCAGCACTGAGAAAAAAAAGGGGTCAGGGTTATGCAAATGAAGCAGAGCATACAAATAAAAGGATTTTTTTTTCATGGA
The DNA here is from genome assembly GCA_016271365.2 of Neoceratodus forsteri. Taxonomy (NCBI): domain Eukaryota; kingdom Metazoa; phylum Chordata; order Ceratodontiformes; family Ceratodontidae; genus Neoceratodus; species Neoceratodus forsteri. The sequence goes on along the minus strand of JADMNL010000024.1, from coordinate 46,156,728 downwards.
AAAAAGCACTTTTTGGCAGTTTGAATGGTAGGAGACTGATTCAGAACTCCTACGGGTTACAACTCCCATTTGTTACGGCAAACTTGCATAAATCACTTTAATATAAGCTAACTGGAATCATGGAAAAAAACCTTCCCTCCCTTTCCCCTCAAAAAAAGCACTCTTGGCAACATGAGCTTAGATTGTCCTGTGTAAACATTGTGTACTTTAGAAACTGCATATTTAAAAAAACCTAAATGTGTAAAATCATGTAATTTTGCACAGAAACCTACGTGGCATTCACAAAATGCCTTTTGTATTGCAAGATAGCATCTATGACTTCTTTAGCCTTATTCACTTTGCAGAACTCAAATAAGAATTCTTATTGTTTTACCCACAGACAGTAATTGTGCAAAAATCGCACTTTTAAATGTACTGTACTCAAATTTTCATGAATGTGGCACAATTAAAGGGGACAGGAAATGTAGTAATGGTCATATTTACAGAAATGAAGTTCTTGCCTCCAAATGATCTATATGTAACTGTACCCCGAACAACTGCTGTTGTGAAAAAATGTTGTTTTCAATTGTTTTCTTTTTATGGACAACATTTTGCACAGTTCTCGTCATGGTACCAGTAATTCACAGTTTTTACGATGTCATGATTTGTATACAGAATGTTAAGCATGAACTGCTGACCATCAGAACCATTTTCAGAGTTCAACCAACTATCTCTGAGTGGAGACTTATTGTTCTGGAGATATATATGTAACCCCCCTGCAAATGGGGGTTCCCAAAAGACTTCCAGGAGCTTGCTTGAATGCTCCAAGCCTGAATGGTGTTTGGCATTTAAGCCATTTATCAGTGAGTGTTTTTAGAACCTCTGGTACTGTCTCTTTAAGAGCTGTCTGCTTGCAGACATAATTAGTTTGTATGGGGGGACTGTGTGCTTCTCTGAGTACCACTCGAGCTGCTGCTAATTCACTTCATTTTGCAGTCACTAGGAGTGCAAAGGGAACCTATCTGAAAGATGTAACTGTTTGCCAGAAATTATTTAGAGTAATAATGAAATTACAGTTTGTCTAACCTGCTTTTTGCAGTCAGAACTGTGTCTGCTAGTTCCCATTCTAGTTTTGAACTGCTGAACTGGACCAATCAGTGTGGGTGTTAGCTCTAAAATGGTGCCTTGGACGAATCAGAACTTGGACTCATAATCTGAGCCAGCCACAAGAGGATTGTATGGGCAGTGACTCTGGGAGATGTAGTTTAGACTTCAGTGCCTTTTGGACCAACAGCAGTCTATTGTGGTGACAGCCAATCCAGTCAAGAACTGGGAGGAACTCAAAGGAAGTGCCCTGTTTTGTCGGTTGGAGTTTCAGTTGAGCTTTGGCAGTGAAGAAGGAAGGAGCCCTGTGCTTTTTCAGTGTGCAGTTTTAGTCAAAAAACGGTGTAAGGCCCAGAGTTCCGGTCTGCAGCTTATGTAACTGCTTGTTAGGACTGAACTGTCCCTGTGAAAAGAATCAAAGGATCTCTGAAGAGTAGAAACCAGGCTCACCCTGTAGAAGACTGGAGGAATTGCTGAAAATTGCACTCGGTCTGTCAGGAACTGAATCTGCTGTGTGTTCTCCAGGGTATTGTGCAGTAATTGCGATCGGGATACAGATGCAGCCTGCCTGGTATAGTGCTTTCTTTTATATGGATGTGTGAAGAGGTTTGTGTACCTCAAGTGAGCCCTGCTGACATTGAAGGACCCTATCTTATTTGGAGGTCGTGAGTACTAATTCAGGGTCGCTCCCTGTTGAATTGCCACATTAAATCCAAATGGAATTACTGTACTGCTGACTGTTTAATTCTCCTTTTCTCTGTGTGAAAGGGCCCCTACCAGCTGCCACGGTTTGGACTAGCCACTAGGGCTTGGGTACCTAGGACAGTAACTGATAGGGATAGGCCTGTGCACAGAGCCATAGGTAGATTATTAGAGTGATAAGCTAATTAACCTGATTTCCCTGTCCTTGTTATATCCCCTAAATAAATCAGAGCTGCTTGTTTCAGCAAAGTTATACTGCCTGAGGTATTTGTCTATGTTAAAGTACTGTACTGTGATTGTTGCACTGTATCTCATTTCAGGAGGTCCCAGTGCGGAACCAGACCTGGGGTAAGTGTATACTGTGAAGGTAATTCTGATATATTGTGTGGGCCACTGAGTGGGAAGAAAGGGGGGTTGCAGTGTCCCAGAGGGCTGTGACCAAGTTAGTTTAACTATTGCAAACCCTGACCTCTGGGTGGAGGCACCCGCCATTGGATCCAGGCCCCTCAACCTGTTAGTGGCAAATCAGGCAGGGGTAGTAGCCCCTGGGATAGCGCCATCTAGGGGTTACATCTTGGAGGCACCGCTGGGATTGTGTGTCCTCTAGTGGCCATATTTACGAACCACTGTTAAGAAAAAAATGGGTACCCCGACAGAAGTGGCTGTGCACCGGCTGGTGGAGTGGTGTACTGGGGAGGAGATCGACCCCCAAAATGCTATGCTTATCCTGGACATCCCCCTGGGTATCAATACGGACACTGTGCAGGGAGTACTTTCCAAGGTGGAAGGTTTACAAAACCCTGTGGTGGTGGGTCGGCATGCTAATCTGCTCACCCACACTTTCCTGGCCCTAGTAGAGTTTAAGGATCCCATAGATAGCTCCAAGTGCCACAGACCATTACCCCAGAGGGAGCCCTCACTGCTTGGAGAGTGATAACTAAGGACAGTAAAGACCTGGGGAATCAGCCCCACCACTATCTGAAACTTTTGAGGAGAAATTTGCTGAATGGTTGCTGGGAGAGGGAAAACTGTGGAGGACTTGAAGAAACTATTCTTGCCACCTGGGGGTGTTCCTCCCCCAACACCCTCTCCTGCTCCAGTGCCCGTAATGGTGGCTGAACCAATGCAGACTCCTATTTCTGCACCTGCCATTAGTCACGACTCTTACCGAAGGTTGAGGATCTTCTCTGGCACCCTCCCCACCCCCCAAGGGGAGGATGACTGGGAGACCTGGATAGACTATGTTGCCCCCCAAGTGCTAGAATGGCAATGCTCGGAAGGCGAAAAGCGAAAGAGGGTTAGTGAGAGCCTCCGAGGTCCTGCCCTGGCTACCATCCGTGCTAAACGGGCCAGTAACCCTGAAGCGACTGCACAGGCCTATCTTGAGGCCTTGGAGAATGTGTATGGGAGCCCAGATTCTGATGAGGACCTATGGTGGAGAGTAAGAAATGCACAACAGTACCAAGGGGAGTTGTTGTCTGTGTATGTCTCGGCTGGAAAAATTGTTGCAAGAATGCCTCAGAAAGGGTAGTTTGCCAGCGATTGAACTGGACGAACCAGACTGGACAGAATCCTTAAGTCTGCCCCTTCTCAGAACTGCTGTTGCTTCAGTTCGCCTGGCAAATTGACTGGAATCCCCACCCTCCTATGATGAGTTAATGAGAGAAATTGAGGAGTTGAGAAAAGGCGACCTCGGGAGGTACCTGCACCAACAGCTGTGGCTATGACCGAGTGACTGAGGGTGACCCATCAAGTGAAGTTCAGGGGCAGAGGTTGACAGTCAATGAGTGCTCTGACAAGGAAAAGATATGCCACAATGGAGGCGAACTGTTGAGAGAGATCCGAATTCAAAAACAGTCCCTTTATGAAGGCCACGCCTGCAAGTACGGGCCCTGACCTATGTCCGACTGCATGTGCTATGGGGTGGGGTACCACCCATGTATCTCCTGCTGATAACAGCTCCAAACTCAATTCCTTGACCATGGAAGTGGAGAAACTGATGAGATGTCTCCAAATGCTTATCACGCCGAACAGAGATGGCACCCAGGTTTTCAGTTAGTAATACCCCGCCCTGGCTCCCAGTGTGGCGCCTCGGCCAGCTCAAACTCAGAAAATATGTTTTGCTATAATTGTGGGAAAGATGGGCACATGAAAGGGAATGCCAGTCCCCAAAAGACACTGACAAAGTTGCATATAGGCTACAAGGAGAGCTTCGGAGAAGAAATCAGTGGTTAAGAGGTGCGACATGATCCCAGTGAGGGCACCAAAAATGCTAATTCACGTCCTTTTGTGGCAAGGTCAGTTGCCCAGGCCCCCACTACCGCCTCTCCAGACTGGTCCAGAATAGTGGGTCCCTCCATGGAGACCACTGTAAAGGTGAATGGAGTGTCTACAAGAGCTGTATTAGACAGTGGCTCCCAAGTGACAATTATGTTCCAGGATTGGTATCAGAAGCATTTGTCAGACGTACCCTTACAACCATTAGAAGGACTGCATGTATGGGGGTTAAGTGAGAAGGCCTACCCCTATTCCGGGTATATCCGAATTTGGCTGTCTTTCCCCACCTCCGTGGCTGGAGTGGCTGAACAAGTAGAGACCCTAGCCTTAGTGTGTCCCCCCCACTGGACTGTATGATGGTGTCCCTTTGTTGATTGGAACAAATGCTCATATGTTCGGAAGGCTGGCACAGTTGTGTTATGAAAAACAGGGGTCAAAGACTAGTAGAGCTTTAAGAGTTCGCTTTAATTAAGAAGGCCTATGAGGCACAGGAGATGCTGAAAAACAGAACCAGAGGAACCGGTCAGAATTGTATGGAAGAAGGATCCTGAGTCTCTGATCCTGGCGCCAAATGCCCAGTGTACCTTACAGGGAGAGGTCCATATCAGAAAGGATGTTAAGAATAAAATATTAATGTTGGATGCACCAGGCGATGGAAAATTGCCAGAGGTACTGCTGGTCAAGCCTAGTATTTTGCCCGCTAGAGCCCATGCTTATGCCAGAAGGGTAATGGTCCAAGTTCATAATGTGTCTGAAAGAGACATTCGAGTAAACAGAGGTTGCATCCTGGCTAATGTGCATTGTGCAGACACTGCAGTGCTACCCAGCAGCAAGAGTTCAAGGAAGAATGACAGAGTAACGCCTGACTTGTTTGATTTGCGACTCCCGCTGCCAGCTGAATGGAAAGTGAGGATCAGTGAGAAGCTTGCCCAGAGAGACCAGGTGTTTTCTTTAAAGGAATGGGATGTAGGATGCGTGCAAGGAGCTGAGCACAATATCCGGCTGCATGACAAAGACCATTTCGTGAGAGGTCTCGGACGCCTGGCACCTGCTGACATAGATGATGTGAGACGGCATCTGCAAGAGATTTTAGCTGCTGGTGTAATACAAGAATCCAGAAGCCCTTATGCTTCCCCATTGTGGTAGTGAGGAAAAGAATGGAACAGTAAGGATGTGTGTGGATTATCGCACACTTAAACCGTGGACTATCCTGATCAGTACACAATGCCCCGCATTCAGGATGCTTTGGACTGCCTAAACGGGAGCAAGTGGTTCTCTGTGCTGGATCTCCGCAGTGGGTACTACCAGATCCCGATGGCCCCAGAGGACCTTGAGAAGACGGCCTTTATCTGTCCGCTTGTTTCTATGAATTCATGAGGATGCCCTCAAGGATTTCAGGTGCCCCAGCCACTTTTCAACGATTGATGGAGCGTGCAGTGGGGACATGAACTTACTAGAGTGCCTGGTATACCTAGATGATGTTATTGTGTTTGGCAGCTCACTGGAGGAACATGAGAGCAGATTATTTAAGGTATGGACTGACTGGAGGACTTTGGCCTTAAACTGTCCATTGATAAGTGTCAATTCTTTCAAACATCAGTAAAGTATGTGGGACACATAAGTATCCACCGAGGAATAAGAGACCGACCCAAGTAAAGTTGAGGCCTTGACCACCTGGCCACAGCCAAAAATCTAAAAGAACTGCAAAGATTCCTGGGATTCTGTGGTTATTATCGGCGCTTCATCAAGGACTATTCAAGAGTGATCCGCCCTTTACTTAACCTTACCAAGGGTATCCCCAACCCACAAAAATACCAAAAGTCAGCGCCCTCAAGACTGAAAGAGTGTATTTTCATCCGAGTGAAGTATTTGGGGCCCGCTGGACTCCTGATTGTGAGACTGCTTTTCATGAGATCATATATCAACTTACCCATGCTCAGTGCTGGCCTATGCCGATCCAAGAAAACCTACGTCCTGCACACTGATGCTAGCTTGCAAGGGTTGGGGCTGTGTTGTACCAAGAGCGAGAATGGCCTGAGACCAGTGGCCTTTGCCAGTAGAAGCCTGACCCCATCCGAAAAGAACTATCCTGTACATAAGTTAGAGTTCCTAGCTTTGAAGTGGGCTATTGTTGACCAATTCCATGAGTACTTGTATGGGGCTAAAATACTAGTAAAAACTGACAATAATCCTTTGACCTATGTGCAGACCTCAGCTAAGTTGGATGCCACTGGCCATAGGTGGCTTTCTGCATTATCTACATATGACTATGCTCTCGAATACCGAGCAGGTCTGAACCACATAGATGCTGATGCTCTCTCCTGGAGGCCTGTTCCCCAGAATGATTGGGTCCGATTGGCAGAACCTGACATTCGGCACTCTGCCGAAGTTTGACAGGGAGGAACAATGTCCACGGACGCAGGGACTGCATGGTGGATTGCTTGGGAGCCTCTGAGAATTGCATACCTGCTGCTTATTGCCACTTTTCTGCAATAGACATTGGTGCACTGCCTCAGCTGGACAATGACAGTATTCGCATGGCTCAATCCTCGCGATCCCATGATCAAAGCAGCTTTAGAAGCCCTCTATGCAGGAAAAGATGTGTCCAAATTACGCTCCACTGATTTGAGAACTGCACTGTTATACAAAGAAGGTCCTAAGTTGAAACTGATCAATAAACTGTTATACAGAGAAACAGTAGACAGAGGGGACAAGTAGACAAACAACAACTAGTGCTGCCCACTGCCTTTCGAGACTCAGTACTGAGGTCCTTGCACAACCACATGGGCACCTTGGTATAGACAGAACACTTGACTTGGTGAGATCCAGATTCTATTGGCCTAAGATGGGGGCTGATGTGGAGCAACACATTCGAACTTGTAGTCGCTGCTTACAGAGGAAAGCTTTGCCCCAGAGGGCTGCCCCCCTTGTTAACATCACCACCAGTGCACCCATGGAGCTGGTCTGTATTGATTTTCTGAGTTTGGAGTCAGATCAAAGAAATATCAGTAATGTGCTGGTGGTCACTGACCATTTCACGAGATATGCCCAAGCTTTCCCCACCAAAGACCAGAAAGCATCCACTGTGGCCAAAGTACTTGTAGAAAACTTTATTGTTCACTATGGGGCTCCACAAAGAATCCATTCTGATCAAGGGAGAGACTTTGAGAGTCGTCTGATCAAAGAGATGCTTTCTCTGTGGGGAGTGCGAAAGTCCAGAACCACTCCTTACCATCCCCAGGGGGACCCACAGCCTGAACGTTTCAACCGCACTTTGCTAGATATGCTAGGCACCCTGCACCCAAAGGACAAGCCTAGATGGAGCCAACAAATTAGCACCCTGGTACATGCTTATAACTGCACCAAAAGTGATGCCACTGGATTCTCCCCCTACCGCCTGATGTTTGGAAGAGAAGCTCGACTACCAGTAGATGTGTGTTTTGGGGTCTCTCCTGATGGGGTTCAAGCTGACAACTATTTACAGTATGTGCAAAAGTTAAAGGCCCAGCTAACTCTACGCGCATCAACTGCTCAAACCATGGCTGCCAAAAGAAATCTGGCCAACAAAGAAAGGTATGATAAAAGGTGAAAGCACAGGAACCCAGGAGGGAGATCGGGTATTGCTAAGAAATCTGGGACTGCATGGCAAGCACAAGATTGCTGACAGATGGCACCATCTCCTCACATTGTAGTGGGCAAACTAGATGATCTGCCAGTGTACAAAGTAAGGCCTGAGAATAATTCAAAAGATGTAAAACAATGCATAGAAATCATTTACTGCCCATTGGACAAATCTTAATTGAGTCTGAGCCCTAGAAGATGCCCCTCTGGACCAGTGACTAGAGCTGCTGCTAAGAAAAGATCAAGAAAGTATGCACCTACAGAAGCAAAGTTAAGTGTTCCCTCCACAAGTCCCAGTTGAGCATGACTGTCAGTCCATATCGGAAGAAAGTGAGAGTGACTTTGAATACTATCCTTCTTACGAACTGAGTCAATTGTTTGGGCAATCCCTAGTCAATACTGGAGATGAAGCTGGGCCTTCTGGACTGTCTAAGCCCCAAGCTTCATCCCTGGAGCCAATGCTCCCACAAAGTGAAGTGCAAGCATCAGATCAGATGAAATGGAATCATTGTGCATGGTTGAACTGTTTGAGCTTTCAGGAGGAAAATGATAGATTGGGGCAGACTGGTGATACACCCGAACAAGAAGTATTTTGAGGCCCTGACAGTCCACTGCCAGTGTCCGAAAGCTCTCCATGCGAGCCAAATGTTGTGGACTCAGAAACTGTAACTCCTGGAGCTGAAAGTGCCCCAAGTTCTAGCCTCTCTACCCCCATGGAGACTCCCTGACAAGTGAGGACAATGCTGAAAATGAGGCTCAGAGTGCAGAGACTATAACAGTTCCCCTAGAAAGACTGGTCAAGCTGTAAAGCCTGTGGTGCACCTCAGTTATGATTCACTTGGGAGGCCTGTGGACTTGCCTCTCAATGTTGTCCATAAAGGGTGTATGTGTCCCGAGCTCATTGCCCAAACTGAGCATCAGTGCTAACTCCAAGTTACTTGTGTTGCCCTCTAAGTATGGTGCCCTTGCCCCATCCAGCCCCAAGGTAACTGATAGGGAAGGGCCCCCTCTCTTCAGGTTTCATGTACAAGAGGTAATAACTTGAGTTATGGTACAATGTGTATGTAATACTGTGTAAAGAGTGACGTACTGCATTGTTTCAGAAATGTGTTCTTGGTAAAATGATATATTGACTGATGATTACATGTGCGAGCCTAATGCAAATGTATATGGTTGCAGTTGAAACTTATGGGGGTACTTGCTTGACGCTGACGTCAAGCTTTCCCAGGCCAGGAAGGTGTAACCCCCTGCAAAGGGGGTTCCAAAAGACTTCCAGGAGCTTGCTTTGAATGCTCCAAGCCTGAATGGTGTTTGGCATTTAAGCCATTTATCAGTGAGTGTTTTAGAACCTCTGGTACTGTCTTTAAGAGCTGTCTGCTTGCAGACATAATTAGTTTGTATGGGGACTGTGTGCTTCTCTGAGTACCACTCGAGCTGCTGCCAATTCACTTCATTTTGCAGTCACTAGAGTGCAAGGGAACCTATCTGAAAGATGTAACTGTTTGCCAGAAATTATTTAGAGTAATAATGAAATTACAGTTTGTCTAACCTGCTTTCTTTGCAGTCAGAACAGTGTCTGCTAGTTCCCCATTCTAATTTTGAACTGCTGAACTGGACCAATCAGTGTGGGATAAGCTAGCTCTAAAATGGTGCCTTGACTGAATCAGAACTTGGACTCATAATCTGAGCCAGCCACAAGAGGATTGTATGGGCAGTGACTCTGGGAGATGTAGTTTAGACTTCAGTGCCTTTTGGACCAACAGCAGCAGTCTATTGTGAGTGACAGCCAATCCAGTCAAGAACTGGAGGAACTCAAAGGAAGTGCCCTGTTTTGTCGGTTGGAGTTTCAGTTGAGCTTTGGCAGTGAAGAAGGAAGGAGCCCTGTGCTTTTCAGTGTGCAGTTTTAGTCAAAAAAGCGTGTGTAAGGCCCAGAGTTCGGTCTGCAGCTTATGTAACTGCTTGTTAGGACTGAATCCGTCCTGTGAAAAGAATCAAAGGATCTCTGAAGAGTAGAAACCAGGCTCACCCTGTAGAAGACTGGAGGAATTGCTGAAAATTGCACTCGGTCTGTCAGGAACTGAATCTGCTGTGTGTTCTCCCGGTATTGTGCAGTAATTGCGATCGGGATACAGATGCAGCCTGCCTAGTATAGTGCTTCTTTTATATGGATGTGTGAAGAGGTTTGTGTACCTCAAGTGAGGCCTGCTGACATTGAAGGTCCCTATTCATTTGGAGGTCGGAGTACTAATTCAGGGTCGCCTGTTGAATTGCCACATTAAATCCAAATGGAATTACTGTACTGCTGACTGTTTAATTCTCCTTTTCTGTGTGAAAGGGCCCCTACCAGCTGCCACGGTTTGGACTAGCCACTAGGGCTTGGGTACCCAGGGACAGTAACTGATAGGAATAGGCCTGTGCACAGAGCCATAGGTGAATTATTAGAGTGATAAGCTAATTAACCTGATTTCCCCTGTCCTTGTTATATCCCCTAAATAAATCAGAGCTGCTTGTTTCAGCAAAGTTATACTGCCTGAGGTATTTGTCTATGTTAAAATCTAGTACTGTGATTGTTGCACTGTATCTCATTTCACAGGAGGTCCCAGTGCCGGAACCAGACCTGGGGTAAGTGTATACTGTGAAGGTAATTCTGATATATTGTGTGGGCCACTAGTGGGAAGAAAGGGGGGTTGCAGTGTCCCAGAGGGCTGTGACCAAGTTAGTTTAACTATTGCAAACCCTGACCTCTGGGTGGAGGCACCCGCCATTGGATCCAGGCCCCTCAACCTGTTAGTGGCAAATCAGGCAGGGGTAGTAGCCCCTGGGATAGCGCCATCTAGGGGTTACATATAGGATGGAAACTTTAACAGCCGAGATGCAGGACAAAGCCACACCCACTCGAAACAAATAACAAAGTCGGATATGGTACATGGCACAGATCGAAGGGGATTTTGTACCATAAATATGTGGGGAAAATAAAATGGAGTGAGAATATCAATAAGATAAGGGAAACAAACCTGAAGCTTGAATGAACCTGTGTAAAAATTAGGAAAGGGGAGTTGAAAATCATATTATGAAGTTAAAATGGAATACTGTGACTATGAACTGTAACTTTGATGCCTTTTTCTATTTTTTTATCACCTTATTTCATCTTATCTGAAAAGTGTGTGGTTGGGGAGACCACCTAATACAACTGACTAATGACTATCTGTTTATTTTGAAACACAAAACACGCTGTATAACAGTAATAGACTGTGAAATACCATAATGTCTTATAAATGTACCTGTTGTTCCATTTAATAAAAATTATATTAAAAAAAAAACATTCTCAGAGTTCTGTACACAAACCGTGACATAGTTAAAAATTCTGCTCACCGGTTCCACGAAGAAACTGTTACAGAATATTGCCCCGCCAAAAAAACAATAACATACATTTTTTTCAAACCACTTTTATTTAGGTAGTTACAGGTAGATCACTTAGGGATATAAATATCATTCCTAACAATAGTGTCATTATAAAAAGTAGCCAATTAGGAATAGTTTCTTGTCCTTTTAAAGTAAAAAATACACAAAATGGATTTTCACAATTTCACCTACCACTATTTAAGAGTTATTAGACAGTCAAGAATAACTTTTAATTACGAGTTGGGGTTGATTACAACCCCAAACCAATCAATCAATCACTTTATTTAACCAGGCATAAACACCATTGAGCAAGCTCTTTTTCAAGGTGGTCCTGGGCATTAATACAATACAGTACACTTCATAAGATAACAATTACAGTGGACAACGGTGCAAAAAAAAAAAAAAGAGAGAAAAAACATTGTGAAGGTGCCGGTCAATATGGGCCTATACATACTGGTCAACATAATTAACATGCAAAGGTACATAATGATAAGCTTTACTGAAATGAGAAGAGACAACAATCCCATATAGTCTCCGCTATGTAAGAGCTCAGACCTAAATGATAAAAAATAAGGAGGTATTAAGGAATAGGGTAGAAATTGGGGTGAAAGAGTAGGCAGCCAAAAGGGAGGCCAGAATAGGTAAAAGGCAGAGAATAGGCAGGGCCATCTTGGATTAAGGGAACTAGGCTTGTAGGTCCTAGGTTTCTGTTGTTAGGAATGTGGGATGGATGAGATACTTAGGCGTAGGATTTGAGAGTGGCACCCCGGCACTTAGGGGTCATCGGCATCTGAAACAGTTGCGTGATTCCTTCAGATAATCTGTTAATAGAGCTTTGAATGTGAAAATGCTTGGAAGTGAGGATAATTTTAATGAGTCTTGCATAGTGTTCCAGAGTGATGGAAGTGAGAAGTTGATTGCTGCTGAGCCAAGGGTAGTTTTCACTCTAGGAATCTGGAAGCAGATTAAGGAGAAGCGTCTCAGGTCATAGGAACCTTTAGCCCGTTTGAAGATGTTCGAGATGTATGCAGGGAGGTTATCAGATAATGCTCTAAAAAAACCAGAGGAGAGCATTCCTTTTTCTTCTAGTTGAGAGTGAGATCCATCCCAAAACCTGGTATAGACGACAGTGATGTGTATTATGGGGTAGATTTAAAATAAATCTTAAAGCCGGGTGGTAAAGGGTGTCCAGTTTGTTTAGCATCATTGATGGGCAATGACTGTAAAGAAAGTCAGCGTAGTCCAGTATAGGTAGGAATGTAGTTTGTACTAATCTCAGTCTGGCTTCTAACGAGAGCAGGTGTTTAATATGATAGAATAAACCTAATCATGTCTTAGTTTTTTCGAGGTTTCATTTAAGTGGCACAGAAAGTTGAGCTTGTTATCCAGCCAGAACCCTAGGTATTTAAAGGTATCAACTACTTCAAGGGGTTCATCTAAGAGTGTTCGGATCTGTGTGATATGTGGACATCCAGAAGTAGACTTTGGTGAGAGAATCATTGCTTTAGTCTTTTTGGTGTTGAGGAGGAGCTTATGAGTGAGAAGGTTGTATTAGAGGGTGACGAAGTCTTTCTATAAGTACTCATGGGCTAGATCCAAGGATGAATTTGTGGTATGAAGTATAGTATCATCTGCGAATAAGTGCACATTTGCTGTGGCCAGCTGCGAGTCCAGATTATTGATGTATATTGCAAAGAGGATAGGGTCCAGGATGGAGCCTTGTGGGACTCCTCGTAATAAGGATTTTTGTGGGGATAGATCTCAGTACCTGAAATTCTCTTGTCACACACACAGGTTGGGATATTCAGACTGCGCCAGGCTGTGGCGCAAGTCTGGGCACAGCGCAACTGGGATGCGCCAGGGCGGGGACAGGGTGATATTCAATGGTGCTGCACCATGGCTCAGCACTGTTGAATATGGCACTGTGGCCACTCAGACAGGCGATGCAGTAGCACTGCGCCAGCGAAATCAGCCAGAGAGGAGCAGGGGGATGTGCTAGCACAAGTGCTGTTGCGCTAGGTGCAGCAACCACGATATTCAGTGGTGGACATGCAAATGGGGCCATAATGCATGCAAGGTGCAAATGGGGCCATTAGCATGTCAGTATGGCCCTATTTGCATGCAGGTGTGCCAATCCCCGGCGACTTGTGCCTGGTGCCCTGCCAAGCAGCAGCTGTTGGGGACTGATGCCCCTTGCCCCCACCGGCAACACTCTCCAATGCCCAATCGCGGGCATAAGTATGACTATAACAGTCCAATATCCCTGGTGGTCCAGTGGACCGCTTCCAGCCCGATTGCAGGCATAAGTATTAAAATATAACAGTCCAATATCCCTGGTGGTCCAGTGAACCGATTCCAGCCAAATTGCAGGCATAGGTATTAAAATAAAAACGTCCAATATCCCTGGTGGTCCAGTGAACCACTTCCAGCCTGATCGCGGGCATAGGTATTAAAATGTAAAAGTCCACACCATCCCTGGTGGTCCAGCGGTACCCATCACCACCCACCACTGGGCCCCACCACCCGCTCCCCCAGTCAGCGGTGGGCAGCATCCCACCACAAGCTGCCCGCCGACTGACTGCGTCTGTATGGCTATACACCATTGGTCCCAGCATGGGCGGTGGGCATACCGAACCGTACCGTACTACACAGTCCAGATATGTGAATGAATTCATGCACATATCTGGACTGTGTAGTACGGTACGGTTCGCATGCCCATTGGCCCACGCTGTGGATCAATGCATGACAGTCGCATTGCACGCAGTCAGTCGAAGCGGCAGCCGGGCAGCTTGCGGGTGGAAGTTGCCGCCCGCCACTGACCGGGGAGTGGGGTGGTGGGGCCCAGTGGGCAGGTGGGGAGGGGTTACTGCCGACCACCAGGGATGGTGTGGACTTTTACATTTTAATACTTGTGCCCGCGATCGGGCTGGAGGCAGTCCACTGGACCACCAAGGAAATTGGACGTTTTTATTTTAAAGGGAAACACTGGAAAAAGTACAGCTTTACCCAGGCACTACAGACATCCTGATTACTGCTTTCAGACAGTAACATTTATTATTTTAAATTACTCTAATTGATTTTTTAGGTGATTTAAACAGTGCCCTTCAGCTTTCACTTTCTATTGCTGGAAGCCACCATTTCATGAGTAGCAGAGAGCTTCCTGAGCTCACTTTATGCTAATATGTCCTGCCAACCAATAGCTGAGGTCAAATAGGCATATTAGCATACAGAGAGCTCAGGAAGCTCACCGCTGCTCATGAAATGGCTGCTGCCAGCAACAGGAAGTGGAAGTTGTGTGGTAACTGTTCTAAATCAGTAAATCAAGTTTCTACTGTCTGAAAGCACTGATTGAGAGTTTCTGTAGTGTCTGAGGAAAGCTGTGTGTCTTTTCCATTGTTTCCCTTTAATACTTATGCCCGCGATCGGGCTGGAGGCAGTCCACTGGACCACCAGGGATATTGGATGGTTTTATTTCAATATTTATGCCCGCGATCGGGCATGGGGGGGGCGCTACCACGATGGACGGTGCCGCCGGAGCTCTGGTGGCCACCCACATCTGGCAGCTGCCGTGTTGTGCCCTGCAATACGGCAGCTCACCTGTGGGTGGCCAGCTGTTGCTTCTGTTTTTTTTGGCTCAGCTGTGTGCAGCGCAGGTAGGGGTTGCACCTGCATCTGCTCAGCACATCCCAGGCTGAATATCGGGATGTGCGGAGTGTGCATGGGCACCCCCCCCACTTGCGCCGCATACATTACTGATGCGCCCTGGTGGATCAGGATTTGTGCCACGCACTTTCTCCTTTTGAATATTGCGCCACAGTGTTATCCGGGAGTGTGTATAACAGAAAAGTGCTTCGCTCCTGCACACAGCACCACATGCAAGGTACTACAACTGCAAGCAAAATGTGCTTTAGTTTTCGATCATCTCTACTACTACCTGCCGACTGCAGTTCTGTCAATCAGTAATTATATAAAATTAAGTCTGGGCAACAATTAAAACTCATATTGTATACACCCTTTGTGTATAATACCTGAATAATCCACTCGGCCTTCAGTCTCATGCTTTGTATGGTATCACACACCTCACGCGTTTAAAAAAGCTCATTACACACTGTTGCCAATACAATATCCTGTACTTTGCTCTGTGTACTTTTTAATATAGTTACAGTTTAGAGTTATTTTCAGATTGACCATGCAACGGGTGCCTCATAGTGAAAAGGGAATGTCAATTATATGTCTGTATTCAGTGCAATGGAATGATAATTATTGCACTCCCTCTCCAACTGCATCATGTTATTCATTTCCTAGGAATGTGAAATCCATACCTGTATAGCTTTAATAGTAAGGCATCTACAGTATGTGTCTGTGCCTCTGCCTCCATGCAGAAAAGTTGTAGCGATTATGGGGCACTTGAGGTTTTCAAATATGTGTTGAAGTGGCTTCAAAGATCTTTAAGGAAACCTTATACTGCAGCTACATCTTACAACACAGGTGATAGAGATCAGTTTACCAGGATTACCCCTGTCATTATATCACCTTTTGTGAATATAATTGAGTACAAGGTATTCACACACCACACTGAGTATTAGTAAAGATAACGTCTATAAGGAATTGTACTGATTGCTGTTATTACTTTGGAATGGATCCCCTGACCCCTCCATACTATAGGTAAAGGAGGCTCAGTCTTTTTTCACTGCACACTGTGCAGTGTATCATCTCTATGTATCGTCTCTATTAGTCCTGTCTGGGCAGAGAAATATGTTGCTTTTTAACGTACTCATGTTTTACAGCTAAGCTGGCTGTAATGATAATCCCTGCATGATTGGGAAGCAAGGTTTAGTAACTTTACAGTATACTGTATCTAAATTAATATTGCAACATATAACCTTTAACTGAAGGTTTACTGGAGTGGATTGGGGACTGCTGAGCTTAATGCTAGGTTTCACACTTATGAATCTGTTTATCTGTTTAGAACCAAGGCTGAAATGTACCCCAAGCTTAGTTTGGTAGGCTTCCTCTGATTTACTGCGCATATATGCTATTCATGTTCATTCAATTTGTTGACCTTGTGGAAAAGATTTTCTTAACAGCAACCGGTGAACTTATGTGAATCATTATGGTGACAGATCACTAAAACTGTATCTGCTGGGTGTGTATTGCACAACTAGCCCGTGGGATTGTTTTCTCAGATATAGTAAGGTTGGGCTTCCTGTACAAGAGGCACATGTCAACCAAACAGTGCTTTAGGCTGTATGTCAAATGGTCTTCATTTATAAAACACCCATATCCAAGTTAGTTGTACGAAAAGGGTATAATTGGTAGGGAATGGAATGGCCAGATGAGAAAACACTTGTAACCAGCGTGCATGTCGACCATTAACAGACTCATTAATCGGCTCACAATCTGTCTGATATATTAGGTACCCTCAATGAATGACACAAGTAAATTAAAAAGCGGGCACTCTTTTTTACCTTTCTAGTTTAGCCTTTTTCGATGTCTAGGTGATGTGTAAAACTCTGGAAAACTGAATGCATGTTTTACTTTGTATAGACCCTTTCTGTACAGTGGATCTCAAAGTGACTTCCAGTGCAGGAAGAACAGGATTGAGCCTTCAGATCATTGTTTCCTGTAGAAGTTGGGTTTTTTTTGTTACTAATATTCTGAATCTGTTATTTTTCTGTCTATACTGACCATTTAGTAAATTTACAAAGTGTTTCTGATTTACATAGTCATGGTAAGGACCATTATAGAGCTGCATAATGTCAAGTATGTACTTCTAAAGAAGCTGTTACATAGTTGTCACAATGCATCCATGTTCTACTGTTGAACTCTGTGGTTGGAACAGACATAAGCTACATCATACAGCACTAAAATATCACTTACCACCAGTGCACAAATCAGAAACACTTGGTTTGCTAAGAGTTAAGCAAAGATGGAGCACGAGCAGAATGAGAATCAGTATCTGAAAATCAACTTCTACAGAACAAAAACATGACTTACAGGTTCAGCACAGTTTTTCTTTAAGTAAATACTGGTAGTGCATTCATTGCATGAGTAATGTTTAACGATTAATTGTAGATATCACCCTGCAAACATAAACACTGGTGATGCAACCTGTTTTTTTGATAAGGAGAATGTTAACTAGGATAATACAGAAGTAATCATCTCTTGTGAAAAATTGTAAGAAAAGATACTGTGAAAGGAAATCACTGGGTGATTTAACAGTGTATCCTATCGAGAACATGCATCTGAAAAAGCTTGTGATCAGGAGAACACATTTTGGGCAACTGTTTTCATAGGATTGTTCTAAAAACTTCTAATTTTCAAGGCAGAATTTATTTCAGGACGGTTTTATCTAATGATTTGCTAAAACCTCTTGCAAATTCCTTCTTGTGAATTTTATTCGTTTATTTTCATTGCGCTGATATACTGTATGACCACAGTATTTTTCCTTTCTTGGTTTTGACGCGGAACCATTCAATAGCTTGAAATTTATATAAAGCAAAAATATTTGTTTTCTCTCTAAAAAATGTTTCATTTCACATTTATGGCAACAGACTGATCTAAAGTCCAGTGCCACCATATTCATAGCAGGTCGCATGTGCAACACAGCCTATAGTGGTGTACTGAAAATAATGCATGGCTGGCTCTGAGCTATAGTCAGCCAATTAGCGTGCACTAATGAACCACCCAAACTGGCTGGGTATTGGGCCATGTCAGCACAGCACTAGGTGGATGTGGGCTGCACCAACATGGCCCAAGACTGCATATGACCCACAGTAGATGGTGTTGCTCCAAACAGAAGAGTGCCAGGGCTCCTGTGGGCCGTATGCAGCCCTAGCATGCAGATAAGCTTATTGGGCATGCAGAGCCCTAAGGGGCCATCTGTATTCCCATTATGGGCTCATTTGCATGGGAGTGGCAGGCCCCTAATACTGATGCAGCTGGCAGCAGGACAACATCCCTGGTAATCTTGTGAACCCCTATCTCTCCAATCACCTAGGTTCTCATTTATGCCACTTCACCATTCTTTGGTGGGCTAGTGCCCCCCCACACAGGGTGTTACAATCCCCAACTAACACACTGAGCTGCCCACCCACTGATGACCCCTCACCTTTGTCACCACTTTACACAAATGCTGTGGAGAGATTGGCTGCTGGTACAGCCCTCCACTAACCACTTTGGCTGGCTGCTATCTGGCAGTTTCAGAATGTGATTGCGAGCATGTACATGGTAGTGCTGTGTGGCTGTCAGATAGTGGCAAGCTGAGGTGAGCAGTGAGCTGGGCTGGCTATCAGTCGGTCAGTGACATTTGTGGTGAATGGTGACTGGGATGAGAGGGTGCAGGACAGGATCCTCAGTGGGTGTGTGAGAGGGGTGTCAGTTGGGGGGGTCAGTGGCACCAGGTGTGGAGGGGAGATAGTTCACCCGGAATTGGTCATGTGGCATAAATAAAAACTTGGGTGATAGAGGAGCAGGTTCAGTAGACCACCAGGAGTACTAATTTAATCATAACACAAGCGATCGGGGGTTGGGGGCTCCACTAGACTACCAGGGATACTGCTTTAAACATATCTCATGGGCAATCTGGGGAGGGGGCCCCTAGATGGAGGGGCAGACAGCTGTAGTACAGCTGTGCTGCCTTGGAGGTGTGAAGGAGCAGCCATACTGCTGTGTTTAGACTTTCTTTCAGCAGCAGTAAACAACGCCAATCATGGGCCTGTTTAGCACCACCAAAACCATTTGAATATACCACTGTACAATTATGCATGAGGGACTCCCTCATTTGCATCAGTGCAGCAGTATGGTTAGTGTGATTGCGCTGTCAGGTTTGGGCAGCTCTTCGGGGACCTCTGAATATGGTCCCACCTACAGCGCCAGAACTAATCCAGGTTAGTGTTGGCACTAAGTCGGTTAGTTCCATGCTGACCTTTTGAATGTGAGGCCCCTAAAAGTTATTAATACTTTTTAATTCTGGTCTTTTTTGGGATAATGTCAGCTTTCATGGTATTCCTGGTTTGTCTGGATTCTAAAAGAACCATATTGAGAAGGTTTTGTACCTTTTATACCCACTGCTGCTGTACATTTTAGGTGAAGAAGATATTATTTACATCATATAAAATCAAACAAAACAAACCATATTGAATATCTACTGTAGGTATACAACCAGCTCAGCTAACAAAGAAAATTATCTAATTAGCCCTTAATTTGGAGGGCAAGTTCAATTGCTAAGGCCATGGCATTGACAGATCTTTGGAAAGTAGCAAACTCTTGAAAACTGTGATGAAGGAAACAATTTACTAGATTACTTTAATTTGTTTAAGAGTGAGGACCATCTGTAAGTGATTTATGAACCGGACTGTGGAAGCTGACTGGCAGCATAGCTTGCTAGGCCTTTTCTAGTTGATGATGTGTATTAAGAGCCAGTAGAAGTACATTCTTGGGGCTAGAGTAATGGAAGTCCAGTAGCCTGTAGTTCCAGACATCTTTTGTGGCTGCACTTTGGCACAGATTTCAGTGGAGAATCCTTGTAGTGTCCATGGTTGCCTTCTGAATGCAAACTGTAGTGCTGGCCCAGAAATACAGAACCGCACATGGTAGATCAACATACATTTTATCTGCAATGGAAATATAACGCAACATAAAACAGGGTTATTATAAATACATGTTGAAAGTAGAAAATCAAGCTAATGTCCACTTTTCGATTATTAAGGATCCTTCAGCAATGATTTAGAAGGAAAAAAAGGTGGCTGAACCTCACAAACTTTATTGCGTTTCATTACAACGCATTCCAGATGACCTAATAGTAGAACATCACTTCTACCATTAGTTTCTGTTTTCAGCAAGTATTTATAAAAGCTCTGTTTTATTATAGCCCACACCCTGACATAGTGCTATGCTTTTTATTACATAAATGCTACTGTAATTTGCAACCACAAATGGCAAAAGTAGTTTCCCCACATCTGATATTTGCTGTCTGAATATTGCAAACTGGAAACCCCCATTTCCTTGAGGAACAAGATGTCTGCCTGCGCATCTTTGCCTTTTCTGGAGGTCAAAGCTTTTAGCTGGCAAATGAACAGTAAAATTGCCTAATACCACAAACATGACTGTGGCATATTCTCACCCCAGGAATCCACTAATATTATTACTTCTTGCAGTGCTCCTTTAAGCCAGCACTGCCCCAGATCCAAATGGAATGCTATGCTAATGATGGAATCTTTAGTTCATGCATCTGATTCAAAAACTGCCCAGTGTAACTGCCTACATTCTAACCTCAGATTTCTTCTCTCCGCTGCAAAGTTTAGATGCCCTGGAGATCTTCACTCTATCAAGAGCGATTCCTGAACTGCATTGAACAAAAAAGTTTAAGTAGTTTCCTTTAATTTTTTCATTTACTGCCTAGTCTAATTGTGTTTTAGTTTTTTACCTCATAGTTTAAATTTAGCGTTATTTTTCTGGTTCGTGAACTGAGAGGCAACCGATTTTTTCTTCTCCTGAATCGGAACCTTTTTTAAAGGGTTCCAATTATATTTTCTGTGTTTTTCTGTAAAATTTGTTGTTTTGAACCAATTTTTCTTGGTTCCCTGAGCTGTTTCTCTGTTTCGGATCTGATCAGAACCGATAGATTTGTTTTTTTCTCGATTGCTGAACCGACCGTAAACATTTAACTTGACTTTATTTTTGTCAGTTCCTGGTTCCTGTTTTCTTTGAAATGTCAGATAAACCTAATAAGAAAACAGGACCTCCTGCGTTTAAAAATCGTTTGAAGTGCTCTGAAGTGTTTGCTAAGTAAGACAAACATGATTTATGTTTGCTTTGCCTTGGTCAACGGCATTTTTCTGCTGACTGTGAGATATGCAAATCTTTCCCTGAAAGAAAACAGTGGAAAAACATAAGGAAAGGCTAAAAAGAAAATTGGAAGAGGGGTCCATGGGCTCTAACCAGTCTACTCCCTCTAAATCCTTGGCTATTCCTTCCAGAGCCTCAAAAACCACCCCTGAGATGGGTGAGGGCTCTGGCAAGAGAGGCAGTGAACCAGCTGACTCTCTGGTGCCTGCCAAAAAACTCAAGACAAAGCACACTGAAACCCCAGCTGAAATGCCTCAAGGGGCTCCTCAGGTGCCTGTACCTGCTCCTTCACCTGCTGAGCTAACCCAGGCTGTGGCCTTACTATTAGTGCTGCAGTGCTTACTACCCCCTAAGCAGCCTGTGGCTACTCCGGTTGAAAAAAATCCTATCCTAGTACCTCCTTTACCTACTGACACAGTGGAATTTGAGGAGGATGATCAGGCAGAGGAGGGTATTGAACCCAAGGTCTCGCCAGAACAGGACTTTGGCTCTCCTACCAGACCCACAAAGGACTTTTCTTCCCATTTTTCCTTTGTCAGGAAGGTGGTGGAAACCTTGGATCTGCAAACGGCAGAAGAGATCCAGGATGAGGAAGAAGCCCAGTATATGGAGCTTATGGGGCTGATACCCACTAGAAGGCTCCTTCTGCCTATGTATAAGTTTTTTAAGAAAGGTGTCCTGGGAATTCTTAAGACCTCAAACACTGTTACACCCACTGATAAAAAGTGTGATAAAAAATACCAGCTTGAGAGGTCAGGGGCTGAGTTTTTATTTACCCACCCTGACCACCAGGGGATTGTACAGCAGGCTACCTGTGAAAAGGCGAAAACTCCCTTGTCCTCTCACTCCCCCTGAGAAGGACTTGAGAAAAATAGCATGGCTAAAAAAGGTACCTTTTGGTTTCCCTGGCAATTCACCAAGCCAGCTACCAAGCTTATGCAGCCCTCTACCAGAAGGCTCTTTGGCAGTCCATCTTGGATAAAGCAGAGGCTAACCCCTCTCTTAATAGTTTTGGAGTTATTGGACACTGCAAGACTGGGCTTGGAGACTTCCAAGTAATAGTTCCAAATGTCAGCTTATACAAATGACACAGCTGCTCGATGGATGGCAGATACTATAGCCTTGAGAAGATTTGCCTGGCTGAGAGCTACTAATCTCACCCAGGACACCCAGAGTAAGGCTGTGGACTTCTCAGTTGAGGGCCACTCACTTTTTGGTGCCCAGACTGAAGCATACTCAAAGAAAGTAGATCAGTGTAAAGCTACTTTTCAGAGTAATTCTGCCAAAG
The DNA here is from genome assembly GCA_016271365.2 of Neoceratodus forsteri. Taxonomy (NCBI): domain Eukaryota; kingdom Metazoa; phylum Chordata; order Ceratodontiformes; family Ceratodontidae; genus Neoceratodus; species Neoceratodus forsteri. Next base: position 46,134,506 of record JADMNL010000024.1, on the reverse strand, counting down.
AAAGAGCTTCTCCCTCCACTTCATCATATGGAAGGGGAGGCAGGGGTAGGTCCTCTTTTAGGAGGCCCTTCTTTCAAGTGCAGGCTGTGCCCCAACAGCAGTACCAACCACAGCAGGGTGGCTTTTATAGAACCAGGGGCAGAAGGGGTTCCAGGTGAGGATCCCAAGCTGCACAACCACAGCAACAAAGAAAACAAAATCCCTGATTTTTCCCACCAGGTTGCTTCTCGATCTTGTGTAGGGGGCGGACTGAGTATTTACTGAGGAGAAGGTAGGGCAGGGTCTACAGCTCAGCACTATAGACACAGGGGGGGAGGTATGCACTAGTCCCTTCACAAAAGAAAGGGTCCTACAAGAGCTTGCTAAGCTCAGGGTGGATAAGGCAATGAGATCTGATGGCATACATCCCAGGGTACTAAAGGAGCTAAGGATAGAACTAGTAGAGCCATTATCAGAACTGTTTAGTGAGTCTCTGAGCACAGGAGAGGTCCCAGAAGACTGGAGAAGGGCTCATGTGATCCCGCTCCACAAGAGTGGTAGCAGGGTGGAGGCAGGGAGCTACAGACCAGTCAGTCTTATCTCAGTAGTAGGAAAGATTGTGGAGGCACTCTTTAAGGAAAGGATAGTGCAACAGCTAGAATCCATAGGAGCACAGGGTCCAAGACAGCATGGGTTTATAACAGGAAAGTCTCATCAAACTAATTTCATAGAGTGCTCGACCAAGGGGGTGCAGTTGATGTCATCTACCTTGACTTCAGCAAAATTTTCGATACTGTTCCACATAGAAGATTGATTAATAAGCTGGGTAGGCTTGGGGTGGTCAGAAGTTGGTCAGCTGGGTGGCAGACTGGTTGGTGGGCAGAAAACAGAGAGTGGTAGTAAACCGTATAAATTCAGAAGAGATGCAAGTCTCAAGTGGGGTACCTCAGGGATCAGTCCTGGGGCCAGTCCTTTTCAATATCTTCATCAGTGAGATAGCAGATGGACTGGAGGGTAAGGTTTGTCCGTTTGCAGATGACACCAAGATCTGCAACAGATTAGATGATCCAGATGGGGTGGTCAGAATGAGACGAGAGCTGGATAAACTGGCAAAGTGGTTGGAAGAGTGGCAACTGGGGTTTAATGCAAAGAAGTGCAAGATCGTGCACATAGGGAAGAGAAACCCTGAAGCCACCTACAGGTTGGGAGGGGAGTTGCTGCCAATCACAAGGGAAGAAAGAGACTTAGGAATCATCATCACAGATGACTTGAAATCATCCAAGCAAACCACTAAAGCAGTAAATAAGGCTAGAGGGATTTTGGGGTGTATTAGTAGGGGTATCACAAGTCGTAAGAGCAAGGTAATAATCCCTCTTTACAAGACACTGGTTAGGCCCCATCTGGACTACTGCGTGCAGTACTGGAGGCCACATCTTCACAAGGACATTAACCAAATTGAGGAAGTCCAGAGAAGGGCAACCAAAATGGTGCATGGACTACATCAGAAAACATATCAGGACGATTAACAGAGCTCAATATGTATACCCTAGAGCAAAGGAGGGAGAGAGGTGATATGATCAAAACATTCAGACATGTTAAGGGCATTAACAAGGTGAAAGAGTCTAACATGTTTCAATATAAGAAAAATAGCAGGACAAGAGGACACAGCATGAAATTAGAGGGGGACTGATTAAGGGGTAATGTGAGGAAGTTCTTTTTCACAGAAAGGGTGGTGGATGCATGGAATGGCCTACCTCAGGAAGTGGTGGATATGAATACAGTGCAGGGCTTCAAACAGGCATGGGATAGGCATAAGGGAGCAATACAGATGAGTATGAATAGATAGGCCATTGACAGAGTACAGGCCTATGGCACATTCATAAAGTAGAAAAAAATTGGCAGACTGGATGGGCCTTGCAGTCCTTATCTACTGTCAACTTCTATGTTTGTGTGTCCTCAGAGGGTATAGGAAACCTTCTACTAAGAAAACCTATGCCTCGAAATGGAAAAGGTTCTCTATATGGTGTAAGGATAAGGGTGTGGCCCCAGCTCAAGCTGGCATACCAACCTTGCTGGACTGTCTGACTCATCTGTATTCCCAAGTTCTGCAGCATTCAACCCTGAAAGTGCACCTGGCTTTGGTGTCTGCATACATTTCAACTGGAAAGGACACCTCCTTAGCTCACATCCTATCCTTAGGAGGTTTGTTAAGGGACTGTCTCACCTGTTTCCCCTCATAGGGAACCAGTGCCAGCTTGGGATTTGAACATTTGCATTGCTCAGCTTGTGCTTCCTCCCTTTGAGCCCATGGCCTCTGCAGATCTGAAGTTTCTTACTTGGAAGGTAGTCTTCTTGGTGGCAGTCACTTCTGCCAGGAGGATAAGTGAGCTCCAGGCCCTCTGTGTGGAAAGAGAATATGTCTCATTCCACAGAGACATGGTAGTGTTGAGAACTAATAGGAAGTTCCTCCACAAGGTGGTCTCGGACTTCCACTTGAACCAGTCTATTACCTTGCCAGTTTTCTTCACTGAGCACTCTAGCTTAGGGGAGCGTAGATTTCACAGCCTTGATGTAAAAAGGGCTTTAAGCTACTACATGACTCATACCAAAGACCACAGGCAGGACAGATAACAGCTGTTCCTCACCTATGGAGAGGTAGGTAAGGGGACATTTGCCTCAAAAAGAACCATCTCTCGATGGATAGTTCAGTGTATCCAGTTATGCTGCTCAAAAGCAGGTAAGGGGCCCCCTGTTGGGCTTAGGGCCCATTCTACAAGGGGCACAGCTGCTACTATTGCAGCTACCCGAGAAGTACCTTTGGTGGAAATCTGTAAAGCAGCTACCTGGAGGTCAGTCTACACCTTCACTAAGCATTATAGCCTGGACACTCAGTCCAGGAGTGATGCCAGGTTTGGCACAGCAGTCCTGCAGAGTCTTTTTCCTAAGTAGATTCTTTGCCCATCTCCCTGAGGTACTACTACTGCATAGTCTGCAACAAGTAATAATATTAGTGGATTCCTGGGGTTAGAAGAAAAAATTACTCACCTGTAGTGATCTTGTTTCTTCCAATGGGATCCACTAATATTATTACTTCCCATCCTGCCTCCCTTGGCAGAATCAGTAAAAAGTCCTCTCCAGTGCTGATTGTATATACACTTGGAGTGGTATGCCATCTGCTGGCACTTCTTAGTAATGTTTTACAGCTTGTAGGTCTTTTCCTTGGGTGAATCTGACATTAAGAAAAAGGGAAATTTTTCTCTTTTTTTTCCCTGTGATTTAATGTTTACTAGTTGCCCCAGTTGGGGCACCCTTTTTTCTATTTCTATTCCAATTATATGTTACTATGGCCTCTTTGCAGACTCCTAAGAAATCTGAGGTTAGAATGAAGGCAGTTACACTGGGTAGTTTTTGAATTGGATGCACAAGCTAAAGATTCCATCATTAGCATAGCATTCCATTTGGCTCCGGGGCAGTGCTGGCTTAAAGGAGCACTGCAAGAAGTAATAATGTTAGTGGATCTCATTGGAAGAAACAAGATTACTACAGGTGAGTAATTTTTTCTTTTATACATTGGTTTCGTATAACCCCTTTGATAAGTAAACCTGTGTCATCTACACACAGTAGCTTTAGAACAGCTGAAGGCTGAGTCACATGCTGGTGCGGTGGATCGCTAGACATTCTGGCTATAATAGTAATTCTACTCCATGCAGAGACTTTTAATCCTTGCACTGAGGCTCAAATCTTCAGTGCTGTGGGGGCCTTTTGGTTCTGGAGGGGCCAGGTCAAGTCAGGGGTGACCATTTCCTGAATTGCTATAATCCTTGACCAAGAACACCCAAGTCAATGTACTGTATATATATTAGGAACTTTTAACTGGAAAAATTTGTAATTTATTAAGAGGCCGACGACTTCTGTATTATGAAGACGGTGCACCTAAGACAGCTAGTCCAACTGTGCCATGATGATCTACCCCATAGCATTTCTTGGAACCTCTATATCCCTGACCCCCTTCTTGGAGTCTACCCTGCCATAAGATTTAGTATCATCTGCAGAGAGGCAAATGTTTCCCTTTGATTCCTTCTCTATAAAAACAGAAACATAAAAGGTGATGGCAAAAGGCTACTTGGTCTCTCCAGTCTGCATTTATCCCTGCCTAACCTATGAGATGTAAATCTCCAGTTGTCACTTGTGACCTCCTTTATCTTTTGTCTCTTCCTCCATGTTGTCCCCTACTAAACTTATGTGTCTATCCCACCAGTACTTGAACTCCATTACTCATTTTGCATCATCTCAGTGGGCAATTCATTCCACCTGTTAAACACCCTCTCATAATAAAATACCTACTAATGTCCTTCTTAAAAGATCCCCCTACCAGCTTCTTTGTGTTACCCCCCCCAAGTGTTTGTGTTAACACTAGGTGAACAGTTTACTGTTGTTCACTTTATGCATCCCCTCTATAAATCTAAATGCTTCTATCATGCCCCCCTTTCCCTCTTGGTTTTGGTAAAATACATTTTAAGGTCTGTCAATATTTTCTCTTAAAGGAAATTTCCAAGATGTGGTGTTGGGCTTTATAGCCCATTACCTTACTGCAGCACAAGTCCTCAGAGCCATAAAATATTTTTTTTTGGTCCTATTAGGGAGGGAAATGATCATAAATTGGGCCGAGCCCAATGGGCAGCTGATCCCTTCCACTTTCTGGTCCACGCAACATCTAACCATGGAGAGCACGGGGGCGTGCCCCATTGAAGTCTATGGGGCTCAGTTTTAAAATTTTATTTTAAGTGATAAAGCAATTCCTGGTATATATGTAAGCCACCACTCATGTAATAGACCCGCTATTCATTGATCGGTGGCTTTCATTTATACCAGAGATTGCTTTATCACTTAAAAAAATATTTTGAAACTGATCCTGAACGAGCCGAGCTGGAGGGTTGCCGGGGAGGACTTAGCATCCCAGGGACTGCTCGCCCTCTCCGGGAGGGGATACTTGAGCTCAGTGCTTGTCTGACCCGGTGGAGACCTGAGGTACAGCAAGCCCGATGCTCCAACAGATGGGGAGCGAGATGTGACTAGACATCGTGCTTCAGCCAGCCTTGATGTCACTGGGACCTGCACGCCGAGGAACACCAGGAAAACCCTTGCAGCCGCCTAGTAGACGGAGCACCAGGGCCCCGACCTTCAATGCCCCTACAAGTCCGGGGACAGCATGCCGATGAAGATTAGCGGAACGTCGGGGTGGTTGGGGGTCCCACCCCGTACCCGCCTGGAGGGTATAGCCACGGCTCCATGGGGCATGGACTGCATCGGCTCCAGGTAGGTGAGCGAAGGCTGATAAGGTCATAGGTGTCTCCCGAAGAGGAGGGGGCTGCAAGGAGGGAAGGAGGATAAAGAGAAAATTTAAAAAAAAAAATAAATAAAAAGAAACTGATCCCCATAGACCTAAATGAGGCGTGCGCCACTGTGCTATCCCTGGTTAGATGTCACAAAACATCTGAGCATGGGAGCATGGCCAGCAGACTGGGAAGTGGAAGGGATGGGCTGGCCATTGAGCTTGCCCCAATTTATGATCTCTTCCCTTCCTAACAGGTAGTCTCAAATCGGTCCATAGGAAATAATTTTTTTTTTTCTAGGAATGAAAGATTAGTGTGTAATAGAAACATAAAACATAGAAACATAGATTTTGACGGCAGATAAGGACCGCTTGGCCCACCCAGTCTGCCCATTTCCCTACCTATTGGATAAGCTGCAGATCCTAGTTAATTAGCAGTCTACTTCTTCCTACCCCACCCCCTAGAATTGCCTTATGACTGTCCCATGCATGCTTGAATTCCACCACTGTTTTTGACTCCACAACCTCCTTCGGAAGGCCGTTCCATGCATCCACAACCCTCTCTGTGAAAAAATACTTCCTTAAATTACCTCTGAGCCGCCCCCCTTCTATCTTCAAATTGTGCCCCCTTGTTCTTGCACACCTCTTTTTTTGAAAGATGCTACCCTCTTGGACTTTGTTGATTCCCTTGAGATACTTGAAATTTTCTATCATGTCCCCCCTCTCCCTCCTTTCCTTGAGGCTATACATATTCAGCTCCTTAAGTCTCTCTTCATATGTCTTCGGTGCAGACCCTGCACCATTTGGATGCCCTCATCTGGACGGCCTCCATCCTGTCTATGTCCTTGCGGAGATTGGGTCTCAGAACTGCACGCAGTACTCCAGATGGGGGTCTCACCAACTGTCTGTACAGAGGATAATAACTTCCTGTTTTCTACTGGTGATGCCTCTCCTATGCATCCCAGTATCCCCCAGCCTCCTTGCTGCCCTCTCACATTGCTTGCCCACTTTAGGTCATCTGATATGACTACCCCAGGTCCCTTTCCATTTTTTTGCTGTTAGTATCTCACCCCCCATTGTGTACTCTTCCCCTGGGTTTTTGTTTCCCAGGTGCATTACCTTGCACTTCTTAGCATTGAATCTAAGCTGCCATACATTTGACCATTCCTCTAACCTTGCCAAGTCCCTTCTCATCCTTTCCACCCCACCTTGTACATCAACTCTGTTGCAGATCTTTGTGTCATCTGCAAAGAGACATACTTTTCCTTCCAGTTCCTCTGCAATGTAAACATAAAGACATTGAAGAGGACCGATCTAATTCTAGACCCTGCAGTACCCACTAGTAACCCCTCTTTCTTCAGAGTGGACTCTATTTACTATTACTCTCTGTGTCCTATTCTCCAGCCAATTCTTTACCCAGGCTGTCATCTTGGGACCCACTCCCAGGCTGGCTAACTTGTATATTAATCTTTTGTGTGGGACTGTGTCAAATGCCTTGCTAAAGTCTAGGTAGGCCATGTCCACAGCCCTCCTGATCTACTACTTTGGTCACCCAGTCAAAGAAATCTATCAGATTTGTCTGGCATGACCTTCCCGCTGTGAATCCATGCTGCCTTGGGTCCAGAGCCCCTCTGGCCTCTAGATACTCAACAATTCTTTCCTTCAGAAGTGATTCCATCATTTTCCCTACCACTGAGGTTAAACTAAGAGGTCTGTAGTTTTCTGCTTCTGCCTTGCTCCCACTTTTGTGAAGGGGAATCACATCTGCCTTCCTCCAGTCCTCAGGTACCACCCCATCCTCCCATGATTTGTTAAAGAGGGTAGTCAGTGGTGTTACTAGTTCTACCCTTAGTTCTTTTTAGAATTCTGGGATGAATCCATCAGGCCCCATTGCTTTGTCCACCTTCAGTTTTAAGAGTTCTTTCAGAACCCTTCTTCTGTAAATGGGCTGGTATCAACTTCTGTATCCAGAGTGTTTCTACTGTTTGTTTTAGGTACCTCCCCACTTCCTTTGTAAATACTGAGCAAAAATATTTGTTTAGTATCTCTGCCTTTTCACAGTCACCTCTCCCACCCTCCTCCTCTTTATTAAGCCTCACTAGCCTCCTTGGTCTTCCTTCACTCCCTGATGTACCTATAAAGGTTTTATCCCTTCTTAACTGAGTTGGCTATCTTTTCCTCGGTTTGGGCCTTTGCTGTTCTGACTGCCTTCCCAGCTTCCTTTTGCTTTAACTGATACAGTTCCCTGTCCTGCTCCTTCTGTGATTCCTTGTACTTCCTGAATGCTTTCTTTTCTCTTGAACCTCACTGCCACTTCCTTTGAGAACCATAGTGGTTTCTTACATCGTTCGTTTTGTTAATTTGTTTCACACAAAGGCTTGTTACTTCTGTGATGGCAGTTTTATTATTCCCATTGTTCTTCCACCTCCTTCCTGCCCATTTGCGAGTGCATTCCTTAGGCACTCACCTATTTTGGCAAAGTCAGCCCTCCTAAAGTCCAGTACTTTTGCCTTTTGTATGGCTTGACTCTATTGCTGTGGTTTATTGTGAACCATACTGTTCGATGGTCGCTAGTTCCCAGATGGCTACCCACTTCTACATCTGTGATCCTCTCTTCATCTCCATTTGAGAGAACGAGGTCTAAGATTGCTCCCTCTCGAGTGGGCTCCAATATTAGTTGTCTAAGGCATGCCCCTTGTAGGGCATCTAGAATAACCCCACTCTTTGAAGTGGCTGCTGCAACTGCATTCCAGTTAACATCTGGCATATTCAGATCACCCATCAGCAATATCTCCCTCTTTTCTGCCATTCTAAGTATTCTTTCTACTCCGGTTTAGTTTTGTATCAAATATAACTCCCAGATAGTAGTATTAGGAAGCTTCCTTAAACTGAAGATTACTAACAGATCACTTCTAGGTTTTAAAAGCTTTACCATCATGCACCATTATTTTCATTTGTTCTGTGGTAAGTTCTAGTTTTATTATTTTATTTTTCATGTGATCCATAGCCCCTGCTAGAGCCCATTTTAATTCCAGTGGGGTTCTTGAAATAAAAATGGTGTCATCAGCGTAAACAAGCTGTTTGATTTACTGTTTGTTGTTGGGGAAAACAGTTTACAGTTTCTACGGATTTAATCACTGTTTCTATATTAAGGTTAAAAGCATCTGGGCCAGGAGGCACCCCTGCTTGACTCCTTTCATCTTTCTAAATGACTGAGTAATATTTCCCTTTCTTGCTAATCTTACTGTAGCATAATCGTTAGGTAGCGTTATAATAACTGCTCATAACCTTTTTGGAATATTCTGCTCCATTAAAAATGTCAATAGTAGCTGTCTATTAAAAGCTGACCTGATGTTCAGAAAGGCTAAATATATACTTCCTTTTTTGTGTCTCCACATACTTTTTAATGATGTAATTAAAAGTAAATACATGATCTATTATAGCCTAGTACACATCTAGGAGATTAAGATTGCCATGTAGCACCATGTTCCCTAAGGTGATAGCCTTTCTGATCTGCTCCCTAGCTCACTGTCCCCCTCCTCGGACACTTTGTCGGCACTTTACACTTTGCAAAGGTGGCAAACATTGCAAATTAATTCACAAAATGAACTTTGCCAACTTCACACATGTTTAGTATTAGTTATCTTTATCAAATCCCTATTTTACCCCCCTGTGGGCAGCCCTTGTCACTGGTACTGTCACAAATTCTCTGATCCATTCCTAAAGCAAAGTATCTGCCCCTCTTTCAGGCACACACCTGCGAAAGCCAATTTCCAGTCTAGGTGGACACCCAGACCATGTCCCATTTTGTGGGCCTTCCCATACTAGGCCACCTTTTCTCATACTCTGCCACATCCAACCATCCCTCCCCACCTCACCATGCTCCCCCTTTTCTGCCTTCCCTTCCTGTATAAACTTTTCCTTGCTGCCTCAATCCTGGCCATCTGTGTTGTCCACCTTCAGCAGATCACCTTGGCCACCAGCCTCTCCAGTGAGCCTCACCTTTTGCTCCTTCCAACCTGTCCCTTTTCCTGGGTGGATGGATGGGCCAAGTTTGCAGTAGCAGAAGAGACCACCCCATCCCCTTTTAATGCCCTTTTTGCAGTCTTTTTCTATCCAATGACTGGCAACCATTTCCATCCCCACACCCTCCTGCACAGACCATCCTCTCAGCCTTTCCTATCTCATTTGACTCCTCCCGAATGGCATCTCATCCAGGAGGCAATCAGTAACACAGAAATGACTAGTATTCCTATTTGTGGAGACTCACCTTCATCAAATACCCATTTTATGACGATGGGTAAGCCTCTGTCAGTGGTACCCTCAATGATGATCAGAATCATACACAAGTACGCAATTGTTTCCTATTTGCAACCCAAAAAAGCCACTTCCCCACCTAAGTGCACACCCAGACTGTGCCCCATTTTACAACCATTCCCTTACCAGGCATTTTCTCTTGTTCCACCACATAGGGCTTCCTTCCCCACCCTCCAGATTACCTTCCCCCTTTTCTTCATTCCCTTACCATCTAGACATTTGCTTGCCACCTTGGGCCTGGCCATCTCTGCTGTCCACCTTCAGCATCATCGTGGCTACCAGCCGCACCAGTGAGTTTCCCCTTTTGCCCCCCACAACCCCTGCCTTTTCCTGAGTGGGTGGGTGGGCCAAGATCACAGTAGCAGAAGAGGCCACCTCCTGTACTCCTCCTCTTTTAAAGCCCTTCGGGCAGGCATTCACTATATTGTGCAGGCATTCACTATACAGTCCCCGGAAAACCTTTCTTTCCCCATCCCCTCCAGCATGGACCTTTCTTTCATCCTCCGCTGCTTCCATCACACTCTCCCACCCCCACCCCTACTGGCACCTCATATAGTAAAAATAGTGAACATGAGATGGACCAGCCTGGCCCTATACTCTCTGTGGGTGAGAAACTACTGGGAGGAGTCTTGTTCAAACACCAGAAAACCAAAATCCGCAAGTGTAAACACTATGACTCTCTCACCAAAGCTTTAGAATGGCAAATGTTTATTGCAGTATTTCATCTTTCTTTTTTTAAAGTTGTTCAAATTGCAGAACATATAATAATGTACATGTTTTGTTATGGTAGCTTCTTTCAATTCTTGTATGATCTAATAAATAAAACTAGTTTTGAAAAACAACACCACTCTTCAGTGTTTACAGAAATGCAGTTTATTCAGTGCTCAAAGCAGATGCAAACAATGCACCTGTCATGTATGACTTGTTTCAGAAACTGAATTCCTTTTTCAGAGGCACTCAAGACAGGTATTGAGCCCATTACATACAAAGTATGATGTCATCAAAAACATTTCGTTACCCATTAAGTAAAAATGCAATACAAAAATAAAAATGTGCTGTGTAAAGTGTATAAATAGCATACTTAAATACATATAGTGGCAAACAAAGCAATTAAAAACATATTTCATGAAGTTACTAGCCCATGGACTACCTCATGGCTTATAATGTGCAAATGCTGGCTATGTAAGTAAAAATGTTCAGTCTGGTTGCTAGTGCTTACAGTGCTGCTAAGCAGAGATGTGTTGTATTGGTTGCCCTATATAGATGGTTTTATCTTGTGCTTGCCACTTGTACGCTACATAGTTAAAAACTGGATATGTTTACTAAGTGCAAATGGACCCAGTGCTAAAATAAAATGTGCATCCTTGTTCATTTTGTATAATATTTCTTGTAGCCCAGGTCATCTTGTTCTAATGGAGGCTGAGCAAAAAACAAAGAGATGGGGACTGGGCACCACTTTCAGGAAGTTAATCTTATTCCTGGTGCAACACACCATAAAAAGAAAGAGTGACAGTAAAAAGAGTGATTGTTATATTAAAATTATCTAACAAGCCGTTGGCCTTTCAGTACAATGGTAGCATTACCAGCCGCGACTCTGGCAACCTTGGTTCGGGAACAAGCTCGGGTCCTTGGGGGCCAGCTGGGAGGAGGAGGAGGAGGAGGATTGAGGTAGGGGAAAATGGGAAGACTAGGTGGGCCAAGTGGTCTTTATCTGCCATCAAATTCTATTTTATGCCATTCTATGAGTGTCCCATCGGACACGCTCCTCCTTCTTCAGGATGGGAGGGTGCCATCTTCCACTGCAGTACTGCCACCTGGGTGAGCACAGGTGGCAGTGCAGACAGAAAGGCAGTGGGAGGGAGGAGGCATCACCAATGCCAACATCCTGACACACACATTGCGTGGGCAGGGTTGCCTTGCCATCCTTGCATGTGATGTCTCTGGGGCAGAGAGAAAAAGGAAAAATGGCCCCGGCATCTCCATGGTGACAGCCCGCAGGAGCTCCCCAGGCCTTCATCTCTCTCCAGATTGTGGCACCTGCCTGACAAAATGTGTAAGTTCCAGGGACCCCCTTCCACCTTGACCCCACCTGGGGGGGCAAAGCCAGAGCTCCATGGGGGTAGGTAACTGCGACCAAGGAGGCTTGGAGAGGGTTGCCCGCGGGCCTGAGAGTTGTAGGAGGGGCCGGAGAGACTGGGGCATAAATGGAAATTGCAGAGAAATATATATATATATGACAAGCAGTCAGTGACTTGGACAAGGATATAAAAGTACTGGACGGAATTCAAAAATGAGTTACTCGCCTAGCACCAAGGCTAAAGGGAATGTCATGCACTGATAGGCTCAATAAATTTAAGCTACAAGATCCCCAACTAAGAAGACAGAGGGGGAACCTACTTACGATGTTTCAAATCAAATCAAATCAAGTCTTTATTTAACCAGGCGTTCATTGTTGAGCAGAAGCTCATTTGCAAGATGGACCTGGGTGGAGCATGAACAATTGTATATACAGGTCAACACAGGTATTTACAAGGCAATACAGATAATACTCTTTACAGAGAGGAAGAAAAAGAAGTTCATATGTACATAGAATTATACAGATATTGTACAGATTACACGGTATTTACATACATAGAAGTGTCTATAGGAAGATAAAGCAGGTTATCTAAGGTTGCAGGAGGAAGTAACGGAAGAAAAAAAATAAAAATATACACCAGGTAGAGGTGAAGGTGGGGAAAGGAGGGAGGTAGGGGAAGAAAGGCTAGGAGGGCAAGGTGCACAGAGAGGAGTTGGTAAAACGGGATGTAGAGAAGGTGGGTGGAGAAAAGGAGTATGTGTGAGCCCCGGGATTGAATGCTATAAAGTATGGGGCATGGTAGGATGTCACAACCCAGGGTAGTGAGCTCCTATCCGAGGTTGGGAAAGGAAGAATAAGGGGATGGATGGGCCTAGTGTTGATAAGACAGGGGGATAAGAGAGAGAACAATTAGGCTGGGGAGGAGCAAGCTTGGGGGTCACTACTTAAAATTGGGTCTAGGCGTGGCTATATACCAGTGCACACACCGGTACTGGGTCTGAGTGGGTGAAGCAGTTACATACTTCTCTGATTGTATGGAAATAAAGCGTCTTAAAGGCATTTATACCGATTAGAGTGCTTAATTTGAGGTTTTTTTGTAGATCGTTCCATAAGGTAGGTAGCACGAAGCTTATGGCTGCCCTGCCAAAGCGGGATTTTGCTTTGGGTACTTCAAGTGTAATAGCTGAGTAACTTCTTAATGCGTATTTCCCAATTATACTCAGGGGAAGACAGCAGGAGACATAGTAAGGCAGCTTATTAGAGATGGCTCTGTAGGTCCAGAGAGTGGCGTTTCTGTGGCGCCTGAACTTTAGTGATGTCCACCCCACTGCTGCATATAGGGTGCAGTGATGCGTGTCGAAGGGGAGTCCCATTACAAACCTCAATGCTCGATGGTAGAGTGTGTCCAGTTTAGCCATGTAAGAGTTAGGGCATTGGCTGTAGAGGAAATCAGCGTAATCAACCAATAATAGGAAAATGGATTGGACCAGTTGTTTCTTGGCATCCCTGGTGAGAAATTGGTTGATTCTAAAAAACAGTCCAAGCCTTTGCCGAAGTTGTTTTAGCAAGTCCTCGATATGTTTAATGAAGGAGAGTCTTTGGTCTATCCAAACTCCAAGATACTTGAATTTTGTAACAAATTCTAGTTTTTCACCTAGAACTGTGGTAATTTGGGGAACTGTCCCACTGGACACAGGGTTAGCTGTACAGATATAAGGGGAGAGAGAGAACCATCACTTTAGTTTTTTTAGCATTAAGGAGTAGCTTTTTTTGGAGGAGTTGGCTTTGCAAAAGGTTGAATTCTGACTGTAGGTCATTGCAGGCAGCTTCAGGTGTTGGGCGACTCACGTAGAGAACTGTATCATCTGCAAACAGATGGATGTTGACTTCTTTTATACAGTAGTCGATGTTATTAATGTAGATTGCAAAAAGTAAGGGCCCTAATATAGAACATTGAGGTACCCCTCTTTGCAGAGTTTTTAAGGGGGACAGGCCTCCTTCGGCTTTAACTTGTTGAAGGCGCCCTGTAAGATAGTCAGTAAACCAACGCAGAGAGGAGGGGTCCACACCTATGGTTTGAAGGGAGGAGAGGAGCAGACTATGGTCGACGGTGTCAAAAGCCTTGCTTAGATCAAGGAAAACAGCACAAATAAAGTATTTGCTCTCAAGATTACGCTGCCAGTCGTTGGTAACTTTGGTGAGGGCTGAGATAGTGCTATGTTTAGCTCTGAATCCGGACTGCATAGGATTTAGCAGTTCCCTAGACTCAAGGTAAGTCCTCAGCTGTGCATTTACAATTTTCTCTAGGAGCTTGGACAGGACCAGAAGGAGAGAAATTGGCCTGTAGTTATTCAGATTGCCAGGGTCAGCTGATTTGAACAGTGGTATGACATGTGCTGTCTTCCATATAGGTGGTAAGGTGCCCTGAGACAGGGATAAGTTAAAAAGCTGGGTGACGGGTATTGCTAGTACGTGGTAGGCAATTTTTAGGAAGTAAGGGTCAAGGGTGTCAGCACCAGCACTTTTTCTAGTATCCAACTGAAGCAAGAGGTCCTCTACCTCTTTCAGTGGGGCAGGTTGAAGCGAGGAAGGCGGCGAAGCTATCGGAGTTTTAGGCAGTTGGCTGGCAGTCTGGGAGCAAAGTATGTTTGCAGGGGAGTTATCAAATGCCATGCCTGCAGTAGCAAAGTGGTTATTGAATGAGTCAGGTATATCCATCTTTTCAGTTATAGTCAAGTTACCAGAGGTAATCTTGGTCAGGAGTGAATTTCCTGGGGAGTGGCCTAGCAGATCACTGATTGTGTTCCAGAGCTTGATTGGGCTCTTTGTGCAGAGTCGAGTTCGGATTTGAAGAAGGTGGCCTTATTCTCTGATTGTTTTGGTACATAAATTTCAGAGTCTCCTGAACTGGTTCCAGTCCTCTGCAGTGTTCAGTCTGGCGCTTTTTCCAGAGCTTATCTCTTTCTAGAAGCAAGGACTTGATCTGAGGGTGAACCATTTACAGGTTTTGGTCCTAGTTCGAACTTTAATCAGGGGAGCATACTTATTAAGGGCCCTTGATAGAATGTTGTGAAAGATATTGTAAACTGACGTAATCGTTTTGGCCAGGTAGAAATCTTGCCACTGAGGGGAGTACTTAAGCTCGTTTAGGTAGGCATGTTCATTGAAGTTGCACCTGGATCTCTTCATAGAGAACTTGCTGATGGGTGCTGGGTTGTTGGTGGATCTTACTCCTGCAATAACACAATGGTCACTGGCGTCTGAGAAGAAGGCATCAGCGTGGGAGAAGAGATGAGGTTTGCTCACCATTAGCACATCCAAAAGTGTACTTTTACTGGGGTTCTTCATGTTTGGGCGTGTTGGTTCAGTAATAAGTTGTGCCAGCCCATGTTCATCGCAGAAGGATGCAAGGGGGGCAACTGTGTTAGAGAGCCAGTCAAAGTTGAGGTCTCCTAAAATAATAGTTTCTGGCAGCCCCTGTCCCAACTTGTCACTTAGATATGACACAAGCTGTAGCCAGCAGACGGTGGTCTGTAGCATCCTATTACGCAGAGTGCAGTAGTCGTGTAATTTCCTCTTTGAGAATTAGGCATTCAAATTCGCGCAATATAGATGCCGAGGATAAGCAGAAGGCAGAAAATTTGTCTTTAATGTAGATAGCTACCTCCTCTTCTGGCATGCCTATCAGCTCTGAACAAGGCATAGTTGGGTATGTTTACTTCTCTATCAGTGGTGCTGGGTCTAAGCCAAGTTTCGGAAATCACAAGTATGTCAGGAGAGGTATGATTTACCCAGGTTTGTATGAAGGTTATCTTTTTAAAGAGGCTACTTACGTTAATATGCAACAAGCTTATTCCTTTTTAATTTGCTAGTTCTGCTGGCAAAGCAATAGCTTCTGAGGGACCAGGGTTGAGTTCTACGTTGCCTGAACATAGCAGGAAGATAAGTAGGATTTTTCTAAGAGCGCTAATTATAAGCTTGTAATTCCTGCCTTTCTCCCGTCTAGTAGATCTGATGTTTTTAGGGACTGGAAGGTAGCCACCATAGAAGAGCTGATCTGTTGTAGCAAGAACTAGTACCCCTACCACAATAGGCGGGGAGGAGATAGAAGTCTGCATGGTGGGAGGTGGGCCTTGTGGTGGGGGAGTGTTATAAATACTACTAGTATGTGTGGTCCAAGAGCAGGGTTCAAGGTATTGGTACTTGGAATCACGGAGGCAATTAAAGGATAAGTTGCCATGTGGTATACAGCACAAGGTGCAATTGTAGACCAAACATGATGGTAGTTCAGGTGTCCAATGCTGGGCAGCTGGTATCAGCAGAAGAAGGATCAGTATAAGGAGCCACATAGGGCCCGACATGATGGTAACTCAAAAAAGGAGCCACTCAGTTAGCCCAGGGGCCAGTGGGGTTGCTGGATTAATGCAGCTTATCAGTAGCTTTCCGATCCAGGTCGACCCGAATTTGATAGCATTTAAAAATATTTAGTGGTGAAGGCACAGCCAAGGAGAGCCTATGCGTTTTAGTAAGGCGAGGCCCTGAGAGTTGGATCCCGTAGGCTGGACAGAGAAGAGGGGGATCACGAGCTAAGTCTCTATTGGTGGGGCACTGCGCCAGGGGACGTGGACTAATATTTTGGCAGGAGCTACTGTATTTAATAATCAGCGGAGGTGGGGGGGCAGTCGAAAAAGTTGCGGCAGTTGCCGTACCTTGTAGGGACTTGGGTCCGTGTCTGCAGTCTCGAGCGTCTGCTAGAGGGGCGCCGACCGCCTGGTAGCCGGGAATCCCGCGGCTTAGGAGCTGGGAGCCAGGCGACAGTTCCTCGGCTGAGCAAGAGAAGGAGAGTGAGGGTTAATAAAGGGGATTCACATAAAGGGTTAGACAGAACAGCGGGGAGTCAAAAATTTGCAGAACAAAAGGACGTGTATTACTTTGGCACCCAAAAGTGTCTAGGGCCAGTGCACGTATGCAGGGAAAGGGCTGTAAACACTAGATTTCTTTCCCAAACCACAATTCAAGTCCTTTCAATTACAGTCTGGGTTAACACTTAGGCTTTTTAACATTTGTCCCAACATAAACATTTTTAAGGTTTAAAATCAAAGAGCAGAAGCCGGCTTCCACCAGGGACCAATCAGAGCGTGGTCTGAGAGGGCACTCTCAATCCAGTTGGTTGTGGGAGTTGCCATACCTTGTAGGACCTAGGGTCTGTGTCTGCAGGCTTGAGCATCAGCTAGAGGGGCGCCAACCACTGGTAGCCGGGAATCCCGTGGCTTAGGAGCTGGGAGCCTGGGTGGCAGTTCTTCAGCTGAGGGAGAGAAGGAAAGCAAGGATTAATAAAGGGCATTCATACAAAGGGTCAGACAGAACAGCGGGTAGTCCAAAATTTGCAGAACAAAAGGATGTGTATGGTACCAGCAATGCCAAAGGAGGTAGTGAGGAGTAATAGTAGGTGGTTGCACCCCGTGGTAGTTTGTTTGGTGTTGCTGGCCTGCTTAACTGCTAGCTGGTTTATAGTTGGAAGGGTATATAGTTGAATTTTGGTGAGGTCTCTAACAATAGGGCAGGTAGAGCAGTAATTGAGAGGAGTTAGATGGAATGGCTGGAGAAAAGGTTGAGAGGAAATGTGTGATCCTGTGGGTGGGACTGCTTTAAAAAGGTGAGGTGAGAAAGTGGGTCAAGTCAGGTATTGAAGACAGGGAGGCCAATAGCATGAAAATGTGCAGCAGTGGAGTGACCAATCTGCTGCTAGGCTGAGGAAGGGGCGGAGTAAGGGTCTAGTTAATACTGTGAGGAGGAGGAGGAGGAGGAGGAGGAGGAGGAGGGGGGGTGAGAAAAATTCAGTCCAGAACAAAGCACAGAAAGAGATTTCCTGAGATCAGGAAGCGCCAGGCTGGAAAATCAGCCAAGGAGTACAGCTGCCAATCAGTGCCTGGTTCCTCCACTGGGCATCCAGTCAAAACAGTGGCATTCAAAACAACGAGTTTCGGAGGTCTGGTGCGTACCTGAATCTGTCCGGGGTCAGTCGGGTGGTCTATTAGCTGTGGCCTGCTCTGAGAGAGCCAAGGCCACAGGAGCAGCTTGGGAAGCACGCAGATGGGCTGTCTGTGGAACAAGGAGGGAAACACAGAGGATTACATACAGCTAGAGTACAATAGCAAGCTCAGTGGGGGGCAGGCAATGGGGAAAGACAAAGCATGAGGCAAGAGGTGGTAAATGCAGGGCAATTATTTGGAGCCAGAAGAGGAGTTAATGGGGGTGTCTGTGCTTTGGGCACCGGACGCCTGAGGAGGACAGCGCACCAGGGGGTGTAAGAGAAAGGTTTGTAGGTAAGGCAGAGAAGAAAGTAAGGTGTTTAGAGAGACAGCATTACAAGTGGGGCAGAGAAATTAATAATTGGCAGAGTGACCAGTGTGGGGAAGGGACAGAGTTCGTCAGTAGGGCAGAAATGGAAAACCTCAGCAGTCTTGCTCAGTAGCTGGGTCAAGCAGTCAAACATCGGCTACTATACAATACAGTTTGTCCAGCACTAAGTAGCACTGAGAGGCTAGACTAGTGGCTTGTAATAGACTAGCTAAGCTGGCAGGTAAAGTAGGACCAATTGATGCATAACATATGTAGATTACATTAACAAAAATTCAGTCCAGAACAAAGCACAGAAAGAGATTTCCCTGAGATCAGGAAGTGCCGGGTGTTGGAAAATCAGACAAGGAGTACAGCTGCCTGGTTCCTCCACTGGGCATCCAGTCAAAACAGTGGCATTCAAAACCACGAGTTTCGGAGGTCCAGTGCATACCTGAATCTGTCCGGGGGTCAGTCGGGTGGTCTGTTAGCTGTGGCCTGCTCGGAGAGAGCCAAGGCCACAGGAGCAGCTTGGGAAGCCCGTAGATGGGCTGTCTGAATCTGTCCGGGGGTCAGTCGGGTGGGTCTGTTAGCTGTGGCCTGCTTGGAGAGAGCCAAGGCCACAGGAGCAGCTTGGGAGGCCCGCAGATGGGCTGTCTGAATCTGTCCGGGGGTCAGTCAGGTGGTCTGTTAGCTGTGGCCTGCTCGGAGAGAGCCAAGGCCACAGGAGCAGCTTGGGAAGCCCGCAGGTGGGCTGTCTGAATCTTTGAATGTTTAATGTTCTTCACGATGAGGAACTGACTAAGCAGTGTAATATCACACTGTTAGCAAGATCAACAAATCTGAGATCACATAATAAGCAACTACAGGTTTGCTGTGTACTGACTAATAGAAGGGACAACTATTTTACAGTTCGGACTTGCAGACTGTGAAATAACCTACCCCAGGATTTGGTTAACATCCACAAATTCAACAAATTTAGGTTTGAACCGGACAAATTCTTATTTGGAACATAGAACAATACACCCATTAGGAGTGGGAGGTAGTCTCAATGGGCCTAGTGCCTTCTTCTACCTTCAAACTGAGAGACTAGTACTGAGAGAGCGAGAGAGTGAAGCAAAAAATAATAATAACTAGGGATTAACTTAATACTACTACAAGTTGGAGTTGGGATGCATTTTTGTTTAGCACATAGAACACATTTTTCTTTCAATATTTCAGAAAGCGGAGTAAGTCAGAACCATTGTCTAACCCTGGGTACTTGCAGGCCTCTAGGCTATAAACCCAAAAAGCCTCCCATTTTAACAAGAGATTGTCAACATCCCCTTCTCCTGGGTTCAGATTCACCTTATCTATTACTCTAAAGGAGAAGCCATGCACAGTTTTATCATGCACATCTCCCCTTCTCTTTATACCCTAAGCCATCGGCACTCCACTCTTCGGGAGTCGCTCTCTCAGAGCCCCGCCTCCTACCTGACCATTCTGAGTGGTCTCATCCCACGGAGTTTTGGTTTACCCCCCCAGGCGGGGTTGAGGTGGGGCACAGACACCCCGTCTTATTCCTATCTCGTCGGGATGCCGGTTCAGTGGCAGGTAGGAGGCATTGGGGATCGGGTCTAGTGCTCCGTCTACTGGAGATGCCGCTGCTATTTTCCCTGTTTTTCTGTGATCTGTGGTGTGCGCCCTGATGTCATGGTGCATAGTGCCGATGTCCACCACATGGCACCCTTCTGTCTGGCTGGGTTTGCTGTACCTTGGGTCTCCACCTGGGGTCAGTCAAGCACCAGTCCATGGTCCCCCCCTTCCTCCTGGAAAGGCAAGCAGTCCCTAGGATGTGAGCCTTCTCCCAGCCATCCCTCCAGCTGCCCAGGCTAGTTCCCAAACCGGGTCGCTGGCGTCTGATAGTGGCGCTTCTGCTGTGCCAGCAGGCTGGTCTTTTTTTTTTTTGTAGCATTTTAATCCTCCTTCATCTGGGGGGCAGCTGCTTCAGCCCAATCTCCAACTCCTCCAGGCTGGCTCTCCACCTCCCCCGGTGTGTGCCTGGTTATACAGTATGTTCTCCCCACAAGTTCCCCTCTTGTGGCAGGGCTGAGGGAGAAGGACTGTGTTCCCCCTTTCCTGTACATCAGATCCGAGGTGGACCAGGTTGCGTCACTGGGTGGCGGCACAGGCACAGAGATGGTTGGGCCAGGCTTCATGAAGCCCCCTGATGTCCATTTTCCTCCTGATTATTCACCTGTCCCAGCCCTTCTGTGGAGAGTAGGACTTGCACATGGAGGCATGCCCATCCTACGTATCCCCACATGTCTCTCCCATACTTTTGCCTCCCTGATTCACTCTACCCCCAGGCATCCACCTGGGGCAGTCAAGGCTGGGATGACAGGTCACTCCTTCCCAGGGAGAGGAGAGCAGTCTCTTGGATGCTCAATCATCTCCTTCCCTAGCCGACCCCCGAAGACTCGAGTCCAGTCCCGAACCTGAGTCACTGGCTGAGCAGGAAGTAAGGTGCTTTGCAGCACCTCAGTCCTCCACACCACTGGGTTGGTCTGTGTACATCTTTTATATGCTTAGCTGTTGCATATATTTCATTTCCATTCAGGATGACTCAACAATGCTCCCCTACCCTTACTTTTAACTGATGCTTTATCTTTCCCACATAAAATACCCCACGTGAGCACAAGGCTACTTTGTGTAACACCAAACTTGTCACATGTTATTATTTGCCTAGTAGAAAATTGCTTGCCAGAATGTAGGTTTTCAGAAGTGTTCTCTTGGGAGACTATGAGACAGTTAACCCATCTTTTGCAAGGGAAACAACCTTTTGGGCTATTGGAGAGGCATGTGTTAACACAGTCAGTTGGTAGTCTGCTGTGTACTAGTGTATCAGACAGGGTGGTGGCTGTGTGAAAGGCCATCTGGGGAGGAGTGCCTGATAGATTTCTGACAAACCTGTGTCACCTTGTAGTATATGTCAGTGTTTTTTGATTATTTTTTCAAAATTGCTCGTGTGACTTGAAAAGGTTATAACAAAGTTATATCTGGTGGGCATAGTGGTCTGTCTTATTGTGTTCTCAATGAGGTCACTTCTATCTCTAGATCTTGCCTGTGCTCCTCTGTCAATCTCTTGGTTATATCATCTCTCTAAAGAATGCTTATTCATGTTGGCTGCTACCTTTTCATAGTTGTCCTCTGAGCTGCAGCTGCGCCTGATCCCATTGCCATACCCTTTGCCTTTAACTAAAATGTGTTGAAAAAAGTAAATGCATTAAATTTAAGCACAGATTCTGAGAGTTTTAACAAGAACTCTGTAACGGGTGAAGCATTATCTTCTCACTGGTTTAGGAAGGGAAGTATGCTGGTGTACAGTGACTCAATATTCATAATAATGAGATACGAGTCACTGTCTTCTTCCATACCCTCCAGCATCTATAGTGTGTTCCTGCTGTCTTTCAAGCAGCACCTAAAGGAGTTTACATAGGGTCTGATGTGTTGGTCCACATATTGTGAGAGTGGCTTCGTTATACTACCAATGTCACTCACTATTGGATGACCAGGTGGTGAATCACACTCCTGCCTTTGTCAGTTGGTTTTATTGTTATGGATTTGTCCTTTCGTAGATCTTCTAGTGCTTGTCTCTCATCTTGAGTGAGGTTGCTATACTGTAATTCTGGTAGATGTTCATTCAGTCTTCTGAGGTCTTGTTCACATAATTCCTTGAATGTTGACTTTGTCACACTCAAATGTGGGATGAAAGTTGATTTTTTTTCTTGAGCACTGTATTGACGATTTCTGGTATGCCGTCTAGTTAATGTAGTTTGGGTGCCGATGTTGATGACCAGGTTGGATTCTGGGTCTATTCCCATTGTTTGTCTTTTGTTAAAAAAAAAAAAAAAGATTTGAGGCTTAAGTTTCTGCAGGCTTTCTGTAAATCCATGGAGGCTTCAAACTTGTTGATAGTTGTCGACGGTGCAAACGGGAGTCTTTTGTTAAGTAATTCTTCCTCAATGGTAGATAGATTTCTGGTCATAGATTAATTACCTTCGATTGTATGCTTGGTAGCAGTTTGGCCGTTCTGCATCCTGTTGTGTTTCCACTGAGGTGGTTGATATGTTTGTTGCGATTGTTGACTGCCTTGAACTTCCCCGCCTGCCCCTCCTTGTCTTCCTCCTCAATTGTTTGGAAGCCTCTCTGTATGGAAGCCTTAATGTCAGTTTATTCTGGTGCTTTTCTTGAGGAAGTAGGGTGATTTGACTGGAGGCCTTTCTCTGTCTTAAAAAATGGTCTGAATTGCTCTCCAATTCCTCTGTTTCTAACCCATTCTGATCAGTGCAGAGGTTAAATGAGACTCTTCCCCCTCTTTAAAATCCCTCCATGACAAGCTGGTCCGCCAGTGCAGCGGCAAGGCGTCCGTCTGTGGCTCCGACATCCTGGGTTCGGGGACGGACTTGGGAGTCTGAGGTCTGGCCAGGGGAAGAAGGATTGAGCATCCCAGGGACTGCACTCCTTCTCCGGGGGGAGGGGGAAGAGTATCCAGCACAATGCGGACCTCTGGTGGAGGCTGGCGGTACTGCCATGGCTGGCACCACACGTCAGGGGGCGGAGTGGACACCGGCATCATTGCTCGTTGCCGCCCCCAGGGAAAATAGCAGCAAAAAATGCCAGCCACTAATGACGACCCCCACTTCCACCACCGCTCCTGCTCAGATTAAGGTCCACCGGGAGGGGGGTCCCCACTCTCATGACCCCACCCTGGGAGGGGCAAGCCAGGGCTAGAGACCCATGTTTCCTAGGAGGGGGTGCCCGCCCGGCAGCTCCGCCCAAGGGGTTAAGCCTGGGGATGGGGGGGCAGCGAGTGGAGAGGGGGGCCAGAACCCCCCGCGAGGAGGGCGGAGAAGTTGGAACAAAAAAAAAATCACTTCATGCCTGCTCTGTGTTTTCCTGGTGTAGACCCCGTCTAGTTTGTAATCTTCCTTGTGTCAGTTGAACTTGCCTTCGTTTACTGGTTTAAGTTCTTCATCTATTTTTTGGGTAGCTTCTTGAAGCCTCTTGTTGAAATTATAAGTCAGTGTGATCAACTAATGTAGCAGCCGCTGTCTCCCTGCCTTTAATTTCCTCATCTACTTGGATTTGGGCTGTTTTACTGTAGTCATCTGTAAGTTGTATCAATTTAGCTGATGCCTCATTCAGAATCCCCCTCAACTGGCTCATAAATTCAGCCTCATCGTATCCATGGGAGGAATTTTTAACTAGTCTCAAGACCCTCGATATCCATGCAACTTGTACGTAAGTTTCCAGTTTTACCTGGTTCCAGTAGAGCTGCCATGTTTTTAAAGCAGCTTTTTCTAAGTCCCTAAATGCCTCTTGCAGTGAACACACCACTTCATTATTAGAGTCAGCTGGGATCTCATTTGTTTTTTACAGGAGGGGATTAGTAGCACTTGCAGCATTTAAAAACTGATTTCGATATGCTAGTGGATCAGGATTTGGGGGATTTAAGTTAGGGGTTTCCTCCAAGGAAATACCATGTATGTCAAAAATGACCTGCTGGAAACTGAAAACTGCTTGCTAAAGAGAAAAAAAACACGTCTTGCGCACAGAGTTCCATTAGGTACCATTAGGTAGTCCATGGGCTAGTACTGTACATTCATGAAATATGTTTTTAATTGCTTTGTGTGGCACTGTATGTATTTGTGTATGTTAGTTACACAATTTCTACAGCACTTTAAAAAAAAATTTGTACTGCACTTTTACTTAGTTGATGGGTAATGAAATGTCTTTGAAAACATCATACTGTATATGTAAGAGGCTCAATACCTGTTATGTGCACCTCTAAGAAAAGAATTCAGCTTCTGTAATGCATCAGGTGTGAAAAGTGCATTTTTACACCTACTTTGAGCACTGAATAAACTGCATTTTCACAAATGCTGAAGACTGGCATTGTTTTTCAAGTCAGATGGGTGAGTGCCTGATTTCCTTGCTATAGTCTATTGCTATTTTTATCGTGAGCACTCCAGTTCATGTGCAGCTCCTTCCTGGATTACAATTAAATAAAAATAATAATGGATTTAAATACATATTTGTTAAACTATGGGGTGGGGAGTTAGGCCCCCTCCACAATTAATCGGTTATCACCAAAAAATTTTCTGTATACCAAAAAGGATTTAATTGACTTTACCTGTCTATTTCTCCATTCCCAATACTTTGATCTGTGATTTGTATTGTTCCAGAAGTCCATACAACTTATTTACAGAAATTTTTACAGTTATGTGCAACTGCAAAAACATAAATTTTTGGTTAAACATCAAAATGACTATGGGCAGGATTCTCAAAGCATTTGCGCACGGCACATCTCAGCTGCCCCAGCGCAAATGAGATGTGCCATTTCTGAACTGTGGTATTCACAGAAGATATGCTGGGGGATGCTTCTGGTGCATCCCCTCTGTGAATACCACAGTTGCACCCAGCCCGAGATGCACTGGTGTAATCCCCTGGTTGGGCTGGGAAACCAGTGGGGCAGTGCATCTCCAGATGCACTGTATCCAAAGTTGCCATTCACAGCCACAAACATGTAAATGGAGCCATTAGGCACACAAGCCACAATGGGGCCATTTCCATGTCATTATGGCCCCATAGTTGCATGAGTATTGCAGGGGTGCGCCCGGCAGGATGCTCCGGGTGCCCTGCAAGCAAGCCCCCATCGTGCCCACAATGCAGATATGTACAAATCCCCTGGTAGTGTAGTAGCCCACAAAAGCTTTTGAAGAAGTGATGCACACAGATGTAGAAAAACACAAAATGTGTTTATTTAAAAATGCACATAACAATGGCTCCCCGGCACTTCAAAGGCATACACCCTCTTCATCGGGGGGTGGGGAGGTCAATAAGACTTCATATGTATATATAACAACATCAATTAGTGACTAAATTCAAACTAACCAGTAAAGTGCTAGTATAGTGCTAATTAATTATTGCTCTACCATGTTGTCTATATTGAGACACGTGTTAAAAATCTCCAAGTGTTATTACCATAAAGTCTCTAGTAAATACACCTAAAGTTAATACCATAATATCAATTAGCTACACTTCTCATAATGGATTCAGTTCAAGTGACCATTATACAGTTTATATAAACATTTTCACATAATTCTTAAAGTGCAATTGTTAATACTCTCTGATCTTGAAGTGGGTAGCCATCTGGGAACAAGCGACCACCAAACAGTGTGGTTCACGATAAACTTAGCTGTAGAGTCAAGCCACACAAAAGTGAAGGTACTGGACTTCAGGAGGGCTGATTTTGTCAAAATGGGAGAGTGTCTCAGAAAAGCACTAGCAAACAGGCAAGAAGGTGGAGTGGAGCAACAATGGGGAAACATCAAAACCGCCATCACAGAGGCAACAAGCCTTTGTGTGAAGCAAATAAACAAATCAAAATGAAAGAAAAAGCCACTATGGTTCTCAAAAGAAGTGGCGGGGAAGGTAAGGGAAAAAAAGATAGCATTCAGGAAGTATAAGGAAACACAGAAGGAGCAGGACAGAGAACTGTACCAGTTAAAGCAGAAGGAAGCGGGTAAGGCAGTCAGAATAGCAAAGGCCCAAACCGAGGAAAAGATAGCCAACTCTGTTAAGAAGATGGATAAAACCTGTTATAGGTACATTAGTGAGCAAAGAAAGACTAAGGCAGGGATACTGAGGCTGAACAAAGAGGAAGGTGGTTGGGCAGAGAGCGACAGTGAAAAAGCAGGGATACTGAATGAATACTTCTGCTCAGTATTCACAATGGAAAAGCAGGGGGAAATACCTAATCCGGTCAATAGAAGCACTCTGGATAGGGGGGTTGATATTAGTCCTTTCACAGAAGAAAGGTTTCTGAAAGAACTCTTAAAACTGAAGGTGGATGAAGCAATGGGGCCTGATGGGATTCACCCCAGAATTCTAAAAGAACTAAGGGAAGAACTAGTAACACCACTGACTACCCTTTTAATAAATCATGGGAGGATGGTGTGGTACCTGAGGACTGGAGGAGGGCGGATGTGATTCTCCTTCACAAAAGTGGGAGCAAGACAGAGGCAGGAAACTACAGACCTGTCAGTTTGACCTCAGTGGTAGGGAAAATGATGGAATCACTTCTGAAGGAAAGAATTGTTGAGTACCTAGAGGCCAGTGGGGCACAGGACCCAAGGCAGCATGTATTCACAGCGGGAAGTTCATGTCAGACAAATCTAATTGATTTCTTTGACTGGGTGACCAAAGCAGTAGACCAGGGAGGGGCTGTGGACATGGCCTACCTAGACTTTAGCAAGGCATTTGACACAGTCCCGCACAAAAGATTAATAAACAAATTAGCCAGCCTAGGAGTGGGTCCCAGGGTGGTAGCCTGGGTAAAACACTGGTTGGACAACAGGACACAGCGGGTAATAGTAAATGGAGTCCACAGTGAAGAAAGGGGGTTACTAGTGGGGTACCACAGGGTTCAGTACTGGGGCCAGTCCTTTTTAATGTCTTAATAAGTGACATTGCAGAGGGACTGGAAGGGAAAGTATGTCTCTTTGCAGATGACACAAAGATCTGCAACAGGGTTGATACACAAGGTGGGGTGGAAAGGATGAAAAGGGACTTGGCAAGGTTGGAGGAATGGTCAAATGTATGGCAGCTTAGATTCAACGTAAAGAAGTGCAAAGTAAGGCACCTGGGAAACAAAAACCCAGGGGAAGTGTACACAATGGGGGGTGAGATACTGACAACAACAAAAATGGAAAGGGACCTGGGGGTAGTCATATCAGACAAACTAAAGGTGGGCCACCAATGTGAGAAGGCAGTAAGGAGGGCTGGGGGATACTGGGATGCATAGAGAGAGGCATCACCAGTAGAATCACCAGTGATTGTTTGTAACACTGTCTACTATGTTTTTGTACTTAATGACGTGGAACCTTTGTAAAAGAGCCTTGGCTCAAAGGTATTAATTCCTAGAACAATAAAAAACAGGAAGTTGATCGCCCTCTGTACAGATAGTTGGTAAGACCACATCTGGAGTACTGTGTACAATTCAGGAGACCCCATCTCCGTAAAGACATAGACAGGGTGGAGGCTGTCCAGAGGAGGGCAACCAAAATGATGCAGCGTCTGCATCAGAAGGCATATGAAGAACAACTAAAGGAACTAAAGATGTATCGCCTTGAGGAAGGGGGGGGGGGGACATGATAGAAACTTTCAAATACCTCAAGGGAATCAACAAAGTCCAAGAGGGTAGCATCTTTTGGAAAAGAGATGTTGGAAAACAAGGGGGCACAATTTGAAGATGGAGGGGAGGACGGCTCAGAGGTAATGTGAGGAAGTATTTCTTCACAGAGAGGGTTGTGGATACATGGAACAGCCTTCCCGAGGAGGTTGTGGAATCAAAAACAGTGGGGGAATTTAAGAATGCATGGGACAGACATAAGGCAATTCTAGTGGGGGGTAGGAGGAAGTAGGCTGTTGGTTAACTAGGATCTGCAGCTTATCCGTTAGGTAGGTAAATGGGTAGACTAGGTGGGCCAAGTGGTCCTTATCTGCCATCAAATTCTATGTTTCTATGTACTGTAGATGGTTATATTCTAGCGTTGCAGACCTTGATGTCAAACCCCTCATTCTAAATATATTTAGATATCCAAAAGTGTATGGATTTAAACATATTTTGATAACTTTGTAGTAGTTATCAAATTCATTTGAGGCAAAATATAATGCCCCAATGAAGCCCACACTAATTTTATGATGTATTTATAAGAATAAGGGGAAACAAAGGGGGGGGGGGAGAGGTTAGGAGACATCAACGGTTTGCAGACCACCAAAACTGATAAACCAAATATGAAAGATTAGTTAAAATAATTTAACCATAATAGAGAATAATGTAAATAGCAAGCAAATATAAACACCTGACAAATGGACGGGATTATTATAAATATACACTGAGATCCAAATACTTTTTCAGCCCCTTCAGAAATAGTGATTCTAATGTGTATATCCACCTGGATTCTTTCTGTAAAAGAATTTGTTTTCTGTTACCCTTCCTTGGTAAAGGTTTTACATGTTCTATTATAATTAATCTGAGAGGCACAGGGTTACTGACATGCTGTTGTAAATAATGTACTGCAAGTGAGGAATCCAAGTCTTGATTCCTAATGTCCCTAATATATTCCAACAAGTGTTCCTTGGCACATCTTATTGTCTTTCCTACATAAAGGAGTTTGCAGGGGCACTGTGCTACATAAACAGCAAAATTAGTTGACCAATTCACAAAATCATAAATCTCCACTGTCAAATCTTTAGTGGGGTGGACAAACTGTTTCTCCTGTACCAAATGTTTGCATGCCATACAATGGCCACATTTAAAGAAATCAAATGTTTTTTCTGGTATCCATGTGTTTCTAATACATTTGTCAGCCATGTAGTGGCTGCTGGGGTGTACCGACACAAGGTTGACACCACAACGGCGAAGTCCACCACAGCGACAGATTTCGCTTGGATGCAGTGAGTCACTGTGCTGGTATGCTGCAGACACACTGGCGGTGCGGTTCCCGGTGTTCCGCCCCACCCCCCCGTCCAACTCTGACACGGAGTTAGATATTTAGAGACTGGGGTGTGTGTGGGGTTCGCCCCAGATGGAAAAGCACCAACATCCCCGACGGTACAATGCTGGCGCTCGGCATTGTGTCTGTCGCTGTCGGGGATGTCAGCATGAGCGCTGTCGAAGTGCTATAGTAAAACTGGCTGCAGGATATAATTTCTCCTAAATTTTTGGCTTTACTATATGTAACTCATGGCACTTTGAAGAAAAGTCCGGGTACAGCACAGTGCTCCAACAAACCCCAGTTTTAAAAACAAAATGTTTTACTTTAGTAGAGATACTGTTGAATTCCAAAATAAAAGTCATCCTTTCCTCATTTTCTCTTGTTTAAGTTTTTGGTTTAAGTAGTTTCACCATATCCTCTGATCTTGCCCTGTCAACTGCTTGATGTAAAATATCTTCACCATAACCCCTTTCATGAAATATCTGCCACGTTTCTTGAGCTTGTACTTCAAATGTCTGCACAGAAGAACAGTTTCTTCTCAACCTCAAGGACTGTCCATATGGAATGGAATTGATTAGAGATGGTGGGTGGGCACTTTTAGTATGCAGGATTGCATTTCCTGCTGTCTCTTTTCTATAACAGAAACTTTCAACTTCCCCATTTTCTGTCACAGACAGAGTGAGGTCTAAAAATTCATTTTGTTTTTTCTCAATTCTGTGTGTGAAAGTCAAATTCATGTTATTGTTATTCAAACCTTCTAAGAAGCTCCTGGCTTCCATTTCTGTTCCCTGCTAGACAGCGAGCAAGCCATCTATATATCTGGCCCAGAATGTAATATTTCCCCAAAATTAGTTGTTTTCTTTAAAGATTATATATATATATATATATATATATATATATATAATATTAGTTTCCCACCAGCTCAAATATACCCCAGCATATGTTGGGGCCCCTGTGGCCCCAATAGCTGTTTCCCTGTTTTGCAAGTATATTTTGTCATTAAGCAAAAAATAATTATGTTTCAAAAAAGCCCAAAGAGTCCAGAAAAAACTTTTCTGGCAGATTACTGTCATTGAGGTTCTTTTTAAGAAAATATTGTAAGGGTTCTATTCCCTAACTGGTGAGGAATACAGGTGTACAGTGAGCAAACATCTACCGAGTGTCATAGAAAATTGTGTTGCCATTTAATATCTTTTACTTTCTCCAAAATGTGCATGGAGTCCCTAATGTAAGATGGTAATTCTAAGACTATTGGTTGTAAAAAGTAATCACAGAATTTAGATAGGTTTTCAGTTAAGGACCCTATCCCTGAAATGATAGGTCATCCGGGGGCTTTTCTGATTTTTATGTAACTTGGGAAGGTAGTAGAATGTGGAATTACTGATTCTCCACCTTCAAAATGTGTTCTCTTGTTCAGTAATAAAGCCCCACCTTCAACTCATCTATCTGAGTAAAGAGAGGCACTTGGAATTCCAAAGTAGGATCTTTATTAAGGACCACATATGTTTCTCTATCAGAGAGCAATCTCATTACTTCTGTTTCATAGTCACATTTGTTAAGAATGACTACATCCCCCGTCAGACTGTTTTAAAACAACCCTTTTAAACCCTCAAGATGATCCTGGACCTCATGTTCACATTTTGAGAGATTATCTCTACATGTGTACCATCTTCTTGAGAAAAGTGAGTCAATCTCTTTTACTACCACATTCTGATATGTATGTATTGCTGGGTCATACACTCAGGGGCAAAAAAAAGATTTGGGTCGAAACTTCAGTTTTCTCTCAGAATAAAGGCCATCAAAAACAGCATTTTCATTAATCACTTCATTTTCATCTACATGTACATCAGCCTGTGCATCAAAAACAATAAGGTCCAACACATCATCATACAATTCACATTGGTAGCTATGCTATATATACATTCTTATCTGCTGTGGCTACTGGATCCCCCAAATAGTTGTTTATTTACTTCATTTTTGTTTACTGGGTAGGTGCATTAGCCATAGAAATGATTATTTTCAGGCACGACCTGGGAGGTTACAGAGTGGAATTACATAAAACAAAGAAACAAAATAAGGTTTCATAGTAAAATACAATCACGGTGATGAGAGTAAGGTACAAAACAGTGCGATTCCTGACAAAACATGTGATAAGGCAATTTATTGGCAGGTGCAGGACATAGATCACATATTTGCAAGGAATTATCATGTTGCAAAGTTCGGCGAGAAGTTAATTGAAAACAAACAACCACATACTTGCAAGGAACTATCTGAAAGTGTAGCAATTAAATCACTTAATTTTTGCCTCACACTTTTCCTAGTGTCAGATTCTTCAAATGTCTGCCCCCCCTCCATATTTTTTTACTGCAAAAAAAGTGTTTTACATTTATTTTTCTAAAGATCTTAAATAATTCCACTTGTAACTGGAATCTGTTAACCCTGGGTGATAGAACAAAGGAAAAATCTTTACTTAGAATATTGAATTAAATCGTAGTAAAAGTATGGGAACTTAAGCTCACAATTTCTTTGGACCCTTCGGATTGGACCTGGTGGGTCTCTTCAGGCTGTCTTCCTTTGTGTTTCTTGCTAGCTCTTTTTCCTCTGCGTATCTTTCTTTGGTCCAGAGTTCTCTTGTCTGAAAAAAAACCTTTTTGTTGGTGGTTGCAGTACTAGCATTAGTAGTTGAGCCAGAAGCCACTGTTAATTCCTCAGTATTCTCAGCACTTGTGTCCCAGTGTTCTGGATCCTTATTGGTACCGTTCTTGTTTTCATTTTTATTTTTGTTTTCTCCAGTTTTGTGAGTTGCTTCTTGTTCTGCTTCTGGATCCACTTCTATTGGTTTACTGCCCTCTCTATTCTGTGTTGGTCTATCCCACAGAAACACTTGCCCTAGTGTATAATCTTTGAGATCTCTGTTATGTTTTGTTGGTTTTCTTTTTATTGTCTCTTTTTCAAAAGCATCTGTATTTTTATTTAGCTCTTTTTCTGTAGTCGTAAACAAGGGGCAGGACTGAAAAGGGTTCAGATCTCACTGTGCAGTTTCAATTTGTTGTTTTACGTCTTCATAGTCTAGTTTGTCTTCTTCAGTCAATAGTTTAATTAAGCCATCAGAGCATGTGCTTAATATTCTTTCCCAGTCCTTTCTGTGTTTAACATTGTTAATTCCCAAAATTGGTTGTATGTCTAAGTGTAAGCCTCTTGACAACCTTTTGTTAGCTTCATATTCCGCCTCCAAACTTTCAATATTATAGTAAAGCAAGAGTTCCGTTTTTGAAAGTCGCTCCAATTTAGTGAAGGCACATTTTAGTTCAGTTATATTATCTAAGCACTGACTTACATTCGGTTGTGTTGGGGGGGGTGGGGTCTCCTTGCTGCTTTTTCCTTATTCTGGGTCATGCCTGAATATAGGCAATACTCTTGTCTAGTGTACCTACCTGGTAAACAAAAACCAAATAAATAAAATAAATATTCTCTTGGTTAGCGACTCCAAACAGGACACCTCTGAATTATTGGCAGTTTCATCTTCTGAGCATGTAAGCTCTTCCGGATCTTCCATTCCATTTGCTCTATTCCCAGCTCGGGTACAAGAACCAACTTTGTGAATGAAACAGGTCATTCACAAGCTTGTGAATGACAGCCTACAGTATGCACTGCAAGCCCATTGGTCGACAGGGTCTCCAGTGGGCTTACAGTAGCGGTCATTCACAGACGGCTCTGTCAGTGGGCAGCCATGGTGATATGCGGGTGGGTTATGCTGACCACCGACCTTCGGGACTTGCTGGGATGGGGGAGCAAGGTGGGGATGGGGTGCCTGAGTGGGTGGGGGGTCCACTGGATCACCAGGACGAATTTAGAATTTAATTCCTCGGTACGATCGGGTCGGGGCGGGTCCACTAGACTACCACGGAGTGTTTTGAGAAAATATTATGGACACAATTGGACTTTGGGGTGGGAGGGGGGTCACTAGACTACCAGGGATTCTGCTGTGGTATCATGTCTAGTACCAGGGAATATGGACAGGGAGGGGGTTTACACTGCACCTATAGGGCTGTTAATGGGTGTTTTCATATTACTGTGGGGAGTCGGGTGGGGAGGAACACTGGACCACCAGGGATACTGTGGTCCCTGTCGGTATATTTGCGATCAGGCCGTGGATGACTGGGGGGTCCACTGGACCACCAGGGATGACTGCCGTGTGGTGCAACAGTATGGGGATATGGGTGGGGGGGAGCATGGACTGCCAGGGTAGGCGGCTGCTGTGCTGCTATCTGCAGTATGGCAGCCTACCTGTGGGTGGACACCCACTTAAATTTACTTGTTGTAGACTTATCTTTTGGAGGCACATCTCCGGACTTGCTCCGGAGATGTGCCTCCAAGTTGGGTTGTTAATAGGGCTGTGCACCATATGCATGGGCACGCCCCTTGCACAACCCCTACAGATGCACCACATAACATTATGGGTGCTGTGCGGCTCATTCCTGCCCTTCCAGAATCATGCTAGTGCGCAAACCGGGGATGCGCTAGCACATCTCGGATGCGCTGGCCGCATCCCTTTTGTGAATCCTGCCCTACGTGTTATCATAAGTTACGTTTTTCAATAACTTCTGTATTTTAGTTCATGTGTTTAGTTAATGGTCTCCTAAGAATATAATCAAAATGATGATGTGTTATAACATTTTATAAACATACTGTTGCCTCACTCCTATTACTGACAATGTTAAAATAAAAAGATGCCACTTGCATTCATTTGTTCTTTGGTTTATACGCTACATAGCAACACTTTCTCAAGTTAATTGTAGCCAAACCTGGTTAAAAAAGCAATAATACTTTCTTACTCATTTCTCCCACACTGAGGTGCTCCCATTCATGTTCATTTGTGTATTGGTTCTTATAACCTGCAGTAGCATCAAGTACAGTCCCTTTTTTATTATTTTCACTTGGCTCTTTTTCTGTTAGTCTTCTCTAGGGAATTTGTTTGTCTTGTATGCTATAGGGAATTTTGTTGTTTCTCTGCTCACCAGTTCATCCGTGAAACAAAAAGTAATATTCCATTTTTACTTATTAGTTAGTCTCTAACGGCCATGTTAAACAAATGATTTCAGTCATTCTGGCCTGCTTAACCTTTTATTTAACTTCGTGATTGACATGGCGTTTCAGTCACCCAGGCTGACGGTCCTGGGCGACTTCAACGCCTGGGTCGATGTCGAACTTTCGCAATTTGGACAACACTTCCTCCAGTTGATGACATCTCTGGGCCTCACACAGATTGTTACCACTGCTACCCATAAACACGGTCACTCTCTTGACTTAGTCTTTCTCCTGGGGATTGAAGCCTTCGATTTGGGGGTGGAACCTGTCAGATGGTCTGATCACTGCACCATGGGGTTCAGTTTTTGTGCCCCCCCTTTGTAGGCCTACCCCTGTGGAGATGGTCAGATACCGCCCTTTACGAGATATAAGCTCTGAAGGCCTAGCGGTGGTGCTTGACCTATCGGTTCTTCCAGTAGCAAACAGTGACCCAGAAGCTTTAGGGGTGGCCTATAATAAGGCCATCTCTCTTCGGCCCTGGACATCATTGCTCCAGTCCGCGTTCATCCTCTCTCCCTTCTCCCTCAGTCCCCTTGGTTTGATGGAACCTTGAGGGAGATGCAGCGATTAGGACAAAGGTTAGAGCGCTGCTGGTGGAAATCCACCCGGGATGCCGACCACCTTAGATTGATGGAACATTATTAAGTCTGTCAATCTGCAGTCACCCATAAGAAGGCAGA
Source organism: Neoceratodus forsteri (assembly GCA_016271365.2). Taxonomy (NCBI): domain Eukaryota; kingdom Metazoa; phylum Chordata; order Ceratodontiformes; family Ceratodontidae; genus Neoceratodus; species Neoceratodus forsteri. The sequence goes on along the minus strand of JADMNL010000024.1, from coordinate 46,100,150 downwards.
GTTCCTGTCTGGGAAGATTGCGGCTGCTCAGAACCGACCAGCTCAGCCCTTTTGAACTGTGGATAGACTGTGGAACCCAGTCTGTCTACAGATTCGAAGAGCCTTTTCACAAGTGGAGTGTGATGAGTTTGCTTGATTCTTTTCAGCTAAGGTGGCTGACATCAGGGTGGGACTCCAGCCAGCACTCTCTATGGGTGTTGCTTTGGATTGGCAATCAGACGCTGTTGCTCAATTTTCTTGGAATACCTTCGACCGCCCGGAGTTCATAGATGTCATGCGGATTGTCCAGGGTATGCGCTCTATATGCTGAAGTTTGGATCTGGGACCGTCAACCCTGATTAAGAGTTGTAGTGATATCCCAGTTCTAGCATGGATAGTCTGGTGCTCCCTGGAGACAGGTGAGCTTCCTAGCTCCCTGAAGGAGGCAGTGGTGACACCCCTCCTGAAGAAAGCTTCCCTGGACCCAGACTGCCATGCTAACTACAGACCAATCTCAAACCTTCCCTTTATAGGGAAGATGATTGAGAAAGTAGTGGCCCTACAACTGTAGAACCATTTGACAATCCATGACATCTATGAACCTCTCCAATCCGGTTTTTGAAAGAGGCACAGCACCGAGACGGCACTGGTTCGGGTGCTCAATGATCTCCTGATGGCAAGGGATCGGAAAAACTGTTCCATCTTGGTTCTTCTAGATCTCTCATCAGCATTTGACACTGTGGATCATGGGGTTCTTCTCGATTGCCTGAGGTTCATTTGTGGCCTGTCGGGTACAGTCCTCAGGTGGTTTACTTCTTTTCTCACTGGCAGAACTCAGAGGGTGGTGTCGGGGATTTATTCCTCCAACCCAGTCTCTCTGTCATGTGGGGTTCCGCAGGGTTCGGTGTTGTCTCCATGTTGTTCGCAGTGTACATGCTCCCCCTCGGAGACATTGTAAGAAGGTATGGGCTGAGGTTTCACTGCTATGCTGATGATACCCAGCTCTACCTTTCTTTCGCACCTGACCAGGATAGAGCTCTCTTGGTATTCAACAACTGCCTCACTGAAGTCCAGGACTGGATGGACTTGAGCTGGTTGAGGTTGAACTCAGAAAAGACTGAGGTGTTGGTTGTGGACCAGGGGCACCGGATAGAAGGGTTGGGGGTGGGTTCACCCTCATGACTCTTCCTTGGGGGCACACCACTCCTTACCTCCGAATGGGTGCGAAACCTGGGGGTGATTTTTGACGAAGGGCTGACACTGTGATCGCAAGTGTCGGCAGTCATAAAATCCTCTTTTTACCATTTGAGGAACATCTCAAGGGTTAAGTACCTTGTTCCGTCTGGTGACCTCCTTACCTTGGTCCACGCCTTTGTGTCCTCATGCCTTGATTATTGCAATTCCCTTTACCTAGGGCTGCCTGGGGTGGATATTCCCCGCCTACAGCTGGTGCAGTACACTGCAGCATGGTTATTGACGGGGACCTTCCATTCTTGTCACATCTCTCCGGTGCTGCGCGAACTGTACTGGCTGCCAGTATATTGGCTGATCACCTTTAAAGTTGGACTTCTGACTTACAAAGCCCTACATGGACTGGGCCTGGACTACCTTAAAGAGTTTCTGATTCCTTGCTGCCCTGGGTGATTGCTCCGCTCGGCTGACGAGGGGTTGCTAGAGATTCCAATGGTTTCCTTAAAATCTTCTGGGGCCCATGCATTTATGTACGCGGCCCCAGCCCTTTGGAATTCTGTACCCCGTCAGTTATGGGAGTGCACAACCATGGAGGGATTTAAACAGGCCCTAAAAACTTATTTGTGGCTTCAAGCCTACTCTGCATGATTTTATTTGTTTTTATCTAGATTTTATTTGTATTTTATGAATCATTACTCACTGCCCAATGTTGTTTTAACTTGTTGTTACGCGCCTTGGTTTATGAAAGGCGCTGTATAAATAAATTATTATTATTCTGTTGAGCTATGCTCCTCTGAGTTTCTCAGTGTTTCAAGTCAGTGTTCTAAAAAATGCCATTAACTACTAAAACCTCATGGCGTTTGACCAAAATCAGGAGATGCAGTGTGGGACAGCATCGTGATCAGTGTAATATTAGAGAACAACACTACAGAAGAATTACAGAAAGCTGTGTAGAATAGAGTATGGGTGACCATACAGAACAAGGCTGTGTTTCCATCAAAAGGCTATAATGACATCATACAGACATTGAGAGCAAAGCTTGAGAGGTCTGTATGATGGCATCATATCCCAATGATGGAAACATAGCCTTGGTTGTGTATGGTCACCCATACACTGTTTTATACAGTGTATGGTTTCCCCAAGACTTAAACATTTAACTTTCCAAGGTTTCATACCTTGAGTTCAAGTTCCTGCTCACTCTGCACTTCTGTCTGCTACTGAGTCTCTGCTGATGAGCGGTCGTTCCTGCTCCCGACCCTCCATCCGTGTAAAGATAAGATTTGTGGCGACAATGCTTATTTATTAATTTTTTTTTAAAGTTAACTTAGTGCAGTTTGGTAACACGGCACCATCTATAGCTGTCTGTGTCCAAGCAGTCTTGGGGAACCTCTTGCTAAGCATCGCTGCCATTTTGACCTGACTTTTTTTGGTTCACATCGCGTCTTCATCCAGTCAGCTGGCACATCAAGGCCGAAGAGCTGTTGTGGTATCGTTCTGACATCGCAACGATGCCACATCAACTTTTCATGACCTTTGAACTGTACCACAACAGCATTTTGGAGTGCATGGAAATCCATACACAATAGGGTCTAACCATATACTACATAGATATCGTTATCAGTCATTCAGTAGAAAATGAATGGACTACCAAATGGGAATGGATTTCCTACAGAAATAGAACTCAGTCACACCAGTGTTCTACTGCCTTCCAAAAATACATTAAAATATAGTGCTATAGGAGCAAAGCAACAGGTGGTGGATATTCTAATGTTTGAATAAGAACAAATGCAGGCAGTGAGCACTAAACACATTTACATCTGTTGAGCGGTCACTGTCCCATATTGGGACATGCTGGTGTGGCAAGTGCAATTCCATCTGCAATCAGTAAAATCACCACATGCAATCTGCATGCAAATGAGAACCCTGGCCATGCATAACAGCTGCAGTCACATGGTCAAGGTATGTAGCCTCCGCAAACTGTTTGCAAGCGATCACAAATGGAATGCGTGCAAAAGACAAGCAGTAATCAGTCACGGATCAACACAGGGATGCAGAACAGCTGTGCAGGGAGCTACAGCAGGCAGCAAACCCTGTGTGAGACACACCCAGACACACACCATGCACTTCCACTGGCTGCTGCTGAAACCCGTTTAGCCTGGGGGGGGGGGCTTGGCATGGGGATAGGCAGCACAGAGGACAGAACAACAGTAATGATTGTATACCTGGCCTGGGGACAGTATGGGGATGATGCCAGCTTCCACACCCTCTACCTTGTGGGTGGCAACAGTCTGCAACTCATAAGTATAGCACAAATTAGTAATTGAACAGTGCACAGCATCTGTGGGAGAGGTCTGAAAATGTTAGTTGTGTTGTTGGAACTACATTTTCCCCATAGATATTTATCTACCACTGTGGTGCAGGTGCTTCTCCAGGCTGCAATTCAGTTGAAGTAGTTGGAGTACTATGTGTAGTTCTGGAGGCCATACCTGAGGCGGGACATCGAGCTGCTGGAGGGAGTGCAGCGGAGGGTGTGGAGGATGATTCAGTGGATGGAGGGAAAGGACTATGAGAATAGTCTGGGAGAAATGAATAAGTACACACTGGAGGAGAGGAGAGATGGGGGGACATGATCGAAACTTTCAAGTACATGAAGGGAATCATCAGGGGAGGAGAGGATGGGGCGTTTAAACTAAGGAATGGAAGATATACTAGAGTGCACAGGCTAAGAATAGAGGGGGGTAGATTCAGGAGGGAGATGAGGATGCACTACTTCACAGAGAGAGTGGTGTCGAGGTGGAATGCTCTATCAGAAAGGGTGATATCAAACAAAAATGTGGATCACTTCAAGAAGGTATGGGACAGAGAGTGAGGATGTGTAAGGGTGGGTGAGGCAGTGGACAACCAAGGGAGAACAAGGGGGGTGGGGGAAGGGACAGTTGCAACCTAGGAAGCTAGCTGCACAATCGAGCAGATATTGATAGGCCAGGAGGTCTGTTTCTGCTGGCACATTCGTATGTTTGTATGAATGTGGATTGCGACCATTGAGGTCTACTGTTATAATGAGGCAGTAATGAGTGCATAATGACATGCAAATTACATTTTGCACCTTGAATGTTAGAGTAGGCTTATTTGCATGTTCCCTTCACAAATATGGCTGATTGTGCCTGTTGCTAATGTATTAGCAAATGCTAATGGCGACTGCATCACATTCTGTTGTGGGGTTTGTGGCACTGCCTGCGGTATGCCATTCATGCTCGCAGTGCTTTTGTGGTGTTCCTGTGTGACTGAAAGGAGGGCTTTAATGATGCTTTTGCAGATGACTTTGCAGATGCATCTGCAACCATTGCTCACAAACACATACACTGGACTGTATGTGTTTGTGAGACTTGGAAACATTATTGGTGGGGTTGAAATAGGGTTTGTAAACAACTGCAGTCAGTATAGAGAGAGAGAGACGGTATTCCAGGGGAAGGGACTGAGAAAAGGGGACAAACAGGGTGGCCACATTCCACCATGGTAGGCATCTTCGGAAGGGTTGTAGGCTGCACAGGCTGTGGGGTGGCAATAATTCTCAATTGGGCCTGGAGAGTGGGAGGTTGCCCACTCTGTAGACAGCTGTCTCATATCAGGAGTGAGGTATATTGGTTAAGGAGTAAGCTGAGGGAGTTGGGGGGCTGTTCAAGGATAAGGGGTGTGGATATGGGCGGCAGAAGGGTGGGGCTGAGGGGAGGCTGGGGCAATGCTCAGAAATTGCAGGACGTTATGTTACACCAAGCAGGAGGGGGGATATTACGGACAGAGGACCCTTAGATAGGGATGTTGATGCTAAGGGGAAACTTGCAGGGTAAACATTCCGAATATAAAGAGAGTGGAGGGAGAAGAGTCAGGAGGGGATGTTGTCGGGAAGCCTAGAAGAGCAGATGGTGAGAAGGGAGGGGCTGTTGTGAGGAAGCCTAAAAGAGCAGACTGTGGGAAGGGAGCTCCTAAGGAGAACAGGTCAAGAGGGGAGGAAGAGGGGCAGTTTAGAGGGGCAATCGGGGGAAACTCAGGTTACTTGATGGAGGCTGGCATAGAGTGTTACAATAAATTTGAGCTACCAAGCAATCTAGAGGGGGAGGAAGGGGTTGGTGGAAATGAAGACTCTGATACAGAGGCCGAGGGGAAGGAGTCTGATACCCATAGGGCATCACAGACTGGCAATGGAAAGGATAGAAATAGTCCCAGAGGGAGAAGGGGAAACTTAAATGTTAAGCAGATGGGGAGATGCAACATATTGCAGACATGAGGGAGGAGAGCACGACTGGAGAGAAACTGGGAGAAAGGAGGTGGGGGAGGGGCCCCCCTTCAGGAGGGGGGGTCTGTACCAAGGATGGGGCCTTAGGTAAAGGTACCCACAGAGGGCCTCTGAAGGCAGGGTACATTAAGGGAGGAGGATGGTGGTGTGGGGAAGGAAACCATCAGGGCCAGGATAAATGGTTCTGATAAGAGAGGTTAAAGGGGACACCTATTCAGGAGTCTGAGTTAAGTGGGCAAAATAACAAGGGAGCAGAAGGGAGGGTGTAGGAATCTCTAATAAGGGGAAAACTCCCATGGGAATTGAGATCATGAATAAAGGGGGGGGGGATGGGGGTTGACAGTGCATAGTGGAGGTAACCATAAGGATGATGGCGGCGTTAAGGTTCTGTTATTGGGAGACTCGATAATTAGGGGTTTCCATTGGGAGGGACGGGGGTGGATGCCATAGCCAGGTGAAGGTAGTGAGTATCTCTTGGCTGACGGTGCACAGAGCAAAGTTCATGGTGTACGAACTGGTTAGGGATTGTGGAGGGAAACTGGATTTCCTGGTGCATTTGGGAGCTAATGATCTATAGAGAAATAGCGTTTTTGGAAATCCAAGCAAGGTTCCGAGAACCTGCCAGAGTCTGTCAGGATAATGGTTGCAACATTTCCTTTTCGGAGATATTGCCAGTACTAAAGGCCTCAGTGGAGAAAAAAATGAAGATCACAGAGGTTAATGACTAGCTCAGGAAGTGGGGTGAAGAAAGTGGGTTGGGGGTGTTAGGGAATTGGAAAGGAGTTTGGGAGGATAAGGGACTGTATACCAAGGACAGGCTTCATCTTGCCCCATTAGGGAAGGAAGTCCTTAAACAAGGGGTGGCTGACTACATTCAAGAAAAGTGGGTTTAAACTTGTGAGGGGAGGAATAAGGGAGGCTGACAGAAGCCCTCTCCAGATGAGGAGTAGCCTTCAAACCCAAGGGGGACAGATTGGGGAGGAGGTTTCAGGAGGAGCAGAGGTGGATGGAAGTATAAGGAACCTGGGTGGGGTTCGACAAAGGGGATCAGGGATAAGGGTGGGGTGGTGGTGTTAGTAAATGACAGGAGCTTGGGAAACAAGTTGCCAGAGTTCCAGGCCACGCTGTTTTGGGGGGGGGGGAGGTGGATGTGGCGGCGGTCACAGAAGCGTGGGCCAACAAAAACCATGACTGGGAGCTAAATGTGCCGGGGCACACTATGCTTAGGAAGGATAGAAAGGAGGGCAGAGGGGGTGAAGTGGCTATGTTCATTAGAGATGACATTGAAATTGCTAGGGTAGAAGAGGCAGAGGGAAATGTTCAGGCCTTATGGTCACCTTGAACCCTGCAGGAGAAAGGTCAAGCTGGGTGTAGTATATAGGCCCCGGGATGGGTGATGTTCTGGAGGATGGTTTGCTGGACAGCATCATTGCCCAGTGTGGACCAAAAGGGGAAGGAGTGGTGTTGATGGGGGACCTTAATATGCCAGGTACAAACTGGGGAACCATGTCCTCTAAGGTGGCCAAGGAGCAGAGGCTGCTGGATGGCTTCCATGATGTGGTCTTAACACAGCACGTGATGGAGCCCACAAGGGAGGGGCATGTCCTGGACGTGGTTCTGGCGGATGGAGATCTGGTAAGGGACCTGGTTGTAGAGGATCCCCTAATTGGGAGTGACCACAATACTGTCTGGTTTCAAATAAGCATGGGGGAAGGGGGCAGAGATCTAGGACACTGGCAGTGGACTTCGGGGGGGCAGATTTTGTGGGCATGGGAAATATTCTCAAGGATCACTTGAAGGGGATTACAACAATGACAAATGTGGAAAAGAGGTGGGAGGTCATAAAACGAGAACTTCATGAGGCAGTCAGAACCTGCACTAAAGTGAAGCATAAGGGTTGAGCAAGGTCACATAAACCATGCTGGTGGTCCAGTGAGGTTCAGGTAGCGGTCAGAGAAAAGGAGGCTGCCTACAAAAAATATAAAACAACAACAGGGGATAGGGAAAAGGAAATGTACCATCTTGCATCTAGAAGAGTCACCCGAATGGTGCGGGGGGCAAAGTCCAGTAAAGAGCAGTGGCTGGCACAGGGGATATGGTGAGGGGAAAAGGGGTTCTTCCGGTACATTGGGAAGCAGAGAAAAACTAAGGGCCATTTCAGCAGGTTGAGATCAGAAGGAGGGTGGGTGGAAGAGGCGAGGGACCAGGCAGAGGTATTAAATGAGTACTTCGCCTCTGTGTTCACTAGGGAGGGGGATGGGATATCTGCAAAGCAAGGCATGATGGGGATAGAAGCGGTAGTGAGTGGGATCAGGGGAGCAGCAGAAATGGAGCAAGAGGGAGGGAGAGGTACCCCAGGGGTGTCACATTAGGATAAGGATAAAAAGGCCAGTAAGGTGGAGGGGATGGATGATGCTATCTCCACCGAAAGGGTGTGGTTAGCCCTTAAGGGCCTAAAGAAAGACAAATCTCCTGGACTGGATGGCATTCATCCGAGAGTACTATGGGAATTGGTGGACATACTGGCTGCACACCTGGTGGAGCTCTTCCAACAGGTCGCTTGAGACAGGGAGGGTACCTAGGGATTGGCAAGAGGCACATGTGGTGCCAATCCATAAAGGGGGGGGTCGAGGGAAGTATCAGATAACCATAGACCCATCAGTTTGACCTTGGTGGTGAGAAAATGAATGGAGAGTATACTAAAGGAACGATTGGGGGTGTACTTGGAGGAGGTGGGAGGTCTGGATAGTCGGCAACATGGGTTTGTGCCAGGTGGCTTGTGTCAAACCAGTCTTATGGAGTTCTATGAATGGCTAACATCAGAACTGGACAAGGGAAAGCCTGTAGATGTATTATTCTTGGACTTCAGCAAGGCGTTCAACTCTATCTCCCACAATGATCTGGTGGAGAAACTGACGGGGTTGGGAGTAGGCCCTTTGATAGTAAGATGGATTGAAAACTGGCTAGCTGGATGCACTCAGAGAGTAGTGGTCAGTAGGGAGCTCTCGAAACCTAGAGAGATCGGTAGTGGGGTACCGCAGGGCTCGGTCCTGGGTCCAGTCCTGTTTAATGCATACATTTCGGACATCAGGGAGGGTATAGGGTGTGAAATGAGTCTCTTTGCTGATGACTCCAAGATGGGAGCAGTAGTTAAGGGGGAAGAGGAGAGGTTGGTCCTGCAATGGGAACTGGACACCCTGGAAAGCTGGGCTCACACATGGAAATTAAATTTCAGTATCACCAAGTGCAAGGTGTTACATCTTGGGCCGGGAAACCCTAAACACAGGTACACCCTGGGAGGAGAGGCACTGGAGGCCTCAACAGGGGGAAAAAGACCTAGGGGTCATGGTGGATGCATGTATGAATAACTCTGAGCAGTTCAGGAGAGCGGCTAGCAAAGCAAGCAGGATGTTGGGATGCATCATAAGGGGGATCACCTCTAGGAGCAGGGAAGTGATTCTGCCGCTGTACAATTATTGATTAGACCACACCTTGAGTACTGTGTACAGTACTGAAGACCACACTTGAAGAGGGACATACAGCTCCTGGAGAGGGTACAGAGAAGGGCAACTAAGATGATATGAGGACTAGGGGATTTGACATATGAGGACAGACTTGAGGAGCTCTGCCTGTTTTCATTGGAGGAGAGGAGAGACAGGGGAGATATGATTGAGGTCTTCAAGTACCTCAAGGGAATAAATAGGGTAAACAAGGAGGGGATCTTTAGACTAAAGCAGGGAGGTATCACCAGGGGACATTGTTTGAAGTTGGAAGGTAGAAGAGTGAGGGGGGGGAAGAGGAGGAGGTTTTTCACTGAGAGGGTGGTGGATCCTTGGAACATGCTACCTGGCGAGCTGGTTCAGAGATCCACGGTGGAGGGCTTCAAGAGAGGGTGGGACAGACGCAGAAAGCAGGTGTATCAGATGATGGCTTGGCCCAGGGGGGTGGGGATGGATGATGGGGGTTTCTAGAACACGGGGGGGGGGAGGGCCCTGGTACCCAACTAGGGATCTGAGGTTCGAGCAGACTCGATAGACCGGAAGGCCTAATCTGCTGGCAATTAGTATGTTAGTATGTTAATCCTTGCTATATTGGTACATGTTTTGTGAATGCAGTGTCAGTTTGTGGTCATTCTAATGTACCATCAGTTAGTGACTGACACTGATTTTGCTAGTGGGGGTTTGCACCCCAATTAGTGACTGTTCGAATATATCCCACCCAATATGTTTAATAAGTTTAAGGATACATGAGCTTTTTGTTTATATTCTGAGGAGACTATTACCTAAATACATGAACTGAAATACCAAAGTCACTGAAACACTAAACTTAAAGGGAAACACCACTGAACACATTGTAAGAAAGCTCTGTTACCTGATGCATTGTGCATCCTGTTGTTCATTTTTTTCTTAGCAAAGTGTTAGGTCTTTCTTTGAAAAATGAGTTTTGAACCCCCTTACACATCTGGCGTTCTTCGCCATGCCGCGTGGCTGTACTAACCAGAACCGCACCGAAAAAGTAAACATTGTGAGTGGTCACATTCGTGCAGTGCCACACTGATCTATGTCGCACTGCCATCTGCCCATGCACAAAGAACATGCGCTTACATGACCGTGCTTCTGCTGCCTAACTGTTCAGGAAGTGCCCTGTATTCTCCTTATTTTTTTGGTTATCATCTACTCTTTACCAAGTCGTGCATGCCATTGTTTGAAAAATTGAAATGTCCCATATGCAGTTGCTAACTTGGAAACTGAAATAACATCTTACTCCTGCAGTCACTAGCTTGTAAAATGGATGTGGGCACACACACTATATTTACGTGTCTGTTGACCGCTCATGCCTCCGTGACCTCTCATGCTGGAGCGTAATGGTGCCTCACAGAAGAAACTACTCTGGTTGCCCACATCCATTTTACAGGCTAGCATCTGCAAGAGTAAGGTGTGTGGGTGGGGTGCATTAAAGCCTTTGTAATGAACTTCCCAAGGGTTGCAAGGAGACTCGGCCTTTGACCTCGTGTCTCAGTACCTCGGAGGTGTGCATCACAAATACCTTATTGCACACTCTGGTGTATTACTGCTTACTTATTCACAGAAGTGATGACACTTCTGTTAATCCTGGAGTGTAATAGTATGGGTAACAAGGTTTCACATTTTATTAAACTCAGAAGGTAATCTGGTTCCACCATGTAATATAAAGAAAGCTTATATTGCACAGCATATGAAGCAGTTACTATAGGAACACTGTTTCTGAAACATCTGGACTTATCATTCTGCCTCATGGTAATAACTTTTGAAAGCATTAATAACTGCGTGTTTGTCATAGCTGGTTTCAGTATACTCACATTATTGCATTATTTTTCATTATATATGTGGGAGTGAGTAACTGGAGATGTTTAAAGTTTTGTAAACATATCGCTAGTATTATGCAATATTATGCTTTCCTTGTAGCTGTAACCCAAAAGAAAACAGCAGATTATTCAGTCTACAGCTTGCATAACATAGGTGTAAAAAGAAAAGCATTTCTAACAGGTATAATAATATTTGCATTAATTTCAGCTGTCAACTGACTTTATTTTTTTGGCTATATTTTTTACTCCCTTTGGCCCTTCCTGATCTGCTCCCTTGTATCGGCACCGTTGTGGGACTCCAGCCACCGTCCATCGTTACCGCATTCCAGACTTCACCATTAGACTCCTGCGGCTTGCCCCCCACAGTGGGGTGGCGGGGAGCCCCCAACTCCCCACCCTGTATGGATCCAGTCCGGGTGAAGCATCGGTGCCGGCGATCGTGTGGACGGCCATCAAGCCACGTGATCGGGGGGCCATCTTTTTCAGTTTTTTTTACTCCCACAGGCAGTGGAGTGCGCAGTGCCATCGCGGGACATAATGCGTGCGTGTCTGCCCGCAGCACGTCTGACGGCTGCTCCTCTGCCTCCCATGTATTTTCAGTGATTGTGTGCCAGCTCCCAGCCACCGCTAGGGTCCAGGCAAACACCGACAACTGGAGGACCCCTCCCAACCCAGAGAAGGAGAGCTGTCTGGGGACACTGCATCCTTCTCCACCCCTGCCGACCCCCGTCGACCTGCACTGTCTCCCGAACACGGGTTTGTCAGCATGGTGCGAGGTAAAGCATCCAGCGCCTCAGTCCTCAGCACTACTGGGCCAGCTTGCCAACTGACTTTAAATAAAATGTTCCACTACTGCTTTAAGAGAATGCACGAAAAGGCATTAAAAATGTAACAGGTAAAAAGCAGAGCCAAGACCTCAGTCTGTTGTCTACGGAGAATTTTTAACTCTGCAGGAAATCTGTAAACCTTTTTCTGTGAATCAAATCAACTAATAGCATATACAATATGAAACACAGAGCTGTACACATGAGAAATGCACTGTTCATTATCCATACCCACAGTTTCTAACGCTACACTTCTCTGACATATGAAAGGCATTACACAGAGGCACCTTTAACTGTTTGTTTTTAGTAATGAATTTTGGGCACCCTTGTGTGTACTAGAGTAATTGTTTTGACATCTATTACAGTCTAGGCCTAAGGGGAAAGAGAATACAGGATAAAACGTTAGTTTTTCCGTGAAATTAAGGAAATGAATACTTGGTGATAAACTGTATTGCATGCTCTATGCCAGCCTCTGGAAACATCATTTATGAAAAAAAACACAACTGTTGTAAATGTTTAAAGTTTCCAGAAATTTGGCCAAAAATGTAAAAATCATATTGTGTCTTTCCCTTTGCTGATTAAAATTCCTGACGAGATTGTGGATTGTCTGGGCATTTAATCAGATGTACTTTGTTAGAGCATTAAGAAAGTCTAGTATAAGTGATATCCCTTTAGAGTTTTCACAAGCTGGTTCCTCTGTAACATTTCCATCCCTTGTTTATTCTCCTGCTCCAGGGATGTCTCCCAGCCCTGACAGCCACTCACCTGGCTCATCATTTCCAAGGTTCGCACCAGAAAGAATGAATGCCAAAATATGAAGCAGTTAAATGAAGAGACAGCTTGAGCTACTAAAAGGTCTCTTTTGAATGCTATCCCAGTGGCATAGAGGACCGAGGTGCTTGCATCTCACTTGCCGCCATGCCAATGACCCGGGTTCAGAAACGGACTTGGATCATTGGGCGGTTTGCAGGGTGGAGAGGATTGAGCATCTCAGGGACTGCTCTCCTCTTCTGGGTAGGGGTGGCAAGGCATCTCAGCATTTGACTGCCACCAGGTGGAGGCAAGGGAATGGTGCAGGTTCTGAGCTACTCCATGGGAGATGGGGCTGCAGTTTCATGGTACATGCATGCCTCCACATGATTGCGCTTACATGCTGCCGTGGCCCAAGGAGTGGGTAGAAAAGGGGCTGGGGCAAGATCATGAAGCTGCACCCCCTCTCCTCCAGCCTGCACCATCGCCCAGCCACTGGGATCTGGATATGTTTACGGGGGGGCCCTTTCCCTCCTGGCCCCACTGATAGCCACCTGCATGCAGCTCAGCGAGAAAAAGAGGAAAACCTTTAAGGGAAAAAAACAAAGTCTCAATTGATAACAGACAGTGAGAATCTAAACGTAAAGAGGACAATAAAAGATCAGACAAATAGTACATCTGTCCATCTCTGGATCCGAGATCCTGTACAGACCCATTCAGATTTTGTATCCAAGGTTTGCTAGTGGAATCCGAGGTCAGATAGAGGGATCCAAGGTCGGATATCTGCTTCAGATTACTGGAATCCCACATAGTTACATCAGATAGTTGGTATCCTGTTAGATCCTGGGTGACAGTATCCTCCAGTTGATACCAGTGGTATACAGTACCATCCAGTATTCATAAAAGTGGTATCCTATGGGATCTGATTCCATTGGATTCTATCCAAGCAACACCAGGCACAAGTTGTAGCAGAGGAGTATTATAAATAAATATCCTTTATTTTTATTTTTAATAGGTCATTAACTTTGCTATCCTTACTTTGTTTCACAATTAGGTTACCAACTTCATTAGTGCAGTAACACATTCTAGGGATTTTTTGTTGTGTTGGAATGATATATGCCCTCTGGTACTTGAAGGCTAGGTGAGCAACAGTGGGTGGGGATGGGGGATGTTAATCCAGTCTATAAAACCTGTAGGGAATTTGCTGCATCCTGATTGGCTGAGAAGGTTATGAACCTATGTCTTTACTGGGTGACAACCAACAATTTTGAAACTCTTTTGGCAACCAGGATGCAGCACACTGACGTATTACAGTAGTGCCGCCCAGAACATTTGTGATTGCCATCTCAAACGTGGCCGCAGCCATTACCCTCTAAGTAACTTCAGCTAGGCCCTAAAAATAAATCTCATTTACATTTAAAAAAAAAAATAGTTACATATTCTTTCCCTTGATATTCCCCTCCTTACACATACATACATACATACATACATACATACATACACAAAATAAACAAAAGTACCACTTAGTTTTAGTGCTCATTTGCGGACCAAGAAAAATTGCCCTCCTATTCTGACCTGCTTACCAAGGAAATCTCTGCTGCTTACCCTGCCACAAATAAAATTAAGTCTATATGGCTCCATCTGAGGCCTTCCATTGTGTGTATGTGTGGGTGGAGTTAAACATTCCGCTAGTAGAAGTCTTCAGATTTTGTAATTCCTGTATTCCACGATAAGCAAACATTGTACCTATTAAATGTGTAGTTAGACAGATAAATGGAACCACCCCCATCACAGGATGGACATTACCCAGCTGCAGGCAGTATAAAGAAGGCCTTCGTGCTCCAGGTTTACACAGTTGCCATGGTAACCTCTCAAAGTGAATACAGCGTTGTTGTTAACTGATGCCCATACATTGTCTTGTACAGTGTATGGGCATCAGCTGAACATTTCTTGATTGTGGCAGTGATTACCTCACACTCGTAGTGAGGATTGTGCTTTTGCTAACTATCCTCCCCCCGCTGCCACCAACATGACAAGAAGCCTCGCACAATCCACATTCTTCCGCTGTCCCATACTCAAGTTTTTAAATTAAATATGACGCTACCCACCTATTCCGAACATCAGGACTGTCCTTTCATCAGCGCTGCTGTCTTTTTTCGAAAGGATCTCACCGCTGCAGCCGTTTCCCCATGATCTAAATTGATCTGACCTCCACGCGGCTGTTTACATGGAGCTGAGTGTCGCTGACTGCACATGCGCAATGAGGATCGATGCTGTTGTACCATCAATGTGTCATCCTCAAGATGGTACAACACCATGTTGACGTCACATCGATGGTACAACAGCATTGTGTTTCCATCTAATTTCATGTAGAACAGAGCTCTCCCATACACTATATGGACATTACCCAGCTGAAGGCAGTATAAAGAAGGGCCACACAAATGAGTCAGGGCCAGCAGGACCTCTTGTTTGTTTGAGCAGAGGTTGGAGAACCTGAGTACGTACTCACTTAATTACAGCGGGGAGCATGACAGAGACCTTTACGTATTAACAAGCTACACCCCAGCGAATGTTTTAAAATCCATGATAACAAGAACATAAGTGGGCATAGGTACAAACTGGCTGGGGGAGTTTCCAGAAGAAGGTCAGGAGGAACTTCTTCACAGAGAGAGTGGTGGCAGAGAGTAACAGAATATTGGAAGAGGTGGTACAAAAAAAACATGTGTGGCTTGAAGGGGGATTAAAGTTAAGAGGTGTATAACAGTGTCTGGGGAGTGGAGTGAGTGGGGCAAAGTGACAAGGTGAGGAAAGTACATGGGCTCTGCACAGGGCAGATTAGTTAGGCCGTGCTGGCAAACTTCTGTGTCTGTATGTGCATATTAGTGCCAGCATCACAACTGTAACTGCATTGTCCTCAGAATAATATAGCTGTTAAGACAGACAGCTTGTTAGAACATACAGGGAATGCACTGTAAATGACAGTGGAATTTAGTCTTGGATATATTTAATCTAACACTCAACAAAACATTGTTTACATAAACAGCAAATCACAACAAAATGATTGCTGTAGTGGGAATTTTCCCATGGGCACTGCTCCAAACTGATCTGGCAGGTAAACTGATCGCAGGCTACAATCTGCCTGCATTGAAAAGTGCTCAGAGTTGAACTGGTGTGTTGAATTTGTTGTTGTGAAAGTGTCTCCAACAAATAAAACAGATTTTGGATTTATATCTACTTTCGTGCATAATGGGATTTATAAGCCGTGAACTAAATACCAGGGGGCCTGATTTTAGACAGACTTGTGGAGTTCAGCCCCCTAGTGGCCAATAGACTTGCATGGGAGGAACACATCTACTGTTTTCCCCTACTACAGATGCTTTCTGCACAATGGACTGTATATGGGGTAGAGTACTTTAGACTGTAGCACTTGTCTAAGTGCTGCATTTTGGCCCTCTGCTGGGAACACTGCATCGCATACTGAAATATGGCCCCAGTTATATGGTGACTAGACAAGCCATCTGTGCCAGTAGCATCCCACATTCAACTGGGAACAATGGTAAGGCCTGTTTTGTTAAATACGTTCCTTATTCAATTTACCTCTTAACACGATAAGAATACATGTTTTGACAAAACAAGCGGCATTCGTATTGCCTCATTCATGGTTGAAAAAAGAGGCGCTCTCATATGTTTTATACAGTACAAACTTTCCAAAGGACTCAGACACACACTGTGCAGGTGACAGCTCAAACAAAGTAGGAGGCACAATAAGTAAAAAAATCTTTATTACATTTGTGAAGGTCTAAGGTAGAACAGATTTCCAGAGTTAGCAGGTACAGACCTGTGGGAAGAAATCATTAGAGTAAAAGGTAAACATGCATAGAGTGTTACAGTTAATTTAAGAGATTAAATTGCAAAAATGTTATTTTTTTACAAGCTATGTCTGTCATGCTGGCACGAGCCCAGTAAATTTACCTCTGTTTTACTTGAAAACTGTGTCTGATTCATTCTTCAAGGTTATCCAAGTCTCACAGTTATTGCTGTCTCTAGTGTCTGTCCATTGCAGTGCCTTCTCTACCACACTGGTTTCCACCGCTGTCTGGTTGGTAAGATAGATGTGCATAGTAGGTGGAAAGCAAAGTGAACAAACCTAAGCTAACAAGTGGTTTGCATTGCATGTCCTGGTACCCAGCCCTCTGTTTTAGTATATGTAAGCAGGACAGTGCGAGTGAGTGGACAGGTAGGTAAGAGATGGAATTGTGCTGGTGGCACTAATAATAAAAGTGAATCTAACAGAGAAATATAGCTGACTGGGAGGTGCAGAACTTGGGAACACTTGTAAATCGAATATGTATATATCCACTTCCCTTTCTACTCTCTCTAGTTGTCCCCCCACTGGTTTCTACTCTCACATCTTGGTATACCCAATGCTGCACTTTTCACCCTCTTGCCACCCTTCCTACATTCCTTCTCCCCCTACCCTCTTCCCTCTCCCTATGACTCTGGCACTTCTTATCTGTTGTCTATTTTTCTGACAAATGCCTGGCTGCCCTGTTACAATGCTACCCTTGAACTGTATTAATCTGTACTCTGTTTGCAATGTCCACATTGTTGTAATGCCTGTCTTGATGTTCCCCATAATTTGTATTTCTCTGGTGGAACCTTTGTAAAAGAGCCATGGCTCAAAGGTATTTGTAATCCTAGACTCGATAACTAAAAAATAAATAAAATAAAAAATATGTTATGGGTGGCCCCTAGGTTAAATGAGTGGAAGAGTTATATGCAGTTTAAGAGAAGTAAAAATTGCGGTGTGATGCCGGGTCAGCCATGTCATTTGTGTGCTAAGTGTGGGCAGGTGGGTGCAGTAATACTTTATTCGGTAAAAAATATGCTGGCGAGGTTTTTTTTTGTGTGTCTGGAATTTCTATGAACTGTTTGCATGCTGATGGTTTATAATAGCTGTCAGACAATCAGGTTTCCTAATTCTTCAAGAGTGTTGCATAATTAAGTAATAATGTATAATGGGGTGTGGTATATCCCACGATATTCCACACCCTGGAGTATAGTATTGCAATTATGAACTGGAATCCTTTTGGTATTCATTTAAAATAAAAGAAAGTTTTAAATAGGGTGCATGCATTAGCTGCACAACAGTATGGTTGGTTAAGTTGGAACTCCAACCACCAAAGTAAAGTATCCTAAGCGATCCAAAAAGAGACTCTCGCTAAAAAAGCCAAAAGCTCAACTTCTTTAGAGGTTGTAAAGTCCTACCGAATTTTGCTGTTTGCACTAATCTGTGATCCATGGTGGCCAAGATCTCCCATGTAAAGTTTTATTCTCCTCAGCAGCACCTGTCCCAGATGGGATGGCGACTGCGGTGGCCCCGGAGGCTCCTGCGACTGCAGGTGATGGGTTGGTCCTAAAAGCAATGTTGCAACAGGTCTTGTCGGAAATGTTGGTATTCAAGCAGTCAGTGTTGGACCTACAAGAAAAAACAAAAGAAATAGAACACCGGCTGAGAGACAAAGATATGTTTTTAACATATATTGGCAATAAAGACTCTCTTCGTGAGCTAAGGATTCAGGAATTATGAGAGAGGCACAGAACAGAAGACACAGAAAACAGAAGCTGCAGAAATAACTTGCCAATCCTGGGCCTCCCCAAGGGTGCAAAGTGGTCAGCTCCAGTATCCTTTCTCCAGCTGGAGCTCCCAAAACTACTGGGTTACAACTGGTGTCCACAACTTGAAGTGGAATGACCCCACAGAAAGCTGGCATCCCATCCTAAGGCTGGTAGCAGACCTAGACTGGTGCTGGAGAAACTTCCCCAATATCTGGAAAAAGAAAGAATACCTGCTTGGCTAGGGAGAAAGGCCATCGACCCTGGCAAGGCCATCTTATTTATGTATTTAATGGCCACTTGGCTGAGCTTACAGCAAAATGGAAAGAATATGTGGGGGTCCAGGTCCAGAAAGCCTTTCAGGAGCTAGGGGTCCCTTACCAACTGCAGTACCCCTTCAAGTCATGAATTAATAGAAATGGAGAAGCTAATACATTTGAAACCTGAGCTGAAGCTGTTACACCCAAAACCATTGGCTATGCAAGACTTTCGATGCTGTACTCCCACTTCAGTCAGCCTGCCCCAAGCAGCACCCACTCACTCCCCAGAAATAGCTGCAAGCTCCGTCTGGAGGGAGAGTACATAACAATGGCCCAGGGATGGACTGGCAGACCACCAGAATGAAGAGGACAGGACAAAAAGAAGTTTGGGACCTCCACAACCAATGCGGGCAGAGACAGTAGTAGAGAATATGGGTAGTCCTTGCAGGGATCCAACTCGTATGGTGAACCGGAGGCCAAGCAGATAGGACAAGAAAAAGTGCTGAATCCACCTTATGCTGTCTTGGCCTCCCTAAGAAACAAGCCCCTTTGTTGACCAGACTGCCAAAGACTCACGGTAGTCATGAGCTGACATTATGGCAGAGCCTGCTTCAGACAGTCTGGAGGGACACAGGAATAGATGGCCCTATGATTCTGTGCGGACATTGCTTCCGGGGGACAGGCCTGTGCAAACATGTCTCTCGGCCTGAAAACTGTCCAGGGACTGCTGATGACATTGGGCCAATCAGGACTGACTGTCCGCTGGATGGACTTCTCAATTTCCTTACAAATATTTAACATTTTCCTTCCTTACGGGTGCTTATTATGGCTAGTCTTGTTGTAATCTGTACATTTTGTCGTTGTTTGATGCTGCATTAGGTGTGGCATCTCTTGCTCACCCCAGGGCGCCTGGGTGATAAGGTTTGTACAATCTTTTTTTAATTTTTTATTTTTATTGATTTCAACTGAACCAGCAGATACAGTGAACAGTTATATGGGCCACTGGAATGTTAACAGAGAAAACTCCGTAGAAACAATTTCACATGCAGTAAGCATTACCCCATATTCTTTACACCAAGGAAGAGGGGAAATAAAGCAGCACACTACAGCAGGATAATGTCATATAAGATGCCAGCCAAGACAATGACTGTGGTAGTACAGGTATCTGTTACAGGAGATATTTATACTGCAACCCTGGGCTGCTGTTTAAACCATTAAACCCACCTATGAAAAGGCATCAATTTCTTGTAAAACACATAGGGCCAGGTATTCAAAAAAGTGCAAAACAGAGTGCAAACATTTGCACTCCATCTTGCAATAGTGCTGGCTGGCAAATATGCTATATTCAGATAAATAGCACATGGCACTATTCATCTGAATATAGGTCAGTTTTTGCCCAGCGCTAATCCTCTTAGCTCACCTGATAGTGCCTCCAAAATAGGGCCCCCACAATGGCTAGTACTGGGGCAAAATTTGCAATATTCAAAACTCCTCATGCAAATGAGCTCATTGGGCATGCAAGGTGCTAAGGAGCCATTTGATTGCTTATTATGGGCTCATTTGTGTAGGGAGGGAGGCCCTTTAGCATCACAAATAGCCCGGTTCAGGGAACTAACCACGGTGCTAGTGGCCTCCCCCACCCTGCGGTCCCAGTTCCTGTAGTAATACTATGTCACTGGTTGCTAGTAGTGCCACCCTGCCCTATGATCCCAATCCTGTTAGTAGCAGTATAGCTCCTGGTGTCCAGTGGTCCCCCACACCCATAACCCATAATATTGAAATACTTCACTGGTATCTAGTGGCCCCCAACACCTGTTCCTGTAATTTTACATTCATTCTCAATGACGAGTGGTCCCTCCCACCACTCAATCCCATCCCCATACATATGTAAGTCCCCCCACCCTGGTGTGTCACAACAACCCCACGTGGCCACTGCTGGCCCACCACAGCCGTGAACCTTTGTTATCAAGTAGGCCCCCCACAGCAGTAAAGCCCAACCCATTTCCTTTACATAGCATTGCCCACAGCCCAATGATCCACCCCTTATTGGTGGTTGTGGTTCCCCACCCCCTCGGCTGACGCCCACCCTCCAGTCCCCCTTACTATGTTGATGCCATGTCGAAATAACGGTCAGTGACACAGCCCCACCACACACACCTCCTCGGCCATCCACCATCTGACAGTAGCAGGGAGCGCGCTGCTTATTTATAGGTGTATCGCTGCTGCTCATTTCTTCTTTTTCTGATTTTTACTTATGTACATAAAAAACATTTAAAAAGTGATGTCTTTTACTTATCATAATGGACTCATTTCATAATAAAAATAAGGCACTTCAGGGTGTGGATTGTACAGGGATAACAGCACTTCTAGGGTGGTGTAAGCATTCGGCCTTTGGCCACGCAAGGTATACCATTATTTCAGAACAATGTACACCTTGTCATTCCTTATTGATCAATTACTGTAAACGTTCCTGGAATAATAGTTCTGAATTGAACTTGACAAGCTCCTGACACTGTTGAAAAAACTTAAAATAAATGTAATGTTCTGGCATAAACGTAGCTTACATTTTTTATTTTATTCTGTAATTCTCACCCTCATTTCCTTATTACTAATGGTATTTGCATCGATACAGTATCTCTGCCCTTTTAGGTCTGGCTGCCTACCTACAGCTGGCATCATAATTCTGTTTCTAGTATCAAAATATGTTGCTGCGGAGATAATTATGACGTCATAAACAGGGGATTGTGATGTCATCTGTAGAGAAGCAGCCAGAATAGATATAGTGTAGGGGACAGGGATCTTGTTTTCTTGCAGCTGTTTTCAGTAATAAAGAAAATGTGGAAATAATTACTGAAAATATATGAAGTAATAAAGAAAATGGGATGGAGCTGAATATAAATCTAATTTTTTTCAAAGTTTTCCTAATACTGTCAGGAGCACTCTAAGGTTTCTTATGCTGCTCACTTAAAATGTGGTGTCAGTAGTACAAATGGCTAATAAGATAGCAGCCAGTAAACAGATATTGTTTGTTTTGGTTGATTAACAGAGATGAGCCATGTTTTCCTGAGGGTTGAGGAGCTCACAAAACTCGTGAGAATCAAATGAGAAGAAGCTGCCATCTTTTGGGTACTTTTGGGAAACGTTACTTAACAGCATCTGACACATTTGGATTAGATTACTTTTTTGACCAAAGAAAAAAAAATATCTTCACAGTTTGCAACAGAATGAGGGGATGCCAGGGGCCAACTTCAAACTGGATAACAAACAGGAGACCCAGGCTGTGCCAAATATGAGATAATGTGGAAAATTAGAAAGCACCCTTCGATTTAAGGATTGGGAAGTAAACTTTAACTTAGCAGCTGTCATTCAGAGTTTAGCATTTTGACATTATAGCTTATACAGAGTGATCAAAACCAGAATTCATGTCTAGTTTTTGTTTTATGCACCTCCCACGGTTCCCTTTGCCATAGTTGTTTTTTCACACTGCTGTTCCTTGTGGATAACCTGATTCATAGTATTGATTTGCCCATATGAAGGTGTAACCCCCCTGCAAATGGGGGTTCCCAAAAGACTTCCAGGAGCTTGCTTGAATGCTCCAAGCCTGAATGGTGTTTGGCATTTAAGCCATTTATCAGTGAGTGTTTTTAGAACCTCTGGTACTGTCTCTTTAAGAGCTGTCTGCTTGCAGACATAATTAGTTTGTATGGGGGACTGTGTGTTTCTTTGATTGAGTACCACTCGAGCTGCTGCCAATTCACTTCATTTTGCAGTCACTAGGAGTGCAAAGGAACCTATGTGAAAGATGTAACTGTTTGCCAGAAATTATTTAGAGTAATAATGAAATTACAGTTTGTCTAACCTGCTTTCTTTGCAGTCAGAACTGTGTCTGCTAGTTCCCATTCTAGTTTTGAACTGCTGAACTGGACCAATCAGTGTGGGGTAAGCTAGCTCTAAAATGGTGCCTTGGACGAATCAGAACTTGGACTCATAATCTGAGCCAGCCACAAGAGGATTGTATGGGCAGTGACTCTGGGAGATGTAGTTTAGACTTCAGTGCCTTTTGGACCAACAGCAGCAGTCTATTGTGAGTGACAGCCAATCCAGTCAAGAACTGGGAGGAACTCAAGGAAGTGCCAGTTTTTCAGTTGGAGTGTCAGTTGAGCTTTGGCAGTGAAGGAGGAAGGAGCCCTGTGCTTTTCAGTGTGCAGTTTAGTCAAAAAGCGTGTGTAAGGCCCAAGTTCGGTCTGCAGCTTGTGTAACAGCTTGTTAGGACTGAATCCGTCCTGTGAAAAGAATCAAAGGATCTCTGAAGAGTAGAAACCAGGCTCACCCTGTAGAAGACTGGAGGAATTCCTGAAAATTGTACTCGGTCTGTCAGGAACTGAATCTGCTGTGTGTTCTCCGGGTATTGTGCAGTAATTGCGATCGGGATACAGATGCAGCCTGCCTGGTATAGTGCTTTCTTTATATGGATGTGTAGAAGGTTTGTGTACCTCAAGTGAGCCCTGCTGACATTGAAGGACCCTATCTTATTTGGAGGTCGTGAGTACTAATTCAGGGTCGCTCCCTGTTGAATTGCCACATTAAATCCAAATGGAATTACTGTACTGCTGACTGTTTAATTCTCCTTTTCTCTGTGTGAAAGGGCCCCTACCAGCTGCCACGGTTTGGACTAGCCACTAGGGCTTGGGTACCCAGGGACAGTAACTGATAGGGATAGGCCTGTGCACAGAGCCATGGAAGTATTATTAGAGTGATAAGCTAATTAACCTGATTTCCCCCTGTCCTTGTTATATCCCCTAAATAAATCAGAGCTGCTTGTTTCAGCAAAGTTATACTGCCTGAGGTTTTGTCTATGTTAAAGTACTGTACTGTGACTGTTGCACTGTATCTCATTTCACAGGAGGTCCCAGTGCGGAACTAGACCTGGGGTAAGTGTATACTGTGAAGGTAATTCTGATATATTGTGTGGGCCACTAGTGGGAAGAAGGGGTTGCAGTGTCCCAGAGGGCTGTGACCAAGTTAGTTTAACTATTGCAAACCCTGACCTCTGGGTGGAGGCACCGCCATTGGATCCAGGCCCCTCAACCTGTTAGTAGCAAATCAGGCAGGGGTAGTAGCCCCTGGGATAGCGCCATCTAGGGGTTACATCTTGGAGGCTCACGCTGGGATTTGTGTCCTCTGGTGGCCATATTCCAACCACTGTTAAGAAAAAATGGGTACCCGATAAGTAGGCTGTGCACCGGCTGGTGGAGTGGTGTACTGGGGAGGAGATCGACCCCAAATGCTATGCTTATCCTGGACATCCCCTGGGTATCATCGACGGACACTGTGCAGAGTACTTTCCAAGGTGGAAGGTTTACAAAACCCTGTGGTGGTGGGTGGCATGCTAATCTGCTCACCCACACTTTCCTGGCCTAGTAGAGTTTAAGGATCCCATAGATGGCTCAAAGTGCCACAGACCATTTACCCCAGAGGAGCCTCACTGCTTGGAGGTGATAACTAAGGACAGTGAAGACCGGAGATCAGCCCACCACTATCTGAAACTTTTGAGGAGAAATTTGCTGAATGTTTGCTGGGAGAGGGAAAACTGTGGAGGACTTGAAGAAACTATTCTTGCCACTTGGGGTGTTCCTCCCCAACACCCTCTCCTGCTCCAGTGCCCGTGTGGTGGCTGAACCAATGCAGACTCCTATTTCTGCACCTGCCATTAGTCCACGACTCTTACGAGGTTGAGGATCTTCTCTGGCACCTCCCACACCCCAGGGAGGATGACTGGGAGACCTGGATAGACTATGTTGCCCCAAGTGCTAGAATGGCAAGTGCTCGGGCGGCGAAGAGGGTTAGTGAGGCCTCAGAGGTCCTGCCCTGGCTACCATCCGTGCTAAGCGGGCCGAGTAACCCTGAGCGACTGCACAGGCCTATCTTGAGGCCTTGGAGAATGTGTATGGGAGCCCAGATTCTGATGAGGACCTATGGTGGAGAGTAAGAAATGCACAACAGTACCAAGGGAGTTGTTGTCTGTGTATGTCTCGGCTGGAAAAATTGTTGCAAGAATGCCTCAGAAAGGGTAGTTTGCAGCGATTGAACTGGACCGAACCAGACTGGACAGAATCATTAAGTCTGCCCCTTCTCAGAACTGCTGTTGCTTCAGTTCGCCTGGCAAATCGACTGGAATCCCACCCTCCTATGATGAGTTAATGAGAGAAATCTAGGAGTTGAGAAAAGGCGACCTCGGGAGGTACCTGCACCAACAGCTGTGGCTACGACCAGTGACTGAGGGTGACCCATCAAGTGAAGTTCAGGGCAGAGGTTGACAGTCAATGAGTGCTCTGACAAGGAAAAAGATATGCCACAATGGGGGCGAACTGTTGAGAAGATCCGGAATTCAAAAACAGTCCCTTTGGAGAGCCCACGCCTGCAATCAGGCCCCTGACCTATATCCGACTGCATCTGCTATGGGGTGAGGGTACCCACCATGTATCTCCTGCTGATAACAGCTCACAACTCAATTCCTTGACCATGGAAGTGGAGAAACTGACGAGATGTCTCCAAATGCTTATCACACGCAGACAGAGATGGCACCCAGGTTTCCAGTTAGTAATACCCCGCCCTGGCTCCCAGTGTGGCGCCTCGGCCAGCTCAAACTCCAGAAAGTATGTTTTGCTATAATTGTGGGAAAGATGGGCACATGAAAGGGAATGCCAGTCCCAAAAGACACTGACAAAGTTGCATATAGGCTACAAGGAGGCTTCAGAGAAGAAATCAGTGGTTAAGAGGTGCGACATGATCCCAGTGAGGCACCAAAATGCTAATTCACGTCCTTTTGTGGCAAAGTCAGTTGCCAGGCCCCCACTACCGCCTCTCCAGACTGGTCCAGAATGGTGGGTCCCTCCATGGAGACCACTGTAAAGGTGAATGGAGTGTCTACAAGAGCTGTATGTAGACAGTGGCTCCCAAGTGACAATTATGTTCCAGGATTGGTATCAGAAGCATTTGTCAGGCGTACCCTTACAACCATTAGAAGGACTGCATGTATGGGGTTAAGTGAGAGGCCTACCCCTATTCCGGGTATATCCGAATTTGGCTGTCTTTCCCCCCACCTCGTGGCTGGAGTGGCGAACAAGTAGAGACCCTAGCCTTAGTGTGTCCCCCACTGGACTGTATGATGGTGTCCCTTTGTTGATTGGAACAAATGCTCATATGTTGGAAGGCTGGCACAGTTGTGTTATGAAAACAGGGTCAAAGACTAGTAGAGCTTTAAGAGTTCGGCTTTAATTAAGAAGGCCTATGAGCACAGAGAGATGCTGAAAAAACAGAACCAGAGGAACGATGTCGAAATTGTATGGAAGAAGGATCCTGAGTCTCTGATCCTGGCGCAAATGCCCAGTGTACCTTACAGGGAGAGGTCCATTATCAGAAAGGATGTTAAGAATAAAATATTAATGTTGGATGCACCAGGCGATGGAAAATTGCCAGAGGACTGCTGGTCAAGCCTAGTATTTTGCCGCTAGAGCCCATGCTTATGCCAGAAGGGTAATGGTCCAAGTTCATAATGTGTCTGAAAGAGACATTCGAGTAAACAGAGGTTGCATCCTGGCTAATGTGCATTGTGCAGACACTGCAGTGCTACCCAGCAGCAAGAGTTCAAGGAAGAATGACAGAGTAGCCTACAGCTTGTTTGATTTCGCTGACTCCAGCTGCCAGCTGAATGGAAAGTAAGGATCAGTGAGAAGCTTGCCCAGAGAGACCAGGTGTTTTCTTTAAAGGAATGGGATGTAGGATCGTGCAAGGAGCTGAGCACAATATCCGGCTGCATGACGAAGACCATTGTGAGAGGTCTCGGCGCCTGGCACCTGCTGACATAGATGATGTGAGGCGGCATCTGCAAGAGATGTTAGCTGCTGGTGTAATACAAGAATCGAAGCCCTTATGCTTCCCCATTGTGGTAGTGAGGAAAAGAATGGAACAGTAAGGATGTGTGTGGATTATCGCACACTTAAACGGCGGACTATCTAGATCAGTACACAATGCCCGCATTCAGGATGCTTTGGACTGCCTAAGCAGGGGAGCAAGTGGTTCTCTGTGCTGGATCTCGCAGTGGGTACTACCAGATCCCGATGGCCCCAGAGGACCGTGAAACCCGGCCTTTATCTGTCCTTGGCTTCTATGAATTCATGAGGATGCCTCAAGGGATTTCAGGTGCCCCAGCCACTTTTCAGCGATTGATGGGCGTGCAGTGGGGACATGAACTTACTAGAGTGCCTGGTATACCTAGATGATGTTATTGTGTTTGGCAGCTCACTGGAGGAACATGAGAGCAGATTATTTAAGGTATTGGACCGACTGGAGGACTTTGGCCTTAAACTGTCCATTGATAAGTGTCAATTCTTCAAACATCAGTAAAGTATGTGGGACACATAGTATCCACCGAGGGAATAGAGACCATCCAAGTAAAGTTGAGGCCTTGACCACCTGGCCACAGCCCAAAATCTAAAGAACTGCAAAGATTCCTGGGATTCTGTGGTTATTATACCTTCATCAAGGACTATTCAAAGGTGATCCGCCCTTTACTTAACCTTACTCAAGGTATCCCCAACCCACAAAAATACCAAAAGTCAAGCGTCCCTCAAGACTGAAAGAGTGTATTTTCATCAGTGAAGTATTTGGGCCACGCTGGACTCCTGATTATGAGACTGCTTTTCATGAGATCATATATCAACTTACCCATGCTCCAGTGCTGGCCTATGCTGATCCAAGAAAACCTTCGTCCTGCACACTGATGCTAGCTTGCAGGGGTTGGGGGCTGTGTTGTACCAAGCACGAGAATGGCCTGAGACCAGTGGCCTTTGCCAGTAGAAGCCTGACCCCATCCGAAAGAACTATCCTGTACATAAGTTAGAGTTCCTAGCTTTGAAGTGGGCTATTGTTGACCAATTCCATGAGTACTTGTATGGGGCTAAAATACTAGTAAAACTGACAATAATCCTTTGACCTATGTGCAGACCTCAGCTAAGTTGGATGCCACTGGCCATAGGTGGCTTTCTGCATTATCTACATATGACTATGCTCTCGAATACCGAGCAGGTCTGAACCACATAGATGCTGATGCTCTCTCCGGAGGCCTGTTCCCCAGAATGATTGGGTCCGATTGGCAGAACCTGACATTCGGGCACTCTGCGAAGTTGACAGGGAGGAACAAATGTCCCGCAGACGCAGTGGACTGCATAGTGGATTGCTTAGGAGCCTCTGAGAATTGCATACCTGCCTTGTGCCACTTTTCTGCAATAGACATTGGTGCACTGCCTCAGCTGGACAATGACAGTATTCGGCAGGCCCAATCCGCGATCCCATGATCAAAGCAGCTTTAGAAGCCCTCTATGCAGGAAAAGATGTGTCCAAATTCAGCTCCACTGATTTGAGAACTGCACTGTTATACAAAGAAGGTCCTAAGATGAAACTGATCAATAAACTGTTATACAGAGAAACAGTAGACAGAGGGGGACAAGTAGACAAACAACAACTAGTGCTGCCCACTGCTTTTGAGACTCAGTACTGAGGTCCTTGCACAACCACATGGGGCACCTTGGTATAGACAGAACACTTGACTTGGTGAGATCCAGATTCTATTGGCCTAAGATGGGGGCTGATGTGGAGCAACACATTCGAACTTATGTAGCTGCTTACAGAGAAAGCTTTGCCCCAGAGGGCTGCCCCCTGTTAACATCACCACCAGTGGACCCATGGAGCTGGTCTGTATTGATTTTCTGAGTTTGGAGTCAGATCAAAAATATCAGTAATGTGCTGGTGGTCACTGACCATTTCACGAGATATGCCCAGCTTTCCCACCAAAGACCAGAAAGCATCCACTGTGGCCAAAGTACTTGTAGAAAACTTTTTGTTCACTCTGGGGCTCCACAAAGAATCCATTCTGATCAAGGGAGAGACTTTGAGAGTCGTCTGATCAAGAGATGCTTTCTCTGTGGGAGTCGAGTCAGAACCACTCCTTACCACCCCAGGGGGACCCACAGCCTGAGCGTTTCAACGCACTTTGCTAGATATGCTAGGCACCTGCCCCAAAGGACAAGCCTAGATGGAGCCAACAAATTAGCACCCTGGTACATGCTTATAACTGCACCAAAGTGATGCCACTGGATTCTCCCCTACCGCCTGATGTTTGGAAGAAGCTCGACTACCAGCAGATGTGTGTTTTGGGGTCTCTCCTGATGGGGTTCAAGCTGACAACTATTTACAGTATGTGCAAAAGTTAAAGGCCCAGCTAACTCATGCGTACCAACTGGCTCAAACCATGGCTGCCAAAGAAATCTGGCCAACAAAGAAAGGTATGATAAAAGGTGAAAGCACAGGAACTCCAGGAGGGAGATCGGTGTTGCTAAGAAATCTGGGACTGCATGGCAAGCACAAGATTGCTGACAGATGGCACCATCTCCCTCACATTGTAGTGGGCAAACTAGATGATCTGCCAGTGTACAAAGTAAGGCCTGAGAATAATTCAAAGATGTAAAAACAATGCATAGAAATCATTTACTGCCCATTGGACAAATCTTAATTGAGTCTGAGCCCCTAGAAGATGCCCCTCTGGACCAGTGACCAGAGCTGCTGCTAAGAAAAGATCAGAAAGTGTGCACCTACAGAAGCAAAGTTAAAGTGTTCCCTCACAAGTCCCAGTTGAGCATGACTGTCAGTCCATATCGGAAGAAAGTGAGGTGACTTTGAATACTATCCTTCTTAGAACTGAGTCAATTGTTTGGGGCAATCCCTAGTCAATACTGGAGACAAAGCTGGGCCTTCTGGACTGTCTAAGCCCCAGCTTCATCCCTGGAGCCATTGCTCCCAGAAAGTGAAGTGCAAAGCATCAGATCAGATGAAATGGAATCATTGTGCATGGTTGAACTGTTTGAGTTTTCAGGGAGGAAAATGATAGATTGGGGCAGACTGGTGATACACCCGAACAAGAAGAGTATTTTGAGTGCCCTGACAGTCCACTGCCAGTGTCGAAAGCTCTCCATGCAGCCAAATGTTGTGGACTCAGAAACTGTAACTCCTGGAGCTGAAAGTGCCCCAAGTTCTAGCCTCTCTACCCCCATGGAGACTCCCTGACAAGTGAGGACAATGCTGAAAATGAGGCTCAGAGTGCAGAGACTGTAACAGTTCCCCTAGAAAGACTGGTCGAGCTGTAAAGCCTGTGGTGCACCTCAGTTATGATTCCCTTGGGAGGCCTGTGGATTTGCCTCTCAATGTTGTCCATAAAGGTGTATGTGTCCCAGGCTCACTGCCCAAACTGAGCATCAGTGCTAACTCCAAGTTACTTGTGTTGCCCTCTAAGTATGGTGCCTTGCCCCATCCAGCCCCAAGGTAACTGATAGGAAGGCCCCTCTCTTCAGGTTTCATGTACAAGAGGTAATAACTTGAGTTATGGTACAATGTGTATGAATACTGTGTAAAGAGTGACGTACTGCAATGTTTCAGAAATGTGTTCTTGGTAAAATGATATATTGACTGATGATTACATATGCGAGCCTAATGCAAATGTATATGGTTGCAGTTGAAACTTATAGAGTGCCTGTGGCGGACGTCAAGCTTTCCCAAACCAGGAAGGGTGTAACCCCCTGCAAATGGGGTTCCCAAAAGACTTCCAGGAGCTTGCTTGAATGCTCCAAGCCTGAATGGTGTTTGGCATTTAAGCCATTTATCAGTGAGTGTTTTAGAACCTCTGGTACTGTCTCTTTAAGAGCTGTCTGCTTGCAGACATAATTAGTTGTATGGGGACTGTGTTTCTTTGATTGAGTACCACTCGAGCTGCTGCCAATTCACTTCATTTTTGCAGTCACTAGGAGTGCAAAGGAACCTATGTGAAAGATGTAACTGTTTGCCAGAAATTATTTAGAGTAATAATGAAATTACAGTTTGTCTAACCTGCTTTCTTTGCAGTCAGAACTGTGTCTGCTAGTTCCCCATTCTAGTTTTGAACTGCTGAACTGGACCAATCAGTGTGGGTAAGCTAGCTCTAAAATGGTGCCTTGGACGAATCAGAACTTGGACTCATAATCTGAGCCAGCCACAAGAGGATTGTATGGGCAGTGACTCTGGGAGATGTAGTTTAGACTTCAGTGCCTTTTTGGACCAACAGCAGCAGTCTATTGTGGTGACAGCCAATCCAGTCAAGAACTGGGAGGAACTCAAAGGAAGTGCCGGTTTTTCAGTTGGAGTGTCAGTTGAGCTTTGGCAGTGAAGGAGGAAGGAGCCCTGTGCTTTTCAGTGTGCAGTTTTAGTCAAAAAGCGTGTGTAAGGCCCAGAGTTCGGTCTGCAGCTTGTGTAACAGCTTATTAGGACTGAATCCGTCCTGTGAAAAGAATCAAGGATCTCTGAAGAGTAGAAACCAGGCTCACCTGTAGAAGACTGGAGGAATTCCTGAAAATTGTACTCGGTCTGTCAGGAACTGAATCTGCTGTGTGTTCTCCGGGTATTGTGCAGTAATTGCGATCGGGATACAGATGCAGCCTGCCTGGTATAGTGCTTTCTTTTATATGGATGTGTGAAGAGGTTTGTGTACCTCAAGTGAGCCCTGCTGACATTGAAGGACCCTATCTTATTTGGAGGTCGTGAGTACTAATTCAGGGTCGCTCCCTGTTGAATTGCCACATTAAATCCAAATGGAATTACTGTACTGCTGACTGTTTAATTCTCCTTTTCTCTGTGTGAAAGGGCCCCTACCAGCTGCCACGGTTTGGACTAGCCACTAGGGCTTGGGTACCCAGGGACAGTAACTGATAGGGATAGGCCTGCACAGAGCCATAGATAGATTATTAGAGTGATAAGCTAATTAACCTGATTTCCCCTGTCCTTGTTATATCCCCTAAATAAATCAGAGCTGCTTGTTTCAGCAAAGTTATACTGCCTGAGGTATTTGTCTATGTTAAAGTACTGTACTGTGACTGTTGCACTGTATCTCATTTCACAGGAGGTCCCAGTGCGGAACTAGACCTGGGGTAAGTGTATACTGTGAAGGTAATTCTGATATATTGTGTGGGCCACTAGTGGGAAGAAAGGGGGGTTGCAGTGTCCCAGAGGGCTGTGACCAAGTTAGTTTAACTATTGCAAACCCTGACCTCTGGGTGGAGGCACCCGCCATTGGATCCAGGCCCCTCAACCTGTTAGTGGCAAATCAGGCAGGGGTAGTAGCCCCTGGGATAGCGCCATCTAGGGGTTACAAAAAGAAGTGCCAAACCATAAACAGTGAAAGAAATGTGAATTACTGCATATGCAGTTTGAAAATAGAGCTGCAGGTTTGGTTGGGGAAAAGGTTTGATGTTTGACATCTTTCAAGCTGAACTGAACATTGGGGCAAAAAAAAACCCAAAAACTAGAAAGCATTTAAAACAGAGCCCTAATTCCACCCAGCTCCCCATGACCTGACATCATATTCTCCATACCTTTAAAATAATAGGGGGAAGTCTCCTGGCCCCCTAAATCTAGTCCCACCACCCCGTTGCTGCCTGCCTTAACCGGGGAAGCCGTATAAAACCCCAGTCTTGTGCTGCTGCTTTCTGCTGCTGTCTGCTTGGCGGGCAGAGATCCTGTAATCACTGAAAACATTTGGGAGGCCTTTCAGTTATTCCCATTGCTACCCTAGCCTGCCACTGCTTGGCCTGGCAGGCTGAGTCTTGATACCACTGTCACACTCCTCCCATAAACAGTGCACTCCCTCCTGTGGGCTGGTATAAAGTATCTACCCTGCAAGGGTGAGGACAGGCAGCAACAGGATAACACTGAGGGAGGGAGGGGACTTTGGAATGTGTCATCCCCAATTTGTTGGTAATTACAACATCCTGCCAGGACAGGTAGTGGCAGTGCATCATAAAAGGACCAGGGCACTACATGGACCTCCCCAGTCTAGATCAGGGCAGGCAGTGACAGGAGGCAGTTGGATTCAGAGCCAGAGACCTCCAACTATCTACTTGGTACAATACAGGTGTGTTCAGAGCGTAACCTGTTTTGAATATTGTTTTTGTGTTCCTTTCACTTGTAGCTGGTAGTCAAAAGCAGCAACTAATGAAAGGCATTCACTACCTGTAGAACTGACAAATGTCAAACAAACATTTGAACATATCTGGGTGTGTAAAGCTTGTCAAGTTGAACCCTAAGATGTTCACATCACGCTATTTGAAAGAAATGTTTTAAAAATCCGATAAGGATGCATCTTATGTCCAACCTTGGAATCAATAACAGTTCTTGCTCTTCAAGATGAAAAATTTGCATTTATATAGCACTTTTCATATACACTCTATCCAAAAGCACTTTACAAGCAATGGCCCCTATCCATGAGGGGGCAGATTGCCAACGCGCCATAGATCTGTGGCGCGTAGGAACCATATATTTTAATGCTGCACAGTGGGGTCCTGCAGTCCCCCGTGCACATTCATGAAAGGGATATGTTATTCTTCCACAGGTGATCCCAAGCAATTTGTGAAGTTACACACTCATATGGTCCTGTGGCATGTCTGTGGACGTGCCTGCAGTCTGTGCCATTCGTGATTGTGCGGAGTGCTGAGTGAGGGGGTGCAGGATACGATAGCAGGCACCATGGTAAACATAGTAAACCTATTTTCAGAGGATCTTTAGCAATAGCACAGAATGAGAGGAAACCCTTTTAAAAATGAGACCTAGAATGTAATTGTTTTCTAAAGAGATGACATACATGTAAAGATACTGAATTGCAAACCAGAATATATTCTAGGACGCAATTACCAGACCTTCCGATTATACAGTGTTTTCCTAAACAGACCCCAGTTTCATGTTACATGACGGTTCAGATCTTTATTCTGGTCATCAAAGGTCTGTTTTTTGGCATCTCAAGGGATGACACTGTCCCCACTCACATGAAGTTAGAAAATTTCAGTGCAATTGTTAACTACTGTATAGCTGTTTTTGTAACAAAAGAAGAATTTTTGTGAAGCAAGCTGCTTCTACACTACACCCGTTACTTTCAAACTCTATTGCTGTTTATGCTGCAAAACGCAGCCAGAAAATATCAGCACTCCAGGGAGAATGTAGTTATAATGTATAGCTAGCTCATTGGGTAATGTTGCCATGGAACGATGATGTGAAAGTTCAAGGCAGAAAGCCAAGATCTTCATTTGTGCAGAGAGAGAGAGAGAGAGAGAGAGAGAGAGAGAGATGTCCAAAGCAGTGCATTTGTGAAGCATTCTTGTTCTTCTGATTTTAATATTCTCTGGCTGTTAGACTATCACCACATTAAGCCTTCTGGCTTATGTTAGTCTGCATAACTTATAGCAGTTGGTTCAAAAGGTCACCAGATTTATGGTATACCTGCACGTGTGACTGTTTTCTACGGTAAGTGCTTATTTGAAGTTTACTCAGTGGTGTTTTGTCAGCAAGAGAAGTGTGTGTGTGTGTGTGGGGGGGGGGGATTCCAGAAAATAGCAGATGCCAATGCATTTTTGTCTGCATCTATGAAATTGCACAAAAACGTAGGAGCCGTATATTTAAAGGGTCCTGAGGTTTACGACAGTTTTCACAGTTTACAGCAGCTCGCCTCTAACAAAATGGTGCATGTATCAAGAAAATAGTACACGCATCAAAAGAAAGTGCACGTGCACTAAAATAAATGGTGCATGTAACAAATAAACGGTGCCGGTGTCATTTCTCTGATGCATGCTCCAGGACTCGTGTCCAAACTGCTAGACCATTTGATAGTTGGTCCAGCAATGCAGGTGGAAGTCTACCTTGAAACGCAGGCTGAGGAATCCTGTTTGAAAAGCCTGCTATTAATGTAGAAATGAAACACAAAATGGGAGATGTCAGTTGTGCTGCTATTTAACTTAAGTGGTATCATACGTATATAGCAGGTGAAAAGAAGCATGAGAGCCACGTCCCACGTCCCACAAAGAGAAGCTTTATTAAATAGTCAGTATATAATAATGTTACTGTACTTTACAGGGAGTTGCCTGTTTTTGTTTTATACAATTTATCCCCATTTCCCATAAATCTCCCTATACACGAGCACAGATACTGGGGGTTGCCATGACCCGACCCTTCTCCAGCTAGGAGAGCAGGTGAGTGTCTGCCTTCTCAACTACTGCTGCTTTGGAATCGGCTGGCAGGAGATGCTCAATTGACAGGCAGCTAGCAGCCTTACTCCCCAGGAGACGAACACCTGTCCTCAGTAGTGCATCTGGCCCCAGTCATTCTCATTGTGTGGAATATAGAAACACAGAAACATAGACTTTGATGGCAGATAAGGACCGCTTGGCTCACCTAGTCTGCCCATTTCCCTACCTAGAGAATAAGCTGCAGATCCTATTTAACCAACAGCCTATTTCTTCCTAACCCCCAACGAAATTGCCTTATGTCTGTCCCATGCATTCTTGAATTCTCCACAGTTTTAGATCCCACAACCTCCTCAGGAAGGCTGTTCCATGCATCCACCACCCTCTCTGTGAAAAATACCTCCACATTGCCCTGAGGCGTCCCCCTCTATCTTCAAATTGTGTCCCTTGTTCTTGCCATCTTTTTCTGAAAGATGCTACCCTCTTGGACTTTGTTGATTCCACTGAGGTGCTTAACGTTTCTGTCATGTCCCCCCTCTCCCTCCTTTCCTCAAGGGTATACATATTAAGCTCCTTTAGTCTCTCCTCGTATGGCTTCTCTTGCAGACTGCACCATTTTAGTTGTCCTCCTCTGAACTGCCTCTATCCTGTCTATGTCCTTGAGGAGAAGGGGTCTCCAGAACTGGACGCAGTACTCCAGATGGGGTCTCACCAACTGTCTGTACAGAGGGATAACAACTTCCTGTTTTCTGCTGCTGATGCCTCTCCCTATGCATCCCAGTATCCCCCCAGCCCTTCCTACTGCCTTCTCACATTGCTTGCCAACCTTAAGGCCAAGGAATGCATGTGAACCTTTGTTTCCAGGTAGCCGCAGCATGATGCGCTGACACTTAGCCGCAGCATGATGCGCTGACACTGTGCCACTAGGCCAGCACACTTTTGAATTTAATGGCATAAATAGGCAGACTGACCTTGAAATATAGATAGTTAATCAAGAACCCACAACAGGGCATGCATTTTCTAGGTAATTATGTTAACTCATTAACTTTTTGGACTGTTCATGAATGGTTCATGATGAATATCCATCAGAGTTCAGCATCTGTTCTTCAACTC
Source organism: Neoceratodus forsteri (assembly GCA_016271365.2). Lineage (NCBI taxonomy): Eukaryota > Metazoa > Chordata > Ceratodontiformes > Ceratodontidae > Neoceratodus > Neoceratodus forsteri. The sequence continues at coordinate 46,064,688 of JADMNL010000024.1, read as the reverse complement.
TGTTTGTGAACCAATATCAGCAACTCATAAACACAACATTCATGAAATTGTTGAATCTTTAAAGGACCACAATGAAATGAGACAAAATTATTTTGCATAACTAATTTGCATAGCAGAATGCACAGTTTCCCTCCGCAAGAGGTATAAATCATTACAAAATAAGAACTGTCCATTTAGGAGTAGTAAATATATTTTATACAATGCAAATAACAATCTAAACATCCAAAAATAATTAACATTTAAACTCACCACATTTTAAAAGAGTTTCAGATTTTGCTGCTATAAATAGCTTTTGGGTCCTTCTAATAAAGAAAGGAAGATTAGCAGTGGTTCTGCTTGAACAAACAGTAGAAAAAAAAATATGGTAATTAACAGAAATTCATTAAAATGTTGTGTTTACTAAAAGAATTGTCTTATCATGGCTAATCATTAGGTTGTGTGAAAAAAAACCCTGAGATTTAAGTAAGTCTGCCCTTTTTTACATAGGGCAAAAGTATTAAGTCTACTTATGATAAGTTCATGAACATACATGAAATGCAGGCGTGCTGTTTAATCTTTATGCACAGTTCATGAACATTCATGATTAATTAGATGTACGCTTGATGAACGTTCATAAGCTGAGTGTATAAACTGTTCATGAACATTCATTAGTGGTTCATGACCATTCTAACTGGGTTGGAAGGCAACAACCAGTTGAAGTGATTGTGAACTGTTCATGACTTTTTCACGAACAGTTCACAAATTCAGCTTCTAAACGTTTTTATACAATGGCAAGAAAAAATTCTGGACTCTGATTGGTCAGTCTTGGGCTGGACCCGTGATGTTATCCCAGCATAACATCACGGGTGTGATGTTATCCAGCATAACATCACGGGTCTAGTCTCAGCCTCACTGTGAACCTGCAGATGAGCATTTTATGGATCCTTCCATTGCTTGTTTTATGGATCCTTCCATTGCTTGTTTTATGGATCCTTCCATTGCTTGTTTTATGGATCCTTCCATTGCTTGTTTTATGGATCCTTCCATTGCTTGTTTTATGGAGCCTTCCATTGCTTGTTTCATCTTCTCTTAAAAAACCAAAATATTTTTCCACACAAAAACATCTTTAAAATTATTTTTTTTATTCTGTATAACAATGAGCCATTGTATAAAAGGAATAATGCACTTCAGGGTGTGTCGTGCTGGGATAACGTCACTTCTGGGGTGATTAGGCACGAGGCCGCATTATTCCTTTAATCAAGCATGCAACACATTGTTCATGAATGTTGATGAATTTTGCATGAACATTAAAAGACACCCTATGTTCATAAACATACAGGATCACAATGGTCCATGAGAGTTCATGAAACTCCTCCATTGAACTTACATAAACAAAGTACATCAAATTTGTTTTGATGACCAGAAATGCCCTGTTTTTGTAAAAAGTGTTTAATTCATCTAACAACCCTACTTTAGCCCTGTGTACATCTCAGAGGTAAACCTGTTCATCCCTTAGTTGTTTTATCACTCAACCTTAGCACTTAACAATAACCAATGAATTATTTCAACACACTCAATATTTTCGAACGAATTACTTTTATTACGTTGCATATCAGAATCAGTAACTTAACCTATACTTACTATTTTCTGTTGTTCTTCTTTCAAATGGAATCACTCTTCACCTTTCTTTCATAAATACAATGAATGAATTACTTTTTTTATCTGCAGAATAACCTGAAACTCCTTTAGTTGTAAAAGTAGTAGTATTTTATTTATAACACACACTTCCCCAGAGGCTCAGAGGTGCCGTACAATAAGCAATCGGAGAGTAAAACTTCAGCGCAGGACATACTTCACAAAGACAAATGAACAAGCACATCATAACATACAGAGTATAAACTATAGACAGCAACAGCAACTCAATCAGTAGAAAAACAACTGGACCATCATACATTGAAAACCTCTTTGAAGAGGTAGGTTTTAAGACCTCTTTTGAAATCCTTCACCGAGGGGGCCTGCCTCAAGGCTCTAGGGAAGAATTCCACAGAAGAGGACTAGTCACTTTAAAGGCCCAATCTCCTGACAATTTCAGTCAGGTCCTGGGAACAGCTAGGAGGCCCACCTCAGTGGTGCAGAGAGGGCAGGAAGGCTGGTGAGGAGACGGGAGCTCTGTCAGCTTGTCCGGGCCCAGCCATGTAGAGCCTCATAAGGTAATAATCCAGACTTAAAGGTACTACTCCACTGAACCAATAGCCAGTACATGCAGTTCATGCAGGACCGGGGACACATGGTATTACCTAGTCATGGCCTGTCAGTAACCTGGTCTTTAAAATGTGGAGAGTTTAAAAATGTTAATCCTATTGTGTTCTTAAATAGCTAATTGCCTTGTAGAACATATTTTTCCACTCTCAAAATAAACTGTTGTGGTTTTGTGATTCTTTATAACTTGTATAGTGTAAAACAGTGTCTTTTGATGTGCAAATCAGTGATGCAAATTTATTTTTGTCTCAGTTTATCATGGTCCTTTAAAGGGTCGGTAACTTCATGAACTGTGTGTTGATGAACAGTTCACAAACTTGGTTCCTGAACCATTCATGAAAGCTCATCAAAGGTCAAAAGATGATGACCGTTATTTTGCCTGGGAAGAGGAAAAAGTGCAGTTGTTCATGGGAGTATGGAGAAGGGCTAAGGCAGGGCAAGGTATACCAATCTCACAGCTCTACAAAAGCAAGCCTGAAGCACCTCCACCAGAACAGTTTATGAAGAGTGCCAGTGAAGAGGATATGGAAGTGGAACTGTCAGAGCAGGAACATGAGAGTTAGGAGGTAGTGAAGGGAGAAGTACATGAGAAGGGGGAGAAAGGACATGGGGCAGCACACAGTTCATGCAAGACAAAGGAGGGGCAAGGGAAAGAAGAGGTATGAGAAGAGCAGGGAGCAGAAGCAAAATAATGAGGAAGCAGATACTGTGTACAGGACGATAAAGAAGAAGAGGTGCTTGAAAGTCTACAGTCAGTTACACCAACCACCAGAGGAGATGCTGATTGTGACACTGAGGAGTGAAGACCATCTCAGAAGGAGATGGAAAAACTTTAAAAAGTTAATGAAAAAAAAAGCAAAGAAAGCAAATTTCTCAGGCAGGGAAATCTAAAGACCAACCACACATGCCGCCCCCCCACCCCACCCCAGCATGTTCAGCACCATAGTACTGAACCACCTGCTGCCACTGTTCCTGTCCATCCTCAGCCACATCAAACCACAGTTGGGAAAGAACGGAATCATCTCCTAGTCACCGCATGATTCTTTACAAAGCCCTTTTCCCAGCAGTCTGCTCATGTAGTAAAAAAAAAGAACTCTGCAGTGTGGAAGTATTTTATAGATGACACCACAAATCCACTGAAGGCATATGGCAGTCACTGGGATTGAATTTATTTATTTATTTGTTGTCTCGGAGTTACAACCTTTGAACTAAAAGCTCGTTTACAAAGGTTCCACATCATTACAATACAATAAATCCATACAACAGTACAGCAGCATAAGACAAAGAACATACATTAAATTCAGCAAGGATAAAAAAATTGCATGTACAATACAAGAATGCAGAAGTTGCCTGTACAGAGAACTTCAGGACAAGAATATTGCTCAGTTAGGATTACTCAGTATGCATACATGGGAATTAAAACAGAGCAGTCAAATGTTGGCATTGTCCGGGTGTGGTAGGTAGAAGGGAGGAAGGATAGAGGGGGAGGAAGCAGTAGAAGGGGTAGTGGGGAGGGACTAGTGGGGGTGGTAGTGTGAAAAAGGAATGCTAGAAATTAGGGGAGTGGGAGAGATACCTAGCAGTGGTAAGGGAGAGAAGGGTGAGGGAAGGGTGATGTTTAGGAGGGCATGGGGAGAGCGAGGGTCAGGGGAAGATGGAGATACAGTAACTTAGGGCTAGCAGTCACAGGTACTCACTGTGGGCAGGAACGGGTAGGCAGGAAGGAATTTAGGGTTGGCAGTCGCAGTCAGGTGCTGGACTGGTTTGCGCTTAAAGGGGCTGGGTTTTGGTTCAGAGGTAATGTCAGTGGGAAGAGGTAGCCTGGTGCTCTGTAAGGAAAAGAGCACTGTGCTAGGGCCTTGCAGTGGGAGGGGATGGTTAGGGCATTCCTAGATGCCCCTCTTGTCAGGTGCCGATTGTTAGCAGCAGTGAGAAGGTTTTGGATGGAGGGTTGGGTTAGACCAAGAGTGGATTTCTCCCCAAGAAGGCACACCTGGTATTTGATTCTCCCCTGGAGGTTAAGCTATTTGGTTTGTGCGTACAAGTCGCAGTTATGGTAAGCCTGTGTGCTCCGAGGACCAGTCTGCATGCTTTATTTAGGGCCATTCTTACCCTTTTCAGTGTTGTGTTAGAGAGATTATTTAAATGTGCACATGGCATCCTCCCTCCTAGAAGCCACATTTATCCCCAACCTCCACTCTCCTCAGCTGTGCCAGCAGTAGTAGCAGCAGCAGGGACCATGGAGGATGGGAAGCAGTGGAATTATACCATTTGTACAAGTATTTCAGCCACCATGGCAGCCACAGCAGTAAACTGATGCATAGCTACTGCAGCAGGATGCAGTACTCATTCAAGAAGTGGCAGAGCTGTTTTTGACACAGCATACAGAGAGGTTTGTTAACATTAGACCATGCACGCTATGTGATATGACAACACTACTGGATCCCAGACATAAAGATGTGTTCATTCCCTGTGGATGCATGGAGTACATCAAAACAAAATTGTTGCAGACACTCATGATGGAACAGCAAAGGCAGATGGTGGTACTGCTCTTCCTCCTCTTCTGCTTACTTGGCTTGGTGTCACTGTCAGGCATTAGCATGACATGGAAGATGAAGACTTGGACAGAGATGATCCTGAGACAACCAAGGATATTTGGGAGCTTTTTGATACTGAATGTTGGTGCCGCTCAGACATTTTGGAGAAGAATCATACTGCTACCAGTGTACATTAAGTAGGCTTATCTACAGAGCCACTAACTAGCAGAAATTGTGACCCAATCAAATTCTGGCAAGGCAGGCTAGACATTTGGCCTGCACAGGCTAAAGTGACTTTGTCATTGTTTGGAAGCCCTCAAACTTTGGTCGCTTCAGAAAGTTGTTTCAGTACAACTTGGGATTTTGCCTCGCAACATCGCTAAAGGCTAGATCCTGAGAACCTTGAATTCTAGCCTTTCCCATACTTAACTTAACAGGATTAGCTTTAACTGTCCATTCAATTATTCACATGTTCAACAAGAGTCATCTATCTACTGTTCCCTCCCCTACTCCATTTAGGTGGCAAGTCTCACTGAATAATTTTTTTTTTTTTTTTTTTAGTCTTTGGTAACTGGGTAAGGCCCACTAGGCACAAGTGCCTGTTTTCAGGGGTGACCTGGGAGCACTGGGCGGTTAAGTGACTTGCTCAGAGTCACACAGTATGCAAGTGGGGGTTGTGAGAATCAAACTCGGGTCTGGTCTGCTGGATGTATCAAGTTCGTTCATACCTCATTCCTCTAACTTCTAGGCTATACTGCCAAATTTTCAGTGGCACTAGTAACACAGTCCAGCTCACCACTGTATGTTTGCAGTTCATTTGCATCACCAGGTAAGGAAAAAGGTCCAGCTCCCCAGACAACACACATGGGAAACGCCAGACCTCACCTAACAACTAACACACTGAAATCTGGCCAATGGAAAATCATATACACAAATGCTCACAGTCTGGGAAACAAGATCCCAGACCTGCAGGCAATAATGACAGAGGCTAAACTGGACATAGTAGCAATCAGTGAGACGTGGTTTACCAGTAACCACGCTTGGGAGACTTCAGTTCCTGGCTATGTACTGATCAGAAGAGACCAAGATGCAAAAAGGGGGGTGGAGTGGCCATGTATGTCAATGAAAATATCAAAGCTACAGAAATTATGAATACACATGAAGAACCAGAAGAACTGTGGGTCACCCTGGAAACAGGAAATGGGACAGCCATACAAACTGGAGTTGTCTACAGGCCCCTGGACCAGGGGGAGGAAATAGATACATTACTGTTGGAAGATATACAAAACATGACAGCTAAAGGGGTGGTTCTGATAATGGGAGACTTCTACATGCCAGATTGAGATTGGTCAGTACCAGCAGGAACATCTGCCAGAACTAGACACATGGTGGATTCCTTGCAGGGGGAGGGCCTCAAACAACTGGTACAACAACCCACAAGAGACAGGGCTATCCTAGATCTAGTACTGACCAACAGGGAAAGGATCACAGATCTCCAGGTGGAAGGTCACCTGGGGGCCAGTGACCATCACTTGGTATGGTTCAATTTGGCCAGTAGAATTAAATCATCCCATTCCAAGTCAAAAATATGGGACTTCAGAGGAGCTGACTTAGATAAAATGGCCAACAGAGTTAAGCTAGCCCTGGCAAAAAGAAATACAGGTAAGGGGTACATGCAAAGTGGGCAAGCATCAAGGATGCAATAATTGAAGCAACATCCCATTGTTAAAGAGAAAAGGAAGTGCAAAAGAAGAAGGCAGCCACTTTGGTTCTCAAACACAGTAGCAGAAAAGGTCAGAGCCAAATGGCTGGTCTTCACGAAAAATAAGAGAACACTAAGACAGCAGGATGAAGACAGGTGGGCATATCAAATCTCCCTAAGGGAAACAGGGATGGCAGTAAGGCAGGCAAAGGCCCACACCGAGGAAACACTAGCACAAACAGTAAAAGAAGGTGACATGACTTTCTATAGATACATTAGGAGAAAGTCCAGAAGGGGTATTGCTAAGATCAAAGGAGATAAGGGTGTGTGTGTAGAGGAGGACCATGTAAAAGCATATATCCTAAATAGATACTTCTGTTCAGTATTTACTGAAGAAGATGTAGGGCAGGGCCCACAGCTCAGCACCATGGACATAGGGGGAGGGAGGTGTGCACTAGTCCCTTCGCAAAAGAAAGGGTCCTGCAAGAGCTCGATAAGCTCAGGGTGGACAAGGCAATGGGACCTGATGGCATACATCCTAGGGTACTAAAGGAGCTAGGGGTGTAACTAACAGAGCCATTATCAGAACTGTTAAGTGAGTCTCTGAGCATAGGAGAGGTCCCAGAAGACTGGAGAAGGGCTTATGTGATCCCGCTCCACAAGAGTGGTAGCAGGGAGGAGGCAGGGAACTTCAGACCAGTCAGTCTTACCTCAGTAGTGGGCAAGGTTATGGAGGCACTCCTTAAGGAAAGGATAGTGCAACACCTGGAATCCATAGGAGCACAGGATCCAAGACAGCATGGATTTACAAAAGGAAGGTCCCCTAAAACTAATATCATAGATTTCTTTGACTAGGTAACCAGAGTGGTGGACCAAGGGGGAGCAGTTGATGTTGCCTACCTTGACTTCAGCAAAGTTTTCGATACTGTTCCACATAGAAGATTGTTTAATAAGCAGGGTAGGCTAAGGGTGGGTCAGAAGTTGGTCAACTGGGTGGCACACTGGTTGATGTGCAGAAAACAGGGAGTGGTGGTAAATGGTATACAGTCAGAAGAGATGCAAGTCACAAGTGGGGTACCTCAGGGATCAGTCCTGGGGCCAGTCCTCTTCAGTATCTTCATCAGTGACATTGCAGATGGATTGGAGGTTAAGGTTTGTCTGTTTGCAGATGACACCAAGATCTGCAACGGAGTAGATGATCCAGATGGGGTAGCAGAATAAGAAGAGATCTGGATAAACTAGCAAAATGGTCGGAAGAGTGGCAACTGTTTTTTTTTTGTTTTTTTTTTTTATGGTACTTTTTTCCCTGGCCACCAGTCTGCTTACCTCATGCTTCCAGGCATCCACCTGAGGTTTCTGGCCATCGTCCCAAGGACCCCCCAGCTCCATATTCAGGCCCGCGGCATACCCCTGTGGCTTGCCCCCCACGGTGGGGAGGTGGAGAGCTCCCTCGTACTCTCACACCAGGACCGGATCCAGTAGAGCCATGTACCCTCGGCGCTGAGCGAGTCCCTCGTGGAGATGGCCATCAAGCTGCCGTGACTGGTGCCCATATTTTTCCTTTTTCTCCCCTGTGGTCGTTGCCATGCAATGGCCTTAAGGGACAGGGCCGCGCCATGCATAGCGCCCATTCCCGCGTCTGCCACAGCACGTACCCCAAGTTTGCTCATGGCCTGTTGTTGCCCCCAGCCACCGCTAGAGGCCACTAGGCCACGGAGGCATCTTCCCCCCCACTCCTGGAGAAGGAGAGCAGTCCTATGGATGCTCAATCCTTCTTCTTCCCTGCTGACCCCCGGCGACCCAGGCTCGTTCCCGAACCCGGGACGCCAGCGTGATGTGAGGTGTGGCATCCAGCGCCTCAACCCTCAGCGCCACCGGGCTGTCAGCAACTGGGGTTTAATGCAAAGAAGTGCAAGATCATGCACATAGGGAAAGAAATCCACAGAAGTCACCTATAGGCTGGGAGGTTGCTGGCAGTCATAAGGAAGAAAGAGACTTAGGCATCATCATCACAGATGACCTGAAATTATCAAGCAGACCACTAAAGCAGTAGGTAAGGCTAGAGGATGTTGGGGTATATTAGTAGAGGTATCACAAGCTGGAAGGAGGTAATAATCCTGTTTACAAGACACTGGTTAGACCCCATCTGAGTACTGTGTGCAGTACTGGAGGCCACACCTTCACAAGGACATTAACTAAATTGAGACAGTCCAGAGAAGGGCAACCAAAATGGTGCAGGGACTGCATCAGAAAACATATGAGGACAGATTAACAGAGCTCAATATGTATACCCTAGAGCAAAGGAGGGAGAGAGGTGATATGATCGAAACATTGAAACACCTTAAGGGCATTAACAAGGTGAAAGAGTCTAACATGGTTCAATATAAGAAAAATAGCAGGACAAGAGGACACAGCATGAGATTAGAGGGAGGCCGATTAAGGGGTAATGTGAGGAACTTCTTTTTCACAGAAAGGGTGGTGGATGCATGGAATGGCCTACCACAGGAAGTGGTGGATATGAATACAGTGCAGGGCTTCAAACAGGTGTGGGATAGGCATAAAGGAGCAGTACAGATAAGTATGAATAGATAGGCCATTGACAGAGCAAAGGCCGATGGCACATTTATAAGGTAGAAAAAGAAATGGGCAGACTGGATGGACCTTGTGGTCCTTACCTGCCGTCAACTTCTATGTTTCTATGTTTCACTGACAGTAGTAGTTGTGCAACTCGTCTTTCTCCTCCTTATGACACTACAGATCATACACATTGTCATCACCAAAAAGCTCAGTATGATCAGGTGTGCTGAGTACACAGTCTGCATCAGATAAATCACCCTCCCCCATCGTGAGTAGGATGGAGGCAGAATGAGTGACTTGACCAGCCATGCTCAGGTGCATAGTTCTCCTGACTACCCTCCAGTTAGTAGGTAACTACTTAAGCAATTGATCCTCCAGGTGTGGGTATACTGGAGGATTTACCATGGCTGGTGTGATTCGATCACGAGGTGAGCAGGGAGAGGACACAGTTTTCTGTGAGCTTGGCCAGGTTAGGGAAGCGAGAGATAGGGCAGTAGTTCCTGTGAGCAGAGGCACACTCTTTGTGAAGTGGGGAGGACCTTGTAGCCATCTTCCAAGCTTTAGGAACAGACCTGAATTGGATATAGAAATTAAGCAGGGTAGTGTGTGTGTGTGTGTGTGTGGTGGGGGGGGGAGTAACAAAAGCAGGAGCAGAGAGTTATATGGGTTTGGGGTTGAGGTGATCTGGGCTGTGACACTTAGCAGGATTTAGAGAAATGGCAGAGAGGGTAGGTGATTGAGTGGTTGGGGAGAAGAAGGAGTTCAGAGGAATGGGAGGGATGAAGTGGAGGGTCTGTCACAAGAGCACAACCAATAATCTGTAGTAGATGCATGCAACAGCATCTCCCACAAATAAGCTTCTGTGGTTCTTTTTAGGGTTGATCTCGTGGCTTTTACACCCGTTTGTAGTCTGCTTTACCTATGCCAGTTACTACATTGGGAGCCAAAGTGGTTTGGCTGAATCCTTGCTGAATTTAGTTTAAGGGCCCAAACTGTAAGCCAAACTGATGCTGTCAATGTCCCACTTCTGTCACCCATACCTTGCACAGTACTTAACTCAACATTAATGGATGATAGATACCTCCATGTGGTATGACAGTAGGGCTTACATGATGAGGCAAATTTTATTTGTTTGGCATCCTTTTCAGAGGCTCAGAAGCCTGACACATGACAGAAAAATAGCAAACTGAACTAAATAATAAATAACAATCAACAAAATAATTAATCTGGGTAGGCTTGCTTAAACAAAATGTTTTAAAGAGATCTTAAAGCCCCTACAGTTCAAGCAGATTATGCGTTTACTGGAAGCTTATTCCAGAGCAGTGGGGCAGCAGCCCCAAAGGACCTATCCCCGAATTGCCTAAGGTGAGAATGAGAGATCAGGAGCAAGCCTGCATCTGTGGAGTCGAAGAGATGAGTGGGGGTGTAGAACATCAGGAGGTCTGTCAGTTAGCTCAGGCCCAAACTGTATAGGGCCTTGAATGTGAACAAGCAGATTTTGAAGGTGCTATGCCACCACACTGGCAGCCAGTGCAGACTATGTAAGACTGGTGTGCTATGTACCTTTTGAGAAGTTCCTGACACCAGTTGGGCCACGGTGCTCTGGACTAGCAGCACTGCTGTAATCACAGATTTGTTTGTGGGTTGAAAAGTGTTCTTTACAGCACTGCAGGTTCGTAGATGTGAATTTCCAATTTAATAAGTGAGCAAGTTTGAAATTTAGTAATTTAAGGTCAGACGGGACTCTAGGTCTATCAACTTCACCTCACATCACAACGGTACCAACAAGAATGCTGTGCAAATATGCAGTAATCTATAGATATTTTATGTATTGTATTCCTGGATTCATTGTTGTTTATCTTTGCTTACTAGTTTTATTGACATTCTTTAGATTGTATTTATTTAATCTGGTCAAATAGCATGACGGCAATGTTGCACTGCCATGCAATCAATCTAAGATAAACAGACTTGGGAATTCCCTCTGTTCAACTAAGACATTAGGGCATATTATAAGTGTCCACTGCATTTGTGGGGAGGAGGTGGATGGTGATAGGTCGTGTCACTGTTGTGTACACCTTAAAATCTGTAAAGGACTGTCCAGTACCAACTCTCTGGGGAAGAGTTGGTGGATATGAGTCCCAGTCAAGGGCTGATGCAGTATGTGAATGCTCGATCAAGGAGTAGTGAGTGGGCCAGATGTGTTCTTTCTTTGGACCTATATGTACTGCAAGTCTGTCTGTTGGAGATACTGATAGATTTGTCCCATCTCCCAGGCTGCTGATCAGGACACCAATGTCAATAATGTAGATTGAGGCTGCAGAGGAAAACTCATGTATAAACATGTGGACAAGTAAAGGAAAAAGAACGAAAAAGGGAAAATAATTTATCTACCCAGGATAGCCCTAGATGCCACATTGCATTCATATATTCTAGTCTGTCCCTATTTCATAACTGAAAGGAACAGAAACATAGAACTTGATGGCAGATGAGGACCACTTGGCCATCTACTTTGCCCATTTCTCCCTACCTACACTATTACCATAGACCGTGACCCATCTACAGCTCTTTCTCTCTCCCCTCCTTTCCACTCTGATTCCCTTACATGCTTATCCCATGCATTCTTGAACCCCACCACGTGTTCTAAATAACAAATAACTGATTTGTCCAAGGTCTTACAGTGATTCAGTATTAAGCTGTGGTAACATTCGAACATTAGACACTTCAAGACCATCGTGCTTTGCTGTATAGAGGAAACCGCCTTAATTCTTAGAATTACAGTTTATAGTCCACTTTAGCGCATTAGCACCAGCAATAAATCTTACAACATAGGACTTGAATTGATTGAGTAATTAATGCAAGGTTGTGGTAAGTTAAAATAAAAAAAGCTATTCACAATCTAGAGCAGTGATCCAGTGACTTTGCAGACAACGTCAAGAATACCTGGATCCCCAGCAGCAGCAACAAATGCTCTATGTAGGATAGGAAATGCAAAGATTTTGCCCATGTGTACAGGAAATATTCATAGACTCAATGCTGTGTTTTCATTTGCCTGAGGGTATAACTGCCTTTATCAGTTTAGGTGAGATTTTGACCACTCTTAAGTCTGCAATATAAGAGTAAGTGCAGGTCTGGTTAGACAGCCGAAAAGAGATCCTGTTGTGTTTAGTGGTCAGTTACCACTGAATAAACAAAATGTAAACATTTTCATGACAAATATTTTAATTTATGGTAATTCCATATGTTGCTAATGTTATGGATATAAGAAAATAAACTGAGTGGCTGAGTTGTCACTGGTACAGTATGTGTGAACTTTAAGGATGTTAGTAGTAGACAGCTGTTCCATCTTTGCTGCCTTTTAGTTATGTAAAGTGTTACTTTTTTAAGAATTGTTAAACAGAAAAATAAAAAAAAATATTATAGAAGCATGTCTTTAACTGCAAATAGCTTTAAAATCCTTGGCAAAACTACAAAGGACTAAGAGAATTAGTGTGTTGGCTACAGGAGTTTCAACCACTATTAATTGTCTCTGTCTTTAGTGATCAGCCAGAATGGAATGCCAGTTCAGTGGTATTGTTTGCTGAAATTAGCAATTTCGGCCATGCTGGATGTACAGCCAAAGTGTGGTCTTTTAGGGAAGAAGGGACTTCTAATAGATAATGAAAAGAAATATGGGATGGGAATAAGATGAGGTTTTGGCCCATAACATGGTAGGAAGTAGGTGCGTTCCATTAGCGATAAGAACCTCACATGGATGATTTATAGTTCTCAGCAGCTGCTAAATAGCCAGTGTTGAACTGATTAGCAAGGAACAGGAGGCAGAAAAGATGTGTGTGTGGGAGAGAGAGATAAAAGTAAGAGAGCGTAATTAGTGAAGGAAAAATCAATAACTTAGAACATGGGCAAGGCCAGAAAAAATTGCTGAGGGGAATTAGAGGAAAAAGTGGCATAGAAGAAAAATAAATCTTATGCAGGAAATGTGGGGTTGTTTGCCAGAGTGTAGAGACATTGTAATTGCCTGATACCAGCAGGAGGGCCATGATCAACTTACATAGACACTGCAGAGGGGTCGTGACCACCACTGTCAACCATGTAGCCTATGTGGGAGAGCCTCGTAAGCCTAGTACTGGCCCTGCCAAAGGGCCACAGTTATTCCTACCATCAGTACTATTGGAGTCTAAGTGGGAGAGCTAGATTCTGATTGTCAGCGTGTTTGTGCTGCAGAGGCATTAGAGGGGCCACTGTCACTAATTAAGAAATAATGTCTGAACAGCCAAGCATTTCCAGGGGATTAATGCCCAACTTCCCCTCAGGCCAGTTGTCCCAGCTTGGGCATAAAGACCCTGTAAATGCTCTGTTATGAGGGTGTTTCTGTGATAAGTCTAATCATTTGTAATTTTTTGAAACATTTTTTTACTTACATGTTTTTGTAGTTGGGAGTTGTAAAGTCATAGCGAGTTTGAATGAAGTATCAAGAAAACGTTGATGTCATAACCTAGATGCACGTATGATGTAGTAGCAGCTCCCTTAATACAAATCTGAGGGTTTGTTTACATGCTGTAAAAAGAGAATTTCCTGATAGCCAGTGATCTTGCAGGAAAAATAGCTAATTGATATTAACTGTTCTGTACTGTGGTACTGTGAGCTGTACTGGACAGTTCTAAAAAAGTAATGCTTAGTACAGTACTTCATCGCAAAGAGCCTTTAGGTCATAAATAATTAATTAGACTTAAAATGCCCCTATGGAGCCTGTACAAGATGAGTCTAAGGAGGCTGAGGGCCAGGGATGCAGCAAACCAGATAAGACTGTTGCTGTATAGGCCAACAAATGCCAACAGTATGGTGTACTGAAGCAGCAACAGGCTAATGATGGTACTACCAGTAAATCCACTGCCCACTCATTCTGACTAGGAAGTTATTGGGGCCCAGTCAACCCGTGTTTTATAATGTCACTTCTTCTAGTGATAAGGTTAATGCTGCCAGTTTACTTTCCTTATAGATTACCACAGACCAGACCACAGGGTGGTCAAGTGGTCCTTGTCTGTAACAGGGTAGTCTGGAGTGAGATTGCCATACTGTATGTACCACCACAGAGCCCACACAGGCCCATAACTGAGGCCAAACTGAAATGAAGAACTATGCTGGGCCTTAGCAAATGTCAAATGGCAGTTACATAAGTCACTCAACCCACCATTTATCCCCAGCCTACCCTAGAAAGAATCTGGTTGGGGGTTCAGACCCTAGGGAAAAGACTCCAGCTGAGCTAAGACACTGAAATACCCTAGTTAGATTTTTGATGTATTGATCTAATGTTATGATGATATTGTTCACTCTTTGACAGCGATTGTACTTCTGTTGTACATCTGTAGTCCGAAAAAAGACTGAATAGGAAATGAGAACACTGCCTAAAAAATACAAAGTTAAACAGCTACAAATTTATAAATAGATGAAAAAATGTATGGGCTGAGTATTTATTTATTTAAAATTGTTAACCTGAAGAGGCAACCTGAGCCAAGGCTCGTTTCCAGGTGCGACCCGGGGAAAGGGAACACTGATCTACAGTTCAGTACATGAAGCAAGTCAGAAGGAGAACAATTGGTAGATATGTTGGTACATAGTGAGTATGTACAAAGTATATTACAAGGCAATTAAAGTGTGGTTACAGCTCAAAATGAGATGCCAGATTCAAGCGCCAATGAAAAATGACAATCCACAGCAAGAAGCACTAATTGATAGAAGCAGGAGAACTGGAAACATGATTATGCATGACCTTGTAGTATGTGGAAGAGCAGAGGAGGTGGAAAGTGCAGCCAGTAAAGCAGGTAGAGGAGACATTTGAGTCAAGGTGGGGGGGATTAGGAGGAGGGTTAACTGGAGCAGGTGAATGTGGTTGGAATTTCAGCTGCTGCCTGAGGGAGCCAAAGGAGGAGGAGAGGCAGCGGGAGGAGGGGACTTTGTTCCAGAGTAAGGGAAGATAAGAGAAGACCGACTACCTAGCAGAGGAGCAAGGTTGAGGAATGGAGAACATGTGATGATTCCTGGATTGGAGGGAACTGGAGGCAGGGGATAGTTGGGAGAGGAGAGAAGAGAGGCAGGAGGGAAGGGAACCAAACCAGTATGTTGCTGTGAAGGTGTTACAATGAGCCTGGGAGTTTGTAGCAAAGCATCAAAATTAGTTGCAGAGGGCGCTAGCCCACCGGCGCAGCAGTAGGGTTACCGCTCGTGGCACCAGCGACCCGGGTTCAGGAACAAACTCGGGCAGCTGGAGGGCCGGCCAGGGGGAGGAGGATTGAGCGCCGAAAGGCTGCTCTTCTCCACCGGGTGGGGTGGGATGCAAGTCTCGCTGCTATACCGCCACCTGGGTGACCACCGGTGGAAGTGCAGCGAAGGCAGCTTGCAAAATAAGGGTGGGAGGTGCCTGCCGGGCTTGAACAACAAGCATGTCATGATGTGCTTAGCCCTAGGCTTCCCTAATATGAGCGCCTCGGGGGCTGGGACCGAAGCGGAAATACCCTGTTCCAGGTTCCTAGGCGGGACCTGGTGTCCCGAGAAACCCATAACCGGGCTCTTGAGATGGAGCCAGCTGACCTCCGGCGCATACTTGAGGTGTGAGAGAGGGTAAGGAGACCCTCTTCTCCCTGCCCGGGGGTAAACCGTGGCAGGATGGGGGCAGACAGCTGGTACTCAGAATGGAGGTACCCGGGTGCAACTACGGGAGTGCACACGACCTTGGGATCCCTGAAGAGAGATTCCTGGAGCAGAGAGAAGGGGGCATAGAAAAATAGTATAATAAAAAAAAAAAATTAGTTGCAGAGGGTGTCCAGTCTGGCAAGGGAAGTGGATGTGGCTGTGCCATAGACTACATCCATGTATTCGAAGACGGAGCACCATTTTGTTAACAAGCTCCCTGTAGACCTGCAGAGGTAAGCAGTTCTTGTTGTGGTACAGGGCACAAGGCTTGGGATGGAGTTTAGCATGGATGGCATCAATGTGGGCTGAGAAGTCAAACTTGCTGTCAAGCCACACAACAATGTGTTTAGAGGACTACACTACTTCATCCAGTGAGGTGAAGGTCAAGGGGCGGTGATTCTGGACATTTTCTGACTGGTTCCAAAGGTCATGGCTAAAGTCCTAAGGTTTTAAATAAACTACAGATCGTCCAACAGAGTATCGATATATTAGTAAAGAACTCTGTTTTTAAAGACAGCGTGACTAATAGTTTGCAGGCATCTTCCACATGCTGTTATGTAAAGGCTAGTTCATCTAGATTATATCTGATTTTTTGCAGTGTTCATTCTGGCATATGTAGATATTTTGTGTGTGTATGTATATGTATGTATGTGTATATATATATATATATATATATATATATGATTTTTATTTTTTGTGACGATTTTAATGATTTGTACTTATTGTGTATTTGTGTGTGTGTGTTTTGACACCCCTCATGTTGTATCCTTTCCATCAGGCGTGGCTGAAAATGGATCCTTTTGATCCAGTTCACCATCCTGGTACAATGGAAATAAATAAGAATAAAAAATAAATTGCACAGTTTTTTTTAGTGTTGACCCAGAGTTGGTTTGATTGGAACCAGTGCAGAACGTTGTTGATTATCTTGCTGGAGCAGGTTTTCAACAGCTGCGGTAGAGGGACTGGAGGTGAAGATGACTGTGTCATCCACATACATGTGAATATGTGAGTTGGCACAGGCAGAGGGCAGAGGGAAGGCCATTCAGGAAGATAGAGAAGAGGATGGGACCCAAGAAAAAGCTCTGAGGGAGCTCTGCCTAGATGGGTAGTGGAGGTGACAGGACACCTCCTACCTGGGCCAGTTGTTGACAGTCCATGAGGTAGGAATGGAAGCAATCAACAGCAGAAGCTGAGATGCCAGTAGAGCTCATTTCACCCAGGAGGAGCGGATGTGACACAGAACCAAAGGCTTTGGCCAGATTGATGAAAATGGTGGCTGTAACATGCCCCTGATCCATCCCAGAGCAGGTAAAATCGTTGACCTGCAGCAGGGAGGAAATGGTTGAATGGCACTTCTGGAAACGAGATTGGAAGGGGGTGAGGAAGTTGGAGGATGAGAGGTGAATGAAGAGTCTAGAATGGACCAATTTCTCCTGTAGTTTAGAGAGGGAGAGGAGGAGCGAGATGAGGTGAAAGTTGCCGGGGGAGGAGGGGTCATCCCTCTTGTGGAGAGGGATAACTTTGTCCAACTTCCAGGACTGAGGAACAGCACAGAGGGAGAAGGCAAGGTTGAGCAGTTGAGTAGCAATGGCAGGAGCTGAGAGGTGGAGAAGCTTGAGGTCCAACCCATGAGGGCTGGACTTAGCAGGGTTTAGGGAGGAGAGGGCAAACAGGGTTTCCTCAGTGGTGACAGTGGTGAATTAGAAACCCAGGGAGGGGTGAGTAAGGGAGGAGGGGGAGAGAGGAATTGAGGGGATGGGAGAAGGGAGAGCACAGCTTGTGGTGAACTTGTTGAAGTGAGCAGCAGCAGAGGGAAGGTCAGACACAGCTGAACCACTGACCATAAAGATTGGGGGAACAAACTTGGCAGGGGGGTCGAAGAGGAAATGGATAACCTTACAGAATCTACCTGGAATGTTTAAGATTTTTCTGGTGGTTGGCCTTGAAATAGTGTAATTTCATGGCCCAGACAGCCTCCATACAGTTGTTCCTTAGAGCCATGTAGGAGATAAGGTCAAGAAGGGAGTGGGTCAGTTTGTAGCGAGCCTAGGCGAGATCATGGGACTTACACAGGTTAATGATATTGGTGATAATCTGGGATGGTGGGAAGCTTTGAATCTCTATTTCCTGAGGGGGCATGCTTGTCCTAGGTGGAGGAAGATTTGGAGTGAAATAGGGCGAGGGCCACATCAATATCAGAGGCAAACAGGAAAGCTGACCAGTCATTTGAAGCTAGGTCGCTCGGTAGAGCATTGATGTTTAGTAACCGGAGAGACTTGGACCAGATGTATTTTGGTGAGGAAAGGTGATGCCGGATTTTTCTGATGCAGAACGTCATGCAGTGGTCGCTAAATGAATCCAGCAATATCCCAGCTGTAACAATACAGAGAGGGTGAGTGCTTAGAAACCAGTCCAACTGGGTATGGCTGGTGGAGTGGAGATTTAGCCTAGTGGGTTCTGATATGATATGGGAGAGATTAAGGGACTCAGTCTTACGTATGGTAGATTGGAGACAGGAAGAGCCAATTTATGTTGAAACCCCAAGGAGGATACGCTCACCTGCGGAGGAATGAGAGGAGATGATAGAGAGGGAGTCAACCGCAGAGGAGTGTGAGATTTTGGGAGAGGCGTAAATGACACTAATGAAAAGGGGTACAGAGGAGTGGAAAGAGAGCCTGACTAGGATAAATTTGGGGGAAGAGGGTCCCTGATGGTCATTGTGCGTGAGGGACTTTGGCAGATATAGATTGCTTTCTGGTGCTTGAAATTACACAAATAAGGCAGTATTTGTTGTAAAACAAATACTCAAGTTCAGCCTGGGTCCAGAACACAGTTGTTAGGCCACAGTCAGGCTACTATCTGGAACACCTGGTCTCATGTAACCAGCCTACACTCTGCCCAGGCACACAGAATAGCCACGGGCATATGCCCAGGATCATGGGAGTCATTTGTGTCGACTCCAAGGCAATCCCCTCCTGAGTCAATACCACCTTGCCAAGAAAGAACTGGCTAAACTCCTTGCATTTTTCAAAGTATAGGGTTCTCCCAATCAGGAGACTGGCAGGATGGAGGCACCTATCCACAGTCTGAAAAAGACGAACCTCGTGTTTTCCCCATAACAGTCCTAGAGAAGTATTAGACACACCCCATGACCATTGCGCTCTGCTGCTTGAAATAACACAAATACACACAAATCAGGAAGTTACGTGTTGCAGTATACACAGCTAGTAATGTAACTCATATGATACTTTTATTTGTGTAAAACCTTGGCAAAGACAATTTTGACTACTACTGCTCCTAACATGAATGTATATGTCATTGATAATTTTTAATCCCTTACCATTGTGTCGTCTTTAACATCAGAAACAAGTCAGAAATGTAAAATAAACATTTAGAAACACGAGCATGCAAAGATATAGATGCAAATACAAATATGAGACAAAAAGACCTTAATGTAAAAAAATGTTTACGTAAGACGTAAAGCACAGTACAGTCATGTTTTAAAGAAACACAAGATTAGAGGTACACCCCCAATGCGAGGCATCATGGGTAATATGTGCAAGTCACCATTAAGGAATATTAGACTGGCTGTGTGTTAAGCAGAACCATGACCATCTCGTGGATTTATTAAAATTGTGCTTGACAAAGTTTACATTAAATCCAGTGTGTTGTATTTCTAACGCTTGTTTGTATGGTTGTCATTTTTGTCAGAGGTAATTTTTTTTTAAATCCCAGACTGACATGGTCATGCTTAAAGCATAGTCAATATTTGGTTAGCATACTCACTCTTTTCATCTGAGTTTCTTTCACTTTTAATATTATTCTATGCTTCAGTCTGCAGACCCACAAAGAGTCAACACCAGCTTTTAAATTACTGCATTCTATCTGCAAATGATAAACCGCAAAATCTATAAATGACGAAAAAAAATATATCATCACTATATTGCTTCATACTAATGTATGTTGATACTTATGTCTGCTGTTACAGAAGAATGTAAAAATGCTTTTCTGATGTTTGCTGTATACCAAAAAGTAGCACCCGGCCGTGTTCGTGACATGCATTTCAAAAAATGCTTCATGACCAACCCATGGATTTTCCAGAAATGGCCTGTGACAATATTACATCACTAACTACTGTATTTGCCATGCCTAATCTTGTATCTTGTAACTACGTAAAAAAACTGTTAATTTAAAGCAATAGTTTTATTCTTTTTTTAGTTACCTGAGACAACTAAAATATAATTTGCTTTAATATAAACATTTTCGGCATTGACAAAACAATTTCTGATCCACACTGCCTATATATAAAAGAGGCAGTCCAGTTCAGTGTAAAAAAATGGCTGTAGTGGAATGCAAAGTAGGGATATCCTGGTTTACTATTCTTTCCTCTAACAATGCAAGACTGGGATTTTGCAGCCCAAATGTAATGCAGTTCACACATTCCAGGAAACACATATAGAGCAATAACCTCATACCCGCAGTACATTTAATGTTTATTAAACTGTGATGATTTTTGCACAGTGACACCCCTAGTGGAGATGTAAACAATGGAATTCCCTGTAAAACTGCTAGAGGCAAGAAGAATTTATCATTCAGAAGCCTCTCTTTCATATACTCATGCTAGGAATCCGAATACCATTAAAGTGTTCATTTTAAGACACCATGGCTTACTACTGCAAAAGTACTGATTAACTTGGGTCATCCAATGGCATAGTTTTGAATTAATTATGCTGATAAACTGGATTCTTATCCCAAGCCCTGACAGCAGGGATGTACAGGGTTTTTTTTTTTTTCAAATACTCAGCAACCCAGATACTCAGCTGTTTGATGTTCAGTACTTGATATTTTGCCAAATTTGAAAAAAAAAAAACACCCTCTAGCCATCTTCTGGTAGCCAGGACTGCTATAATACTGTGGCCACTTCACAAGTCCATCCCAGCCATTTCTATCCTTCACCCTCCCACAATCCTCCCATACAATGTTTTTCTTTAAATGTCAGGCTCATAGCACTGTCAGGAGCTGATAGCATTTTCCTAATGATCCCTCCATAACCCAGTCTTCCATGCCTCAGAGAGCCATATCCCAAAAGTTCCCTTCCCAGACTCCTAATTCATGACTGGGGGGGGAGGAGAAGCAATGTTAGTCTATATCCCAGCTAGTTTAGGCATTCCCCACACCATAACCTGACGTAGGCCTTGTCCCATTCATTACAGTCA
Source organism: Neoceratodus forsteri (assembly GCA_016271365.2). NCBI lineage: Eukaryota > Metazoa > Chordata > Ceratodontiformes > Ceratodontidae > Neoceratodus > Neoceratodus forsteri. Next base: position 46,043,731 of record JADMNL010000024.1, on the reverse strand, counting down.
GCAGATTGCTGTAGTGCTACAGTAAGGGAAGGGGCAGAACAGTCTGCATTATTGATGAAACTAGGCGGATCAACCAGTCTGTCTGGCTAGCATTATTAATGACACAGACCACTCTCCCCTTTCCTTCCTGTGCACGTACACAGCACGCTACTATAGGCAGCCTGCTGACTGTAATGAATGAGCCGAGGTGCATTGTGGGTTAGGGTAGGTGTGCAAGCTGAACTAGCCCGGTGTTGGACAGTGATAAGGTATGCAATTTAGTATTGAAAATGCCCAGTTTTGCATAACATACCATATATTGGTAATTCTGTTTCCAAAAGATGCACTAAAAAATCCAGCAATATTTGCACTTTTATATTTCACAATTTAAAAAGTGGCCTGCTTTCAGCTGAAAAAGCTGTGCTTCTGAAATAGACTATTTTTGAAAACTTCAAGAACATTTACACAGGCTGAGTACGTTTCATGAATCTGCAGTAAGCAATGTGCACAAACATTGCCCAGCTCTAGTTGTGGCTTTCAGACCTGCAACACTTTATTAAATCAAGCTCTATATTGTGCAGTCTTTTTGCAAGTAATAAGAACAAAACAAAAAGCTTGTTTCCAAATGATGTAAGATGTTCCATGATTTCATTACCACCAGTATGTTAGAATATTCTGAACTACAAATGTTTGTTAACCCTATATCTGTCTGGCCTCATTGGTAAGGGCGCAGAGCTTGACACTGTTAGGTTTAACTGATTCCATGTTTAGACAAACTTTGGCTGAACCCTGGTCCTCTCACATAATCTGTTGATAAACCAGGATTCCTTAGGAAATGACCTCAAACACTGCTTGAAGATCCTTCCTCTCTGCGTTGGTGTACATCAGTGGAGGTTGAGCCCTGCAGTCTCCACGCCTACAGTATCAGTGGGCTAGACCTTTGGCTTGGTGCCTACATGACATAGCATATGGTGTGCTTAGCTTTCATCTTGTATATAATGCTGCATCTATTTCATATGCTTATAGGTTTAGCTTGGAAGATCAGATCAGATCAGATTCATAACAGCCAGGTTGATCTTATGAAAGAGATTTATTTCACATGTACGGATGATTTGTTTATTATTTATTTATATTTTTATTTTATTTTTATTTATTTATTTTTTAATTTTAGTCTTTGGTGACCGGGTAAGGCCCACTAGGCACAAGTGCCTGTTTTCAGGGGCGACCTGGGAGCGCTGGGCGGTTAAGTGACTTGCTCAGAGTCGCACAGTATGCAAGTGGAGTTTGTGAGAGTCAAACTCGGGTCTAGTCTGCTGGATGTACCAAGCTCGTTCACACCTCGTTCCTCTAACCTGTAGGCTATACTGCCAGCTCATTGTGGCAGTATAACTTAGAGGTTGGAGTAACGAACTGTGAATGAGCTTGGTACATCTAGAAGACAGACCTGGGGTTGCTTCCCACAACCTCTATTTCCATACTGTGTGACTCTGAGCAAGTAACTTAACCTCCTCAGTGCTCCTGGGTCACCCCTGAAAACGGGCACCTGTGCCTAGTGGGCCTTTCCTGTTACCAAAAAAATAAAACTGGGTTCAAAACAGAAAGGTGATCTTTTTTTTTTTTTACTTTCTGTTTTTCCTCCCTCCTCTCTCTGGAGCCCACTCCTTCCATCCTACTCCTTCCCACCTCACTCCACTTCCCTTGGATCTGCCCTTAGAGTGCCTCCTTCCCTTTTTACCTCCTGCACAGTGGGGTCTGTCCTTTTCTTGGTGGTCTTGGATGGATCGAGACAGATTTCATCTAGGGCTGCCAGAGAGGTGTCATTCCGTTTTCTCCCCCCTTAATCCCCTACCCTGGGGCGTCCAAGCGCTGGGCGTGCGTCCCGAAGAAGGCGTGCTGGCGCACCCAGACCTCCCGTGCGGCGCGCCCCCCTCCCCGACTCCGACTAGCGGAGCTGCCTCCATCCCCTTCAGTTGTCGGTGCTCCCACCGGCTGGCTGCGAAGGGGGATGTAGAACGCAGGTGCGCTCTTGGTCCCCACCCCTGAGGGAGGAGAGCATCCATTGGGATGCTCGATCCTCTCTCCCCCTGCCGACCCCCGGCCACCCGAGTTCGTTCCCGAACCCAGGTCGCCGGTGTGGCGTCCAGCGCCTCAAGAAAGGTGATCTTTAAGACCGAATAATTACAGGTATAGTACACACATACCATGTGTGAAGGAATGCATCATTTTCTCCTTCATAATTCAAAGAGCATCTACACTTACCCACATATCCTTTAGCTTTCCTTCATTGTTTTCAAACAAAAATATCTATACAATCAAGTCAGACAAAATGGCTACCTTGACATAAAGCAACACATCATTTGTCGTTTTGTGAGTTTTCTATGTCACAGTAGTGGGACAGCTTCAGAGGGGCAAGGACAACACTAATATGGTGACAAGAGTGTAACCTGAGTAAACATTAAAATATAGTTTCCTTTTTTTGTTGCTTCCTTCAAACCGGAGTATCACAGACCAGTTTGAGGAGCAAAACAAAAGGTGTGAAGTTTCATAATTAAAGATATGTAATGAAAAAACAGTATAGTCCTAATACTAACGCTAAAATATGAAGATGAGATATTTGTTAAACTGCAATAAATGCTAATGTACACACCTGTGTAAACTAAACTAATCAATGTCATTGCAAGACAAAAACAGAAAGACTATGAAGAGGAGGGATGAAAAACAGCTGAAAGATATGTTCGGAAATGCCCCCACTGGAGTTGAAAAAACAGGTCCTCAATAGGCCTCAAGTAAATGTTAAGTCCAGGGTAGTTCCTGTGACATGGCTGAAGGACAGAAATATATTTGAAATATTTCAGCTCCACAGTTAAAAGTTATGGGGTAGTGATTTGAGGAGGTCTCCATGACATACCTTTTGGGGTCCCCAGATTGTCTCACTCGCTAATCTCTTATACCTTTCTATGTTACACTATGAATATTGTGTGCTGACATGCACATTTCTTGACCCCATTGGTGAAAAATCAAAGTATATGCATTCATGAATGTGCAGGCTTTTTTCTACTCTCGTACGTATACATTGTTAGGCTTTCATGTAAACTTGCTAACAAACATAAACAAGCTCTTTTTTTTTACAACTGTGGAGAGGGCTGCAACTGTAGAAAGGGGGCAGATTTGTGAAAGGTTTTATCCAGGGGGTGTGCCTGTGTCCAGCAGCTCCCATTGTTCCAATCACCTTTTGATCACAGAGGGTACTATTTTTGAAACCACATCCAGTTTGTAACAATTAGATATTGTTTCCAGCAGCATGCATCCAGATGTCAGTGCAGCTGCCATCAGAGACTAAAGGCCCAGTCCATAAAACAAAGCCCTGTATATGTGCAATGTGTGTGTATCTGGATGGAAGAGCTCTGTACCCCAAGACTCAACCACACTGAGCTAAATCCTCAGTTCCCTGCCACCTCACAATGCACATATATAGCAGCATACAGGGAATGGATGTTCTGAGGGGAGTGGAACAAAAGTGTTGCACTCAGGAAGCTGTTCCAAACATTTATCTACAGTAGATTATAAAAAGTGCAGTACAGACATAGGTACATGAGTACCGATCATACCCCAGTGTTTCTCAAATGCTTTTTCACTTCAACAGCAGCCCCTCCTTATCCCCCCGTCTTTCATATAAGGTTCTTACCACCATACATTTATGTACCTGATAGAGTAGATTTTCTGATATGAGGTAATTAATTTTGACATTTTCTTCATCCTTTGCCTTACTTTAAATAAAATAGGGGGTTATGAAATTACTGTACTTGTTTGTTGTTTGAGCTTGCCTTTGATCCCTAATTCACTTTTGTTTGACATTTTTATGACATTTAAATTCTTAGTATTAAGCTTTCACTTCAATAAGGGTGGCATTTTATTTAGGTTCCCACATTGCATGTGGTTGTCCCATTATAGCCATCCAGTGTTTACCTATGCTTATTCCTAATCTGTTTAATCTCTCTTGAGTCTCACCTGACATCATATATGCAGTCATAATGGGTATTACATAATACTGTGTGATTCATCATTTGAAAGAGACTATTCCTTGTTGAGACTTTAATCTATAATATTATATACTGTAGGTGCAGATTTTGGTGCCATCAATTTTTGGTGGGAGTGTTAGCAACATGATACTGTACTTACTATAAAAGATACATTCGAAAAATGTTCTGTAGATATTTTTGTCAAGCTGCTTTTCAGAAATGTAGTACTTAATTTTGGCGTGGTTACTTTAAATGCTAGGCTACATATAAGCTCCGTTAAGCTGCTAGACTCGGCACCCTGACAAAAAGCTATTAGAACTCAAAGTGCTGGGGATCTGTCCGCTCTCCATCGTGTCTGTTGATGTTTTTGATACCAGTGTATTCCCTTGCTATATTTTTATTAAACACTTTCTGCTTGATGAAACTTGCCCTTGGCCTGGTATCTACCCCACAGTACCTCAGTGTGCCCAGTTTTGTTTTGTTTTTATGTATTTGGGTTACATATGTTTTTTTTTCACTTTATCTTTGAAGATAACCACAGAGGAAGAAAGGTAGATGTCAAAGTGTAGCAAGTTCCATTGGAGGGGGGGGCAGTCACCCTAAAAGCCTGGTCTGCAGCAGACTTTAGCTATAGGGTGGCATCACAAGCAGCACCATACCATAGATGTGGTTGGCTTAGATGGATTAAAGGAGTTCAGGAGATCATGGAGGTACTAGGGGTTCAGCTCATTCAGGTCTTTTCATGTAAATAATAAGAACCTTGTAGTCACTCCTCCACGTAACTTGCAGCCAGCCCATGTCCCACAACAATGGACTAATATGCTTTGACTTCTGAACAGAGGTCAGGAGCCCCGTAGTCCTAAAGGCATTCTGAACCAGCTGCAGGCAGAAGATCTGACTACCAGCTAAGCCCTTGGTCAGCACTGGAGATGAGCGATGTTGGCAAACTTTACTTTCCAAATTAGTTTCTGAAAGTTACATAATTTCCAAGGTATGGACTTCGCAAAGTGTATGCACGATACAGGCCAAAAAGCCCATATGCATGGTAGTCCACAGAGCCTGTATGCATGTTCTTAAACATGGGCAGTACTGCAATTTTAAAACAGTTAGTCTAAAGCAGCAGTATTTACTAGCTGGCTAAATGTAATCATGTAAGGTTTTTTTTTTTTTAGATTTTTTTTTTCCTGGCAAAAACATCAGTACATGCATTTTTTCTTTCACTTTTTTTTATTTTTATTTATTTAGCTTTTGTTGACCGGGTAAGTGCACTAGACAAATCCTGCCTATTTTCAGGCACGACCCGAGGGAGGGGGATACAGATGAATGCCAACTGACTTTGAAAGCAGATTAAGCTGTTGGTAGTATTTATAGTGAATGAGGGAAATTTGGCAAGGACACCAGGAAAATTCCCTACTCTTTTCGATAAGTGCCATGGGATCTTTAACATCCACCTGAACTACCACCAATCCAGGCAGATGGGACCTCGGTTTAATGTCTCATCCGAAAGACAGCACCTCAGAAGTGCAGCACCCCTTTCATGCTGCACTACAGTGTCAGTACTAGGATATTAACCCAAGTGCCAGATGTGGGAACTGAACTCACAGCCCTCTGATCTCCCGGCCTCAGAGGCGAGTGTGCTACCTACTGAGCCACTGACACTTTATTTCATTCCTAAATTGAGATGTGGTATTTGGAAGTTTTAACAGTTCCTGCTTTCTTGTCCCACCAACCATGAAAAAAAGTAAACATCTTGGTGTGTTGCTATGCTGTTTACCATTTGAAACTTGTGCTGATGCCATCCTAATACACCCACAGCATGAATCAAGTCTGTATAGTCAAAAAAAATAACCTTATCAGAAGAGATATTTGAAAATTGTTAGTTGCAACCATATGTCTTGACTCATTAATTAAAAAATGTATTATAACTTGTTTAAAAATATTAGTGGAAATTATACAGTAAATATGCTGACTGTGAATCTAAATATATCAGCAATATAATATTTAAAAAACTGTATGGTGAAAAAATATTTTTGTCAGTATCATCTACTAAAAACGGTGCTGATCGGTCAGGCCAATATGTTTTATCGACTAGGAAATATCTGCCTATGGGCCAGCAGTATAGCCTAGAGGTTATAGTAATGAGCTGTGAACGAGCTTGGTATATCCAGAGCAGACCAGACCTTGGTTTGATTCTCACAACCTCCATTTGCATACTGTGTGACTCTGAGCAAGTCGCTTAAATGCTCAGTGCTCCCAGGTCACCCCTGAAAACAGGCACTTGTGCCTAGTGGGCCTTCCCTGGTTACCAAAGACTAAAAAAATATATATATATTTATGTTACCCCAGAAGATATACCAGCTTGCATGACCTGGGACAGAAAGGCAATGGCAAGTGAAGAATTATGAGGGCCAATACACACAAGTCTTGTACAAGGTTCAGTACTTCAAGAATTGCAGTTATGAAGTACAAAAGATTCCATTAAATCATTAAATGTGTGAAGAATGCTCTATAAAACTTCATTTTGTTGGTTCCCATAACCACCACAGGAAACCTAGCAACTGTTAAAATAGTTAAGCAGTTTTAGATCATTTGAAAATGACAAAGGGTTAGAATAGCAAAACAACCCTAATACTCTGGTGTTTCCTGGAGAACAGTGACCATAGGAGGGTTCAGGCTGTTTACACACCAAGCTTGAAACTCTCCCTGAAGTCATTATTCTCCTAAAAAGGTTCTCACCCTTGTCTCGTATTAATTTGTGAATTAACTTCTGTATGCATAATTTGATGTTAGAATACATGATGTTGACATTGTTTAATGCTGCTCATGTTGAGAATTGTAACAAATAAATCAATGCCACATAGCTGTTATTAAATGAATATTTATTAAAGAAAGTATTTTTAGTTGTATGTTGTTTCCAGTTTGATACATTCTTATGGTGTTCACCAACTTATCAATTTGAAAAAGAAAGGGTATCGGTCAAATAATTGTCTATAAGAAATCAGAGAAGTGTTAAATGTTTGTAGTGTGTTACTCTGGCAGAACGTTGAACAAAATTGACTTCTCACGGGACTTGTTGCTTTTTTGTTTTTACACGTCAGTGTATGGCAGTGCAATCCCACTGTGTGTAGTAATATACACTTACAAAGAAAAGGCTCATAGCCTGCAGAGAGAAGCAAGAGCAATGGAGAGGGACCCTCCAGATGGATCAAAGAAATGTTATCTCCTGCTTTTTAAATGTCTTACATTATAATAATTTGCCACATTGAGCTGCCTGGTTTGTAAAGGGTTCATGTAAACAGCAATTTGCTCTAAGTTGCAGATAATATACATTGTCACCCTACCCTTGAGAGTTTGACTGATTGTATCTTGTTTTGCTTAAGCAACACTTTAATTCCGATAAATAAGTTGTTAGAGGGCTGTTGCATAATAATACCATATGTAAAAGAACAGTTGTCTATAGATATTTATACATTGAAAATTGGTAACCAGGAAAGACACACTGAGCCAAGGCTCTTTTCAAGGTGTGACCCTGTAGGGGGAGGGATACAGAGGGCTAAATACATACGATAGTGAGGCACAGTAAATGTTAACAAAATAATACAGGCAAATATGAACTACCAATGCAAAATAAACAGTAGGATTGTCCTGACATGGTACAGTGGAATTAAGAATAAGGCAATAATGACCGTCCATGGCAAAATGTACAGTGAGCAATATCCTGACAAAAAAGTAAGATGTGATGGAAGTATAATAAAATTTAACCATGAGTTGTGGTGCAGTCAGGAGGGGGTGAGGAGGGAGTATTACGAAATACCCAAGCCAGGGCAGGCAGCAGAAGTGAATTAGGAAGTATGTACAGAGGCCACAGCTAACCAAGGAAAAGGCTGAGGACCTAGGACTGACTAGCCGTGGCAAGGGGGGGAGGCGGAATTTGAGCTGGTGTTTGAAAGAATGCTAGGAGGGAAACTGATGAAATGATGGACAGAGGTTGTTCCACATGGAGGGAAGATGGTAAGAGAAGGCAGAGTGCCCAGCAGCAGATTTGGAGTAAGGAATGGAGAAGGTGCAGGAATCCCTAGAGCAATGCATAAGAGGCAGGAGGGTTGGGAGAAAGGAAGGATAAGGAAGGAGAGACGAGAACCAGCATTTAGAAAAGGATGCACAGTGAATGAGATGGTGGGAAGCAAGAGGGTGGTATTGAGAGGCACTGTACTGTAAGTGTATAGGAAGCTGTGATGGGTATGAGAGGGAGCATTAGCAGCAAAACGGCAAAATGCTTTTATTACATAAGTAGTATACACCATGTAGAGCATGACAGTAATCAGTAAGCAGCAATAATGCCTCTGTTTATTCGTAATTTCCACTCACTGGGAGATACTTTGCCACATGCTGACAGAGAGACAGAGCCCCGGGGGTTCTGTTCCACTATTAACCTAGCCCCACACTACATTGCTCTCACCTAAGCTGCAGTTGCTACCTTTTCAGTTTCTGTTCCCCAGCACCTAATGAGCCCTAACTCTGCACAGGGATATCTCTTCAGGGAGCTTCACACCATCTGTGATTAAATAGTGAATTTAATTGATGGTCAGGTGATGCTGTTTATCCAGTTAGGTTCCCTGCTGTTCTGAACCCATGTTATAATCTCTCGGGGTTTATGCCAGCATCTAACCCCTCAGGTGTGTGTAAGCGTCTGCGTTACACCACTCACTATTCCCTATATTATATATGAGGCCAGAAATTCTGTTTACAAAAGCATTCTCAAATATCTGACTATCCCATGAAGATTTTCCATTATTTAAGTTGTTGCTGACTATTTTTATGGTTTGGATATAAATTTTATTATTTTACTATTACCCATAATTTGTTTATGCTAGGGAAGGGTTCATGTTAAACGAACACTTCTATTATGATTATTCTTATTATTGTTATCGCTATAGTAGTGCTGTTATTGTCAGTGTGGGTGTCTGCTGAAAATGTCAGTTGACGAAGCAAACACAGTGGAAGGTTGGGCAGAACTTTACATTGCCACATGGAAGAACCAGGCTTGATCCTTAGGCCAGATTCCCTCTCCTGGGACATGGGAGACACAGTGCCCCTTGGTGTTGGGGAGAAGAAGGGAGGCATTTGAGTTTTAATATTCAGAGTACCCCTACGTCCCTTAGCTGCTTTCTGACAGGCCTTGGTATAATGCATAGAAACAAATGCACATCGATTTTCTCCGCCAGTAGGATCAGGCAGTGTGGCATAATGGCTCATTACATGGGGGGAGGAGATAAGGGCTTATATTGGGGACAAATTGATAGGGGTACAGGGGAAGTTCACCTAGCATAGTAGCATGGAAATTTGAAGTGAGAAGGGACTCTAGGTCCCATCATGTCCACCCCTACCCCACTTCAGAAGCAGAGAATATTAAGTGTGTTTACACTACCTTGGCTGCACCATTGTACGTTATTAAGATTTGTTACAGTATACATATATACAGCCATACAAGTGGTTGTGGAAGGAGTCAAACCACAGATCACAATAATATGGCAGTAAATACAATGAGTGCGAAGAATAAACTAGTAGAAAATACACAGTCTGTGTGATCACAAAACAAATTAAAAAAAATTGAACAGCACCAGAAACTGATTATTAAATATATGAACTTAGTAACAAAGTTTTACATTTATCTAGCTAAGGTGTTAGAGAATCTGTCAAAGATAAGGTGTAGATAGGTCGAATTTCTCGGTCACTCCTGTTCTACCTTGGGTTGTGATCTTTTTCAAAGATAGAAAAGATTAGGAAGAGTCCAATTGCTGCAATCTCCCCTTTCACATCCGTTAGCATAGGGGATCAGCTGCTATTATCTGATTCCAAAAACCTAGGGGGCCAGGGGTGTGCAAATCCCATTGCCACCTGCCCGGGGCAAGTAAATTTCCTTAAGGGCAAGTATAAAATGAGAGCTAATTTCATTTTAATGAATAGGGGCAAGTGAAAATTCAGCTACAGTCATGGCTGGACAAGCACTAAATGTTTTGATTTGAACACCCCTGAGGGGGACAGAAGAACTAGACAGTGAATAAACCTATCAGCACATATGTTCAGTTTTGACTGTTTCATATGGCATATAATCAAAACGGATCTACCAGTAACACAATATACATTGTATGATGTTATGTACGACATTACACCAAATCAAAAATCCACTGGCATCATTTTGGCCACCAAATTCCTATAGCAAGGGAATAGGTAAGGAATGGTTTGATGTCCCATTCTTCATTGATACCAACAGGGTTTAAAGACTTCAAAGTTAAAATCCCCCCAAAAAAGTTTCCCTGTCTTAGTCCTGACTTTGCTGCTGACCATTTTCAAACAATAGTAGACATAAAAAAAAGTCTATTGCCACCCTACCTTTTCACATGTACACTTTCCATTGTTTGAAAATATTTAGAAAGGTATAAGAATTGCAATAATGTACAGTATACATATACCTTGTTATCTGACTTTCTTAACAGTGGTCACTTATTTTAAATAACTTATTGCATCAGCCCCTTTCAATAATGCCTTTCACAAAAGTAAATACCAATTTAAAATGTGGATAATAATTTACAGAGAATATGCTATTGAAATATGTGTACTATTATTATAAAGGCATGCCCCAAACCAATGATATTTTACTGTGTTTCAACTTTAAGGTTGTCAGTAGTTTCATATGGATCCCCCATGAAATATTTGCATAGTTTTTTTAAGTTAGCAGAAAATAAGAAAATCAACATTCTTTACAGTTTGTATAAAACATCCACACGTCCACTGACATTGTGTGGTTTTATTTATCAATGGATACATATTTCATATTTGTAGAGTTACCATCCAAGTGTTAAAACTATATTAAGAAGTTTAGCTGAATTGTATTATTCTGTTAATATTTCTTCAGAAGGAGCAATACTACAAAAAGGCATATTACAGGACAACTGCTATTAGATAACAGAACGCACACTTTTTGTTATTAATTCTCAGTTCTGCTTTTTCTTATTTTTATTTTGGGAGCATGCTAAACCGAACATGTAGCTTCAATAGTCAAAAAGTAAATTTTAGTCTCTAATTTTTATGCCCCCCCCAAACACACACACGCGCACACACACACACACACAAATAAATGGGGATTAACCAAAAGTATACATGAAAATTGAATTGCTTGACTCCTGTAGGTCTGACAGACCTGTACATAAACAGGTTTCCAGGGACAAATAGAATTCAGTCGTTTTATAACTGAAGTGAAATATATTTAAAAACATGCAATAAATAAAACTCTGTAGAGGTTAGAAATGCAAAACAATGAGACCGTGCCCACAGCACAGTTTACTAAGGGGATACACCTATTAAAATAGATACACATTTTGCCTAATATGCAAACCTGTGTACCAAAATGCACTTTGACTATTTAAAGGGGCCTTTACACGATCGGCACTCCACCAGTGCCAGCAGTGTAGCTCAGTTACACTGGTACAGATCCAGCAGTGTAACTCAGTTACACTGGTACAGATCCAGCAGTGTAAAGAGTTATTGGAATGTTGCAAGCCGCTCCATTGTGACAAAACGCGTTCCCTGGTTTGTTGGGAACGCGGAGTGGAGTGCACCAGTGCAGGCATATTTTTGCAAGCGTGTAAAAACTGTACTGGTACACGCCTATTCACTTAACCCTTCACCAGAAGTACCCCCAAAACACGAGAATGCCATCAGGAACACTGCACAGCCGCAGCATGCAAAAGAAATGGGCGGCGGTGCAAGTGGAGCGGAGCAAGCCTATTCAAGACGGCAATGCTCCGGGTAACAGTAGTGTAAAAGCAGCTTTAGAAAATTACTTGATAGTATAACTGATTTATCACTGGACAGTTACTCTGATGACGATATGCTAGCTCACATTTGTAGAACTGTAGCAGCTTTAATCATCAGTGTGTTTATAACAGCACATATCACATTCTACCCTTGTGGTACAAGTTGCAGGTTGGTGTAAACATGCCTGTAGCAGTGTGAAGGAGTGTTTTTCCATCATGCTTCCTACACCTGTAAATCCCAGCATAGCCTAGCAACGCAGGTTTTCACAGTGTATTTGAATCAAACTCCTCTTGCTTTAAAGTTGGCCCCTTAACTCATTATTCCTTGGGTGGCCATTTTATATCAGGAGAAACAGTGGTTGGTTCGGACTTCATACGAAGCTATGGGGTACAACGAGTTTTAAAGAGCTCCAGTTTTGGTACTTTCCTTAAAATCCCCAGCAGCAGCTTACCTCATTAGGACTTCAAAAGTCCACTTTTCTTATTTTATTATTGCCTGTATTTCTTAGGGGAAGGGATAATAATTTCTTGGTCAGAAGAGTCAGTCGCCCAATCCCTTCTACTTCCTGGTTCTTGATTTCAGCAGGTGCCACCCCTGTGTTCTCACATTTAGTGATGTATTAGTTTGGAGAACATGAGGGCATGCTGTATTGAGAATAATGGGAGCCGTGTTTTAATTCCTTTTATACAATGGCAAGAAAGAATCTTGGTCTCTGATTGGTCAGTCTGGGACTGGACCCGTGTTGTTATCCCAGCATAACATCACGGGTGCAGTCTCAGTAGTGTGAACCAATGCAGATGTCACCTTTATTCTTTTTTTGCCTCTTCTCTTAAGAAGCAAAAATATTCTTCCACACTAACAAAAACATTCTTTAAAATTATTTTTTTTATTCTGTATTACAACATGCCATTGTATAATAGCAATAAGGCCCTCCAGGGTGTATGTTGTGCTGGGATAACGTCACGCCTCAGGTATTGGACGCACTCGGCCTGCGGCCTTATGCCCAACCACCTGAGGCGTGACGTTATCCCAGCACAACACATACCCTGTCGGGCATTATTGCTTAATTTCAGATCAAAACCGCAGCTCAATTAACTGGGCCCTTGTTAGTTGTGTCGTGGCTTTGACTCGACTCGTGGCCCTCTAAAATATTTAAAGGGCTACGTGAGTCGCATCAAAGCCATGACTCAACTAACAAGGTCTCATGTAGCCCTCTAATATATACAAAATGGGAAATGAAAACGGGCTCCCATTAGGAGTATCACTAAGAAATTATGAGACAGTTAAGGACTGTTGTCAATCTAGACTGACTCCTCCACTACTCTGTGGTTATACCCATGTATGTTTTTCCCCATAATGAAATCATCTAATTTATTTTTAAAAGTTGCTTCACTTAATCATGAGATTCTTTCACCTGGCAGACTATTCTATAACCTCATAGTTCTTTTTGGAAAGAAATTATTTCTGACATGTCTTTTGGCAATATTACCTAATTAGCATTTATGCCTATGAAGGTCATAATTAAAATGCCTATATTTATATCCCCATCTGTAACATAGGATTTTCATCTCTCACAATTCTATACATTAGCAGCAGATCCCTATGTATTCTAAGCCTTTCCAATGTGTGCTGGTCAGTATGTTCTGATCTTTCTTCATATGAGGCACACACTATATTTACAGTTAGTTTGGTGGCATGGTGATGTGTCCTTTCCAACATATTAATATCACATTTTAAATAGGGACTCCATACTTGCAAGCAGCAGTCTAAGTGGAGCCTCAAATAGGATCTATAGACAGGACAAATGATAGATGGGCCTTTGTTTACAAAAGCTTTTGTTAGACACCCTGTTTGCTTTACTGGCGATTGTTCTGCAGTGATTGTGGAATTTAAGTTTGTTGTTAATTATTAATACTAGGTCTCTTTCATTAGTTACCTTTTTGAGTTGTTTCCCACACTTAGACAATATTCCTGCTCAGGGTTATTATATCTGAAATGAATGAAGACACACTTATCTATGTTAAATTCAATTTTTTTAATTGCCTATAATTCCAATTTGGGTACATCATATATCACACTCTGTTAATCTTAATCACTATCCACTGGTCCTCCTATTTTGATATTGTCCACAAATGTGTTAAGATTATTGATACATTCCTCTCTGAGGTCACTAATGTATATGCTAAACAGTAATGGCCACAAGACCAACCCTTGTGGAACCCCACTTGTCACTGGGCACAAATCAGATGTTACCCCGTTAATTCTGAACGTTTGCATTCTACCAGTCAGTCGTGATTTAATCCAACTAAGGTATTTATGGTTTACCTTGTAGCCCTCCAGTTTTTATGAAATTATTGTTTATTACTATCAATACAGCATGCCCCGCACTCTCCAAACTGATACATCACAAAATATGAGAGTGCAAGGGCAGCAGCTGCTAAAATTGAGTGTGTAGGTAAATACAGCACTAAAAAGTTCAGAACAGGAACGTTCGGCACAGAAAGATTAATCAGCTGGAAATTTAGTCCATGGATCACCACTCCAGTGAAATCTGAGGTATGAGTGTAGGTTTACTGTTACAACACCACACTGCCATGGATCGCAACTCCAGTAAAATGTGTGACCAAATTTCTGGCTGTTTATTTTTTCTGTGCCAAACTTTACCAAACTTTTCTGTGGAGAACTTTCCTGTTCTGAGGCGTCCCAGTACTGTATTTGCCGTGCCCCAAAATTGGGGACCAGGAAGAGAAGGGATCAGACAGCCAGCTCCTCTGATTGAGAAATTATGATCCCTTCCTCTAAGGCCCTGTCCACACTACACTGAAAACTCCCTTCTGTAATGTTAGAGGGTCCAAACCGTTAACGCAACGGTTTGCGTTTACACCTGTAACGTTACAGGAGGCATTTTCATAACCGTTATTGAAACCACTTATGAGGTGATTTCAACAATGATTACAAAAATGGTTCTGCCTCTGTAACGTTACCAGCTGTATTGTGGACGTGTGAGCGTGTCACCCCAGCACTGCCCTCAGTGCAGCACAAACTGTATTGTGGGATAGGGTGCCAGCCTTAATGGTCACATGTCACCCACAATATGGACTGGCTGTAATGGTTCTGAATCATTATCATGATGGTTCTCTGGCAGTGTGGGCACACTGTAATGTTTACCGTCTGTAATGGTTTGAAACCGTTACAGAGTTTTAGTGGTGTAGTGTGGACAGAGCCTAAGAAATACAGGCGATAATAAGGCCCTGTCCACACTATGCCTCTGTAATGTTACAGAGTGCCCAAACCGTTACCGCAATGGTTTGCGTTTACACCTGTAACGTTACAGAAGGCATTTTCGTAACCGTTGTTGAAACCACATATAAGGTGGTTTCAACAATGGTTATGAAACTGTTCCCACCTCGGTAATGTTACTGGCGGTAGTGTGGACGGGCGGTAACGGTCCCCTGCAGGGCCCGTAGCACAGCGCGAGATGTATTGTGGGATTGGGTGCTGTGGTAACGGTCGCCTGGTTCCCAAGGTGTGGACTGGCGGTACCGGTCTTGTACCGGTCACTGCTGCAGTGTGGACACACTGAACCGCTCCCCGGCTGTAACAGTTTCTGTCCATTACGGGGTCTGAACGGTGTAGTGTGGACGGGGCCCAAGTTAAAAGAAGTGGATTTCTGATGTCCTAATGAGGTAAGCTGCAGCTGCGGGGGTTAAGAACAGTTTGAAAATGAGCATGATCAGTGCTCTGGAAGACCTCCCTGCATTGCCTGCTCTGGTTATTGGATGTCCGTCAGGGGAAGAGTTGTTAACAAATGCCACCTAAGTCTAATAAAGTGGAGGGGGGGAAAGAGGATTGTTAAGGCCAGAGATTGTAATCAGGCTGACTGTAAGCTTTTTAGTTTTTGTTTTTCTGAAGGAAGCTGAATTTTCCTGTAATCTGAGGTGGTGTAAGGAGTGTTCTTCTATCCCTGGGTGTTTCATGGGAAGCTGGCTTGCTTGGTACCATGTCACAAGCTATTGCACAGCTTGCTTTATATGCAGAGTTGTCGCCTTTTGCAATATTCAAAAATCAAAGGCCCTGTACTGAAAAAAAACTCTTCCTTGTGCCTATGTCAAAAACTTTATAATTCAATAAAAGGACTAGTCCTCAAATGAAATCTCTTGTAATGTACTATTTTTTTTTATTTGTTAACCGAGTAGGTGCACTGCTCTCAGGGACTACTTGGGCCATAAAGATGGCACAAACAAGGTAAAAAGAAAAATAGGTAAACAAGGCGTGGGAGATGGTGAGGAGTTGCAGTACCTATGTGAAACATAAAGTGTTACAAAACAAATAGTACAGAACTGAGCAAAACTGGGTTTAAAGTGACCACAGTGCAAGCATTTATAGTGCACACAGTTTAAATGGAAACAGTGCTAAACATATTCCATTACAGTAACAGTTTCCAGAGTCAAAATCGGAACAATTTTATAATTCTTACAGATAAGAAACAATTGTAAATACATGTACAGTACCTTAAAAATATTGTCTTGACTCTGTAATGGTACCACCTCTTCTGTTATGCATTCTCTTTTTGTGCTAGTCTGATTGCTTTTTTATGATTTTCTTAATTGTTTACTGCTGTCAATTTCCAACAAAATAAGTACTTGACCCAGTGTGCATTACCTTCACAAGTAATATACCCTGGGTCATGTACTTATTTTGTTTTTAATCCCCCCAACCCCCAGCCTGGCAGAAATGTGGACAATAGTGCAGGAAGTATCAGACTGACCCTGCACCAATGCACAACGGTGTATGTGTAAACGGGCGAGGGAGCGTAGTAGGTGGAGCGTGGCTGAGTGGAGGAGAAATGAAAACATAGTGTAAACTCAGCTAATGTGTGGTTCAACATAAGGATGGTGGTGGAAGCCAGCCACACACACACTCACAAAAGGCTTCTGGACTTCAGGAGGCAACATTTTTTTAAAAATGGGTGAGTTGCTCAGAGGCAGCCTAGCATGAAGAAATCACCTGGGTGGAGTGGAGGAACAGTGGACTAATTGAAAGCATAGTGAAGACAATAAACTTCTGTGCAAAGGAAGTGAGCAAATGCGAGAGGACTGCTATAGCTCTCGAAATGTCTGAAAAGGTAAAGGCTAAACAGGTAGCTCTTAGGAGGTATGAAGAGATGCAGAGAGAAGAGGACAGAGAGGTGCATCAGGAGAAGCAGAAGAAGGCATGGAAAGCTGTGAGAAGCACATAGGTACAAACTGAGGACAGAATAGTCCAAGAGTAATGAAAGGGGGACAAGACATTCTTTAGGTACATAAGTAAAATGAGGAAGACTAGAGGAGGGACTGTGAGGTTAAGAATGGCAGATGGGGACTGTGTAGAGAAGGATCAGGAAAAAGCACAGATCCCAAACAAATACTTTTGATCAGTCTCCACAGAGTAAGGGGATGGGCCACATAAGAGCAGCTGGGGCACTGAAGAGGGGGAGGCAGACACAAATCCCTTTACATGGGAGAGTGTCCTGAAAGGACTCACAAACCTGAAAGTGGACAAAGCTATGGTGCCAGATTTGGTACACCCAAGGTTACTGAGGGAGCTCAGGGAAGGACTGGCTGCACCTCTGACAGTCCTTTTTAACAGCTCACTGGAAACAGGAGTGGTTCCAGTGGACTGGAGGAGGGCAGATGTAGTCCCACTTCATAAAAGCGGCAGCAGGGAGGAGGCTGGCAACTATGGGTCAGTCAGCCTGGCATCAGTGGTGGGGAAGCAAATGGAGTCACTTCTAAAGCAAAGGAGCGTGGAGTATCTTGAATCCAGTGGGTTACAGAACCCGAGGCAATACGGATTCATGGAGGGAGGCCATGTCAGACAAATCTGATAGGTTTTTTGTCTTCATACCAGGGAAAGAGATCAGAAAGGGTGGTGGACGTGGCCTACTTAGAGTCCAGTAAGGCATTTGACACTGTTCCTTATAGGAGGCTCCTAAGGAAACTAGGCAGCTTGTGGGTGGATGTAGAGGTGGAAAACTGGGTAACAAATTGGTTTATGGATAGGCAACAGAGGGTGGTGGTAAACTGAGTTCACTCCATGGGAGGGAGGGTGACCAGCGGCGTGCCACCGAGCTCAGAACTGGGCCCAGTCCTCTTTAATGTCTTTATAGGTGACATTGCAGATCAGCCAGAAGGGAAGGTATGCCTCTCTCTGGATGAATCCAAAATCTGCGATAGGATGGGCACTCCAGAGGGGGAGTGGAAAGACTATGCACAGACCTGAGAAAATTTGAGTGGTTAAGGGCATGGAATCTAGGTTTCAATGTGAAAAAGTGCAGAATCATGTAATCAGGGCACAGAAACCCAGAGGTGGAGTACAGTATGGGAGAAGAGGTATTTTGACCTTGTAGAAGAGGGAGGTGGTGTTGCCAATGTATAGATCTCTGGTAAGACCTCACTTGGGAGTACAATGTCCAGTTCTGGAGACCACATCTCAGGAATGTCATAGACAGAGTGGAGGCAGTCCAGAGGAGGGCAAATAAAATGGTACAGGGTCTGCACCACAAGCCCTATGAGGAGACCCTGAAGGACCTCAGTATGCACACCCTGGTTGAGAGAAGAGTGAAGGGGATAAGAAAAAGACCTATAAATACCTCATGGAGATAAATAAGGCACAGGAGGTGAGTATTTTTCAGAGGAAAAGATATACAAGAACAAGAGGAGATGCAATGATGCTAGAATGGGTACATTCAAGAGAGATATAAGGAAGTTTTTCTCCAGTGAAAAAGTGGTGGATGCCTAGAACAGCCTCCAGCAAAGGTGGTGTGTGCAAAAACAGTGATAGGCTTCAGGCATGCATGTACAAGGGAATCTTAGTGGGAAGTGTGGGGGTGGGCAGAAGATCAAGTAGGGTCTGCAGTGACAGTATAGGCAGGGAAAAAATGGGCAGACTGGGTGGGCCAAGCAGTCCTTATCTGCCGTCAGATTCTTTGTTTCTATTAAAGTATGCTGTGCAACCATGTACTGATGAATATTCGAATGAACAGTGCATTCTAATTACTGTAAGTACTATTTCATTTAAAAGCTAGGGAACCAAACTATTAAAAATGTGGATTAGAAGATATTTTCCATTCAGTTTTGGATACAAAAATTTGCATCTGGCAGGATAACAGGATATTCCTAGGAAATGTGATACCTTGTTCTCATTGCATTCCCAAGATGCAGCAGTTCACCGAGAACATGATACCAAGAGTTTTTAACTGTAATGGTATGATACTGTGACTAAATATCTTGCTTGTTATGTGAGTGATTTAAGAAAGAATAGCAAGGCTAACAGAGCGAACGAGTGGCTATAAACGTGAGCGGCTGCAGGCTTGTGAAAGGTGAAGTAAACTGCTATACTATCTTGAGTGCAAGCTGGGGGAGATTCTGTCTAATGACACACAGAATACCAAGTCAGCTAATATGTTTTGAGTTTAGAAAATTGTGTTATTCATCACTGAAAAGTACATCTCAGACTGTTGTAGAGGTTTTAAATTGCAGTCTGAATGAAAGAGTGTTCCAGCAATATCAACCAGTTACTGGTTGATTATCACGTAAGCTTGTTGTTACAGCTTTTGATGGGCATGGTTTGCAGGTTGCTAAACACTTGCAGCCAGTAATTCTAATGGCTGCAGGAATTGTATACAGGTCATGCTGTACATAAATATCCGATGGGGAGGTATCTGGGTGAGTGTGCTGTGGAGGTGTTTGTAGAGTTGACATAGGATAGTATTAAGTAGAGTGCGCAGCCCTAACTTTGACATGCTCTATCAAAGTGCAGCAACTGGGTTTCATGATGTGATTAGGTTTTTGTGCCTTAAGAAAGTGGGCTGATGTTAAGGCTACACACTCTATGCAGGTAAAACTGGTCTGAACATGTTTATCGCACAATATAGAATTTCTGGATGTAACTATGGAACTGTCATGGGGATGTTTATATTTATGTACAGTACTTATTTGCAATTTTCAACCTGGAGAGAATCTCTGACCTGTGAGAGAATATCCTGAGGGATAGGTTTTACTTATTTAGTTTTGACCAGGAAAGGCACACTCCGCTGTATGTCGGGCGGGGAGGTTAAATGAATCTGTTTTATTCATTGATGAATGTTGGCCATGACACTAGGAAACTTCCCTACTCAGGTCCCAGTGGGGATTGATTTCCACGTACATCTGCTTATACCCGATAACTTGTGTGACATGGTACAAGATAGGCACTCCAGACCTCAGGCAATGTCATTGTTATGGGACTTCTCCCTAGTTTGTGGTTCCTGCATTAATCTTAGGAAATGTATGGGAGTGCAGGAGGTAACCCACTGGGCACTACAGTTTTGGAGGTGGGAGGAATCCCTATCAGTCAAGACCCTGCAAAGGTCCTAGTGGTTACTATTGAGGTCCCAAATTTGGCTGAGGACAACTAAAAAGAAAAATGGAGTCTGCAGAGTCTAAGATAGAAAAAAGGAAATCTCGGCAAATGACATGGAAAAAAAGAATCTTTCTGTTGAAAACCTTTGTTGTAAGCCGGACCAATGGTGCTGAGGGTTGAGGTGCTGGATGCCACACCGCACACCATACTGATGACCGAAGAGTTGGCTGGGGAGGAGAATGTTCGAGCACCCAACAACAGCTCACCTTCTCTGAGGAGGAGAGGGTTGAAGGATTTGGCAACAGTATGCCTCCCAGTGGTGGCTGGGAGATACTGAGCCACTACTCTTCCTTACACTGGGTGGTGGGACACAGCGGATGTCAGAGTGGCATGTATGGGAGCGTGTGCACCTACCCTGGACATCATTGCATGTCCTCGTTCGCCCACAGAAGGAGGGGGTAAACAAGTAGAACAAAGGAAAAGTCCCAGCTATCGGATAGATGATGTCAATCCAGCATCACTTGCACTGTTTGATCCTGCCCTCCTGGGTCCTGAATCCTGCAGATTTTCACCTCGACTTTCAGGTCATTGGATTCACATACGGGAGCACTGAGGAACTCAAGGTGTCCCCACCCTGGGAGGTGCTAGCAGGGGGTTTCCTGAGAGGTGAGTTACAGGTGAATGGGAGTTTCAGGGGATTCCCAAGGCAGAAAGGATCTCGGACCAGGCAGGATCAGCTGGGTGACTGAGAGAGGTCCAGAAGCCAGGAACTGGAGGGAGAAATAATTACATTGTCGGGGCCACCTGATGGCTCAGTGGTAGTGCTTTGAGCTTCCACACTGATGACCTGGATTTGGGAGTGAGCGCTGGTCTGCATGGATCAGGTGATCAGGCTGGGGAGTGCTCCCAATGGGAGTTCGAGCTAGCTGGGGAGGGAGACGGCCCAAACCCGGTGCAGTAGCAGCACCTTGTGGTGAGCTTGTTTCCTCTCAAGGGGTGGCACAAGCCCAGTGTGCTCTACTGCATCCGAGGCCACCATAGAGTACGCTGGACATTGGGGGAGGAGAGAGAGAGAGAGAGAGAGAGAGAGACCACGAGAGAAAAACAGGGCAAAAAACAAAAACGTGCACAGCCACAGAGAGTGACGACCCCAGCAATCCTCAAATCTCACACCACGCAGACCCCTGCTAACCATGGCAACGGGGGGAGTGGAAAACAAGATTGGGGGATGGCAGGGAGCCTGATGGCAGGAGTAGGTGGCATTTGGGCCAAAATAGCTGAACGAAAAAAAAAAAAACCTTTGTCTTCAGTTTTCTTTTTTTGAGATGCGTTTTCCACTCCCTCAGAATATGGAGGCAAAACTATACATTTTCTTTCAACTGTTATAGGGCAGCAAATTAAACCCCATAAAACACAATATAATTTACATTCCAATTAACCTGGTTGGTTTAGATATGCTTAATCCCGTATTTGTTTTTTTGGTTTTTAGTATTTTTCTTTATGGCAATTTTTTTTCAATTTTGCAAAGCGTATCCAAACCCTTGACAGTCTTCTTTCAGAGTAGATGTCTTTATATTTAGGGAAGTAGCATACGGGTGTTTTCTAGCATTTTTCATAATGTCCTGGAGAATACTCTTTTGTATCTACTGGTTTTCTTTAAAAAAGTGAAAGTAAGAGGGGGGTGTGGCCAGCAGCTGAGCTTGTAGCAACATTCCAGCGGAGCTCCAGAGAAATCAGCCTAATTTACAAATTAAACTAAAATAAACTTTGGAACGGACTAAGTATTCTACATAACCTGAAAGTAGAACTTCTGCTGAAGCTGGCAAACTAAGTCCATTGTTGATAGCAGCTGGGAACTCTACAATATGGGCAGAAGTAATAAAGCGACAGGAGACGGAGCCCGAGCAAAAGAGTCGAAGCCGGGAACCAGCAAGGACGCAGATGTGGGGGTAGGTGAAGACTCATCTCCCCAGCCAATAAACGCTGAGCTACTGAAAGCAATCCAAAAAATTGACCAGTAAGTGGAGGACTTTCAAGCTCAATTTAAAGTCCTTGACACCAAAGTGAGCATACTCAAGGAAGAAACCAAAGCTGCTACAAAATCTGCGGCAATGGCAATGACTGTTTCAGCGAGCCTAACAAAAGAAAACGTGGTACTCAGGCGGCGCCTAGAAAATTTAGAGAACTTATATCTAGAGCGTCGCATGTGAGGATCTTGGGGTTACCTGAAGGCACTGAGGGAGAAGACTACTGTATATGAGTTTTCTAACTAACTTCTTTAAAGAGAATGTGCAGGTACAAGAAGAACTTTTGATAATTAAAGCGTACAGAACTACTCCTTGTGGTGGGAGAAACTGCACAGTCACCAATCAACTTCCCCAAAGAATGCTTCTTGTGGTGTTAGAGACTGATCAGGATAAAGTTATTGTCATTGCCCAAGCAAAGAGACG
Source organism: Neoceratodus forsteri (assembly GCA_016271365.2). NCBI lineage: Eukaryota > Metazoa > Chordata > Ceratodontiformes > Ceratodontidae > Neoceratodus > Neoceratodus forsteri. The sequence goes on along the minus strand of JADMNL010000024.1, from coordinate 46,021,083 downwards.
GGGCCCTATGGACTGTGAAGGGACCAGAGTTCATATTTTCCCAGACCTTAGCTATGCCACTAGACAGCACAGGAAAAGTTTTGATGGTGTCCGGACATGCTTGAGACAACTGGGGATACAACATGTGCTGTTAATGCCGTTGAGTCTCAGATCACATACAGAAAAAAATCTTATCAATTTTCCGACTCAGGGGAAGCTAATAAACTGGTAGATCACATTGAAAGAGAATTTTAGGCAAAAGAAGACAGCTCCGACAATGATTCTGGGGACAGTGAGTAACTTTACTGGACTTCACGGGACTTTGTCATGTGTCGCAAAAAGTTAATTTCAAATAACTTTCAATAAGGGTTTTGAGTGCTGTTAGCCAGTTACCCTAGCTAATGAAACTTTTAGGTGTGACACACTATATGCAAATTTCTAAATCTCAAAAGAAATGTTTCATGAGAAGGGGCTGGGGGGGTTCAAAAACTGGATCGCAGCTGCGTAAAATGGCAACTCTTGGAATCATATAGGTCTTTTAGACAAGGACCTTTCTTCTTCACCCTGAGGACTGTGTTTTGGCACCTTAGAATTTTCAGACGTGCACGGATTGTAAGTTCCAGTGTAACCTAAGCATAGCCATACTATGGTCCAACCATTGATTGTTCGCTTAGAATACGTATTATGTTCTGTTACTCAGAATTAGTGTTCTAAAGTTACAGGTTTTAAAAATTAATGGACTGATGGGGGAACAATGCTGGAAAACAGACCTAATGATGCATGAGGGATGTTATGCCCAATGTATAGGGCGCATGGTAAAGTTAAATAAAAAACAATGTATTGGTATTCCCTGCTCATGGCAGCAAAGGTCTTTACAAAATAGATGTTGGGATATGTAATTATATATTAGTAATCCCCCCCCCCCCGGTGTGATATCAATATATAGGGGCTTATCCACTCCTTACTGTTAAAATGACGTAATGCATTAACTGAAATGCCTGTAATATTTCTGTAAGCCTACCTATGAGAGTAGTGTACTGTGTACTATATACAGATAAACTAATAAAAATAAAGTGAAAGTAAGGAAGCTACAAATGGAAGATGTAAAGTGTCCTACTAGGAAGCAATTATACAGGATGATGCTGGACAAGAACTTTTCTCAGAACCCTAATTTCAACTGTCCTGCCAGCAGGGTTGGAATTACACTTTTTGAGCTGGGGGCCCATAAGGCCCTGTCCACACTACGCCTCTGTAGCGTTAGAGTGCCCAAACCATTACGCAATGGTTTGCGTTTATACCAGTAACGTTACAGAAGGGAGTTTTTGTAACTGTTGTTGAAACTTCACGCCTTGAGGTGGTTTCAATAGCGATTGAAAACAGTCCCGCCTACGATAGCGTTACGGCGGTAGTGAATTGACGGTAATGATCCTACAGGGCCTGTAATCACGAGCTGCATTGTGAGATTGGGCACCTTAGTAGCGGTCACCGGTTCCCGAGGTGTGGACTGGTAGTACCGGTCTTGTACGGTCACCACTGCAAATGTGGACGTATTCGTACAGCCCCGCTGTAACGGGTTTCTATCTGTTACGGGCCTGAGCGGTGTAGTGTGGGTGGGGCCTTAGAGTGCTGGTATTAAATTGAGCCCCCCACCCCATTATATCTAAATGGCAGTGATGCATAAGCTGTTGGGCTGATTTCAGAGCTGGGGGGGAGCCCTTGCAAGCCCCATGTAATTCCAACACTTCCTGCCAAGATGCAGGAGAAATCTTTAGCGGGTCAATTACTAGACACAAGAATCCCACAGAAAATGTGGGATACTTTAGAACATGCTCTCATGAAAAAAATCTGAATATAAGGAATAATCGACACCATAAAAGCAGAGCTAATAATTTTTGCCTTTGGATGGACTGTCACATGATCCTCAAAAACAATGGGACATTTATTTTTTCCTTGTACTGTACATGCATCATTGGTTTCTGGAGGGAGGTAGCACGGGCTTGGCAATGTGATATGTTTCAACATGTCATACGAAGTTTTGATTTATGGGGATATCGGGGGAGGGGCGAAATCCACCCAAGTACTTTCCATGTAATAACAGCAGTCCTGAAACGATGGGTTTGGCATGCCATGTGTCACTTTATATTCCAGCAGAAACGCACCCTGCTTTGTATTCTAATTGGACAAATTAATATGGACTTGTTAACTATTTATTACAGGGAACAAAAGTCCCTTCCTCAGACCATTCTGAAAGATTGGTGGAAACACACCCTCTGGGCTCCTGGGTAAACTTCCTGATGTGATTGATATATGTAGTAGTGTGTTTTTTTTCTGATGCTTGTTATGAGATAACCCATATTACATTTGTCTGATGTATATTTATTTGTATTTGTTTCTGTTTAACTTTTTGTATCAATAAAAATTCCCCTACTATTTTTCAGAGTAAGACATTCAGTCAGAAGAAATTGAGGGAACTCTGGATGCATTTTGAAAATATAAGAGGATAATTGCTTTTGTTACCTGTCTTACAGTGCCTTCTCTGGTTTTGATTAAAAAAAAAGAAGAGAGGGGAATAATATTCACTTAAGGTGGTCTATAGGGTTACACTTGTACACTGAGTTTCACGGATAACATACTAACATACTAGAATGCCAGCAGAGGAGGCCTAATGGTCTGTCGTGTCTGCTTAATGTTCAGCATTCATACTGGATGCCGACTTTGCTGTCCCCCTCACCCCCTTGGGTTCTTTGTCGACAGTCCGAGATGTTTCCCCTGTGTTGGACTTCGTCAGCTTCACTCTCCCCCTTTACCTGTTCAGCCCTCTTAAACCCCTCCTGATCTCCGCCTCCACCAATCCTTAGGCAGTGCATTCCATGGTTCCACCACCCTCTCAGTGAAGTAACATCTCCCCCTCTAGCTTCCACCTATGTCCTCTACTTGCCCCCCTTTTGTCTTTTTCGGGTAAATTGGATTATGTAACGTGTACAGGTCATTGCTAATGTGAATAATTTCTTTGGTTTCACGTATTATATATTTTCCATACTTTTCTACGATGAGTGCCATGGACTCTTCTACTTCCATTTGGACAGTGACCAGAGATGAGCAGGAGGGATCTCAGTTTAACGTCTGATCTGGAGGACAGCCCCTTAACAGTGCAGCACTCCACTAGTACTGCACTTCAGTGTCAGTGTATTATCCCAAGTGCCTTGTGAGGAGCTAGAACCTATGACCTTCTAATCTAGAGGCCCCAAAAGAAGATGTGCTAGCTACTGAGTCAATGACACTGGGTTGCAATGAACTGTTAAACTGTTGGAGAATGTTGACCAGAACTCGAGGAAAATGTCCTACTTGTGCAAAAGGTGCCATGGAATCTAACTTTAACCTGGTCAGACACCAGAGATGGGTAGATGGGACCTTGGTTTAAAGTCTTTTCATCTCATCAACTGTGCAGCACTGCCCTAGTGCTGCACTGTAGTCATTGGTTATAAGTCAAGTTCCTGGTGTAGGACTTGAACCCTCAGCCTTCTAATATTCCTGACCTAGAGGGGAGCCAGCTACCTTTCGGCTGCTGTTACCAACCTGATGAACCACATGGCCCTTATTCAGATATATAATGTGAATGCTTGAATGATAATTATGTTGTTAAACTTAGAAACAGGAAGTTTATTTTGCACTTTATTTAACTAGCACAGCTTGACTGAAATGTAACATCTTCTTTACAGTGGGATCCTGCTTCTTCCCATTTTATTAGCTGGGGAGACTGAGGTACAATACATTTAAGTGACTTTCATAGGATGACACAGTGAGGTAGTGGTTTGGGGGGGATTTGAACCTGGGTTTCAAGTTTCTCATACGTGCTATGGCTTGGTAAAAAGTGGGAAATTGTAACACCTAGGGTATGGTGGGAGATATAAGGCATAGCTGAGTACCTCAATCACCCTGAGAAGTGATAGTATTCTGCAATATATTATACCCACACAGAGTGTATTATTGCTGTTATGGAACTGATACTTTTTGTGGTCATAAAAGTGATGAGAACATGAATCTTTCTTTACCTGTTTAATATAATCGGAAACTTATGTATATGTGTAACCTCCTTAATCTACCTGCTGTACTTTTTCTGTTTGTTTACTCTGAAGTAATTGTGTTCCTTTTCCTCTTTTAGTGTCTGATGCTGATGCTGTGTGTTTTCTGCCAGGTATTCTTTTTTATAGTTATTGATCAGTCCAGGAATCCGGTGACATCACTTGAGTGGCGGTCCTGTGTTGAAAATTACACTCCGAGCATCAGTTCAACTGATGTCACTGGCTTCTAGAGCTGATCAGTAACTTACAAATAGATATTAAGTGGGAAATGAGCAGCAGCAAAGTATCCCAAAACAGGAGAACAGAGATCTTTTTGAAAGCAATTTAAAGACAAAGTACGGTTGGGAGATTACTGAGGCTACATGCATGCAAACATTTCCAATTCCATTTTTAAAAAAAAAACAATGGTTCATGTTCCCTTTAGAAAAACATTTTAAAGCTGCAGTATTTGTTAGTAACCATATACAGTACCTTTTCAGCAGTAATGTTCGACTCACAAAAATATCAAGATACCCATTTGTATGTGTGCCGTGTGTGCATGCACAGTGAACATTTATTAGGAGAGTGGCTTTTGAGGACTGTGACACTGTTGGTCCAATGCAGAGTGATCTGCAAGGGGCTCGTCAGTGTCCATCAATCATCTGCCAGGCTGATCATGACAATATGCTGCCTTACTGGGTGGAAACTTTGTGTAGTTCAAAGAAGAGAGCCAACCCAATCATAGGTTGGTTCTTCCCTTTGATCTACATAACCGTCATCCAGCAAGCACAGCTGATCTGTCACGATCAGCCTGCTGAGGTTGAATTACACCTTGTAAAAAAGAAAACTGTCCATTGATGTCTGTTGCTGCAGCTGCTGTTCTGTTCCCTCACCTGACCCTCCCACTCGGCACCCACCACCCCACCCATCCCCACAAAAATAACACCGACACTGGGGGTGCCCAGTCCACAGTGTCGCCACTTGAAATAAAAAAAACTGTCCATTGTAGTATTTTTATATCTGTACCTGTGTGTGCAGGTATATATGTGTATATATATATATACTGCATATATATATATATATGTGTGTGTGTGTGTATATATACAGTATATACACACACACACACACCATCCATCGATTTCTGTTGTTGTTGCCACCGTTACTATTCCCCCACCCAACCCTTCCACTCAACACCCACCACCCCACATACCCCACAAACATAACACAGACAGTAGGGGAGCCCAATCCCCAACGTTGCCACCAGAAATAAAGAAAACTGCTCCTAGTTGTTTTGTTGTATTATACTCTATAAAAAAGATAACCGTCCATTGATGTCTGTTGCTGCCACTGCCGTTACTGTCCCCCACCTGACTCACCCACTCAGCACCTACCCCCCAAAAAACATAACACTGACACTGGGGTGTCCAATCCCCAGTTGCTCTCCTGAAATAAAGAAAACCATCCTTGCAGTTTTTGTTTTTTAACATTACCCTGTAAAAAGAAAACCGTCCATCGATGTCTAGTTGATGCTGCTTCGTTAGTCTCCCCACCGACCCTCCACTTAGCACCCACCACTGCACACACACCCAAGTCCTTACTTACACACCAGGGCTTGAATGCTGTTATCCTGTCTGGATCACAGACACATTTTCACTCTTCAATGCGGGACTGTGAACTAAGGAAATCAGGTATGCGGTTCAGTGTATTTCAGTGGGGTTTTGAACTTAGTGGCATAATTTGGTCATTTTTGAATATTTTTGCCCCAGATTTTCAGCATGAATTTTTTGGAACCCCACCTCATGAACAATGGCAGTAAAATTAGGCAAATATGTCCCGAAAGGTTGTTTTATGGTCATTGTGCAAAATCACCTTTCAGGCAGGAGTTGAACATTTTCTCCACCCTTGTTCATGAGGTGGAGTTATAAGAAAGCTATATTGAAAATTTGGGGTAAAATATTAAAAAACAAAGTTTATAAGCCTACGTTGAAATTTACAAACACAGGCTCATAACTTTGGTAATTTTCAATATTATGGCCCCAGATTTTCAATATAGCCATTTCTTCACAGCACAAGCTATGTGACTGCTAAATTGCAATGAGACAGTACTGGCAAGGCTGGACTGTGTTTTTATTATGTTTTTACTAAGTTCAGTGCTGAATGAACATTTAGAGGATGTCTCATAGCAGCCAGTGCTAGAGACAGAAAGTACTGCTGGGGCTGTAGTTCTAAGTGCTGCCCAGAGAGACTACAAAATGGTTGTGGCTGAATAGCCCTTTTATTCTTTTATTTGCCTGCCATATTGTGGGTCACTGTAGCCCTGGATAGGATTACTGTGTACAGAATTCTATTTTTATCAAGAATGTAGCGCTTGTGGGAGGTGGGAGGTCACGTGACCTGTGTCTCACTTCTGGGTCACGCCTAGATCTTGAAACCCCGGAGGAGTGGGCAGTTAATGGAGCTTGTCCACAAGCTGTGTGACTGCTAAAACACAGTGAGACAGTACTGGCAAGGCTGGATTGTGTTTTTATTATGTTCATTGCTGGTTTAGAGGATGTCTCATAGCAGCCAGTGCTAGAGACAGAAAGTACTGCTGGGGGCTGTAGTTCTGTGTGATGCCCAGAGAGACTACAAAATTGTGGCTGAATAGCCCTTTTACTCTTTTATTTGCCTGCCATATTGTGGATCACTGTAGCCCTGAACAGGATTATTGTGTGCAGAATTCTATTTTTTATCAAGAAATACAGCGTTTGTGGGAGGTGGGAGGTCATGTGACCCGGTCCTCACTTCTAGGTCATGCTTTATAGCTGTGAAGCCCTGAGCAAGCTCGGGTGGGGCGAGGGCGAGTGCGTGTTCATCACGCGCAGAGACACATGCATTATTGCACATGTCTATTGTGACCAGCTTGCACAGTGTGGACTGTTGGCCAGGTAGGCTATATTGTTGTTGTGCAGTAAACATCAATTGCTAAAACAGCAAACAAACTCAAGAGTGTCTTGTTAGGTGTATCTGGCATATCAGAAAGTACAAACAGGTACTTATGATCATAGTTGTCACTATACCATCAACATTAAAGTTGTTTTTGTTTCTGCTGGAGGTTAGATACTAGCATATTAGAGAGAAAAAAACAAATTCAGGGCAAAATGGAGGACAAAATCAATACATTAGACTGTGAAACTGGCACAAATGTACCAGTTGCAGAATGTACACACTTTTAACACCTCACCAAGTTGCTCTATCTTTATTTGTAGTAACAAAATAGTGTATTGGCTGAGAATATTGAAACCTTCTATATGAAATGTGAACTGTTGGAAAAGGGTCAAACAGAAATGGCATACAAAATAAAGGAAATCAATAAATCTAGCCAAAATGCTATCCCCCATGATGTTTGTCCAAATATTTCTAGGTTACCAAATGAAGGTATAAACCCCTTCGGCCACCAGGATGCGTGACGAGTGTGCCTGTCATTAGGCGCCAAATAGCAGAATTCATTGCCCTTTCCAGGTCCGGCCCGGAGTTAGAATATTTAGAAAGGGGGCGTGAGGGAACCATGGAGGTTGCAGCCCCCACAAAAGAGGGAACGGCGACGTGGAAATGTGGTGCCCTAATGACCAGGCACACTGCTGCCAGCACCCTGAATGGGTGGAACTGGTATAAACACCACATCTTATCAGCCTTGTAATGACACGTATAATACAACTGACCCACGGGAACCATCCAACAACTTGCCTTTGATTACAAATCAATGTAATAAAAATGTACCAGACCATGTGATGATTTGGATTCTAATGACCAGTTAGATTGGACAATAATAGATACTAAAAGGAAATTCAAGAAAGATCATAAAGTCATTGGTTTTGAGATGAGAACAGAAAACAGATTTGATCCTTTACTAAGTGTCGATGATGCTCTATTGATTCCTGTTACGGCTGATACCATCCCCTGTTTAGTGAAAACCTACTCCCTCCCCATACAGATTAGTCTTATTGTACCAAACTTAATAACAAATGATGATGGAAATGATATTAGTTTAATGGAACATACCACAGGGGTCAAACACCTATGGAATTAATAGAGGTAGGGCTACCCCAATTTCAAACGAGAAACAGGCCTGTCAAATACAAATGAATTGCAATAGTTTACCAAGGAGATTATCCTACATCAGCACCACATCAATCCCTTGTCATTAGGCAGTCTTTCATTTTAGTTGACTCAATAATTAAATATACAGACAAGATCATATATAACCCGGACAAAGAAAATAGAATGTGCAGTAACTTCAGGGAAGCAAAAATAAGTGACATCACGATGATGTCGGGTAACCAAATAAATCAGCCAACAACTTAGTAACAAGTCTGCTAAATAGAGTAACAGTCTGGCTGATAATTCTCAAAGTACCTTACAGGAAATAACTTCTTCTCTCCAATCCAAGTTAAGGCCATCCAGCGAACTACAGCACCTCCTTGTCACCAATTTTTAGTAAAAAGATGAGAGAATAGATGGACACGTTCCTGTTGAGCTTGACGAGCAGAATCAAAATGAAAAACACCTTTTCTGAGTGTACTTCCAACCTCACAGGGTATTAAACCTTATGGTGGATATTGGCAGCCCAGAGTCTAGACTTGATATTCCGGTAGGCGCCCAATCCTGCCTGACTTTAAATGCCAAATTTGACACCAGTTTTAGGGGCTTACTTTCCCAGTGAAATTTCTCCATCTGATGGGCAGCTTTCAATAAATGATCCCAATCCAGATAGTTCAAAACTCGGAAGATGAAGAATCAAGGAGAGTCCCCCCTGTGGAGGTTTCAGCCACAGGGAGTGGTGCGCCCGTTCCAGTATGTAACTGGGCCCTTTGGGGGAGGGACTCGTGAACTTCATGCAGAATTTTTGAATAAATGTGGCAATGGGCCCTCCTCCCCATTCGTTAACCTCAGCAGCACCAACTTATTGTGGAGCAATCCACCTTCTAAATCTTCAACTTTTTGTTCCAGCTTGGCCAGTTGACGCTTTAGCCCCACTGTATCGGGCTCCAACTTAGCCAGCCGGTCTTCGGTAGATGAAACTCTCACTTCCACATCAGTCACTCTTGTAGTTAATTCCCTTATTGCTGGCTTTAAGTCCTTAAAATCGTCTATCAAAGAAAATAAGGCAAACTTGATCATTCGTATCTCCAAGTATAAATGCTCTGTGTTACTCTCCGGCTGAATCTCAACAGGAGGAGTCTGTGGAGAAGTTCTGCATCTAGGGCACTTGGCCTCCACAGTGGTGGTTGCATCATCTCAGTCCTCTGCCATTTCCTTGGTCGAAAAGGGTTTATTTTCCAATTGCTGGTTCAAAATAATCCCATCCATCATTGCCAGGGATTGTTCTCAGTACAATGAACCATGCTCCAAAAGCCAAATCAGGTAGAGAAGGATGCATTTACTAAATAATTACTGGTCCAGACAGAGCAGTGGAAGAAAGCTCCTAACTCCTGCACTGCATCACATAACTCCCCACATCATGACCATGTCAAAAGATATACTAAAAAACTCTGGGAATAACCCCATAGTGATTGTACACGCTGGTACTAATGACATAAACCACTCAAGCATTGAGGAGATCAAGAATGATGTATGACCCTCAGCAAATACTTAATGACAAGGGTTGTGACATTTATTTTTCTGAACTTTTCTAGTTCAAGGGCAGGGCATTACAAAAATACCAAGATCAAAACAATAAATAAATGGCTAAAATGGACACTGGAAAATGGTTTGGTGTGTATATCACATTGGGAACATTTTGAAACTAACTACAGTTTGTTCAGATTGGACAGTCTTCATTTGAGCACAGGGGAGTCAGCTGCTGGGGTGCAAATTTGAACAAATAATTTCAAAAATTTTAAACTGACCAGGATGGGGGACAGGAGTATAGATGTCAGAGCTAATAACTTCCCTTTAGATAGCAAATCTCTCAGTGCACATTTTTGTTTGCAAAAGCAAGGAGTCTGAACGTTATTAAAAAGGCAGAACTAGGAGCCATCATACAAAACCAGAATGTGGACATTGCACTAATAAATGAAACATGGTGGGTCAACACAAACTGCTGGATGAGCAGCATGTTGGTTTTCAGCTGTTTCACAAAAACAGATCAAATGGAAAGAGGGAGGCGTTTGTTGCTATGTGAAGGACAAGATCATATGTAGCCTACTGACCTTGTCTCAAAATTCTGCTATAGAAACTGACTCACTCTTGTTACAACTGCAGTTTGGTAATAAACCAAAATCATCCTAGAAACTGCTATTGGCCTTCATCGAGCAGTGCTGACTATAATGATGCCCTGCTAAAAGAATCAAGTGGTGCTGCAAACATGGGTGACAATTATATTTGGTGACTTTAATCTGCCTGGGATCCGTGGAATTCACTCATGGGTCAAATCAGTTTGAACAAGATTGTCTTGCTCTTCTAAGTGCAAATTAATTAGTGCAATTAGTTGATGTACCAACAAGAGGCAAAACATCAGAACTGATTTTGACAAATATACATACGATACCACAAAACCTGAGGTAATGTGTCCAGTGGGTACAGGCGATCACCTTATGGTCACTTACAAATTAGTAGCATGCATATTTGCCTCTCATAATACTTGTGCCATCAAAAATTACAGTCGGGCTAATATGGAGGCAGTTAGCATTGCTCTTGATTCTATCGGTTGGGACAAAACCCTTCATGGGTTGGATACAGAAAGTTGCTAGAAAATCAAAACATCATACTTGACTTAGAGGACATATTTGTGCCACAGAAAAAGTATAATAATAAGGTAGAGGTGTAATGAATTTAAACTTTAAGGGCAAAGTGTCTACGAATGGACTGAAATTCACATTTTGCAAAGCTTTGTGAAGTTTCTGTGGACCTTATGAACTTCAATTTCAATGAAATTGTGAAGTTTGTACTGCACAGTAGCCATTTTATTGGCGAATTGAAAACTTCATGAGAGAATTTTGATCATTTTGCCCCAAAAATGGCAACTTCACCAGGTAAATCTTTGGGAATCTGGTAAATGCATAAATTAATTTGTGAAACGAATTATGGACACTTCACCCACCCACCCTACTCACAGAGTCAGTATGTGGCTCTGACAAGACCTGGACTTGGGTCTCCTAGTTCTCAAGTCAATGCTCTAACCACTAGATCACACTGCCTTTCTAAATGGATTGAAAATTACTTATACTGTACCTAGTTTTTTGACTGCAGCTAATGTGACCTTATGTTCTTTTGTGTGAAAAATATATTGGCCTTATCTGAAGTTACAGAGATTCAGCTGACCAAACCTCTTCCAGGCATTACAGTGCACTGGGGTATAAGGATGTTAATGGCTATAAATGCAGTTTCCTGGGCAGTAGAAATGTATCACTCAGTCAGAACTGGATTAATGGTGTATGATTTAGATGAATTGACATTTACATTAAAGCAGTATAAACAGAATGGGTCACAAAGTCAGGTTTTCATTACGTGAACATAAAATTAATAATCTGAATGAAGCCAAGATGGTGCCAATTTGACCATCAATATGAAGAGGGAGTGTACAGTAGGTGTGTTTTATATCCATTACTTGCCTGGAAATGTTATTCCAGAGTTCAGTTGCTTTTATGTGGTTTTTGTTATCACAGCCACCAACTAACGGTCACATTTAATGTCTTCAAGAAAGGTAGTTACTCATGAATTTCATACATCTGATTAGCACTCTTCCTCTGGACAGTCAAGAGCTTCTGTGTGCAAGACAGAGTTTGTAAAAGGAGCTGGCAGTATAGCCTAGAGGTCAGAGTAACTGAGCTGTGAATGAGTTTGGTACATCCTGCAGACCGAGTGGGATTTGATTCCTACAACCTCCACTTGGATATGCTGTGTGACTCTGAACCAAGTCACTTAACCTCCCCAGTGCTTCCTGGTTGCCCCTGAAAACAGGCACCTGTGCCCAGTGGGCCTTACCCAGTTACCAAAGAATAGAATACAGTCAATAAATAAGTTTCCCGCTCTTCATATAAAACAACAAGATGTCACATTTTCCTAATAAACCATTTTCAGGCTTGCTTGAGCCTGCCATGGCACAGGTTGGTTCCCAGTTTGTAAAACAAACACTGCTATGATTTTATGCTAGTTCATTAGTCATTTTGCTCTTGCTTGGTGTCCATAGGTAGAACCCTGTGCTGATCAGTCACCCTCTGTTACTCTGGGTATGAACTGTATAAGCTGAAATACAGCACTCCAAACTCTCTCCTTAAAAATCCTAGGAGAATCCCTGCATTTTGCAGCATATCTGTCAGTGCATCATACAGAATAGATGGATTTCAGTCTGGCAAACATTAGCTTGTAAGCTGTGCTTAATACAAATTTGTTTGTTTTTTCTGAATTTCTCTGTTCTTGCTTCCCTTTGGATAATTTTAAATTCTCTTGACAGGAAGTTCAAGATTAATTGCTGTGTCCTCCCACCCACTTTCTGCACTTACACTGCCTTTGGTCTGTGACTGGGTGGCCTGCCTGATTGTTGTTTTACACTCCCTGCAGTGTACTTTCACCTTTATGGTTAGAGTTCAGCTCCGCTGAGACTAAAAACTGAAATCCTTGCAGTATGCTGAGCAGGAGTACATGAATGTCACTTTTTCTGCTATGGTCACTGCCTATTCTTAATGCTAGTGTCTAAAGGGCAGATTCACAGGGTGATTCAGCAATTGGCTGGATGAAAGGACAGAAAGGGTGGTCTTGAATGGGGATATTGCAAAGGTTAGGGAGGTCACAAGTGGTGGTCCCACTGACTGATCTTGGTTCCAGTCCTTTTAGTGGCTTCATAGATGACAGTGGGAGGATTCAGGGTAAAATCTGCCTGCTCTAGAAGTGGTGAAAATCTGTGGCAGAGTTGACAATGAGGATGGTGCATGAGCAGAGATGGAGGATCTGGAGAAGCTGGAAGAAGGATTCAGTGTCTGGCAGATGAAATTTCATGCAAAAAAATGAAAGGACATGCATGTTGGGCTAGAAATCTGAGAAAAGGAGTACAGGATGGAGGTTGGAACTGAAGGTGACAGCTGTGAGAGGGACCTTAGGGGATAAAACAGGCAATACAACCAGCTTAGTGTAAGAGACTAGTGATGAGAGCAGATAGAATGCTGGGATGCATAGGCACAGGTATCAGCAGCAGAAAAGGTAAGTGATTCTCCTGAGAGGCCATACTTCACATACTACACATAGTTATGGGGTCCGTACTTAAGGAAGGACAGGAATAGGGTAGAAGTGGTGCAGAGGAGGATCGCCAAGATGATCTAGGGGCAACAACCTATAGGAAAAGTACATTATGGCGGACAGGAGGGAGAGTGGTGACATGACAGAGACTTGCATGTTTCTACATGAAAAGACAGGGTTGACAAAAGGGCGTTGTTTACATTGACTGTAAACAAGAGCACAGGTGGAAACTTCATGGAACTGATGAAAGGGGATTTAATAAAAAAGACATCTATCAGTATTTCTTTATCGAGAGGATGTGCAAATGTAGATTAAGCTGTTGAGAGAGGGGGTCCCTGACAAAACAGTAGTGGGATTTAAGCACAGGCGGGATAGGCATACCAGAAGCTGGCAAAGGTGTGTGGGAAGGAGGACATGAGGGAAAGGGGAATGACTGAGTAACCACTAGGGTACTTGTTACACATCATAAGTAGGATTGAGCAGGCTCGATAGGTCATGTGACTTTCCCCGTCATTGTTTTTATGACTCTTAACAATGTTCAGAATGTTCTGATAACTCTTAAACTGGTGCTGATGTCATATAAAACAAAAGCACTGCCTTTTCCCCTAGAAAAACAAGGTGTCTGCTTTCGATGAGCTTTCACTACAGGACTTTAGATGGCTCTTGTATAGAAACTGCAAACTGTTGTAAATATTTGGGAGTTTGGCTCAGTCCTAAATTGGGTTTTAATACTTGCACCTTTGGGTGGCACCTGGAAACGAGCCTTGGTTTAGTGTGCCTCTCCTGGTCACCAACTTTCTGATAAATAAATATGTTCAAAACACTGAAGTTTAAGATGAGCTGTTATGACAAGTTGGAATTCTGCTTTACACCCAAAGAATGAAAGACAGTAATTTCCTTAAATTTCTTACCATTAATTAATTACAGAGGTGTAGCGTAGTGTTGAAAAGTTAGATCCCTTCTACCATGCTGCTGTGAGAGCCATAACAGCCTCAAGTCATTCAACTCATGACTTCCGCTAATGTGGTCTTTTTGGATGATCTTCTCTGTCTCTACATCAGTGGAATCATTGACACTATACATTTGTGTATGCAAAGCCATTCTGAGCAAATCACCTCTTATTAATCACTAGTTGAGACTAAAAATGTAGGTCTCAGTGTCCCATATCTTTCAATTCCAACATTTAATTTAGTAGTCCAAAAAAGGGCTTTTAGTTACTCTGAACCATGGTTCTGGAGTAAGATTCAAAAGAACTTACAACTGTGTAACAAGGTCACATTGAAATTCTTTAAATGTAAAATTAATAACTGTGTAACCATTTAACCTGTATTAGTTCACATACAACTTTCATGGGCCTCATGTAGTCATTTAGTACCTTTTATGTATCTGCTTTGAGGTGTGGTAGTACTAGCATTCTTTTGAGTTTGGTTATGGGATACCTAAACAAGGTTATTACTACTTGTACTGTTTCCAAAACCCACCCCTGTATCTATAAGCAAAAGGGAGTACTTTTGAATTTTGCAGTTATTTACCTTGAAATGTGGTTCTTTATGTGGTTTCCGCAGCTTTTTTATTTCAGACACAGTCAAGAAATGTTTTAAGCGCTCCATGCTGATCTCACCATGTGACAGCACTGTACATGCAACAGAATGATGTAATTCCAGCGAGACATCTCACCAAGCAGTAAAGAAACCCTATGGGAAGCCTTATAGTAAATGTCTAAGATGAGTGCTATATGTTAACCTGCTCATCTGTATCACTATTTTAACTTGTGCATGACTCTCATTTACACCATGTTATGCACTGTTGCTTTAAATAACTTTAAGTAATTTCAGAAAATACAATGTGCAAAATTATATTATGCTACTTCATACCTTTTATCACCTTAGGTCACCAACCTTTCTGGCGATATTGAGGGTGTACAGCAGCTAATATTACGACAAATTATGCCATGGTGGAAATGAGACTATACTAATATTAGTTTAAAGGTCTCTTGTTCTACACAATCACTGTTCTACCACCTAATTGGTACACTGTGTTGTACCAGTATGCTACAGTATGTTATGTTTCCCTGGTACCCTTTCCCCCAGTATGCATGTAAAAATGAGCTTTTCACAGCTCAGCATGCCTTCCTGGTGAATATTTTGAATAATAGACTAAATTAAGGCTTTCTACATAACTGCACTGCCTCTGTTGAACATATTCTGTATTGATATTGGGTCAGGTGGAAAAGATTCCACTAAAAGTGGCTACAGCATGTTGCATCGTTATATGCCCTTAGTACCACTTCTTTTTACTTAAATTTAACTCTCAGAAGTTTAACCCTCAGGCGTCAATGTACTGTACACCTCCCCTCTGGAAAAGACTGACCTGACAAAAGTAGTCCCAGCATCTCAGTGATCATTACTGCTCCCTGTGCCCCCCTGTGAAGCCCTGTAGGGCACACAGCTTAAAGTATCAGTGAGGACTTGACTGCTTCTGTTCATGTTTGTGCATGTGGCTGTGTTTTACTGCTGTGTATTTGTTTGTGTGCATAATGTTTATCTGTGTCACAAGTCACCTATGCAAGCACACTGGCTCTAACACACACTTAGCTGGAAATGCACACAAATCACAACATGTGTACTGTATATACAAATGCATAACCTACATTTTAAATATGGGGCCCTTTGCTCTGTTAGTGAATGTGTACTAGACATCCTTTCATTGCTCCCAGAGGTGATCTTGGTAGCCTCCTGAGTGCTTGAGAGAGACAATAGAAATTACTGGAAGTGAGTGGGCCTCAATCAAACATTTGTAAGTAATTTGGGAGATGTTTAGCATTCAAAAAGTTCATTAGTAAGTAATATGGTATGAAGGGGTGTGCGTAAAATGTATTTTACAGCATGGCCGGGGCATAGTAAGGCACAAGGCTGAAGGCGGAGTGACTTCAGCCGCTGGACGTGCTGTAAAATATATTTGACACACATTCCTGAGTGCCTTATTGCAATTATAAAATTGGCACCTTTTTTACTTTTTACTGTTGGGAAAAGCATGTTAATATGTCGAAACATAGAGGATAATGTATGGTCTTTGGTTAATAACCACACTGTAAACACTTCAAGAGGTTGCCATAACATGATTGTAAACTTCACCTACTGGGTCATAATGTCGTACGCTTAATAGTGTACGACATTATAGGTAACCCAAAACAGCGCTGTCCATGACAGCGAATGATGCAATACTGCGTATACTACTGTACACGGTATTGCACCATTCACACAATCCCAGGCAGAGGATAAGACCTCTGCTGGGAGTGGGTTCCACCGAGCAGCTGCCGTGGCACACTGGACGGAGCCACAGCAGCAACAACCCAGGCGCTGTGTCTGGGACTGGGTTTGATTCCTGGTCCCAGACATTTTATTTATTTATTTATTTTTACAAATTGTGCACTCCCGAGTTGGACCTCCACCGGGTTGAGAATCCTTAGTGGGAGGGGAACTCCTGGGACACAACCCCTGTGTGGGGGGTGTGGGGGTAATCCCCACAGAAAAAGACTTATGCTGCATGGCAATATTACGCTGTATTGGCAGCGCGATTTTCCCATGTGGCATAATGTCATGACATTATGACCCCATGCCTAAACCTCAAGAGCACAGGTCAAGAGGTTTTCAGATGTCATGGCAAACGCGAGAAGTCTTTTCAGTGTGGTTGTTAACCAAAGACCATGCATTATATTTTATATTGTGTGAGCTACCAAGACTGTAATTGCAGACTGAATTACTTTACTGAATTACTTTATGGAACATTGATTGTTGTGAGCATTCCGTTTTGTTATACCATTATAATGTATGGGAAGTGCCTATTCACCACCACAATCAGCAGTCATGCAGCTTTGTTATGCACTGTCTAGAATTTTAAAAGTTGTTAACCACACTTCGGAACTTCCAAACAGTGGCATAACAAAAAAGAATGCACCAGAGTTCCATAATTCTCACACATAGAATGCAAGCAGTGTTTTTTTGACCATACACTATAAAAAATGATGGCTGGGGGATCGGGTGACAACCACGCTGAAATCACCTCTCGTGGTTGCTAGGGCTATAGTAAACCTCTTGAGCTGCACTCTCGAGGTTTACCATGTTGCCCTAGCAACCACTCGAGGTGATTACTGTGTGGTTATCACCTGATCTCCAGCCATTATCCTCTATGATAGGACATACCAAGAAAGGTTAACAACAGAGTGATGTCATAACAAGGTTGTAATCTGCTTGATTTCAGTCAATAATAAGGGCTCCCCATACATTATAATAGATTTACCTGTGTGCATTTGTGATAAAATAGTCCTTTCGCCTACTGCAAGTGATGTAGTTGATGATGTAATTGTATTATTGCCTACTTTCTTCTCTTCTGTTTTCTTTCTCTGTTTTTCCCCACACAAAATATGGAATGTTTACTATGGAATACATGGATTCAAAATTCTGCTCAGGTCCACTGGCAGAATGTTTCTCTCCTAACACACTGTATACATAGACAACAAAGGCCTTTGTTACAGCCAGAGACTCAATTATCTCAGTGTCAGGGCACAAAGAAGAGAGTTCCCTAATGAGCAGGTAAAGATAGAAGGGGGATTTTTCACTATCAGCAAAGAAACTGTTGTAGTGAAAACTATAAACAATACTTAATGTTCCTAATTTATTTATGTATTTAAGGAGAGTGTGATGATAATCAGGGAAACAACATGTCATTAATTTGTTTTTAATTTTTATTTGAGGTAGTTCTATCTGTAGGGCCCAGCTGAAGTTTTTTTTTACTATGTAAAGGTAGCAGCCATGTTTGTGGTGGAAGATCAGTTCTGGCTGTAGGGGGCTAACTGAAATGGCTGTGATCCAGACGACCACTGATCTGGGTCCCAGACTCTTTACTGCTGAGCAGTCCTTTTGTTTTTTTAACCATGTGTAAACCATATTTTACACATAGAGAAGAGCCAATTAGATGACTGGGTTTTACTCTGCCATTTTAGAATGTGTCCTGTTGCTCAGCCCCATTACTTAGTCGGCATTCCCAAGAAGGAGGGCAGTAAATCAGATGTATTTATAGGAAACAACTTTCTCAAGGGAGTCTATAACTTCAGCTGATTAACTATAGATGCAAAGTATAGTGCAGAGCTATTTCAATAAAGGCCTTTTGAAATGTTAGATTGCTGCCTATTTTAAGAGGTACAAAGTGTACTTTCCCAACAAGTTTGCTATTCTGCACATGGGAGGTTTACATAAACACTTGACTAGTCCTTGACGATGGGGAGGGGAAGAAATACTTTAGTGGCATGCTCACAAGTATATGTATTGCTGCAGTAACGTTTAAATAGTTTCCAAATTAAATTGGTGGTGGGGGTAGTAAATGGGCAGTTGAATAAAGATGCCCATGTGCAAACATTTCCAGTTTACTTTTTTTTTTTTAACATTGGCAGGCTGTGGTACCAAAAGACAACAGGTAAACATTTTATAAGCCTGTTCATTATTTAGTTGTAAAGGAGAGATCACCCTTGCCTTCTCATGCATTTATATAATAGGAAACAAAAACCAAGCAAGATGCCTGCGTAGTGCAGTATGACTCTAGACCATTCTGCGAAGCCCATACTGTACCAAGCATGCATGACTTGCAAAGCACTATCCTCCGTGTATACTATAAATACACATGTTTACAGTTTATTCTTCTGTTGGTACGTCTAGCAAGAAAAAAGTATTCATTAATTAGAATTTGTGTACACCAGGAAACCTCAGGAGTCCTGGGGGAACCAAATAGCAGACACATAGTTGCCCACTAGATTAGAAATACAGTCATAAAGCAGTGGAATACAATATAAACAAAGCAAGAGACCGTTTGTGTAAAACATAATACAAAGTTACATGGTATCTGTAGAATAAGTAATATATACATTTGTACCCATTTCCCTAGATCAAAGGGACATATTCTGGTTGAAACAGGAGCTGCTATGGTTGAGTAAGCAGTGGGGTTCAACTTAATGGGAAAGGGAAAGACATGCAGGAGGTGAGAGAGAGACGAGAAGCACCGGGCTTCCTGTTCCTCAGTGGGAAAAAGTTGTTTGCCTTTAATAGTCAAACAATCATTCAGCAACACCTCAAAGAGCAAAAAGAAATTTTTTTATATCCTGGCTGAAGACTTGCCCTCACTGTGATAACTACACTAAACTGCAACTTTTAGAAACCCATGTGTAAATGAACTTTGACAGATGAAGCAGCCACAATTGGCTCCTTAGTGACTAGCAAACTGATGAGACATCGTGTCTTTTATTTCAGTCATTAGTTTGCACTGATGTAACTGGTCCATGCCACAATTCAGTACTGCATGTAGAATAATGCATGGGGTGGTGTGCATTATGAGAAGTTTATGCACTCCCTGGAGTTGAGATAAAACCCGTCTAAAATTGCGCTGTCATTTTCGTTGTTGTTAGTAGCTAGTTTTACGCATTGCTGTGCTCTGATATGTGAGAATTGTTTTGTTTTAACCAGGTGAGACACACTAAGCTGAAAGCTTGTTTACAGGTGCGACCTGGGAGCACAAGGAAGTTAAGGACTTGCTCAGGGTCACACAGTATGCAAGTGGGGCTGTGTGATTCAAACCCGGGTCTCCAGGTTTTGCAGCTCAGAGCCTTAAACCCCTGCACTATAGTGCCTCCCAAGAATGGTATCTGTTGGAAAAGTAAATCTTGTTTGTTTCTATTCCAAAATACTGACATGAGATATTACTGTCACTGATGCTTATTTGAAAGGAAAAGTGCTGTGTCACTTAAAGAATTGTTCTAGAGTGCCTCGAGATTGCAGCTGTTGTTCAGTGAGTGCCTGAATGGTGTAGTAACCGCCAGTTATTATGACAAATAATAACTGACTTTTTCTAAGAAAAAAATTGATGGTCCGTTATTATGTAGGAATAATATTTGAGCCATATTGCATTACAAGGTGTTTTTTACACACCCAGGGTGTATGTTGCTCAGTATACTGTGGAAGCAATGTCTAAAAAAAAATAAATAAATAAATAAATAAATAAATAAAACTAATATACTGCCCATAACTTATTTGTTACAATTACTGGTTCTGAAACCAAAGCTGTAGCGTTGCATTTTGTTTGCTGTAAAAGTGAAAATGAGTTCCACAACAGCACTGTGGTTACTCTAGCGTGGGAGAGGACACAACCGAGACAAACTCTGTAATACACAGGTACTAACAGACATTCGTATATTATGGAGTTTGAAAGTGTTTGGTTTTAATGTTGCATAAAATAACCAGTAAGTATATGTTTGTAACGCATTATGACAAAAATTACTACTCTGAGCAGTCCAAGTCCTTTTCAGCATGTAAGGATATTACTGTAGGGGTTTTAGTTTTCTTGGATAATGCATCACTTGAAAAAGGCATCTTTTACCGTTGACAGTGGATCAACTCTGAAAAATGCAGCTCAGTCATAATAATCAACCATCACTGGCATCACTGCTATCAGTCTCCGAGTCAATGCTTTGGCAAAAACATAGATTGTCAAGAAGAGATGCGGACCTGCAGTGCCGTATGCCTCCCTGTTTCAAGGGCGAGTTGGGTTTACTAGGCCTCAGTAACACAGTGACTAATGATGCATACGTCAAATGTGAAAAAAGTTCATTAGTTGATTTAAGTGACTGTCATAAAATAACTGTCCAATAAACGAATACAGTATGCAGTACCTGTTAAGAGAAACAACCAAACTGTTCCAGTTTAAGCCAGTTTAGCATTATGACTGCAGTACTGAAATATCATTTTATTGGATTTTATTAAGTGGGTAGGCTAACTGAGACATGGGTCCCTTTTCCAGGAGCGACCGGGTTAATTACACATAGTACAGACATAGCAACAGATTCCGTGGTCAGCATCAGGTGTCACAGAAAATAAGACCATCAGAGGTAACACATGGAGCATCCTGTACAAATGAAGGGCAGCAGTAGTAACAATTTTAGTCACAGATAAAGATTCCATAGTTGAGAAACTACGATAGAGTATAAATAAGTAGCTTGCCTAGTGTGGAGCAGCAGACAGGAATTAAACAGAGTTCATAAACTGTATAGAATGGTCGTTAGAGGATGTGGGATGACTGAAGACTCAGTGGTAGCAGGTACAATTATTGTTGGGGGCATTCTTTGAGCTGTTTTTGAAGCAGTTAAACAAATATAGGAACATTTAAAGCAATCTACATTGTTTTGCTTTTTCTGCGAGTCCCAATATATTGCAGTTAACACATCTCCGCACAATGGTTTAAAACCATCAGGCTCTCTAAAGTGAAATATCGGACATCAGAGAAAGCTTGGATATGATAGCAGAGCACCAAGTCTGGTTCTACAACCTTTAAAGGGGAAGGGAAGCACTGCTGACATCTCAGTTCATATTTGCTTACCCCCATTCCCTTTCTGTACCTCTCCTTCTTTTCTTGTCTTCTGTATTCCTGGTCTTTAAAACCAGCCATGTATGTAGGGCTGCCACTCACACGAGACCATTCCAGGTGTGCCAACCAGTGACATCGTTGGTTACAACCTGTCAGTGGCTAATACTGCTAGCACCGCTACTTGCATAAGCTGCTACTTTGATGAAAGCTGAGCATATCAGGGCTGCCCCATTTTCAGCAGTGTGTAGTATCATCCACCAGGATCATGCACTCTGTGTAAGGGTTCACAGTTTATTGCCCGACAGATTGGGTAATTATTATTGCATTACATTGAGTTCCTGCAGTATCCTGAAAGACATTTCACAAAATCTGTGATACTGTGCTTGATCCTGATGGAAGACACTGTAGCAGATTAGGTTAGGTGATACCCGTCTTTCGGATGAGACGTTAAACCGAGGTCCCATCTGCCTGGATTGGTGGTAGTTCAGGTGGATGTTAAAGATCCCATGGCACTTATTGAAAAGAGTAGGGGATTTCCCCGGTGTCCTGGCCAAATTTCCCTCATTCACTAAAAATATCACCAACAGCTTAATCTGGTTCAAGGTCAGTTGGCATTCATCTGTATCCCTCTCCCCCGGGTCATGCCTGAAAATAGGCAGGATTTGTCTAGTGCACTTACCCGGTCAACAAACTCTAAATAAATATAAGAGTCCGCAGCCACTGACTGACTGCAGCTGATGATGTCACTGATTGGCACATCTATAATGGCCTAGTAAAGGGTACAACATACAGAGTTGTTTTTTAAAGTTGGAGAGAAGAAAACACAAAAAAGAAAGAGACATATGCACTAAGAAAATAAGGGGTAAGCAAATATAAGAATTCGACAAAGCCTCCCTTCCTCTTTTTTCATACTGGCTTCTTCTAGCATCCCTGAGTCTGACCTGAAAACCTCCTTCCATCTCCTCAGTGTTCCTTTCCCACCCTTGGAACCCCTGGTGATGGACATGCCTTTCCTGCCTTTTCTTACTGCTGACTCTGGCCCTGGAACTAGTAGCCAGTGACCTATACCCCCACAAGTGGGACCCTGGAGCTGGGACCAGGCCTCCAAGAACATATTACCTTTCAACGAGATGTGTGACGAGGGAGGTGCTGGTGAGGAGAAGGCAGGCCAAGGGGTTCAGATGGGTGTGGTTGGACACCTCCGTATCACACGCCAAGCAATAGGGTACATGCCAGTATAAGGCTAGATCATAAGGGACAACATATTCCTTCCCTCAAACCCTCCCCCCCCCCTTGATTATCCAAGGTTGGTCGTGCCTCAGAAAAAGGCACTTCCCTCCCCTTCCCCTAGCCCAATTAAATAGTGGCAGAACTCCCTCAGTATTTGATCATAAGTAGACTTTCAATTCCACCCTGGGATTGGTGGAAGAAGGAGGTGTATTGTGTATAGGAGGCATTCAGCCCTTCTGAGGAGAAAGAGTGTGGTCTCTTAGAATTTGTATACTCTCTTGCTGACTGAATGGAGCAGCACTGGGGTTCACTGCAAAGACAGCTGCTTGAATGCCTTCATGATGCAGTGAAACAGGTGTGGCTGCTACAGAGGTGGGGAGGGACCTTTGGTTCACAAAAGCTCTAAAGAGGGACTACGGTCAAAATTTCTGGCATCAATACATTTCAGAATTTGGATCAGCATAGCCCCTGTCAGCCTCATGCCAAAAATGAGATTTCTAAGTTACTTTGTTTAAAAGTAACAAATCATTTTACAACCCTAATGTTACTGCCTGTTCAAAAAAAAAAAAAAAACAGTTTCAGTGAAGAGCTGCTGCTGATGTCATCTCCAGAACTCGGAGTCTAGTCTTCACTGTCCGAAAGCTTATAGAACCTGTTTCTTCAAAGGTTCAGTTCATGTCAATAGTCTTTAGAAGCAAAACAGGCAGCAACATTCAAAAACTTTTGCTATAAAAACTGTGTGTTTCAGGTTTGTAAAATAAAAGTTGACAAATGTGTATTTTTTTTCTATTTATTTATTTTGGTGGCTTTATGTTGTCATTTTCTCCAGGGTTGCTGACTGCTAGCACACTGCAGTGAGTTTTAGTTTTTTTTATACTGGAAAGGCATGTGAGCACAACTTTGTGTTTTCACTGGTGAGGTCTGCAGACAAATAAGTCTCCGATGCGGTGGAAGGCTGTGATCATTCACGCCTGTCATTCAATTGAGGTGATTTCTCAGGATGGCACTTTAAAATAATTATTCTGCCTCCTATAAAGGGTGTGGAGAGGCAATGCTGTTTTGAAATCTTGCTACGAGTTTTCTGTGTAGTATCCAACCCGACCAACCTAGGGCCAGATATTTAAAACCTTGTCCCTGAGCAAAATTAGCACCGGAACCATTTGCACACCATATTCAGAGGAATAGCCCCAGGGTTAAATGAGTTGAATATAGCGTGAAAATGAAGTCTTGCAAACAGGACTGAGAGTGCAATGCAACAGCCCAGCAAATAAGACTACACTGACTATAGCAACTGAGAGCAGTGCAAACTGCAACAACAGCCCAGTGCACACAGAGGTGGCATGAGGTAAGGCTGAACAATGCAGACAATATGTGTGCTAGCAAAGCAGTGGAGCATAACAGCAAACAGTCCAGGCCAAATACTGCAGATCACGTAATGGAACATTACAGTAATGGCGCTAACCCATTTGGCGTGGTACTGACACGTTTGCCTGGCGCTAAAGTTTACTATATTCAAAACTGCAGTGCAAATGAACCTACTCAGGCAATCCATGGGCAAACAGCCACATTAGCATCTTTTTATGGCCTGCTTTGCATTTGGATTGCGCAACACATTAACATTTTTTATCTTATTTATTTATTTATTAAATTCTCGGATTACAAATACCTTTGAGCAGAAACTGCTCATTTACAAAGTGCACACATGGTCCCCCTGCAGGTCCAACTTGAATTACAGGTCAGTAGCCACGTTTCTTTCTGTGCTGACAGCTCCACCTGTAGGTCCAACTGGTATTACAGGTCGGTTGCCACGTGCATTGTGTGCTGACGGCTCATAGAACTTTAGCTGCACTCTTGGCTTGGACACAGATGCAAAGACTAATGTGGCCCAGAGGAGTAACACTACAGAAACAGGAAACAGGTGGTCATGCTGTATGCACCATAGGCAAATCATTGTTCCTGCCAAAGTGTTAATCAGATGGTACAGTACCATAGTAGGCAATACTGTGAGGTACACAGCGATGCCTACGTGTGTCAAGGCAACAGTGACTGGTGCTGTCCACACAGTGACAAGCACAGCTGAAGGTGTGGTCTGACAGTGGACACTAGTCATACTGCCGTGTGACCCTTATGTGCTTCATAGTGGCATAGGATCCCCACACTACCATACATGTGGCTGTCTGTGTGTGTGGGCATCCGGGAGTGGTGTAGGGTATGTGCCCTGGGGGGGCACACTTACCATCATACTGGCACACTGTTATTAGGAGCAGTCCCATCAGTGTAACATGTGCACTGTGTGGGTGGCCCCAACCATGTGGCAGTACCTACTATGTGGTGCAGCGTGGCCACCTGTACACCCTCCCCTCAACACCCTCCATTCCCCCAGTGCAGCATGTGTCTGCTGGACTGTGTTGGTGTACCCCAGTGGGGGAACTGGAAGTGTGTGCTGCATGGACACACTACCATGGTGTACATTGGAAACTGGGGCACCCACTAATGCCTTGCAGGGTTAGGACCAGTGCCAGATGATGGCGACACGAGCAGTGCCATCTTTGTGCAGCATGTATCTGCCATGTATGTGTTCTGTTAATTGTTTTTTTTATCACATTGTTCACCAGGTAAGCACATTGGGCCAAGGCCCAATTTCAGGAATGACCTGGAGACACAAAGTGTGTGGCAGAGATGCAACAGTGTACAATAAAGACATACAATGCACAACAACACACAATACACAAATATCGCATTAGGTACACATTACAATATGGTACAAATAGTTTACATGCGTGTTCACGTCACAGCACTATTGGGGCATTGCATTCCACAGTTTGTGTGCCTGTGCAAATGGAGTGGCTCAAGCTGGCCGTCCACCCACACTGCCTCCTCATTGGATGCACGCAGCTTTGTTCCCTGTCACTGCTGTGTCCATGCCCCCCGCCATCCAGGGTTTGGCCAGCATTAAGACCCCCTTTTCATGGGTGGTAATTTGTGCCATGCTACATGTTGTGCTAACACATGTTGTGAAGTGCTATATTTTTGTATATACCATTGCACCTGTATGCATGTCCCCACCCTAACATTGCACCTCGCATACATTATCTCGTAGTGTTGGTGCTATCATGTTGCGTCAGCGCTATTTGGCCTTTTAGATATAGCAGTCCGGCACAAATGCAGTGCAATCGTGACACAATCGATTAGTGCCAGGCGCAAAGTTTTGAATAGCTGGCCTCTAATGTTTTCTCCCTGACAGGCTGTTACTTAACCTACATTCAGACTCATCTGTGTTGTATTTCACATTAAAATGATAATTTTACCAGGGCTAACACTTCCACCACTAGCAGGAATGAACACATATTAGGCCCCTGATAAAGAGCACATTTCATGAAGGTCCAAAAAGTTACATCTTGTAGTCATTATATGCGGTACTAGATCTGAAAATGTGTATGCATTTGCTATTTTTGGCTAAGGTTTACTCTACCTTACATAATTTGGATTTTTTTTTTAGCCCTGCTGCACTTGCCTTTGCTGTTCAGCTGTTGGCTCCCAATGGCATCAAAGTAGGGCAGAGGAATGAATCACACTTTGTAGTATAGTGCAGTCACAGCAGTTTTGCAGGGAAAACTACCAATACTCAATATACATACTATGTTCCCTTCCCCAATACACCCTGGTAGCAGTGCATTATGCTAAAATCTACATGCCTTGTCAGTATGTTTTATTTATTTTTTTGTGTAAAATATACTTTCTTGTGCCTTGGTAACAAAGCATGGAGTTTCAGAGAAGATATAGTTGCTGTCAGCATCTTTCCCAGTCCTTCTGACTTTCATGCAAAAACGAATCCATTTTGTAAAAGACAGGACATGAAACTTACAAGAACAGGAGGTGGAGTTTCAACTGCTATGAAAAGACATAAAACAGAGCAATATTTTGTTGAGAGATAGATTGAGAGTTAGAACATCATTGCCAGTCCTTTTGACTTTCATGTATATAGTACATCTTCTTGCACCGATTCTGGAATTACGTTTCATTTTGCAGAATGCAAAGCTAACTGCAGAGGACAGCAGTGAAATACAATTCCAGAATTGGTGCAAGAAGGGGTAGTTCATGCAAGAAAGTCAAAGGACTGGGAAAGGTGCTGTTTAGAACTAATTATAAAGCAGACACTGACAAACAGTAGTGAAGTTACCAACATTATGCAATGCTAGTTGCAATACAGATTCCTAAAAGACACAGTAGAGTAGCAGTCCAAATGGTATCGGCAGCCTGGAGGCATGCTGACTCAGTATTCAGCAACCCTGGAGAAATGGACCACATCAAAAAGGCATTAAAATATGAATTTGTCAACTTTGTTCCAAAACCTGAAACATACACAATTTATATAGAAATGTTTTTTGAATGTTGCCGCTTCTTTTGTTGTAAAACATTGCACATGATTTTTAAACTTTGGAGAAGCAGGTCATGTAAGTTTGCTGACAGGGAAGACTAGACTGTGAGTTCTGGAGATGACATCAGCTCTCAACTTAAACAGGCTTTTTTTTGAACAGGCAGTGAAATCAGGGTTACAGAATAGCCCATAACTTTAAAATGAAGCAACACAGAAACCTAATTTTCAGTATGTGATTCATTGGGGGTATGCTTATTCTAATTCTTCAAAGTAGCACTTTTGGTCGGCGTCCCTCTTTAAACAACTAGTGAAGGATAGAAACCAATAAAGAATCAGCTTGTTATGTATTGACTCTGTTGAACATTCTTCTACTGTACCAAGCTAGGTATATAAGGCTGCAAATTACTTCAGTTGTTTTTTTTTTATTTGCATTTTATTCTTCACCCAGTAATCCCCTATCAGACCTGTCCACCGACTAGCCTCAACAGTCCCTCTACTTTCACCTGTGCATATGGGGATCTGGTGGGATGTGGGGCCTGTGAGTTCTGGTGCTGGTCTACTGATTGGTGCCTTTTGCCTCCAGCTTTCTTCTCTCTTTTCCCCCTCCACCAGCTGACACTGTGCTGGTGTCCTGTGGTCATGGACACACACACACTGCATACCCCTGCAGAGGAGAAAGCTCCACCCATACCACTGCAAGGGTCATTGCAAAGGTGGAATGTAGCACTACTCACCTAGTGGCAGCACTTCCCCAGCCTCAGCTGTCCAACACCAGCCTCCTCAGTTTACTCCCGATTCCAAACCTGGATCTCCACCACAGGAGCAGGACACAGTGCCACTTGGTTATCAGGCAGGCCATTTCTGTTGACCTTTTAAAAAATTGGACTGTTATACAGATCTCTCTCACCCTGTTTCCCTGAAAACATAAAAATACATCATTTCATAGCTTCAGTAATAACTTGTCAAAATGTATGCTATTTAGCCTGGATAATGGCATCGGATAGTCCACTATCTGCTAGGGATCCATGCTACAGTAGTTCACACTGTCTGAACTATCTGAAACTAAATGGATACAGAATAGTGTGCACATACCCACACTAGTCCTAATAGTCATGGGTGGCAGAACACATATTTGCTAATGGTGGAGCCATGCATGACTGATTGCATTGCAGAACACAAAGCAAATGGTGCATCCATGCATGACTTGTTTATTCCAGAACACACACCTGCAAATGATAGATCCTTCCATGACTGATTTCATTCAAGACCACACACCTGCAAGTGGTGGATCCTTGCACGACTGATTTCATTCCAGAACACACTCCAACTGATGGCAGATCTGGGCATGAGGGATTTTTATTCCAAAACACACACCTGCAAATGGTGGATCCATGCATGACTGATATTATTCCAGAACACACACCAGCAGATGATGGATATGGGCATGACTGATTTACATATGAACATACGAAGAAGCCAGCAGAAGAAGGCCATTTGGTCTGTCAAGTCTGCTCGTATTGTAGGGTCCACAGCTTGAGCTAATGTCCCTGCCCTCCCTCCCCACTCCTCCCATCCTCCCTACCCATGATTCTTATCTTCCCCCTAAGCCTATCCCAGCCTTTCTTAAAACCGCTCACTGTCTTTAACGAGATGACCTCTTCTGGCAGCGCATTCCAAGTGTCCACCACCTTTTCTGTGAACTGCTTTTTGACATCCCTCCTAAACCTCCCACCCTCCAGCTTAAGACTGTGCCCCCTCGTGATATGGTTGCCACTCAGCTTAAAGAGACTTTCCTTATCAACATTATTTATCCCTTTCAAGTGCTTTAATGTCCCAATCATGTCTCCTCTCTCTCTCTCCTGTCTTCCAGGGAGTATATGTTCAGTGCCCTCGTCCTCTCCTTGTATGCCTTGCCCTGCTGATCGGCTATCATCTTTGTAGCCCTCCTCTGTACCTTCTCCAGCAGGTTAATATCCTTTTTGAGGTGTGGGCACCAGTACTGAACCCCATACTCTAGATGCGGCCTTACCAGTGACCTGTACAAGGGCAGTATAACCTCCTCTCTCCTACTATTGATCCCCTAGCTATGCATCCCAGCATCTTGTTTGCTTTGCTGCTGCTTTCTTGCACTGCGTGGAGTGCTTCAGGTCACTAGTGATCATCACTCCCAGGTCCTTCTCCTCCTCTGATGCAGCTACGGACTCCACCCAGGTAATACTCTGTCCAGGGATTCTTGGCTCCAATATGCATATTCCAGAACATGCATGCATGACTGATTTTATTCCAGAACACACACCTGCAAATGGTGGATATGGGCATGGCTGATTTTATTCTAGAACACAAGCCTGCAAATTGTGCATCCATGCATGACTGATTTCATTCCAGAACACACACACACACACACCTGCAAATAATGAATTTGTGTAGGACTGATTTCATTGTAAGGGCTATTTCTCATTGTCTACCATTCCACTGTTGTACACTGTTTATCTGCTACAGCTATGAAGTGAAAGGGATTCAATGTTTTGTGCTACATATAGTATGTGAAATTTTCAAATTCTAGTTGAACAGACCTGCAGAATTTTGGAAAATTCCACCTAATTCCATAGAATTCCATCAAAAACAGAGTTCTGAAATTCTGAAGTTGGAATTTAAGAGAAACTGATGCCTTCAGGAGAACTTTAACAAAACATAATATTTAGACACTGTTCGACTTGTATTTCACATGTTTTGTATTCCTCCTCCCCATTATTTATTACTGGTGTCATTTGCATGAAAACAGGATCTTTGCCCCTGAAGAGTTCATCTGTTCCTGTTGCTTTCTCCCTACCTGAAGTCATAATGTGCTGCTTGTGACATCACAGTTACTCTCTTGGCAACAGACTGTCATGTCTCAGTAGACGATTACGACTTGAAGTAGGGAGTAAGCTATAGAGGCAGATTATTGAGATATAAAGATAATGTATTTTTACAAATTTCCTCAGTAATAAATAATGTTGAGGAGAAATCCATAGGATACATGGAATGCAAGCTGAATTGTACCTAAATATTATGTTTTTCAAAGTTTTCTTTGAGGCGTCAGCAGCTCTTTAAACCAAAGGTTAATAATTCACAGTTTACATAACTCATAGATTAGGTTTCCACAAACCATCAAAGACAAATCCATAGTTCATGTAATCTGCTGAAAACTTATTCATAGTTTAAATTAAAAGACTTTAATGCATGGATTAGAAAAACACATAATTTCAGCATACACTGTGTTCTCAAGCAAAAACAGAACTACAAGCCAACAGCTTTTTGAAAAGTCTTTTTAACATTTGTGGATGTTGGCCAGGGCATTTTAGAATTGCTGATTGAATGCAGAACATCAAAAAACATTCATTACTGGTGCAGAGGCTCCGTATTATACTGCAGCAGTATGTGGATGTTGTCTGCTACATCTGCAAGTGTCCAGTGGTCAAGGAAGACATCCCAAGGGATAGTTACTACATCTTGAACCAGGTGGGGTGCATTCCCAAAACTGGGTTATAAAAACTTGTTCTAATTCCCCAGCTTTAAATGGTCCACAAGTCTGTTCATGGTGTCTAACTCATGTTCTTCCCTCTCTGGAGACCTGAGCTTGCAATCAGCATGTTGATCTTAGCACAGCAGTTGCTGCATGGTAGCGACACCCCAGAACAATAGCAGTTGTTCATACTGAGAATGTGTGATATCCTTAGCTCAGTGGGCGGGGACAGATTTATTTCAATGGAAAAGTTCCACATTCTCTAGCTCGTGTGGAAAATACTTTTTGAACAAGCAGGTAGTTTTGTAACATCGTGCAAATGATTCTAGCCGTGTTATTCATGGCTTTGTCAGAAAATGTTCAGGACCAGAATTGGAGCAGATGGTAGATAATGAAATCCACTACACATCTGAAAAAGGCTGCCAATGATTACATTCCTGATTCTTGCATAAGGCACAAATGTGACAATAAATGCTGCTTGTACAGCTTTCAGAAAAACGGGCTATTACTAGTCGGAATTTGTCCCCAGCTTGTACACTATCACTCTGTCTAGTAGAGGTTCTTCGCCAGTTACCTACATATTGGTTGAGGACTGCTATATTAATTAAAGAAAGTCAGTTTAGTCAGTGCACCTTGATGTGGTGTCACCTTTAAATGTTTCCATTAAAACACACAAATTGGGAGCTAACTGTCTATAGAGCTATATGTGTTTTGACTGCTTTCCCCAGATGAGCCTCGAAACTCCAACTTTAAAACTTGTATTTCTTTATTAAAAATATTTTAAATTGGTGGATAACTGCTTGTATTGAACAGGCACACATCTGAGAAACTTCAAAGACAACCTGTAATGGGAAACCTGAGAAAAATGGCTCCGGAGGGCAGAGGGATAAGAGGCCCGCAGCAACCCGGATCCACCATGACTGAGAAGGAGTGGGGATGATCAGTGATGTGCTTCTAGCAGTAAGGGCCCCAGAACAAAGAATGATTGCTCTGGACCAGAAAGTGTTCGATTTTCAAGGCTGCTTACAACCTTGTGAAACCCAGTCCACCGTGGTTGTGTCAGAAGTCAAGGAGGCAGCAGGCTCTGATTTGCATGACTCCAGCACAGTGAGGGGGCTCATCAGAGAAAACCAGGCTCTCCTGTACAGGCTGGATGCACTGGAAAACTTTTCAAGGGCTACAAACATTAGACATCTTGGTCTCGCAGAAACTGTTGAAGGGGAGAACCCAAGAGATTTTGTTGAGTAAATGACTGGGACATAATTTAAAGCTTGATCCCACACCAGAGGTCCATATAGTTTATTGTATAACCCTCCACAAGAGACAAGACCCTGCATATGGACCAAGACCCATCGAGATTTTGTGACTAAATAGCTGGGACATCATTTAAAAATTGAGCCCACACTAGAGGTCAGCAGAGCTTATATAACCCTCAGCAAGAGATAAGACTCTGAAAATGGACCAAGAACTCTTCTTATTGTGCTTGCAGAGACCTACAGATGGGATCAGGGGATGGCAACAGTGCAAAATTTTGGCCCATTTGAGACAACGGAGGGAGAGAAGATATCCCTCTATCCGGTCCTGAGCTATGCTACTAGCAGCTGGCGCAAGGCATTTGATGCCGCCCGAGAACAGCTAAAATCATTTGGGATTACACAGTCTCTTCAATATCCAGCCCATCTAAGAGTTGGTTTATGCTAGTAAACAAAATATTTTTGGAGATGCTCATGATGCCAGCAAGCAGATGGAGAAAATGAAACTGAACTTGGGAGACTTGGAGGCAGCAGAAGAGGAAGATGATGTTTAAACTGTTACTCTTGTTTTCTCTTTTACTTCCACCAATAAGCAGGGATTGGGACGGTGGGGGAGGGAGGAAGCTCTGGTAGGTAGGCCAGAGATGCCTATGGAGGTGTCTGTATCCCTCCTGTAGGAGAGTAAATCTCTCTCTCAGTGAAATATTTAACATAAAATGTTGTTTATGTGGTTTGAGCCTGTTATCCAAGATAATCCCTCCCATGTGGCTGTTTGACCACCTCTTCATCTCCCCCTCGGCACAGCATCTTGCGTTTATGTTGCTGATGCTCAGTGGTGCATTCTTAATGCCCTTTATGGACTTCTATATTTTCACGAGGTTGGCCTTTCTGTATGATATGAGGAGCTTGCTCCAGGAATGCGCCCAAGATATATTGCTCTGTGCACCAGAGTTCTAATTAGTGTTAAAGTTTATGTAGAATTAGCAGTGTTTGTCTGAGGTTTATGTTGCCGAGTTACACAGTGCTGAAGACCAATAACGAGACATGGCTTTGCCGCCTCAGCCAAATGTTGTACTACATGCTCTGGAATTGAAGTTTGCTCCAGAAGAGGGGTTTTAACACGGTCCCTAGGTTGACTGCCTTTTTCACTTATTAGGACCACAATGACACTAATGAGCCTGCAAGGACCGTGAAATCTTATATGACATAATATTCTTCCTTTTACGGCATACAATAGCTATGTTAATAATGGACTTTGGGGACATCTGATTTGCAGTAAACTACTGGACAGTGCCTTCTGTCACGTGGAGTTATACCCTGGATGGATAGTTCTTGTACCCTATTGTAAGGATGTACGGTGTGTAAAATCTCCTTTGTATCACTATCACACTGTCAGTTGTTAGGGTTCCTTGAAACTAATAAAAATAATTTACAAAAAAAAGACACACAGATCAGAGGCTAACGTCACCATGTTTGAATTCTTCTGTCAAACATATTGTGATTACCCAGAGAATCCTACAGAAGTTACATTTTAGTGGCACTGTCCAATAGCCAAAGAAACAAAGTTACTATCAGAAAAGCAAACATTCTAGTAAATTGCCCAGTATGTTTCAGAACTTGAAACTGGTCTCATTGTGCCAGGTAAGGTGTGTATGGGACCAAATTCCACTTCTAAGCAGTATTTTCAATCACCTTTGTTTGATTAGCATATCAAATACACCTATTGAAATGCAGGATCTGTTCTGTGTGCACTTATTTATACCCCCTCCCAAACTTTCTTGTGCATGGAGTTCTGTTTGCCTGGGGTTCAACTTTTTTTTTTGTTTAGACTGCCCTGCCCCGCTCCTTCCTTATATGTTGTTGCAGGGCATAAGCAGACCTTCTGTGAGCTGATTGGCCATCCAGGCTCAGAGCTACAAACTGCACACATAGCAGTATTCATGGCTTTTGTGCGTTCTTCCTCTTCCTGCCCTCCAGGAAGTTAGCGGACATTCTTATTGGTTTGGTGGGACAGATTTACATGTTAGGGAAAGCGTGGGAGCAGTATGTCGATGATGGTGCATTGAGCAGCCAGGCAAAGGCAGCAGGAGATCAGTCAGTATATGCAGCAGTAATATAGGGAAGTAAAATCCCTAATAAATTTGAGGTAAGTCACATTGCCAAACTGCCAAGTTTAAATGTCAGAGTCGGGTCCCAAAATACTATCTGAGGCAGGTCTGCTGGTTGAAGCTGTAACAGAGTGTGCTCAGCATACAGAGTCTAAATTGAAAAATATATTGACTGAGGAAAGTGCTGAGAAATGAGAACCATTCTGTCTGGCTGCAGAGTTTGTTGTGTGAAGCACTGCAGGGAGCTTTGTTCTGGAGGGGAGGAGCTCTGGATAACTAAATTGGGACAGAAGACCTGATAGTTGTTCGTGTGTGCGTGCTGAGCCGAGTCTTAGTTACATCAGTAATAGAAAACAGACTTAGGCTTTGGGCACTTTAACACAGCTCAGAAAGTAAGAACTAGGCTGGAATGATCAGTTGTTTCTCGCCAAACACTCTCTCTCATGAATGAACCTAGAAACAGCCGATCATTGACAGGAATCCAGTGGTAAAGGTAGCTGCCAAAATCACAACGACAGCAGTTGAGTTGGGCAAAGAAAGCAGACTGAGGCTGAGACTAGGTGATTTAAATTGTTGAATTGGTTGACTTTTACTCAACTGCTGTAACTCTAATTGTAAATGCACTTGTACCCTGTACCGTGTTTTACCCTGAATCGTGTTGTAACCTTGCTGTTCTATTGCCTGTACTTATTATCTCACCTTGTTATATTGTATGTGTAACCCCCACCCATCGGCCCTTTATTTAACTAGTAGGCACACCTCCCATACTTTTTCTGTGTAGGGGAGAAGAGAGAGGTGGGGGTACAAAGGAACTGCAACAGAAACACAAAGTGTGTACAAGACACAAACAGTTGCATGTCATAATAGTGATCGAGAAACATCAATCACTATTATGGCGGTGTTATCACCGAAAATCAATTCGCAATGCACATGGAGCAGAAAAAGGTCTTGTGAGACCTACAGGTCTCATATTAATGCCGGGGCTGCTCCCCGCACCCCTACTTATAGATTCTCAACTCCAGGGGTGCATGTTTGGGGTGAAAAACTTAATTAAAATACATGCCTTCAGGTGGCAAAACCAAACCCCTCCACGGATCAGAGACCCAGTACCCCGTGCCTCCCAGCCGACCACCCTCCCCATGACATGACAACAGCGATCCAGCTCGGCAGCTGCTCACGCAGCCCCTCCCACATGCCATCCCTCCTGCCTCTTCCCCCCGGGTGCTGCGCATCGCAGCATGGCTGCCTCCCCCACAGGTGCATATCGCATGCACGCTGCCAGACGTGCCCGCTAGTCTCTGTCATGGTTTTCACCAACCACAGTATCCGTCGCCCTCCTCCTACCTGGGTATTTGTGGTCACAGTCGCCATTTTTCTAGGTGCCCAATTTTGGTCGCTGTGTTCACAGACTACCAACACAAATAGACCTATACCAAAACCCAGGTCCTGAGGAGAGAACTTTTGCTGAGGGCTATGCTAAATGTGCCTCTTCTGACAGGGGTACCCAGTAAATCCATACAGGAAACAGTAACTTGATTGTCCATACCAGGTTGGGATTCTAGAATGCGGCTTTATTCTGAAACAAAGTTGGAACACAAAAGCAAAGATGGACCCCCAAGGGTTTACACTTTGAAGCACTAGACAATGCAGAACACATCTGTAGAAAAACAGAAACCAAACTTCCCATATAGCATAGGATTAGACATCTGGAAATGTGGTACTAGCCACAATAAAAACACAAAATTCTCCTGGAAGTGGCACTAGGCCATGACTTAGAACAGTTCCCAGATGGCACAGGATTTACAGAAGGAAATTGTGGCACACTGGCCATGAGCAAAACCCACATACAAGGGGTAAATTTCATCTTCAGACATTGGCGACATGCACGGAAAGAAACAGGCACCCTTACAGAACCTGAAGTGCTGAACTGGTCACTCCAGATGGGGGGTTGCCCACCTTTTGCTTCCTCATCCATACCCAGCCATTCTTTCAGAGTTACCCCTTGAGATAATGAACAGTAGAAATTATGCGTTCTTTAAATGTTTAGCACATTTTAGCATTGGAAATACCACAAGGGGTGTAAGATTGAAGTTCTGAACAAAGTGCCTAGTCACACCTGGGACAGCCACCGTTGTCTGCAAACTTTAAAACAATCTTCTTGAGAGTAGTCTCAAACAGAAATGAGTGAATGGGTCCCTTTATCAGAGTGTCACCCCTTGGAAAACAAGGCAGATACATATCCTGGGTAACTGTCAGAATCTGCTCACAATTTGTACACCAAAGGCAGCTTCAAAATGTTTTAGGTTGGATCAGGGATTGCCCTCAAAACCTCTCGTAATCCCCTCATCCCACTGGGAGTGAGGGCATCAGGAAATTCTGGAGAAGGTTTCCACCACTTTACAAGTCAGGCAAAAGATATCCTTAGACTAAGGAGAGAAATACAGACCCTCCTCACTCCTCCAGCTGCTCACTCTCTGAGCTGCTGCTGGAACTCACTCCAGCTCGAACTGAACTACTCTCAGAATTTTAAGCTTCCCACACTCACAACAAGCCGTGGCTTATGTTGCTGTGAGAGTTCTAAATGACATCACCTCTCTGCTCTACGCCGAGCCCAAGTAAACAGAAAAGGAGCAGGGGAAAATCCATTTAACTAGATATTCACCAGCTGCCTTCCCTACCTAACACTGACACCGATGGGATTATAGGAACCCCGTACATTGCTACCACAGTGTCAGGAGAGGATGGCAACTGCAGTCTCTTCTTTTGCTGATGCTCCAGACCACATACAATGATGCTATAATCCTAATTATAAATAAAGAATGTATGTTAAAATGTTAAAAAAACTAAGGCCCAGATATTCAAAAGGGTTGTGCATTGCGCAACAGTGTTGCACCATGCGCAACCCACTGATGCGCCCTGGTGCGATATTCAAACGGGGATTGTGCCTGGCACAAATCCCGATGCGCCAGAGTGCATCAGTAATGTATGCGGCACAGGTAGGGGGCATGACCATGCATACTCCACACATCCCGATATTCAGCCCGGGATGTGCTGAGTCCATGCATGCACAACCCCTACTTCACACACAGGTGAGCCAAAAAACAAAAGGAACAACGGCTGGCCACCCACAGGTGAGCTGCCATATTACAGGGTGCAACACAGCAGCTGTCACCTGTGGGTGGCCACCCGAGCTCCGGCTGCACCTCTGTGGCAGCACTCCCCCATGCCCGATCGCAGGCATCTGTTTAAAATAATTACGTCCTATCTTCCTGGTGATCCAGTGGACCATTGTCAGCCCGATCACGGGCTTCAGTAGAAATTTATAATATCCCATATCCCTGGTGGCCCAATGGACAGCTGTCAGCCCCATCACGGGCATCTGTAAAAATACAATGAAGTTCTATATCCCTGGTGGTCCAGTGGACCACTTGCAGCCGGATTGCTTGCATTTCTAAAAATACAATGAAGTCCTATATCCTTGGTGGTCCAGTGGACCGCTCGCAGCCTGATCGCGTGCATTTGTAAAAAATTAAATGAAGTCCTATATCCCTGGTGGTTCAGTGGACCACTCGCAGCCCGATCGTGGGCATTTGTAAAAATAAAATGAAGTCCTATATCCCTGGTGGTCCAGTGGACCGCTCGCAGCCCGATCACAGGCATTCGTATTAAAAATAATGAAGTCCAATAGCCCTGGTGGTCCAGCAGTACCCCCCCACCCGCTCAGGACAGCGGCGGGCGGCAGAACCCCACCCGCCTGCTGCCCCACTGCCTGCCGACTGACACCATAGGTAGGGCTGTACACCCATTGGTCCACAGCGTGAGCCAATAGGCGTGTAGCCCACACCGTACTCTGGAATGTGTAGTACGGTACAGGCTGCATGCCCATTGGCTCACACTGTGGACCAATGGGCATACAGACCTACCTACAGTGCCAGTTGGCGGCAGGGGGCAGCAGGTGGGTGTGGTGATGCTGACCGGGGAGCAGGTGGTGGGGCTCAGTGGGCGGGTGGGGAGAGGGTCACCGCTGACCACCAGGGCTATTGGACTTCATTATTTTTAATACGAATGCCCGTGATCGGGCTGCGAGTGGTCCACTGGACCACCAGGGATATAGGACTTAATTTTATTTTTACAAATGCCCGCAGTCGGGCTGACAGCAGTCCACTGGACCACCAGGGATATAGAACCTCATTTTATTTTTACAAATGCCCGCGATAGGGCTGGCTGACAGCGGTCCACTGGACCACCAGGGATATAGGACTTTATTTGTTTATACCTAAGCCCACGATTGGCTGATAGCGGTCCACTGAACCACCAGGGATACAGGACATGATTTATATTTACTAAGCTCTGCATTATGCTAGGGCACATTGCCAGATTAGGTAGGGCTGCCGGTCCCCGACGTGCTGCTGCGCAGGGCGCCAGGTGCAAGTTGCCAGGGATCGGCGACCTGCATGCAAATGGAGTATGATGATACGCAATGGCCTACATTTGTGCCCTGCATACATTATGGCCCCATTTTCATTTGCACTTTGAATATCACGGTTGTGTGCATAGCGCAATGGAACTTGGCGCTAGAGCATCCCCATGCTCCACTCTGGCCAGTTGTGCTGGCGCGGTGCCACCGCGCCATGTGCACTGGCGGGTGGCCTGGTGTGATATTCAGCGATGCTGTTCCATGGCGCAGCTCTGTTGAATATCGCCCAGTCAGCTGCTCCTACATCCAAGTTGGCGCCAGGATTCGCCATGCCACAGCCTGGCGCAGTCTGAATATCCGGGCCTAAGTGTTTAATTTTAAGATACATTGTAAACTATGTAAAGTATAATTATGTACAGTATATAACTGATTTTATTGCATTCATTTATAAACTTAGCAAGGAGCTGGCAAGCTGAAGAAACAATTCAGTGCACCATGTCCCTTGATTCATGCACGTCTAAGCATACTTTGGTGATCAGTGTTATGGTGCTTGCATGAGAACACCAAATGAGCCAGAAAACACAGGAGCACAGGAAAAAATATAAACTGTCTATAGTGATGGTGACAATCAGAAATGCAATAGCAATGGCAGTTTACTGAAGCAATCACACTGGAAGCAGCACTTGCCAAAAATACACAGTTTATTGCACTGTTCTCCTGGGATTGGACTGTGCAGCTCAGTGCTTATACTCTTACTGCACATTACAATC
The DNA here is from genome assembly GCA_016271365.2 of Neoceratodus forsteri. NCBI lineage: Eukaryota > Metazoa > Chordata > Ceratodontiformes > Ceratodontidae > Neoceratodus > Neoceratodus forsteri. The sequence continues at coordinate 45,981,763 of JADMNL010000024.1, read as the reverse complement.
CTGAACTGTTGAAAAGTCATCCATTTAACACAGAGCTCTATGTACCAATACTGAAAAGCTTACTGCAATTTATAGATCTGCCCAGTTGAAAAGTCGTCTTTGTGTCCCAATATGCTACAGAGTACAGCTCCACTCAGTTAAAAAATATTTTTATACAGACTTGTTATAATTATGTACTTACAACACTTACTAAAACTGTAACATTATACTCATGCAATGTAGATTTTGATGTTCCTAGAACCGATGGACCTAGGACACAGAGCTTAGTCAGATGAGTAAAACTGAAAATCAGGAGAAATCACCACTTCTGCAATCACAAAAGCAAGTATAACAGCTTCCAATATAACAAACAGTTTCAGTCATCAGTGCTGTAATTTTTGCCAGTTCAGTTTTGGATCTGCATTCACTGAGGCTGGGTCCAGGAAAGATGAATGAACAAGCAGTGAGAAAGGTGCAGTGGGAACACCTTCCCTGTGCTGATGTCACTCATGCATGTGGATGCACTGCTCATGTGCGAACTTCAAACAAAGAAAAAAAAACATGCAGAGACAACTGTGGCACAAAAATGTTAAAAAAACTAAGCATCTGAATATATTTAATACTTAACTTCAGGGCAGCTGAGCTTTGCATCACTCAGTGAAGGGAAGGTGATCTGCAAACATGACATCGGGGAAGTTAGGAAGTCACTTTAAGATACCTGTACTGCACCCCAGTATTCTAGTAGGCCCTGTGGCATTTCTGCAGTTTTTACCAGACTTCTAGGCACATGTTCTCTTAATATCTACACCTGAGGATCTATATTTGGTTTCTTTTTATTTATTTATTTTATTTCAGTCTTTTGATAACCGGTAGGCCCACTAGGCACAAGTGCCTGATTTCAGGGGTGACCTGGGAGCACTGGGTGGTTAAGTGACTCCGAGAGTCACACAGTATGCAAGTGGAGTTGTGAGACTCAAACCGGGCCTAGTCTGCTGGATGTACCAGTCTCATTCACACCTCTGTCCTCTAACCTCTAGGCTATACTGCCAGCCCATTTTATACAGTACGTAGCAAGGTAACACTGTCTCATTTCTAGCCTAACTCCCATAACAATCCTGACTGTACTACGGTGATAGGTAGAGATGGGCGAGGTGGCTGAAGTCCATTTTTTTTTTTTTTTTTTTTTTACTTTTTCTCTTTATCTCTCCTGTCTGCTCTCCGAGCCCACTCCTTCCGTCCACTCATTTTTCCCCCATTCCACCTCTGTGGGATCTGCCCTTAGAGTGCCTCCTCATCCTCCTGCACAGTGGGGTCTGTCCTTTTTCTGGTGGTCTGATGGAACCAGAGCGGCTTTCATCCAGGGCTGCCGAGGAGGTGTTTCCATTTTCCCTTATGTCCCCTACCCTCTGAAACGTCGAGTACTAGGACGTACGTCCCGAGTGGTGGGATGCTGATGCACGCTGAACCTCTCATGCGCTGTCGAGGTCCCCCCTCCCCGACTCACGGAGCCGCCTCCATCCCTTCCTGATGTTGGTGCTTCCACCAGCTATGAAAGGGATATGCAGAACGCAGAAGCATTCTTGGTCTTCCACCCCTGAGGGAGGAGAGCTTCTGTTGGGACGCTCGATCCTTCCTCTCCCCTGCCGACCCCCAGCCACCCGAGTCCGTATCTGAACCCGGGTTGCCGGCGTAGCACGAGGTGTGGCATCCAGCGCCTCAACCCTCACCAGGCCGGGCTGAAATCCACTTTCAAATTAATTTGTGAAGTTGGTAACATTTGCAAAGTGCCAAGGGCCAACTTCGGGAAGTTTTTGCCATGGGGAAGTGGCCCTTTTTCTATGCAAACCTAGGAAGTGCATTTATTTTGAAGAAACTTGTGCCCTGTTGTGGATTTTAGTGTTTAAAAAGTAAAAACATTTTAATTTAATGGAAAGGGTTTTAGTTTCATTTAGCTGGCATGTTGCTAGGCAGATTAGGCTAACTTGTTTACAAACTGTATCTATACCAGAAATTAATAAATCATCAGGTAATGTGTTCAGACTAGTGAAGTTGCTAGAATTCTAAAGCCTGATTTATAATTAAGCAAAATACATGACAGGTGTGGTATATCATAAAGACATCATCATGCCTTGGTTGCGTTGTAAAGCACGCGAGGCCACAACAGAGCCTTCAGCCTACCTAACAAATGATAATAGGTAAACAATAAGACATGGTGAGACGTTGGTTACTATTTATGAACTGTACACCCAGGTGCATTGAGATGCAACAAAGTGCAGTTGCGCTGGAGCTCCCTCAACCAACTGGAGATGTGGTTCAACAATAAAACCCGTGCCCTGAAGTGTGTTATTGTGCTTATAAAATGGGTGTACTGCAAAAATAAATAAATAAGTTTAGTAGTGCAGTTACTATTCCAGAACTGCACTGCCTTGGAACCTTCTTTACCAAATAGGAAGCAGGCAGGGTTTCCCCCTACCCATTTTAGGTACTATAATTTTCAACGCCATGGGGTGTATTAATGTGATTAAAAATTGGCATGAGTATACTAGGAAACAGCCAATCTTGGAATTTGGTTTTGAGCTGTAATGGTAGACTGAGATATCATCATGGGACTAAGACTGCTTTAACAAAAAACTTGCAGGATTTCTCCCATTCAGTTTAGAGTCAAAAATAACATCCGTTGAAATGCTGCAGCAATCGGTGTAGCACCAGCCATGTCCCTTTGTGCTAACCCAACTGGAAGTGACATTGGCACTGCACAGTGACAGGTGCAAACTTTTGAGATACATTCAATTAATTCTGAGGTACAAACAAGAAAAAAAATCATAGAATTCAACAGGAATTGGTCACAGAGAGAACAGGTTAGCAAAAATGACACAAACAATTTCCGAGATCAGTTATGCTTGCTGCACCAGTTTAATTAAACTGACTTTGAAAACAGTTTCCGAAAACTGCTCTATACTGAGGACAGGGGGCCAGATTTTCAAAGGGCCCTTAGAGTGACCCAAGCTGCATCCAACAGCCTGCTTACAGCACAGCCCGGTTCGCCACTGACCCGGTGCTGATTTTGCTACAACAACCGGTCCTGGTAACAGAGTTCCCAATTCTGATGCAAGCCACCCCCTGTGTCAAACACATGACACAAGGGACGGGTTTGACGGAAACTGTGGCACAAGTAACAGAGGCAGAAATGTTCACTCTGTGTAGGCTGTAATAGACTCGTCATGGTAAGGACCTACAGTGTAGGAGGAACAAGTAAACTATACAAGCCATAGACGGTGATACATACGCAGACCTGCAGACAAGCATTGGTCTGAAATCCCGTGACGTGTAAGAACCTGTGCATGCAGTCACCCTGTACTGGAGTACCGGTGTCAGTTGCCTGTGCTGTGTGAGTCAGAGCGTCATGGTCAGTCATTAGACACTGGCACGTATGTCCCCAGTGTGCTCCAAACTGGTCCTGCTGGAGATGGTAAGCCCTCTAACCACACTGCAACATTCCCTTTCCAGCCCAGGTGGTGCAGTCACAGCACAGCACTGATGTGTACTGCACATATGTGACTTTGGTGGCAATAGGTGACGCGTTCCGAGGCATGGGACAGCAGGACAACGCAACCACATTTGGACTTGCGCAGCAGCATGCTGTGCAGGATCCTGTAGTCTAGTCTGCCTGGCTGCCGTGGGCGGTGGTGTCTGCGTACATAGCTGATACACCAGCTCTGGCTGGTCTAAGCACTAGCAGGACCTGAAGGCACTGGAAATACCATAGAATGGGATGGTGCCTCTGTTTTGTGATGCAGGCCCCCTTTCTGCCGTGGCACAGCCTGAGGTTTGCCACAAGCATGGCGCATGCCTGTCCATCACATGCCCACACGCTTCTGCCGCAGGTACCATTCAAAACCGGCCTTAGTGCAAGGTCTGACACAGCGTGCCCCGTATGTCATTTCTTTTTGGTGCAGACACTGTGCATCATTCCCTAGCCTTAGAAAATATACGAACATACGAAATTTGCCAGCAGATAAAGGCCTAGAAGTCTATCAAGTCTGCTCGAATGTGCAGCTAGCACCCCTTATTCTGCAGCTGCCCCTCCCTTCCACCCTTCCCCTTCATTAACCCTCCCCCTTGTCCTGTCCCATCCTCGTTTGAAGCAGTCCACTGTTCTACTGCATACCACTTCAGGAGGCAACGCATTCCACCCAGCCACCACCCTCTCTGTAAAAAAGTGTCTCCTCATCTCCCTCCTGAACCTTCCTCGCTCCAGTCTCATATCATGGCCCCTGGTGGCCCTCTCCTCCCTTACTTTGAACAGCCCCTCTGTACTTGTCTTGTTTATTCCTTTCATGTATGTAAAGGTTTCAATCATGTCACCCGTCTTCCTCTCCTCCAGTGAGTACATGTTCCACTCTTCAACCTCCTCTCTGATGATAAGTCCCCAAGCCCCTTGATCATCTTTGTCCGCGCTGCACCCTCCAGTAACTTAATGTCCCTCTTCAGATACGGACGCCAATACTGCACGCAGTACCCAGGTGTGGTCTATTAATGACCTATACAGTGGCAGAATCACCTCCTCCCTCCTCGAGGATATACCCTTGCAATACAACCCAGCATTTTGTTGGCCTTTGCAGCTGCCTTCCTACATTGTGCCGAGTTGTTCATTGACCCTGTAATGAGCACACCCAGATCCTTCTCCTCCTCTGTCTGGGCTAGCTGCATCCCCCAGCTGGTAACTCCTCCTTGGGTTCTTCATCCCAAAATGCAGCACCTTGCACTTTGGCATTAAAGCCAGTTGCCAGGTGTCTGACCAGGTTCCAAGCTTTGCCAGATCATCCTGCAGCCCCTGCCATCCCCTAGGTCATCCACCACCGCCGCTTACCTTGGTATCATCAGCAAACAGACTGATCTTGCTCTTGATGTCCCATGATATGTCTGCAATGAATATCCCAAACAACACTGGTCCCAACACCGAGTCCTGCGGAACACTCACTCGTCACTGCCCTTGGGTGTGACAGCTCCACCACCACCACCCTCTGTTGTCTTCCTGCAGCCAGTTTCCTACCCTTCTCACCAGCTTTGCACCCGCCTCTGTGTCTGACTAACTTCCTTCCTAGCCTTCCATGTGGCACTGAGTCGAATGCCTTACTGAAGTCCAGATACAGGACATCCACTGCATGGCCCCTGTCCAGTTGCCTAGTTACCCAGTCATAGAACTCGACTCAGGTTGGTTTGGCAGGATCTGCCACATATGAAGCCATGCTGTCTGCTGTCCTGTAGTCCTTGGCCTCTAGGAGGCCACCAGCCTCTCCTTCAGGATGGTCTCCATTAGCTTACCCACGATGGCTGTGAGGCTCACTGGTCTGTAGTTTCCCGTTCATCCTTGGGGCCACTCTTGTGGAGGCACCACATGAGCCATCCTCCAGTCCTGAGGTACACACCCGAATGTGAGTGAGGCATTAAATAGGTCTGCCAAAGGTCCTGCAGGACCTCTGCCAGCTCCTTCAGTACCTGGGGTGGATGCCATCTGGGCCTGGCGCCTTGTCCACCCTCAGTGCCTTCAAACCCTCTCGAGCTCTGCTCTCCATGATTTTCCCATCTGTCACCACTTCCCACCCTGCTTCTGCCATTTCTCCCACCTTGGGTGTCACCCCCCTCTTCTCTTTAGTAAATACTGAGCAGAAGTACTCATTTAGTGCTTCCGCCTTATCGCACCCTGCTTCCACCCAACCCCCTCCTTCCTAATCCTTACTATGTGGTCCTTACAGCTCCTTTTCTCCCTGGTGTACTTAAAGAAATCCTTCTCGCCCTTCTTAATGCCTTGTGCCAGCCTGAGTTCCTTAGATGCTTTGGCTCCCCTTACTGCCCTTGTCACCTCCTTCGATTCTGCCAAGTACTCCTCCCTGTCCTCCCCTCCTGTTTTCTTGTACTTCCTAAAGGCAGCTCTTTTCCTTCTTCCTTTTCCATGACCTCCTTGCTCAACCATATCGGTTTCTTAGCCCTAGCCTTCTTGCTCTGGGCTTTGCAGCAGGTTTTGTTGCCTCCACTATCCCCAGCTTTATGAGCTCCCACCTCTGGTTAGCGTCCATACTAGATTGAATTCTGGCCAGGTACCCTTTTACCACTTCCCCATCCTCCCAAGTCAGCCCTCCTGGGAGTCCAGCACTATTGTGCCAGATTCCACTCCTTTCTTGCCCATATCCAATGTGAGCCATACTGAGCGGTGGTCACTCCTGACAGCGGTTCTCCACTATAAGTTCTCTCACAAAGTCCCCATTTGCCAGCACAAGGTCAAGGGTATTCCTTAACCTGGTTGGTACACTGACCATTGCAGCAGGAAGCTGTCCTGGAAGGCATCCAGCAGTACCTGCTCCCTTGTTCCCTGGTTGTTGGGGTGCTCCAGTCCACTCCTGGCATGTTGAAGTCCCCCACAATCACCACACTACCCTTTTCGCAGGTCCTCCTGATCTGTCCCACTAGTTCCCTGTCTGACTCCTCTGTCTGAGATGGTGGCCTGTACACCACTCCCATTCTAAGAATCCTGTTCTTGGAATCCTGAATTTGCATCCAAAGTGACTCCGTACTACCCTCCTCCCCTTCCTCCCTTACACACTTCAGTCCTCCCTTCACATATAGTGCCACCCCCCCCTTCCCAATCACCCTGTCCCTTGAGGCCTCAAAGAATATTGTGATGACAGTCGGCATGACACATATGTAAAGCACCAGCACACTGGCTGGGGGCTCAAATGAATGGGCACCAGCAACAAGAGATGCATTTTATGTTCTTCAACGAGGAAATCCTGTTCAACAAACATTCATGAGAACGTCAGTTTTAAAACAGTCGCCTTCTAGTTTACCTTGATATGTCACTTGCGCGTGCTACTGGTTGTCACTGCAGTTTAATGAATAAAGGTCAATTTTTCATAATGTAGTTCTTCCTCCCCCCACCCCCACCCCCATCCCTACAGCCGCACCTGGTCAAATGTTGCTGATTTGTAGTCACTGCTGTTATGGTCTGGGGGTGAGAACTGACTTTCAAGCAGTCCTACTTGGCAACTGCCATTTAGTATCATATAGTATCGCTCTTGAAGAAACAAAGAAATCATTTGTAAGAGTGGCGACAAGCTGTTATCAAAGGCATTGGGCAGTTGCTGTCAGTTGAACTTCTGTGTAACTCCCCACACACACACACACATTGTGGCACTTGTTGTCTAAAGCACTAGGGAGTTGTTACATTTTACCAGACTCCAACCAGTTACGGACAATGAACCATGAATGGTGTCAGCTTATCAACAGGACGTGGAAATTGCTTTATCAAAGAGATTTCAGCACGCTGACAACCTGCCAGCTGTTGAATGTTGATGCCAGTTGAAGTCAGCTGGCAGTTGTATGTATACTGTGTCAGCAGAGCTGTATCGTTTCAGATGGCATAACTTCTGGTTTGGATGAGGTCTGAATGTTTCTGCTTATTCAGACTATGAGACATTGAATTTTGTGCACAACAAACAAGTCAGTGTTTTGCTAGTTTCAGAACTATAAATCATTGAATATTTAGACCTTGATTTCTGAATAAGTTAGCATTAAAAAGTTGAATCTCCTGTGCTGGATATTACTACTTGGGTATTTGCTTTGCTTATGTGAAGTGGAATATTTTCTACATCCTGGTCCTTCAATTCCAGATACCTTCTCATGGCAGTGTCACCTGACTTTCTGGGATCAGGTGGATTTTTCATCACTGCTGACTAAAGCAGATCTAATGCAGTCATGGTTTTCTGAAGTGCAGTGGTTCAGAACCAGAATACTGGTGGTGACCAGGGATCTTTTGTTGAGGGAAGGATTGTCCTTAGGGGACACACATGGGTATATTGGATAAGCCCCCCCCCAGCAGTGACATGGGGAGCACTACAAGGGGAATGTATGGGCAGACTAGGTGAGCCAAAGCAGTCCTTATCTGCTAACAGCATTTATGAAAACCCCAGTTTAATTGATGGGTTGACTTTATGATTTCCTCAGCAGAAGAGCTAAATTTAGAGCACAAGAAAGGTTAAAGTGCACCTCTGTGAAAATAAAGCTGAACTTTCAAAACATGCAGGCCAAGAATTGACTGATTCACAGAAGCACTCGTTCTTGTCACCTTTATCTGTAAAGAGAGCTGTTGTTTTGCTCATGCATGCTGTTTACATTGCAACAGTGAAGACAGATGCAGCAAGATAAGTGAAATATGGCTATATACCTGTAAGATATCATGATATATTTGCTGTTGGGTAGGACACAATTGCTGTCTTAAAGGTTAAAGGAAGTCTCCTTAGTTCCACACCAATATTTTCCCAACTCCTTATGTGTAACTGTTGTGTGCATCCTCCAGTCGCCAGCATTCCAATTGCTGTCCAAATCTAGATTATAAGTAAAAATATACAGTCCCCCAGTCCAATTGCTGTCCGAATCTAGATTATAAGTAAAAATACACAGCCCCCAAAAGTTATCAATGTTTGTCCTCCATTTTACCATCAATGTTGCTGGAGGATGATGTCATCAGAGCAACAGATAATGGTGCTGCACTAAATGCAGTTCCACCAGTAAACCAAACCCACATTGTTTGGTTCCCCACTTGAGTAATGGAGGAACCCTTTAAGTGTTGTGCATATCCTGAAGTGCAGGTCTAATAGGGACTAGGAACATGTGAGTGTGATGCAGCACTGATTTGAGGTATATACAGTATTCATATATGAAGTGCCTGTATGTGTTGTTACTGTTTCTGTTAGCAAAAACAGTTTACCCAATAAATGACTCTGGGTACAACAAAGTTTTATGGTATTATACAGCTGTTGTATTATGTTGTGTGTGTTAAAATTCTATGTTTTGATTGACACCAGCAGTGAGAAACAATCTTGCAAATATGCCCCTTTCCTTTTGTAACTAGGCAGTCAGTGATTGGATGGCTGCTGTAAGGGAATAAAGAATTCAGCTATAACAAGGAATAGGTTACCAGGAAAGCATCAGCTGCAGCGCAGCATATGGAAGAAGGGTCATCTAGATACATAGATACATAGACAGTGTCGGCAGATAAGGGCCTATGGCCCACCCAGTCTGCCCATTTGAGCTTGTAAGTTCAGTTTATGTTTTCCTAGAAGTCTGTTGCCCCTGACTGCCAGAATTACTTTATGTCTATCCCATGCAAAATCTAGCGGTTAAAGCACAGGCACAAGAAGTGGGAGACTCTGGTTCAAATCCTACTAGAGTCCCATACTCTCTAACCCTTATGAAATTCCCCTAACCTCCTTGGAAACTGTGATGGCTCCTCAGATCCTTGACTTTAAAAGTGCCCCAGATCCCATTATAAATCATTAGCAGTGATGTGAGAGCTACAGTACTTCAGTTACAGGTACTAAGGATAAGCTGTGTGGCCCCCGCTTTGTAATGCCAGCACTTGAAGTAGGATGTCCCTCATAAATCAGATGCTACACCTCAGCTGTTATAGGTAAAAAAAAACTAATCAGTCTCAGTGTTTGTAGTGCTCTGTATTTGCTTAGCACACTCCTCCCATGTCATATGCAATTTGTGTCTTGGTATTTCCAGCCAGAAACTCAGATTTAAGGAGCATTTGAAATGTAAAACAATACACTTTATAAAGTAAGTGATCTAGCTTCCCACTTTCAGGCTGCTGAAAGGGGATGTGTGTAAGTCAGTCTTGTGTGATCCTTTGGTAAACTGCCCAGGCTCACCTTGTAATGAATCTTCTCAAGGGTGTTTACCTGGTTCAGTACAGAGTGACTGATTGGTTGCTTAGTTGATTGATTGTCTACTGCTTTCCACAACATGTTACAACTGTCTCACAGAAGGAAATGAGCAGTATAAAGAAACAGCTTTTGTTTCTTGTGAATGAAATACTATTAGATGTATTATTTGCTCTACACATACAGTATTAAGGCTACAAGTACACTCCCTGTGTGAGTTACATGACAGAACTGCCTTAAGCCATTGCAAACTTAAACTAAAATCAGACTAGACAGCATTGCTATCCTTATGTTTTGTTCTGCACTGTTGCTGCAGTGACATCAAGGAATGGGAGGGGCTATATTACAAGTGACCCCTTTGCATGTAAATGGAGGCTTGCTTGACATTTTACTACCTTGTGTCAGAGCCTCGAACTCTAGCTATATGTTGCAACAGAAGAAATGGCTGATCTCTTATTGACATATGTACAGTACTTGATATAATGTATAATAAATACATCAGACATATCAAAATCATACATATACAGGAGTCTTCTCCTTTAAGTACTTCCAAATGGAAAAGTTGACCAATCAGAAAGCAGCTTTTACTTTGTTGACAAAATCAGATTTGCTCTTGGTAGCAGTGATGCCAGCTGTGGAAACCAAAGAGAAATAGATACATTTACACATAAACTTCAGATTTTAAAGTTATAACTAGTAAACTAATGCTGTACAAATTGAATATGCAATGGCCTGACTCACAGTATAGCAGTCAGTCAGTTATCACTTGTGTGAGGGCAGGCCTTTGATAAATCAGTTGTGGTTCTGTCACTTGTGAGTTATGCTCTTGCCCCTCACACTTGGAGATAATTTGCAGATTTTGAGTTGGTCCATTTGCATATCCCCTATACCAGGTCTATAGAATGCCCTTTATCTTTGACTTGTACAGCCACAACATTTGTAAAATCAAGAAGGAATATTATTGCCATGAGTGTGCATTGAAGAGGAATGATTGAACAGGTTTAAAACACAGAGAGGTTCCCATTCTCTAATGATCTGAATTAGCTAAAAGTTAGCAACTCAATCTGTATTTAATCAAAGAAAGATTAAGATGGGATGCAGCCATCATGTAGGCAGAACTATTGATTGCTACATATCATTAAGAGCTGTGCAAAGATACGGGAGTAAGCTTTTGTAGATCTGTGAACAGAATGACCAAGTTACCATTGATTTAACCCCATCCCAAATTTAGAAGTCAAATATGTGGTATTTATGTGTGGTCCTTTAAAGTGAGATAAAGATTTGTGGGCTAGTACAAAATAACACAGGTTGCCTCCCTCAGCTGTGAAAACTGGAATTGCCACTCAGTTCTGATGAATTGCAAACATTGTAGAAATTAAAACTTTCTAAATGGCAGTAATATAACATCTGCAAACGTTCCACAAAAATCTACAATATTCTACATTCCCACTAGCCTGTAGAGTGTGCATACCTTTTGCAAAGTCATGGGTCCCACATCTATTACATAAATAAAATAGCATCTCTCCCATTTCATATTAAACCTGTTATCATATAGATGATTAAAAAATGTGATTTAGAACGGCTTAGAAATTAGGACTAAATAAAGGACATTTACGTGAGAGCAATTTGTAGCCAAGTATTCAGGAACATCTAAAATCTGTGAGCTCTGAAAATGGTATTCCTCTGACATACCTATAGGTGGCAGTCCAGTACATCTTGCAAACAGCTATAAAGTAATGTTAGTGCACCATTTGTCTGGCAAGAAGAATACTGCAGTGAAAAAGAGTACTACAGTCAAAATGTGCAAAAGCATGTTGTGCACAGTGTTTTGATTTTGTGTGTAGCCTCAGCGTGTCTTTCCTTTGTTTGCTAGCTAAGCATTTTTTTCTAATCAGCCTGCTAGTTACATTGTAGTTTTGTGGCTCCTCCATCTCAGCATGGTGTATTGCCTTCTTTTTCCTACATGCCTCCTGTCCCATGCGCAAGTGATGCGTCCAGGACTGCTAATTCAACAAATACTAGAGATAAAGGCTGATTTTTCTGCCTGCACTAAATAGCTCTAATATTTTGTTTTCCACATACTGTATGTGTGTCATTTCTAGCCAGCAGGAGTAAATGTTTTGCTTTTAACCCTTAGGCTGCTGACAGAATTAGAATGTATAGAATTCTGGACTGATACAGTACATCAGTCTGTGGCAAGGGTTAAAATTTTCAATTCATCAAATTATCCACTGCACACAAAAGCACATAAACCACCCCTGATCATCAATGTGATAATTAGTAAAGACTCTAGCTGTTTTCTTACAGAATAACCTACTCAGTTAGCCCTCAAATGTTTGATAAACTGTAAATGTGGCCATTAGTGCTCACTGGATAAGGAATGTTATATAATATCATAGCTCTGCTATTGCAAAACTGACTATAAACCAGTATTCGCTGAATCCGTGGTCCCGGATATATCACTGTTACATGGGACAGGAGGCATTGTAGGAACAAGAAGAGCAATAAAACATGCTAAGATGGAGATTCCCAAGGCCATAAAACTACTATAAAACTAGCAGGCTAATTTAGAAAATATCCTAATAGCAGACAAAGAAAAGGACACACTAGGACTAACACACAAATCAAAGCACTCTGCACAAAATCGTGTTTGCAAATTATGACTTTAGTACTCCTTTAAGGACACTAAGTAGAATATTGTAATGGGTCTGCCCCACATTCAGAAACCTCACAGGGAGGGACTACAAGAGGTTTCTGGGAAAGGAGAGGATCAGATTCTGGCACCTTTTTATGTCCTGTGGGCTGTCGAGTTTCTGGAGTGACAGCCCCAGGCACAAATCAAGACAGGCAGTGAGCATGGCCTATAAAGGCAGGACTGTGCTGGAGGAGGGCAGATCTGGTGGAGATCTCGTGTTGGAAAGGTCTGCAGTGCTCGGAGTGGGTGCAAGTTGTGCCATCCCAGGCCTCAAAAGTGGAGATCAAACTCTGAACAGAGTTGCAGAGTTCCAGACAGGAGAGAGACAACCACATGCAAGCCAGCACGTGGGCAATGCTGAAATTATAGTGTGCAGAGAAAGACCAAGGGCTGCTGATTCAGGTCATGTAGCAGGCACTACAGCATGGTGCTAGGCTGCTTCTGGCCTAGGGGTTTGGAAACCTGGACCAGTGCGGGTCAGATGATGGCCTTAGCAGTCCAGAGCGAGTCAAAGGTCAGAAGTTCCTGCAGACAGTGACTAAGATAGTTGGTCGGCACAGAGCAGAGGGAGGAAGCCTACCTGCATCATAGATGCCCTGGGAGAGCAGAGGTCCAGTGGCCTGCTGCATCAGGAGGAGCCATCCAGATCTGGGAACCATGAGCACACTGCAGTACGGCATTGTTTGAAGTGACAGTGCCCATTGCTTCACCATGTTTTGCAATTTGAATTACAAATACCCTGGGGGGAAGGTTTGTTCTGCCATTTAAGCAGTTGCATGTCCTGTGGGGTTTAGGGCATTAAGCATGTTTCTCTGTTTAAAGTGCACCAACACTGGTCAGTCCATGGCAACATCTACAGGCCTGCAGTGATTCTACACCTGTGGTCCCCATGGACTGAGTTAAGGGAACTCCCATTTTAAAACCTTGTACAATGTGGGAAGGGGTATATCTGGCTTGCCTAGCAGGGCACCTAAAACAAGACAGGGGTAAACTAGGGGGTGGGATTGCCCTATATGTCCCCAGAACCTAAATAGAAATAGGGAGGCAGTATAGCGCAGTGGTTTAAGGCTCTGAGCTGCAAATCTGGAGACCTGAGTTTGAATCCCACAGCTCCCACTTGCATACTGTGTGACCCTGAACAAGTCACTTAACTTCCCTGTGCTCCCAGTTGTACCTGTAAACAAGCTTTCAGCTTAGTGTGTCTCACCTGGTTAAACAATTGGAAAAAAGAACTCTCTTGCACCATCACTATCAGGGACGCTGCACCCTCCTCCAATGAGTTTCTGCTAGCCAAAAACTTTCCTTTGCCTTCCCAATACTCATTTTTGTTGGCATTTTCTATGCTTCACTGAGAATTCCCCCCCCCCTTCTCTGGTGAAAACACACTCCAGTCTCTCCTCACATTCCTCTAATGGTGAGCTCATCCTCCTAGCTGACTTCAACATTAATTGTCTTTCTCCAAACTCCAGGCTGACCACCCACAGGATTGGGTTTCTTAACCTTTCGCAAATCATCACAGAACCCACCCAACTCAGTCCCCACTCATCAAACCATACTCTACTGGATTGGGTTCTCACCTCACACCACACCGCATAATTGCTGCAGGTATATTGCTGGATGCTTTCAGCGACCACTGCATGACAGTTTGTGTCAATAAAATCCAGCTCCCTCCCTCCTCCTCAAAGTACATCTAGTCCAGGTCCCTTCGGTCACTGAACAAAGAAACTGTACTGAGTGGACTGGCTAGAACTCACTGATCTCCCATGTTCACCGTCCCGGACATTGATATAGCCCTCTCCCTCTTGCACCTAATATTTACTTGTCTGGGATAAGCTTGCTCCTAGCAGGAAATCCAGAGTTAAATTCTCTTACCACCCTTAGATCACCTTTGATCTCAACTTATGCAAGACCCGTGACCAAGCCTGGGTCATGTATTAGTCATTCCGCTGCCTGTCGGAGCTCCTCTTCTGCAAAGCGCTTAGGAACTTTTGCACTAAGGCCATTCATACCGCCAAGTCCCTCTACTTCAAGGCTAACCTTCAGAATAATCTCATTTCTCCAGCAACATTTTGTGAGGTTATTCATTCCTTTTGCGCCCCCCCCAGTCCTCTCCTCCGGTCCTCATGATTAATGGCTCACCAGTGTCTGACCCTGCTTCTATTGCTCTGCACTTCAGTGAGTTTTTTACCACTTGTGCTCTCCCCTCTCTCCCATCTCCTGGCTCTTCTTCCCCATTCTTCTACCTTCTTCTTACCTCGCCCCGGTTTGATTACCCCGTCACTACCCAGGAGACCCTGCTCTCCTTTCGAACTCAACTCTTCCAGTCTGAGCCTTGATGTACTTCGAACGTCTCCATCTGTCAGCCAGTGTCTGCTCCCTTACTCACCTCCTAAATCTCTCCTTCACCATTTGCACTGTCCCTTATTCTTGGAAGATTGCCAAGGTTCTCCCCCTCCACAAAGGGGGTGATCCCTCCACTCCTATCAACCTCTGGCCTATCTCCCTCCTTTCTCTTGCAAAGATTCAGAAGAAAGTAGTCTACACAAGGCTTGCAGACATCCACCACTCCTCTGACTTCTTTTCCTTCTTTCAGTCTGCCTTTAGGATGGATAAGTCCACTATCTTTTCGCTACTTGGGGTCACTGACACCATTCTCTCAGGGATGGATATGGGGCACATCATAGTGGCTATTTTCATTGATCTGGCTAAAGCCTTTGATTTGGTGTCCCATTCATTCCTCCTGGATAAACTGGGCTCAGCTGGGCTCTCAGCCCGTGATGTTGACTGGGTCCATTCCTACCTTTCAGACCATCAACAGTCAGTACAGGTAGGAGGCGCAATTTTCCCACCTCTTTCAATCTAGGTCGGTGTTCCACAGGGCTCTGTTCTGGGTCCAGTCTTCTTCTCCATCTTCTTAAAAGAACTCTCCTCTGCCTATGCCAACTTGCATATTCACACATATACAGATGACACAGTTCTCTTCACCTTCCATCACTTGACTACATCTCTGGAAGTCTTGCTCCGTAAAGACTTTCATAGTGTTCTGCGCTGGTTCCAGTCCAACCAACTTTTGGGTCAACACAAAAAAAACTGTCTATGACCTTTGGTACCAGCCAGAAGCTGACCTGGCTCACCCCCTCCCCCCTCTCCATCTTCTCCACACAGGATGGCACACCACTTGAAGTAGTCCCAACTTTCAAGCACATCAGTGTTTGGTTAGATAGCAGGCTTGACTTCTCAGTCCACATTGATGCCATCCATGCAAAACTCCACCCCAGACTCAGTGCCTTGTACTGCAGTAACGACTGCCTTTCTCCCCGGGTCTGCCATGAGCTAGTCATCAAAATGGTTCTCCTGGTTTTCGACTATGCAGGTGTAGTTTATGGCACCACCCCCTCCACTTGTGTTGCCAGACTGGACACCCTCTGCAGAGCTTGCTGCTGCTTTGCTACCAACTCTCCCTGTTTTGCACACCACTGCTCCCTTTATACTCCTCCTTATCCATCCCCTTGTGTCACCAGTTCCATTGTGCTTCCCTCATCTCTAAATACTGGTTTGGGTCACTCCCCTCATACTTATCCCATCTCCTCACCCCATTCTCCTCCTACTCCTACTCCCTGCACTCAAGGGACCTGTGCACCCTCTCCCTTACCCACCCACACTCCCCAACCGGGAAGTCTGCTTTCTCATATCACCTCCCCTCCATTTGGAACCAGCTAGCCTCCTCATCCATCTTCCCCCTTCCTCCAGTAGATGTCAGATAAATCTCCTCCCTCCTCCGTGCTCCTGCCAACCTTCTTCCTGAACCCTTCTTACCTGGATTTTGACCACCCCTTACCTCTCCCCCAACCTCATAGTTCGGCAACCTTATTATAGTTTATTACCCTGTTTTGACTCCTCTTTCAGCACCAACTCAGCCTCCCTTTACTGTGGCACTGTGCACTTTTGGTTTGCTCAGTTTGCTGAGTATTTAAGCGACAAACCGTGACAGGATGTGGGTGATGCTGGGTTTAAGTGCGTGGTCGGTCATGAGGCTCACAGGTAGATGACCAAACCATCAGGCGTAGGTAAATCCCAGCATCACCCACACCCTGGAGTGGTTTATTATGATTATATAATGTGTCCCTTAATTTTTGTTTAAAAATGAACAGAAAATAATTATTTTTATTTTTTCTAGGTTTGTATTTAATTTGTTCTTTCTACAAAAATAGTCCAGTGTATCTGGGTTAAAAAAAGTGTAGTTTAGTGGTACCATGGTCCTGTTACAAAGGTTGTATTAACAAAACATGGTACAATAACAAAAACATGATTTATTTTCATTGTGTGTTGTAATGTTATAATCTCCACATTTCTTGTTATTCCGAGTGTGTTAAACTTGTTTTTCATATGCTTTGTCTCAGCGTGTTATCTCAGTAAGCCAAATCGCTAAAGCATATTTTTCTGACAGGACATAATTTCTTTGTATAAGTATCTAGAACATGGTAGGACGGCGAGAACAAAACAGCAGTCGGCATGGAGTGCAGTTAGAAATGGGTGCTGTGACTACGAGGCAAACGTCAGTGAAGCAGACAGTTATTAAACTCGGTAAACAGAGAAAACAATGGGTCAGAGTTGTCGTGTACCTGCTGCTGGTCTTCAGGGAGGGTTTGAGCGGTTTGGCAGATACAGCGGTGGTGTGACAACGGTGTCGGTAATTTAGTCTCTTTGTCTCGATTTTTCAGTCAGCAGTCGGGGTCGCTGCTCTGCACTGTTAGTTGTGGGCACATGCCGCTTGAATTGTTTTTGTTTTGCTTGGCGAAGTAGAGGCTCAATAAGTAGAGCAACGTTTAGCGAGGAAAGTAACATGGCGGCTCGGAATGATTTTTAAATTTTTTGGGGGACCTACTGAGATGTGGCTGGCTGGCACCTTTTGCGCTGGTAATGCTGAATTTTACAACACTGTAAAGGTGCCAGTCAACCAGTCAGAACTGTTGATTTTGAAGCACCATTGTATAATTGTATGCTAATTCATTTGTCTTCTGTATGCAGTGTTTAGCCATTTTGTCTGTACTATACTCAGCTTGTGCTCTTTATGTTATTGTCACTGTAACCACATCAGCTGACTGGCTGTATTTTGTTTGTGATTGTGCTTCTCCCTTCCGTTTCCCCTAGGTCTCACCTGAAATGAGTCTTGGCTCGGTGTGCCTCTCCTGGTTACCAATGCTTAAATAAATAAAGGGATGGTTTGTGCCTCTTCCTTCCCTACCTTGGATTAAAATAATCATTTGTGTAGTACGGACTAGTATTCATCACCCATTAAAGACATTGGGCCCCAACATTCACAGCATTTGTGCCTGATGTGTTTAGTATCAGGCATCCCATACTTCAAAGTGGATGCACCAGGCCTTATGAAGAAAGCAGCATGGTTGATCATGCCAACCCCACAGTGTAAGTAAAGATACAGAGACCACATTAGGCAGCGTGAGCAGCCGGATTCCTTGTGGGTAACCCAGGTTCTCAGTGTGTACTGCCCACCCGCCCCAGGCTGTTGGAATCTCCAGTGCTAGGAGGGGAAGGGTGCTGTCTCCACTGCTGACATACCTCCTTGGTGGCCTAGACATTTTGGGTAAACATGCATCATCAGCCACATCTCTTGAGGCCTGGCATGCAGCAGGACCAGAGACAAAAGCCCATTGGGTATGCAGCTGAAGGCAGTTAGCACGGGAAAGTTGCCTCTTGAGCCAACAGTAATGGTCAGCCCCTCACCCCATGTCACAAGCCCTGCCACCCTCCACTCCTTCCTCCATTGCCAGAACACTTGACAAGTGTGTTTTTAGGGCTGGTCTACATAGCAGACCATTTCCTATTGTGATCATAGTCAGTAAGTGTTTTGCAGATGTCCCATTGCAATACATTTGGGGGCTGAGACAATATTTTGTGTAGCTGTCAGTCAGTGAGTGAGTGGTGTGCCTTGCTGTTGCTCCATGCAGTTGTCTGTGACACTTTGTTAGCTTTTTGTTGGCTGTGAGGAGAGCAGTTCATGGGAGCCTGAGGAGTAAGTGGGGAATGTCACATGAACGTGCAGATGACCTTTGTGGTACATTGAAGAAGTCCTCGGGTTCTTTAGCCTAGCTCCCCATAATCACTGTGATGACAAGAATGACAAAGAATGAGCTCAGAGAAGCATTAATACACTCTCAGTCCACACAGCTTCATGAATGGAAAGCAAAATGTTTTTTTTTAAATTAATCACCTATTTAAAACTGAGAGTTTTCATGCTATTAAGTTATTGCAGTATGAAAGGACAAAGAATAACACAGCTGTGGCATAATTTTTATGTAATGAATTTCATACACTATATCCTAAAGCTTTTACAAGGCACACAGTCCCATACTGGTAGCACAGGGAATGTAGAATAGAATAGGATTTTTGGTGATCAGCCCAGCCTGTCAGGGACATGATGGGTCTAGTGCCCAGTCCAGCCAGTCAAGGAATAAAATAAATCTGTCCCCCTTCCCCAACAAACTGACAGATCTTGTGCCCAACCTGACCCTTCAAGGAATAAAAAAAAAATACAATCTGACCCTCGCCCCCTCCCTCCATCTTCTTGACTGGTTCCGTGCCTAATCTGGCCCATCAGGAAATAAAAAAAGAATATATCCCTCTCACTGTCTCTCAAACTACCTGATTGGTCCAGTATGCAACCCAGCCTATGAGGGAATAAAAAATATGTCCCCCCTTCTCAAACAACCTGATGGATCAAGTGCCCAGTGCAGCACATCAATGAATAAAAGAAAAATCTGTCCCCTTCTGTCCCTCTCCCAAACTGCCTGACAGGTCCAGTGCCCAACCCAGCCCTTCAGGGAATAAAAACACCTGTCCCCTTCCCCATCAACCTGACAAGTCCAATGTTCACACGGCCTACTGGGGAATGAAAAAAAATCTGACCAGCAACCTAACAGATCTGGTGCCCAACCCCACCTGTCAGGAAATTAAAAAAAACTATCAGCCCACCCCTTCCCACTATCATACCAATCCAGTGCCCAGCCCGGTCCATCCCTCCAACTACCTGATGGGTCCCATGCCCATTCAAGACCATGTATTAAGTGAATCACAGACAAGGAGGAACAACAGCAAAGTGGTGAACAGAAGGTGGAATAGGCAGGGTAGTAAAACGCAGCTTTCTCCATTCCCACCCACTCAGGTCAAAGTGAGGGGCTCAAACACTGCATAGGAAGCTTGGGGCTATTGCCACACTGCTGCTGCTGCCAGCCTGTTCAGGCATCTCCACCTCCTCTGTCCACAGCACACTAGTGTGGGAGACTGGACTGATGGGGGCTGATGGTGCGCATTTCCGAGGCTGTAACCCCAAGTGCCAGTGATCTCGGCTCCACTGCCTGACTCTCCCTCTCACTCTTTTCTTCCTTGGTACTCAATCTCAGGTCTTCACTCTTCCCAACATGCAGATACCGATCACACTGCCATGCATGCTACAACCCAGCATGCTGTGCAGCAAATCATCTGGTGCCCAATGTGGCCCATCAGGGGATAAAATACATCTGTCCCTCTCTGGGAAGCTACCTGATAAATCCAGTGCCCAACTCAGCTCATCAGGGAATAATAAAATCTGTCCTCCTCCCTCAACTACCTAACAGGTCTCGTGCCTAACACGATCTGTCAGAAAATAAAATAATCTGTCCCTCTTCCTCTGCCCAGCTACCTGATGAGTCTGGGGCCAAACTCGGGTTGAAAGAGAATTCAAAAGAATATTTCCCTTCCCACAACAGCCTGGCAAATCCCAAGCCCAACCTAATGTGTCGAATAAAAAATCTGTCTCCGTCCCCAAAACTACTTTATGGGTCTGATGCCTAACCTGGCCCACCAGGAATAAAAAGCATTGGCCCTCTGTCCCCAACTACCTGACAGGTTCGAGGCCCAACCTGGCCCGTCGGTGAAAATAAAATCTGACCTCTCGCCCCAACTACCTTATGGGTCTGATGTTCAACCTGGACCATCAGAGAGAGAAACAGAATGATACGAGGGGATACTGTAAGTGAGTTTGGTACTCAGATTGAACTAATTGCCTGATGTTAGGTGGACTTGGAGCGAGGTGTGTGCAATGTAAGGAGCAACACTGAAAAGCAGCGTCACTGCATCAGAGGCCTCCATGTGGTCCCTTAATACAAAAGATCTGTAAAACTAATGCTGGATGTGCTCCTCATATAACCACAATTATAACAGTGAGACTGGTGAGGCAGCAAGGCTGGCGACAGCAGTGAACAAAGATAACAACATAAAAAGCAAAACCAGCCTTGCTGGCACCAGCCAAATCTTGTCTGCATCTGTCACCAGCGCAGGCCCCACTGGAGAGGTACTAGGTAGCATTAAACCACAATGAAGGTGGCATCTAATGAGGAATTAATGCATGGCTGGGAGTGTTTAGGCCGAGTGACTACAACGGCCCAACCATGCATTAATTCCCCATTAGATGCCACCTTTGGAGTGGCTTATTGCGCTTGTAACATGGTTTTGTGATAGTTAACTATGTTAGAAATAGCGAGATCATGATGTAATTAATACTATACACAGGCTGTTTTGTTTTGTTTGAAATCTTTACTGTACTTTTGGAAAGTTGAACAAATGATTATTTAAGTGCAGATGTTACAGAAACAAAATGTTACATAGAGACACAAAGGGTTATTTAAAGTAAATTTTACTAAATTGTCTAAATCTGCATGGCTATTATTTTCATAGCTTGCTTAGGAGGTCTGCGGTATCCTGTTCTGTCTTTTGTGATTTATGTGTGGCACTGATTAGCATAATTTCTGACCTTGTGTTGATCTGTTCCTTGTCCATTGGATCTCAACTTCTGGGATCGATATTTTTCTACGTATTGGTTGTGTTCTAACATTCTGGAAGCCTCTATGCCACTATTTCTCTGCCTGCGCTGTACGTTCTCCACCACAGTAATTGAAATTTACAGTTCCATGAACCATGAAGGATTGAAACTGGAACGGGTTAGGGATTTTCAGCTGGCAAACGTCTACACTCGCGATATGCTCCGGAAATATTTTTTCTTCTGTTGTGCTCTTCTCCGTGCCCTACTGCTGGTTCCACTCTCAGTGTTTTGTTTTAGAGACAGTGCTTTTCTCATACCGTGGCTTCGAGAGGTACTTCAGTTTCAACACAGCATTATTGCTTAAATAATGCCGTGTTGAAGTCTTAACTGTTGACTGCTTTGCAGGAGTCACCTTCAGTCCTTTTTCTGGTTCTAATTTGCCATGTTACAACAAGGATTAACCCATGACATGGGCATGGGTCTACTGGGGATTAATGTATGGTGTGGGGGGGGAATTGGACCATGCTCTGTCATGGGTTAATTCACTTGTGACATGGGGAAGAGAAAGGGGTTCAGCACTCTTTTTATATGTTTCTCTTCCCCATGTTACATTTGCGTAAAAGTAATTTTAAAGTGCAAAATTACAAAGGTTCCAGGAGGATATTAAGGTTCCTACCATGGGGAAGAGAAAGGGAGTTGCACCTGACTGGAGAAACTACATGCCAAAAAGGCTAATTTATTTCTAATATGTGGTGAAACAGTCATTGAATTACTGATTACATGCAGATGTGATCAACATTTCAGAATACGTGCTCATTTTGGCTGACTTACTTTTGTGAGCTGTGGAATTATCTCCGTTTTTCTGCTACGTTTGTTGTTTGGGATTTGGCTGCTGTGCATTATGGGAAATGCACATATTTAGTGCATAGGAGATTTGACATCTGATAGTTGTTCCTGCAATTTCCTTGGCAGACCAACAGATGGCCGTGAAATTTCTGGTAGTAGTTTCTAAGTAGAACAATGCACTACTATATACTGTTATTCTTTAGTTCACATGATAATCCATGTTCTGTTGGTGAAATTCTGTCAATTCTTTTCTGATAGAATTGCAAGGAATAAGTTGGAATTTTCAGAAATTCCACAGAACTCTGCCTCAGTGGAGTATGAAAGTTCCAAACAGCACTATGTAGGGAATGGGGGAAGGGGGGAACCACACAGAAAAAAATGGAGCATAAGAATAGAAGAATTCTTGCAGCGGGAAGAGTTTCTGGATTACTACCTCTCACTTTTAGTCAGCTGTGTAGTATAGTAGTTGCCCTCAGGGGTAGGAAAAAATGAAAAGAAAGGAGATATTAGTACATTTGAGCTGTTCCATACTGCTGGAATCACAGGTACCAGTGTGTGTGTCGCTAACAGCATAATCCATCTCTGTTCAGCTGCTCTGCAACAGAAACCAGCTAGATGAAAATAAACCACAAGTCATTATAGCCTACGTCTCATAGCTATCCAACAGAATGCCACCTTATAGTTTACAAACTGTTAAAAGATGGAGTTTTGCTGAGCCAAACCACAGATTCCTTGACCCAGTAAATAACCACTGCCATGTTGAGGCTTTTGTTCCAGAAACCAGATGACATTCGGCACGCTACATTTTGCTAATTTTGGCTGACTTAGTTTTGCAAACCGTGAAATCATCTCCATTTTTCTGCTAGGTTTAATGTATTAGAAATAGGCTGCTATAGTACATAGTTACTTTTTAAACATGCTGGTGTGCTTGCATTAGTTTTTTGACAAGACAACTCTTTTTGGCCGCTCTGACAAAGTATATATAAGTTGGAAATCTTCTTAACTCTTGATTCAATGTTACATGTATCATGCAATCTTAGCCTTGTAATAATTGTAATTCTGTAGCAATTACCATGTATTTTGACTTATTCTATGGACCCTGTACTTTTCACTCTGTCCAATTGTATCATGTTATTGTTCCTTGTTTTCCTCCATTCTGCCATCTGTTGGCCGGCCATGAATTGCAGGCTAAGACTGTTTTATAACATGGGCTGTAAAATTTTAGTAATTGATTGGTTAAACAAAGGCATGTGACTGTACATTAATCTCCGATATACGAATGCTGAGTGTGAGCAGTCTGTAGCGGAAATTAATACTCACACAGTATGTTGCGATATTGTTTTTATCCAGGCTCCTGCTGTGTATGGGCATGATTTAACATCTTCTGTGGCTAGCGGTAGCTCCTTTAGAAATTCACTGTGGTTGTTAACTGGTTCTATCGGTAAAGGTCTTGATTTCTCCTACCTGCCGGCTTGGCTGAATAATGTGCTGTCCTAGCAAGTCCCATAGGAGAGCAGTGTGTTACAGAGGTAAACCTCTGTTGAAAAACAACTTCTTGCTTGTAAACGACATGTCAGTGTTGTATTAGAGAACATGTAGATCGGAATGTGTTTAGCATTCTTCGTGTTTCACACAGACTTATTTATGTGTGACACTTGTAGTGCAAGTTAATTGCTCCGTAGCAGGTTGCCTGTTACCATGGAAGTGTTTTAAGAGAAAAGTTTAAATTGTACATTTTCAAGTGAATACTAGTCTCTTATCGTTAGAAGTCATAACACACTCTATATGAAGTGATACTGTGAGTATTGTTGAAAGACATTGCAAATGTAATATGCGGTCATTGCTTACTTTTCATATACCGCTAACCTGAGCAGCTGTTCAGAAATCTTTAAAAACTGCTGAATAATGAAACTATGACTCTGTTTTTTTATCCACCATTATGACGCACAGTATAGCACACAGTAAATGTATAAGTGATAAAATGGACCCAATGAACGCCCAAAAAACATTAATCAGTGCGCAGAAACATTAATAAGTGTGCACTATTTCATGAGGTGTAAGGACACTTTAACAGCATGGATAAAATCTATTTTAATAGCGTTTGCATATAAATATAACATTTCTTTTCAGCTCATGTTATAAGCACAATAACCCACTCCAGGGTGTGTGGTTACTGGGGATTAATCAACACCCTGGGTTCTGTGAGGACACTAGGGCTTCGCCCTTGTGCCTCCTAGCGCACCGAAGGGTGTTGATTAATCCCAATATCCATATACCTCGTCGTATGCTATTGCTTACTTAATCAACGGTCACCTGATGCTGTTGCAACCCTTCTCTTTCCCATGTTACAAACTCCAGTGCTGACAAACCAGAAGTCCGGGCTCTAGTTAGATAGGAGATGGAGGACTGTTGCTTAATGGTAGAAGTGGGATCAGGATCAGCCTGAAGCAAGCACATAGAATGAATGAACAGAAAAACTCTGAATTACTTTTTGCTATATGTATATATGAAAATATTACATAAATGGGGTTTTAAATAGGCACAGTATAAATCAGCACTGTGTTAAACAAGCATTCTAGTCTTTTATTAAAATCTCTAGTTTCAGAATTTTTAATTTAAAATGTTCCATGTTTTATTTTAAAATACCGTATGTACAATACACCTGACTTAAAATCCTTTTGTCTCTTCCTAATATTCTCTACCTTTACTGCCAAAATCATGAAGTGTCTCAGCTTTGTGCCTTGTTAAGTTAATGTTTTCTTTCTTCACATGGAACTTCCCAATCTTTTATAATCTGGATAAACCAATCTCGGTGTATAAATGTGCCTACCCATCTTAATCTCATCTCACAGAATCATTCTCTGTCAGATTGGGTACTGACTAATAGAGTGGGGTGGGTGGGAGCCTCTGGTGTCTTGGCAGATTCCGTAAGTGACCACTTGGCCACTTTTTGTGTTTTAAATTTTCGCTGTCCTAAACCCCCTCCTTGTGTGTTTCAGACTAGATCATTTAAGAGGATAGAGTATTCCCTGTTATATTCTTCTTTGAAGTTATTTGATCGGTCATTTCTTGAATGTGTTCCAGACATGGACATAGCACTAGATTTCTTTTGCAGTCAACTTCTTCCCATTCAGAATCCCTTTTCTTAGTTTCCTTTCCTTAGCAAACCAGGCAGTTCCTGCTAAATGCAGCCCACAATTGTCGGTGTAGATCTTTGATTCCTCATGTGCAGGAGGTATGCATACAGTTGGTCTTACAGGACTGACAAAGCAGTTGCCCAGCCCAGCTACTTCCTCAGTCCCAAAAAGTTCTCCACCCTCTCTGATATACCACCTTCATGCTGGGCACTGATGATCACTGGAGTAACTCCCAGGCTTCCGGATCACCAACTCCCAGAGTTAGTGCGGGACTTTCTTGAGGCACATCTCTGCTTCCGGTGCCAGTGCTCGGAATTTCTCCCTCTGCAAATGAGAGAGTGTCAGCCACATTGTTATCAACACCAGGCACATGCATTGCCTTGAACTGTATATTCAGGATCAAACTCTTCAATACAAACATCCTCATCATATTTCCCATGGGGCCTGCCCCCAGTTGCCAGTTAATGCTATACATTTACCCTGTATTGTCTGTCCTAAATGTCGCTCGTTTGTTGTGAAACTGTTCCCCCCAAATCACTAATGCCACTATGATGGGAAATAACATTCCAGCAGCATCACTTGATGGAGCAAGCCAGCATCCACCTAGGACTGAGACCAGTGCCCCACACACCAGGCCCACTGGAAATGAGCCCCAAAGCCAAATTCCCTGGAGGCATCTGTGTAAAGCTCCAGCTGTTGGCTTTGTGATCTCTATGGGCCAAATGGCCCCACCTGTTAAAACATACCAGGATTGCCAACCGTACCTTGAGGTCATCCTGATTTGACTCAATGACCCCAAACCTGTGATGGGGCTTGCTGCAGCCCATCCCACACTTAGCTAGTCAATGAAGAAAGGTTCAGCCCATCAGGGTTATTTTGCAGGCAAAAATTCAGATGCCCCTGAAGCTGCTGCAACTGTCTCAGGATGAGTTTCTGTGCCTGGATGGCACTCAGGGTACTGACCTTCTCTTGTGGCAGCTGGAACTCTGTGGCGACTGTATCAGTTTTGATACCCAAAAAGGACAGGCACGTGCATGGCCTCTCAATCTTGTCATGGGTTAGGAGCAACCCCAAGTCCTTGCACACAGTATGGAAGGATTCCATCAGTTGAGCGCGGTGATCAGTCCCTGCCTTGCTGACAAACAGTAAGTTGTCCAGGTAATGAATCGGTTACAACCTGCCTGCCACTTTTTGGTGACCCAGTGCAAGAAAATGCTGAAGTGTTTAAACACCACACACGCCACATCTCAACCCATGGGCATGCAAATATTAACTTAATACCAGCCTTCAAACTTCTGCCCAGTAGATCCCTGTCCAGTGGTCGCACTGACAATAGGCAAAAGCCAATTCAGTATCGATCTTGCCCAGCAAGTCACCTTCCCCACCCTTTTACCACCTCAATGGCTGCGTTGAAAAGTTCATAAGACACTGCAGTGTTGCTTGATCGATGTGGTAGTTGACTAAGTCACCCTCTGGGTAAGTTAGGTGATTAATCATTCTAAACTCCATGTCGCCTTCTTCTGCACCAGGCCTATTGATGGCGGGTTGGGGTATGGAGGTCACTCAGACAGCTCACTAACTCTGTCTAATACTACTTCCTTCTCAAGTTTGGCTGTAACTATGTCCAGCTGTTACCTAGCAGATTTCAAGTTCTCTGCCCCTCAAGCCTTGCAAGAACCTTTGTACAGGATCCTGAATCCCTGTGCAAAACCCTCTGTCGGTGTCCAAGCAGACCATCTGTACGGGTAGCCCATCAACTAGCACTCAGTGCTCTCCATCCTTATTGAGGTTGGAAAGTCTTCCATACCCCTTCTGAAATGGCTGCGGGCTGATCCTTTTCATGCACTGGACAAATGGATGGTTCTGTCCACAAGAAATGCACTACTGCTTGTATTTACACATCTCTGCCTTACAAGTCCTGTGATTGCAATGGTAGCACTGGCCCCCCTTCCCCACAGCCTTTCCCATTGTTTCCTGCTGTAAAACCACTGTTTCCTGTTGCAACACGTTGTCTAAGGGACTGGGTATGACGCACCTGGAAGCCACCATCAGAATGTTGGACCCCCATCAGCCACAGCATACGAACATACGAAATTTGCCAGCAGATAAAGGCCTAGAGGTCTATCAAGTCTGCTCGAATGTGCAGCTAGCACCCCTTATTCTGCAGCTGCCCCTTCCTTCCACCCTTCCCCTTTATTAACCCTCCCCCTTGTCCTGTCCCATCCTCGTTTGAAGCAGTCCACTGTTCAACTGCATACCACTTCAGCAGGTAACGCATTCCACCCAGCCACCACCCTCTCTGTAAAAAAGTGTCTCCTCATCTCCCTCCTGAATCTTCCTTGCTCCAGTCTCATATCATGGCCCCTGGTGTCCCTCCCCTCCCTTACTTTGAACAGCCCCTCTGTACCTGTCTTGTTTATTCCTTTCATGTATTTAAAGGTTTCAATCATGTCACCCCTGTCTCTCCTCTCCTCCAGTGACTACATGTTCAACTCCTTCAACCTCCTCTCGTATGATAAGTCCCCCAGCCCCTTGATCATCTTTGTCGCATTCGCTGCACCCCCTCCAGTAACTTAATGTCCCTCTTCAGATACGGACGCCAGTACTGCACGCAGTACTCAGGTGTGGTCTAACTTGACCTATACAGTGGCAGAATCACCTCCTCCTCCTCGAGGATATACCCCTTGCAATACAACCCAGCATTTTGTTGGCCTTTGAAGCTGCCTTCCTACATTGTGCCGAGTTGTTCATTGACCCTGTAATGAGCACACCCAGATCCTTCTCCTCCTCTGTCTGGGCTAGCTGCACTCCCCCTAGCTGGTAACTCCTCCTTGGGTTCTTCATCCCAAAATGCAGCACCTTGCACTTTTTGGTATTAAAGCCCAGTTGCCAGGTGTCTGACCAGGTTTCAAGCTTTGCCAGATCATCCTGCAACCCTGCCATCCCCTAGGGTCATCCACCACTCGCCTACCTTGGTATCATCAGCAAACAGACTGATCTTGCTCTTGATGTCCCATGATATGTCTGCAATGAATATCCCAAACAACACTGGTCCCAACACCGAGCCCTGTGGAACACCACTCGTCACTGCCCTTGGGTGTGAGCTCCCACCCACCACCACCCTCTGTTGCCTTCCTGCAGCCAGTTTCCTACCCATCTCACCAGCTTTGCACCGCCCCTGTGCCTACTAACTTCCTTCCCAGCCTTCCATGTGGCACTGAGTTGAATGCCTTACTGAAGTCCAGATACAGGACATCCACTGCATGGCCCCTGTCCAGTTGCCCTGGTTACCCAGTCATAGAACTCGACCAGGTTGGTTTGGCAGGATCTGCCATGTGAAGCCATGCTGTCTGCTGTCCTGTAGTCCTTTGGCCTCTGGGAGGGCCACCAGCCTCTCCTTTAGGATAGTCTCCATTAGCTTACCCACGATGGATGTGAGGCTCACTGGTCTGTAGTTTCCCGGTTCATTCTTGGGGCCACTCTTGTGGAGGGCACCACGAGACCATCCTCCAGTCCTGAGGTACACACCACGAATGTAGTGAGGGCATTAAATATGTCTGCCAAGGTCCTGCAAGGACCTCTGCCAACTCTTTCAGTACCCTGGGGTGGATGCCATCTGGGCCTGGCGCCTTGTCCACCCTCAGTGCCTCAAACCCTCTCGAACTCTGCTCTCCATATTTCCCCATCTGTCACCACTTCCCCCTGCTTCTGCCATTTCTCCCACCTTGGGTGTCACCCCCTATTCTCTTTAGTAAATACTGAGCAGAAGTACTCATTTAATGCTTCACCTTGCTCGCACCCTGCTTCCACCCAACCCCCCTCCTTCCTAATCCTTACTATGTGGTCCTTACAGCTCCTTTTCTCCCTGATGTACTTAAAGAAGTCCTTCTCCCCCTTCTTAATGCCTTGTGCCAGCCTGAGTTCCTTAGATGCTTTGGCTCCCCTTACTGCCCTTGTCACCTCCTTCGATTCTGTCAAGTACTCCTCCCTGTCCTCCCCCCTCCCTGTTTTCTTGTACTTTCTAAAGGCAGCTCTTTTCCTCCTTACCTTTTCCATGACCTCCTTGCTCAACCAGATCGGCTTCTTTGCCCTAGCCTTCTTGTTCTGGGCTTTGCAGCAGGTTTTGGTTGCCTCCACTATCCCCAGCTTTATGAGCTCCCACCTCTGGTTAGTGTCCATACTGGGTTGAATTCTGGCAAGGTACCCTTTTACCACTTCCCCCATCCTCCCAAAGTCGGCCCTCCTGAAGTCCAGCACTATTGTGCCAGATTCCACTCCTTCCTTGCCCATATCCAATGTGAGCCATACTGAGTGGTGGTCAGAGCATAGTCAGTCAACAGCAGAGGGAGAGCCAAAGCCCCCCGCCCCACCAAGGCCTACTGGGGTTATATGCTTCCTCCTACAAAACTCGTTGTTGTACTCTGTCCACTTCCTTCCTGTTTTGATAGCATGCATCACCACGATATGGCTGTAATAACTCTACAAACCCTGGGCTTTTTGTAGGCAAAACTCTGTTAACAAGCCCATGTAGCTAACAAAACCTGCTTACCAGTTTTTCCAGGTGTGTCAGATGCTACTTTCCTCCAGCACTCTACCCTGTCTCACTTTTCATTATCCTTCTCTGTTTCCTTCTCCACCTCAGGCTCCTTGGGTCTGTTGAGCAATGTAAAGACGTCCACAAATTCATCACTCACAGTCTGCTGTTGCACTTTTTCGAGAAGCTGCAACCCCATGGGCTCACCAGTGGACACATGGACTCTTGCATCAGCTGTGCAGCCTGCTGCTGCACTGGTTCCCGCCTCCACCTGACCAGTTCCTACACTTAACTACCCCTGGGTGCCTCTGGCCTCCACCAACAGAGCCAACACTCTGTCCATCTTTTCCTCCAATTTCAAAGATGAAGCGGAAGGTTCCGCTGACTGCAGAAGCAGAGTTGGTGTCCCCCACCCCCCCCGTTTCCAGTGGATTGACTGACTGTGGTGTGGGGGGGGGGCTGGCAAAAGAGGAAAGGGCACATGGGGTTGTGGTCCTGGCAGCAAGGCACAAGGATTAGGACTGAAGAAGGAGCTGGCAGCGGGCCCATTGTAATCAGAAGAGGCCCTGGCTCCGGCTGTGGGACTGGCTGAAGCCATAGTGGTAGGTATGGAGCCAGAAGTGTGCCCAAAAGGTAAGGCACCACCTTCTGCTGCTTGCCAAGCAGTGATCCCAGTGGGATGAGGAATGGTAGCTACAGCCCTGTTTGAGGGGACAGTGGGATGGGAGTGAGGCCCGGTGTCAGCAAAAGCACCAGTCCTGGAGTTGATGGTGCAGGCAGCATTGACTGCAGCACTCCCACGGGTTCAGCTGGCTGTGGTGTCCCCCTCTGTGACTTTCTTGTTTTTTTGGGGAGGTGTCCTCAGGCCTGAGTGTGGGCACCTGAAAAGTTTGTCTAAACAAAACCCGCAACTCATTGTCTGACATATGATAAAAATGAGGCCTCCCTGGCTGAGGCAGTGTAGGAGCTGGAGTATCATTCTTGGACTTTTTTTGACTTCCCTCACCTGCCCATTGCCTTCACTGCTGCCTTTGGTTCCTTGACAGGAGTTGCTGGATTCTGCCATAGCTCCCCTGATGATTCCTCTTAGCCAGGTCCACTTGGATTGCTGGAATCTGCATCCCACCAGCCTCGTCCTGTCACCGTCGTGAGCGCCATCAACTGCTGTTCAAACTCCATGCTCATGCTGGGCCTTGAGTCAACCATAATGAACTCTGAACTGCACAACATAAAACACAGCAATGCACATAACCACCTTGTCTGCTATTTCAGCCTCCGCGCCAACCACAAAACCAGGTAAACTGTGAGAAAGCACAAATTAACTCAGTGACTCGAGCTATGTCAAGCTCACTGAAAGTTCTTACTAGCTGTCACCTACTCTCCTTACTTCCCCATTATCCCCTCTGCCCTTATGTCCCCTGCTTCTTGAGTGGAGACTTTGTTTTTATTTATTTTACAGCGGTGCTGCCACAGTCTTCACTGCAAGCCTTTGCAAACACCTGCGAGAAGGAATGGGTATTCTGAATATTAGTGTTCATTCTTTTTTTTTTTTTTTATAGCTGCCACCACTCACGGTACTCATGGGAGTCATTGATATCATGTTCAAAAAGTCTGGTTTATTACATGCAATTGCTTCTGCAACTTGTTTTCACTTTGTGTTTACTAGAGACACTATCTGCCCCTCTCTCTATTGATTCCTCACTGAATTGCCAAAATAATCAATTAAAATAAATTAAAATGTTGCTTTATATGTTAAATGCATGTAACCCCCCTGCAAATGGGGGTTCCCAAAAGACTTCCAGGAGCTTGCTTGAATGCTCCAAGCCTGAATGGTGTTTGGCGTTTAAGCCATTTATCAGTGAGTGTTTTTAGAACCTCTGGTACTGTCTCTTTAAGAGCTGTCTGCTTGCAGACATAATTAGTTTGTATGGGGACTGTGTGTTTCTTTGATTGAGTACCACTCAAGCTGCTGCCAATTCACTCCATTTTTGCAGTCACTAGGAGTGCAAAGGGAACCTATCTGAAAGATGTAACTGTTTGCCAGAAACCATTTAGAGTGATAATGAAATTACAGTTTGTCTAACCTGCTTTCTTTTGCAGTCAGAACAGTGTCTGCCTAGTTCCCCATTCTAGTTTTGAACTGCTGAACTGGACCAATCAGTGTGGGTAAGCTAGCTCTAAAATGGTGCCTTGGACGAATCAGAACTTGGACTCATAATCTGAGCCAGCCACAAGAGGATTGTATGGGCAGTGACTCTGGGAGATGTAGTTTAGACTTCAGTGCCTTTTTGGACCAACAGCAGCAGTCTATTGTGAGTGACAGCCAATCCAGTCAAGAACTGGGAGGAACTCAAAGGAAGTGCCGGTTTTGTCGGGTTGGAGTTTCAGTTGAGCTTTGGCAGTGAAGAAGGAAGGAGCCCTGTGCTTTTTCAGTGTGCAGTTTTAGTCAAAAACATGTGTAAGGCCCAGAGTTCCGGTCTGCAGCTTGTGTAACAGCTTGTTAGGACTGAACTCGTCCTGTGAAAAGAATCAAAGGATCTCTGAAGAGTAGAAACCAGGCTCACCCTGTAGAAGACTGGAGGAATTGCTGAAAATTGCATTCGGTCTGTCAGGAATTGAATCTGCTGTGTTTCTCCGGTATTGTGCAGTAATGCGATCGGGATACAGATGCAGCCTGCCTGGTATAGTGCTTTCTTTTATATGGATGTGTGAAGAGGTTTGTGTACCTCAAGTGAGCCCTGCTGACATTGAAGGACCCTATCTTATTTGGAGGTCGTGAGTACTAATTCAGGGTCGCTCCCTGTTGAATTGCCACATTAAATCCAAATGGAATTACTGTACTGCTGACTGTTTAATTTTCCTTTTCTCTGTGTGAAAGGGCCCCTACCAACTGCCACGGTTTGGACTAGCCACTAGGGCTTGGGTACCCGGGGACAGTAACTGATAGGGATAGGCCTGTGCACAGAGCCATAGGTAGATTATTAGAGTGATAAGCTAATTAACCTGATTTCCCCCTGTCCTTGTTATATCCCCTAAATAAATCAGAGCTGCTTGTTTCAGCAAAGTTATACTGCCTGAGGTATTTGTCTATGTTAAAGTACTGTACTGTGATTGTTGCACTGTATCTCATTTCACAGGAGGTCCCAGTGCGGAACCAGACCTGGGGTAAGTGTTATTGTGAAGGTAATTCTGATATATTGTGTGGGCCACTAGTGGGAAGAAAGGGGTTGCAGTGTCCCAGAGGGCTGTGACCAAGTTAGTTTAACTATTGCAAACCCTGACCTCTGGGTGGAAGCATCCGCCATTGGATCCAGGCCCTCAACCTGTTAGTGGCAAATCAGGCAGGGGTAGTAGCCCCTGGGATAGCGCCATCTAGGGGTTACATCTTGGAGGCTCACCGCTGGGATTGTGTGTCCTCTAGTGGCCATATTTACGAACCACTGTTAAGAAAAAAATGGGTACCCCGACAGAAGTGGCTGTGCACCGGCTGGTGGAGTGGTGTACTGGGGAGGAGATCGACCCCCAAAATGCTATGCTTATCCTGGACATCCCCCTGGGTATCAATAAGGACACTGTGCAGGGAGTACTTTCCAAGGTGGAAGGTTTACAAAACCCTGTGGTGGTGGGTCGGCATGCTAATCTGCTCACCCACACTTTCCTGGCCCTAGTAGAGTTTAAGGATCCCATAGATAGCTCCAAAGTGCCACAGACCATTACCCCAGAGGGAGCCCTCACTGCTTGGAGAGTGATAACTAAGGACAGTAAAGACCTGGGGGAATCAGCCCCACCACTATCTGAAACTTTGAGGAGAAATTTGCTGAATGTTGCTGGGAGAGGGGAAACTGTGGAGGACTTGAAGAAACTATTCTTGCCACCTGGGGTGTTCCTCCCCAACACCCTCTCCTGCTCCAGTGCCCGTAATGGTGGCTGAACCAATGCAGACTCCTATTTCTGCACCTGCCATTAGTCACGACTCTTACGAAGGTTGAGGATCTTCTCTGGCACCTCCCCACCCCCAAGGGGAGGATGACTGGGAGACCTGGATAGACTATGTTGTCCCCAAGTGCTAGAATGGCAATGCTCTGAAGGCGAAAAGCGAAGAGGGTTAGTGAGAGCCTCCGAGGTCCCTGCCCTGGCTACCATCCGTGCAACGGGCCAGGAACCCTGAAGCGACTGCACAGGCCTATCTTGAGGGCCTTGGAGAATCTGTATGGAGCCCAGATTCTGATGAGGACCTATGGTGGAGAGAGTAAGAGATGCACAACAGTACCAAGGGGAGTTGTTGTCTGTGTATGTATCTCGGCTGGAAAAATTGTTGCAAGAATGCCTCAGAAAGGGTAGTTTGCCAGCGATTGAACTGGACCGAACCAGGCTGGACAGGATCCTTAAGTCTGCCCCCTTCTCAGAACTGCTGTTGCTTCAGTTACGCCTGGCAGATCGACTGGAATCCCACCCTCCTATGATGAGTTAATGAGAGAAATTTGAGGAGTTGAGAAAAGACGACCTCGGAGGGACCTGCACCAATAGCTGCTGCACGACCCGAAGTGACTGAGGGTGACCCATCAAGTGAAGTTCAGGGGCAGAGGTTGGCAGTCAATGAGTGCTCTGACAAGGAAAAGATATGCCACAATGGGCGTAACTGTTGAGAGAGATCCGGGAATTCAAAACAGTCCCTTTATGAAGGCCACGCCTGCAAGTACGGACCCTGACCTATATCCGACTGCATCTGCTATGGGGTGGGGGTACCCACCCATGTATCTCCTGCTGATAACAGCTCCGAACTCAATTCCTTGACCATGGAAGTGGAGAAACTGAGATGTCTCCAAATGCTTATCACGCCGAGACAGAGATGGCACCAAGCTTTCCAGTTAGTAATACCCCGCCCCTGGCTCCAGTGTGGCGCCCGCCAGCTCAAACTCCAGAAAGTATGTTTTGCTATAATTGTGGAAAGATGGGCACATGAAAGGGAATGCCAGTCCCCAAAAGACACTGACAAAGTTGCATATAGGCTACAAGGAGAGCTTGGAGAAGAAATCAGTGGTTAAGAGTGCACATGATCCCAGTGAGGGCACCAAAAATGCTAATTCACGTCCTTTGTGGCAAGGTCTGTTGCCCAGGCCCCCTACCGCTCTCTCCAGACTGGTTCCAGAATAGTGGGTCCCTCCATGGAGACCACTGTAAAGGTGAATGGAGTGTCTACAAGAGCTGTATTAGACAGTGGCTCCCAAGTGACAATTATGTTCCAGGATTGGTATCAGAAGCATTTGTCAGACGTACCCTTACAACCATTAGAAGGACTGCATGTATGGGGGTTAAGTGAGAAGGCCTACCCCTATTCCGGGTATATCCGAATTTGGCTGTCTTTCCCCACCTCCGTGGCTGGAGTGGCCGAACAAGTAGAGACCCTAGCCTTAGTGTGTCCCCCACTGGACTGTAAGGATGGTGTCCCTTTGTTGATTGGAACAAATGCTCATATATTCGGAAGGCTGGCACAGTTGTGTTATGAAAACAGGGGTCAAAGACTAGTAGAGCTTTAAGAGTTCCGGCTTTAATTAAGAAGGCCTATGAGGCACAGAGAGATGCTGAAAAACAGAACCAGAGGAACCGGTCGGAATTGTATGGAAGAAGGATCCTGAGTCTCTGATCCTGGCGCAAATGCCCAGTGTACCTTACAGGAGAGGTCCGTATCAGAAAGGATGTTAAGAATAAAATATTAATGTTGGATGCAAGGTATGATGAAAATTGCCAGAGGGACTGCTGGCTCGCCTAGTATTTTGCCCGCTAGAGCCCATGCTTATGCCAGAAGGGTAATGGTCCAAGTTCATAATGTGTCTGAAAGAGACATTCGAGTAAACAGAGGTTGCATCCTGGCTAATGTGCATTGTGCAGACACTGCAGTGCTACCCAGCAGCAAGAGTTCAAGGAAGCATGACAGAGTAACGCCTGACTTGTTTGATTTCGTGACTCCCGCTGCCAGCTGAATGGAAAGTGAGGATCAGTGAGAAGCTTGCCCAGAGAGACCAGGTGTTTTCTTTAAAGGAATGGGATGTAGGATGCGTGCAAGGAGCTGAGCACAATATCCGCTGCATGACGAAAGACCATTTCGTGAGAGGTCTCGACGCCTGGCACCTGCTGACATAGATGATGTGAGACGGCATCTGCAAGAGATGTTAGCTGCTGGTGTAATACAAGAATCCAGAAGCCCTTATGCTTCCCCATTGTGGTAGTGAGGAAAAAGAATGGAACAGTAAGGATGTGTGTGGATTATCGCACCTTAAACGCGGACTATCCTGATCAGTACACAATGCCCGCATTCAGGATGCTTTGGACTGCCTAAGCGGAGCAAGGTGGTTCTCTCTGTGCTGGATCTCCGCGAGTGGGTACTACCAGATCCCGATGGCCCCAGAGGACCGTGAGAAGACGGCCTTTATCTGTCCGCTTGGCTTCTATGAATTCATGAGGATGCCTCAAGGGATTTCAGGTGCCCCAGCCACTTTTCAACGATTGATGGAGCGTGCAGTGGGGGACATGAACTTACTAGAGTTCCTGGTATACCTAGATGATGTTATTGTATTTGGCAGCTCACTGGAGGAACATGAGAGCAGATTATTTAAGGTATTGGACCGACTGGAGGATTTTGGCCTTAACTGTCCATTGATAAGTGTCAATTCTTTCAAACATCAGTAAAGTATATGGGACACATAGTATCCACCGAGGAATAGAGACCGGCCAAGTAAAGTTGAGGCCTTGACCACCTGGCCACAGCCCAAAAATCTAAAAGAACTGCAAAGATTCCTGGGATTCTGTGGTTATTATCGGGCTTCATCAAGGACTATTCAAGAGTGATCCGCCCTTTACTTAACCTTACTCAAGGGTATCCCCAACCCACAAAAATACCAAAAGTCAACGTCCTCAAGACTGAAAGAGTGTATTTTCATCCGAGTGAAGTATTTGGGGCCCGCTGGACTCCTGATTGTGAGACTGCTTTTCATGAGATCATATATCAACTTACCCATGCTCCAGTGCTGGCTATGCCGATCCAAGAAAACCTTACGTCCTGCACACTGATGCTAGCTTGCAAGGGTTGGGGGCTATGTTGTACCAAGAGCGAGAATGGCCTGAGACCAGTGGCCTTTGCCAGTAGAAGCCTGACCCCATCCGAAAAGAACTATCCTGTACATAAGTTAGAGTTCCTAGCTTTGAAGTGGGCTATTGTTGACCAATTCCATGAGTACTTGTATGGGGCTAAAATACTAGTAAAAACTGACAATAATCCTTTGACCTATGTGCAGACCTCAGCTAAGTTGGATGCCACTGGCCATAGGTGGCTTTCTGCATTATCTACATATGACTATGCTCTCGAATACCGAGCAGGTCTGAACCACATAGATGCTGATGCTCTCTCCCGGAGGCCTGTTCCCCAGAATGATTGGGTCCGATTGGCAGAACCTGACATTCGGGCACTCTGCCGAAGTTTGACAGGAGGAACAAATGTCCACGGACGAGTGGACTGCATGGTGGATTGCTTGGGAGCCTCTGAGGTCATACCTGCTGCTTGTGCCACTTTTCTGCAATAGACATTGGTGCACTGCCTCAGCTGGACAAGACCCAGTATTCATGAGCTCAATCCCTTATCCCATGATCAAAGCAGCTTTTAGAAGCCCTCTATGCAGGAAAAGATGTGTCCAAATTACGCCCACTGATTTGAGAACTGCACTGTTATACAAAGAAGGTCCTAAGTTGAAACTGATCAATAAACTGTTATACAGAGAAACAGTAGACAGAGGGGACAAGTAGACAAACAACAACTAGTGCTGCCCACTGCCTTCGAGACTCAGTACTGAGGTCCTTGCACAACCACATGGGGCACCTTGGTATAGACAGAACACTTGACTTGGTGAGATCCAGATTCTATTGGCCTAAGATGGGGCTGATGTGGAGCAACACATTCGAACTTGTAGTCGCTGCTTACAGAGGAAAGCTTTGCCCCAGAGGCTGCCCCTTGTTAACATAACCACCAGTGCACCCATGGAGCTGGTCTGTATTGATTTTCTAAGTTTGGAGTCAGATCAAAGAAATATCAGTAATGTGCTGGTGGTCACTGACCATTTCACGAGATATGCCCAAGCTTTCCCACCAAAGACCAGAAAGCATCCACTGTGGCCAAAGTACTTGTAGAAAACTTTTTTGTTCACTATGGGGCTCCACAAAGAATCCATTCTGATCAAGAGAGAGACTTTGAGAGTCGTCTGATCAAAGAGATGCTTTCTCTGTGGGGAGTGCAAAGTCCAGAACCACTCCTTACCACCCCAGGGGACCCACAGCCTGAACGTTTCAACCGCACTTTGCTAGATATGCTAGGCACCCTGCACCCAAAGGACAAGCCTAGATGGAGCCAACAAATTAGCACCTGGTACATGCTTATAACTGCACCAAGTGATGCCACTGGATTCTCCCCTACCGCCTGATGTTTGGAAGAGAAGCTCGACTACCAGTAGATGTGTGTTTTGGGGTCTCTCCTGATGGGGTTCAAGCTGACAACTATTTACAGTATGTGCAAAGTTAAAGGCCCAGCTAACTCATGCGTACTCAACTGGCTCAAACCATGGCTGCCAAAAGAAATCTGGCCAACAAAGAAAGGATAAAAGGTGAGCAACAGGAACTCCAGGAGGGAGATCGGTATTGCTAAGAAATCTGGGACTGTATGGTAAGCACAAGATTGCTGATAGATGGCACCATCTCCGTCACATTGTAGTGGGCAAACTAGATGATCTGCCAGTGTACAAAGTAAGGCCTGAGAATAATTCAAAGATGTAAAACAATGCATAGAAATCATTTACTGCCCATTGGACAAATCCTGATTGAGTCTGAGCCCCAGAAGATGCCCCTCTGGACCAGTGACTAGAGCTGCTGCTAAGAAAAGACCAAGGAAGTCTGCACCTACAGAAGCAGAGTTAAAGTGTTCCTCCACAAGTCCCAGTTGAGCATGACTGTCAGTCCATATCGGAAGAAAGTGAGAGTGACTTTGAATACTATCCTTCTTACGAACTGAGTCAATTGTTTCGGGGCAATCCCCTAGTCAATACTGGAGATGAAGCTGGGCCTTCTGGACTGTCCAAGCCCCCAGCTTCATTCCTGGAGCCAATGCTCCCAGAAAGTGAAGTGCAAAGCATCAGATCAGATGAAATGGAATCATTGTGCATGGTTGAACTGTTTGAGCTTTCAGGGGAGGAAAATGATGGAT
This sequence comes from Neoceratodus forsteri, assembly GCA_016271365.2. Lineage (NCBI taxonomy): Eukaryota > Metazoa > Chordata > Ceratodontiformes > Ceratodontidae > Neoceratodus > Neoceratodus forsteri. Next base: position 45,942,788 of record JADMNL010000024.1, on the reverse strand, counting down.
TGGGTCAGACTGGTGATACACCGAACAAGAAGAGTATTTTGAGTGCCCTGACAGTCCACTGCCAGTGTCCGAAAGCTCTCCATGCGAGCCAAATGTTGTGGACTCAGAAACTGTAACTCCTGGAGCTGAAAGTGCCCCAAGTTCTAGCCTCTCACCCCCATGGAGACTCCCTGACAAGTGAGGACAATGCTGAAAATGAGGCTCAGAGTGCAGAGACTATAACAGTTCCCCTAGAAAGACTGGTCGAGCTGTAAAGCCTGTGGTGCACCTCAGTTATGATTCACTTGGGAGGCCTGTGGACTTGCCTCTCAATGTTGTCCATAAAGGAGTGTATGTGTCCCCGAGCTCATTGCCCAAACTGAGCATCAGTGCTAACTCCAAGTTACTTGTGTTGCCCTCTATATGGTGCCCTTGCCCCATCCAGCCCCAAGGTAACTGATAGGGAAGGGCCCCTCTCTTCAGGTTTCATGTACAAGAGGTAATAACTTGAGTTATGGTACAATGTGTATGTAATACTGTGTAAAGAGTGACGACTGCAATGTTTCAGAAATGTGTTCTTGGTAAAATGATATATTGACTGATGATTACATGTGTGAGCCTAATGCAAATGTATATGGTTGCAGTTAAACTTATGGGTACTTGCTTGACGAGACGTCAAGCTTTCCAGGTCAGGAAGGTGTAACCCCCTGCAAATGGGGGTTCCCAAAAGACTTCCAGGAGCTTGCTTGAATGCTCCAAGCCTGAATGGTGTTTGCGTTTAAGCCATTTATCAGTGAGTGTTTTAGAACCTCTGGTACTGTCTTTAAGAGCTGTCTGCTTGCAGACATAATTAGTTTGTATGGGGGACTGTGTGTTTCTTTGATTGAGTACCACTCAAGCTGCTGCCAATTCACTCCATTTTTGCAGTCACTAGGAGTGCAAAGGAACCTATCTGAAAGATGTAACTGTTTGCATAGAAACCATTTAGAGTGATAATGAAATTACAGTTTGTCTAACCTGCTTTCTTTGCAGTCAGAACAGTGTCTGCCTAGTTCCCCATTCTAGTTTTGAACTGCTGAACTGGACCAATCAGTGTGGGGTGAGCTAGCTCTAAAATGGTGCCTTGGACGAATCAGAACTTGGACTCATAATCTGAGCCAGCCACAAGAGGATTGTATGGGCAGTGACTCTGGGAGATGTAGTTTAGACTTCAGTGCCTTTTGGACCAACAGCAGCAGTCTATTGTGAGTGACAGCCAATCCAGTCAAGAACTGGGAGGAACTCAAAGGAAGTGCCCGTTTTGTCGGTTGGAGTTTCAGTTGAGCTTTGGCAGTGAAGAAGGAAGGAGCCCTGTGCTTTTCAGTGTGCAGTTTTAGTCAAAAACATGTGAGGCCCAGAGTTCCGGTCTGCAGCTTGTGTAACAGCTTGTTAGGACTGAATCCGTCCTGTGAAAAGAATCAAAGGATCTCTGAAGAGTAGAAACCAGGCTCACCCTGTAGAAGACTGGAGGAATTGCTGAAAATTGCATTCGGTCTGTCAGGAATTGAATCTGCTTGTGTTCTCCGGGTATTGTGCAGTAATTGCGATCGGATACAGATGCAGCCTGCCTGGTATAGTGCTTTTTTATATGGATGTGTGAAGAGGTTTGTGTACCTCAAGTGAGCCCTGCTGACATTGAAGGACCCTATCTTATTTGGAGGTCGTGAGTACTAATTCAGGGTCGCTCCTGTTGAATTGCCACATTAAATCCAAATGGAATTACTGTACTGCTGACTGTTTAATTTTCCTTTTCTCTGTGTGAAAGGGCCCCTACCAGCTGCCACGGTTTGGACTAGCTACTAGGGCTTGGGTACCCAGGGACAGTAACTGATAGGGATAGGCCTGTGCACAGAGCCATAGGTAGATTATTAGAGGTGATAAGCTAATTAACCTGATTTCCCCCTGTCCTTGTTATATCCCCCTAAATAAATCAGAGCTGCTTGTTTCAGCAAAGTTATACTGCCTGAGGTATTTGTCTATGTTAAAGTACTGTACTGTGATTGTTGCACTGTATCTCATTTCACAGGAGGTCCCAGTGCCGGAACCAGACCTGGGGGTAAGTGTATATTGTGAAGGTAATTCTGATATATTGTGTGGGCCACTAGTGGGAAGAAAGGGGGGTTGCAGTGTCCCAGAGGGCTGTGACCAAGTTAGTTTAACTATTGCAAACCCTGACCTCTGGGTGGAGGCATCCGCCATTGGATCCAGGCCCCTCAACCTGTTAGTGGCAAATCAGGCAGGGTAGTAGCCCTGGGATAGCGCCATCTAGGGGTTACATGCAGAACAGTCCATACCACAGGTCGTCACATCATAATCACATACGGTATGATAGGAACATACGAACAAACCAGCAGAAGGAGGCCATTTGGTCTACCTAGTCTGCTCATATTGCAGGGTATTCTGCTTAAGCTACTGGCCCTGCCCCCTCCCCAATCCTCCCATCCCCACCATCCACCCCTCCCTTGACCCCTTATTTTCCCCTTAACTCTGTCCCAGCCTCTCTTGAAGCTGTCCACCATCTTCAATGAAACCACTTCTTTCACAAATTCATTCCAACCCACCCCCACCTTTTCCGTGAACAAGTGCCTCCAAGCCTCTCTCCCAAACCTCCCCAGCTTGAGACTGTGTCCCCTCATGTATCAGTTTCCACCAAGTTTAAAGAGACCCTCCTTATCCACCTTATTTATTACTTTCAAATACTTGAAGGTCTCAATCATTTACCCGCCCCCCTTCTCTCCTCCATGGAGTACATGTTCAGGACCTCCAACCTCTCCTCATACATGCTACCCTGCTGGCCCCTAATCATCTTTGCTGCCCTCCTTTGGACTACCTCCCGCTGGTTAATGTTCTTTTTAAGGCATGGGCACCGGTATAGTACACTGTACTCCAGATGCAGCCTCACTAATGACCCTTACAAGGACAGTATTACTTCCTCTTGCTAGCTGCTGATCCCTCTTTCCGTGCAGCCCAACATTTTATTTGCCTTCATTGCTGCTTTTCTCCAGTGCATGGAGTGCTTTAGGTCACTAATGATCATCACTTCCAGATCCTTGTCCTCCCCTGATGCAGATACCTGGACCACTCCTAGGCTGTACTCAGTCCTGGGGTTCTTCCATCCAATGTACCTAACTTTGCATTTCTTTGCATTGAAGCCAAACTGCCAAATCCCCACCACCTCACCAGTTTCTCCAGATGCTCCTTTAGGTCTTGTATGTCTTCTGCTGTGATATATGAAGTGTTTTATTTACACTGATTGTGAGGTCTTATAGGCTGCTGAACCAAACCAAGAAGAGTTTTCCTTTTTCATACCTCATCAAGCTATGAATCAAAAATTGTGAGTTATCTGTGCTGTTGGACAGAATCATTCATTAAAGCTGCACATGTTGCATCTCCCATAGGCTGTCAGCATGCCGGGGGAGGGTTACAGTCTCGGCCACGTGGCATGGTTGGAACAAAAAAGTTTAGAACTCAGCCAACCAAAACCAGAAACCACGCCCAAGGCAAGAATGCAATCACTGAAATGGGGCTGATATGCCCAGGAGCGCCAAGGCACAAAAGAGGATCTGCCAGAAGTGCACACCAAAACCAATCATTGCGTGCCTCTCATGGAGAGAGCAGAAAAACAGGAACATTTTCTTCTCTCTTCCTTTTTTTTAAACCCATACTCCAAACCTCTGTCACCAAGGGGACACCTCTCCCTGTGCTGGCCCAGTGGTTGCCATCTCCATCGTGTCATGCAAATGTTCCCATGAAAGCAGCCGCAAATTTTCCCAGGGCTTCCAAACATAACATTGGTGAACGAGCCACCCAACAATCTCGTAGATCTGCACACAGATATTTTTTTGTGCTAATTGAGACCAAAATCACTCTGAAAATGATCATGGAAATTCCAGTCTGCTTTTGCCCGCATTCCAATTTCACAATGAGGGAACTGAGACTGTAGAAGCGAAGGTAACTTCAGGCTGAGGAGAGAGTGAGCTACTCGCTCTTCCTCCACGTGGCATGTTGTCCAGCAGCTCGTAACTTTGCCACCCTGGGTCTACAGCAAGTCCTCACTCCACACTTTTGGCCACCCCAGTAAATGGAGGAATGCACCTGTGGCCTAGACCTGACCCAGCAAGTCACGCCACACGGAACCCAGAGACCTGCGGCTGCTGACCAGATAAGGCTTTTGCTGGGGGAAGGGGATCCGTTTGAGACAGCAGCTACTATACAGCTGCCAAAGGACCCATAATAATAATAATTTTAAATAGAAACTTGAGCATCACAAACATTGTTATCCAGTCCTCCCTCCTATGATAGTGCTGGGGAAATTCTGGAAACAAACATCTCACCAGTCACACTCTGGCTTCCAGGCCTTCCACATGGTGATCAGCATTTACCTGCCCATCACGCTGCATGGCTAGGACCCTCATTTTCTCCCCTTTTTTTGACTTGCACTTATAAAACCAACAACTATTTAAACCCACTGCCTCCTGCCTCAAGTCCTTGTCTATGCTCCCTGCTGATCATGGACTTTCTAAACCACACCATAACCAGTCGAACTGAACTGCCACAACAGTTCTTAACTAATTATATCATAAGTTTAGGCAGCCCAGCAACCGTTACTCTTGGCCTGCCATCTGTCTCCTTGGTTAGCTGTTCCCATGTCCAAGCAGACCTACCAGGCCCCTGAATTCTTTAGCTTTGCTGACCCCTGTTGTTCTGCCTGTAGCCTGCTGGACTGGAGTCTGGAGCTGCTATTTGCAGAAAAGCTGAGGTAAAAGAAGGCAGAGTTTTTGTTGCACCAGCTTAAATAAATCAAGCCCACCCTTCCAGCAGGTAACAGCTCCCACCCTCTGGGAACCCTACCTACTTGCCTGACCCTGCCCATAGTGAGTGGAAAATATCCCCTCCGCCTGTCTGCTCAGATGTCATCTGGGGCTGTGCTGGTAGACAAACCCTGCCTGCTACTATTTGTTACAGGCTCTACCATTCTGTAAACTGACTTCAGTATCAAAGCTTCTTGACAGAGCCACCCATTGCCTCCTACAGCAGACCACCTAACCTTTGGAATGTCCTGGCACACTGGAGCCTCCATACCTCACTAACTTTGCTACTTTCTTTTTAATAGATAATTCCTGAAGAAGACCTATGTCCCAAACATTGATTGTAATTCTACTTTCTATTTTCAGAGTGCTTTTAATATTATGTTTTTGTTTTGCTTTCAGTCCACATGCTGATGCTTATTTCTTTATTTTGTTTTAGAGCTAGACGACCCTCGTTTGCCTGTTTGCTCATATGGTTGGCGCCTCCTTCCATGTCATTTACACATCTGTTTTTGACAATGGCAACACTGGCCCACCCAACATCTGAATAACCTAAGTAGCAGAACAGAATGCTTGGTGGGCCACATTGTGACTACTGGATGCTGTGACAAGCCATCATGTGTGTAGACACTGTTGGTGCATGAGCTTTCAGTGCATGCACTGTAGCTCAGGTAAACAGTGTATGCATCTTTTTTCCTCTCCTTCTGGTACTTTTCCAAACAGCTGCGTCTTGGCCAGAGAAAAAAAATATTTCTTTGCTTAACTGAGATAAGGGTGTCATTAGTGGTACCCTGTACAAGTTGGGACAGTAGACTGTTAGTGGGGTTGGGGGATAAATTTCAGAGAGAGGATCCAGAAGCAAATTATTTGATACCTTTTAATGGACCAATATAGATGTAACAACAAGAACAAAGTGCTCTGGCTTTAGGACCAGCCAGTCAGCCTTCCAGAGCTCATGAAACGAAGAAGGACGGGTGTACAACTAAACACTGTGTCTACATCTAATCCGATGAAAGTATCAAATCATTAGCTTCTGGAGAATCTATTCTTACCAAGGACCAATACGGCAACTACTAAATCTAGATTTCAACAGAGAGAGAGGGAGGAGGGAGGAGGTTCATGGTGGCAATCACTTCTAAGACATAGATTGACACCTCTGCTGGCACAACAACACATAAAGACAGAGTGGGAACATTCTGATCACATCTGAGTTTGAACGGTCAACTGAGAATCAGAACCCTGTGCTATTAACAGTCTTATCAGTGCAGAGCATTTCTTTTGCTAACATTATGCTGGAACCAAATTCTGTAAATAGTCAATAAAGAGAGATTATTTCCTATAATATCTTGTGTGTGTTGACCGAACTCCATACTCCAGGCAGTGAGTCTCCGAAGACATGATCACCAAAGGCAGGCTGGTACCTCCAGGGGAGTGAATGGGCAACCTTAATGCAGGTGATCCATGCCCCTGAGGGTGCACTCATAAGGTGGCATATCAGTAACAAGCCAGAGAGGAAGCCTTGTAAAGGACATTCCCTGGTGTTTCAGCAACCCCGTACCAAATTCATAATTTGTTGCCCAGTATATGATAGCCTTGTAAACATTTAAAATCCACAACAAAATTTTGGACTGCCATGCTTGTGGTTAAGTTGCATGGTGAGATGTAATCCCTTGTTATGGAAAAAAAAACCACACGGGGTCAGATTGCTTTATGTAGTTGTAACAGAGGGTTGGGGAGTGGGGACGGTTGGAGAACCAGTCCGTCATTCTCCTCCCTTAGATTTTTGGGGTGGTCAACCGGAGGGCTGGCTTGTCCCATGGTCGTAGTGATGTGCCACTGACTCACTGAGTTATTTCCCCTCGTAAACAGCTGAAGGAAACCGGTGGCCTATTGTGGGTCTTTCATTTTAGAGGTCTGAGGCTGAAGACTGGGATTTGTTGAGTTCTTGATTTTCTGGATTTTCAACCTGGTATAACAAACTTTGTGGCTTGAATCATTGAAGCCTGTGTATTGGACGTCTACTGCTACCTTGAACTTCTTCTGACAGCAAGTACTTTTTAATTTGTGTATACTGCCAGTCTCAACTTCTCCTGTTATCAAGTTTTCAATTTTTTATGTGTGAAACTATATGAGCAGTGAGAGTGCTCCTCCTTTGATATTTGTGGAGATTTATCTGGAGGGGTTTTCAAATTATTTCCTTATATTAATTTTTTAGTTTATTTGGTTTATTATTTTATTTCCTTGAGGTGTATTTATTTGTTTAGTAATATCTGTGATCTCACCCTCCTATTGATATTTGAGAGATTTCTCTGGAGGGTGGTTTTCAAAGATTTGTATATTTATTTTAGTTTGTTAGTGATATAGCACCAGGACGTGAGAGGCCTGGGGCTTTAAAATTTGTTTTTGTTGTTTTATGTGTTTTGGCCCCAGGTAGTGAGAAGACCTGCAGGCTAAATATAGTTATGTGGTAGGAGGTTAGGTACTTAGATTTTTAAGTTATTTAATTTAGTTATTCAAATTTTTGGAGTAGGTATAGATTATTTAGTTGGGGGTGTGAGGAGAAGTTTAAGATAGGCTGTATTTGGTTGTGGTTTATATATTATGGTTATTTTATATTGTGTAGTTAGATTTATATTGTTTTGTTAGGTTGTGGGCCTGGAATATGTGTCAGTTTGTTATCCCCCGGTCGCGCTACTCAGCCTCCGCTTTCCATGCCCTCCGCCTTTTGCCCTTCATTGTTTTTTTCATCTATCAATGTTGTCGGGCTTTAGGTATTGCCCATAGGAGGGGATGGGGTGGGCGTGAACAGTGGAAGCTGGAGGTGGGATGCTCTCATCAGGGTTGTTAAGCCTAGAAGACGCCCTGGGCTTAAGTGGAGTGTACAGCATGAGCCATGTTGTTTGGTCCCCATACCCAAGGGCACCATCGTTGGTGATGGGCAAGTGGTCGGGGCAGCCCAAGAGTTTTGTCCAACCCGGGCGCTGTTGTGCAATGCCAGATCTGTCAGGAACAAGACTGCAGTGATTTCGGATCTTGTTGGGTCAACAGAGCTGGCCTGTATTACCGAAACCTGGCTAGATGATAATGCAGGCCCAATATTTGAGGCCACAGTTCTGGCCGGGTATGTAGTAATACATCGCCCGAGGTTGGACCACAGGGGGCGGGGGAAGGGGGTTCGGTCTGTATCAAGATCGAATTGGAACTCACCAGTGTTCCAGTTGAGGAGACCAGTTCATTTGAATGTACTGTAGTAGCAGGTGTGGGCTATAGGATTGCTCTCATCTACCATCCACCTGGTGATGAGAAGCAATTTCTTAAGGAAGTGTCAGACTTTGTGGTTGATATGGCATTTGAGTCACCCAGGCTGATGGTCCTGGGTGACTTCAATGCCTGGATCGATGATGAACTCTCGCAATTTGGACAACACTTCCTCCAGTTGATGAATTTACTGGGCCTGACACAGGTGGTTACCACTGCTACTCATAAGTGTGGCCATTCTCGTGACCTGGTCTTCCTCCTGGGAATCGAGGCCTCAGACGTGGGGTGGAACCAGTCAGATGGTCTAGTCATTGCACAGTGAGGTTCAGTTTTGGCACCCCTTGTAGGTCCGCCTGCGGAGATGGTCAAGTACTGACCTTACGGAACATTACTTCCGTGACCTTGTTGCAGTGTGTAACCCCCTGCAAATGGGGGTTCCCAAAAGACTTCAGGAGCTTGCTTTGAATGCTCCAAGCCTGAATGGTGTTTGGCATTTAAGCCATTTATCAGTGAGTGTTTTAGAGCCTCTGGTACTGTCTCTTTAAGAGCTGTCTGCTTGCAGACATAATTAGTTTGTATGGGGACTGTGTGCTTCTCTGAGTACCACTCGAGCTGCTGCCAATTCACTTCATTTTTGCAGTCACTAGAGTGCAAAGGAACCTATCTGAAAGATGTAACTGTTTGCCAGAAATTATTTAGAGTAATAATGAAATTACAGTTTGTCTAACCCGCTTTTTTGCAGTCAGAACTGTGTCTGCTAGTTCCCCATTCTAGTTTTGAACTGCTGAACTGGACCAATCAGTGTAGGGTAAGCTAGCTCTAAAATGGTGCCTTGGACGAATCAGAACTTGGACTCATAATCTGAGCCAGCCACAAGAGGATTGTATGGGCAGTGACTCTGGGAGATGTAGTTTAGACTTCAGTGCCTTTTGGACCAACAGCAGCAGTCTATTGTGAGTGACAGCCAATCCAGTCAAGAACTGGGAGGAACTCAAAGGAAATGCCCGGTTTTGTCGGTTGGAGTTTGAGTTGAGCTTTGGCAGTGAAGAAGGAAGGAGCCCTGTGCTTTTCAGTGTGCAGTTTTAGTCAAAACGTGTGTAAGGCCCAGAGTTCCGTCTGCAGCTTGTTAGACTGAATCATTCCTGTGAAAAGAATCAAAGGATCTCTGAAGAGTAGAAACCAGGCTCACCCTGTAGAAGACTGGAAGAATTGCTGAAAATTTTCGGTCTGTCAGGAACTGAATCTGCTGTGTGTTCTCCCGGGTATTGTGCAGTAATTGCGATCGGGATACAGATGCAGCCTGCCTGGTATAGTGCGTTCTTTTATATGGATGTGTAAGAGGTTTGTGTACCTCAAGTGAGCCCTGCTGACATTGAAGGACCCTATCTTATTTGGAGGTCGTGGAGTACTAATTCAGGGTCGCTCCTGTTGAATTGCCACATTAAATCCAAATGGAATTACTGTACTGCTGACTGTTTAATTCTCCTTTTCTCTGTGTGAAAGGGCCCCTACCAGCTGCCACGGTTTGGACTAGCCACTAGGGCTTGGGTACCCAGGGACAGTAACTGATAGGGATAGGCCTGTGCACAGAGCCATAGGAATTATTAGAGTGATAAGCTAATTAACCTGATTTCCCTGTCCTTGTTATATCCCCTAAATAAATCAGAGCTGCTTGTTTCAGCAAAGTTATACTGCCTGAGGTATTTGTCTATGTTAAAGTACTGTACTGTGATTGTTGCACTGTATCTCATTTCACAGGAGGTCCCAGTGCCGGAACCAGACCTGGGGTAAGTGTATACTGTGAAGGTAATTCTGATATATTGTGTGGGCCACTAGTGGGAAGAAAGGGGGTTGCAGTGTCCCAGAGGGCTGTGACCAGTTAGTTTAACTATTGCAAACCCTGACCTCTGGGTGGAGGCACCCGCCATTGGATCCAGGCCCCTCAACCTGTTAGTGGCAAATCAGGCAGGGTAGTAGCCCTGGGATAGCCCATCTAGGGTTACATCTTGGAGGCACCGCTGGGATTGTGTGTCCTCTAGTGGCCATATTTACGAACCACTGTTAAGAAAAAAATGGGTACCGACAGAAGTGGCTGTGCACCGCTGGTGGAGTGGTGTACTGGGAGGAGATCGACTTCAAAATGCTATGCTTATCCTGGACATCCCCTGGGTATCAATACGGACACTGTGCAGGAGTACTTCCAAGGTGGAAGGTTTACAAAACCCTGTGGTGGTGGGTCGGCATGTTAATCTGCTCACCCACACTTTCCTGGCCCTAGTAGAGTTTAAGGATCCCATAGATAGCTCCAAAGTGCCACAGACCATTACCCCAGAGGGAGCCCTCACTGCTTGGAAGTGATAACTAAGGACAGTAAAGACCGGGGAATCAGCCCCACCACTATCTGAAACTTTGAGGAGAAATTTGCTGAATGGTTGCTGGGAGAGGGAAAACTGTGAGGACTTGAAGAAACTATTCTTGCCACCTGGGGTGTTCCTCCCCAACACCCTCTCCTGCTCCAGTGCCCGTAATGGTGGCTGAACCAATGCAGACTCCTATTTCTGCACCTGCCATTAGTCACGACTCTTACCGAAGGTTGAGGATCTTCTCTGGCACCCTTCCCACCCCCCAAGGGGAGGATGACTGGGAGACTTGGATAGACTATGTTGCCCCCCAAGTGCTAGAATGGCAATGCTCGGAAGGAAAAGCGAAAGAGGGTTAGTGAGAGCCTCCGGGGTCCTGCCCTGGCTACCATCCGTGCTAAACGGGCCAGTAACCCTGAAGCGACTGCACAGGCCTATCTTGAGGCCTTGGAGAATGTGTATGGGAGCCCAGATTCTGATGAGGACCTATGGTGGAGAGTAAGAAATGCACAACAGTACCAAGGGAGTTGTTGTCTGTGTATGTCTCTCGGCTGGAAAAATTGTTGCAAGAATGCTTCAGAAAGGGTAGTTTGCCAGCGATTGAACTGGACCGAACCAGACTGGACAGAATCTTTAAGTCTGCCCCTTCTCAGAACTGCTGTTGCTTCAGTTCGCCTGGCAAATCGACTGGAATCCCACCCTCCTATGATGAGTTAATGAGAGAATTCGAGGAGTTGAGAAAAAGCGACCTCGGGAGGTACCTGCACCAACAGCTGTGGCTACGACTCGAGTGACTGAGGGTGACCCATCAAGTGAAGTTCAGGGCAGAGGTTGACAGTCAATGAGTGCTCTGACAAGGAAAAGATATGCCACAATGGGGCGAACTGTTGAGAGAGATCCGGGAATTCAAAAACAGTCCTTTATGAAGCCACGCCTGCAAGTCACAGGCCCTGACCTATATCCGACTGCATCTGCTATGGGGTGGAATCTACCCATGATTCCTGCTGATAACAGCCCAAACTCAATTCCCTTGACCATGGAAGTGGAGAACTGACGATGTCTCCAAATGCTTATCACGTCAGAGACAGAGATGGCACCCAGGTTTCCAGTTAGTAATACCCGCCCTGGCTCCCAGTGTGCCGGCCAGCTCAAACTCCAGAAAGTATGTTTTATATAATTGTGGGAAAGATGGGCACATGAAAAGGGAATGCCAGTCCCAAAAGACACTGACAAAGTTGCATATAGGCTACAAGGAGAGCTTGGAGAAGAAATCAGTGGTTAAGAGGTACCTACATGATCCCAGTGAGGGCACCAAAATGCTAATTCACGTCCTTTGTGGCAAGGTCAGTTGCCCAGGCCCCCACTACCGCTCTCCAGACTGGTCCAGAATAGTGGGTCCTCCATGGAGACCACTGTAAAGGTGAATGGAGGTCTACAAGAGCTGTATTAGACAGTGGCTCCCAAGTGACAATTATGTTCCAGGATTGGTATCAGAAGCATTTGTCAGACGTACTCCTTACAACCATTAGAAGGACTGCATGTATGGGGTTAAGGAGAAGGCTCACCCTATTCCGGTATATCCGAATTTGGCTGTCTTTCCCCACCTCCGTGGCTGGAGTGGCGAACAAGTAGAGACCCTAGCCTTAGTGTGTCCCCCCACTGGACTGTATGATGGTGTCCCTTTGTTGATTGGAACAAATGCTCATATGTTCGAAGGCTGGCACAGTTGTGTTATGAAAAACAGGGGTCAAAGACTAGTAGAGCTTTAAGAGTCTCGCTTTAATTAAGAAGGCCTATGAGGCACAGAGAGATGCTGAAAAACAGAACCAGAGGAACCGTCGGAATTGTATGGAAGAAGGATCCTGAGTCTCTGATCCTGGCGCCAAATGCCCAGTGTACCTTACAGGGAGAGGTCCGTATCAGAAAGGATGTTAAGAATAAAATATTAATGTTGGATGCACAGGCGATGGAAAATTGCCAGAGGGACTGCTGGTCAAGCTTAGTATTTTGCCCGCTAGAGCCCATGCTTATGCCAGAAGGGTAATGGTCCAAGTTCATAATGTGTCTGAAGAGACATTCGAGAAACAGAGGTTGCATCCTGGCTAATGTGCATTGTGCAGACACTGCAGTGCTACCCAGCAGCAAGAGTTCAAGGAAGAATGACAGAGTAACACCTGACTTGTTTGATTTCGTACTCCCGCTGCCAGCTGAATGGAAAGTGAGGATCAGTGAGAAGCTTGCCCAGAGAGACCAGGTGTTTTCTTTAAAGGAATGGGATGTAGGATGCAAGGAGCTGAGCACAATATCCGCTGCATGACGAAAGACCATTTCGTGAGAGGCTCCGCGCCTGGCACCTGCTGACATAGATGATGTGAGGACGGCATCTGCAAGAGATGTTAGCTGCTGGTGTAATACAAGAATCCAGAAGCCCTTATGCTTCCGCCCATTGTGGTAGTGAGGAAAAGAATGGAACATTAAGGTGATGTGTGGATTATCGCACCTTAAACCGCGGACTATCCCTGATCAGTACACAATGCCCCGTGCATTCAGGGATGCTTTGACTGCCTAAACGGGAGCAAGTGGTTTCTGTGCTGGATCTCCAGTGGGTACTACCAGATCCCGGGGCCCCAGAGGACCGTGAGAAGACTGCCTTTATCTGTCCGCTCTTCTATGAATTCAGAGGATGCCTCATGGATTTCAGGTGCCCCAGCCACTCTTTTCAACGATTGATGGAGCGTGCAGTGGGGACATGAACTTACTAGAGTGCCTGGTATACCTAGATGATGTTATTGTGTTTGGCAGCTCACTGGAGGAACATGAAAGCAGATTATTTAAGGTATTGGACCGACTGGAGGACTTTGGCCTTAAACTGTCCATTGATAAGTGTCAATTCTTTCAAACATCAGGTAAAGTAAGGGACACATAGTATCCACCGAGGAATAGAGACCACCTAAGTAAAGTTGAGGTCTTGACCACCTGGCTACAGCCCAAAATCTAAAAGAACTGCACAGATTCCTGGGATTCTGTGGTTATTATCGGCGCTTCATCAAGGACTATTCAAGAGTGATCCGCCCTTTACTTAACCTTACTCAAGGGTATCCCCCAACCCACAAAAAATACCAAAAGTCAGCGTTCCTCAAGACTGAAAGAGTGTATTTTCATCCGAGTGAAGTATTTGGGGCCCGCTGGACTCCTGATTGTGAGACTGCTTTTCATGAGATCATATATCAACTTACCCATGCTCCAGTGCTGGCCTATGCCGATCCAAGAAAACCTTACGTCCTGCACACTGATGCTAGCTTGCTAGGGTTGGGGGCTGTGTTGTACCAAGAGCACGAGAATGGCCTGAGACCAGTGGCCTTTGCCAGTAGAAGCCTGACCCCATCCGAAAAGAACTATCCTGTACATAAGTTAGAGTTCCTAGTTTGAAGTGGCTATTGTTGACCAATTCCATGAGTACTTGTATGGGGCTAAAATACTAGTAAAACTGACAATAATCCTTTGACCTATGTGCAGACCTCAGCTAGTTGGATGCCACTGGCCATAGGTGGCTTTCTGCATTATCTACATATGACTATGCTCTCGAATACGAGCAGGTCTGAACCACATAGATGCTGATGCTCTCTCCCGAGGCCTGTTCTCAGAATGATTGGGTCCGATTGGCAGAACCTATACTCGGCACTCTGCCGGAAGTTTGACAGGGAGGAACAATGTCCACGGACGCAGTGGACTGCATGGTGGATTGCTTGGGAGCCTCTGAGAATTGCATACCTGCTGCTTATTGCCACTTTTCTGCAATAGACATTGGTGCACTGCCCAGCTGGACAATGACAGTATCCGCGGGCTCAATCCTGCGATCCCATGATCAAAGCAGCTTTAGAAGCCTCTATGCAGGAAAAGATGTGTCCAAATTACGCCCACTGATTTGAGAACTGCACTGTTATACAAAGAAGGTCCTAAGTTGAAACTGATCAATAAACTGTTATACAGAGAAACAGTAGACAGAGGGGACAAGTAGACAAACAACAACTAGTGCTGCCCACTGCCTTCGAGACTCAGTACTGAGGTCCTTGCACAACCACATGGGGCACCTTGGTATAGACAGAACACTTGACTTGGCGAGATCCAGATTCTATTGGCCTAAGATGGGGCTGATGTGGAGCAACACATTCGAACTTAGTCGCTGCTTAGAGGAAGCTTGCCTCAGAGGGCTGCCCTTGTTAACATCACCACCAGTGCACCCATGGAGCTGGTCTGTATTGATTTTCTGAGTTTGGAGTCAGATCAAAGAAATATCAGTAATGTGCTGGTGGTCACTGACCATTTCACGAGATATGCCCAAGCTTTCCCCACCAAAGACCAGAAAGCATCCACTGTGGCCAAAGTACTTGTAGAAAACTTTTTGTTCACTATGGGCTCCACAAAGAATCCATTCTGATCAAGGGAGAGACTTTGAGGTCGCCTGATCAAAGAGATGCTTTCTCTGTGGGAGTGCAAAGTCCAGAACCACTCCTTACTACACCCCAGGGGGACCCACAGCCTGAACGTTTCAACCGCACTTTGCTAGATATGCTAGGCACCCGCACACCAAAGGCAAGCTTAGATGGAGCAACAAATTAGCACCCTGGTACATGCTTATAACTGCACCAAAAGTGATGCCACTGGATTCTCCCCCTCGCTTGATGTTTGGAAGAGAAGCTCGACTACCAGTAGATGTGTGTTTTGGGTCTCTCCTGATGGGGTTCAGCTGACAACTATTTACAGTATGTGCAAAAGTTAAAGGCCCAGCTAACTCATGCATACCAACTGGCTCAAACCATGGCTGCCAAAAGAAATCTGGCCAACAAAGAAAGGTATGATAAAAAGGTGAAAGCACAGGAACTCCAGGAGGGAGATCGGGTATTGCTAAGAAATCTGGGACTGCATGGCAAGCACAAGATTGCTGACAGATGGCACCATCTCCCTCACATTGTAGTGGGCAAACTAGATGATCTGCCAGTGTACAAAGTAAGGCCTGAGAATAATTCAAAAGATGTAAAAACAATGCATAGAAATCATTTACTGCCCATTGGACAAATCCTGATTGAGTCTGAGCCCCTCAGAAGATGCCCTCTGGACCAGTGACTAGAGCTGCTGCTAAGAAAGATCAAGAAAGTCTGCACCTACAGAAGCAAAGTTAAAGTGTTCCCTCCACAAGTCCCAGTTGAGCATGACTGTCAGTCCATATCAGAAGAAAGTGAGAGTGACTTTGAATACTATCCTTCTTACTAACTGAGTCAATTGTTTGGGCAATCCCCTAGTCAATACTGGAGACAAAGCTGGGCCTTCTGGACTGTCTAAGCCTCAGCTTCATCCCTGGAGCCAATGCTCCCAGAAAGTGAAGTGCAAAGCATCAGATCAGATGAAATGGAATCATTGTGCATGGTTGAACTGTTTGAGCTTCAGGAGGAAAATGATAGATTGGGGCAGACTGGTGATACACCCAACAAGAAGAGTATTTTGAGTGCCCTGACGTCCACTGCAGTGTCCGAAAGCTCTCCATGCGAGCCAAATGTGTGGACTCAGAAACTGTAACTCCTGGAGCTGAAAGTGCCCCAAGTTCTAGCCTCTCTACCCCATGGAGACTCCCCTGACAAGTGAGGACAATGCTGAAAATGAGGCTCAGAGTGCAGAGACTATAACAGTTCCCTAGAAAGACTGGGTCGAGCTGTAAAGCCTGTGGTGCACCTCAGTTATGATTCACTTGGGAGGCCTGTGGACTTGCCTCTCAATGTTGTCCATAAAGAGTGTATGTGTCCCCGAGCTCATTGCCCAAACTGAGCATCAGTGCTAACTCCAAGTTACTTGTGTTGCCCTCTAAGTATGGTGCCCTTGCCCCATCCAGCCCCAAGGTAACTGATAGGAAGGCCCCTCTCTTCAGGTTTCATGTACAAGAGATAATAACTTGAGTTATTGTACAATGTGTATGTAATACTGTGTAAAGAGGACGTATTGCAATGTTTCAGAAATGTGTTCTTGGTAAAATGATATATTGACTGATGATTACATATGCGAGCCTAATGCAAATGTATATGGTTGCAGTTGAAACTTATGGGTACTTGCTTGACGCGACGCCAAGCTTTCCCAGGCCAGGAAGGTGTAACCCCTGCAAATGGGGGTTCCCAAAAGACTTCAGGAGCTTGCTTGAATGCTCCAAGCCTGAATGGTGTTTGGCATTTAAGCCATTTATCAGTGAGTGTTTTAGAGCCTCTGGTACTGTCTCTTTAGAGCTGTCTGCTTGCAGACATAATTAGTTAGTATGGGGGGACTGTGTGCTTCTGAGTACCACTCCGAGCTGCGCCAATCACTTCATTTTGCAGTCACTAGGAGTGCAAAGGGAACCTATCTGAAAGATGTAACTGTTTGCCAGAAATTATTTAGAGTAATAATGAAATTACAGTTTGTCTAACCCGCTTTTGCAGTCAGAACTGTGTCTGCTAGTTCCCCATTCTAGTTTTGAACTGCTGAACTGGACCAATCAGTGTGGGGTAAGCTAGCTCTAAAATGGTGCCTTGGACGAATCAGAACTTGGACTCATAATCTGAGCCAGCCACAAGAGGATTGTATGGGCAGTGACTCTGGGAGATGTAGTTTAGACTTCAGTGCCTTTTGGACCAACAGCAGCAGTCTATTGTGAGTGACAGCCAATCCAGTCAAGAACTGGGAGGAACTCCAAAGGAATGCCCGTTTTGTCGGTTGGAGTTTGAGTTGAGCTTTGGCAGTGAAGAAGGAAGGAGCCCTGTGCTTTTCAGTGTGCAGTTTTAGTCAAAAGCGTGTAAGGCCCAGAGTTCGGTCTGCAGCTTGTTAGGACTGAACTGTCCTGTGAAAAGAATCAAAGGATCTCTGAAGAGTAGAAACCAGGCTCACCCTGTAGAAGACTGGAAGAATTGCTGAAAATTGCACTCGGTCTGTCAGGAACTGAATCTGCTGTGTGTTCTCCCGGTATTGTGCAGTAATTGCGATCGGGATACAGATGCAGCCTGCCTGGTATAGTGCTCTTTTATATGGATGTGTGAAGAGGTTTGTACCTCAAGTGAGCCCTAGCTGACATTGAAGGACCCTATCTTATTTGGAGGTCGTGAGTACTAATTCAGGGTCGCCTCCCTGTTGAATTGCCACATTAAATCCAAATGGAATTACTGTACTGCTGACTGTTTAATTCTCCTTTTCTCTGTGTGAAAGGGCCCCTACCAGCTGCCACGGTTTGGACTAGCCACTAGGGCTTGGGACCTAGGACAGTAACTGATAGGGATAGCCTGCATAGAGCCATAGGTAGATTATTAGAGTGATAAGCTAATTAACCTGATTTCCCCTGTCCTTGTTATATCCCCTAAATAAATCAGAGCTGCTTGTTTCAGCAAAGTTATACTGCCTGAGGTATTTGTCTATGTTAAAGTACTGTACTGTGATTGTTGCACTGTATCTCATTTTCACAGGAGGTCCCAGTGCCGGAACCAGACCTGGGGTAAGTGTATACTGTGAAGGTAATTCTGATATATATGTGTGGGCCACTAGTGGGAAGAAAGGGGGGTTGCAGTGTCCCAGAGGGCTGTGACCAGTTAGTTTAACTATTGCAAACCCTGACCTCTGGGTGGAGGCACCGCCATTGGATCCAGGCCCTCAACCTGTTAGTGGCAAATCAGGGTAGGGGTAGCCCTGGGATAGCGCCATCTAGGGGTTACAAGTGCTTGACCTATCACCATTTCCTGTGCATTGCAATGATCCGAGGCTTTGATCTTGCATATAACAATGCCATTACCTCAGCCCTGGATTCTGTTGCACTATATGTGTGCCCTCTCCTTCGCACTCAGGCTCCATGGTTTGATGGAGTCTTGAGGGAGTTGCGGCGACTAGGACGCAGGTTAGAACGTTGTTGGCGGAAATCCGGCTTATATGCTGACCATCATAGACTGTTAGAACATTATCAGTTCTATTGTCCAGGGAAATTTCTGCTGCTCAGAACTGACCAGCTCAGCTTTTCAGAACTGTGGACAGGCTGTGCAACCCAGCCTGTCTGCAGCTCCGAAGAGCTTTTTCATAATTACAGTGTGATGAGCTTGCTCGGTTCTTTGCTGATAAGGTGGCTGACATTAGGTTGGAGATCCACTTAACACATTCTGTGTGAGTTGCTGAGGATCAGGGCCTGGTCACTATCCCTCCGTTTTCCTGGAGTACCTTCGACCGTCTGGAAATTGTGGATTTTATGTGGATTGTCCAGGGGATGTGCCCTACATGCTGTAGTTTAGATCCGGGCCCTACATCCCAGATTATGGGTTGTGGTGATTCTATCGTGCTGGTTCTGGCACAGATAGTCTGGTGCTCCCTTGACTCTGGTGAATATCCCTGTTCCTTGAAAGAGGCAGTGGTGACACCTTTGTTGAAGAAAGCTTCTCTGGACCCAGACTGTCTTGCAAACTACAGGCCTATCTCAATCTCCCTTTGTGGGAAGTTGATCGAGAAAGTAGTGGCTGCTCAACTGGAGAACCATTTGACCATCCATAGCATCTTATGAACCTCCCAATCAGGTTTTCGAAAGAGGCATATTACGAGACTGCGCTTGTCTGGTGCTCAATGATCTCCTGATGGTGAGAGACCAGAAAATGGTCCATTTTGGTACTTTTAGATCTGTAATCAGCTTTTGACACCATTGACCATGGGGTTCTGCTTGAGCGCCTGAGATTTATCTGTGGACTTTCTGGATTGGTCCATAGATGGTTTACTTCCTACCTCACTGGAAGAACTCAAGAGGGTAGTGTCAGGGTTTTTACCTCTGACCCTATTTCTCTGTCTTGTGGTGTCCCTCAGGGCTCAGTATTGTCCCCATGCTGTTTGTGTGTCGTGCTTCCCTCAGAGACATTGTGAGATGCTACGGGCTGAGGTTTCATTGTTATGCCATGACACCCAGCTCTATCTGTCTTTGCCCCGACCAGGAAGGAGCAGTCTCGTATTTAATAACTGCCTGAAGGAAATCCAGGATTGGATGAAGTCCAGTTGACTGAAGTTGAACGCTGGGAAGATGGAGGTGATAGTTATGGATCCAGCCGCCGGACAGGAGGCGAGGCACTGCTCCTAAGATTGTTCCTTGGGGATGCTGAGCTTCAGGTCTCTGAACAGGTACGACCTAGGGCTGACACTTTGGACACAGGTGTCGGCTGTTGTTACGTCATCTTTTTACCATCTGAGAAACATCGCTAGGATCAAGCACCTTGTTCTGTCCAGTGACCTGCCAACATTAATCCATGCCTTTGTGACCTCATGCTTAGATTACTGCCACTCGCTTTACTTTGGGCTTCCGGGAGTTGGTATCCGCCGCTTGCAGCTGGTGCAGAATCCTGCAGCCCGGTTGTTGTTGGGGACTCCTAGATCTTCCCATATCACACCGGTGCTGCGGGAACTGCACTGGCTGCCGGTTCAGTGGCGGATCACCTTCAAAGTCGGGTTACTGACATATAAAGCCCTACACGAATTGGGCCTTGACTACCTGAAAGAGCTTCTGATTCCTTATCACCCTGTGCGACCACTCCGCTCAGCCGACGAGGGGTTGCTGGAGATTCTGAGGGTGACTTTAAAATCTGCTGGGGCCTGTGCTTTTATGTTCGAGGCCCCGTCCCTCTGGAACTCTCTACCCCATCAGATTAGGGAGTGCACGACCGTGGGGAGTTTTAAACAGGCTCTAAAAGCATTTCTTTGGATAAAAGCATATGGCAGTGATGACTGTTGATTTACTGTATATTTTATAAGATGATGATTCTGTTTTTAACTGCCAATTGTTTTAACTGTACCACCTTGGTACTTGAAAGGCATATTATAAATAAAGTATTATTATTATAGGAGTGCAGAAAAAGTGAAATAATCTTCTTTTATTAAGCCTGTCGCACCGAGCCATCAGGGGCCAGCTGGGGGAGGGGGAGGATCTGTCCTCCTCTGGGGGGGGGTGCAGCGTGCTCCACCACAGCACCACCAGCTAGGTGATTATTGGTGGTGGTGAGAGTGAACCGGCTACGGTGTGGGAAGATGCCCCCTACGGAAGATGTCAACATGCCCTGCATGTAGTATCATGCCACCTGCTCCAAGGACCACCCTGGGAGGAAGAAAAAGAGGAAAATCCCACCGACTGTGGCAGGATGAAGTGCATGGCCATCTGCAGACCCCACACCACCTAGTGAGCTGAGGGTGGTCTCAGCCTAGTGAGGCTTCCAGACAGGGGACTGGAGTACACCTTTCTGGCCCCACCACAGGGGCAAGGCCAGAGATAAGCCCCAAAGACTGTGGGTAATGGGGCTGAGGGGGCTGTTGGCAAAGTGAGGACTAGCCGGCATTCATGGAGAAAAAAGAAGTAAAATAATAAAAGAAAACTTGAAATAAGAGGCTGGCCCGGTGGCATGTAGGGCTGAAGCACCATGCCTTACCTGCCACCATGCTGGTGACACGGGATCAGACGCAATCTCAGGGCATCGGTGGGGTCAGCCAGGAGAGGAGGCTCAAGTGTCCGATGGACTGCCTCCCCAGGGAAGGGTGGGAAAGCACTCGGTGCTTGAATGACCCCTAGAGGAGGCCATGGGCCATCGCAGCCAAAGCTTGAATGTTCCGGGAAGTGTGCCAGATGTGGGTGCCTGCGTCCTTATGTCATTGCATGCCACATCTCCCAACAACAATGGGGAAAAATAGGACTCTGGCTGTTGCAGGATGACACCCGTCCCTGCCATAAACCCCACACAGCTACCGAGGCACTCCGCCACCAGATTAACCATGTGGCACCATTTGCTGAGTTATGAGGAGGCTTCCCCAACTGCTCCACCCTGGGGGGCAATCCAGGGTGAATGCCAGTGGACAGAGGTAAGTTGAGGGGATGCAGTGAGAGGCAGGGCAGGGAAAAGCGAAACCAAATAAAAAAAGTGAAACAAGGTCAAATCATTTGTCATCATGTTTGCTTCATTTTTCCACAAATGCAGACATAATGAGTAAATGAACAATACTATGACACCCTCTTGAATGAACATTCTCCAGAATGGGGGAATTATTTGTGTGTTTTTATGCATGAAACTCTTTCAGCCCCATGTCATTTTCATAAAACATTTTTGATCGATGTAGAATGTAGATGTGAATATAGCAAAAAAGAGAAATATATGTGTTGCCATATTTCATTTGCTGGTATCTGCTTTCAAAGTTGGAGTTCCAGAAGTGGTCAGCTGAGGACAAAAACAATTGAAAAATCCCAATAAAATATTAAACTTGCCAGAAAGCTTTTCAAACAATACAACAGTACATGCAGAATGACAAGGATGTTAATATAAAAGAAACAGAGTGACCAAAGACAGACAGCATGAATGTAAAGCACCATGAATGATGCCAATAGCTGCAGTTGTGGGAACTAATTTATTCACTGCCATCCTGCTTATATTCTTAGCTAGACATGATATATAGAGAATAATGCCTGTGCAGGTGTGTGTTATTCGCTCCCGGGGTTTATGGATTATCACACACCGAGGGTGTGTGAAAAATCTTCATGAAACCAGCTTTGCACAGGCAAATAACTGCTATAAGGTTTCGCCAGAGACAAAACTGTAAGCTGTATTTATGTGAGCGAGCATGTCTCTGAGCAGCTACCGTACTCACACAGATATAATGGAGAGCACGAGGAGGAAAACATCGTAATAACCTGCTATTGAGTTCTTATGAAATTCAGCAGGTTATTACGAAGTTTTATCAGGAATGGAAATCCAGTCATTATGGGGGGTCACCAGTTACTATATTAGGATAAATCATTATTCTAATAATGCTTTCATGTATTTAAAAATGGACTTGTGCTTATAAACGGCCTTGAAAATTTTTTCGTGCATCAGAAAATGGTCATTTGAAATCTCAGGAATGTCTTTAAGATATTACCCTGGTAGAGTTCAATGGTGGCAGTGTAAAATGTTTTTTTTTTTTTTTGCAAAAGACTTGAAGTGAGCAGAACCATCACAAACACTGTTATTGTAATATTTTTCAAACCACGACTTTTATGACACCAGCATGCAGAGTTTTTCATGGCATCTTGTAAAAAAATGATGGCTCCTCGTTACTTGTAATTACATATCACACAACAAAGGATGTCCACAAAACAAACAATGTTGTTCTGTTAATGCCTGCAGTGTCTGCTGTTTGGCAAAAGAATCCACTGGACATAAAGACTGGTCGCAGATGAAATTGATTTTATGTCAAAGTTAATGTAATTAATTTGATATTCACAACAAGGATTAGATTGCACTGTATGTCGCATTGATTTTAGTTTAAAAGCTTTTGAGGCTGGAAAGCCAACCCTATTCTTTAAATATGGATATTGGTAAGCAACAACAAAAGAGCAGATGAGGTTTTCATCATGGAACAAAAAGCCCTTTGATTTTGATGAATCCAGTATTGTGGCTTTATTAACAGCAGACTGTCTGGGGATGATCATGTGCTGTACACTTGCTGTTGTGACTGCATTTGCAAGGAGTGCAGCTCAGAACCCTAAAGGTATTGAAGCTTGAATATACAATA
This sequence comes from Neoceratodus forsteri, assembly GCA_016271365.2. NCBI lineage: Eukaryota > Metazoa > Chordata > Ceratodontiformes > Ceratodontidae > Neoceratodus > Neoceratodus forsteri. Next base: position 45,919,783 of record JADMNL010000024.1, on the reverse strand, counting down.
TAATGAGTTTTCAAAATGTAGTACGGGACCCTTTGACAATTTTCCAAAGACTGACATTGTTTCTTCATGTTTCTTACAAAGACGAAACGTTGTGTTACATTAGAGTTACAGTAGGCTCTGGGCTGCAGAAGTCAGTCCAGGCTTCCACATTCAGATGATAAAGCCTGTTTACGCGTAACTGTCTGCTCCACTGTGAGCTGTGCAGAGTTGCTCATCAGCTGCTAGTGGAGCAGCATGGACAGGCCCAGGAGTGTTTGGAACTGATACAGTGTTGGCTTCTGTGTGATGCTGCAGTGGTGGGAAGTGGAAAGGATGCAGGCGTTTTCCCCTTCATGTGTGGATGCTCCGCTCCCCTACCAGTAGTAAATCCCTGACAGGGTTGGGATGCCTGACAAGATTGGGTCCTGAGTCAGTCATGGGTTAGGGGTGACAGTCAACAGAGGGCACCAAGGGATAAAAGTTAGATTAAAAAAAAATGCTGGTACTAGGATTGGGAGGGAGGTGGAGTGCAGCAGAGGCGGAGCAAAGGCAAGTTTAATATTTTAAAAAGTCAGCATGGTACTGGGATCAGGTATGTATCTAGGAGAAGTGAAAGGTTGTTAGAAAAACTAGCAAACACTAGACATCACCAAGGAAAAGGACCAAACATTGCTCTTGGAAATATTTTATGAAAGTTTCTTTCAAAAGAAACTGCACAGTGGTGAACCCTCCAGCTACCAACCAACATTTCGCGGTTGGGGCTAGCAGTATAGCCTAGAGGTTAGAGTAATGAGCTGTGAATGAGCTTGGTGCATCCAGCAGGCCTGTGTTTGATTCCCACAACCTCCCCTTGCATACAGTGTGACTCTGAGCAAGTCACTTAACTTCCCCAGTGCTCCCAGGTCACCTCTAAAAAACAGGCACTTGTGCTTAGTGGGCCTTACCCAGTACCAGAGAACAAAATTAAGGATGCATGCCCTCAAGGATAAATACTTGAATAGCAAAAAAAGCTTTTAAAATGACAGCAGTAATAATTAATTTATTTACAGCCTGAAGTACATAGACATAATGTGCATACAGTCTTAGGAGATAAATCACAGTAGACAAATCCAAACGGACATAAAAACAGATGCTGACATCCTGCATGACTATTGATTGAACACAATAACCTAACCAGCCAAAAAGCAGTGGGTGATTTTAAAACAGGCTAAGAGGATCGGAACAGTATGATAACATTGGCGGTATAAACAATGTTTACAAAAAGATGTAAGATCAAACCTGTCCTTAAACCCGAGTGGTTTTATTGCCTCCAGTGTGTACAATATGTCCAGAAATCCTCTCTACGGATGAGGACATTATCCAAGTGACTTCCCCTAGGGTCTATCAGTACTGTTTCAGCTCCTAAGAAATCAAACCTGGGTGACATGATTTTACTGAAATGGAAAGAAAATGAATTCTCCAATTCACCCTTCTCAAAAGCCCACATGTGTCCACCCTACCTGGTCTTCAACTTGAGATACAGTATATCTGTAAATGAGATTAAAAAAAAAAAACACCATAAAACAGCTCTGGGATATGCAGTTAACATCCTTTAAAAGTTGCCGGCATTTTATTTAGCAATAAAACTGAAAGCTCAAATATTACCAGTTAATATGCTGAAATCCCATTAATACATGGATGTAACATCTTTATGCAATAACAAAGGTTTCTGAACTGTGTACAGAATGAAAAGCTACAGCAATAAAATCAGCATCCCCAGAATGTTTTGTTTTTTCAGTATATTTACCCAAGATAGCCCGGTGGACATGCAACATCCCATTATCAGTCAGGCTCTGCTTTTACTCTGTTGTACAGCTGGGAAGGTTGAAGCACTGGGAGGTCAAGTGACTTGAACAAGGTCACAACATATTGCAGTGGGCAGTGTTGGAGTCGACCCTATGAACTATTTCATACATCAGTGCTCTGACCTCTGGATCGGACTCCTGTACTGTAACAACACAGACACATAGAAACATGGAAGCATAGGCAATGATGACAGAACATGGCTACTGGTCCATCCAGTTTGCCTGAGTTCTCTGGCCCCTGGTTATCGTTTTAGTGCTGATAGTCCTATTTAAAGCCTGGGTTAATCAGACCGAGCAGTGTTTGTCCACTGGGAACTGTGTTGGGGCCAATATGGCTGTTTCCTCTTAAAAGTAAAATATAAACACCAAATGTCCTTACACCATGGGTAGACCTCATTGCCAGCATTCCAGCTAGATATCTCATTGTGCACCAGCAAATTCATTGCAGCATGTTGGCTTCCACGATAGTCTCTCATATGCTACTCATTTATAAATGGCTTTGCATAGCTCTTACTTTACCAGGTCCTCTCTTGCAGGCTGTTTTTCAAAAGAGAGAGAGTGCAAGTTAAATTTGAAAACCCAAAATTGTAGGAAGGGTATGATATAGCTGGAAATACTTCAGCACACTGCAGTTGATTAAAAATGTATTTGTTCCTTTAGATCTTTTTTTGAAGATGACTGCATTCATATACAGTAATAACATTTTCATTTTGTTTAGGATCATACAATGAGTAAGTGGCTCTGGTGCAATTTGAAACGAGCCCTCTGTTCTTCAGGCCTGTACTCTAACATTTCATGGTGCTAATCAAAAACCTTTATGTTCATGACCATTGGTTGGTTTATTTGTACAAAAATATGCATGATGTTAACCCCCCCACCACCAGATTTGAATTTAAAGGTTTTACACTACCTTTGATGGATCACTATGAGTGGTGCGGAGTTGCTGGACAGGCCGTGGAGCAGCGCAGAGCCCATCCACTGTGGACATTTTTGATCACTGCCAAGCTGACTTGCACCTGCAGCAGTTTAACTGCCTGCAGGTCATGGGGCCATGGATCAAGGTGAGGGACTGTGCTGAGAAACTGAGAGTTAGGGAGGATTATTTAAAAAAAAAATTAGGATTATTTAAAACACTTATCATCTTGTCACAGGTTTCAGATTGTGGGAGGTGCATGCAGAAGAAGTGAGTGGGAAACTTATTTTTAAAAAATATAACAGAATTGAGATGGAGGAGTGAGACAGGAGAACAGAAAGTGTCACGTGCAGGGAAATGATCGTGCTTGAGATAAACAACTAAAACAAGAATTTAAAAAAATCTTGGCACCCATCAACCAACAAAGTCACTAACATAAACCCCCATTACACAAATAAACCTTGAAAAAGTGCTTACTTTATTAGGTGTGGCGGTGTGCAAACAGGCATGGTGGCTGCTACTAGGAGGCCACCCATAATGCTGCACAGCTCCCATCTGTGGATGTGCAGCTAATGGCTGCAGCACTGTGCTGCACACAAGAAAGCTGCAGGGCTGTTTGAACAATTTGGTGCATTTGAGTCACTCTGCTGACTTAAAACAGAAAAACGATGCATGCCTCTTTTTTATATACATTTGTTATTTTTGCTGCCCAACTTGAAGTACTTGTGACGTTGTATGCAGCCTTACAGTCATTTCACAAGTAGTGCAATTGCAACAAAATCCTGCTGCAATTCTTTGAAAATCCAGCATGCAGTCTTTAACCCTCCAACCCATTTTAGGCTGACCTGAAAGCCTTCTCCTTCTAGGCCAGTTAAAAGATCCCATGACATCTCCTGGAAACTCAGAAAAAACATCATTTTCATGGAGAATGTGGCTTACAGTGTATTTCACATATTTTCTGTACATATCTTCTCGGCCTTTGTTCATAAGGATAGCTGTGTGAAAAAGGGATCCGTGTCCCCTCAATTTATGAATAACTAATGGTTGCCATAAAAATCATTGGATGTCACAAGGAAAACATTATGACATCATATATAGATGAGCAACAGGAGCAGATGAAGTGAAAATGACAACAATCCTGTTTTACTACAATCTCCTAGTATCAGAGGATTATAAGGGAGGATAAGATGGAACTATGATTACAGTATTGCGGTGTATAATTTCCAAAGGTTTCCCAAATACATTTCAGGCTCTTAAACATGGTTATGCTTTATCCTAGACCTCATTAGCATAACAAAGTTAAGACTGCTGTTCTAGACAAACCCTTCCAATAACCTCCTTCCATTTAAAAGTGGATCTTCTGTTCCATCAGTTAAATAAATAGAGAATAATGGATGGATAGGTGGTTATAACGAGGATTTTATCCCGTCCCAAGGGGTGGATGCCATAAACCCGGAGCGAGCCCAAGGGTTTATTAGAGACATCCACCCGAGGTGTGTGTAAAATCCGACTTTTACACACCTACTCATCCCTTATTTTGTATAATTGCTGGGGATTGTTTTTTCATCAAAGCAATTATACAAAATAAATGTGTAACTCTGTGGAGCCGAGGTGCAGACTGTTGGAGTTTCCACAGCGGCTCGGCTCCTAACCTAAACCACCGTTTAGTGTTTTTTTTTTTTTTTTTTTTTTATTTCACAGAAAAAATAAAAACATTTTATGTGCCCAGTCATATATATATTTTTTTAAAAGAATTTACCGCCAACTCCTATTGTCGGCAAACTGCATAGAGTAGAGTAGAGGAGCAGGATGGCAGAGGACATGCAGAGCTGAGGAAGAGCGCAGCTAGCGCATGTGCCGAGATAGGGAAACCGGGCAACCGGGCATGTGTTGCTGGTTATAACGATAAAATTACAACCCAGTTTCCCTGTGGGGAAAAAACAAGAACCAGTTATTAGAAGACTTTATTTTTCATATATTAGCCACTATTTATTTTGACATAGTAAGGAGAATGTGCAGTGTCATCTATGGCTAAGCATCCTAAACATGAATGCTAACATGAAAGATATAACAGCCACATTCACACAAAGAATTGTTTTGGGGCCATTGCAGTTCCTGTATGTGGTGTGAACCTGGCACCACTGCAACAGTTTCAGGCAGATACACACAGTAGAGGTGTGTGTTTGGGGTGTGTGTGTGGAGGAAAGCTAAGCTCTTAGGCTCAGATACATGCTGGCAGTGCCTCCTGTGCTTAGGAGCATTAACACAGGGACAAAAATTCCTACAGCATTTCGCCCTCCCACCGCCTAAATAGCTGGGCTGAAGGATAACAGATAATGGATCAATTCCAGGTGTGTCTACACTGTGAAAGCAACAATGGAGCAGGCACTGTGCACCACTCAGAACAGTACTGACAGCTTAATGTAAATGCAATCTAATTTGACCTAATGGGGAACCAGCGAGCTTCCAAATTGTTCCTACATAGAAGCTTCCAGTTTGACACAAGAAAGAAAGGATGACTACAGGACGCCAGGCTAGAGCTAGCTGGCCAGATAACTTAGCTGGGCAAGTACTGGACTGATAGATGGGCTGCTATCAATTCCTTTATGCCACATTATTTCTCTCTCATTACAATTTGTTTTTTAATTCCCAGACAGACAGGAATTTTACAGCCAGATAAAGACCCACAGTCCATCAAGTATTCTTTCTTTATACTGTTACTTACATTTACAGTTTTCTTTTCTGTGTATATTTTACCCTGTATGTAACTATTTCTGCTGGATTATGTTAACCTGTCGACTGCTGCTATCCTCCCTGGGACCCCCATGAGAACAAGATGCTGTATCTCATGCAGTTATCCTGATTTGGGTAATTTCAAATAAACAAATAACTTACTTTGTGTTCCTGACCTCCTGGGTTGAAGCTGGAAGGTATAGTAGTTTTTTTAGCCACGAAACCTCAGGTCTCATAAAAAAAGGTCATCCAGGGGGAGAACAGTCAGAATAGGTCATACCACATTGAGAGCAGACTGTAGACTCATGCTGATACAGACAAAGGAAGGTATCTGAAGAGGGCAGTAGAACACTTAGTTATTGAACTTCGTAAAAGAAAGCGCGTAGATAACTAGAGCATAGAAACCAAAGATGAGCACTTCCTTTTCAGGCAGCATAGTGAAGTCATAAAGAACAGAGGTGCTGAACAGTCCCATATCTTTAACTACAATGCAAACCATAGCTTCCCTTCTCTCCAGCTTAGAGTCAGAGTTCTGAAATTTCTCATGTGAACTGAAACTTGCTCTGGATGTGGTATCAAAACATGCCACAGATTTTCCAATGTGCTTTTTGACACCTGAAGGTACTGCATGTTTCAGTTGCCATTTCCACAACCAAAGGCCCCACATTTCCTCCAGAGAGAGAGAGAGAATAAAGTCAGTAAATTCTGGTTTGTTAAATTGTTCTGTACATTCACTTAGCACTAGTACAACAGCTTTCAGCTGTGACTACTTGAGCAATAAGCCACGAAGGGGTGTGGGTTATCGGGGAATTTACCACGGCTGGAGTGGTTTGCGCCTCATGGGTAAATCCGCACCAGTCGTGGTAAATCTCCCGATAACGCAGATTCCCTGAGTGACATATTGCTATTATACCAAGTACTGCTTTTTTTTTATTATTTTAAAAAAAGCAGTACTTGATATAATGCTTAAATAAGTCACTTGGTAGTAGAGCAGTGTGTTTGGTTTGTTTTGTTTCCCTGATGTATGGAGCTGCTGTTTCACAGTCTCCGCTTAGCGGGGAAACAAGATGGCGGTCGGAGTTCCGTGATTTCGCCGTTGGATTGCCTTTTTTTGAAGATGCAGCTGGTTGGCACCTTTTGCAGTGATTATCAGTAGATGATCAACGCAAGTAAGGTGCTAGCCTGCCTATCTGATTGGTCGGTGTCCGAGGTACATGGTATAATACTGGTTATACATCCTTTCCCTTTAATTATCACACTGAAAATTGGATGATAGTTCCAGTTAATTAACAAATAATAAAGATATGAATAGTTTATTTATAGCTTATAATGTATTTAACAGAGCTTTTTTTAATTTAACATTAACAGTCTCAGGTATATTAAACTAGGTTTAATTTATTTAGAATAAAGGGCCTCCAGTGCAAGGATTCATTTGTGTATCACACGGGCAGCTGGTGGCACAATGGTGTGAATGTAAAGTGTTATTTTGTGCCGACCCTGATTGTGGTTCAGAATCGAGCTGCATGATGTTTTTTAATGGAGTGGTGTTGCCTGTGGGGGCAACATGATATTCAGATTGTGGAAATGTATATTGTCTGTGGAAAGGTATTTCTGAAAATTGCCCTTCATCTGAGACTTTGTGAAAAGAGTCTCACTTGGTTAAAACTGCTGATCAAAAAATATCTATAGAAAATGAAACACCAAATGTTATTTATATAATGAGATATAATAAAAGGTGCAACATATATCTGTTTTTAATTGAGCTGGATCAGTAACAATTTAGTATTGTAAGACCCAATGAGTTTTGCTTAGCATAATCATAGTAAATTTCAGTGTTATCCAAGTTAAAATATGACGGTGCCTCCACTCTATCTGCCAATGATCTGATTGTTGAGTGGATTATAAGGAGCAAAGTCAGAGACCTAGTACATCATCCTCACAAGACCGTCGGATTATTAATGAGGATAGTGATGGAACCATCATAATATTACTATCATGCTATGTTGTGTAAAGAAAAAGACCGCACACAGAAATATTACATTTTCAGGTAAGATGATGATTCCATGGTGAATAAAATGACTGGGATTTTGTGTAATTTTGATACTTTTATGCTGATTTTAGTCAGTTTGTGGCAAAATAAAGTGTGACAGACTCTGGTTTGTGATTGAGTGAGCAGGTCCAAATGTAGTACATGTGTAATTATACAAAAAAAAGAGAGACTGTTGTAATTCTGCTTTTACATCAGCAGAGTTAGACTGCAATACAAAAACAAGTGTTTCATGGAAGAAGGGCTTAAGTTTTTACTTCTGTTGATGGTTAAATATGGTGCAGAAGTATACTTACTGCAATAAACAGCGCATAAAGCAGCAAACACACAACACAGAGCAGTAGAACAACAAATACATTCACAATACAGTTCCCATTAGTATACCGCTCCAAGCAAAAGTCAGAACAGTAGAGGGAAGCAACCACACACCTATAATTTGACACAGGGCAAGATAAAAGTAAGATGGCACCACACTCCCCACACCCAAAAGTTCATGGAGGCCAGAGTCATTGTTCTCGTTCCCTGGAGTAGGTGCCAGAGGTAAACCGGCACAGACCTGAACACATATATGCCTCCCAACAGCGATAAAATCTGGCAGAGGAGCTTTGGGTGCCATCCTGGACAGGGAGGCTAAAGTCTCCACTGCTTCCCTCAGTTTTCCTGCCATGGGGATGTTCACTATTCTCCAGCACTTAAGCACCAGAGGCCTGGCTTGTACACATATGGTACTGCGATAGGCTAGGAGAGACGAGGGTCACATACTGACCACCCCACTGGTGGGACCCCGAGCAGCATAGTCTTCGGAGTTAAGGGTGATGGGAGGTCCAGGATTGTACTACAGTCTTTGATGACCTGCTGCCAAAAGGACTGTAATGCCTTACAGCTCCAGAGACTGTGAAAGATGGTTCCACTTGGTTGCTGGCAGCAACAACAGTTGCTAGTTCAAGAGCAGGCCCATCCAGTGAAGTTTATCTGGGTTGCGATACCATGAATGCAAAACTTTGTTTGGTACCAAGAAACTGCAGGTGTCACAATGTGCTTTCTTTGCCACCACCCAGTACCCTCCCACCATTCCTGATCCTGCAGAGATCTGTTTAAGGAAGATTTCCATTGCTGATGGGCCTTCTGGGTCTGGTCTGGGACAGCTTTTATTATAGTGCAGTATATCTTGCTAGCACATCCTTTAGAGAAGTGAAATCACCCCATGGCAGGAGAGAGAGACACAGAAGGTGAAGATCAGACTTCAAGAATCAATGCAGGAGATTCTGAATCTATGAAAACTCCAGAAATCACTCATATAGACCGAACTGGGTCTTCAGATTTTCAAATGAGTCCAACGGTGAGTACAGGGACAAAGAGATCTTGAAAAAGTGAATATATGCTGAATGCTGGTATTTCCACATCACTGGCATCTTATCAAGAAGGAGGGAAGGATTTTCCCACAATGGAACCCAAGGTAACGGGTCAGGAAGATCTAGTAAATTTGCAAAACTGTTTACACACTTCCAGACACTCTAACAGTGGGCCAGTGCTGCAAAGAGGCAGGCAAGATAGAGTATAGTAAAATATTGGGGTTCTGAGTTGCACATAATCCCCACTCCATTTACAACCATAAGTGGCCAGGTGACTTAGGGTTCCAAAATCACTTTACAGTCTGTGCACCCAAAAAGCCATATGATACACATACAGCTACCCCCACCCACCACACACACACACGTCCAGTGTGAGGCGAGGGCTTAGCCATACTACACCTTGGGACTTTACTCTTCCACAAGCAGTGACCAATCAGGGTATCTATCTTTTTGTATAAAAGGGACAGTGATAATGAGAAGGTGGAAAGTCAATGCAGACGTTTGGGGTTGGCAATCAAAGACTCTCAAACTTTGCTGTGCAAGGGTGCATTTGTAGACCCCAAAACTCTGTGTGTGTGTGTGTGTGCATGCATGTGCGCATGCTGTATATTTAACCCTTACAGGACTGCGGACTGATGTCTGTCCAAAACTCCACTATGTTCTAATTCTGCCGACAGGCTAAGGGTTAAAGGGATATGGATAGGCTTCCACTGCATGTTATGGTTACTGCTCGCTGTCCACTGCATGTTATGGTTACTGCTCGCTATCCACTGCATGTTATGGTTACTGCTCGCTATCCACTGCATGTTATGGTTACTGCTCGCTGTCCACTGCATGTTATGGTTACTGCTCGCTATCCACTGCATGTTATGGTTACTGCTCGCTATCCACTGCATGTTATGGTTATTGCTCGCTGTTCATCATGTTATGGTTACTGTCGCTATCCACTGCATGTTATGGTTACTGCTCGCTATTAAACAGTGCAAAGATTACCTTGTGCTTTTCTTCTGTGGAGCTATTAAAAAAAGTACAACATGGCATGAGGAGGGGATCCAGGGAAAATATGCAAAGTCATGTAAGAATCGTAACACACCAGTATTTATTGTGTGAAAATCACAAAAATGGGTTATTCAGTGGCAACGTGATCTGTGTCATGATGCAAGTTTTGTGACTTCAGATAGGTGAACAATTCTGCACCTCTCTTTTGCCATGGCTTTAGTGTTCTCCTCAAGTGTGCAACATGCTTTGTTTCATAATCCTAAAGGTTCACGCTTACATTTTATTTCTAGCTGTCCAGACTTGCTTCATGTGCAAAGTAGCAATTTTTATGTTTGCTCATGAGGCAGTGCAAAGTGAACATCTTGGGCTACTCGGGAGACTAGGGGCTACAGAGATGTCAGTATAGGAGAGTCAACACTGACAGCCTAATGTGGAGCAGGCTAATAGTCTGTGGCTGATGGATGGAAACTTTGTGTAGCTGAAAGGAGGCAGCCACACCTATCAGAGCACAGCTGGCTTCTTTCATCTACAAGACACCGCCCAGCAGCCAGCTGAGTGCCATCACACCTCGGCCTGCTACTCATCTCTCCAGCTCACTCTTCACCAGTCTTGGCTTCTGCCAAGGAGGGAACTCACTTGTGCTCCTTGGCCATTTCTGCCCCCCCCCGACTTAAAAAAAATCTGCAATTCACTCCCCTTGCCAGCCTTGGCTTGTGCTGACATGGAGAACCTGCTTGGGGACCCCCTGCCTGTTTCTGTCCCCCCAACCCACTTTATCCTGCCAACCTCCTGATTGCTTCCCTCATACCCTAGTCTGTAAAAATAAACTTCCTCCCATTGCCATTATTACATACACCTCTCGATGGTTTCCCCCATGCCCATCTGTAAATCAAACTCAGGAAGGAAGGAAGGAATTCAGTTTTATATACTGTACTTCCTCAGACACAAACTGCATCCAAAAGAATTTTACAATTCCAGAGAGGGCAGAGTGGCACACACGGATATTCAGACAGCACTTAGATCGAGACAAATTACAGAGAGTTAAATGACTTGTCAGGGTCACACCGTGAAAATGACAGCTGTGGGATTACAACCTGGATCTCCAAGTTCACAACTCTATGCTGGGGCAGCGCTGTAACCACTAGGCTAGATAGCCTCCCATTGTAATTGAAAAGCTATATGCTAGTTATTTATGAATCAAATTGAATTTCACGGGAGTTTCTTTTTAATTCTAAATGTTAGAACCAGCCTGTCTTAGGAGGCTCTGTGTTTTTATAGAATTGGTTCAGCCTGTCACTCGCCCTTATTATAAAGTAGTACTGGGACTAGACCGCACACAACCTCATGATTTCTCTGTCTCAGGTACAGTATCACTGGCTACCTCTGGCCTCACCCCCAATCTCCAGTCCATTCCTAGGTCTAATAGACTCCTACTGCACTACTCCCTTTCTCCCCCTGGCTGCCACTTTCCTACTCCTTCCTTGGTGACTCGTGCCCCTCCAACATGTACTTGCTCCTTTTATGGGTCCTTCACCTTGCTCATCTCTAGCTCTAGTCTTGTTTTTGCCATACAGATTAATATTCCATTTCTCCTCCAGTTTTTCAACAATAAAAATCTAATTTGTGTCTTCGGAAATCAATACAATCCCACCATCATGTGTATTTAGTATAGCAGTGTCCTCATTCCTTCACACAAACTCACCACCCCCAATCTGAATCTTGCCCAGCAGCCTCAAAGCTCTGAGCCTAGGGCTTCCAGAAGCAGCAATACAGAGTCTGAAAAGATGAACACAATTATAGATTGAGGGAGTGCTTCTAACCAATGGGAGTGCTCCTTTCCACTGTGTGAGATGTACTTTTATTCTCTTGAAGAGTGCCTCACATGCAGATGTCCTGGAAAAAGAGACTCATGGGGCAGTTTTTCACCCTTTTCAGTATGCTATTGATCAATGTTGATCTACATATTAATACTGCTCTGGAGACCACTCTTAACTCCTGACTACCTCTAGCGACTTTAGAAGTCCAAGCTTTCCATTGCTTAACCTTGATACAAAATGGCCACGAAGGCAAGACTGAGTTCAGGTTGTAAGAGCAGTCTCACATTCTTAGGTTATCTGAACCACTCGTCTTCAGTTTGCTGTTCTCATACCATAAGAATACATGTGGAAGCACTCTTACAACCATAGGGTCTCAGTTGCAATATTAACATGCATGAGATGTATGGTAAGAAAAGAAATCCAAAGGGTATGTTTTTGGAAAGAAAAGAAGTCTGCTGTTTAGGACTTGGTCTTTCTAATGATTTTGATTGTAGTCTGCAAGTTTATTAACATAATATTTGATACACCTGCTATGCAGGTAAGCTGGTCTGTAGTAATGTAATGGATCCAAACAGATACTTTGTAGTCTCTATTTACCCTGTGAAAAAAAAAAAGAAGTTTGCTAATAAAAAAAATAAACAAAAAAACAGTTATGATGACAGAAGAGGCTTTTGGGGTGCAACTAATTACACAGCAGTTATAAATTGTGGACTTTTGGCTCCCCTCAAGATAGGGACATAAATAACTGCTTATATTTTTTAAATGTGTTGATTATTAGCTTTAAGATACTTTGCAAGTTTCTGGGAACACCAGTAATAAAGTGCTGTGCTGTTAGACTCAACAGTTGATTTTCATTTGGTAGCCTACTTTCCAAGAGAATCTCCCATATGTGTTACAGTATGGATTACCAGGAAGTCCCAGAGATACAGGTGTTCATTATGGTATAGCTGAGCTTTTGTTCCTATTTTCTCTCGGGTCATGCCCCCAGTATCCCCTGCTACCCAGCGTGCTGTGCTAGCTGCATCACCAGTCTATACTTGACTGTGGGCAAAGTTTGCTAACGGTCTTTCCTGAGACTGACACCAGGTCGCACTTAGGAACCAGCTGCAGAAAGTGCTAGGTAGTGATACTTGCAAACTCTTGCAGAGTGAATGCATCATCTCTCTCTCTTATGGATCTGCTCTATTCCAGCCTGTGGAGCAAGAGGTTTCGTGGTATAGTATCTTATGTCACTGCCGTCCAGCTAACGGGCCAGCTAATGAACTGTTTTTTTCCTAACCCTGTTTACCAGCCTGTGTTTGCTGCCTGGCCAGAAGCTCCTTTGCCCACTGCCAGTGTCATGTCTCTCTGAGGAGAAGTTTTCTTGCAAAAGGAGCTTGAGGTGCTGCTAAGCCATCATGAAGCTATACACCACCCCCACCCTCTGGTGGGGACATATCAATCAGGTCCTGATCAGAAATCAAATCCAGCTTCTACTGTGACAGGAGAAGGACATCCAAGAGTCTATCCAGGAGTGAGGGAATATACTGTAGTCCTAAGTGATCAGGGGACAAATTGGGGGCAATATAGTCCCAGTTGGGGACCGTCCTCTTTTTCCTATGTTCTCTCCCTACAGCCCTGCTCTTAAAGGAGAAGGGATTCTGAGCCAGCACACTGGACACAATATGCATGCACCCTTCCCCCTCCCTCTGCAGTCTCAAGCTACATTGCCGATTCTGATCTTCAGGCTATCTGAACAGGTACCGCAACCCACTCAGTCTTAAGGTGGAGACAATGGTATTATTTCAGTAGAAATTAGGGGTTCCAAAGCCCCATTTCAAAAGATACAGTAGCTTTAAAGCTTCCCCACCCACCAAATGTCATCTAAATAAACCCTGCATCAGGGACATCATTTAGGGTAGACAGAGGTTTTGTTTGAGACTCCCTATGTTTTTGCAACCATGTGATGTTACTGCAACCACTAGGAACCCCTTAAAACAAGTTTTCCTCGCATTTAGTTATATAACATTTGACAAGTTAAGGAGCTTTGTAACCTCCTATGATTATACAAAATGGGATTTTACGACCCCTGTGACTCTGGTGAAATGGGATAATAATATTTGATACACCTGCTATGCAGGTAAGCTGTCTGACAGAAGAGGCTTTTGGGGTGCAACCTCTAATATTCTGGTGGTATGGCATCTACTGCTCCATGGAAACAGTGTTTGAGGGGTTCCTAGAGGTTACATAGAAATCATAGAGGTGTGAATGATAACCCCTGGGAGAAGAGTGTCCCTGGGATGCTCAGTCCTCCTCCTACAGGCCTGGGTTGATGCACCAGGCTTCAGGAGAGTGGATCATGGCTGCCAGCATAGCAATACATGTCTATCATATACCATGCTAATGGACCAACCACTGATGAGGTATTTGAAGAAAAGTTAATCTGTTTACACTGATCACCATAACGCTGAAATACACTGCATTCTTATCTGCCACTTGAAACAGATGCTAAGCAGCCTCTTGTTTTCCTCCTAGTGGTAAATTTATTCAACTATTGTGTGGCGCTGCGTGTTAATCAGAGCTTCAAGAAACAACTAGAATAGAATGCTTTTATTCTTAAATGAAGAAAAACACTAATCCCTTCTGAAAATTTCCAAAAATATTTTTATAATATTTTTTAACGCTTGAAATTATATTTCTAAAGCTGTAACTTTTGAATTGTTAGGTTTAGAAATGTAAGTCTTGTTTTCTTTGTTTGTTAAATATAAGCTTGGAGTCTTAACAACATTAGGTCCTGTTAATATAGGTCTCGTGTTGACACATGTTTGCACACGACAATATATGTTGCTAAAAATCACAGGGATTAAAAAAAAAATAACCATTTTATGTTTTTATATATCATTATATGGAAGATGTATTGTAACATCATATATCAGTATGCCATCCTAGCTGACTTTAAGCTTTCATTTAAAAGAAAAGTTTCTAGAATTAACATTTCCAGGTAGTTCACTGGTTAGAGCACCAGCACAGTATTCCCAGGAGGCTGGATTCAATACCCATCAGGTATAACTGTCATCTTGATTATTCCTAGTTGTAGGATATGCAATACCAGAGAAAGGAAGTGTGTCCAGGAACCCCAGGTCCAACCATGTGAGCCTGTAGGTTAGTGGTTAGAGCACCGGATGCCTGGCTTCCATTCCCAGTAAGTCACATTATTTCTTTCTCACTACAATTTGTGATTTAAATTGCTTAGCATTGGCTAATACTGCACCAAAAACAGCTAATTGTCATCCCATTTTAAATAATCTTTTGAAAGGTCTAACTTTGGAACCTTTGTGGTTAGAAGCTTAACTTTTAAATGAAAGCTTGGCCATCAGTCCATTAAGAATTGGTCCTGTTGATGCTTTTTTTATGTATGCGTCGCTATTCAAAACTATTTGAAACCATACTAACATACTAAAATGCCAGCAGAATAGGCCTAACGGTCTTTCGCGTCTGCTCGTCTGGTCAGCCCCCACCCTGGGAGCTGACCTTGCTGCCCCCCTCATCTTCTCTGGCCTCTCTCTTTCCAGTTCCGAATATTCTCGCTGCATTGGATTTTGCTTCTAGAACCCTTCCCCTGTACCTGCCGCACCCCCTATTGAACCCCTCCACCAGCCCCCTAGGCAGCGCATTCCATGGCTCCACCACCCTCTCAGTGAAGTAGTACCTCCTCCTTTCTTCCCCCCTCCAGCTTCCACCCATGCCCTCCAGTGGCCCCCTCCTCCTTCCTTCGAAGCACCCTGACTGCTCCTGCCCTATTTACCCCCTTCATATACCTGAAGACCTCTATCATGTTCCCCCAGTCCCTTCTCTCTTCCAATGTGTACATATTTAGCTCTTCGAGCCTCTCCTCATAGGTCCTGTCCCCCAAGCCCCCAAATCATTTTGGTTGCCCTCCTCTGGACCCTCTCCAGGAGTTTAATGTCCCTCTTTAAGTGTGGCCTCCAAAACTGCACGCAGTACTCGAGTGGTCGGCCTCACCAAGCAGTTATACAGAGGAGTATCACTTTCCTCCTTCTGGAGGTGATCCCCTAGCGATGCATCCCAGCATCCTGTTGGCCTTGGCTGCTGCCCTCTACAAATCTCCGGTGTTCCGTCTTGACATCCACCACCACCTCCAGGTCCCTCTCAGCCATTGAGACTTGTAGCATTCCCCAGGGTGTACACTTGGCCCGGGTTTCTGGCCCCCAGGTGGAGTACCTATTTCCTGCATTGAACCTCAGCTTCACTTTCTAGACCATCTTTCCAGAGCCTCAGGTCCCCTTCCTCCTCCCCATCCACCACCGCCTCCAGTTTTGAGTCATCCATAAAGAGACTCATCTCATCCTGATACCTGTCCTTATGTCAGAGGCGTGGCGTTGAACAGGAGGGAGGACTGATCCCTGTGGGACCCCACTAATGACTGTCCTTGGGATGAGACTATCCCACCAACTCGACCCTCTGGATTTGAATCCTGGAGCCATTACCTATCCATCTGATCATCTGGTTTCCCCCCTATTTCTCCCAGCTTATCCAACAGGCCCTCGTGAGTAACAGTCAAATGCCTTACTGAAGTCTAGAAGAGGACTTCCACTGGTCTACCCAGGTCCAAGGCACTCATCACCCAGTCATAGAACTCCACAAGGTTTGTCTGACACGATTTCCTCGGGATGAATCCATGCTGTCTATCGTCCAGGCACCCTGACTTTTCCAGGTCCCCCCAGCCTCTCCTTGACAATGCTCTCCATCACGTTGCCCCCCACCGACGTCAGGCTGACAGGCCTGTAGTTCCCTGCCACCTCCCTTGAAACCACATTTTGACTATATTATCTATGCATGTTTTTTAGTTGTGACAGAGCCAAAAAAATGGCAAACACCTTGTAGTGATTCTATTTGTATTGACAGACTAGCAATATTTTTGTATCCATACATAAAATTACATGACTGTTTAAAAAACATTTTTTCTTGTACTTTTTCTGACTTTTGGCAATACTGCATATTTAGTTGGAAATTTGAGTAGTTTGCAACTTAATTTTCATTCATGTTATACCCTAAATCATGTTGCAAATTTTTATGCTCCCTTTAGCAACCCCTACTCTCCCTTGCTTTTGCGGGCCTTGTCTGTGAAAAGATCAGAAGATAATAATAGTTCAGTACTGTGGAGGCTTAGAAGATGAGGCAAATGTCGGCAATGAGACCCAAATATTACCAGTCACGCTCCTACCAAAACTGATTGTTTAAATTCTTGGAATTGACTTGTTTGAGCTGATTTTGCTGTCCCAAAGTGACTCAAACCTGGGGCACGGTTCTATGTCATTCTTGCTGTCACAGGGTAATCTCAAAAACAACTTTGTGTCTGTGCTACATTTATGAGTCTATCAAAATCTTTTTGAGATGGCCCGGGAAGAGGGGTAGAGCCAGCAGTGCCAATGTACTACAGGGCCATTCACAAAAATATTGCAGCCTTTATAAGTCGGGTTGTTACGGGCTATAGTTGGCTCACTTAGTTAGCAGGCGGCAACTCGGTGAGAACACACACACACACACACACACACACACTTGGGAGGGAGGGGGAGGTGATCAGGACAGCTAGTTTGGCCACTGTCTGAAGGGGTTCAGGCCAGTGCTGTTAGGAAAAGGTAAATTTTGGGCTGTATAGTTACGCGCAGTTCTTGTGTTAACATCTCCTTCCTGCTCAAGCGTAAATCCATTTTTTGCTTAATAAAATAGTAAAACACAGGGCTAATTTACTGTTGGCTAGAGTAGAACTATCACAGTATGCCTTTGAGATTACCAGAGTTGAAGATACAAAGCAGCCACTAGAGTGTGAAATCATATTTTTCTAGCTCATACATTTGCTTCAGAATTGCATGTGGTTCTGTTACAAAACCAAACAGGAAAAAGCAGCAGGTGGTACCATACTACTGCTATGTAACGCAAGGCCTTCTTCGGCTGTGTTATTTACTTTCTTAATCTCTGGCTAGAAAGCTTTAAGAAATAAAATCAGCTCTCTGATCACAGTCTCCAAGTCTTTGAAACAGCCATTTTGTCTCCACCGTTCCATAGTCCTATCTTTAAGAATACGCACCATCATTCTATGTTGGTAAGACAATACCGAATTCTTCATAAAGTTCTTCAGGCTTTGCTGAGAACAGTTCAGTTTAGCACTGGAACCATTTTGCATTCTTGCGCAAAGCGCGTAAACGTTTTGGACGAGTATGACTTTTGAGTGTGTGACCCTCCTGTCCAATGCAGTACTTGGTGTAGCGGGTGCAACCGTACCGCACCAATGGATGTGCGAGCTGTCTATGACAGCAGTTTGGCTGCAGTGGTCTTTAGTTGAAAGAAAAGCACCGCTGCAGTCAGCGGTGGTAATGTGTGTATTTAGCATACTGACATCACCCTTTTCCCTCCGGCTGCTAATGAAATCCCTCCTGTTTCCTCCCTCTGCTGCTGTCCTCTCCGCTCCCTCGTTATTGTCCCCCCAAACACATTGTATGTGACCAATGGGTGCCCAGCCCAGTTGGCTCCAGCCCCCAACAAACAACCCATTTGTTAGGTGCTGGGGGTGCCCCTAATCCCTCGTCATGTGCCCCCTGCCCTAAACTTCATTGTATAAAGCAATGGGTGCCCAATCCCTGTGGCTCCAGACCCTCCCAACAAACACCCAGGTGGCATGCTGGGAGCCCACCCCAGCGTGCCTATTGTCCCTGTAAGTAAAAAAAAAAAACATTCTGGGAGTTTGTTTTTTTTTTAAATGTGTGAAAACAGGAAAACGTCCCTCGTTGTGTCAGTTTCCTCCTAGCCCGCACCCACCCTTTGCACACCCCTCTCACCCCATACTTACCTCTGGAGCCCGGTGCGATGATCTTCGGTGGAGCAGGAACACGTCTGTACTCTTCAAAGCCAACCGTGAATTGAAGAAATGCCGGTAAGCTGTATAATGGCATAAATGGAAGGGTTTCAACTTAGGTGGCTATCTCGGCCATTTTTGCAAATTTTGACACCAAATTTTCAACATGGAGTTCTTGGGACTCCACCTCATGAATTCAGTCACTGTCATGTGGTTATTCAGTCCTGCAAGGTGATTTTGCGGTCACTGCATGGAATCACCTTTTGGGACCGATTAACGGAACGACAGTGTCACTGTTCATGAGGTGGGCTCCCAAAAAGCCTATGTCGCAAATTTGGTGACAAATTTTCAAACAATGTGTTACGAGCGTGCATTGCGCAGTTTCCACGTACACTTGTAACTTCGAGAATTTATAATCTTTTCACTCCAGATTTTCAGCATTGCCATTTTTTCACACCTCCTCATGAACAGTACAGCTGTCAATTTTCACATCCTGGCCGAAATGTGTTTTCGCACGTCTGGCACACAATGGCGCGGTCGCTGTGGGAAATCAATGTTCAGGACAGTTTACAAAAATCACAGTGACACTGTTCATGAGTGAAGGTTCCAAAATGCCCATGTTGAAAATTTGGTGACAAAAGTCCACAAAATGACTATGTTAAGAGCGTGCTGTGTGCAGTTTCCACGCATACTCATAACTTCAAGAATTTGTAATATTTTCACTCCAGATTTTCAACATTGCCATTTTTGCACATCTCCTTATGAAAAGTACAGCTGTCATTTTTCACATACTGCCTGAAATGTGTTTTCGCACATCTGGCGCACAATGGCGCGGTCACTGTGGGAAATCAACGTTCGGGACAGATTAAGAAAATCATAGTGACACTGTTCATGAGCAGAGGTCCCAAAATGCCTATGTTGAAAATGTGGTGAAAGAAGTCCATGAAATAACTGTTATGAGCATGCGTTGTACAGTTTCCATGTACACACGTAAGTTCGAGAATTTTTTATATTTTCACTCCAGATTTTCAACATTGCCATCTCTTCATACCTCCCTATGAATGGTACAGCTGTCATTTTTCACATCATATCCGAACTGTGTTTTCACACATGTGGCGCAGAATGGCGCGGTCGCTGTGGGAAATCAACGTTCAGGACAGAGTAACAAAATCACAGTGCCACTGTTGATGAGCAGAGGTCCCAAATGCTTTTATGTGGTGGGGTCACAAAAGGCCATGTTGAAAATTTGTAGTGCAAATACCAGAAAATGCCCAGGGCATTAAGGTTTCTAACTATAACATCCCACCCTGTACAGACTGACAGGCGTCAGGGGTGTGCCTTTGGATTGCCGGCTGTAATGCTCATGCCATTCCACCCCACCCTGCAGAGAGTGACAGGCATAGAGGTGTGCCCTGGACTCTTAGGCCCCAGAGTTCACCCCATTCTCCTATACTGCACCAATTTCAGCATATTCCCTTATGGAATAGGGTGACTATAAAGCTGAACACCCCAACACACACCTCAACACTTGTCGGTGTCTGTAGAATAGGGCGAGGTGAAATGCCATGAGCATTATGGGTGACGACCCAAAGGCACACCCCAATGCCTGTCCATCTCCGCAGGGTGGGGGTGGGGTTGGCGTCACTTCAGTACTTCACTGCCATTCCTATTCTGCATCTGTCTAACTCATGCACTTCCAATGCTAATACCAGCAAGCAAACATTCGGCATTGACAAATGCTTGTTAGAGGTGCCAGTGTTACAGCAATTGACAAGTACAGTTGAAGTGGATGCTGCAAGTAACTGACTGCTGTATCTGGAGTCTGTGACGTGGGCATTTCAAAACTTGCCACGTGCTGACTCCTGATACAAAAACACACAGGGGCAACCCAATGGTGGTTAACATAATGAGCATAAAAATAAATTTGAACTCTAAACATTGAAACATACAAAAAAAAAAAAACACACAAATGCCACTGTTTCTTATTTATAACTTATTTAACACTTAATTTCAGCAGACAATTGTTTCCTAGCAATGAAAATTAAACTTTGCACTAATAAAGGCATGTGTTTTCCCAGTGCTGTCAGGTTCTACTTCACTGTTTGATGTTTCTCACATTGTTCCCCATTCTGACCATCAGTATCCCATATTTCGAAGACACAGTTAAGAAGTATGAGGCTGAAATGTAAATGAGATGCAAGAGGAGTTGCAGAGAGGTACTCTGTTGGGGGCATGGATGCTGAAGAGACATAGATACTACTAAGGGTGGGTGCATAAGTGCCAAACAGCACTGCAAATACCTGCAAGCGAACGTTCGGCATTGACAAATGCTTGTTACTACGGTATTATACTGGCCTCTTTTAGCCCTTTTTGAAGATACCGTATTCTGGTTTTATTTGGCCTTTCAGTTTGACACTTCCCCTGACCACACAGCATTTTAGCTCAGCTTTGCTCACTTCATGACTGGCTCTGCAACTTCCTGCCCAGCTCTGCTGACTTTCCGGCATGTTCTCCCAACATGATAAAAGCCCATATCCAACTTTGTTAAGCAGAAATGCTGGTATTTGTCATCAAACAAATATGCATACATTTTATGGCACAGTCTTTACCATTCTGCTTCCGACCTAGCAGACTGCTCGTGTGTAGTGTTTACAAATCCTGAAGTGCACTTTGGTAACCTTGAATAAAGCAAAGAAAACTCTAATTTAGTTAGCCTTATAAAAAAATAACCAGTTAGTAAGCTTCCTCAGTAGTAGAGCATCATCCACAGTCGTTATCCATCTCTTCAGTTTAAAAAGCCAAGATCTGAATTCACTTTCCAAGGAGGATTTTAGGATTGCCGCAAGGTTATAGAATATTTGTAGAACAAGTGCTATTAGGATATCCTGTGCTCCAGAGAGACCTTCACAGTGACACTTTCAGTGAAAAAATGGCTCTTGCTTTGCTCTGAATTGCCTCCTGTTTTACAAGTTGTATTTTAACATAAGATATTGAACATGTAGTAGTTGGACTATACAAGTTTCTTAGACTTTTCTGCTATGGTTTGTTACTTGAAGACTAAATAGCTAGACTGACAAATTTGTTTTGGAAACTATCTAATATACTGGAGCACATTGTGAAAAACATAGAGGAGTGACATCTGTTATCAACAGAAGTGAATCATAGCTGGGAAGCCTGTCCGTTCAGCTCTTATGAGTAACTGAATATGGCTAAAGTACTTATTTAATTACAAATGGGATACTGCCAGTCTTGTAACACTATTACCATCTATGATAATGTTTTTCTGAATGCTTACTGAGCCCCTGGCCATCACCACTACCGTTTTGTTGTTACATATTAACACTCATTGTTTGTATAAACGATGCATATTGGGCCCTATTCACAAAAGCGTACACCCTCTGTATGTGTGATGCATAGGCATGTCCATGACTTAATGCCATGCAGCGAGGTCCAGCGGACCCCCAGTGGCATTCACAGCAGGCATGTTTGCAGCTTACACACTGGCTCCCCAGCGATCTGTGCAGCTATTTGTCACGGGCGCTCCGGGGGCATGCCATTCACTAAAGTGAGGAGTCGGCACAGAGTGCCGGGTGAGGGGGGATACGAGTTACAAGGGGGAGACTCTGCTGTAACTGTTATGTGCCCCCAACGATGTCACCCGCCAGTGCCAGTGGGACGTGGATTCCCCCCACCATGTTGCCCAAGCCTACCTAGCTGCATGGTAGGGCTGGGGGCAACTGTTTGGGCACTCGCCCATACCTGCAGAAATCCAGGCACCCACACCTGCCCAGAATCCCCTGCTTGAGAGGAGCAGGGGCTCCACTAAGGAACCCAGGCTAGAAATCTCATTAGATGCCTGCACCCACCATCTGATCAACCCCTCCACCAGCACAGCTGCAATCCACCCCTGTGCAGCTGTGCAACGGGAGGGTGGAGCCATGGACAGATGCCCTACAGGTGCTTGCGATTGTGCATACCACACACCCTGCACCTGTCTGGGGCCGTGTAGTTATGCAAATGTTATATGTGCATTTCGCAGGTATAACCCACACCTTTGTGAACAGGGCTCATTGTTAGCCAGCCTGCCATCACAGTGGTATCACTACAGCTTGTAATGCCAAAAACCTAGGGCCAAGAATGAGCCAAGGTCTTTGTAGTATTGGCTGGGCGGAGGAAGAAGACTAAGCTTCTGTTAGACATTCTCCTTCTCAAGGGAGGGGGATCTGTATCCTGCTGCTGTATCTCAGTGCCAGTGTTGTAACACTATCACAAACTGTAATACATTTTTTTCTGAATATTTACTGAGCCCCTGGCCATCACCACCATTTTGTTGCTACATATTAACTCTCATGTTTGTGTCAACTATGCAAATTGTGAGCTGGCTTACCAGCACAACAGTATCGCTACAGTTATAATGCTGAGGACCCAGGTTCAGGAACAAGCCTAGGCCTTTGAAGGGCTGGCTGGGGGGGAGGAGGATTGAGCATCCTATCCAACATTCTCCTTCTCAGGGGATGGGGATCTGCATCCTGCTGCTGTATGTCCACCTGGGTGACCATCGGTGGAGGTGCCGGGGAGCGGTGCGTGGATGGGAGCGATGGAGCACTTCAGTCAGTTGGGTGCATCAGGTATGCCAGCACCCATTAACATCAACATGTTCCTGGGGGAAGGGACTTAAGTAGGAAAAATGAGCGCTATTTGGGAGGCTGAAGCCTCTGCCTCCCCCCGTGTCTGCCTTGGGCCTTTGCTGCTGACTCCTGGGGATACTCCCAGCCTTCACGTCCGGCATGGGTGGCCAACTGAAGCAGGGTAAGTATGTCCAGGGTACTGTGTGTGACTCCAGCCTCAGAGAACAAGCTGGGGGGCAACATAGCGGTGTGTTGTGGGTGGGCTGTGGAGTCCTGGGAGTCTGGTCAGCAGAGCCTTGACGGATGGGGAGAGCACACTGGTAGCATATGGAAAGAGGTCCTGGCCAGAGACGTGGGGAGATAAAAACCAAATATGCAATCTGCTTGAATGTGCAGCCTCTGACATGCAAAGATTTTAAAATCAATTAGAATCTAATGATAGGAAGCTCAAAGCAGCTGGCTGCTACCCAGTATAATAATGAATCTACCAGTCTGGTTGTCTGCAAAAAAGAGCATTAATGAGGTCCAAGAATAGAGCAGAATTTGCCTTCAAGGTAAGGCACTTTTCATATTATACAGAGGATATCAGACCACTTTGTGAAACAACAAGTTAGCTAATGGAGGTGCACTGACTGTGTGCAGGCAAACACAGTGGTCATTAAGCTCTCTAAAACATCCCACAAGATGCCATGAATAGTTTAAACAGAACTTGTTTTAAAGAGAGAGCAGGTGTTGGCTAGGGTATCAGGACTACTCTATTCTTTTCACAGTGTCACGGGTCTTTTACCATCTACCAGGAGAACCACCAGAGAAGTCAGAATAGTTCCAAGGATCTTTCAACTTACTCCTTAAGTGCAGACCGTGGCTGTGTCTTTGGGGCTTGACGTTTACAATTAGTCCTCTTTCTAGCCTCGGAAATGTCATCACTCTTATGCCAGGTCCACGTAGCCTCAAAGTAATTTTGGGTTTAGCCTTTCTCATTTCAGTTGTGTATTTAAAAAAGCAGTGCCATCTAGATGTGAGAAACTGCAGAGTCCTGCAGTGCTTAAAAATAGTAACTGCAGAGAGACCTCTAGTGGTGGTTGTTGATTGCAGCAGCTGAGTCGAACCTTGCCCTTGAAATGAATGGTTACGACTGCTGCCTTCAAAATGTGGGTGCCCAGGGCTGAGTCCTAGAAAGGGCTGACTATAGTGCTGGCTACACAGCAAATTTTATATTACGCTTGTGACAGCGTGAAAATGCTAATTTCACATTGATACAGTTTTCACAAAAATCTGGCTTGATTTCACAAATGCTTTGTTATTCAAATAGCACGATTTTCCCCAAATTGTGCATTTTTTAAAATGCGAGTTCTTAAAAATGAGCAATTTCAGCCAAACTGCTTTTTTAAACATGTGATTTTTTTTTTTTTAGAAAAAGGTTTCATTTCATCCAAAACTGCCCATTTTAAACACGCTGTTTTAGTTCATGAAATTATAGAAATTACATGAAAGTGGCACAGTTGAACAGTAAGCAAAGTTGATTTTCTGATCTCACCCAGATCTGGTTGGAGTAGAGAGAGAGCATGTATATCAATTTCTAGTACAATGTTGGTTGATTTTTTTTTATTTTGCTTTGTGGAACTCCTTGGGATGCTTGCATGAAGAGTGCTTATACATAAATTGAGTGAGTGAGTGATCAGAAAATGCATGGTGTTGATGTTCCAGGGACGGGTGACCTGGTAAACATGGCTTCTACCTGTCAGCCATATGTCCATGCACTGGACTATATGTGACCTGCTCCACATTTTTGAAAACAGGCTTAATGGTCAAGTAAATGAATGTCCCCCCTCCCATTTCTCACACGCATTACCCTGCTGTGCATGTCCAAAATCCTGCATTGTACATGCACACCATGGTACCTAGAGTGCCCATGCAAAGGTACCGGATGCATTGCTTAAAGCTCAGAAAGCTTTAAAAATGTATTCCCCTATACAGAGGTTGCTCGTATCTCTGTAGTGCTACAGAAACACAACAGCTAATGCAGCCATACAATTAGACTTACCTAGGGCAAAAATAGAAATGTGCTCTCCGAGGGGTTCCACGCTTTACTCATTGTACAGTATGTGATATGGCTGAGTTGTGACCATTGTTTAGTTCACCCCTGTAAAGTACCGTATTCATGACATGTGTCTTTGCTCGGTCTGTGTTGAAAGAACTGGATTGAGGTTATTATTTATTTATTTATGGTCTAGGAATTACAACCCTTTGAGTCAGAGACTCATTTGCAAAGGCTCCACGTCTTACATCAACTACATTGGAACACAGTATAACATGGAATGCACAATACAGACTACAGCTCTAATACAGAAAAATGACGGTACCTACAGAGGTGAAAGAAAGTACATAACACACACATGGAACATCAGCGATTGTGAAATTATTAGTTTCACTAGTTTCAATATGTTGAGCGTATTGCGTAATGGCTATTGATTGAAAGAAGTTACCCAGGCAGATTTTCTAAGGGCTTACCATTTACAAGTGCCACCCCCCAAAAAAAGAAAGAAAAATAGAGGAGGAAAATCAAGTTCTATCACTCTCACAAAGGAAGTTTGTCGCTGTAGGATGCTATCTTACAATGAGGGTTTTCCTCAATAAAACACTAAAATAATTACTACTGTAGCAGCTTTCTAGATCTAGAGTGAACTCTTTTTTTATTATTTTGTTTTCTTGCATTTAATTTCACACCCAAATAATTATCAGTATGACACCTGTTACTTCTCTGAGTATTTCAAGTCCTTTGTTACTAAGAACTGATGATGTTGCAGTGATTTCATTACCACTTTAAGCAAGTTTAAAACTATTTGGTTAATGTAAAGTAGCACTAGTTAATCATGAAATGTTCATCACTACCCACATGTCTGCATTGCTAGTTTTTTTTTTTCTTATATATTTTATCTCCTCTGCGGCTGAGGGGTGTTACCTATGGTTCCCCCCCCCAGTCCGGCTTGATCTCACAGCCCTGCTGTACCCCAAGCTCTACCTCTTCCTCCAGTCCTGCACAGCGGTCCTTCTCTTGCAGCGGGTACACAACCACCACCGCAGAAGCCGGGGGGGGGGAGAGGGGTCTAGATCAGGGGGAGCATCCAGAGTTTTTGAAGCCAGGCGGCGCCGCCAGACTGGCCATCATGTAGCGTGCCGAGGTGTTTTTTCATCCTCGCACGTGAGGATCCGTAGATGTCAGCTGCGCGCGTCCCCAGTTTTTGCTTCCAGCGTCAGTAGTACTTCCGGTCTCCACCGGAGGTCACTATTGTGCCAGGATGCCCCTGGATCCCACCCCAGGGAGAGGAGAGCTGTCCTTGGATGCTCAATCCTGCTCCCTTCCTGCTGACCCCCAGCACCTGGGCTCGTTCCCGAACCTGGGTCGCCTCAACCCTCAGCGCCACTGGGCCGGCATCTGCATTGCTAGTTAGTTCTTGTTTCACTTTTGTACATATTTTCTTGTAACCAGGCTCTTTTCCTTGCTGGTTTGAGTAAAGTTTACTAAGGGTTAACAGTGGAAACAATTGGCTGAGTCCTGGAACCTTCTGGGCTGTGGCCCCCCCAGCTCTGAGTCAGTGTGCGGGCCTGTACATGAGCCTGTGGCTTTACAAATAGGTGGATCTAAGCCCTTAGCTCAGAGTGTGTGCAGAGAGCTGAGAAGCAGCACAAAAAAAACAGCCCCCTGTGCTGCACAACAGGGGTAGTGCAAGATTTAAAAAGGAGGGAATGAGAAACATGAGATCCAGAAAGAATGAATACTTGAGAGAGAAAGTAAAGAGGTAGATCACAAAGGAATGGGGATAAAACCTGAAAGAGAGTTTGAAGCCACACAATCTCATCAGCGAAGGACTACAGAGGAGAAGTGAGGGCCTCCCTTCAGGGAAGGGATTTGCATAGGGCTTGTGAGAACTCCCTCCTGGTTTTAAGGTAGAGGAGGATAGTAGTATAGGCTATAAAGGCAAAGCCACAGAGGAGTCAAGGAGATACCTTCAGTATGCAGCAGCTGAGTCATTACGACTGGGTGGGGGCACATGTGTGCGGGGCATTGTCAGGTATATGAAACTGACACAAATTGTGCCCTGGGATGCGTAAGAAAGTTTGATGTTTTATGAGTTGGATCTACGCGTAGTGTACAAGGAACCCTTGGAAAGGCAACCATGTGCATCTGACATTCCAGGGGAGAGTTTCAGTGTATTTTGATTTTCATGGGAGAATAAAAGCAGACCCAGAGTATACCAGATAGTGGGTTGCTGTAGCCCTATAGCACTAGACCACTACTTCTGCTGGCAGTCTATTCTAGGCATCTACCACCCTTTTAGTGAAGTAGCACTTCTGCACGTGCCTCTTTAACTTCCCCCTGTAGTTTCATTGAATGCCAAACCATGAATTGCATATGCACTCAGAGTGGAACCAAATTAAATCACCGTCACAAGAAAGTAAGCTTGAAGCTCAGTTTTAATCTGTGTTGGAAAGCAAAATACAGTGATCAAGCGAGTAACTTTACCTACACAATAGCCCTGGTGTGTCGAGTCAACAGACTGTTTGTCAGGAGGCATGTCCCCTGGTCTTAATGGTCTTTCTCACTTTGAAACAGACTTCCCTTCTGCACCTTGTTCACCTCTGAGAGGTACTTGTGGGTCTCTAGCATGTCACCTCTCACCCTCCCTTCTTCATGGGTGTGCATTTTGAGATCCATCAGTCTCCTCATAGGGCTTGTTGTACAACCCCTGCAGCATTTTTGTTGCCCTCCTCTGGACTGCCTCCTCCGTGTTCTGAGGTGCAGCCTCCAAAACTGGACACAATACTCTAGGTGGGGTTTCACCAGTGAATGATACAGTGGCAACATCACCTCTCTCCTCCTGCTAGAGATACCACTCCCTATGAACCCCAGCATCTCACTAGCCCTACCCACTGCTTTTTTTAATACTGCCCTGCCACACATCAGTTATGATAACCCAAGATCCCTTTCCTGCATAGTGACTGTCAGAAGCCACCCCCTCCCCATCTTGTACTCCGCTTCTGGGTTCCTATTCCCCAAGTGCATAATTTTGCATTTTTTGGCATTGAACCTCAACTGCCATGCTCTTGACCACTCCTCAAGATTCCCAAGATCCTTGCACATTCTCTCCATCCCCTCCTGAGTGTCCACCCTATTACAGATTTCGGTATTATCCGCAGAAAGGCATACCTTCCCTACCAGATCTCCTGGAGTGTCACTTAGACATTAAAGAAGACCAGTCCCAGGACTGAGCCCTGGGACTCCTCAGTGGTCACTCTCCCATCATTAGAATATGTTCCATTAACCACTACCCTCTGTCGCCTATCTATTAAACAGTATCTAACCCAGTTCACCACTTTGGGTCCCAACCCTAGGTTGCTCAATTTCTTCAGTTTCTTTATCCGTCTCCTGTGCAGCACAGTGTTGAAGACCTTACTAAAGTCCAGATAGGTCATATCCACTGTCCTCCCTTGATCTTTTTCCCTGGTCACCCACTTTATATATTTATTAGCCTTTGGTGACCGGGCAAGTGCATTAGGCAATAACCCTGCCTATTTTCAAGCATGACCTGGCAGAGTACAAGATACAGTCGTACAAACAAATACAGGTAGAATACAAACAGTCCATGACTGCTTACAAACAGTTACCCCTGCAGGGATAGTCAGGGAATTAAACATACAAGTAGCAGCCATCCTTGCAGGGATGATAAGGACGGGTGACAAACCAGGTAATACACTTAGAGTTTGGAAAAACCAAGTAATGCTAGGCAGGAAGAAGCAGGAACAGAGGGCCAAGGGTGGTTAGATACAGTCACAGCAATCAAGTGCATAAAGGTAGGAGAAAAGTGCAGTCATGAAGGAGGAGGAGTGAGAAAAGAAGCACTTAAAACTTGAAGAAATCATTCAGAGTCATCTGGCATGACCTTCCCTCCTCTCCGTGAATCCATTATGCCTGTGGTCTTGAATCCCATTGGATTCAAGATCCCGACCTCTGCTAGTCTATTAATTTCCTTAGCACTGAAGTTACACTGACTAGCCTATAGTTGCTAGTCTTCTCCCTACTGTTGCTCTTATGTAGAAGGACCATTTCTGCTCTTCTCCAGTGCTCTTGAACTGCACCTTTTTCCAGTGAATTATTGAATGAGGCAATCAGATTGGCAGCTAGCACCTGCTTGGGTTCCTTTAGTACCCTTGGGTGTATCCCATCCGGTCCCATGGCATTGTCCTCCTTCAGAGTTGCAAGTCCCTTTAGAACATTTTCCTCTCAAAAGGGGCTTGTGTCCAATATGCCACCCCCCCCATTTGTTCCTGCTACTCCCTGGGTAGGGGGTCCCCTCCCCTCCACTGTGAAGATTGAGCAGAAGTACCTGTTCAGTTTTTTCGTGGTCCTGTTCTGTGCAGTGTCCCCCTGCCATCCTCCTAATCCTCACTATTCCTCCCCTTGTTTTCCTCTTCTCACTGATGTATATGTTAGCTGTGTAGAAAAATGGCACTTCTGTTTTTGATTCTGTAAAGGAGGAGCAATTGTGCTTCCTCACCGAGTCGCACTACAATAAGCTGAGCATAACTAAGATGCTGTACATAGGGGATATGCCACGGGCTGCCTAGAAACAAACCATTAATTTTTTTGTCTCAGGTTTTGACCTTCATTGATCTCTTTAGTTGCAGAGCCAGGAGTGAGGTCCATAGTGATCAAAACCTGAGAGAAAAAAAATCAGTGCTTTATTTCTAGACAGCCTGTGGCATATGCTGTTTGTGCCATGGGCCCCGCTCTCAAACACCCTCATTTTGTTTTGCTCAGTATTATGTTAATTATCATGAAACGACTTACTAACTCTAGCTGAAGTGAGGACTTCTTCTTAACTCCTTTTGAATTATTTTATTTATTTATTTGTTCTTGGATTAACACCTGTGAGCTACAGGCTCATTTACAGTACTATTATAGGTTCCACGTCACAAAGCAGACATTATCAGATCAGGAGGACCTGCGAGAAGGGTAGTGTGGTGATTGTGGGGGACTTCAACATGCCAGAAGTGGACTGGAGCACCCCAACAACCAGGAACAGAAGGGAGCAGGTACTGCTGGATGCCTTCCAGGACAGCTTCCTGCTGCAATGGTCAGTGAACCAACCAGGTTGAGGAATACCCTTGACCTTGTGCTGGCAAATGGGGACTTTGTGAGAGAACTTACAGTGGAGGAACCGCTGTCAGGGAGTGACCACCACTCAGTATGGCTCACATTGGATATGGGCAAGGAAGGAGTGGAATCTGGCACAAGAGTGCTGGACTTCAGGAGGGCTGACTTTGGGAGGATGGGGGAAGTGGTAAAAGGGTACCTGGCCAGAATTCAATCTAGTATGGATACTAACCAGAGATGGGAGCTCATAAAGTTGGGGATAGTGGAGGCAACCAAAACCTGCTGCAAAGCCCAGAGCAAGAAGGCTAGAGCTAAGAAACCGAGCTGGTTGAGCAAGGAGGTCATGGAAAAGGTAAGGAAGAAAAGAGCTGCCTTTAGGAAATACAAGAAAACAGGGAGGGGGGAGGACAGAGAGGAGTACTTGACAGAATCGAAGGAGGTGACAAGGGCAGTAAGGAGCCAAAGCATCTACGGAACTCAGGCTGGCACAGGCATTAAGAAGGGGAGAAGGATACTTTAAGTACATCAGGGAGAAAAGGAGCTGTAAGGACCACATAAGTAAGGATTAGGAAGGAGGGGGTTGGGTGAAGCAGGGTATGATAAGGCGGAAGCACTAAATGAGTACTCTGCTCAGTATTTACTAAAGAGAAGAGGGGGTGACACCCAAGATGGGTGAAATGGCAGACGCGGGGGAAGTGGTGACAGATGGGGAAATCATGGAGGACAGAGTTCGAGAGGGTTTGAAGGCACTGAGGGTTGACAAGGCACCAGGCCCAGATGGCATCCACCCCAGGGTACTGAAGGAGCTGGCAGAGGTCCTTGCAGGACCTTTGGCAGACCTATTTAATGCCTCACTACATTCG
Organism: Neoceratodus forsteri; assembly: GCA_016271365.2. Lineage (NCBI taxonomy): Eukaryota > Metazoa > Chordata > Ceratodontiformes > Ceratodontidae > Neoceratodus > Neoceratodus forsteri. Next base: position 45,888,599 of record JADMNL010000024.1, on the reverse strand, counting down.
GGGTGTGTACCTCAGGACTGGAGGATGGCTCATGTGGTGCCCCTCCACAAGAGTGGCCCCAAGGATGAACCAGGAAACTACAGACCAGTGAGCCTCACATCCATCGTGGGTAGCTAATGGAGACTATCCTGAAGAGAGGCTGGTGGCCCTCTTAGAGGCCAAAGGACTACAGGACAGCAGACAGCATGGCTTCATACGTGGCCGATCCTGCCAAACCAACCTGGTCGGGTTCTATGACTGGGTAACTAGGCAACTGGATGGGGACATGCAGTGGATGTCCTGTATCTGGACTTCAGTAAGGCATCTCGACTCAGTGCCACATGGAAGGCTGGGAAGGAGTAGTAGGCACAGGGGCAGGTGCAATGCTGGTGAGATGGGTAGGAAACTGGCTGCAGGGAAGGCAACAGAGGGTGGTGGTGGGTGGGAGCTCTCACACCCAAGGGCAGTGACGAGTGGTGTCCCACAGGGCTCGTGTGTTGGGACCAGTGTTGTTTGGGATATTCATTGCAGACATATCATGGGACATCAAGAGCAAGATCAGTCTGTTTGCTGATGATACCAAGGTTGGGGTGGTGGATGACCTAGGGGATGGCAGGGGTTGCAGGATGATCTGGCAAAGCTTGAAACCTGGTCAGACACCTGGCAACTGGGCTTTAATGCCAAAAAGTGCAAGGTGATGCATTTTGGGATGAAGAACCCAAGGAGGACTTACCAGCTAGGGGGAGTGCAGCTAGCCCAGACAGAGGAGGAGAAGGATCTGGGTGTGCTCATCACAGGGTCAATGAACAACTCGGCACAGTGTAGGAAGGCAGCTGCAAAGGCCAACAAAATGCTGGGTTGTATTGCAAGGGGTATATCCTCAAGGAGGGAGGAGGTGATTCTGCCACTGTATAGGTCATTAGTTAGACCACACCTGGAGTACTGCAGCAGTTCTGGCGTCCGTATCTGAAAAGGGACATTAGTTACTGGAGGGAGTGCAGCGCAGGCTACAAAGATGATCAAGGGTCTGGGGACTTATCATGATGAGGGAGGTTGAAGGAGTTGAACATGTACTCACTGGAGGAGAGGAGACAGGGGGACATGATTGAAACCTTTAAATACATGAAAGGAATAAACAAGACAGGTACAGAGGGGCTGTTCAAAGTAAGGAGGGAGGGCCACCAGGGGCCATGATATGGAGACTGGAGCGAGGAAGGTTCAGGAGGAGATGAGGAGACACTTTTTGCAGAGAGGTGGTGGCTGGGTGAATGCGTTACCTGCAGAAGTGGTATGCAGTAGAACAGTGGACTGCTTCAAACGAGGATGGGACAGGACAAGGGGGAGGGTTAATGAAGGGGAAGGGTGGAAGGGAGGGGCAGCTGCAGAATAAGGGGTGCTAGCTGCACATTCGAGCAGACTTGATAGACCTCTAGGCCTTTATCTGCTGGCAAATTTCGTATGTTCGTATGTTCGTATTATAACAGACATACAACTTAACACAGAGTGCAGACATCAGTAGGATAATTATATACAAATCAATAACACGCAACTTAACAAAGAGTGCAGACATCAGTAGGATCATTATTTACAAATCAGTATTCACCGAGTCCATAAGAGCGAAGCAAATGGTATCCGAGGCCTCTAGGCAACAATATTTAATTCCAAAAGTAATAGTAAGGACTAGTAGAGAGGAAAATTTAGCAGAGGTCAAGGGGAAGGTGAGGGGGCATGAAGGAGATTTTTGGTAGGTAGCCCAGAGTTAGAGAAGCTAGAAGAGGGCTGCAAAGTAGCACTAGCATGCCTTGTCAGGGGAACATTTAATGAATAAGGTTGGAGGGGGGGTGCAGCAGCTCAGGAAACCTTGTCAAGGGAGGAAATTAGAGAGCAAGGTGGGGGGTGATAGGTTGTATAGACTGTTGTAGGAGGGAGACCAGGTGTTCTTGGCCCTGTTAGTATTGCTTGGGTGGGCCAGGGGTCGGGATTAGGTGTAGGGGGTGGAATAGTTAAAGGAAATTAGTGGCCACAGTTACATTTTGAGTTGTCAGACGCCAGGAGAGCCCTAAGGTTAGATTTAAACAGGCCAAGTTTAGGACAGGCCTGGAGGTCCTCGCTAAGGGAGTTTAGCCACTTGGGGGCCCTATATTCAAAAAATCTTTGCCCTTGGGAGGTTCATCAGAAGGGCACTTTTAAGGATTGGTTGCATGCACTTCTTGTATTCTTGATGCTGTTATTGGCATGAAGACAGCTAAGTATCCCTGGGGTAGTGAGGCCAAGAGTGGCCTTTTTACCTAGTAGGCAAACTTGGTACAGAATCCTGTTTTCCAGGGTGAGCCACCCAATGCGGGAGTAGAGCTCACATGCATGTGTTAGATGGTGGGCTTCAAGGATAAGCCTATAGGCTTTATTAAGGGCAATCTTGATTCTGTGTAGAGATGTATCGGTAGCAGCCCCACAGACAACTAGTCCATAGTCTACAATCAATAGGACTGAGCTGGTGACAGTGAGTCTAAGGGCGTCATCTGTTAAGCAATGTTTGTGTTTGTATAGTAGACCGATTTTGGAGTTGACAGTTTTTGCAACCTTATCAATGTGATGAAAGTAAGGGAGTGAGCTGTCAATGGTGACCCCAAGGTATTTGAAGGTATGGACCATGTCCAATACTTCGTTTTGTTTGTTTTGAATTTGTAGTTGATATGATTTGTGTCTATTTTGAGGTGTGGCAAATAGCATGATCTTTGTCTTCTTGTAATTGAGAAGAAGTTTGTGGTTTAGGAACCAAGATTCCATCTCCATGAAGCTATTCTGCATTTGTTTTTCAAGCGTGGCAGGGTTGCATGGCTAGAGAACAGTACTGCATCATCTGCATACAAGAGGTCTCGGTCAGGACAGGCTTTGGGTAGGTCATTTAGGAAAAGACTGAAGTAGGGGGCCCAAGATTGAGCCTTGGGGTACCCCAGTTGTGACATTGCAGTGATCAGAGAGGGTGTCTGGTAGTTTTACTTGTGTACGGCCAGTTTGGTAGCTACAGAACCATCCCACTGCCTCTGATGAGAGACCAGTACTGGCCAGCTGACTTAGAAGGAGCTCATGGTTGACCGTATCAAAGGCCTTAGTTAGGCTGATGTAAGTTGCTCCAACCATATGCCCACGGTCTAAGGCATCATGGATAAAACTAGTAAACTTGACCAGGGCAGTGGTAGTGCTGTGCTTTTTTTCTGAAACTGTGTTGTTCCTGACACTGGAGCTGGTACTTATCAAGGTAGTCCACTAACTGATCATTAACTAGCCTTTCTGGGGCTTTTGAGAGAGGAGGGAGTATAGAGATGAGCCGGTAGTTCAGGTAGTTGGTGTGGTCGCCGTTTTTAAAGATAGGAGTGACCCTTGCCTTTTTCCAGATTGGGAAATTTAGCAGTTATAAGCGACAAATTTAGTATGTAGGTTAATGGATGAATGGCCACGTCCAGGGTGAGGGCTATTAATTTGAGGTCCAAAGAGTCACCACTTGACCTTGCCTTGCTAAGAGCCTTCATTAGGTACTTTTCACTTCCGTTATAGATACAGTTTTGAGGTCTTCTACCCTTCTGGTGGGGTGTGGGGGAAGGTGAGAGTTTCCATCGCACTTTGGGTAAAAGTTGCTTTGGGAGTTGAAGTCGGGAGGAAGCACTCCCCTAAGGTCAGTGAATGCTTTGTTAAAGGTGTCGGATAGCTCTTTGGCATCCTGGGTTAGCTTCTCATTTACATTAAGCACAGTGAGGGGAGCTTTGCTGGGTTTACCGGTTAAGGTTTTCATATTATCCCAGAAAGCTCGACTATTTCCCCGGGAATTGTTCAGTTCTTGCTGGAAGTACTGGCTCTTTGCCTGTTGAATGGCATAGGTGCATTTGTTGTGTGCAGTTTTATTGTTTTGTATGTCTGTACGGGATCTAGTATTTCTGGCCTTGTACCAGAGATTATCTCTTTCCTTCATTTGTTCGAGAAGGGCGGGAGTGATCCAGGACTTACAGGTACCCTTAACCGTACGTTTTTTGAAAGGAGCATAAATGTTGCATGTGTCATTGAAGGCACCCACAAATTGCTCTAGTGCTATGTCTACAACCTTGGAATTATAGATGGCGTAGATGGGTTATTACGGGGACTAGTTGACCAGCCTTTAAGACTCTAGAAAAGATTGTTTTAGGAGGGGTTAACGCCATTAACGTCACTTTATGCTTCTGACGTCTAAGCATCTATGCAAAAGACGGCCCAACAGTCACAGATAAGGACACACTGTGGACAGTGTATTTTAAATAGAATAGTGATGTTACTATGGATATGATTTTTGTGAAAATTAATGTTGATTCACATCCATTAACTGTTGTCTTCTGAATACTCATGTGGCACGGCACAGTACAGCGGTCAGGAAACAGCTGTTCACTTTCTCTTGAGCGTCTTTCGAAAATGAAGCTGTTTAAACAGCCATGCAGTCAGTACTGTCTGATGGAGATTCCAAATTAGTCCTGGCACCACTGAACTGGAACGTTGGAAGCAGGACACTTGTAGGGTTCTTGATGATGCCCCTGTAGTGGAAATTAATTAGGATGACACTCCTGAAGAGACAGTAATTTTTATTTTCTCTGCAGGAGCGTCATGCAGCAAAATAAATGGTGTTACACCATTATTTATAGTCTCACCCCCATGGCATAAAATAGTTTATTTTTATCTTAGTTATTTTCTTTGGATCCCCAGAAAAGATGGCTCTGGGCCACCTTCTACTAACTCTAGACCAGTTGTGGTAGATGTCTGTTTCCGATGTCTGTTGCAGCTGATATAGTCAGCTGGAGTAGGGGCCAGAGCCATCTATTTTGAGGATCAGAACAAAATAACTATGGTGAAAAAGAAACTATTTTACTAAAGTTATGGTTAGCTTACTGTAATGTGATTCAGTATGGGAGTCTAATCACTCCCTTTCTGAATAAAGGTGTATTTTCTTATAAGGATAACATGAATAGTTGCTTGAAAGAAGCTTATAATGTGTGGATTCACAGGAAATTTGGCAGCACCCACACCATTTCATCCTTCTTAACCCTTCATTTACATATCTTGCATGGCAGTAGAGTCAGCTTATCCTAGTGTGACCTTCCAAAAGTGTGTAAGTTTGATATGCGCCATTTTAAAGTACAATTGCCATGTATGTTATGATCTTACTAAAGCAATGTTAAAGATTTGGAATCTCTGCAAAAAAGGCCACACCATTTTTTAACATATGGACATACGAAATTGCCAACAGAAACAGGCCTCATGGTCTATCGAGTCTGCTCGAGTGTGCAGCTAGCACCTCTTCTTGCAGCTGCCCCACTTCCCAGTATCCTTCCCCTTACCCTGTCCCAACCACTCTTGAAACTGCCCACCATTTTACAGGACACTATCTCATCTGGTAAGGTGTTCCATTTGTTCACCACTCTTTCAATGAAAAAACGTCCTCCCATCTCCCTCCAGAATCTTCACCCCTCCAGTCTCAGTCCATGCCTTCTCGTGTTCTTCCCCCTTCACAACTCAATGGAATACAGCCAGTCCCTCTTAAAATTTAGTTTGCTTACTTTGTCAGGTCAGCAGAACAAAACTGCATTAAATGTTTTTCAGGGAATAAAAAAAAAAAGCATTACATCAACTTCAAAATCGGATTTAGGCTAACTTCTTGCTGATCACCAGATGAGACATCTGAAAGAATGGTGTACCGATGGAGCCTTAACATGCCACTTTAGTGCCTTTTCATCCCCTGGACAGTTTCTAAATTTGAGTGAACAATTAGAGACAGCTAAGTGATCTCAGATGAATTTTGAAAGAGCATCTACTGTTGCCCATTAGCCTTCTTTACCAGTTGTACTTACAAAAAGGCAGTGGTTTCCTTTTGTTCCAGTTGGAAGGTACATATGTCTTTTGGGTTATTTGGCTACCTTTATGCTGATAATGATTTGATACATTGAAATTTTTATGCTGCTGTGAGCACATATGTTGCTACCACATAAACTCTGCTGCCAAGCCAAGGAAAGGGGAGGTGCATGCCAGTAGCATCAGACAAAACAACCAATGAGCAAGTAGTAATGTCCCATTGTCTCTATTCCCAAGTTCTGTGTAACACTGTCAGAATACAGAATACAGAGAAAACAGAAAAAAAAAATTGAACGTAAAGAATTAAGGCCTTGATATTCAGTAGGTCAGCGTGGTGTTAACATGAATAGCACTGTGCTAACCAGTCATAGTATGTTCAAACTAGACAGGGCCCTATTCGTAGGTGAGCTGCACAGGGTGGATAGTGCACACTGAATGCACCATTGCACCCATACAAATGAGGGAGCCTTCTTGCATATAAGGTGCAGTGAAATCTTCCGAGGGTTCTGGATGTGCTAACAGGCTGCTAAGGCAGCTGCTTTATTTATTTATTTACTGAATTTTGGTGATGGGGTGAGCCCGCTGAGACCAAGAGTCCCGTTTTCAGGGGCAACCTCAGATTAGTTATAGATAATAAAGGCACAGTACATTGATCACCTGCAGTATTACAAGCTAGCAATATATTACGCAGGACTAAGTAGAACAGTATATGCAAGCTATCAACATATTACACAGGACTTAGTAGAATAGTATATACAAGCTATCAACAGATTACACAGGACAAAGTAGAACAATATATACAAACAAGTGTACATATGTGGACCACTACACATCACAGTTGTACAGTACAGGGCTAGGCATAAGTTACAAAATTTGCATAATAACCCACAATAGTAGTGCTGCTTATATTTAGGTGACACAATAGGTAAACACTGTATCATATCACACGTTAGGAGGAAACAGACTCTAAAGCAGTAAGTTCGTCAGAGTATACCAGTTAAGGGCCAGCAAGAACAGGGTTGCTTATTTTGGAGGAAGGTGTACTTTAATGAGTACAGGTGCATTTGGTTTTTGTGGGAAGAGGTGTACTTTGAGTGAGTATTTAAATGAGGACAATGAGGGTCAGCTCTGCAGGGTGCAAGGGAGCTTGTTCCAGAGCTGCGTAGTTCTATACACAAATGACCTTTTGTCCAGCGGCCGTGTGTACTCTGGGTACTTCTAGAGGGGGTTGCGATGAGGAGCGGAGGCCGGAGGGTTCTCCTGCATTGTCTGTGCACCACTACATTCTGGAGGTAAGGTAGGTGATTATTTAGAATTTTGTATGTAGGGCTGGGTGAGGAGTGATGGAGTCTCATCAAGAGAGGGTCAATTCAAGGATGTAAGTACTGTGCAGTGGTGCTCTCTGCTTTCAGCCTGTGCTGCAAATCTACATACCTTGTGGTAGAGCATTCAAAGTCTGGTAAGTTCAGTTTTCTCTTAGGGATGTTAGTATTGGAGCTCCATAAAGAAGCGTCAAGAGCAGGATGGAGTTCACTACTGCTAGGCAGGCCGCATTTGTGAGATAAGCTCTTAGTCTGTATAACAGACCTGTCTTTTGTGATGGTTTGGTAGTATGGTCAGTATAGGTTTTGAATGTGAGTTCGTGGTCCAGTAGCTTTCCTAGGTATTTTATATTGTCCACGAGTTGCAGCCTGGTTCCTTTGATATCTGTGATCATTAGAACTTCAGTTCTGTCTGTGCCTAGCTCTCTGGACCTGAAGAGCATGGTCTGAGTTTTTTGGTTTTAAGCAGTAGGTGGCTGGATGGGAGCCATTTACCTAGTTTGGCAAAGTGCTCATTTAGCCCCCTTTTGATGTCTGTAGTATCACTGCCATCCCTATACAAGACTGCATCATTCACATACAGAATTGTTTTTGTTTCTCCACAGTTTAATGGTAGTTCATTGATAAAGTGAAAAGAGTAATGGTCATTGTATAGACCGCTGTGGAACACCGTCAGTGATTGCGCAGCAAGAGGATAGGCAGGAGTTTCACTTAACTGTTTGGTTGTGGCCCACTACGTAGCTTCTGAACCATGCAATTACAAGGTGGTCTAACCCAAGACTCCCTGCTCAATGCTTTCACAACCCTGCTCTTATCAACTTGCATAGTGTGAACCCTGCCCCCCAGCAGCACTGGCACCAGCAACACCTAAACCTTAGTGCCCATTTCCTGAGTCACATATGCATGCATCCCCATCAGTCTAGTGGTCCCGACACACTCACCCAATCATCAGTGGAATTTTTTTTTGTTTAGTTTTTTGTTTATTCTGTGGTAAGCAGATAAGGCACACTTGGCACTAGACCCATTTGCAGGGGCGACCCATGACCATTGGGGTGGTAAAATGACTTATAAAGTAAATGGAGCAACCACAATGGCAGTCGTGTGCATCCTCACCCATACACTATTACCTTCAGAATAGATTAATAAACATGCCACCCAGCCTGGTAGTCCAGTGATGCCCTTCTCCTTCACAATCTCTGATGAAATAGTGACAGTTCCTTGACAGTCTACTGGTACCCTCCACTTAATCCCTTAGTAAAATAATATCTTCTTCCCTGGTGATCTAGTGGTAGCACCCTCCTGCCTAAACCTCAAGTAAAGTAATAATTTCATACCTGGTAGTGTAGTGTTACTCCCTCACCACCTGAACCTGCAGTAAAGTAATACTGTCATTTACTGACTGATAGGTTGATTGGATTAATTTCAGAAGTTTTACCAGGATGTCCTGGGGGAGGGGGGTGAGAAGAGGAGATACAAAGTAAAATGTATGAAAATAATACAATGCTGTAATATGGAAATAGGTACACCAAAATATACAATTTACAAGAAATGCTTTAACAATACAATTGCCAAACAGTAAATACCATACAATAAATTACAGGACGGGTAGAAGAACATTAAACAGTGAGCAACAAAATAATAATATGAGAAGTAGGGAGAGTGACTGATGAGCTGGGGAAGGGGCTATGCTAGTGTCAGTTTGGGGTGGCAGGCAGGTGACAGAAGTCCACCCCAATATCAAAAGCAACTGCAGGAGTGAATGGAGAAAGGACGGAGGCAGGATTTGAGACCAAGAAGGGAAAGAGTGAAATGAATGGAAGGAGGGAGAGCCCCAAAGTTTAGGGAAGCAGAACAACAAGGCAGCAAGGCCAGCAGCAGGTTTCTTTGGTGGGAGAACAAGAGAATGAAAGCAAGTGTTGTGAAGGGAGTAGAAGTTACAGGGGGGGAGAGAGAGGAGAGAAGCAAGAAATGAGGGGAGGGAGCCAAACTAAAGTTTGGAGATTAATGAGGCACAGTGGATAAGGTGCCTGGCATCAAGGGAAGGGGAGGGAGAGAGGGGTATACAGAGAACAGTAGTGAGTATGCAAGGTTTTTTCAAGGGCATATCAACAGAAGGAGTGAAAGACAGGGCCCAGCATAGCTAAAGAGGACTTTGGAGCATTATTGTAAACAATGTATCCATAGTCAAAACTCGGGAGAATCATCTTACTGAGGATTTCTCTATGTACCAGAAGCAGGATGCATCTGTTATCTCTGTAAAGTGCTCCAAGTTTGGGATGGATTTTCTTGTTTATAACATCCACATGAACAAAAAAATCAAGGTGGCAATCCAGCCAGACCCTGAGGCACTTGAAGGAGGATACATCTCCAATAGTTACACCATCAAGGGTATGAAAGAAAGGAATGGGGACACTCTGACAACCCTCTGCCTGGTGAACATCGTATAAACCATTTTCTTTTTATTGAGGGATAACTGATTTTCTCGGATCAGGAGCTGGATGTTATTAAACTCCAGGTGGAGTTGCTTCTTACAGTCAGGAGTAGATGAGCCAGAGGTAATGAGTACTGTGTCGTCTGAGTACATATAAATGGACAAGAAGAGCAGACAGTTGGGAGGTAGTTTAGGAAAATAGAGAAATTAATTGGATGAAGGACAGACCCTTGGAGGATGCCTGAGTTGATTGGGAGAGTAAGTCTCCAATATGGACAGCTTGCAACCTGCCTTCAAGGTAGGAGCAGAACCACTTAACTGAGGAGGCAGAGAATCCCACTACCTTAAGCTTATCCAGGAGAATGGGGTGGGCAACAGTGCTGAAAGCTTTGGCAAAGTCAGCAAAGATGGCGGAGGAGATAAGGCCCTGATCCATGCCAGAGAAAATAGCATCAGTGAGCCAGAGGAGAGAGATGGTGGTAGAGTGGGACATTCTTATTTATTTTAATTTATTTATTTATTTGTGAAATCAGTTTACAACCTTTGAGCCAGAGGCTCGTTTCCAAAGGTACCTCGTCACATTAAAGACATACAAGCCAGACTGGAAAGGAGTGAAGAAGGAGGTTGAATCCAGAAAAAGGGGAGAACTGGGAGAGAACAAGGTGTTCCTGGAGTTTAGCTAGTGTGGTGAGGAGAGATACATGACGGAAGTTACTAGGGAAGAAAGGTCACCCCCCCTTTAGGAAGGGGAATGATAATAGCCAACTTCCAAGAGTTAGGGACACAGGATAAAGAGAAAGACATGTTGAGGAGGTAGGTGATAGGGAGGGCAATGGCATGAGCAGAGAGATACAGGAGTCAGGAGTCAAGACCATCAGTGTTACCATTCTTGTGTGGGTTTAAATTTAATATTTTATTGAAGAAGGTTTTCAAAATGAAATGGAGAGTTCAGCACAGTTGCATATAGAGATAATACATTTAAGGCTTAGATGGTAATACAAAAGCAAGGTCTTTATTGTGCTACAGTAACAATTTCTAGTTCTCTTACAGACAGCTCACACATAAAATGGAAACAAAAGAAAAACTTGCTTTCCCTTTCTCAGGTACTGCTTGCAGAAACAGAGCACTCCAAATCAAATACATCTCCAAGACCCTCAATTTGCTCAGACCCTCATAGCTACGGTACATTCTGGGTCTGTCTTCAATTGAAAAAGGACATATGAATACCAGAATTCCTCATTTTTCTCCATTTTGCCCTGAATAGATGCTGTCAAAGTGTCCATTTTGTATATAGTATTTATGAGAGCTATCCATTTAGTTTTGGTTGGGGGCTTGCAGCCACAGTCTCATGATAACATTATGGGCCGCTAGGATTAATGACAGTAAAAGTAATAAAGGTTCACCATGTATGCCCTCTGAAGGGATGGAGAGGAGAACCAGAGAAGGAGTGAGGAGGTCCTGGTCTGTAAAGATGATGTTTAGGATAGTTCAGATATCTTGCTGATACTCAGCTAACACTGGGCATGCCCACAATATATGAGAGTGGTATGCCAGGCCCTTTCCTCAACCTCTCCTGCACCTACCCCTCTTTGGACCCATACACTTAGCCTGTATTTCTGGTGTTTTAAAGAAACTCATAAGACATTTCCAGGAGAAGTCTCTCCAGTGTATTGAAGAGGTAAGCCTACAATTTTTGGAGGCAAATTTGGTCCATATCTTAGGGGTATGGTTTAATCAAAGTTCCACATTCCACCCACCCAGGACTGATACCAAAGAGTTGGGAATGAGCTCTAGCAAGCCTTTATAGATGGTGGCAATTAAATGGGGCCATATCCTACCCAGTTGGGGATCTCTCAGGAGGTCATCAATAATAAGTTGTATGTTTGGGGATTGTTTATATGTGGGGCTCAGTCCTATGAGATATAATCTTATTTGTAAATATTTAAAGTGATCAGTCCTGGTGAGGGTAAACTCCTTTTGGAGATCCAGAAAAGGGTGGAATCCCTGTTCAGTCTAAAACTGATACATATATTTTAACCTTTAGTTCCCCAAATTATTAAATGTGGAATCTAATGACTTAGATGGGTAGGTCGTGTCATAAGCCACAGAGTGAAGCCATACAATAACATGTTTAGGCCACAGTCTGTCACCCTTGTGTGGGTTTAGAGCCAAGAGGGCCTTAAATGCAGCAACAGGGATAGCAGGTGAGAAAGAAAACAATATATTTGAATTAAAAAATCACCAAAAGCACCGAATTAAATGGCCCTGCATATATTCTGTGGCATGATGTAACTTCTGCAGAAAATACCACAGACTTGGCAGCTACCAAATTCTAGGGGCCTTGGTTTTAGATCAACAGTCATTATAATGTTTTTTAATTCTCTTTTTTTGGCAGTCTCCCTGTCTGAGACAGGCCTTCCCTAATAACCCAAAGGCTGGGACTTATGAAAATTAGGCTGGGACTGAGGCCTTTCTCATCATAAAGGCTTTACATTTTTCCTATTTTTTCCTCCCTTCCCTCTCCATTTGAAAACCTTGTTAATCTACCAAACCCATGCCAATGTAAGATTTACAGGTCAGCCACATTTGTCACTGTGAGGCTCTGCAAGTGTACCCACCCCTCCACAAACACACACAGCTGAAAGTGTCCGCTTCAGATACAATACTTGGTCATCTCATTCACGCTAGTCAGAATTGTAAGGATTAGAGCCACAATGAAGCATACGCCTCTATGTTTGCTTCTTGGATAACATTAAGGTGGCCAGTATTTGTACAAGGAAAAAACAATCACATGACATCATGTGTGACAGTACATTATAGCTCTGCTGCTCTAGTTCTTATATTGCTATGACTGTGGTAAAAATTATTGGTCCAGGATATGAACCTGTGTCTTCCACATTGCAGTGTGTCAACAGCACACCACCACCAGTTCCACAGACAAGGCAAATTTATTTTTGGTGTTCCCAGTCGCAGGGGCTCTGGGTGCCCTACACAAGTAAATAACAGTAACTTAAATACAAAAAAACGAATAAGGCCAGTTTTAAAGAAATGCAACACTTAAAAATGTCAGCAAGACCCATGCTTATCTTTTATCATTTTTTGTTTGCCCAATTGCCCTGTTCTTGCATGTGCCTGCATGTTGTCTCATCATCTTTCGAAAATGGGAGGTCAAATCGGGTCTCAAAGATAGTGCATGGAAGCAGATAAGTGGAATATGTGGTCCGTGGAGTAATGGAGTCCCAAGTCCCTCCATGGCATTGGAGCAAGCAAGCAAATAAGTCAGAAGAGGTTGCAGCATGAGCCGTGGCTGGTCAAGATTGCTATCGTTGAACCCACAGAGAAGCCAGAGCGAGAGAGAGAGAGCAGTTAAGAACTAAGGAATCATGGTTGGGAGATGGGAGCGGCCCTGGTCGAGAGGTGTGGTCAGTCGATGTGATCAGGATACTAAGACATACAGTAATGTAGTGGAAAAAGCTAATTTTAAACTTTGCCAATAGCTTAAAATTTACTTTTTCTAATACATTACTGTATGTGTCTACATACAGAGCATCTACGTGCTCAAAGCTTGCACTTCAGTTTTTATTTCTGTATAATTAAAACATAAACTTTTCATATGAAAAAAACTAATGAATTAAGTGTGTGTATGGTATGGCTCTAGCAGATCCAATCCCCTCAGCCTCCAGAGTCAGAAAAGGAGCTGCAGCCAGGAGACAGGAACAGTTAACCATTGTACGGGTCTGTCTGCGGCAGCAAGCAAAAAGGTAGCGAAGAGAAATACAATAACAGTATATGTATTATTTAAGCAGTAGTAGTTGTTTAGTAATTGTGACTCCGATGAATCACCTTGACATAAAGTAGTCATCTAAATATTCCCTCACATATTTTTAAACTGCTTGTATAACTAATAATTAATTAATTAAACCTTTTAAATGCACATACTAGATTTACACTAGTGTGGATGTATTGGTGTAACCCCCCTGCAAATGGGGGTTCCCAAAAGACTTCCAGGAGCTTGCTTGAATGCTCCAAGCCTGAATGGTGTTTGGCATTTAAGCCATTTATCAGTGAGTGTTTTTAGAACCTCTGGTACTGTCTCTTTAAGAGCTGTCTGCTTGCAGACATAATTAGTTTGTATGGGGGACTGTGTGTTTCTTTGATTGAGTACCACTCAAGCTGCTGCTAATTCACTTCATTTTGCAGTCACTAGGAGTGCAAAGGAACCTATCTGAAAGATGTAACTGTGTGCCAGAAATTATTTAGAGTAATAATGAAATTACAGTTTGTCTAACCTGCTTTCTTTGCAGTCAGAACTGTGTCTGCTAGTTCCCATTCTAGTTTTGAACTGCTGAACTGGACCAATCAGTGTGGGGGTAAGCTAGCTCTAAATGGTCCTTGGACTAATCAGAACTTGGACTCATAATCTGAGCCAGCCACAAGAGGATTGTATGGGCAGTGACTCTGGGAGATGTAGTTTAGACTTCAGTGCCTTTTGGACCAACAGCAGCAGTCTATTGTGAGTGACAGCCAATCCAGTCAAGAACTGGGAGGAACTCAAAGGAAGTGCCCGTTTTGTCGGTTGGAGTTTCAGTTGAGCTTTGGCAGTGAAGAAGGAAGGAGCCCTGTGCTTTTCAGTGTGCAGTTTTAGTCAAAAAACATGTGTAAGGCCCAGAGTTCCGGTCTGCAGCTTGTGTAACAGCTTGTTAGACTGAATCCGTCCTGTGAAAAGAATCAAAGGATCTCTGAAGAGTAGAAACCAGGCTCACCCTGTAGAAGACTGGAGGAATTGCTGAAAATTGCACTCGGTCTGTCAGGAACTGAATCTGCTGTGTTCTCCCGGGTATTGTGCAGTAATTGCGATGGGGATACAGATGCAGCCTGCCTGGTATAGTGCTTTTTATATGGATGTGTGAGAGGTTTGTGTACCTCAAGTGAGCCCTGCTGACATTGAAGGACCCTATCTTATTTGGAGGTCGTGAGTACTAATTCAGGGTCGGCCCTGTTGAATTGCCACATTAAATCCAAATGGAATTACTGTACTGCTGACTGTTTAATTCTCCTTTTCTCTGTGGAAAGGCCCTACCAGCTGCCACGGTTTGTACTAGCCACTAGGGCTTGGGTACCCAGGGACAGTAACTGATAGGGATAGGCCTGTGCACAGAGCCATAGGTAGATTATTAGAGTGATAAGCTAATTAACCTGATTTCTGTCCTTGTTATATCCCCTAAATAAATCAGAGCTGCTTGTTTCAGCAAAGTTATACTGCCTGAGGTATTTGTCTATGTTAAAGTACTGTACTGTGATTGTTGCACTGTATCTCATTTCACAGGAGGTCCCAGTGCCGGAACCAGACCTGGGGTAAGTGTATACTGTGAAGGTAATTCTGATATATTGTGGGCCACTAGTGGGAAGAAAGGTTGCAGTGTCCCAGAGGCTGTGACCAAGTTAGTTTAACTATTGCAAACCCTGACCTCTGGGTGGAGGCACCCGCCATTGGATCCAGGCCCCTCAACCTGTTAGTGGCAAATCAGGCAGGGGTAGTAGCCCCTGGGATAGCGCCATCTAGGGGTTACATTAGGATGGTTCTGTTTTTCTTTTAAAAATGTATACATGTTCCAGGTGTGCTGCTATGCAGCTTTTAAGGGTGGGGTGAAGTGGAAGGGGGCCCATGGATACTGCTGTGCATACATCCCATGACATGATAAATGTAGGCCTGTTCATAATAAACAAACATTCCATCTGCTGAATGTGTGCAAAGTCAAATGATTGACATGTGGAGAAGGAGCTTTTTTTACTAATTAGTATTACCAAAAGAAAATACTTGGTTTTTATTTAAAAACATGGCATTTTTTTTGTCTTTTAAATTGTCTCTGTTTACCCATTTTATAAACACAATATGACACCCCAGATCAATTGTTGTCTGAAGTTAATGCACTTCCAGGTGTTAAAGGCACTTGGCGCAGCCCCTCATGCCTTACTGTGCACCTGGGCATGCATATAACCCCTGACGACCAACACCCTCTCCTGTTTTATCGCTTACTAAATAAGTTGGTTTTAGGGCAAACCTAAAAACTATCCACCACAGGCCTCCCCGATGAGCCAGTGGCTGCACATTGTGCTGTTGTGCAGATGAACCAGGTTTGGAAGTGAGCCCAGGAAGTTGTATCAGGAAGCAGGCCAAGGCTGAGATAGCTGCTACTCTGCAGTGCATCTCGGTTGGGGAGGACAGCGATGGTTTTCTACACCAAAGTGACCTCTGCAGCTGGGCTAGAGAGCTTGCTCCTGCCACAGGGAAAACTGTGGCTGTGCAAGGCTGAGGGAAGCACCGCCCCAATCAAGGTAGGTGGGAGGGATAGAAACATGGGAGAAAAACCAGGTAGGTGTCTCAATGATGGTAGGGTGCAGATTTATCAGAGTATATCCCTATGAACAGGGTATATCCCTGAAATGAGGTACTGACTGGGGGGAAAAAACAAAACCTCTATAACAAAAAAATATCCATTGAGATGTCCCTCTTAAGTCAGGGCTAGTGCATTTTTTATTTAAAATTTGATGACCAGGAAAGGCACACTGAGCCGAGGCTCGTTTCCAGGTGTGACCCGGGTACAGTTTGTACAGAGAGCAAGAATAGTTGAGGAATACAGACAGTTTGCACAACATTTTCACAAAGAGTTACAATACATTGTTCGTCAGTAAACAGCTAAACTGTTTGTGGAGTGGGAAAATTGAGATGAGGTCAGCTAGGAGTAGGCAGCTGGGGTAGGTGAGTGGGGACTGTGTGGTGCATCGGCTGCGCGCTGGGACCATTGGAGCATATAGGGCAGTTTGGGGTGGGTTGAAGCCTGAGGAGATGAGGAAAAGCACAACAAGAAGGGGCCAGGCAAAGGTTGGGGGAGAGGTTATTCCAAAGAAGGGGAAGGCAGCTTGGCCGATAAGAGAGTGCGAGGGCAAGGGAGGTGGAAAGTACGGGGGTCCCTGTGGCGAAGAGGGTAGTTTAGGGAGGTGGCTGGGGTGAGGCGGGAGGTGAGGTAGGGGGAAGGACCCAAACCAGAATTTAGCTAGTAAGGAGGCACCGTGGATGGTTTGCCTATGAGAGAGCCAGGGAGAGTGGAGCGTAGAGCAGGCTGTGGTGAGTGAGTGGGGGCGAGGCAGTGGCCAAGTGGCAGAAGGAGTTGAGAAGGATGTCAAGTCTGGAGAGAGAGGAGGATGTGGCCATTCCATAGACTTTTTCAGCATAGTCTGTAACTGGCAAGATAGTTTTACGTACACGTTCGCACCAGGTGGGGATTGGTAGGCTAGATTTTTGGCGATAGAGGATGGCAAGTTTGGCTGGAGTTTGGTGCAGATCACCTCAACGTGAGTGGAGAAGTTGAGGTGGCTGTCCAGCCAAACTCCTAGGTATTGAAGACTGAGACTAGCTTCCAGAGGAGAGCCATCCATGGTGGTGATCATGGGGCTGGGAGGGTGGCCGCTTCTGGCTGGAACCAAAGACTATTGTGACCATTTTCTTTGAATTGAGTGTGAGCAGGTTCCCAAGGAACCAGGATTGGACTCTTTTGAAATCGTTTTGGAGAATGGGGAGGACACTGTCCTAGGAGGGGCCTGAGGCAAAGATGACAGTGTCATTTGCATAAAGATGCACGTTTGAGGCGAGGCAGGAAGAGGGAAGGTCGTTTATGAAGAGAGAGAGGAGAAGGGGTCAAGAATAGAGCCTTGGGGGATGCCAGATATGATAGGAAGAGAGGAGAGAGTGTCACCTACTTAAACTGATTGTTGCCTGTTGTGGAGGTACGAGCGGAACCAGGCGATGGCAGGTTGGGCAATGCCGAAAGAGCTAAGTTTACTGAGTAGCAGCAGGTGGGAGACAGAGTTGAATGCTTTTGCCAGGTCAATGAATATGGCAACTGTGACTTGACTGTTGTCCATGGCAGTGAGGATGGAGTCGGTTACACTTAGAAGGGTGGTCACGGTGAAGTGGTGTTTTCAGAAGCCAGATTGAACTGGTGAAAGGCAGTTGTTGGAAGAGGGAAAGTCTGACAGTTTGGACAGTGCGAGGGATTCTTGGACTTTGTCTAGGGAAGGGATGAGCGAAATGAGCCTATAGTTTCCTGGTGGGGAGGTGTCACCGCCTTTGTGAAGAGGGATGATTTTGGCCAATTTCCAGGCTTTAGGAACAGTAGCTGTGGTTGGGGAGAGGTTCAGTATGTGGGTCAGGGGGCAACAATAGCTGCAGCAGAGATATGGAGCATTTTGGGGTGGATACTGTCAGGGCTGGATTTGGATGAGTTAAGGGAGTAGAGTGCGTTGTATACCTCCAGAGGTGTGATGGGAGGAAAGAGGAAACCAAGGTCGGGGGAGGACAGATTAGCCAGGTTGGGGGAGGGAGGGGTGGGTGGAGTTGTGTAGGGCACAGGAGATGAAGAATTTATTGAATAGCTCAGCCACGGAGGCAGGATCAGAGATGGTTTTACCGTCTATTGTAATGGTCGGGCAAGCCTGTTTGGTGGTGGGGGGGTCAAGGAGGGAGTTGATCAATTTCCAGAAAGACGCATGTGGGTTCTGGTTTTGTGTGAATTGCGCTTTAAAATAGGAAGATTTTAATTGCTGGGTGGCCTTAATGCATTTATTTCTGAGGTGCTTATAAGATTGAAGATCACTTGCTGCATGGAGGCTTTGTAAAGTTGCCATGCTTTGTCCCTGGAGCGACACAGGGCCATGAGGTCAGCTGTGATCCAGGGGTGGTGGTAGCGTTTTTCCCTTGCTTTCCTTAGGGGAGCATTCATGTCCCAGATTCTTTGAAAAATACTGCAGAACTGAGATAGGGCAAGGTCAGTGTTGGACGCGGAAAGCACAGGTAGTCAGTCTGCGTTTGCAAGGTCTTGGAGTAAGGCAGGGACACTGAGGCTGTGTAAGGAGCGGGACCAGATGAATTTGGGAAGAGAGAGTGGCGAATGGATTTTGCAGACACAATAAGTGATATAGTGGTCACAGAGGGTGTTGGAGAATGTACCTGAGGCAGAGATACGGTGGGGATGGGAAGATAGAATCTAATCCAGAAGGGTGTGGTTTTGGGACCGGTGGTTTAGGTGAGTGGGTTCACGGATTAGCTGGGAGAGATTTAGGGATTTGAGCCTTAGGATGGTGGGTTTAGCAGAGGGGGGAGAGTCAGTCAAGATTGAAATCGCAACTTGGTGCAGCGAAACTGAATACACGGTCCCCCAAGGATTTCAGTCAAGACCTGGTGACACAGAAGAGGCCCACTTCAGATGAAAAAGGGCAGCTAAGGGCGTAAGGGATTAAGAGGTCTTTCAGGTACCAAGGGCCTAAACTGTGCAGGGTCTTGTAGGTCAACAGGCATTCCTTTCAGCGGATACACCACTGAATTGGCAGCCAGTGCTGGTCAGTGCCTTCATTATAAAGCTTCTGTAAACTAGTTTCACCACATCTAGAAATATGGATTGCATTTCAAGCATTAGGAAATAGGCTTAACATATTTCAAGCACTGAAAATGGAGATATCTACATCTTAAAACTGTTTTTTTATTTTTCATCATTTCTTAAAAATGCATCTTTTTTTGCTCCCATAAGAATTGTAGTCTTCTTTGGCAGCAGAGTGTTAATAACACAGAGACATTGTTTCAGAGGATAGCCACTGCTGTATTTTAACCTATGGCTTTTCAAGATGGTCTGAGTTTCATAGTACTGGTTATTACTCATTAGACATTTAGTTTGCAGCATTTTCAAGCGTACAAAAAACAAGACTTTATGCAAGCCATGGCTGGGTGCAGGGGATTCTGGGGGAGGAGCAGGACAGTGCTAAGCATATGCACTTATGAATTTCTGGCAGTCACCCAACATTTTATTAAAAATAGTCTTTTTTCCTTTGTAGTTAATCTGGTCTATCGATCAGGGAGTTGCTTTCATCTGTTACAACATGAACATTGGTATGCATTAGCTTTACTGTTCCGCTAGTCAGTGAAACACAGGATAAATTATAGGTCTCTCCAGAGCCTATCGTGATTTGGCCAAGAAAAAACAGGGGTGGAAAAAAATTCTTACTCAGTTTTGTGGGCCAAGTTGTGTCCAGTGGAAGGACATTGTCTCAATGTTTGTCAGTTGTCCAGAAGATGGGATTTCCAATCCACCCAGAAATCAGCATATCATCTTTCATGGCTGAATGTTTGGCAAATATGGCCAATTACAAATTAAGGAATGTTTCAGAGTTTCCACTCCCAATGAAAATGGAGACTTTTCATTATTTATTTATTTATTTGTTTATTTAGTCTTTGGTAACCGGTTAAGTGCACTGATCCAGGGGACCGTTTTCAGGCATGACCTGGGCCACACAGGTGGCAGTTACAGAGGCAGTGACAAGTTATACTATGAGTGCAAGCTATGTGGATATACAGACATCACTGGTGAACAAAGTGGATACACAGGCATCACTGGTGAACAGAGAAAGTAACATAGGAAACTAAAATTAATGAGAATCTGAAAAAACAATCAGAACATCATAAGCAACAATTATTATACAATTATTTACTAAGGATTAGTGGCCAGTGCAAATTAATGCATGATGTAAAAAAAAAACTCCCCAAAACATACAAGACAATAGCCAAGTGGTAGAGCCCAAGAAGCAGGTAGTGGGGGATGTAAGACACCGAGTTTTTAAAGAGCAGCTCCCGACTAATCATACTAACCTCTTAGTCCCAAAAATATGATGACTGACCTGGCCAGGAGTTCAAATGTGCATACTTGTCCTTTTTTTTTCATGTCTATTTAAAAGTTATGCCCCTTGTAATTTTATTCCCAGACCCGCTGGCAAAAAACAGAGCCAGTTCCTGATCCCTCCAGCACGCCGCAGCGCTGGCTCGCAGCCCTGTTTTGTGATGTCAGTAAGCGAAGGCTGCATGTATGCCCATTGACTTGAATGGGGGTGATTTTTTCAAAGATGATATACCCATTCAACAGCGAGTTTAAACAAATCAAAGCGATAAGCTCAACTAACAGGATCCCTGTCAGTTGGTGATTGCTGATTGTTAAAATCCGGTGTTGACAGGTATAAAACTCTTGTAAAAAAATCACCCCATTGAAGTTTGGTGGCGCACATGCAGCCTTCGCTTACTGACATCACAAACGGGTCTGCATGTGCCGCGTGGGGGCGGCCGTAAGATCCAGCGGGTCTGGGAATAAATTACGAGGCAACTTTTAAATAGCCATTAAAAAGGAAAACTTTGCACATTTGTACTCCTGGCCAGATCAGTCATCGTCTGGTTTTCAGTAAGGGGCTAGTCGAAAGCTGCTCTTCAAATGGCATGGCAAGGCATTTACTTTTTGGTAGCGCCCCATCTAGGTAGGCTCAAACCACTTTACAGATATCGCCAAATCATAAAATCTAAAACAAATATATAAAAGTACTATAAAATGCTCAGATACACTATATTGAAGACAGTGCCATGGCCAAAAACTAGTTAAGAGCTACAGAGAATAGATGGCTTTTTGGCCCCCATTTAAAGTAGCAGTGCAACTATAAATTGGGT
The DNA here is from genome assembly GCA_016271365.2 of Neoceratodus forsteri. Taxonomy (NCBI): domain Eukaryota; kingdom Metazoa; phylum Chordata; order Ceratodontiformes; family Ceratodontidae; genus Neoceratodus; species Neoceratodus forsteri. Next base: position 45,867,463 of record JADMNL010000024.1, on the reverse strand, counting down.
GAAAAATGTGACACTACTTTTTTTAATTTTGCAAGGGCTAGTACTGGAAAAATAAAACAACTTATGGTGCACAGCATAGGAGGTACCAAGAAAAGTTGATTTTACAGGTATTCTAATATTTTTATTAATTGTAGCTGAAACTAGCTTTGTTGAAAAAAAAATTATAATTTCACTGCTGCTTCAAAACATCTCAGCCAATGCTGAACTCCTGTGGTGTAAAAGTAGAGCATTCCAGACTAAGGGGGCATCCACTGAGAAAGCACTGTCTTGAGAGAGTGTCAAGCACACCCTCAGGTCAGCCAGGAGAGAACCGTCAGAGGAGTGGAGTGAGCAAATATGAGCATATGAAGCTAAAAGACCTTTTAGGTAGTCTGGCCCCAAACCACACAGGGATTTGTAAATTCACAAATTGAACTCGAAGATGGTGTGCTACCTAATTGGAGGCTTAATTCTGGAGATATTCCTAAACTGGAAGAATCCGTTGTGGACCACGGCTGACACATGGGGTTCAAGTGGTCAGTCCAGAGTCCACAGAGACTACCAGATTTTTCACCCTGTTAACAGTAGCCATAGGTTTGCCATTCCATCAAGGCACTACCATTGGCTTACCTCTGGCTGCAGCCATTGAAAACATGACTCCACCAGCAGCAGTTCCATTTTAGCTGGATTAAGACTCAGCCAACTTGAGGCCATCCAGTTTGCAATCTCCTGAAGGTATTCCTCCAACCCCAAGACTGCTGCTGCCTGCCTGTCAAGCATAAAGAAATTGTACTCTGGTGTATTATTTGCATAGAAGTTAAAATGTACACCGTACAGTTGAATGACCTGTCTCAATGGTAGCGTGTACACCACTAATAACATCGGAAATAGTTTGAACCCCATGGAACCCCACAATTGATCACAGTTGGCTGTGATAAGAACATTCACACACAACCTTCTGCAGTCTGCCAGTCAGAAAGGACTCAAACTGCTTCAACCCGGTTCCAGCAAGTCCTCCATATTCCGCAAGGTGATCAGTCAACACTTCTTGAGCCACAGTGTCAAACGCTGATGAGAGATTGAGAAGAATGAGAATAGAATATTCTCCTCTATCTCTCTCACCAGCAGCAGGTTATTAAACACTTTGACAAGCACCGTCTCTGTGCTGTGGTATGGCCTGACACCTGAGTGCAAAGGCTCACAGATGTCATACTTCTCTGGGTGGGTTTCAAGCTGGGTCGCCACCAGCTTCTCAAAGACCTTCCCCAGAAAGGGAAGGTTCAAGATGGATCTGTATTTCACCAGCAGCTCCAGGTCCAGAGATGTCTTTTTCAGGAGGGGTTTTACCAAGGGTGTTAAGAGAACTTGGGAAACAACCCTCTGAAAGGGGAGCACTGGACACTGCCAGTGAACACAAGGCCCATGTCCATGGCAGTCCACCGACAGCTGCAATGGTCCTGGGTCCACCTCACAGTATGAGGGAAGTAAAGTCGAGACCACCGTGCGAACATCAACTTCAAAGACTGCCTGGAATTCACACCAGACAGATGGACTACACAAAGGGACTGAGCTTGAAGGAAGATGGCCACCATGTTGGGCAGGCTGAGTACAGGAGCTCTGGGCTTCTGTTTCTCATAAGTTCTTAGAAGTTTTCGTAAGTTGGTATTTTGCCTCCTTTGGATTGTTGGAGTTAAATGCATAGTTGCAGTGCATGCTATATTTGCAGCTTTTTAGCATCTTTTAATTAAATTTAGTATAGTTTAGAGGTAGGTTGGTATATTGTGGTAGTTAGGGATCTGAGTGAATTAGTGACAGGAGTTAAGATATTTTTATTTTTAGTAAAGGTTTTTGCAGTGCCATGCTGTGGTTTACTGTTATATTTCCACTAGTTAAAGAGCTACTGATGCCTGAAAGAAAACTTTGAAAAACATAATAATTGGGTAAAATTCCACTTGTATTCCATCAGGGCTCCAGATAAGGGGCGTACCTACCCATTTTACTCACCTCATTTTAGGAAATACTCTTCAGAATATGTTTTCAGTGAGTACCAGCACTCGCCCAACATTTGTAAATACTCTACACACCAAAGAATAGTGCTTCATAAAATAACTGGTGATTCAAATGGAGCATTTTTTCCAAATTTACGGCACTCATCCCCATTCCAATTTTGTTTTACTCACTGCAGTTTAAAACTGCTGAGTAAATTACTCCTACCTGCCAACATTTTCTGGAGTACATTTTTGGCACCTGATCAGTTCTTGCCTAGAAAATAACTACATTGTTTTAAAAAATGTGCTCCTTACTCCACTACGTTCAAACATTTGTACGCATCTGAATTTGGTTTTACTCGCCTCACTTTCGAAATGAGGAGTGCAGTACTCATCCCAGAAAATCTTATCTGGAGCCTTGTATTCCATATATATTCTGGATTTCTCCTCCCAATTATTTATTACTGAGGAAATGTGCAAGAATACATGATGTGTATCCCTTGCAGTTAAAGTTAATCTGCCTCTATAGCTTACTCCCTGCTTCAAGTCATAATACTCTGTTGTGACATCACAATCTGTTGCCATGAGAGTAACTGTGGTGTCACAAGCAGTGCATTATGACTTCAGGTAGGGAGACAGCAACAGGAATAGATGAACTCTTTAGGAGCAAAAATCCTGTTTTCATGCAATTGACTTTAGCAATAATTAGTGGGGAGGAGGAATAAAGAACTAATGTGAAATACAAGCTGAACTTTATCTAAATATTATGTTTTGTTAAAGCTCTCCTGAAGTTGTCAGCTGCTCTTAAATCTGCCCTGATTCTGGACTCAACACGTTACTTTGTAAGGGTGCTGGGTGTTTTGTGCTAGTAGTAATCAAGATGGAATAGCAGGACTCCAGATGGCTCTTGGAGCTCAGTGAGCTACTCACCAGCTCAGAATCCTTGCTTCATGCAGAGGAAAAAGCAAGTTGCAGGTTTTGTGGCATCTGCTGAATTGTGTGACACCTGTCTTGACCACTGAGGAGTTCAAGAAGTAGAGTTGCGATGGAGGTGGCTGTAGATGGCATTGGTGTCCCTAGACCAGTCTGCTGTGGCAGACCACTGAGGTACAGTTTAAGAGTTTTCCCTAGCTGGGGAGTGAGAGACCAAATGAGAGACCCAGCCGTAGGAACTTACTGGGTGGCAGATCTGAGACTCTGAGAAGACCAGGGCTGGCGTGTGGCAGGTCTGAGACTTTAAGCAGATCAGGGCTGGTGTGCTCACTGTGAATTGTCCATTCATCATCTGGATTACTGTTGCCTTTTAGCCCTGCTAAGACTGTGGAAGACCTGTCTACCCAGTGGATGAATTTGGACCGGGTGGGCCAGCTTGCAATGAGAGAGCCTGCTGATTTGATCTTTTTGTATTATTTTCTGGCACAAACTGTGTATGAGGCAGAGATTAGAGTACTACCTGTACTACTTCTACAGAAACTTTCCTCGGCTCAGTTCTGGTGGGAGCAGAACACTGTGCTGTTGGGGTAATTCTCCTCCCCCCACATTATAATTACTGTAGTACTTCATGGATTTTAGTTAATTGCATTCTTTCTCAGACACTGTGGCATTTTTGGCCAGTCATGATGGAAGAGATCTGCGAGGTGATCTCTGAGCTTGAAATCACTTTTTATGTATTCAAATATTTTATTGAGTTTTTAACACATAAAGTGTAACAAATCAAGGACACCAAACTGCAAAATAACAATGTTAAGAAGATGTTCTAAACCCAACCAACTATGCATGTATAATTCTAACTTAAATAAGAAAAAAATATATTGTATCTAAAATAGGAAGAAAACTATGAATCCTGTGTCTTGTTTCATAGGGTGTTTCAAAAGGTTCACTATTATTTAATAATAAGATTGTTATGATTAAAGAGCAAGACCTATAAAATTAAAAGGAAATATTATGTACTTCTCTTTCTATAGCCGAGTACTCAAAGTATCAGTCTTGCATAAATATGAAGATATATATTTTTTGTGAACTAGACCCAGGCCCAAGCGTCTACTAACAAGCTGCATGGGGTTTTGGGGGTTGGTGTTCATTGGAACAGTTTGGTGCTCCCTTTTGGAGGGGGTCTTCCAGGTGGCATTGAAAAATGCCCTGGTTCGGCCCCTTCTGAAGACACCATCACTGGATCTGGGTATTTTAGCGAAGTACCGTGCTGACTCTAACCTGCTTTTCCTAGGCAAGGTTATTGAGAAGGTTGCGGTGATACAGCTTGAGGCCTACCTTTTAGCTTATGACATCTGTGAACCCCTTCAATCCGATTTCAGATCCAGTGGTCAGTGTGCATAATGACCTCCTCAGGGTTAGACATGGGGCGAACAGTTGATTCTCATTCTCCTGTCTCTCCTTAGCATTTGACACTGTGGACCATGGGTTGTTGGATCAGCCACTGCAGTCCGCCTGTTCTCCGCGGACTGCACTGGCTGCCAATAAGATGAAGGATTGTCTTCAGGGTCGGATTGCTGACCTATAAAGCCCTACATGACCGAGGACCATCCTACCTACAAGACCTCCTGGTTCCTCATTGCCTGACCTGCTCTCTCCGTTCTCCGAGGGTTGCCTCCTAGTGGTTCCCAAGGCTAGGCTGTGGCAGTTAGGTGATTGGGCCTACTCAGTGGCCACGCCAGCCCTGTGGAATTCACTGCCAAGTTATTTGAGGGAGACACCCTCAGTGGAAACCTTTAAAGCGTCTGAAAACATTTCTGTTCAGCCAAGCCTGTGAGCTGTATAATTATTTAAAATAACTGTATGTTTACTGACTGTCTTGTTTCGATAGATTTGTGATGTATAAACTGTTTTTAGAGTTTATTCTGGTTTTATCTTAACTGTTTATTTACCCTGCAATGTGACTGCTGCTGCTGTTGTTTTCTACTTGATGTTTTATGACTTGTGCAGCGCTCTGAGCCTCCAGAAAGGAGTGCTATATAAATAAAATATCTATCTATCTGAGGGAGTACGGATGACTCACTGGCAATGTCATCTGTTGATTCGAGTCCTTCCTCAGGGATAAGATGCAAGGATCGTGATTGGAACCTTCTCATAATTCCCAATGCCCCTTCTCTATCGCTGCTCCAAGGATTGGTCCTCTCACATGTGCTATTCACAGTGTACATGCTGCCCTGTGGAATATCATTCAGAACTACAGTTTGAATTTCTGCCACCATGCGTAGGATGCCCAGTTGCAGCTGTATTTTGCACTTGGGATGCCTGGCACTATTGGGGTGCTTAATTTATGCCTGACTGATGTTCAGAGTTGGGTGGAATCTAGCTGGCTGAGACATATCCTGGACAAGACTGAAGTATTAGTGATTGAGGTGGGGGGGCAGAAGTTGTCATACAAGAGACGGGACTTCAGCATGAGTCATCTAGGCTGTTGGCTTCTGCAAAGGTGAACAATGTGGGAGTTATTCTAGATGATCAGCTGACACTGGAGGCTCCGGTGTCTGCAGTAGTCTGGTGTGGCTTTTACCATTTTAGGAACATCAGCTAGATTAAGTCCTTTATCCCCCCGGAATGTGCCAACATAGATGCATAAGTTCATGATATCCAGGCTAGACGACTGTAATGCGCACTATCTCGGGGTTAGTGGAGGTACCTTATGGGGCTTGTAGCTGGTGCAAAACACAGCAGCCAGCTTATTGACTGGCCTACCCATGTCTAGTCATGTGACACTGATTCTGCATGAACTTCACTGACTGCCTGAGAAGTGGCGTGTTACCTTCAAGGTTGGTTTATTAACATGTAAAGCCCTAAGTTTTATTAATCTGTAAAGCCCTACATGGGTTGGGCCCGGGCTACATTACCTGTTGGATCTTCTGAATCCTCTCAAGTCCTCACCCCTCCTTCACTCCTCCTCCAAGGGCCTCCTCTAGGTCTCAATGGCCTGGCTGAAATCCACTGGGGACTGTGCTTTCAACGTTGCCAGCTCTTTGCCGTGGAGCACTTTGCCTAGAGTACTGAGGGAGGCCTTCTCAGTAGAGGTCTTTAAAAGGGGGCTGCTATAAGAATACTTGTTTAGACAGGCTTTTGGGGGACTAAAATTAGTCTCCATGTTATTTGTTATTGGTCTCCATGTATCTTACTGTCATGCAGCTGCTGTTTTTAATTCTACATTTATTTATTTTTGTTATTTTGATATTTTATAAGTTGATTATTTTATTTGATGTTATTGGTTTCTTATCAACCTGTCAATACCTGTATGGCACCCTGAGCCTTCAGGGAAGGATGCCTTCTAAATAAATTTACTACCAGTTCCACTAAATGCCTCTTCTCTGGACAACTGCTGGCCTGTGACAGGCCACCTGTAGTGATACCCTGTATTAAACTGTCTTTATCATATCTTCTGGTTCGACAACATGCCCATCTCTATGTACCACTAAGACTCCTGATTTCCCACCTTTCCCCAATCAGATTTTGACTTTTCCCCAAATGAGAAATGCCACAAACTATCACAATAATATACTGTGATATTTTTATGCACAAATATTGCAATACTCAAAATTTAATATCGTCACATCCTGTCATTGACAGTTGGTAGCACTATCATCCCTGGTAGGAAAATGAGATGATCATAGGTTCAAATTCCCCACCAGGCACTTGGACTAATACCAAATGCTACTACTGCTAGGCTGCAGTAGGGAGGGCTGCACTTATGGTGATGCCATTATTTGGATGAGACATTCAACTGAGGTCCCTTCTGCCCATCTCTGGTGGCTGCCGCTGTGGAAGTTAAAGAACTCATGTAATTTAAAAAGTAGGAAATTTATCCATGCTGTACTGTCTAAAGTTCCCACTCTCAGTGTGTTTGATATTAGCAAAATTTAAAGCTATTTCCACTAGCTGGTTTTGTCTGCCTAGCATCGCTACTGATCTACAGTTGCTCCAACCCTTCTCTCATAGTCATGCGCCCACTTACTTCATTCACAAGCAGCAGTCAGACAGAGAGGGCACGCTGTGGAAGGGGGCGTCTGAACTAGCATGTTGTTTTACTAGCCTCCACAATTAAGGACTTGGTTTCACAAGGGGGCACTTATAAAACAAAATGGGTTTGGGGACTAGGGTATTGGGTTAGGGAGGGAGCCTCTTTGAAATGATGTGGCCAGTTCCTGGCATAACGCTAGGAGACTTCAATTTTTTAAGCTTGGAAGAAAATCTGTAGGAATTGGGGGAGGGTGGGAAGTGACATGAGTGGAAGAGGTAATGGAGAGGGCCTTTCTGGAAGTCCTTTGAAGCCTGCAAGAACCCCATACCATAGACCTGAAGTATACTTGACCAGAGTGCCAGAGCTGAATCAAAGACCAGGGGTCCTAGTCAAAGCCAAACTGAATTTGCCATTGGCCCACTTTTGTCACCATTACCACAAAATACTCAGCCCTCTGTCAGAGACTGATTTACTTCTGTACGTATGACTTACCATGGCAAAAGGCTTAAACATGCCATCTAACACTTCAAAAGACTGCTAATGTGAAGAAGCTAGAGAGAGACTTAATCAAGTGAATACATCACCAGTGGTGAACAGTCGAGGATGTCTAAGAGTCAGATGACCTGAATAAGGCTTCTTCTAGTTACTAAGGTGATGCAGATACTGTCAGTTCAGTTTGGATAGTATCAACTATATTTATTTATTTACGAGATTTACCAGATAGGCATACAGAGCGGTAAACCGCTCGTTTCCTGATGCGACCTGGGATTACATACATAGGTACATAGATCACACATACAATGAAGTATAACGGATGCAAATGATACATAAAGCATATAGACAACACATACAAATGAAGTATAGCAGATGCAAAAGCAAAGGAGCAAGAGACAGGTAATAGCCGAGTACGTAAGGGAGAAGACGACAGTGATAAAACAGCAGAATCGGAGAGGAACAGTCTGGGTCAGGCTTTTTGTTAGGAAGTCCTAGTTGAATAGCAGTGCAGCATGGATTGGGTAGCTGGGCAGTAGCATGGATTGGGTAGCTGGGCAGTAGGTGGGGGTTATGCCCCAGTACAATATCAGATGGAGACATTGGAGAAACAATGTTGCAGATAGCAGAAATTAAATTTAGAAAAATGGACCTGTTTTAAGGTACGTTACGGTGCCTTGTGATAACCGATCTGGGCTGCAGGTTGCAGTTACATGTGTCAGAGAAGTGATCTTGTAGGAGAGTTTTTTGGGACCTTTGGGAAGAAGACAGCCTAATTTCGGCCAGGCGGTCATTCCAGAGTTTGGGCAGTCTGTATTTGAAAGCAGATTGCCCCTTTGTGGTGCTTATAAAAGGGATTTATAAGAGTTTGAATTGGCACCCGCAGGGAGTAGGCGGGGGGGTTATGTTGCCAGGGCAGAGCTGAGATAGGGAGGGAGAGAGTTAGACCAGTACTTTGATATGAGATTGGCACAGTGAAGCTGGTGCCTAGAGTGCAGCGAGGGGAGAGCAAGTGCGTTATACAGGTCGCAGTGGTGGGTGGAGGGTGGGCATTCCAGGATGAGCCGACAGAAGGAATGAAAAAGGGGGTCGAGGTTGGCCAGGGTGGATGGAGGGGCTCCGCTGTAGACCACATCTCCGTAGTCGAAAATTGGAAGAATCGGTTTGTGCACTATTTCCCGCCTGACTGAGGTGGATAGGCAGCCTTTGGATCGGTGGAGTGCGCCTAGCTTTGGGTGAAGTTTTTTCTGAAGGTGGTCAATATGGACGGAGAAATCTAAGTGGCGATTGAGCCATACTCCCAGGTAACGAAAGGAGTTGCAGGACTCCAGGGAGATGCCGTCCAGTGTGTAGAAGGTGGGTAGGGCATCGAGACGGGAGAGTTTAGGCTGGGTACCAAAGGTTATGGATACAGTTTTTTTAGCATTTAGGACAAGTTGGTTTGAGTTTAACCAGGATTGAACGGCATGGAAATCCTGTTGTATGGACTCAAAGCATGTTTTATTTAATTTATTTATGTCTTTGATAACTGGATGGGTGCACTGATCCAAAGGACTGTTTTCAGGCACGACCTGAGCCACAGCATAAAACATTAAGCAACACAGGTGTGGAGAACAACAGTAAACACAGCCCTCAACATGAGGTGCAGAAAATTACAGAACAAGGGCTCATTACATAAAATGCAATTACATAAGAGTACAAGGTGTCGAAGAAAGCCAGCATACAGGTTAAAAATACATAGTCACAGGCCAAGCAACAGGCTGAAATATAAGTCTCAAAACAGAGACCAGACAGAAGTCTCAGATATGATACATATAGTGCAAAATGCATTCGGGTACACTAATAGTGCACAGGTCAATGAGCAGATTGGAACTCTGAAATCGAGTACACTTTCCCTCAGCAAATGGTGATGGGACTTAGAATAGGGAGGCAACAGCAGAAGCCCCGAAAAGTGGTGGAAGAGGACAGGAGCGGTAGTGGTGAGTGTAGCAAAGATGAGTCACTGCTGATAGGTGTGGGGTGGGGGGGCGGAGGGAGGGGATGCCAGAGATTACCCAGGAGAGCAGTGGCATTTAGCTTCAGACAGTAGCCACTCTTTGAAATTGTTTTTGAAGGAGAGATGGGAGGTGGAAGAGCAGAGAGATGTAGGGAGTCTGTTCCATAGGGAGGGGCAGAGACGGCAAAGACTTTACTATCCATGGTAGAGGAGATTCGTGGAACTACTGGGGGGGGGGATGGATGAGTCGTGGAGGCTCCTAGCTGCCACTCTGCCTATGAGGAGGGATGAGTATGGGAACAGATGTCCACCTCTCAGAGTATTGTCAGCTAAGCAACCAAAGGCATAGTCGAACAAGCTCGGAGCTTAGGCGCTACTGCGCATGCCCGAACTCGGAGCTGGAAATTTAATAACAAATGTAACCACCTTACACTGCTCCGTTTTCAATGGGAATTGCTTGTAGAGGTACAGTTCAAAGACCTCTACATGGGACATGGTTTATTTTTACTCCGTGTAAATGTGCCTCGCTTGTCATGAACGAGCATTCCGGCAAAGGACAGGATGATCCAGGAGGTACTAAGGTCACACTCTGTCTTCCGGTACGGCGGCACCTTAGAAATGGTGCATCCAGGATCACCTAACAAACAAGAAATAACTTGTCAAAGGTTGGCTGTAGTCATTGTAAACTTTATAGCGTATGTTAATCGGGCATTTCTGCAGCCCTGGTGATTGCAGGCACTGTTTTGCTCATTTTCTTTTACGTGTATTAGTGGAGGAGATGTTTGCAAGAGACTTGTTGCTATGGCAAAGGACAAGGTCATCCACATAGAGGAGAGCATGTAGTATGTATTTGTCATACAGTATGTATGTGTAACCCCTAGGTGGCGCTAGCCCAAGGGCTACTACCCCTGCCTGATTTGCCACTAACAGGTTGAGGGGCCTGGATCCGATGGCGGGTGCCTCCACCCAGAGGTCGTGGTTAAGACAGTCTGATATGACTTGGTCACTGCAACCCCCCTTTCTTCCCACTAGTGGCCCACACAAATCAATCACAGTATCCTTGCAATACACACTTACCCCCAGGATTGGTTCAATCAGCTTGACTCTGGGGACCCCCTGTAAAGTAAGATGCAGTTATACAATAACCACTGTACAGTGATTCAACATAGACACACAGTTCAAGTAGTATAACTTTGCTAAACAACCAAATCTGATTTATTTAGAGGATAGTAACAAGGACAGGGGGAAATCAGGTTAATTGATTCAGTCACATTAATAATCACAGTACTGTGCACATATTTCAGAGTCCCAAATGTCACTCTTACTGAGTACCCAGGCAATAAGACACTAGCCTATTTGGTGCAGCTGGTTGGGGCCCTGAGGATGGAAAATGCATGCACAATACCCACTTTGCAATCCAGAGCCGGTAGGCTCAGTTTGTGAAGAAAGAAAGGAAAAGTAATCAGATGGAACACCTGCAATTAGATGATGGCAGGGAGCTACCCAGATTTGTACTCACAAATTCAATGCTGAAACTGAATGGAAGGCAGATTGTTCTGGATTGCCAGGAGGAACAGACCATGTGGACAAGGTCCTTGTGACTGGACCCCACTGCAGTTTAGAGCAAATGGATGTAGTCTGGATTAAGCTGGGGTTTACTTCCAGCTTCATGCGCTCTATTCACTGTACAGGGTATTTGAAATGCAATTCCCCACAAGCACTACACACATTTATATGTAAAAGGAAGGTACTATACCAGGCAGGCTGCTTCTCTATCCCGATCGCAATTACTGCACAATACCCGGGAGAACACACAGCAGATTCAGTTCCTGACAGACCGAGCGCTATTCAGCAATTTCTCCAGTCTTCTACAGGGTGAGCCTGGTTTCCTCACTTCTGGTGCCTCTTTCTCCTTACAACTCTGATTCGGTCTACACTGGCACTCACAAACAGTTGTAGGCCGAACTTCAGAGCCCCACATGAGCTTCCCTTGCGAAAACTCAGCAGCGCAGGAGCCCGGAGCTCCTTCCCTCTTTACAGTCACAACTCATCTGATCTTTCCAGTAGACAGAGCCGGGCATTTCCTTTGAGTTCCTCCCAGTCAGTCGGCTGGTTTTGCTGTCACTCACAGTAAACTCCCCCTGTTGGTGGAAAAAAGGCACTGAAGTCCAAACTACAATTCCCAGAAGCATTGGCCATACAGTACATAGGTGGCTGGCTCCACAATGAGAGTCCAAGTTCTGATTTGCCAGCAGCAGGCTACATTGCAAAGGTCCCCCCACACTGATTGGTCCAGTTCAGCAGTTCAAAACTAGAATGGGGGACTAGGCAAACACAGTTCTGATTGCAAAGAAAAGCAGGTTAAACAAACTGTATTTTCGTTATTACTCTAAATGATGTCTGGCGAACAGTTATATCTTTGAAAAGTGCTCACTCTGCACACTTAGTGATGGCAGAAACGGAGCGATTTGGCAGCAGCTCGAGTGGGACTCAAGCAGGGAAACACACAGACACCCATCCAAATTAATTATGTTTGCAGGCAGACAGCTCTTAAAGATACAGTACTGGAGGCTCTAAAAGCACTCACAGATAAACGGCTCAGACGCCTAACACCATCCAGGCTTGGAGCATTCAAGCAAGCTCCTGGAAGACTTTTGGGAACCCTCATTTGCAGGAGGGTTACATATGAAACATAGAAACTTAGAATCTGAAGGCAGATAAATGTCCCACCCAGTCTGCCCATTTTCTTCTACCTTCGTTTTTACTGCTGACCCTACTTGATCTACAGCACTTCCCCCCTTGTCTGTATGCATTCTTCATACTGTATATAGAATGCATATTTTCCATGTCCAGCTGTTCTACTAGGGATTTCTTCAATGTGCTCTCAGTTGTCTCCGCTACCTGACCATAGCTGTGCCATTAGTCTCATTAGCTCCAAGGGTTTTTCTCCAAAGTCTTTGTGACAGTGGTTATGACAAGGCTCAGAGAAGAAAGAATGTACTTCTCTCTCTAGTCAGATATTGGCCCAATCAAAACTTCCTCACGTGGTCACCTTATCTCACAGTTTAGGTCATTACTTCTATGCAGATAACCTTTCCTCCATCACCTCTTCTTGAAATGCCTCTGTTTCCTCATTTTCTGCCTTACATTCGGCTGAACATCTAATTTCAAGGTCATACTCCTGAGCAAGAATGGGGTTCTTAGGCAGAACCTCATTTCATCAGTCATTTTACTGTAAAACAGTAGGTTCCAGATTTTGATTTGGGGAGCAGAATCAGAATCATCAGTGTATTGTCTTAACATTAAACTAAGCTTGACATCCCATACCACTGCATCTGTGAATTCCCTCTTTGACTGTGCAGTATTTCATGCACCATACCATGTCCTGACTTTTCAGCAGCTCAGGCCTTGTTCCGTACATTTGTCATTTCAGGTTTCAGCTATTGAATGAGCCATTTGTGCAGGAGGGTGGCATTACCACTCCTTTGACATAACTGTGGACATATTCCTAGTTTGAACTCCGCCAACTTCCAAGTCCCTAGAGCTCTAGTCAGTCTTTTTCTTGCATGGTACAATACTAGCCCAACACACTTCTTTGTTTTATTAAGAAATAAATAATGTGTCTGAGCTCAAATTTGAAGCAAAGCACTTTGAAAGCCCATCCTGCTCCCCCTATCATGTGACCTATAAGGGTAAGCCTGAGGTTCTCACGGGCACTTCTTTCTTTATCACATGTTCTGGATCACCATTCAGCAAGGGATATTTTAAGATGAAAATTGTCATTCATATAATGTTCTTCATACACACTGCATCCCAAAGCATTTCCACAAGCAAGAAAAGAGACTGGTTTATGCAGTGGCTGCATTCTGCTCTTCAGCTTCTACACACAGCCATGGATAAATTGCCTGTAACAGTTTTTGTGGGGATGTAAAATGTGCAGGACTTCAGGGAAGAACTCCTGCTCTTGCAAAAAGTATCATGGGTTCTTTGACATTAACATGAACATCCATCTGGACAACAACAGAGATGGGCAAGTGGTGAGCCCTCAGTGGTCCGGTACTGTGAGGCTGCCAACCCTAAGAAGTGGCCAGCCAGCATTTTTCACTGTCTCTGATAGGAAGCTTAAGGCTATGGAGACAGAGGGGTGCCTTTGGCATAGTTTACACAGCAAGCCAACAAATTCATTGTCCACACAAATTTTCCAGTTAAGCAGTATGGGGTTCTTTCACATAGTACAAGTTGTGCTCCCTTGCTGCTCTCAGACATAAGGCAGATGCAGTGAAGTCATCACAGAGAGGCAGATGTTACAGGACCCAAACTGGAGGTCCTTAGTATTCATAGACACATCATTCTTTGATAAGCTGCACCTCTCCCGGGAGGCAGCACAGATGCACTGTAGGCTGTGTCTCACCCGTTGCATTTTACAGTACCAAAATGGCTGATGGTGCATGTGGTAGTTCTAACACGCATCCTAATATTGTACCCTACCCCCATTCCCAGCTTCCTGGAATAACAGATGTTCCGTGAAATCCCTTAGCAACAGTAATAGCTCCTGTTGATGATGCTCAGCACCAGTATCACATGTGTGCCCCCCTTTACTGGTACTGTATACCGTGCAATGGAGTATGTCTACTTGACCTCCCACATGTACTGTCAAGCTTCTGTGTCCTCGTTTGCACAAACCTTCATCCTGTCTAGATCAGAAGCAGCCCTGCACATGGTTCCTTTCCCTCTTACCTCTCCTCTCCCAGCTCTCCCCTGCTTTCTCCGTTCCAGGGACCATCACACTTTTGCCACCAACCCCACTCCTCTGCTGGGTAATCTGCCTTCTCCTACCAACTTCACTCACTTTGAAACCAGCTCACCTCCTCCCTCTACCTCTCCCCATCTCCTGGCTTCCTCAGACACCAGTTGAAACTCCCACTCTTCTCCACCTGTTCCTGTAACCTTTCCTCCTGATACCTCCACAGCTGAGCCTTAACAATCCTGGTAAGGAGCCAGCTGGATTCCTGCTCCTACCTTGGGTGAACTTCCATACCACTATAATGTTCTACCTCCATTACGAGGTCAGGCAGTAGCTCTCACCCCTCAGGTCAGTTGCCTGTTGTCAATATTGTTCTCATTCATCAAGTATTACTGACACTTCTGAATATGCATGTGCTAGGTGTCCTTACTGAGCTGTACCACACTGTATTCTCTGCACTTACAACTTTTTGTATTTATTCTAATTGTACTATTTTTTTTACCTTATGTTGTTCAATTGTTTTGCTACTCTGTATTGTGCTGCTGTTCTTGTTCCCCTCCACTGGGTTACATCTGGAAATGAGCCTTGGCTCAGTGTGCCTCTTCTGGTTACCAATTTTCAAATTAATCAATAAATAATAAATACATACATACATACATACATACATAAAATGCCTCTCATGCCCCTGTACATTCTTCCTTCTTTTAGGAGGACTCTGAAGGAGGGTCCTCAACAATTTATTCCCAGTACATTTCCATTCTTTACTTGTTTCCTGTTGTAACTTATTGGATAATAACTGGGATTAGTGGTCTCGCAGCACTGCTTCCTCAGAGATAGATGCCTCTGCTGACTTCTACTTCTGGCTCTGGATTCCCCCAGCTGTGTGATCCATGACTGTACCCTCAAGAGGCTCCTGTTTCAGGTCTCTGGCACTTCATACCAAGACTGTTAGACCTCAGCTACTGACCCTGAAAAAGGAGTAGCCCTTGGCATACCAAGGCCCTAATATAGATGCCAGACTGGACTACACTAACAATCCGCAGGTCCTCCTCTCAGAAGCTCTGCAGTTTCTGCACTTTCCTTAATGTGGCTCTGCCCTGTTTCTTATCTATAGGCAGTGAGATTCAGCACTCAGCACATGGAGGAGGACTAGACTGTTAACCCCATCTAGCACATGAGAATTCCATGCAGACCAGACCTTGGTTTAATGTCTGATCTGAAGGCCATCACACCCCACACCCCGGCAGTGCACCATTCTAATAGTGCCCTGAGGTATCAGTCCACGTTCTAGTGTGGGAGTAGAACACTTGGCTTTCTGGCCCACAGGTAGATGTGCTACCAACTAAGCCACAAGGACAGCAGTAGACAAAACTGATTTTTGTCTTGTATGCAATTAGTTCTCAAACAGAGATAGGAAATATAATTTTTTGTGTTTTTTTGAGAAAAAAATAAAGTGACCTGGTTTGGATTTAAACCCAGGTGCACCTTGAATTCCATCTGGTGTACTTTTATGCAGCTCCAGTACGAATTGAAATTCAATTATTCTGTTTGCTTTTTATTGCACACACGGTGGACTAAGGGGGCGTGAATGCGAACATTCGTAACTTCGGTTTGGCTTCAGATCGGTCCCCATGTTTTTGGTTCAACTTTGACACTTCAGTCACAGACACTTTGGGTCCTTGGTATGGGGGTCTAGCAGGCTACAAATAGGGTAAGAGGTAACCTTCCATCACCAGTCAATTCCAGACTCTTCCACCATCCTCTTCCCTCCGGTCAGTTTTTCAAAAAAGGAAAAAAGAAAACTGTCAGCAACTGACAAGGTGTCTGTAGTCAGACACTTTTTTATATGTCTTGGGAGGGGGAAGAGGAGGAGGAGGAGGAGGATGAAATGTGACTGGTTTGGGGACTAGTCCTACCCACCTGGGAAGGACTAGAGTGTTGTTTTTTAATTATGCATCCAAAGCTTGAAATGATCTGAAGACATTAATTCATTCATATTTTATTTAATATAGTGCACTTTATCATTAGGACTCAAGGCACTTTACACACAACACTGGGCCAAATGTTCGATTAAGCTGAAGCAAAGGTAAAAGTGCCATATTTTGGCACGTTCACTGAACGTAAATTTGTCCTTACAGTGGACTGCAGAAGGACCAGTAGCTCCATGCCTTGTTTTGATCATTTGTATAGTCCAAGAAAGTAAGAATTCTCCAAAAGGGAATACTGGGTGTTATGCATATTACTTAAAGCAATATCATTGCATTAACATAACACTGACGGCATATGAAACATTTTCTCTCAGTAAGGCAAGAAAGAGAAAATGGGTATTGAGGCACTGCTGCAAAAAACAATTAACATGACTGCATAATAGAAAACAAGCAGGCCCAACTGGATCACGTGACATGGGAAAAATTAAACATCTCCAACCCTGTCTAAAGAGCACGCACTTGCAAAACCGGCGCATATTACAAGTTATTTATGCAGCTCCCCCCTTTGCCTCTCAGTTAAACCCCAACTGTCATGCAAATAGGCCTATGATGAGGAAGGGGAGCCACTTGCAAAACAAACACAGCATGAATCACATGTTAACCTCTCCCATGGAGAACAAGAATAGGACACCTCGCTTTGGTAGACAGTAAACTACTTGGGCTGAAGGGTTCCAGACACTTGAATCTCTTTATTTAGCAGGGATGGATCAAAATTCATTATAGTACATAGCAATGAAAACTGAGGTACCACAGAACCTAATTAATTCATAATCTACACAGGGATACACGGTGATCTCTTTACCCATTACCAGTCTGCAGTGTTCAAGGCCACCACTGCAACTGTGGAGCAACTGGTAGCTTTTTCCAAGCCTCACTCTCTCTGTCCCTGGTGTCTTCAAGCTCAGTAAGCTTAAATGGGATTTTATAACCCAAACAGTTTCTCCTCTACCTGCCTTTCTTGTCCCGCTTCTTTAGGCCCACACATAGAGCACAGTGACAGCACACTAGCAAAGCATACCATATTCAGGATACAAGCAAATTACTGTTGGGCCCAATGGAAGGGGTCCCCCAGCTCCATAGCCAGGTGCCTGGGAACTCTTAAGGCCACCAAAACAGGCATCAGTGAGTGCTCTACTCTAAACTCATGGCACCACATGACCCTCCCCTCCCAAAGACCTCCCAGATCCGATGGCTACTGATACCCAAAAGCTTGTAAATGAAAAGTCTTCCTCAGTACTTTCTCAGACTTCCCACCTTACCAGCATGTAGTTGCAGATCTCCTCTCTTATCCTCTCCATCCACTCCTTTGTTTCAAGGGTCCTCTCTGAATTGCCTCCAGCTCCTTTCCATACCAACAACACTCGTTGGGGAAGTCCATCTCAGGCCAAGTACCATCAGGAAGCACTCTTTAATGGAGTACCCCCTGGGTCTTCCTCTCCCTCCCAGTGAAACCTCTCAACTGCCCAAACTACTGGGCTCACACAGGTTTGGCTCCACTACCTACAGGGTACTGGCACATCCTGAGTGCCAAGATCAGGCAATGGTTAACTGATTACCTCCTCATAAATGAGTCAGTGGCACTGCATAAGCGTCCCTGAGCAAGAGACCTGCACTGGGGACTGATGCCCTGTCCGAAGTCCTGAGCCAGCTCCTAGCAAGTATCTTGTGTTACCAACCCCAGAACCATTCAAATCCCTAGCACCCTCGGACTGTGCTGACAGTGCCTGTAGGAGTACACCCAGCTTGTACCCAGTTAAGGATGCTGGGCTGACTGCCTGCTGTGCCCACTGCTGTGCCCAGAGACACCCAGCAAAAAGCACCTCAGGGACAGCAAACTCCTATACCCCTTAGGGGACCTACACATCACTCCATTTTCTGCTTCTTACTCCAGGGACCCCAGCCTCCAGGGCTTCTCTCTGAATTTCCTGCCAAAGAGTACCTTATATATGCTTCCTCTTAAGCTTCTCCTCCAGCTAAACTCACCAAAGGGTGATGACAACTCACCCCGTCCCTCCTCTGGACACTACAGTAACAAACCTGCCCCCCTATCATAGGGGAGCGAGTTATTACACTTACAGGTTTGCACAGGAATGTATAATGTGAACAGATCCGGAGCAGTTATACACCAGAGGAAGATACCTTGTTAGTTGAGCAGTAACTGATTTCAACAAAACTGACCTCTAAAATGTAATAAAAAAAAAGAAAGAAAAAGAAAAAAAAGTAATTCAAAAGATATCCCTACTGAATCCAGTGATGTTCACGCCTGCATTTTCTAAGCTAAAATGTCACAAAATGTCAGAGTGGGAGGGGCCTGTTGCTAGGACAACATACCAGGAAGAGTAAAGGACTGGGCAAATATTTTAGTTTTTCATCAACAAGATGCATCAGAAAAACCCATTTATGTAGCATACCAATATCAAATCTTGAAGGCTAGGACCTAGAAAAGCCTCACTAGAGCCAAATACTCACTACTTAACCTTAGGCACGTGACATAACTTATTGGTGCTCCAGTTCACCCAAATGCAGAATACTGTAGGTACAAGCAGCACCTTTCTGGAAACTAGATGTTGCATCTCATGTAGACCATCCTGGGTAAATAAACTGTAAGACAAATAAAAATATAATTAAAAGATTTACCTCATTTTAAGCATCCTGGCTTTATATTATGTTGATTTTCTGAGTGATGAAGTTAGTGTTCATAAAACTAGAAGAACTCGTGACACTGAAATCTGAGGTCCTTTATCTGTATACAGGTCATAGGAACATAGACTCTTAATGGCAAATAAGGATCGCTTGGTCCATCTGTTCTGCCCATTTTTCACTACCTGCATTATCACCACAATGCCCTACGCGACCTACAGCTCTTTCTCCTTCCCCCTTCTTTTCTCCTACAATTCCCTTGTGCCTTTCCCATGCATTCTTGAACCCTAGCACTGTTTCCATCCCCACCACCTCTGCTGGAAAGCTGTTCCAGTAATCCACTACTCTTTCTGTGAAGAAGTACTTCCTCACATCTCTCCTGAATTTACCCCCTCCAGTTTCATAGCATGTCCCCTTGTTCTTGAGCACTTTTTTCTGAAAAATACTTCCCCTACTGTATCTTATTTGCCCTCGTGAGGTATTTAAAGGTCTCTATCATATCCCTCTCCCATCCCCTCCTCTCTTCCAGGGTGTACAGGTTGACATCCTTTAGTCTCTCTCCTCTTGGGCTTTTGATACAGGCACTGCACCATTTGTTGCCCTCCTCCGGACCGCCTCCACTCTGTCTAGATCCTTCCAGAGATGAGGTCTCCAGAACTGGACACAGTACTCTAGGAGGTGGGGTCTTAACAGTGATCTATACAGAGGCAACACCACCTTCCTCCTTCTGCTGGTAATACCCCTCCTTGTGGCGTCCAGGTCAAAATAGCGTCTGCAGAATAGTGTGGTACAAAACCCTGCAAGCAAAATAGCAGCAGACACCATAGTGGCATGGTAAAACAACTTCACCGTAACACAGCACTGAAACACGTGGGAAACTGCCGAGAGAGGTTTGGTTTATTCTTAACACTCCAAGGAGGTCGCAACACTTTCCTGAGAGAAATGTGGGGGGCTGCGCCACCTGAACCCCCTCCAATGTGGTGGGCTTCACCACCCATACCCTCCAAACTAAATATAACATACTCCACGCCGCACAAGACTCACTGGCAGGGGAGAGGATCCAGGGGGCTGGGCAGATTTATTAAGACAGCGGGGGATGGGGGGGCTGCAACAACAGGAACACCAAAAAATAAAAATAAAGACACCAGAAAAACTACGTGGTCAGACTCGAACAGGTCCTCTGCATTGAACCACCCAGTTTGTGAGCCATAACCCTACCTACTGTGCTGCTGGGCTGGGTAGGCAGCACACACTCACGGACATTAGACTCCATGACATGAGTAAACACAGCTACATGAACAGTGCTATTCTGAGCGTGTGCTACTATATCCATATAGCTGTTTTTACTATATAGCACAGTGGTTTAAGGCTCTGAGCTGCAAACCTGGAGACCTGGGTTTGAATCCCACAGCCCCCACTTGCATACTGTGTGACCCTGAGCAAGTCACTTAACTTCTCTGTGCTCCCAGGTTGCACCTGTAAACAAGCTTTCAGCTTAGTGTATCTCACCTGGTTAAACAATTGAAAAAAAAAAAAACTTTCGCTGTTCTGTCCATGCAAATTTAACTGCACTATTATTGCTGCACGATATTAACTGGATACCCTTCCTGTGTAGCCCACCATTCCACTAGCCCTCCTGTCTGCCTTGTTGCACTGCCTGGCCACCTTTAGATAATCAGATATGATTACCCCAGGTCTCTTTCCATCTTGGTAGTCGTCAGCTCCTCCCATTGTTTACCCTGCCCCTAGGTTTCTGTGCCTAAGTGCATTGCTATACACTTTTCTGCATTGAAACCCTGGTGCTATACCACTGACCACTCCTCTAGTTTTCTCAGGTCTCTGCCCATCCTTTCTTTTTTTTTTTTTTTTAAGTTGTTTAACCAGGAATAGCACACTAAGCTGAAAGCTTTTTTACAGGAGCGACCTGGGAGCACAAGGAAGTTAAGTGACTTGCTCAGGGTCACACAGTATGCAAGTGGAAGCTGTGGGATTCAAACCTAGGTCTGGTCTGCTGGATGTCACCAGATTTGCAGCTCAGAGCCTTAGACCACTGTGCTATACTGCCTCGAGTCCACTCCCCGGAGTGTCCACACTATTGCAGACTTTGGTGTCATCTGCAAAAAGGCAGACCTTCCCATCCAGCTCCTTTGCAATGTCACTTTCAAAAACATTAAAGAGGACCTGTCCCAGCACTGATCCCTGAGGCACCTTGCTGGTCACCGTCCCTTCCCTTCCTCAGCGTGAACTCTGTTTACCACCACCCTCTGGTGCTTATCTCCTGACCAATTTCATATCCAGTTTACCACCTTTGGACCCACTCCAATGTTACCCAGCTAGCTTACTAGTCTCCTGTGTGGAACAGTGTCAACAGCCTTGCTGAAATATAGGTGGGATCCAAGAATGTTGTACTCCAAAATGAAATCACAACACAAAAAGCTGAAGATAGTCGTTTCCAAAGACAGTTGCGATACAGCTTTACAATTCACCAAATGGCAAAACTCCAGCGCTTCGCCTCTCAGCAAGGCTTCCAAGGGGGTAATGAGAAAGAAACATACACTGCCTTTTTTTGCTGCCTGCTAATGACATCATCAGAATGGGCCAACATTTAATCAGATTTTATCTATAAAAAGATAAGAACTTAAATCAACCTTAATAGTAAACATAAAAGGCAAAAAGAAAATGTATTGTATTTCTTTAAAATGCTTTTAGTTTCGATAACTCATGAAATGCTGTCTATGTTTTTACAATTATTATATTCTAGTAAACAGCGCAGTTATTGGCAAGATTCAATAATTTAATTTAATACAAAAAACAACTAATTCACAAGGTCTCGGGCACACACAAAACCCATAAGAGGGACACACGAAAAACTATAAAATGTTAGTAACTTACATGATTTTTATTAAAATGGAAATAAAGGACAAACAGTGAACCATCCCACCTGACATGTTTCAGACCCAACAGTCCTTCATCAGATGTCCGAGATCTTGTGGCTGTCCTTATCCTGTGAGTCTCAGGAGCACCACTTTCCTAAAGCACACTTCTTTTGGTTGTTGTAATTCAAAGTAACTGTCTAATCCTTAGTAAGGTTCAACAACTAGTCAGTAATATTGTTTTAAGAATTAAAAGAAAAATAGCTTAATACGATCACTGTAGCATTCCGTATCAAACATTTAGTACAGGTGCAATCAATACAACAGTTATATCCTATCAGCGGTTCTTTGTCAGTAACTATATCTTTTTTTGCAGCTTCCAAAAATATAGATGACAGTATTAATACTAATTGCTGTAATCATCCTTGTACATCACGTACAAGGGTGATCGCAGTGTATGTTTCTTTTTCATTAGCCCCATGGAAGCCTTGCTGAGAGGCGAAGCGCTGGGGTTTTGTCGTTTGGTGAATTGTAAAGCTGTATCACAACTGTCTTCATTAAAACGTTTGGAAACAACTATCTTCAGCAACTATCTTCAGCTTTTTGTGTGGCGATATCATTTTGGAGTGCAACATTTTTGGATCTGAAGGTTGTCGGGGTAGCCGCCCCATGCTGCACCCCCCTGGGTTTACACTGGAGCGCAAACTCTGATTTGGATCTGAAATCTAGGTGGGCCATGTCCACCGCTCCGACCTGATCTAATTCCTTTGCCACCCAGTCAAAGAAATCTATCAGATTCATTTAACGTGACCCCCCCACCAGTGTCAGGCTGACTGGCCTAAAATTGCCAGCCACTTCCCTGCTACCACTTTTGTGAAGTGGGAATACATCTGCCCTCCAGTCCTCCAGAACCACCCCTGTTTCCAGTGAGCTGTTAAATAGGACTGTCAGAGGTGCAGCCAGTGCTCCTCTGAGCTCCCTCAATACATTTGGATGCACCCAGTTTAGCCCCATTGCTTTGTCCACCTTCATAGCAAATCCTCAGAACTCTGTCCTATGAAAAAGGTCAGGGGGTACTGTCTAACTTTCTCCCTCCAAAGCTTCTGTTACTTTTTTGTGTCCCTTCCCCTTCTCCTTCCTCTGCTAACAATGAACGAAAGTATTTGTTCAGGATGTCTGCCTTTTCCTGGTCCTCCTCTGCACAGTCCTCACCATTCCCTTTTTAACCTTACAATTCCACCCCTGGTCTTTCTCTTTTCACTTACATACTTAAAAGATGTTGTGTCTCCTTTCATTACTTCCTGGAATATTCTCTCTACAATTTGTGCCTTTGCACTCCTTACTGTTTCCCTGCCTCTCTCTGTTTCCCAGGTACTCCTCCCTATCTGCCCCCCTCTGCATCTTCTAATACCCTCTGACTGCTACACTTTTAGCCTTTACCTTTTCAGCCACCTCTTCTGAGAGGCATCATAGTCTCTTTTTCCTCTTGCTTTTGCTCTTTTGTTTGACGCAGAGGTTTTTTGCCCTTATTATGCACTCTTTTAGCTCCTCCCACTGTTCCGCCATCCCCCCCCACCAGGTCATCCCTGAGGCATTTACCCACCTTTATAAAATCTCCCCTCCTGAAGTCCAGGCCCCCTCACCCTTGCATGGTTCGATTCCGCAGTCTTGCTTATATTGAAACACATCATACGGTGACCGCTTGTCTCCAGGTGGCCTCCCACCTTGATGTCATCTGCAACACTGTCCCTGTTAGTGATTGCCCTAAAGAAGAAGACCCAGTGTGGTTCTTTTTGAAATAAGGTTTTGGTCATTTCACCACCTCTGCGAGGCACAGGAACATGTTTGATACCTTTGAACTGAAAATATTGTAAGTTACATTGATAGTACATATCAGAATGCAGGCTCAAAGGGGTATCATGTTGGGCATTGGTCACAGATCTCACATGTTCCTTTGTACGACGTCTGAAGAGACAAACAGTCCTGCCTACATAAATCTTAGGGCAACTGCAAGTTATGGCATATGCCACGTAGGAAGTAGCATAGGTGATGAATTGTCTGATTTCTATATGTCTGATATCCCTTGATGATACAGATTCATTCCCTGCTAAACAAAATGGTACACTAACCACACTTGCAACAACCTCTTGGATGTTGGGGTAACCTGGTAGGGCCAGCAGAGATGGGGGCACTGTTGAATACATTGTGTGTAACAGTGTCACTCACATTTTTGTCTTATCTTTAAGAGATCCTTTGTCTGATTGCAGCAATGTTATGTAGCGCTAGATCACTTCTTAACACATACCAGACTTTTTGTAGACTATTAACAACAGAAGAGTAAATATATATATGAGTGAATTCTGTAATGCAAGTGACTCTTCATTGTTCCATTTAGGTCTCCGGCGTGGCATCAAAAAGCTATTCCATTCTAAATGTTTTTCCCTGTTACGAGCCTCTTCTATGACCATTGCTGAAAGGCCCTGAGCCAAAAATGTGTCCTTAGTCCTGAGCATATGTCAAGTAGGCAGCATTAGACAAACCGTTCCTGCGTAAGCACTTGAACTGTCGAAAAGCTGTTGCCCTCTTAAGATGGGGGGGAGGGAGAAGTAGGCACTCTGAGCCAACAAAGGAGTGTTTCCTGAAACTGGTTTCCTATAACATTGAAAATTTATGACAGAGCCTGGTTTTGAGCTAAACAAAATGTCCAAAAATGTTCTGGAGTCTGAGCTGCTTGGGAAGTACATTTCAGATTCAGATCATTGTTATTGAAGAAAATGTACAAAATTCAAGGCAGAGGCTGCATTCTCAATCCACACAACAATTAAAATTGTCTATATTTCTGCCTGAGAAAACCATCTGGGGCAGATATAGGTTGTGGTCCATGTCGAACACCATGGCCTTCTTTCGCAGCCCCAAGACAGGTTAGCATAGGAGGGGGCCATGGCTGTCCCACAGAAGATGGTACTGATTATCAAAGCACAAAAAGTTGGAAGTGAGAATTAATTCAACAGCTTCACGTGAAGAATCACATGGAAAAATATAAGCAATGTCAGTCTTAGTAAAGTAATATCTAAAGGTCTCCAGACTAAGAGCATACAGTATAGATGTATATAGGGATTTGACATCTATTGAAATCCATCTGTAGTTTGCTCATCAGACCAATCCCTCTAGTTTGGACAAGATGTCCATACTGTCCCTGATAGATAGATATGGATATATATATATATATATATATATATATATATATATATATATATATATATATATATATATAGGCATCGACAACTAATTGCTGTGAAAAAAAATTCTACAAACATAAACAATTTTTCTGTTAGGAAACCCTGGGCAGAAATTATTTGGTCTGCCTGGAGGTGGGGGTTTGGTCTGGCCCTTACGAACTTTTGGAAGCGTGTATATTACAGGCATTCTTGGAGTAAGTAGCAGCATAAAGTTATATTCCTCTTTGGTGATGACATTTCCATCATAGGAGCGAATGAGAAACTTGTGTTCTTCATCTGTAATGTTCACTACGTTCAGTATGCAAATGTCTGTAACTAGTCTGGTCAGGCAGTTGGTGTGTTTCTCAACAGCATACTTGTCCTTATTCATTATGAGTATCAGTCTGCCTTTATCAGCCTGCTTGATCTCAGCAAGGTGGTTTCCTGATACTTCCTTCAGAGCATTTCATTCTTCTTGTGTAACACTAGCATCAAATTCAGGCCTTTATGAATTTGGCAACATAATAACTTCTTGCACAACTAATTTCTGGCATGTCTGTAGTGCTGGGTATATGGCAGCTGAAGGGCTAAAGGTAGAATGGAGTTTAATATGTAGCGTAGAAGCACAAACAGTTAAAGTGTCCTCCTAGCGGTTTTTGTATGTAGCCACGATGAAGTCCCCAGTGTGTGTGTTATCTCTATGTTTAAACCCCTTGGTGCCCAGCCCTTGTACGAGTACTCTTGAAGTGATTCTTTATTATAATACAAGTTAGCGTCTTTAATTTTAGGTTTCCCAAACTGATGGAACAGTACCTTGGGTTCCTGATGTGGTGTGCTTTGTGTGTGTGTGTGTGGGGGGGTCTCCTTTCAAACTAGCCCCTCACTCCTACCTCAAGATTAGGACATTAGTAAACTGTGGAATAGGAAGTCTGTTGTTGCCAGTATGGCTCTCGTGGGCTTGACGCTGAACAAGCTGCACCACCACCACTCCCCTGTACTTTTTTTAAGTTTATGGATTTATTTATCACTAGTATAGTCAGCTTTTGTATGCAGATTTAGTTTTCAACATGTTTTCACTGCAGTTGCACAGTGCACTCCATTTGTAATGGACACAGTTATAAGATGCAATTGGTTATAATGGACAAAAGCTGATTTCACAAACCAAATATATCAACTCCAATGTGCCTTTCTCTGGTTATAATGGACAGAGCATTGCTTATAAGGGACACCGTGAAGCTTTTATGAGCATCTGGAGTGCTTTTTTTGGGGGGGGGGGAGTGCAGAGCTAGTGAGGAGATTTGGCAAATGTAAAATTAGGATGGAGGAGCTACAGAGATTACATTTTTAACAAAATACGTCTGCATAAGCTGCGTAAACTTTTATTGGTTAATAAATTATACTAAAAGGAAAAGATTTTGAATTTCAATAAAACCCTTACAGTACAATTGCCTTTGTTCATACTATCATACAACCTTAACATTGAGCACTAGAGTTACTATCTTCTAGCCGGCCCGGTGGCACTGAGGGTTGAAGTGCTGGATGCCACACGTCGTGCTGCGCGGTGACCTGTGTTCTAGAATGAGCACAGATCACCAGGGGTTGGCCGGAAGGAGGAGGAGGAGGATCGAGCATCCCAGTGACAGCTTTCCTGTTCCGGGGAGGGTGGGGAAGTCCGACCGCTTCAGGTGCCAACTCCTTGCGATGGCTGGGGCTGTGCAACTTCCAGAGCCAACAGTACGGGACGGCATTGGCGGCGTCTGACATGCAATGTACAGAAGTGTGCGTTGCAGTGTCAGTGATGCCATTGCTTGCCAGCGCCAGGGGGGGGCTACCTATAAGAAAAAAGTTTTAGCAGCTTGATGGCTGCCCCGATGACACTGCCATGGTCATGCCCAAGTCAGCTCCCTTCTGGGCCCGCCCTCCAGGTCTCTGCAGTGGTGGGGTAATTACCCACTGTGATGTGGTTTGGGAAGGGCTATGGTGGGGAAGTGAAGCTCTGGCCATGACCAGGACGTTGGCTGTGAAGGCTGGCTGAAAGGGGGGAACCAAAGGCACAACCCTCCCAGCTAAGGACAGAAAAGAAATTAATAAAAAAAAAAAAGTTACTGTCTTCTTGTTACCTTCTGCAATACACACCCTTTAAAACCTCATGTTCCCTGACAGTAAAATAACTAATTTTAAAATGTGCAAAAAAATCCTGAAGCCTGATTGGCTGAAACAGATTTTCAGCTGTGTCCTTATCAGGTCACATCCATTGAATGAGCACTACTTCTGGCAACCTCAGCCCCATAACAGAAAAATGTTAATGTGCCACCTTCATTAGCTTTCGGAAATGTACCAAAGTGAGCAGTGTCACGCTACAACCACGACCGCACTATTCAAAGGCTTTCTATTACTGGAAGTGGTATCTGATGTGAAAAACATACTCCCCCCCGAAGAATACACACACACACACACAAACACGCACACACAGAACAAACTCTCTTTCTCTGTGAAGTACACAGCGTGGTAGAATGCCAATCAAGTGTTTAAAATGAAACTGGTCACCTGTAGTGCAGCAGATTGAAAAGGAAACAGCAATGAATGGAATGAAAGGCTGACCCATACTGCTCCATTTGAAAAAGCAAATTGTGATGAACAAACCGTAGCAGGTGGCACCACAAAACCTTGAAAATCACAACAGAGACCTGCTCCTTCGTTATGTATTTCAACAACCGTTTTTTTTTTGGAGGGGGGGGGACATGAGTCACTCACTACGGTGGCTCTTGAGGTACATGTTTGCTGTGGAGAATTGCACACAATCACTTAGGAGGCTGACAGTAATTATTAACACAGAAAATACAAATATCATTTTAAAAAAAACTAACAGTAAATAAAATAGCCTGTCTCCGTGGTGGTGGTAGTGGGGGAGGTGCTGAAACACTTATCAAAGCAAGAAAATACTTTGCACTCAATCACTGAGGAGGCTATCACTAATTGTGAAAACAGAACACACAATACCAATAATAATAATAATAAAAAAAAAACAGTAAATAAAATAGCTTGTCTCTGTGGTGGTGGTGATCGTGGTGGGGGGGCTAAAACAGTTATCAAAGCAAGAAAGTACTTTAATATTGGGACTACTTTTTTAGTATTTCAGCTGTTAAAACCTTTTTTTTTTTTATATTTTTGACATTTATTTTTTTATACTTACTTTGTTGGGGGCATTTTATAAGCACAAAAATACACTCCGAGTGTGGGTTATGGCACTTGTAAAGAGAACTTCCCAGGTGCTAAAGGCACTTGGCACCTCATAATGCACCTAGGGTGTGCTGTTATCAGGCCATAACCTACACCTCGTCGTGTCTTATTGCTTGCACAAGCACACAGAATACAGAGACAAGTATGCTAGGCAGGATTCTAAATAATCTATGAATTTTTATCATAGGTTCTCATTCACTCTGAGCCCCAGTTCACACATAGGCACAGCTAACAAATAGGCTGCACCTCTTCTGGATATAAGGGACACTAGATATAACAGACAAAAGTTATGTGCACAGATGTGTCCGTTATAACAGGTTTACACTATATCAGTAATAGTTGTATGGAACTGTTAGAGCAGATGTTTCTGTGTATTTAGTCTGTTTGGAACTGTACCTTTAATTGTGCTGTTTAAATGAGGACTTTAATACACAAAGCCCAACCCCCCTGGCAAAGACTAATTTGTGAGTCGAAGTGCCAGGGTTAATGCATACGCTCTTTCATTGTGGAATAAATTTGATTTTTGCATTTGACCTGCTGGCTTCCAGTTTACTTTCATTGTGTGAATTACCTATAGTTTTTTGCTCCCTGAGTACAGGCTTTCATTGTGGTTTGCATCTCTCGGTATCTTGGGCGTGCACCAGTCTCATCTTTGAGCGCGTGTGTTCCCTGTGATTGCTCTTACAGTACTACATTCAATGCGATACTCCGGCATGTGACCAGGATGTACAGGGTTTGACATGCAACTGTGCATTGCACAATATGTCTCTGCATTAGCAGAGCTGTTTCTGCTCCTTTCCCTGTTTTGCTGCAATGCCAATTATATCATCGCAGGGAAAAGCTTGCAACCCAGTCGTATACAACCAGACTCCTGTTTTTCAGCAACACTTCAGTCCTGATTTCTGCGGCAGGGTTCTTAGGTTTTTGTAGCAGCATTTCTTGATTCTTGCGGCATGATTTATTGATTTCTGTGGCAAAATACAATCAGGCCATCGGCTACAGTATGATGTGATATTGATGATAACAAAGTTGAGTGTAGCGGAAGGTTTTCAGGGTCTACAAGAAGGTGAAGGGAGCCCGGTACTATGGAAACACTACAGATATTCTGTGGCATGATGCAAGTTCTACTGAAATTTCTGTGGACATGCAATTCCAGAATTCCAGAGACCTTGGGAAACACAGTCATTGCAGCTGCTTTGCACTCCAACTTTGCAAATATGTACAGGACCCAGGTTTCCATGGGTGAAAAGTCAGGACTTTAATCAATATGCCACAAACAGCCATTGCACTACAATTATACTTACATTAAACAGTAACTCTTATTTAGCATGCAGTGTGCAACAAAGACAAAGTAATACTAAAGACAAAGGGCCAGCTATTCAAAACATTTGCACATGCATCTGGGTTACTTTTGCAAATGTTCGAACACCTGGTTAGGTGGTTGAAATGCAGTCCCACAATGTCTAAGGACAACTTTACAATTTACAGTTGGTACCAATTCTGATGATGTTCCTGAAGGCTTTGGATCATTATTTTGTGCTGATAGAAAAGGGGTTTTAAAATTTGCTTGGTTAACCAAATTGCATGGGCTCACCTCCTGCTCCACAGTTAGCAGTGCCGTATCCTGGTTGTGGTGACTGGAGGGTATGGGATCAAGCACCCTTGGCAGGACAACTTGTGTGAGCAGAAGTGCTTCATCTTCTTGATCTGGAGCCCATTTTCCATTTTGTCTGGTATGCAGTCCCTCCCATCTCCCTGGCACTTAGTGGAACAGTCCACCACACCATCCTCTGATGCCCCTGCACATACTCCAGAGCATCCTTGCAGGCAACCCCTAGGAGCACTAGGGGATAACAGAGAGTGGTGGGGGCCTCCCTACCAGTCCTCAAGTAGGAGAGTATAATTTGGGACACTGCTTCCTCCCCTGTTGATCTGCTGCTGCAGTCTGGGTGCAGGGCAAGAAACAGGGTCACCAGCATAACGAGAAGTGCCCCTTCCACTGCATTACAGTTTGTCCCAGTACAGAGCTTTAAAGTAATGGCCCTGTTGTCTAGAACCTACCCTGCTGTGCACAGTAATGCATTACTTGCATAATTAGATGCATGATGGGGCTGAAAGGGTCACATTCAACTTGACTTGCACTAGTGACACTGGAGGAGTCCCCCATCACTTCTCAAGACAAACAAATAAAGGAAGTCCAGTGGTCCTTGTATAATCCCTCCTTGCCCGCCACCCCCCACACACACACATGCACACGGTATTGGATGAGCAAAGTGGGCATACTAAAAAAGGGGCAAAACTGGTCCATTCATTTTCATAAATCAAATTAACTTATTTTTCACCTATTTCTGGGCACTTGCATTAGCATATATTTATTCCCCAGTCTACTTTCTAAAGTAGGTCAGCTCATGTAAGATAAAAGCATTGGTTCGGGAGGGCTGGAGGTCATTATCCACTTGGGGACAAATGACCTATCCAAGGATAAGGCAAGCTTGGAGCAGGTGAAGGAGGACTTTACAGTATTGGGAGGGTGCCTGGGGAAGGCAGCAAGCTCCGTCACATTTTTGGAGGTGCTGGCGGTCCACAGTGGAGGAGGGAGGGGGAGCAATCTCCGCATTAAAGGCTGGAGCAACGAGAAGGGATATGGCTTCATTGGGGACTGGGGACCCACCTGGAGTGATGCAGCCCTGTACAGTGGGGATGGACTGCATCTGTCCAGCAAGGGGAAGGCAGCCCTCAATGGACGGTTTAAATGCTTTGCTAATGAGCGCTTAAACTAGTCGGGGAGGCACAGGAGCAGGGATACCCAGGCAGCCCATCCCACATGGTAGAGAAAGCAGAACAATGGAGCAGGAAGAGGTTGATATCAAGGTAATCGGAGTCAAGCAGAACTGGAGTAGG
Source organism: Neoceratodus forsteri (assembly GCA_016271365.2). NCBI lineage: Eukaryota > Metazoa > Chordata > Ceratodontiformes > Ceratodontidae > Neoceratodus > Neoceratodus forsteri. The sequence continues at coordinate 45,836,438 of JADMNL010000024.1, read as the reverse complement.
AAAGGAATCAGGAACACAACAGAAAAATATCAGGAAAGGGGGAAGATGCAGGGGACCAAAAGCAAGAAGAGAGAGAGAGGTCAGGCACTAAAACTTGGAAAGTCATGGTGACAGATGCACGCAACCTGGGAAATAAAGTCCCAGACATGAAGGCCTTAATAACTGAAGAAGACCTGGGCATAGTGGCAATAACTGAAACCTGGTACACAGCTAATCATGAGTGGAAAACAAATGTACCAGGATGTGTTCTGTTCAGGAGGGATCAGCTGGGCAAAATGGGAGAGGGAGTAGCCCTGTATGTCAGAGAGGGTATAATGGCGACACAGGTCCAGGGTAGGCAGGGGAGGCCGAGGCACTGTGGATCACCCTTCAACTTGGCAATGGCACAGCAGTATGCACAGAGGTGATATACAGGCCTCCAGGACAGGGAGAGGAATTGAACAGGGAGCTAGTGGAGGAAATACATGAGATGGCAATGAAAGGTGACATTCTACTGATGGGGGGATTTCATTATGCCAGATGTGGATTGGAACACCAGTGTAGCTGCTTCAGCCAGAAGCAGAGGCATCCTTGATTCACTCCAGGAGGCTGAACTCAGGCAGCTTGTGCTTGATCCCACCAGAGACAGGGCAGTTCTAGATCTAGTAATGACCAACAGGGATCGAATTGCAGATGTCCAGGTAGAAGGGCAACTGGGATCCAGTGATCACAACATTGTATGGTTCAGCATTGGAACAGAGACTCACTTAAGTCATACTAGGACAAAGGTTTTGGATTTCAAAACTGCTGACTTTGCTGAAATGGGGAGGGGTATCAAAAGAGTCCTGGAGAGAACGGGGCAGAAGGAGGAGTGGAGGAACAGGGGAAGTGTCTAAAGGAAGCCTTACTGGAAGTAACAAACCACTGCATCAGACTGGTATCCAAAGGCAAGAGAAGGAGAAAGCCACTTTGGTTCTCGAGAGAGGTGGCAGTAAAAGTCAGGGCAAAAAGGAAAGGGTTAAGGAAATAAGGAGACCCAAAGGGAGGACAGGGAGGAGTACTTAGAGTGTCTAAGGGAAGTGGGAAAGGCAGAAAGGAGAGCAAAGGCACAGACTGAGGAAGGTTTAGCACAGTCAGTTAAGAAAGGGGACAAGACATTCTTCAGGTACATCAGCGAAAGGAGAAAAAACAAGGGGGGGGGATTGCAAGGCTCAAGGGAGAGGGTGGGGAATGTAAGGAGGGTGACATGGAAAAGGCAGAAACAGTGAACAAATATTTCTATTCAGTATTCACAGAAGAGGGGGAGAGGCAGGGGCCACAGCAGTTGGCAAGGGGGTGAAGAGGTGGACAATAGTCCATTCACAGGGGAAAGAGTCCTGCAGGAGCTCACTAAATTGAAGGTGGACAAAACGATGGGACCAGATGGCATACACCCAAGGATATTAGGAGAACTGCAAAGGGAGATAGCAGAACCTCTGACAGCCATGTTCACCAAGTCATTCAACTCACAGGGGTGGTACCAGAGGACTAGAGGAGGGCACATGTGGTCCCTGAACACAAATCCGGCAGCAGGGAGGAGGTGGAAAACTATAGGCCAGTCAGCCTCACCTCAGTAGTGGGGAAGATCATGGAGACATTGCTTAAAGAAAGGATAGTGGGGCATCTAGAAGCCATCGGAGCCCAGGACAATAGGAAACATGGATTCACAGTGGGGAGGTCTTGTCAGACAATTCTGGTTAATTTCTTCGACTGGGTGACAAAGGAAGTAAATCAGGGTGGGGCAGTGGATGTTGCTCACCTTGATTTCAGCAAAGCCTTTGACACTGACCCACTTAGGAGGCTGACAAGCTGGGAAGGTTGGGCATGGGGGACAGGGTGGTAAACTGGGTTAGAAACTGGCTAACAGACAGGAGGCAGAGGATGGTGGTAAATGGGTTGCAGTCTGGGGAGAGGAGGGTAACCAGTGGGGTGCCTCAGGGATCGGTCCTGGGGCCAGTCCTGTTCAATGTCTTCATTAGCAACATTGCAGAAGGGCTAGAGGGAAAGGTCTGTCTGTTTGCAGATGACACCAAGATCTGTAACAGAATGGATACCCCAGAGGGGTGGAGAAAATGAGGAGGGACCTGGGGAAGCTTGAAAAATGGTCTGAGGACTGGCAACTGAAGTTTAATTCAAGAAAGTGCAAAATGATGCACCTGGGACACAGGAACCGTGGGGAAAGCTACAGGATTGGGGGGGGGGGGAGTTGCTGACAGTCACAAAGAAGGAAAGGGACCTGGGGGTTATTTCAGATTACCTGAAAATGTCAAAGCAGAGTGCTAATGCAGCTGGGAGGGCCAGTGGCATGCTGGGGTGCATAGGCAGGGGTATCACCAGCAGAAGGAGGGAGGCAGTGATGCCATTATATAAAACCATGGTCAGGCCTCATATGAAGTACTGTGGGCAGTTCTGGAGGCCGCACCTTCATAAGGATATTAACAGGCTGGAGACAGTCCAGAGAAGGGCAACTAAGATGGAACAGGGCTTGCAACACATGACTTATGAGGAGAGATTAAGGGACCTCAATATGTACTCGCTGGAAGAGAGGAGGGAAAGAGGGGACATGATAGAAACATTAAAGTACCTCAAGGTTATAAACAAGGTGCAGGGGGGAGACATTTTCCAATACAGAAGGAGCACAAGAATGAGGGGGCATCACATAAAATTGGAAGGTGGGAGATTAAGAGGGAATGTGAGGAAGTTCTTCACAAATCAGTCAATCAATATTTTATTTGTATAAGATGCATGGAATGGTCTGCCTCAGGAGGTGGTGGGAGCAAGCACTGTGGCTAGATTCAAGCATGCTTGGGACAGGCATAGGGGAACCACAGAAGTACAGCAGCAGGTGGGTCGGAAGCAGTAATCCAGTACAAGGGCTTACAGGTGGACTAGATGGGCCAGGCAGTCCTTATCTGCTGACAATTTGTATGCTTGAGAAATGGGTGAAAATTATGTTAGAAATTTAGCCCCTTCAAAATGAGTGGTGTCACTGTAGGGAGTTTTTCCCTCTCTATTCCTGGTCCACTTTATTGTTATAAGTCTTTTTTTTTTTTTTCTTTTTTGTTGAAGGAAATCCCTGGTTTCTTGATACTTGTGACCACCAGTCTAGTCATTGCATTGTGGGGGAAATGTGCCCATGGCTCATTTTTCACACACACCCCACCTGTGTACAACCATCCCACTGTTGAATGTGCCCATGGCTCATTTTTCACACACACACACACACACACACACCCCACCTGTGTACAACCATCCCACTGTTGAATGTGCCCATGCCCCCTTTTCAGAGGTTGGGGGCTTGTGTCAGCAAGTTACAAGGGAAACTTGACAGTCTCTTAATATGAAATATGTGCAAGCATGCCCGCATTTGTGCCTGCAAAACAATTTGAATCTATTGATAGAATACAGATCTTTTGAATGTCTGACCTAAGAATGATCTGGCTAATGGATTAAGGGCCACTGGAAGGTTTAAGGTCAGGGAGGGTGAGGGTGGTGGAACAGAGGTGCATCCCCCCAGTTGTACCTCTCCACAATTCATATGCCGTCCTGGCGGAGCACGGTTCCTCAATGGAGGTACCTGCAGTGGAGACCAAGGACGATGCTGGGAACCTCCACAAAGGAGACCCATAGGAGGGTGGTATGAGACCCCACAGAGGAAGAAAACAACTCCTGGTGGGAACTCAATCGATTGGGGGGTAGAACTGGGAGAGGAGGGAGAGGGAGGTAAGGTGACTGTCAGTTACCATGGCAAGGACAGGCAATTCTCAGGATGCAGGAGCAGCTGCATGGGAGAGGAGCTGGATGTCATTGTCCACCTAGGATCAAATGACCTGGCTGGGAATGGGATCAGAGCAGTACAGGAGGAGTTTGTGGAGTAGGGGAGGGGCCTTAGACAAGTAGCACGCACAGTAACCTTCTCTGAGGTACTGCCTGTCTATTGCATAGCTGAGGCTAGGGTACTCCGCACCATGGGATTCAATGAATGGTTGAAAAACGGGTGCAGAACGCTGGATTTTGGCTTCACTGGGGAATAGGGGTCCACCTGGAGGGATACAGGCCTATACTGGTTCAGTGGTCTGCATCTGTCCAGGAGGGGTGATAGGTTTGAAAACTTCATTGGTAAGCATTTAAACTAGCCAAGAGGGAGGCACTAAAAAGGAACGCGAAACCCCGCCCATCTCTACAAAACAAGGTAGCCATGGTAAAATACCAAGGTAGAGAAGTTTATAGGAGAGCAGGACAGGGCAAATGAGAAAAAGGCAAAGGTAGTAAGGACAGAAATGGGGTTAAAAGGGGCAAGACCATCAAGAAATGGAGGGTGATGAGTACCAATGCCCATAGTCTGGGTAACAAGCTCCCTGAACTAGTGGCCTTGATGGCAGAGGGACGCCTGGATATTGTGGCAGTCACAGAAACATGGTACACACAGAACCATGACTGGGATGTCAGCATACCAGGGTACACAATCTACAGTAGGGACAGAAAGGGTAAAAGAGGAGGAGGAGTAGCTCTCTATGTAAGGGAAGGGATCAAAGTAATGGAACAAAAGGGTAAACAGGGAGGAGAGGAGGCACTGTGGGTCACCCTGGAGACAGGAAATGGCATCACAATCCTCACTGGGGTTCTATACAGACCCCTGTCTCAGGGGGAGGAAATGAACAAGGAAATGATAGAAGGCATCCTTAGAATGGCAGAAAAAGGAGAGATATTGTTGATGGGGACCTGAATATGCCGGATGTTAACTGGAGCATCTTTGCTGCAGCCACATCCAAGAGCAGGGTCATTTTCAGTGCCCTACAGGGGGCATGACTCAGACAGCTAGTGTTGGAACCCACTTGGGAGGGAGAGCCTTAGACCTGGAACTCTCAAATGGGGATGGAGAGAGGATCTCAGATTTAGAAGTGAGTAGTCTTCTGGGAACAAGTGACCACCAAACAGTGTGGTTCACGATAAACGCAGCTGTAGAGTCAAGCCATACAAAAGCGAGGGTACTGGACATTAGAAGGGCTGACTTTGGCAAAATGGGAGAGTGCCTCAGAAAAGCACTAGCAAATGGGCAAGAAGGAGGGTTGGGGAACAATGGGGAAAGTCAGAACTGCCATCACAGAGGCAACAAGCCTTTGTGTGAAGCAAATAAACAAAACAAAGGAAAAAACACTATGGTTCTCAAAAGAGGTGGTGGGGAAGGTTAGGGAGAAAAAGATAGCATTCAGGAATTATGACTGAGAAAACACAAAAGGAGCAGGGCAGAGAACTGTACCAGTTAAGGCAGAAGGAAGCGGGGAAGTTGGTCAAAATAGCAAAGGCCCAAACTGAGGAAAAGATGGCCAACTCATTTAAGAAGGGGGATAAAACATTTTACAGGTACATTAGGAAGCGAAGAAAGATCAAGAGAGGGACAGTGAGGCTTAATAAAGGGAGGGGGTGGGCAGGGGTGACAGTGAAAAGCAGGGATACTGAATGAATACTTTTGCTCAGTATTCACAAAAGAAGAAGAGGAGGGGGAGGTACCTAAACCAATCAATAGAGACACTCTGGATGGGGGGGGGGGGGTGTCGATTCACAGAATAAATGGTCCTGAAAGAACTCCTGAAACTGAAGGTGGACAAAGCAATGGGGCCGGATGGGATTCACCCCAGAATTCTAAAAGAACTAAGGCGAGAACTAGTAACACCACTGACTATCCTTTTCAACAAATCATAGGAAGATGGTGTGGTACCTGAGGACTGGAGGGGGGGCAGATGTGATTCCCCTTCGCAAAAGTGGGAGCAAGGCAGAGGCAGGACCTTCAGATCTGTGAGTTTGACCTCAGTGGTAGGAAATATGATGGAATCACTTCTGAAAGAAAGAATTGTTGAGTACCTAGAGGCCAGCGGGGCACTGGACCCAGGGCAGCATGGATTCACAGCAGGAAGGTCATGTCAGATGAATCTTATAGATTTTTGACTGGGTGACCAAAGTAGTAGACCAGGGAGGGGCTGTGGACATGGCCTACCTAGACGTTAGCAAGACATTTGACACAGTCCCACACAAAAGATTAATAAGCAGGTTAGCCAGCCTGGGAGTGAGTCCCAGAGTGGTAGCCTGGGTAAAAAATTGGCTGGACAACAGGACGCTGAGGATAATTGTAAACGGAGTCCATTCTGAAGAAAGGGGGGTTACTAGTGGGGTACTGAAGGGTTCAGTACTGGGACCGGTCCTCTTTAATGTTTTTATATGTGACATTGCAGAGGGACTGGAAGGAAATATATGCCTCTTTGCAGATGACACAAATATCTGCCACAGGGTTGATACACAAGGGGGGTCAAACGGATGAGAAGGGACTTGGCAAGGTTGGAGGAATGGTCAAAAATGTGGCAGCTTAGATTCAGTGCAAAGAAGTGCTAAGTAATGCACCTGGGAAACAAAAAAAAACCCATGGGAAGAGTACACAATGGGGCGGGGTATTAACAACAACAATGAAAAGGGACCTTGGGCTAGTCATATCAGATGACATAATGGTAGGCAAGCAATGTGAGAAGGCAGTAAGGAGGGCTGGGGGGATACTGGGATACATAGGAAGAGGCATCACCCATAGAAAATAAAAAGTTGTTATCCCTCTATACAGACAGTTGGTGAGACTCCATCTGGAGTACTGTGTGCAGTTTTGGAGACCCCATCGCCGCAATGACACAGACAGGATGGAGGCAGTTTAGAGGAGGGCAACTAAAATGGTGCAGGGTCTGCACCAGAAGCCATACGAGGAGACTGAAAGAGCTTAATGTGTTTAACCTCGAGGAAAGGAGGGAGAGGGGGGACATGATAGAAACTTTCAAGTACCTCAAGGGAATCAACAAAGTCCAAGAGGGTAGCATCTTTCAGAAAAAGAGATGTGCAGGAACAAGGGGGCACAATTTGAAGCTAGAGGGGGGACAGCTCAGAGGCAATGTGAGGAAGTATATTTTCACGGAGAGGGTGGTGGATGCATGGAATGTCCTTTCTGCGGAGGTTGTGGGGTCAAAACAGTTGGGGGAATTCAAGAATGCATGGGACAGACATAAGGCTATTATAGTGGGGGTTAAGAGGAAGTAGACTGTTGGTTAACTAGGATCTGCAGCCTATCCAATAGGTAGGGAAATGGGCAGACTGGGTAAGCCAAGCGGTCCTTATCTGCCATCAAAATCTGTGTTTCTGGGTTTAAGGAGAATTTTAACTACTGCAGAATTTGCATATATGCAGTCAGGTGAGCCATGTGCAGCTCACTTTGTTGGCAAGATCTATATGTTTCTGTATATTATTTCCCAGCTGATTACAGATATCTAAAATCTTGAATTTACCACAGTATATATGAATAACAACATGCACATTCTGCCACTTAAGGCACCCTTTCGTTTCCTTCTTTATAGACACATAAACCATTTCCCCGCTCTGCCCAATTTTGCGTTCATGTAAAGTAAAACCTGTTCATTTGCCGTAATACTTGCTGTTTTGGTGCTGGGGAGGGGGAATGGAAGGACTAGATCCAAAAACAAGAGGCCAGATCCCTACCTCAGCTGCGTGCTGGCTCTCTGATTATTCACAGAGAAACAATACCAGGTTGATCAGTGAGCTCTGCATTGTACCACATGACTGCCAGGGGTGGAGTTTATTTCTCTGACACACTCTGGAGACTTCAGTGATTCTGCTGCTTGGTGAGTCTAACATAATCCCTTTGTTCTTCTGATTCTGTTTTGGATTTGTTTCTCCTTACTCCAAGCTATGATTTTACTTGTAGCCTATCCTGCAATGTCCTCTGTGAAACAGCATTTTCTCTTTTTTTTAGTTTGCCAGTTTAGTTATGCGCTTTTTCAATGTGTAAGGTTGTTATTGCATTCAGTGTGCTGCATCTATGCTCTCTGACAGCTTGTGGTTTGAAAGTGCCGCTAATACATTTAGAGCACATTGCTTGCTTTGGTGCCTGTAATCTCTAAGTATTGTTTTCTAACCATTTGTCTTGTAAAATGATTAAGAACTGTGCTTCTTTGCTTTTGCTAAACAACCTATCCGATTCCTATTTAATTGGCAAACTTGATTTTAATAATTAGAGCTTATGCTTATTTAATTAGCTTTCATTCAGGTTTGATAAACAACAAACTGCTAGTGTCCCTCTCTTACTACATGAACAAAGATGTCCTACTTTCTGTTCTGCACTTCTCCTTACCAGTTCACCCTGCAGAGCCAAATAAAGTTATACACTGGAAGCCATGCATAACAAGGCTGTGTTCCCATCTAAGGATTCATATGCCATCAGAACACAGGCTTGTTGGGTACAGTATGGAATTTCCATCTATTATTGGTTTTGCCCCCCCTCCCCACGATATGCTCAAACACCACCACAACCCCACGAACCAAACTCCTTGAAACTTTACTCAAAAAATTACAACAGCAACTGTTTCTTTCTTTCCTTTGGTGTTTTTTTTTTTTTTTTTTTAAGAAAGGCTCTTTTTTTAATTACAGTAAATACAAAGTCTGGGGAAAGAAGTGACAGGTTCAAAGAATGCCTCAATATTATTTTTTCTGGCATGCTGTTGTAGGACTGATGTGATGTCAGAACTATTTGCTGGGGGAATTTCCATTGATAAGCACACATAACCATATACTATAGGATTTTTTTTTAGATATAAAGCCAAATACTTTTCTTATCTCTCTCAGCTTGTAAAATGGCTGCTGTAGCTATTGGTATGCTTGTCACGGTGTATTACTTGTTCTTAATGTAAAACAGAATCCCTGGAGATCTTTTACAATTCAAGAGATTTTGAAGCAAAAATAATGTGCATGAAAATTAAACTGTTCAAAAAATGCTTAAACTGTGTGTCCTTATGACATTGGCTTAAAATTTGTGCCTGTTTTATGCTTTTCTGACAAAGTTGTACTAAATATTTATTAAATTTATTCTCTAGAATATGTGATCTGAATTTTATTATGCAGTGTATAAAATACACTTAGTTATTCATTGAATCGTTTTGGAGGGGGGGTGCCCAGATAAGATGAGGTGCAGCTGTGTCCTTTACAAAACCATCCTTGGAGTACAAAGTTACATTACAAAAGCTAGTAAGAAAGTACTTTAATTGTGCCCGATTTCACCCCCTCCCTTTGCTGTTTAGAAACTGGTTTGATGTTCTCTGGAGCCAAAATGTGAGGGTATGTTTGAGAAAATCACAACTTATTTTAGCTGGATTTTGGTGTTCCTTTTTAAGTGAAAGGTTTACATCTGAAGTTGTAATTGAAGCGAAACATTCTTCTTACTGTAGTTTCCTTTTAGCCTTTTTTTCTCTAATTACGGCTTGTATGCACTTGCAAGTGAGCTAAATACCACCCCCTAAATTTCAAAGTGCAAGTTTTAACTTACTACATCGTCTTCTTTGCTGAGGAGTGAATAGTTGCAAGCTAATTCAGTTCCAAGGTCTAGATAGAAGCGGGCAGGACAAGAAAGAATACATGCAGATTCTCCCCAGGAGTTATTGATTAGAGACAAATAGCCTAGCAGTTGCATTAACAAGGCTGAAACCTTTCGAAAGCAAGTTAAAGGTAAACTATTTTACAGGCTCTTCTTTCAAAACAGTATTGTCATGCGTTGTGTTTTAAAGAGTTGTTCTCCTGCTCTTAAGGCCTAGTTAATGTGCTGTATTTTTCAAAATGTCATTTAAAAAAACCCTGTAAATGATTTGATTTTTGTTTATGGGTCACAGGGTAGATTTCAAGTTGTTTTTTGGAGACTGAAGAAATTCTGCCTGTTGGGTAACCTAAAACACATGGTGTTTACTGGAAGGACTTCACAGTGCAGCATTAGGAAAGCCAAGTGATTGTATGTAATGTGGAAGCATGAATGGCAGGCTTTTGTTTTGACTATTTGTGGTCTAAAACCTTAATACAAAGCTTCCACTTAGCAAACAGTCGTTGTTAACTTTACCTTCGGATTTCAGGGAAGTGTTTCTTCTAGCCATGCATGGTATCACTTTTCTCCGAATGATGTCAACACTCTTTAATGTGCTGGGTTTAGCAAGCTTTTCGAGTAGTATTCTTGAAGAGAGAAAGGTCACTGGGATATACAAATAATCTGTCATTCTTTAACACCCAAAGTGTCCTTGATAATGCGTAATGTGAAAAACCTTAGGACGGTATGCTTTTATTTTTGCTTCAAAAACGCTGTGACTAGTGGACTGTACAGTTTGTGCTGTAAAATAAGCATTACACAGATTAGAATAAAGAAGCTGCCCAGGGATCATTTATTATGTGCTGACTTTTTCTGAGCACAAAGAAGGAAATGTAAGCTGTTCCACGTGGCTACACAGGTTACTTTTTACATGCTTGCCAGTTAGCTGGTAGAAGAGTGTTGACTTGATTTTGTTTGTGTGACTGTCACAAAACAGTGATCTATGGGCCAGTGAGTAGCCTTTAGTAGTGACTAGTTTTCTGGTTGCAGGTATCGTGATCTTGGTTTGAATCCCAATGTTGACAGTGGCATTTAGATTTATATATTGTTGAGCAGGAAACTGCAGGTTTCTCCAGCAGTCTTACCAGGCAGGGACTTGTATTCCCGACGCTTGGAAATCGGACAAGCTGTTGATGGAGGTCACATATGCTTGCCTAGAGCTTTGCACTCCACCCATATACAATGTTGGGTGGCCGAACATGGATTGATTTTTCTAATTATAATAAAATCAATACTGTAAGGAAAATCACTGTGGTTCAGTGTCTTGTGCACAGACCCAGCTGTTAGCAAGGAGGTCCCAGTTACAAATCACACTGCAGCAACTGATTTATTCTGTGACTTTGAGCAAGTCAGTTGACCTCCCTGTACTTGAGTCTTTCCTGATGTAAAAATGGGCAGAAGTCAGGGCTTTCTAAAAATGAGTTTGCACTTCAGCTGGACTATTTGGGTAAATAAATTGTTTTGTTTTAAACCTTCATTAACAATTCTCAAAATAGAAATAACTTTAGCAGATAAAAATGTGTACTTCATAATAGTATGTGTCTTATAGTTACTGTAATCGATATTTCACTTGATGTTTAATCTGCCTTGCTTTTGCCGGACCCTGTCTGTACAACCCCCTCCCAGCCCAGTCAGCCACTGTCATCTGCCTTTGCCCCTCTGAAGTATGATCCAGAGGAGTGCCTAGTTGGTGGTGCCAGGAATGTGAGGGATGTCCTTTATCCCACCACAGCAAAGGCTTCCCTCTGTTTTTGTCTGCCCCTGGTACATTGACATGTAGTGATGCAGAGCATCTGTTGATGTCCCGCACCCATCTGCCTCCCATCTGCCCAGTAGCATCATTTCAACAGAATCGTAGCAGTTCCATAGCTCCTACACACATCCGATTTGACAAAAATAGATGCTAGAGAAGCCTTGTTTTAAGGTGTTCCCAGGGGCTGCACTGAAGATCACTGGGGTTGCGAAGAAATCATAAGGGTCTCAAACACAACGGCTACCCTTCAGTGATGCCGCTGTATCTGCCTTGTCAACTTCTGCATCTGCTTGGTGTCTGGCACATTGTGGGAGGAGTGTTCCCACACCTTGGGAGACGAGAGCAGTCTTTCAGATGCTTGATCTTGACCCCCCCCCCGGCTGACACCTGGTGACTCAGGTTTACTCATGAACTTGGGTTTCCAGGGTAGCAAGCAGTGCTACACTACCAGGCAAGCAAACTGTAATCAGCATTTAAACATGTACTACTTCTCGGAATGTAGAACTGGGGGAAAAAAAAAAAAAGGCATTCTGACTGTTGGCAGTTATTATATAGAATAGCTGCTTTTACATTACACGCACCTGGAGTACTGCCATATTGAATTGGCTTGCTCTGCTCCACTCACATTGCTGCCTTTTTTTATCTACACGCTGCAGCTACGCAGTGTGCCCGATGGCCTTCCTCTATTTGGGGGGCATTTCTGGTGGAAGGGTTAGTAAATAGGTATGCACCGGTGCAGGCAAAGGTGTGTTTTTACATGCTTGCAAAAAAACGTGCCTGCACCAGTGCACTCCACTCTGCATTCCCAACAAACCAGGGAACACGTTTTGTCACAACGGAGTGGCTTGCAGTGCTTCAGCAGCTCTGTGCACTGCTGAATCTGCACAGGTGTAACTGATCTACACGGTTGGCACCAGTGTAGATCCAGTAGTGTAAAAGCCCCTAATAAATGCAAGACAGAGACACTGTTATGACACTGAAAACATGAAGCCTGTAGATGTATTCACTTAGCTATTGGAACTGCCTGAGGACATGGAATAAAGTCCTTCCTGTTCAGCTTTATTTCCATGGTAATAACATGCTGTGTTTCACTATCATAGCCTATTTCCTGGTATTATTTACAACTTAAATTATAAAGGCAGTGTGTTCAATAATGTTAGAGTGCCGAACAGTGAAGTGTTACTCCTGTACACTATCGCTCGTGAACCTTAAACATTTTTTGACTTGTTGTTTTTTTTTTTTTTTTTTTTGTAATTTAATTTTACTGAGCAGTCACAAGTTAGAACTGCTTCTAGCACCTAACCTTCTGTAGCAGATACTGAATCTGCTAGTGGTTACCAAAAACCGGTAGTGGCTGACAGAGCACTACTAGCCACTGAAGAGCTATCGCTGCTGCTGTTTTCCTGTTATGCCCTGTATCTTTTGCAGCATCTTGCATCATCACTTAAAACACATTGCTAAATCCCTTATATAAGTAGGGCAGTTATTTATTTTTTGTCATATATATACATCCATATCTATACTCTGCATAGATGCTGTGACTAGAAAAGCAGGCTGTTGTTTTTGTGGGGGTGGTAACTTGATCAGCAGTGTTTATTTCAGAATGCATAATGGACAGCCACCATGTTTTGTTTCCTCCACAGCACGATGGCTACCCACCTGATCAGGGAAGCATGAAGTTCCTTGTCAATCTACACTGCTTTCTCATCATGTACAGTAGCAAGGCACTAACACTGTTTCTTCCACCCACCAAATTAAGAAAGGAAGTTGGTTTTATATAGTGCCATTCCTACACACACTGCATCCCAAAGTGCTTTACAATCTATAAAGAACTGGCAGTAGCCACTAGATGTGCAGGTGTGCACAAAGATGGTGATTAGGTACAGAGAGAGACTGAGAATGAAGCATAGAGAGGTTTAGTGACTAGCTTAGAGTTGCACACATTACCTGTAAGTAAATGGCAGTTGTAAGATTCAAACCTGGATATGCTGGGCCTTTTAGGATCAAAGTTTTGTAGGTAACCCATTAGCTATATTGCCTCTTATTCGAATGTTTTATAAACTTTGAGAGTACTGGTGCCACACGTTACCAAAGAATGGCAGCCAACCACTTACTTGAATTTGATCTTGAATCTCCAAGCTGGCTTGTGTGCAGAAGTTGGTACCTTGAGATACCAGGTAGAATAACAAAGTCAAGCAAAGTCAAGCAGTAGCAGTTCAGGATTACGAACATACAAAAGTGCCAGCAGATTAGTCCTTGAAGTCTATCACATCTGCCTGAGATGCAGCTCACAGTCTGATAACTGCTGCTGCTCCTCCTCCCTCCCCACCCATCCTTCCCTGATTTCCACTCAGAGTCCCCCTGGTCTCTGCTCACCTTCCCTGTCCCTTGCCCATGTATCAATCCCGTCCCTTCTTAAAACCTCCCACTGATTCCCTTGATACCAACTCCTCAGGTAACACATTCCAAGGCATGACCACCCTTTCCATGAAGTAATGCTTTCTCAGGTCTCTTCTCTACATCCCACCAGCCAGTTTCAAGCTAAGACCCCTGGTGATACCTTCTTCCTTCAGTCTGAACACCTCCTCTGTGTTTACTGTATTAATACCTTTCAAGTACTTAAAGGTCTGGATCATGTCCCCTCTGTCTTCCAGGGAGTACATGTTTTGCATGTTTGGCTTCCTAAGTCTCTCTCTGCATAGGGCTTATCCCCCATTCCAAGGATCATCTTGGATGCCCTCCTCTGTACCCTCTCCAGGAGCACAATGTCCTTTAAGTAAGGGCACCAGAACTGCACACAATACTCCAAGTGTGGCCTCACCAGTGATTTGTACAGTGGCAGAATTACCTCCTCCCTTCTCAAGGTGATTCCCCCCCCCCCCGCAAAGCAGAGCACCCCAGCATTCTGTTTGCCTTAGCCACTGCTTTGCTGCATTGACCCGAGTGATTCATTTTACCAGTGATCACTACTGCCAGATATATTTCTTCCCCCGAGAGTGTTAACTGTACCCCCCATTTGTAGCTGTACCCTGGATTCCTAGCTCCCAAGTGAAGTACACTGCACTTCCTAATGTTAAACCCCAGGTGCCATGTGACTGACCACTGTTCTCGTCTTTCTAGGTCTTCCTGGGAGTGTCCTCCTTCCCCTCCTCACTGTCCACCTCTGCACCTAGTTCGGAGTTGTCAGCAAACAGGCTCATATTACTCCTAACTCCCACTGCAAAGTCTGAAATGAAAGCATTAAAGAACAATGGACTCAGAACTGAACCCTGAGGGAACCCGCTAATGACCCTTCTGGGTGTTGATAGCACCCCCCAACCACCTGCTGTTGTCTGTCACTTAGCCAGTTTCCAATCCACCTCATCAACCTTTTCCCCAACCCCAAGTCACTCAGCTTGCCCAGCAGTCTCCCATTATAGCTGATATACAAGCATGCAGGACATTTAAGTACTGATCCAGCAAGAAGCCAGCCTGCTGGCACAGCAGTTGGATTTCCACTTGTGACACCGATGACCTGAGTTCAGGAACAGACCAAGGTTGCCAGAGGGAGAAGGACTGAGCTGCTTTGACTGCTCTCCTCTCTCCGGGGAGGTGGGTGGAGTATAGGTACTGTTGGCGACACCGTGTAGAGGCTGGGTTCACCACTCACACCGATGCCAAGTAGAATCAGGGGTGGGTCGGACGCTGGATGTCATTGCACGTCCCCGCCCCTTCCTACATGGGGAGAAAAAACACTGTGCTCTCGGCTGTCTTCATGAAGGCCTGCCACCAGTCTCTATCAGCCTCTGCCATCGTCTCCCAATCAGATTTATGTATCGGGGCACTGGGGCAGCACAGTGTCACAACCCCGCCCTCTGGGGGGGGGGAAGCCAGAGGTGAATGTGGAGTGCAGGCAATTGACAGAGGTGGAGATGTGAGGGGTCCATGACCAGGATGGATACCGACTGTGAGAGGGCACACAAAAAGTATACTAATTTAAAAAAAAGGAAAAGTATTGATCCAGCATGATGTGAGTTCTTCAGGACTGGTACTGGTATCACTTAGCGTAGATGAGGGACATGTTCTTCTGAGGTCATATGATTAAAAAAAAAGCTTCAGTCTCCACTGTTGCCAACCTGACATCCTGCATGGGCACAAGTTCAGTTTCAAGGGGAAATGAAATGAAACATTCTAAGACATGCTTGTAGCAATCATGAATGAAAGCCTGCAACAGAATCTACCTAAACCTTTACAAAATAACTGCAGGTTTATGCATTTTGCCCTTCATTAAATATATTTTAATGAGGGTTGCCAGTCAGCCAAAGAAATCCCAGTTGTCATCAGCAGAACTCTATTGCACTAAGTTCCGAAGAATCTTGAATTTCACTTCATCCCATTCTTGAATGCTAAAGATACGTACAGGAGCTGTGCATAATGTGAAATTCTGCTGGAAAAAGTCTGGTGGCATGACAGTTTTGTTTCCGAAATGCTTTGTGGAATTTTTTAATTCTATGAAGCCCGAAACATAGAAACATAGACTTTGATGGCAGACAAGGACCACTTGGCCCACCTAGTCTGCCCATTTCCCTACCTATTGGATAAGCTGTAGATCCTAGTTAACCAGCGACCTGCTTCCTCCTACCTCCCACTATAATTGCCTTATGTTGGTCCCATGCATTATTGAATTCCCCCACTTTTTTGACCCCACAACCTCCTCAGGAAGGCATCCACCACTCTCTCCATGAAAAAAAAATACTTCATCACGTTGCCGCTGAGCCATTCCCCCCTCTATCTTCAAATTGTGTCCACTTGTTCTTGCGTACCTCTTTTTTTCTGAAATATGCTACCCTCTTGGACCTTGTTGATTCCCTTGAGGTACTTGAAAGTTTCTATCATGTCCCCCCTCTCCCTCCATTCCTTGAGGGTATACATAGTAAGCTCTTTTAGTCTCACTTCCTATGGCTACTGGTGCAAACCCTGTACCATGTTGGTTGCCCTCCTCTGGACTGCCTCCATCCTGTCTGTGTCCTTGCAGAGATGGTGTCTCCAGAACTGCATGTAGTAGTTCTCCCAGATGGGGTCTCACCAATTGTCTGTACAGAGGGATGACAGCTTCCTGTTTTCCACTGGTGATGCCTCTCTCTATGCATCCCAGAATCCCCCCAGCCCTCCTTACTGCCTTCTCACATTGCTTGCGTACCTTAAAGTCATCTGATATGAGTACCCCCAGGTCCATTTCCATTTTTGTTGTTGTTAGTACCCCCTCCCATTGTGTGCTCTTCCCCTGAGTTTTTGTTTCCCACATGTATTACTTTGCACTTCTTTGTATTGTAACTAAACTGCCATGCTCTTGACCATTGCTGCAACCTTGCCAAGTCTCCCCTCATCCTTTCCACCCCTCCTTGTGTATCAGCCCTGCTGCAGATCTTTGTGTCATCTGCAAAGAGGCATACTTTTCCTTCTAGCCCCTCCACAATGCAACCTATAAAGACATTAAAGAATACCGGTCCCAGTACTGAACCCTGTGGTAGCCCACTAGTAACTCCCTTTTCTCCAGAGTGTGCACTGTTTACTATTACCCTCTGCGTCCTATTGTCCAGCCAATTTGTTACCCAGGCTACCACCCTGAGACCCACTCCCAGGCTGGCTAACTTGTTTAATCTTTTGTGTGGTACTGTGTCAAATGCCTTGCTAAAGTCTAAGTAGGCTATATCTACAGCCCCTCCCTGGTCTACTACTTTGGTCACCCAGTCAAAGAAATATGTTAGATTCGTCTGACATGGCCTTCCTGCTGTGAATCCATGCCGGCAGTTTTGATTTTCCCCCCTTGTTCTTCCACCCCTCCTTCCTGCCTATTTGCTAGTGCATTTCTTAGGCACTCCCCGTTTGCCAAAGTCAGTCCTTCTAAAGTCCAGTACCCTCGCTTTTTGACTTCACAGTTTTGTTTATGGTGAACCACACTGTGTAGTGGTTGCTTGTTCCCAGATGGCTACCCACTTCTAAATCTGTGATCCTCTCTCCATCCCCATTTGAGAGTGCCAGGTCCAAGACTGCTCCCTCCCGAGTCGGTTCCAACACTAGCTGTCTGAGACATGCCCCCTGTAGGGCATTGAGAATGACCGTACTCGTGGATGTGGCTGCAGTAAATGTGCTCCAGTTAACATCTGGCATATTCAGGTCCCCCGTCAACAATATCTCCCCTTTTTCTGCTATTCTGAGGATGCCTTCTGTCATCCTCAGAATTTTACATAAACTTCAGATTCATTTCCCACAGTTTACGTATACTGTGGATTTGTTTATTGCAGTTTGCGGAAACCTAATCTGTGGTTTACATAAATTGTGGAACACGAATCTGCAGTGTACATAAACAGTTTATGAAAACTGCAAACTTATCTGCAGTTTATTTTTTTGAAACTCTGCTTTATTTAGAAGCATGATGCTGTCATACAAACCAGCATAACATTCATCATAACACTCGCTAGTTCAAGATCTGAAGGGTACAATTAGTCTAGTAATGAAAAACAAAATCTTAATACAGTTCATGTTAATTTAAACACATTCTGTGGTATCATTGTGTAAAGATTTGAGTTCCAAACAGACCCTGAATAACATAACAGGAACGCAGTTCCTGGTAATTAAAAACTTGAAGAGGCAATTAAAAGAAACCTACAACAGGAACAATAAACCAATTCAACGTGTCCCAGTACTGTCCGAGATGGCCACTGCTGATCGATCAGGTAGTTGTTTGGACTCTCCCACCCCCACATCCAGGTAAGGTGAGGAAGCCCCTCAAGCTGTCTCTCTGCTAGAATACGTTATCCGTGGCTGTCAGGCATCCTTGAACTTTTCCCTGAAGAGGTGAAGCGTGGCATTTAGCTGCTTCATGTCAAAGGTGGATTCCACTCTCCTCCTCCACTGATCCAATGATGGGATTTCTGGAGTTAACCAGTGTGAGGTGTTTTCAGTACTGCCAGTGCCACACATTGAAACATCATCCTTTTGCAGGGTTGGATTTGTTCTACTCTTGCCTCAGTAGATAATGTTGAAAGGACTCTGGTATCGGGACTCCCCAAATTTTGTAAAGTTCCCTCTTACCGCAGCCCAGAAACCCTGGATCCTGGGACATGCCCAAAGGATGCAGTAGTGCATGCCTTTACCACCACATGTTCTCCAGCACCAGTCCATAGCTGATGTGCCCAGATGTCTGGTAATGGTAGGGACATAAACAAAAAAAAGCTCATTATAAAATCCGCCATCTAAATTTGCACCAGCTCTTCAAGGCAGAGACTTTCCATCCACCCCTTCAGCCACCGTGCCCATGGATCATCCAATTATCCCTGCATCCTGCTACCACTTGTCTCTAATTCAATGTGTATGGGTACCTCTCTTCTTTAAGAGAAGTTTATAAACAAGGGAGATATACTTAGACCTATCCTATAAAACTGTAGACCAATAGAGGTATTCCTCCCACCTGATTCTAGGCCACCCCACCAAATGCTTTCTGTTGTGCTCTAAAAGGTAGCTATGAACCTGTAAAAATCTGTTTTACTCAAAGAGTATCTTTCCTGAAAGGAAACACAATGGTCCCCCTGACTTATTTGCAGTTTAAAGGGACCCATTGAAGTCCCTTAGCCCTCAGATCGTCCCTGGTCTAAATCACTCTTTTTACGATTGCTCACATTCTGCAGCATTTGCTGAAGTAGCTGGCTGTTTGATTTTGATTCCTTTTTTTCTATTTAAAAAAGTCTCCCCTCCCCACACCATATTGGTGTTACCACAAAAAAAAAGTGGGCTTGTTTTACGATTCTTGATCAGCTTCCGCTGCATCTTTCCTGGACCCCCACATCGTCTAGCCAGTCATGATGCAGTGGTAGGAGAGGAAGACTGTTGCATTATGGGAAGCTACACCGTTTGGGGTTGTTCTAATGTTCAAGAAGTATGCGGTAACAGTAGTTATAAAATTGGCAAGGAAAATCCTGCATCCTGATCGGTCAGTACCAGTGCATTAGATCTGTCTAATGCAATAGTAAAAACAAGTTCTGTAATTCAGGATGCAGGATAACAAAGAAACCACTGAGACAGAGTTCTGAATTTTGAAAAAAAATTTACAGCCACCATTTTTGTTCCTAAGTAAGCTAAAATAACAGTCCACTTTTGTTTTCTAGTGCTTGTTGAGATGCTTGTTCAAAACAGTTTTTTTATTCAACTGCCACAGTCAGCAGTTTGTTCCACATCCGCCCTCCTTGCTCGGTGCTAGAGATGTTGCAAAATAAAATTTTGCCGATGAAATTGCCGCAAAATTGGCAATTTCGCAGCGCAAAGCTTCCATGAACTTGTGGCAACATTTTGCCCCCAAAAGGGCATCCGTATCTCTCTGGTGTCTCAGTGGTCCCCCCAGCCAATCACTGGCTGAAATTGAATAAAGCCCCTCCCCAGTTACCTTCATGCCTTCTGAAAAACAAACGCACTCCCTGGTGTCTAGGACCCCTCACCTTCCATTCACACAGCCTCCCCAGTACCGATCAGGTCGATCGGCACAGCCCTCCATTCACCTCCATGGCTGGCAGCCTGACTTAGCACTTCAGTAAATGAGCGCATGCTTGTTCATTCATTGAAGCACTCAGTAGTGCTTCAGTAATTAGTGTGTGCTTGTACAAGCACACGCTCATTCATTGAAGTGCTCAGTCGGGCTGCCGCCATGAAGGTGAGTGAAGGCTGTGCCAGTGGCCCAGTTGGGGTACTGTGTGGGGGATGCTTGTGAATGATGAGGAGGGGGGGTCCGCTAGATCCCAGGGAGTGGGGATTTATTTTTATTTTTTTCAGAAGGGCATGAGGGTAACTGGGGTGGGGAGCTTTATTCAGTTTCAGCTGTTGATCAGCCGGGGGGGGCACCACTAGACACCACACCAGGGAGAAATATTTTTTTTTTGTTTACATTGGGCTGGTGAGCAGGTGGGGGCACTAGACGTCAGGGAGAAACATTGTTTATTTATTTATTTATTTATTTATTTTAATTTTGGGCTGGGCAGCCACTAGACACCAGGGAGCTTTTAAATCACTGTACTGAAGAAAATAACGAAAGCAGCCACGAGCAGCAAATTGTGCCGGCTTGCGGATGAAATTTCACATTTTGCACCACGGAATATTTCGCGAGATGCCAAATTCCTTGAAATATTTTGCCGGGTAAAATGTTTCCGCTTCGCACAGCACTACTCGGTGCCCGCCCGCTCTGTAATCAAGCCTTTGAATTTCTTTCTTTGCAGATCTTTAACACGCCTGCTTGTCCACCGGCATTCATGAGTCGGGACCAGTGTCGCAGTACTTTTAACTGCCATTATCTCTCACATACCTCTGCCAACTGTGCTCTGCCAGATGCCATTAACAGATGCTCAGGTCACCTCTCTACTAAAGGATCAGGGCTTTCCTCCCGCCTATCTGTACCATTAGGAACTGTTGTCACAGGAAAACACAATTCAGTTAATTAGTCAGCTATGCTACTTGGCTTCAAGATTTACCCGTAAAGTAAAACAAGTCCATATAAAGTACCTGTGTCTTTTTTTGTTTTTTGTTAACAGTAAAACTTTTCTCTTCTTCACATTTCAAACACTTGCGCTTGTGGTTCCTGCTCCTCTGCCCTTTCACACGACGGTAATCCAGCACATTGCAAAACCGCTCACTCTGCCAGTTGGATTTCACAAAACACCCCGATCTGCCCCACCTGTGCTCCTTAACTGAACCCTTCAAGGGCTTTACATTACCACAAGTTAGGTACAAATCAACACTCTCCATGTACCTAATACTGTAAAACTTGAAGTTTTAACTGTAAAATAATTTTTGCGATTTTCGCTGAAGCACTAATTTGCGTGAAAATAAATTGCACTATTTAGGGGCTAGTAAGACTTTCTCTGTTATAGTGAATATGGTGCTAATGACTTTGCACTTAATTAAATTTGCTCAAGTATGGCTGCGTTTATGCTAGTTTTACAGTAAATCATCCCGACCAAAGCCTCCTTGTTATCAGTTGTATCACACCTTCTTCCTCTACATGCTGCCTCACTCAGATGCTTGAAACAATAAACACAGTCTGCACCAGTAAAGGTGAACAAAAAATTAAAGCTGTAGTCTGACTGTACTGGGGAATTGGGCACAGAACATACATCATGTAGCTGTAATTACACTTACAGTAAGTCCTAAAGTTAAATAAATGAGTCGAGATCTTGAAGCAGGGGGTGTAGCCAGAAATTTCTGTTTTGTACACATAATCTCCAACAGTTACACCCCCCAATTAAAAAATATACACATCCTCTCCAAATGGCACCCCCTTCCAAACAAGTCTGATTGTTGTCCGATGATTCCTCTAATCTCTAAAGAGGTTATACATGTATCTGTCTCCTAAACAACAGGAGTTTAAACAGAGACACTCCTCAGTGGCCCACACTAACCCAAATACTACAGATTAGAAAGAACATGTTAACAGAAAGGCATATGGTTTGTGACAAGCACTCAACAAAACTGTACACAAATGTGTACAGTGAGTAATATGCCTGCTTACGCCCTTGTCTTGAAGGCAGAGGGACAGTTTTCAAAGGCATATAAAATACAGTTTCAGTGCAATAAGACACTCCTGAACCTGTGGCCTTGTGCCTTACTATGCCCCTGGTCATGCATTAGAACTGTCTACTGCACACCCCAGCGTGTTTTATTGCTTGCATCAAGGATTTGAAACAAAACAAGGCTGAGTATATAATTACACCATGTATTTTAGTTCTACAAAAAAACAGAAGCAGATAAAACAACAAGCAGCATCAGTGAATTGTAGTGAAGGTAATCAATTTATAAAAAAAAAAAAAAAAAATGTTTTTAACTAGAAATAATATGTTGCAAAAAGGGTTCACATGGTGTCCCTTTAAAGAAAAAGACGCAAATGGTGCAAAAAAGAGTTGACCGTGTCCCTTGAAAGGGAAAAAAAACACATTTTTTGGAATTTTGGAATTCTGCTTCTGATGGAGTCCTGCTGAGTTAGGTGAAAATCCTGTTGGAAGTGGAGGAAATGGTATATCTGCTGCTTGTAATTCATCTGCAGCTGAGGCTTATTCTGTAGCTAAAGTCATAATGCACTACTGTGACATCACGGCTGTTTGCAGAGCAGCAGACTGTGGTGCCACGAGCTGGGCACTATGGCTTCAGCTCCACAGTAAGTCTCCTCTATAGGGGAACTGTGAGGGATAAAGATCTAGTTCATCAAACTGGGATAAATTCATTGTTTTTGGAATGCTGGGTAACTGAGCTCTGATTATTGCCAACTGCGATTTTATTTTTGTTTTGCTGGTTACTGGAGTTCTTATTTTAATATGTAATTGTAAAAGGAAATGGTATCTTCCGTTGGTCCATGATATTTTGTTGTGGGATGTTGGGGTCAACAATCCGTTTTTGGAGGTGCAACCATTGTTTTGTTTAATGTTTCACCCAGCACAAGACTGCATGCCACTCCCAGATGTTTTAAATTATGTCTCGTCAGACTATTTTGTCATTGTGTTTGCTGATTTTATTACTGTTGTTGTATTCTTATTGTACAGTGCCTTAACATTTTGAAAGGCGCTTAAGCGAAATAAAGTTATTATTATTATTATATTATTATTATGTCTGAGGGCTGCATTCTCCCTGCCACAGCAAACTGGAAGATGTGCACAGCGATGCGCCTTCCCTAATAGTTAGAATTCCTGACAGCCACACACATAGAAAACTATGGGTTTGTGTCTCAGAAAGGAATTTGGAGTATTATTATGAGCTTTACGAGTCAAACGCTAACTTTTGAAGAGTTGAAATATGTTGCTTTCTGTGCTGTAAACTTCTGTAGAATATTTTTTCTCCTTTCTGGCATGGGCTGATAAAGTTTGCATGCTATATTTGCCACGTCAGTCTCCTTTTTCACCCTCATATGTAAAAGGGTATGAAGAATCTGTACAGTTTATTTGTGTGATTCATGTGCTGTCTTAGCAAAATACCCCAAAACAGTAGTTGCCGTGATAAAATACAGTCACCCAAATTTCTGAAGAAAGCTGCAGCCCCTTTTTGCAAGCGTATCACATTAAAGGCAAAATGGTCTCTCTCAGTATCACACTGCAAGTTGCCTTCTACCACTCTTCCAAAAACTTAGTTGAAATGAAGAATACGTTCCCTGCTAGAAAGTATTTTGTTTTCTTGGTGACGCAGTGCAGTTCTACTGGGCCTCACTGCTGGTAGAGTTGTGTTAGAACTGATCAAGTTACTGTACTTTCTAAGTCTTGTTGACATCAAACTACTGCAGCTGTGTACCCACTGAGGGAAATGAGCCCAGAAGCTGAGTTCCAGAGATCTATGCTACTGAAGTGACAGCTTGGCAGTGCATCTTTAGCCACATTTACATGGCTGCTCTGTTCAGCTTCTGGGACTGCTCCTGTGCTGCCTCGACCTCCCACACCGATCCTGCTGCATATTTCCATGAGCCCTCTCCATGCCAGTGCAGGCCATGCTGGAGAAGGCCAGTGAGTCCAGGGGCCAGCTGGGAGGATACTTCCTGAAATGCACGGGAGTGTACACTGGGCTCCGGAACAAGCAGCACAGCCTGTCCACACAGCTGCTCACATGCTCACTCTGGAGCACGCTCTCAAGATTGCAGCAGCCCCTGGAGAGGTTTAGTGAAAGACTTGTCACACTCAAATAAGTGTCCACATGGCCACAATTGGACCATGGCAGTCTGAGCTGTCAGGTTGCTGTGGTGTAAATGTGGCCAGTTAAACTGCCCTTGACTTTATTATGTTACTGGTGTTGCAACAGATTTACCAGTGAGTCTAGCTGCAAGAACTGTTGGGAACAAGCTAAGAACAGTGCGGTGCAAGCTGGAGTGAGGAATAAAAGGATGGGTAAATCTGGTGGGGGGGTGTAAACTGTGTAACTGGTAATGCTGAGGGGACTCTCAGGCTTTTATGAAAGAGATCAGCTGGCCCGGTGGCACTGAGGGTTGAGGTGCTGGATGCCACACCTCACACCACGCCAGTGACCAGAGTTCAGAAGCGAGCTTGGGTGCTGGGGATCAGCAGGGGAGGGAGAGGATTGAGCGTCCAGTGGGCTGCTCTCTTCTCCCGGGGGAGGGCTTTGGGCTGTCCGGCATTCAGTGACCCCTGGTGGAGAGCGGGGATGCTGCAGAACGTGGGCCACACGTTGGGGCGAGCGTGGCTGACACCGGCAGGGTTGCCATGTGCCAGGGGGGATGTTGTAGGAATAACTACGTTTTACAAAAAAAAAAAACTCCAGCCCGAATAGGCGACGGCCCTCCCAGTGCCGTCCGCCACATGCTCAATGCTGGTTCCCAACCACTGCCCCTTCGGTCTCCTCGGGGCCCATAAGTCGGCAGGGGCTCGGGGAGAAAGTAATGTCTATGAAGCTGGCAGGGTCCACTGCAGGCTGTACAGCGGTATCGGCGAGAGGAGAGTCCTGAAAAAGTTCTGGTGCTGGAGGTGCAGAAAAACAAGTTTGGGGGGGGAATGAAGGAGCGATCCAGCATTTTCACAAATTCATTTCTTGGAGTATACAGTAGCTATTCCAGAGATCTAGTTGGTGCTTGCTGCATCTACATTATGTGGGATACACAATGGCCTGACTCAGAATATGCCATTTATCATCATGAGTGAGGGGACAGGACCAAAACTCACAAGCGGCCGAGCCACGAGTGAGTTATAAATGTCCTACCACCTCACAAGTGATGATAAATGTCAGATTCCGAGTGTGGCCATTGTGTGTCCAGTTTATACAATGTATTTTAAACTGTAGCACTTTCAGATTAGTTCTTTTAATGAAGAATAAACTGTTTCTGTTTGATTTCACTGCTCAGTTTTGAGTGCAGCAGAGGTCATTGTGATGTCTTCAGGCATTGTTCAAGCTGCTCTCCCACTGGTAACGAGCTTCTTTGTGACCAACCTCAAGTGATGATAAATAGTGATGACCCACCTGGAGTGCTGATTAAGCAATAAGGTATAACAGAATGTGCGTCGTGGTGGGATAACGGCCTGCCTAGTGTGGGTCAAAGGCTAAGTGCTTCCGCCGCCATGGGTGTGCTGTTATCCCACATCGACACACACCCTGCAGTGCCTTATTGTGATAATAAAGTGGGTATAAAAAAATCTTACCAGACTTGAGAAGTTAAGAAATACTGAGAAGAAAACAGTTTGAAGTTATAACTTTATTACAATTAATTTAGACATAAAATAGAGATAAAATGGTCCTTTCAAGAGCTTTACTGCATCACTCTATATTGCTTACACTGACTGTTTTTTATAGCTACATTTATTACATTGAGCTTGGCAATATTTTTTATACTCCTACTTTTACCTCATTTTTCACTTTGCAGAATTGCACACGTTAATATTGACAGTCCCATTTAGTTTTCCTACAGCCTACAGAGATCAATAAAGCTGCGGCAGAGGTATCCATCTGGTTATTTTCTGTGTTTCCTTAGTTATTAGGACAGTCTTCACTCCTGTTTTTAAAAAAAAAAAAAAAAAAGAAATCTTAAGCAATCAGACATGACATGGTATGCGTTGTGGTTAGTGCCTTTTCCCCACCACAACATACACCCTGGAATGTCTTGCTGCGATTACAAAACAGGTCCAATATTTTTTTTTGGGGGGGTTAAGAAGCAGTGCACCAAATAAAAAAAGAAACATTTGTAAGACTTTTTAAAAATAATCCCAGCACATCCCAGCACTAATATGCCATCTCTGGTTCAAATATTATGCACAGCAAAATACATATATTTTAAATGGGCTCTTATACCCTCCGTTTTCCCAAACCCACTCCATTTATCAGTTTCCTCACCTTTCTTTCTTCTTCTTCTTCTTTATAATATTTCCTCCATTTACTCTCTTGTTTATTTTCTGTCTTGCCAACATTCAAGAGATGGAATGTTTACTACAGATGGAATACAAGAATTCAAACCTCTACACAGTTCCTCTGGCAGAATGTTTACTCCCACTAGCACACAACAGAAGGCCTCAGATGAAATCAGGGCTTCTGTTTTATTTGTAACAGCTTAAACAACACAGATTTCCCTAGTAAACAGGTGAGGATAGGAGGGGGGTTGTTTCATGGCCCACAAAGAAACACCATAAATTACAATTCTAAGTATGGTAGTACTTCATTTTTTATGTTATGTGTGTGTGTAAGAAGAGGATTATGGGAGAAAATTACATTTAATTATTCTGTTTTTAAATTTAAGGCAGTTTTATTTTTAGGGCCTAGCTGAAGGTTTTTAGTGAGCAAAGGTAACAGCCATATTTGTGATGGCAGTCAGGGATGTGTGGTAGCACTGATTTTATTGTGAAGAGGCTGCTGGATCTTCTTCCAGTACTGTCATGCTGGGATACCAGCACTGGGTTCTAAGCTCCTCAGCCAGTCAGGTTTCTGGATTTTTAATACCCATTATATAATAAATGATTTATCATCATTTTAGGTCTTCAGGCCATAGAAATAATTTATTTGTAAGGTTTCATTCTCACCTACATTGTATAAATCCAGCTGCAGTATATATACAGTTTGTTCATTCTTGCCTGTCTGTATTCATTATAGCCTATATGGATGTTAAATATTAGTAGATTAGCAATGTTTACTAAAAAAACACACTGTACAAAACATAGAAATTGTCAGCAGATAAGGATCGCTAGGCCCATCCAGTCTACCCGTAAGTCCTGTACTTGATTACGGCTTTTGACCCTCCCCTCGCTTAACCTGTATGGTTCCCCTATGCCTGTCCCATGCATGTTTAAATCCAACCACAGTGCTCGCTCCCACCACCTCCTGTGGTGGATCATTCCATGCGTCCATCACCCTCTCCATGAAGAAGAATTTCCTCACATTCCCTCTCAACCTGCCACCTTCCAATTTCATGTCATGCCCCCTAGTTCTTGTGCTCCTCCTGTACTGGAAGATCCCCCCCCCCAAAAAAAAACACCCTGTTTATACCCCTGAGGTACTTGAATGCATTTTTAACTACTGGTACCATTCTCACAGTCAAAATGGTCAAGACTAATAATTCATCAAAAAGTATGCCTGAAGCCAGCCCGCTGGCGCAGCGGTAGCGCTACTGCTTATGATGCAGTTGACCCAGGTTTGGGAATGCCCCGGAGATGAAGGGTCAGCTGGGGGAGGAGTCTCGCCTTCCTCAGGGAGGGAGGGAGGGAGGGGGTTGAGGCTCAGCCCTTGACTGGCCTCTGGCGGAGGCGCAGCAAGTGTCCGAGCCACTCTGAGGGGTTGGGGCATGACAGACATCGGCGGTTGCGCCTTGATGTCTGGGTGCACGTCATGCCTCCCAGAACAGGGAAAAATCATCTCTCGGCGTGCCGGGGAGAATGAGCACCCGGTGCAGGCCCCATAACTCCCGCCTGCCTGGGTGCCCTATAAGAACAAGAAGGATTTTGAGGTGTATGGGCCTCACCTCATACCCACCTGGAGGGTATAACCATGGCTCCATGGGGGTTCACCCACAGACTCGGGTAGGTGGGGAGAGAGAGAGAGAGAGAGAGATATGGGGGCAGACACCATAGGCGACTCCCAATGGTGCAGAGCTCCGGGAGCAGGGGGAGGATAAATAGCAAGTACAAAAAAAAAAAAAAAAAAGTATGCCTGGATTCAGTTCTGTAATCAACATTATGGCAGTCTCTCACATCATGCACAATTACTCAAAAATGGTTCTAAGTTGACTGACTCATCCTACCCCAAGCACATGTCTAATAAGTCTCTACCCTATCTCTCCATATCTATCTTTCCATGGAAAGTTTCAGAAGTCTCACTCTCAGCTCCTGCTACGTGGGTTGGATTGCGACTGTGGTTGTGAAATAGTTTTGCATCATTGTTCTGATACTCCTTTTTGTCGTCTGCTTGATGCTTTGATTTCTCTGCTCTAAGCTCCAGCACTAGATCTTGGTTAAGCAGCATAACGTGTGCTTCAAGAGATGTGCGGTACAGTGTGTGGTTACTGTACTGAATGGTGGTCATGACCAGGGGTTTAGTTAATTTATTTTTAGTGGAAGTCTTATACTTCCATGAGTCACAATCTGGAAGTCATTCCAATTTTTTGGAAGTCAAAATACTTCCCGGATCCCACAGTTTGGAAGCCGATATTCTAGGACAGATCAATTTACGAATGTTAATGT
The DNA here is from genome assembly GCA_016271365.2 of Neoceratodus forsteri. NCBI lineage: Eukaryota > Metazoa > Chordata > Ceratodontiformes > Ceratodontidae > Neoceratodus > Neoceratodus forsteri. The sequence goes on along the minus strand of JADMNL010000024.1, from coordinate 45,808,051 downwards.
AAATATAAATGGGTAAAATGCAATTTCTTTTAGAAAAATCTATCATTTCTTGTCTTATGTGACTTCAGTTTTGGAAGTCATCCAATTTTGATTTTTAAATTTGGAAGTCAGTGACTTCCTTCCCCTTTGTTTTGGAAGTTTTTGCCTTATTTTTGGAAGTAAAATACTCCCAAAAGGGAGTTAACTGAAGCAGTGGTCATGACCAGTACATGGACTGTCTGGGACTAGTCACAGTTTCAACACCTGATGTTTGTGCCTGCTGAATCCCCAGAAGTTTCTTCAGGACTGTCTGTCACAGGTTTAAAAGAGGTAGTCCAGCTTCTTCACACTCACTCCTTAGTAGGCTCTAAGGTCCTGCTGACAGTTTGGGCTGATGTCTTACTAATCAATGAGAAAGAGCTTGTCATAAATTATCCTCACTACTTACATGCCTGAATCATGTTTAAAAAACAGTAGCTTAAAACAGCAATATTTGTTAGTCTGCAAAAAGTTTTATCATGTAGTTTTTTAATGTATTCCGGACATCCTTAGATTCATATTGGTATCATATTAATTTTTTCAGATATTAAAAAAAAAAAAAAAAAAAGGTTTTATAACTACTTTTGTAATTAACGGCTCAGGTCATTAAAGATGGCTGCCACTGGTGATATTTAAAAATCTCTTTAGAGTGAAGGCATCTTTACGCTGTAAATACTGAATTCATACTATATATTATGACTAGCTATATTCAAACACTTGCTCATGTTGATCTCCTTCATTTTGACACTGGGTTCAACAGACAGTTCAGTGTCAGTCTTCATCGTTGAACCATCATCATTCATGGTGCTCAAAGATGCACAGACATTGTCGAGCCCAGTCTTGGAGTTAATTTACTGTTGATGCAGAGGTTGCTGTATGATTCTGAGATGCTTTGGGGCACTGGCTCGTAAACTGGCATCCCTGCATGCCTCTCCAATCAATGACTCACATCCATGTCTGAAATTCTGGGAGGACAGCCCCAGCCACTTAATGGACTAATTGAAATCTTGACTCCCTCTATTGGGGACCTTGCCAGCTTTAGTCCACCCAGTCCTGGCAGCCCCTTGCCCCTGTGATTATGCCATGTCTATCCTTAAGATCTGCTCCATCTGCCTGGCATCTTTCCTTGTTATGGACTGCAGCTGTTTTTGATGGGGGTGGATGACCAAATGAAGCAGGCACTGGGTTCACTGCCAATGGGTGGTGTGGCCTTGACTGCCCGCGGCATCCTAGAGGTGGGGACCAGAGGGCTTCACCTTGGTGGGCCTAATTCTTTGTCAGGCTGACTACTCTGGATGGCTGCCCTGTCTGAGAACTGCTATTCGAGTTGGCGGAAGGAAATTTTGCAGCCTTGGTTGGAGATGGACTAAGTTCACTGGACAGTCTGGATGCGTTTAAGCTTGCTTGATTGGTGGCTGAGAGAGAGCCCCAGAACTGTATTTTTCACTTTTAAACTGGCATTTTGGATTACTGTGCTGAGAGCACAGCTCCTTGGACTGAACTTTGTGGACTTGGTGGGGTGAGCGCTATATAGTGCTCAAACTTAGCCCCATTCTGATCATTTAAATCTCATAACTGCTGGACCTTGCACTGTTTAAAGTTAATTTTATTTTGGGGATTGGGGGGTTGTGAGGATAATTTTTGTTTTTGTCTTTTATGTTGGGGGGTGTCTGTTTTGGTTGTTTTGTGTATTGTTGTTGATTGTTTTGGTAGACCTGTATCGGTATGTGCTGGTTGAGAGCTGTCCTGGTTAGGCACTACTCCCCTTCTGAGCTCCACGGCCTCCGTCCTTTTGATTGCTCCACTTGCCCAGTGAGGTAGATGGGCATTGTCGAGTGTTGCGGATTGTGAGGAAGAGGCACAGGGCCAGGGGGTCGTGGACCTGGAAGGGGAGTGGAGCAGGATGGATGAATTGGGGTGGTGGGGCCCAGGGGTCACACTGGGGTGAAATGGGTTCCAGAGAGGGGTCCTCCCTGTCTGGTCCCCATACCCAAGGACTCTAATTTTGGTGGGCAGATAATGCGGCCAACCTCATCATTCCGTCCTACTCGGGTGGTGGTAGTAATGCCAGGTCCATTAAAAACAAGACAGCCGTGGTTGCTGATCTTGTTGAGTCTTCAGACCTGGCTTGCATCACCGAAATCTGACTGCATAAGATAGCTGGCCCAGTTCTTGAGTCAGCTGTTCTGGTTGGGTTTTCGGTGATACACCGCCGAGGATGGATTGCAGGGGCGGGGGTGTAGCCGTCTGTTTTAGAATGGAACTCGGCCTTATAGATGTGCCAGTGGGGGAAACCAGGTCCTTTGAGTGCATCATTGGCGCAGGTGTGGGGTGCAGGATCCTTCTCATCTGCCATCCACCCGGGGGCGAGAAGCAGTAAATGCAGGAAGTCGTGGACTTCATTGTTGATATGGTGCTGGGGGACTTCAATGCCTGGGTCGATGATGAACTATCACAATTTGGTTAGTACTTCCTCTAACTAATGAATTTGTTGGGCTTCACACAGGTTATTACCTCTGCAACCCATATTCATAGTCACTCATTGGACTTGGTCTTTCTGCTGGGCATGGAGACCTCCGACTTGGCGGTGGAGCTGGTCGGTTGGTCTGACCATCACATCATAAGATTCAATTTCCAGGCTCCCCCTTCCCCCAATAGGTCTTCCCCTGTGGAGATGGTCTGGTACGATCCCTTGAGAGGTTTGACCCCAGATGGCCTGTTGGCAGTGCTGGACCTATCGGGCATGCAGAGTGTAAGCACAGATCCAGATAATCTGCTGCAGGAATATAGTAGGGCTTTGATGGAGGCTCTGGACTCCGTAGCTCCTGTCCACATTCATCCACTCACTCTTTGCTTTCGGTCCCCTTGGTTTGATGGGACCTTGAGGGAGCTGAGGCAAGTTGGACAAAGGCTGGAGTGGTGCTGGTGGAAATCCGGCTTGGAGGCTGACAGACTTAGATTGATGTCCTGCTATAAGGACCATCAGTCGGCCATCTCCCATTAGTAGGCAGAGTACCTGTCCAGGGAGATTGCTGCTGCACAGAACCGACCAGCTCAGCTCTTCCGGACTGTGGACAGACTGCAATCCAGCCTGTCTCCAGGTATAGAGTGTGTTATCACAAGAAAAGTGTGATGGGTTTGCTGAGTTCTTTGCAGATAAGGTTGCCAGCATCAGGTCCGATATGTGTGGCCCGCTCTAATGGGGGTTGCGCAGGTCGGTGTGAGCTTGCTGCACCTCGGTTTGTCTGGTCTGACTTTGACCAGTTGCCGATCGCGGACTTTGTGAGAATCATCCAGAGTTTGCAGCCAACTTGCTGTAGTTTGGACCTGGGCTCAGCTCTCCTCCTAGTGGGGTGGGGTGTGTTGGGTCATCGACCCGGTCCTCGTGGAGATGGTCAGGTGCTCTTTAGAGACAGAGGTGTTTCCAGACACCCTGAAGGAGGCAGTGGTAACACCCCTCCTTAAGAAAGCCTCTCTTGACCCTGACTGTCTTGCTAACTACAGACCTGTGTCTAACCTTCTTTTTCTAGGAAAGGTTATTGAGAATGCTGTCACATTGCAGCTGGAGGATCATCTTACCATCCACAAGATCTACAGTCCTCTCCAGTTGGGTTTTAGGAAGAGGTATAGTACCAAGGTGGTGCTCTTCGGGTGCTCAATGATCGCCTGATAGCGAGAGATCGCAGGACCTGTTCCATCTTGGTTCTCCTTGATCTCTCTGCAGCATTTGACACTGCGGACCATGGTGTGTTACTAGAGCACCTGAGGCTCAGCTGTAGACTGTCGAGTATGGTCCTCAGGTGATTCCATTCATACCTCACTAGCAGGTTTCAGAGAGTGGTGTCTGGGATTTTTTTCCTTAGACCCGGTCTCCCTGCCTTGTGGGGTACCCCAGGGCTCTATATTGTCACCACTGATGTTCGCAGTGTATATGCTGCCATTGGGAGACATTGTGAGGTGGTATGGGCTGAGTTTTCACTGCTATGAAGATGATACTCAGCTCTACATGTCCTTCGTGCCCAAGCGGGATGATGCTGTCTCGGTATTTAACTGCCTCGCCAAGTTCCAGGACTGGATGAGTGCCAGCTGGTTGAGGTTGAACCCTGACAAGACCAAGGTGTTGGTTGTGGACCCAGGTCATCAGGCTGAAGGGCCATTGGCTGGGCAGTCTTCTGGGTTTTGGCTTGGGGGCAGCCAGCTGTTGACCTCAGACCGGGTGCGCAATCTAGGCGTTATTTTTGACAAAGGGCTGATGCTTAAATCTCAGGTGTCCGCTGTCATTAAATCCTCATTTTACTATCTGAGGAGTACCACCTGGATTAAACATCTGGCCCCACCTGATGATCTTCCAACACTGGTCCATGCCTTTGTGACCTCCCACCTCGACTATTGCAACTCTGTATACCTAGGGTCCCCGGGGATTGACATTCGCTGCCTGCAGCCGGTGCAGAATGTGGCTGCCAGGCTGTTGATTAGCTTATCTGGAGCTTACCATGTCATGCCTGTGCTCTGCAGCCTTCACTAGCTGCCAGTTCAGTGGTGAGTCATTTTCAAGGTCGGTTTGTTGACCTGTAAAGCCTTACACAGACAGGGTCCGCGTTATCTGCAGGAACTCCTGCACCCCTACTGCCCCCCTCTGTCCACTCTGCTGCGCTGACTAGGTATTGCTAGAGGTTCCCAGGGTCTGCCTGGTGCCAGTGCATTTTCATTCGTGTCCCCTACCCTGTGGAACTCTACCTCGTTGGGTAAGGGAGTGCCCGACTGTGGATAGCTTCAAATTGGCCTTAAAAACTCATCTTTTCAATCTCATCTTCTTGGACTGTGGATAAATTATTGACTATGGAATACCGTTTATTTAAATATGTTTTAATTGTATATGTGTTTTAACTGCTGTATCTTTTATTGTTTGTACAAGTGCTTGAATAACTGTTTGACTTGCGCTTTTTAAAAATAAAATGAGTTGAGTAAGAAGTTATCACACGCTGTATCTTAAAATTGATCTTTAAAGAAGAAAAATGATTGAGACATTTGGTAGCATCTTATTCTTCATCTTCATTGTGATCCTGATAGTGATACTGGAAGCACTATGCATGTTCTGTACATCCTCCTAAATGGACACGCCCTGGCTTTTGCCTCCATGGCTTCCCCATTTTTAGTCAGTTCCAGAAACAGGTAACGTGCTCCAGTGTATCCCAGGAGTGCAGTCAGGGTGACTGGCCCAACACACCAACAGTTCCAGAGCAGGTCTGCACTCTTATAAAGAAACACCACAATACTCTTCTTGAATTAGGTGAAGTCGTCTTTATTCAAAGACAATTCTTGCCACAAAAAAGCAGTTAATTTCACCACAGTGGATGAGAACCCAGTGCTTCACCTTATTATGAGGCTTCTAAGGGGTGCGGTCCAGCCTCTGTCCATTCATACAGCTGCGCAGACTGAGGAACTAAGAGGTTACACGACTTGCTCAAGGGCAAACAGCATACAGAGGGCTCTGGTGGGATTCAAAACTGGTTTGTGTCTCCGGCTAGCCAGTTCTGAGTTCTAGCCACTTCACTACTCTGCCTGCAGTTGTTCAGAAAGCTTCTGCTCTCATAGTTCAGTTGTGAATGATGACAAGTTCCATACTATCGAAACATGTTACTGACAACAGTAACCAAGGTGAACATGCTTTTCATTTCCATGGTATCGAGAATGTAACATTGGCAAAGAGGGGAAGAGATTTTGAATATGAGATTGAGATGGTAACACTGGCAAAGAGGGGAAGAGAGTTTAAAAACCATTTTCGAATCTCACCAGAGCCATCTGTATGCTGTTTGCCCCTGAGCAAGTCATGTAACCTCTCACTTCTTCACTCTGCATAGCTGTATGAATGGGTAGAAGCTGGATCACACACACACACATAAAAAGCAAAACAAATACATCCCCTTCCTCCAAAAAAAAAATCTATTGAAAGTGCACTTTTTTTTGTCACTGAAATGTTTAACACAAAGTAAGGTTGCCGAGATATATATTTTATTCAGCGGGATCCAGGTCTATTTGGTTTTTAAAACTCTTTTGGTCCGTACAGTCTTTCTGCAGTCCTTCAGAAAAATCAAGAAATCACTAATGTAATGCAGGCCCACTGAGCGCATCAGCTAACAGGTGCAAGCTTGCGCTACAGATTCAGCAAGTGACATAATTTGCTATCAAAACACAAACCACAACTGAGAAAATGGCACAGTGATTATGATAAAAACAAAACATGATACAAAAACGGTATAAATGATTTTTTTTTATTCCTTCATTACTCCGTCCCTGTAAAAATGACTGGTGAAGACTGAAGCCTCCATTACTTTTAGCCAAAGGCAGAAACATTTGCCATTGATCTTTAATGTCCACCTGAACAACCCTGAGAAATGGCAGACAGGACCTCAGTTTAATGTCTCATCCAAAGGACAGCGCACCCTGACAGTACAGCAACCTATTAGTACTATAATCTAGTGCCAGCATTTTATGGTATGAGCCCAATCAAGGTGTGATAGTAAAACGCATGACCTTATGGCTAGCCAAACCTCTCCACTGTATGGATTGATGCACTACCCCATCAGAAGGGTTTCTAACATTCTTGGAGCCCCTTCCTACAAACGTTTGGTCTTGGATGCAGTGTTCAAGAAAGCCAAGACCCCTACTCCTCTTGACCCATGGATAAAAAAAGTCAGACGCTAGAACAGATCATATGGTATGCAGCTGTGACCTTGGGCATTGGCAGGTGAGCTGCATGGCCTCCATGGCATAATATACTCATGATGATTCATTCATGTTAAGCCCTCAAGGCTCCTGCTTGCTGAGGAGCTTCAGATGGAATTCATTCAGATTTGTGACAAGTAGCATCAGGAGGCCAAGCATAAATTACAGGTGACTTTTGACCTGGTGGCTTTCCCCTTGTGGGCTGTCAACTGTCATTATCTCTTTGTCGCATGACATGACTTTGTGTGGCACCCTTCTCTGTTGAGATACAACAGAACATGTTGAAACACACTTCCCAAGGGAGCTTTTGGGCCCATAGGTGAAGTGTATGGATAAAGAACAAGGAGTTTAATATTACCTTGCAGTCTGCCTCTTTGACTCGTGTAAAAGGTCAGCCTTGACCAACACAGTCTGGCCACTCTAACTTTCTTGACTCCTTTTTTACCCAGCAGCACTAAACGCTTTTACTATAGTGCTTCTAAACACTGCAGTTCTTAAGGGCCATGGTGGCAGCTCTCAAGCCTCCATTAAGTGCAAGAAGTAACTGACAGGGTGTCCCATTCCCTCTGCAGTCCTTGCACTAGCTTCAGTATAGGAGTTGATTGCAACCCTTCTTGTTCCATTGGTCCCCAATATTTATGGACTGGTAGCTCCTGGAAGTGATTAGTGATGTTCTCGCTCTCTCTCTTTCTCTCTCTGCCTGTTATCACCACATGACATTATCACAGCATGTTCATTAGTGACCTTGGAGAAGGAATCCAGGGCAGTTTGTGTTTCTTCGCAGATGACACAAAACTATGTGGGAACATGGATAGTGAAGAGGAAATAAGGGAAATGCAGAGAGACCTACAAAAGCTACAGGGTGGTCAAAGGTCTGACAGTTAAAACTCAGTGCCTGAAAGTGCAAGGTAATGCACCTAGGGAAAAAGAACCCCAAGACAGAGTAAATGGATGGGAGGAGAGAGACTTTATCACTACAGCTGAGGGACAGGATCTGGGAGTTATCATTAGCAACTCACTTAAGCAATCGAGCCAGTGCAACAATGCCTATAGCAAGGCTAATAGGATGCTGGGATGTATCGGGAAGGATATTGATAGCAGAAGAAAGGAGGTAATACTTCCCCTCTACAGATCCCTGGTGAGTCCTCACCTAGAGTACTAGGCCCAGTTCTGGAGTCCTCACCTCAGAAAGGATAAGGATAGGTTAGAGACAGTGCAGCGCAGAGTAACAAAAATAATTCAGGGCCAGCGGGGCAAATCCTATGAGGAGCACCTCAAAGCACTAAATATGTACTCACTGGAGACCAGAAGGTAGAGGGGAGATATGATAGAGACTTTCAAGTTCCTTAAAGGAATTAACAAAGTGAAATGCGGGGAACTATTTAGCCTGAATACCAATTTGTGGTCACATGGACATGAATAGAAATTAACAGGAGGTAGGTTCAGGAGAGATGTGAGGAAGTACTGCTTTACGGAAAGGGTGGTGGAACCTTGGAATAGTTTGTTAGTTGACGTGGTGGGTGTGAAAACAGTCTGGGGATTCGAGCAGGGCTGGGACATAATGAAGGGAATAGTGGTTACTGAGGGTGACCAGGACCAGGGAGGAGAATAGAGAGAGGACGGGGAGGGTTAGTACCCTGGAGGAACAGTAGGTTCCAGGGATTATAGGGAACTTGGGAAGACTGGATGGACCTCTGGTCTTTTTCTGCCATCATTGTCTATGTTTCTGTGCTTCTATGAGAAAATGTTCTCACATATGTGTTATGTGACTCACTAGGAGAAGGAGATCCCGAAACACACTCTGCACATGATAGTGTGTTTCAGACTGTCAAGCTTAGCTGAGCATTATTTAACAGTGTTTCCTTATACCCAAATAAACAGGAGGGATTGCCTCATCCTGGACCTATAAATTCTCAATTACTTTATCCAAAAGTGGAAATTGCTATGACCATGCAGAATCCAAACATTCTTTTCCTGGACCAGGGAGCATGGTTGTACATGGTTCAATACCATTTGTCCTGTCTCACACCAATACTGTTGGGTTTCTTGGTGGTGGTGGTGATGAAGGTGGTAGCAGAATTCCTTCACTGTAGTGGAGTGAAGGTATTCCTTTACCTCCATGATAAATAGCCTGACAACGCATACAGAAGATAGAGCTGGCCCAGGACTTCCCAGTCCATAAGTTCAAGACTTTGGGTTTCCTCCCCAACCTGTGTAAAGTCAAGACTTGTTCCCAGGCAGGTTACAGAGTTCATCAGTATGAAAGTCTTCTTTACCTTTCAGGTTATTACCATCTCCTCGCTACTCCTGCTTTGTCCTTCTACCCTGAATTGTCCCCATTTTTGCCCTGCAATACCCCGCACTCTCCTCTCCCACCTCCCCCTAAATAGTCATGATGCCCCCCCTCCCACTCTGTGCCCCCTACTGTCCATTCTGGATAGCTGCTTACTGCCTTTTACCTGACAATGCCACCTAGGCTGCTACTGTTACTTGAATTATCCTAGTGTTAAAACCATCTCTGTTTCCTATTTACAATGTATTTTTGTCTATGTTTGCTCACCTAGCTACTGTAGATGCTCCTAAACCCACAATGTATGTATACCCACCCTTTACGACGTGGAACCTTTGTAAAAGAGCGGTGTCCCGCTCAAAGGTATTGTAATCCAAGATTGAATAAATAAATAAAATAAAAAGCAGACTTCCTCAGGTCAGAACTCAGCTGCCAGATGACAGGGTCCAAGATTACTTGTTCTGTTCCTGATAGATTAAGGCAGGGCAGTTGCAGCATTTTGAGTAAATGGCATTCACGCCATTCATGTGGTGGGCCAGCTGGCACGTGCAAGCAATGCCTACAGTGGACCCCCTAACAAAGAGTTCCAACTCAAAGCGCCAGGGCTGTAATGGTGTGTTGTTTGTCTGTATGTACACTTCACGGATATTAGCATTAGAGCACATGATTACTTTGTGATGTGTTGTATATTTGAGGCTCAGGAGTGCAGGTTCTTTTTGGATTAGCTTTGTTTGGGCTAGCCACCCTTTCCCCTGCACTGGGAGTTTGCTGTCCTCTTTTTTGGAAGTTGATACTCCAGTCCATTCCCTCTTCTACCAGCTGTCTAGATGACCAAGCCTATGATAAGAGATATTGTGTTTGGTGCCTGTAAATCAGAACTTCTGGGAGAGACTGCCACTCCTCCAGAACGAATCCACAATGTAACTGATAGTATGCCTCCCTCACTGTCTGAGGCGCATATTTGTGAGGGGTGTGTGTTTGTGCATGTATGTGATTTTTATATATAAAGTTTTCCACCCCTGAAACAAATGATGGGTGCAGTCTTCCTTGGGGTTGTCAACCCTAAAGCTCACCCCATTAGGTGTGTATAGAATGGAGTGGGCTTTAGGGTTGACAACCCCAAGGAAGGCTGCACCCCTCATTTGTTTTAGGGGTGGGGTTTTAGGGTTGGAAACCCTAAAACCACATTTCTGAACTTTTTTTTTGCTTTAGCCTGAACCTTAAATACTGCATTAACACTGTTTTTTTTTTTTTTTGCAAATAATGTCATCGGTTTTTGAGATAGTATAATCGTACCCTTGTTTGCCAGTGGGAGCACTCCCATCCAACCATACATCCTTTCTGAGATATTGTAATTGTATCCTTATTTGTCTGTATGCGCTGCCATCCCTCCATAAATGTGTATATGTATGTTGCTGTGGCTCTACACTTCCATATGTGGGCTAACGGCAACCAAATTGTCAGCATAACCTTATTATTGTCCCACCTCATGTACCCAGTACTGAACATTTTCAAATGTCTGCCAAAACATGATTCTGCACCACTGCAACGTCATTCCACGCCACAGGTGCGGAAATGCAGTTTGACCAGCATTTGAAAAACGAAAATGGTCATGTTCATGAAGTGGTGTGTGTGTGTGTGTGTGTGTGTAAAAAAAAAAAAAAAAAAAAAAAAAAAGGCTGTGTTCAAAATTTGGGGTAAAAATATTTAGTTTCCAAAGTTATAATTGAGCATTGCAAAATTTCAACAGTTGCAGATGACTGTGCCATTTTTATACATTTGACCCCACATTTTCAGCTTAGTCTTCTTATGACCCAACAAGCAAGCATGGTGAAAATGTTCAAATCCTGCCCGAAAGGTGATTTTGCCAAGTGACCGTAAAATCACCTTTCGGGACGGATTTACCTAAATCCACCACCATTGTTCATGAGGAGGGGTGTCAAAAAGGCCATGTTGAAAATTTGGTGTCAAAATATGGAAAAATTGTCAAAGTGATGCATCAGTTGAAAACTTCATTGAAATACATGGAACCACACTTACCTTAGTTTCTCATAGATACATAGACAGTGTCGGCAGATAAGGGCCTATGGCCCACCCAGTCTGCCCATTTTAAGTTTGTAAGTTCAGTTTATGTTTTCCAGGAAGTCTGTTGCCCCTTACCCCTGACCTCCAGAATTCCTTTATGTCTATCCCATGCATTCTTAAATCCCGTGATTGTTTCAGCCCCCACCACTTCCTCTGGCAGGGTGTTCCACTTGTCCACCACCCGTTCTGTGAAGAAATTCTTCCTCACGTTTCCTCTGAATCATCCTCCCTCCAACTTCATCCCATGCCCTCTAGTCCTGGAACATCTTTTTCGCTTAAAAATAGTGCATTCCTGCACCCTCTTCCTCCCTGTAAGATACTTGTATGTCTCTATCATATCCCCTCTCTCCCGCCTCTCCTCCAGGGAGTACATGTTCAGTGCCTTCAACCTGTCCTCATAGGACTTGTGATGCAATACATGCACCATCTTTGTTGCCCTCCTCTGAACCTTCTCTACCCTGTCTATGTCCTTACGTAGGTAAGGTCTCCAGAACTGCACAGTGTACTCCAGGTGCGGCCTCACTAGTGTCTTGTATAGTGTCTTGTATATGTCATATTGCAGTTGGTGGGTCCAGAAGCAAAACATGTCTTCAATCGGAGAATGGATCATCATCCTGGGACCTGTTCATGTGATTGAGGGTTCGTGGGTGGTGTTTGTGTGTGTGTGGGAGGTGCGGTGTGGTGGTTGCTTCATGGTAGGTCGGGGTGGGGGGGTCGGATCGGCGAGGGACCGTTTTCTTTTTTTTTTTTTTTTTTAACAGGTTTTTAAAAAAAGACATCGAGGAACCCTTTTTTTAATTTCAGACAGGACAGCAATCGAAGTGTGGGGGGTGCCACTAGACACCAGGAAAAGACTAAATATTAATGGGGACAGTGATCAGAGGGCGGGGGGTGCCACTAGACCCATGGGAAAAGCCCAGAGCCCCTGGGATTGGGCACCATATAAATAAATGCTACCTACATACCTAGACACCAGGTAGACATTAAATCATTACGGGGATGGTGATTGGAGGGTGGGGGGTGCCACTAGACCCATGGGGAAAAATAAAATAATTACGGGGATGGTGATTGGAGGGTGGGGATTGCCACTAGACACCAGGAAAACTTAAAACAATATGGGGATGGCGATTGGGGGGTGCCACTAGACACCAGGGAAACTTAAAACAATAAGGGGATGGTGTTGGAAACGAAAATATCATACAATTTTCATATGAATGAAAATATCATACAATACTTCTTTGTAAGCAGGTCACGAAAAGGGATTAAAAAAAAAATTTGGGGGTCATTTTTCTAACAGTTAAGTGCAGAATCCACCTAACTGGGTCCCGATGACCAACATACATGTGTTGGTCTCTCTTAACGATGCTATTTTTGTGGGTTTTCAAATAAAAAAAATAAAAAAAATTGAAAACAACATAGCAGCAAACGAAAAAGGATTTTTCCATCATGAAAAAGAATTGGCCCCATACGAAAAAGGATTCTTTTTTCATTTCATATAGCTATCTTGGAGAGCTTATTGAGCATGCTGAGAACCAACATTTCAAAATTAAATAACTTTGGAATGGATTCATGTTTTTTTTTTTTTTTTTTACCAAACCAGCCAAAGGCAGATCTGTGGGTCAAGTCTTTTCTACCATTAAATTTTCAGACCAAAATTCCAAACTGTCTGCACGCAGCGCAATGACAAAAAAAAAATAGCAACAAACAGTGATTTCTTTTTTTTTTTTTTTTTCATTATACGCATCTCTGAATCTGCATAACCAACCAGAACAAAACTTGGCAAGTCAAGAGATCTACCCCATGAGACCACACATGCAAAATTTTGTGCAAATCCGTTAAACAGTTGCAGAGATATTAAAGTGAAAAATTGAAGGTTTAACATAGAAACCCCTGCTCAACCCTAAATATAGTGTATGGTCCTGCATTGTGTATGGAATTCCATACCCCGTTTAAAAAAAAAAAAAAAAATGATATTAAATTATTTGTTCTGCTTCAGTAGTGATGAAGCGACTGCAGCAGAACGACTTATTGTTCTGCTGCAGTAGCTACGTCAAAGTATGACTCTGCCGATCAGCGCGGTTGATTGGTGAGAAGGCAGTTGAACTGTCGCGTGGGACAAACACCACCGCATGCACATCCCTGAAGACTGCTCTCAGACCACAGATGCTGACTGTGCTGACAAGAAAAAGTAAGCCCTTCTTCATTTTGGGGGGACCATATGCTATATAAAGTAGTGTATGGTAGCCACATACACACCAAGGCTACTCTTTACCTCGTGGTTTCCATGATGACAGAGGAACCTCTTGAGCTTCGCTCTCGAGGTCCTCCTTGTCATGAAAACCACTCTAAGAATAGCCTTGTTGTGTATGGGCTACCGTACACTATTCTGTGTATAGTATATGAATATTTATACTGTAGGGATTAAAGATAAATCCATTAGATAAAAAAACACATCTTCACCAGTGTTGAATAAATCAGCAGTGACGTATGCAAGTTGAATGCAAGTTGTGTGTGTGTGTGTGTGTGTGTGTGTGTGTGTGTGTGATGAAAGTAGAGCAGTTTTTAATTTTAAACTTGTGTCCAAAGTTCTCTCTTTGTGAGTGTTCCCGAAGAAGTGCCTGGTTCGCCACCCTGTCACAATTACTACAGTATGTACAAAAACAGGATCGATGTACCCTAGACTATCTGCTGTAGCTACTTGTCTGAACCTGACATCATAATGCTGTGTTTGTCACATCACAATCTGCTGCTGCTGTGGACATTATTCCACACCACGTCACATCAGGCATCAGGCCTGCAACCGCCTCAGCTGTAAGTACACAGAAAATTGTGGGAGCTTCCATTATGGGCTGTGAGATTATCTGGTGCACCAGCATTGGAGGGTAATGGGAAATTTAGTTATTTTATTGTTAACTGCTTTTGCGTTACCTCACCCTTTTCTCTCCTAGAGCCTGTTTTGGTGCCCCCTAATAAGTTCCTCTTTATTATTCTTCCCATATTTACAGACTCCTTTTCCATTACTGTTTTTGAGGTAAATTTATATTCTCGCTTACTATATTGTCCCTTGGGGGTATTGTGTTATTTATTAGATGGGTAGAAATTCATGGTGACATGCATCAGCTGTTCATAGGAAAAAAGGTGTGCTGACTTGACAACCACCAAACTGCCCACAAACCAGTTGCCTTCCGTGTTCTGCCATCCACCCCACACATTGGGTCCTGAGGTGCGTCTGAGGCTTTATACAGTATGTTGAACATGATGGACTGGCCTCTAGAGGGCACTGTTGTGGTGTGATGCAGTGGCGTCGCCTCGGAGTCAATCAGCAGCCCAATTGTATCAAGGCAGCCAAGCCCTGTGAAGGAAACTAGTAGAACAGAAATACCAAAATTGGCCAGTCGGTGCTTGACAGTATCCCATTTACGAAGCTGTTCAAATTATGGGAACAGGTTCCTGCTGATATATCACAGTCTTTAGCATGAACTTAACCCCTGCTTTCACTTGAACAGTAACGCTGATATACTGTATAACTGCCAATTCAGAACACACAGCTGCCTCAAGGCGCAAGTCCATATTGGAATAACAGAATTTATTTATTTATTACACCATTTATCTTCTACCTGGACGGGTTCGGTGATTGACTGCCTTCACACCTTTGTTGAAGATTGATTGCATGGTTCTTGCTTGGTAGCTAAGAGCGTGTTTAAATTCCAGAATCCCCAGTTTTGAAGAGGGAGGCAGCAGTACTGGTGTGGCGTGGTGGCAGTGGTGGTGGAACCCTCAAAGGCTGTTATTAATGTAGACTCTTTATGCATTGGGGAAGTCAATAAGCTATACTCAACACACTGATTTTTTTTTTTTCCTTTTTTCTTTTTCTGCCATATGAATGGTGGAAGATTGCTATTTAGAGTATATCATATACATATGTATCAATCTGGAAAATGGTCAAAAAAATGCAGGAATACAGTTTCTGTGTCACATGGGTTTGCATTGAACTGGTTAAAGTTTAGGGTTCCATTAAATGTGTGCTTTCCATTTAAAGTTTACAAGTTTTGTTGGAATGTGAGAGTGGAACCACTGATGGTTGGCGTCCCAGTTGTATGGCTGATTGCTTGTGAAGAACTGGTATTGTCATCATGTGACTGTGCAAAAGCCTGCAGCTGCTTCAGCCTGTGGACCTGCAGTACAGAGAGAATAAACGGAAAGAAGAAAGAGTAATTACATTTTGAGTTTGAATGGAAATGTACTATACTTAGGGGGTGAAAACTATATGCATTAGTTGTTTGGGCATTGAGATATGTTTATGCACCCACCAGTTTCTACATGTATTTAGAAGATTAGAATATTGATTTGGACAAATAGTGCATATTATTGTATTTTGGGTGTTCTTGTGTGTAGTGCAATGATGTTAGTTTAAACATGATACATTGCTGCAGAGTATGGATTCTGAAATCTGCAACATCTGTCAAAAAGGAGCAGCCTAGCCTACTTTAAAAAGCAAGAATTTCAGCCCCATCCTAATATCATGTAGAAAATAAAAACGTTTGAGCTTCCTGCCTTCAGTTTATCATCTTCATCTATATGAGATGTAGGCTAGACCATTTTTTCAGTTAAACTAGTACTTGAAACAGCTGCAGTGGCAACCATATAGGTTAGCAAACAGAACAGCAAGATTATAGTCAAGGTACATTCACTTAGTAAGTCCATGACTGCTGTTCTTTTATCAGACTTGTGCAGCATAGTGTTCTTTCAGAGCAGGCATGGCATGACTAAAAGATTGCTGTACAAAACCATTCCATCTACTTTTGACACGCCGAGTTTGTAATATACAAATCTCAACACCATTTGTAGAAGTATGTTCGGGTAGGACAGTAACTAGGAAAGTAAACTGGTATGTCAGAATCCCAGTAGCCCTGTTTGTTGCTTTGCCAATTGTTTACACCATGTTGTTCTTAAGGAAGTGCATACTTAGAGCAATGTATGACTGGAACACTTGGTTTCATGCATTTAAGTTTGAGTTTCACACAGAGCATAACAGTCATGAACATCTGTAGTGGTGGTAAATGGAATCTGACAAGAGAGTAATCACAACTGACAGTAGGGGCCTTAGACTGTTGTCCCCCCCCAACCCCAAATAAGAAGACAGCTTGTAAGTCCTAGCAAATGTGTCATATGTGTCCCTGCACCTGCAGTCTTGTGTTAGTGGGGACAAGATGTTTTAGTTCATTGGCAACCAGCTGAGGAGCCTGTCACCTCTAGCTTACCGGTTCAGATAGTAGCTGAGAGATATAATCATTGGCTGACTGTTGACTGTCCAGTTGTGAAATGGGTTGGGTTGTTTCAGTCTAGCTGCTAGTTGACATATCTGCATCACAAAGCCAGCAACACAATTGTCAGTAATCGTCAACCTTTGTGTCAGTCTCACATGAGTGACCAAGGACTGAATGGGCTTGTGTGTGAACTGCCTCTTCACTTACAAGGTTGTCACTTCTTGGCCAGGTTGGGGCTCACTGGCAAGGCAGGTGGGGGAAGCCTGCATTGCAGCCACCCCTGCTGTATTTATTTATTTATTTTTATTTATTCATTACAAACCAAGTTTACAACCTTTGAGTCAGAGACACTTTTACAAAGGCACCTCATCGCAGGGAGGGCAGACATCAAGACAGGTATTACAGTGCAGATTAAAACAGAGGATAACATTACAGGTTCAGTAAAATGAACATTTAACATAGATACACTTAGGTTACATAATGTAGTAGTTTATATGTTACTTTGATTACATAATGTTACAAAATTGTGAGTTATAATCATGGATGTAGTAGGTCCTCAGAGAAGACAGTAGGTTACATCCCTATTTGGACCTAGTAGGGAAGGAGTGGGTCTGGGGGAGGGAGGCTGTCCAGTGGACGTTGTCGAGTCAGGGGGCAAGGCGGGCGGGTACCACAGGTTACAACAGGGGGTTAGGTGCACCTACAACAGTGGGTATTAAAGATGTGGTCAGAGCCAATTTTGGGCAAGTTGAAGATGCAGCTAGGGAGGGAGTTGAACCAGGTTGGGGCTCGGTAGAGGAAGGATCTCTGGGCAAGAGAGGTCTTGGTTCTGGGCACCTGGAAGGTGGCCTTAACAGAGCTATGGGTGGTGACGGACGATGATGACCGCTGTTGGGAGGTAAGACCCCTGTGGGGGAGAGTCCTAGCAGTGATTTCTTCGCAAGAAGGCAGGTCTGGTAGAGCAGCACTCCTCAAAGTTGAGCAGATTGGTGGTAGAATAGAGAAGGCAGGTGTGAGTGCAGCTGAGGGCACTGGTCAGGAGCCTACAGGCCTTATTGATGGAGAGTTGGATTTTGGATAGGGCAGTGTTGTCAGCTGCGGCGTAGATGGGCAAGTCATAGTCCACGAGGGACAAGACGGAGGAGGTGATGGCCAGCCTGAGGGCAACCTGAGACAGGCAGTACCTGTGCCAGTATAGCAGGCCAATCCAAGAGTTAATGGTGGCTGACAGGGCATTAATGTGGGTGTGGAAGGAGAGTGCAGTTTCGAACGTGCTGCCTAGGTACTTATATGTGGTCACTTGTTCTAGTGGGTGTAGAGTGCTGGGGATAATCAAGAGGGGGATATTTTTAGCTTTATTTTGGTGGTGGGAGAAGAGCATTGATTTGGTTTTCTTTAGGTTAATGGCCAGTCTGCGGTCGCCGAACCACCTTTCAGCTTAGTTGTAAGCTTGCTGGAGGGATAATTGGAGGGAGGTGGAATTGGGATGTGAGGCAACGAGGACTGCATCGTCTGCATAGAGGAATATTTTACCAGTACATGAGCTGGGAAGGGTGTTGAGGTAGAGACTAAAAAGTACTGGACCCAGGATGGAGGCCTGAGGGATCCCGGAGTGAACAGGAAGAGTGCTGGAGAGGGAGCTGCTGATCTTGACACGCTGGGATCTAGCAGAGAGGTAGCTAGAGAACCAGGAAATGGGACTGCCAGAGAAGCCAAGTTGGTGGAGAGAGTCATGTAGAAGGGGGTAACAGACAGTGTCAAAGGCCTTGGAGAGGTCAGTGAACACTGCTCCTGCAAGGCTGCCAGAGTTGAGAGCAGCGTGCAGGTGTTGGGAGAATTCCAGGAGAGCCGTGGTTGTACTGTGTCCTGGGTGGAAACCCTGCTGCTCTGGACACATAATGTCGTATTTGGTTAGGTATTCAGAGAGCTGGATCGACACCTCTTTTTTCAAGGACTTTAGAGAGTGGGGGGAGGATAGAGATCGGCCAGTAATTGTTGGGGGTGGACCAGTCCCCTCTCTTATGTATGGGTGTGATTTCAGCAAGTTTTCCAAGCACTTGGGAACTGACCCAGGCATAGAGACCGGTTTAGAAGGTCAGTCAGGGGGACTAGGACTTCGTCCAAGACCATACGGAGGATCCTGGAGTCGAGGGGGTCACTGTTGGGGTTATTGCTGCCTAGGGCTTTTAGCAGGTGTGGCCTGGCTTCTTTGGGGGGGGGGGATAGGGTGTGCAGGTAGAATGGCGGGTGATGCAGGACCGGAGGGAGAGAGGTGGGGATTGGGTCAAAGAAGCTGCTGGGGAGGACCGAGCTTAGGTCAGAGAAGGCGGTGTGAAGGCAATCGGCTGTAAGGAGCGGATCTGTGGTGGGGGTGCCGTTGATGGAAAGCTGGGATGGTGGGGCGAGTGGGACTTCCCATTTAGCTCTTTCATATTATCCCAGAAGGTCCAGGCTGAACCCCAAGTGGAAGCGAGGGTGGTCTGGTAGTGCTCTGCCTTGGCCTGCCTAATGGCCCAAGTGCACTTATTGCGTTCTACATTGTAGGCCTGTCTATCAGACGCCTTTCCACATTCTACAGCAGTGTGCTAGAGACTATCTCTGTTTTTGAGTCTCTGGAGGAGGGGTGGGGTGATCCATGGGGCATTGCATTTTTTGGAGCAGATCCTAGTGAGGGGGACAAAAAGGTCTCAAGCCTTACAGAAGGTGTAACCCCCCTGCAAATGGGGGTTCCCAAAAGACTTCCAGGAGCTTGCTTGAATGCTCCAAGCCTGAATGGTGTTTGGCATTTAAGCCATTTATCAGTGAGTGTTTTAGAGCCTCTGGTACTGTCTCTTTAAGAGCTGTCTGCTTGCAGACATAATTAGTTTGTATGGGGGACTGTGTGTTTTTTTGATTGAGTACCACTCAAGCTGCTGCCAATTCACTCCATTTTTGCAGTCACTAGGAGTGCAAAGGGAACCTATCTGAAAGATGTAACTGTTTGCCAGAAATCATTTACAGTAATAATGAAATTACAGTTTGTCTAACCTGCTTTCTTTTGCAGTCAGAACAGTGTCTGCCTAGTTCCCCATTCTGGTTTTGAACTGCTGAACTGGACCAATCAGTGTGGGGTAAGCTAGCTCTAAAATGGTGCCTTGGACGAATCAGAACTTGGACTCATAATCTGAGCCAGCCACAAGAGGATTGTATGAGCAGTGACTCTGGGAGATGTAGTTTAGACTTCAGCACCTTTTTGGACCAACAGCAGCAGTCTATTGTGAGTGACAGCCAATCCAGTCAAGAACTGGGAGGAACTCAAAGGAAGTGCCCGGTTTTGTCTGTTTGGAGTTTCAGTTGAGCTTTGGCAGTGAAGAAGGAAGGAGCCCTGTGCTTTTTCAGTGTGCAGTTTAGTCAAAAGTGTGTAGGGCCCAGAGTTCCGGTCTGCAGCTTGTGCAACAGCTTGTTAGGACTGAATCCGTCCTGTGAAGAGAATCAAAGGATATCTGAAGAGTAGAAACCAGGCTCACCCTATAGAAGACTGGAGGAATTATGAAAATTAGACTGTCTGTCAGGAACTGAATCTTGTGTGTTCTCCCGGTATTGTGCAGTAATTACGATCGGGATACAGATGCAGCCTGCCTGATATAGTGCTTTCTTTTATATAAATGTGTGAAGAGGTTTGTGCCTCAAGTGAGCCCTACTGACATTGAAGGACCCTATCTTATTTGGAGGTCGTGAGTACTAATTCAGGTCGCTTCCCTGTTGAATTGCCACATTAAATCCAAATGGAATTACTGTACTGCTGACTGTTTAATTCTCCTTTTCTCGTGTGAAAGGGCCTCACCAGCTGCCACGGTTTGGACTAGCCACTAGGGCTTGGGTACCCAGGGACAGTAACTGATAGGGATAGGCCTGTGCACAGAGCCATAGGTAGATTATTAGAGTGATAAGCTAATTAACCTGATTTCCCCTGTCCTTGTTATATCCTCTAAATAAATCAGAGCTGCTTGTTTTCAGCAAAGTTATACTGCCTGAGGTATTTGTCTATGTTAAAGTACTGTACTGTGATTGTTGCACTGTATCTCATTTCACAGGAGGTCCCAGTGCGGAACCAGACCTGGGGTAAGTGTATACTGTGAAGGTAATTCTGATATATTGTGTGGGCCACTAGTGGGAAGAAAGGGGTTGCAGTGTCCCAGAGGGCTGTGACCAAGTTAGTTTAACTATTGCAAACCCTGACCTCTGGGTGGAGGCACCCGCCATTGGATCCAGGCCCCTCAACCTGTTAGTGGCAAATCAGGCAGGGGTAGTAGCCCCTGGGATAGCGCCATCTAGGGGTTACAGAAGGCATTTGTGAAGTGGTCAAGAGCTGAGTCAATGTCAGGGGTGTGTTGGATAACGGACCAGTCTAGCTGGGCTAGGTATTTTAATTTTCTGAGGCTGCCAGGGCGTAAACGGTGGCATAGGGTGGCCTGGGACACTGGCTTCAGAGTGGAGGATGACCAGAGACAGAGGACTGGGGAGTGATCGCTAAGAGAGTGGGGGAGGACAGTGACATCCCATATTTTGTTGGGGTGGTTAGATATAACAACATCTAGGAGAGTGCTGGTGCCAGTAGAGTGGTTGAATATGGTGGGCTGGGTGACTAGCTGGGACATACCCAGGGCAGCAAAGGAGTACCTTATATGGGAGGCAGTGGAGGCAAGCCAGTTAACATTAAGATCACCTAGGATGACTTGCTCCACTTTGGGAGGGATGTGAGGTAGTCAATGAAGGACTGGACCGCTTGGTTTTGATTCCTCCGGGGTATGTAGGAGAACGTGAGGAAGAGAGGACCTTGGGTGGGGTCGGGTGTGATTTTTAAAGTGAGGGCTTGGGCTCCACAATCCAGTTTGGGAGCAGGGAGTGCCTGACCTATAAGGGAGTAGTGTGCAACCACCACAGCGTTTGCCTACTCGGTCTTCCCTGTAGATGGCATATCCAGGGAGGGTGATAGCGGAGTCGGGGTGGATTTGGAGAGCCAAGTCTCTACCAGTGCAATTATGTATCTGCCAAGTGAATAAATGAGTCTCCTTTATGGTCAGTCTACCACCTCTCATAAGAACTAAATGCCATCCAAATTTACAGAGAAAGTAAACAAACCTTAATCTGCCACACAGCCTGTAGTCTTTGTCAACAAAACTAACTGAACAGTCCTGGTCACAACCATTTTTCCAGACCCATTTTGGGAAAAGTCAGACTCTTCCCTGCACACCCGCCCAAATTCGGGTTTCAAGTTTATTGTTTGGCTTTTGGCCTTTACAAGAAAATTTCAAAACATTTCATATACAAGGTTCATAAATAGCACCAAATTGTACAGTTATATTAAATGTTTTAAAATACATGTACTATCTCGTTACAAGGCATAATATAATCGGCAATAGGTCGGTCTTTTTTTGAAGACAGTACAGGCCTTCACGGTAGGCCTGGACACATTTCTGCTTGTCAGATGAATCACAGGATACTCCGGGTAGTAGGGTGGGTGAGACCTCTGTAAATTAGTGTGTTTGCACAACATGCTTTTTGGTCCCTGTTGATGAAGTGAGGGAGATTGGTGGACTTCATGGAACTGAAGTTCTTCCTGACCTTAAATTACTGTTACTATGTTAATTTTTTTATATGCCAGCTGCCTTTCTTAGCTATTGTGTTAGCCACTGCAGCCTAAACGCCATAATTACATCTTGGCCATCTACAGTGAAGACTGCTGAAAAGGTAGTAAAATGCAATAAATTCTGGGTGCAGTGCTGGATACAAGCATCAGTTTAGTCATGAGGCATGAACAGGTTGGTACAAGTATGCAGGAGGGTGACTCTGTATCTTTTTTTTAATTTTTTGAATAAAATTAAAACTCACTTTTCTTGTCATGGGTGCATACTAGCTTCCAACAATCATGCCTTTAACTGAGGTGACGAATGACGGAACATTTATAGTGCATTTTGGCACAGAAATTCTGTTGGTGTAGTTGTAGTTATTGAATAGATCATGTAAGAGTTTAAAGATCAGGGGCCAGATACTCAAACATTAGTACTGGTGCTAACAGGTTTTTGCCTGGGCTGTCTAGGTTTGCACCCATTTTTTGAGTGGGGTCTATTTTGAGAGGCACCTGTATCATGGGCTAAACTTGTTAGAACCCAGGTGTTAACATAATGCTGTGCCCATGTAAATGAGGATGTCTTCTGCTGCATATGGGCGCAGTGGCAGTTTCAGAAGTTTGCATTAGCAGTAAATGGCACCCAAAGCGACGTTATTTACTGCCTCTAAAAATGTGGACTTAATTGGGTGCTATGCCTGTGCCTCCAACCCACCAATGGCATGATGGCTGTACTGCAGGTGGCCGCCCCTGCTTGCCCATCCCATGGCTGTCAGAAAGTTCCCTGGTTTCTAGTGGCACCCCAATCATCCATCCCGTAGCTTTGACACTCGGCCCTGGTGTCTAGCAACAGCCCCAGCCCCCCCCACCCTAAACACCCATCCCAGTTCTACCAAGCATTCCCTGGTGTTCAGTGGCACCCCACCCACCCACCAAGCACCCCTTCTAGTTCATAGCAAATCTTCCCTGGTGTCTAGTAGCACCCCCACCCACTGAGTGTCTGTCCTGGATAGTACCACCTTTTCCCTGGTGTCTAGTGGCACCCCCCCACCCTCTGGGCACCTGTCCTGGTTAGTATCAATGTTAGCCTGATGTCCAGTTGCACCCCCCCACCCTCAGAGCACCCATGCCGGTTTGTAGCAACTTTTTCCTGGTGTCTAGTGGCACTCTTTACTCTCCAAGCACCCATCCCGGTTAGTATCATTGATTCACTGATGTGCAATGGCACCCCCCACCCTCTGACCACACGTCCCGGTGAGTGTCAATGTTTCCCCCTGATATGCAGTGACACCCCTTCCTCTGATCTCCCTTCCCATATAGTTTACCATATTCCTATTGTCCAGTGGCACCTCCACCCCACACCCCCGGTCCCCCATCCTGTATACTGAGCTGTATCCCTGTTGGCTTTGGGCACCCCCATTTCCATCCCATGTTATTTATATTATTCCTAATGTCCAGTGGCACACATCACCTCCCGATCCCCATCCTGTATATTGAGCTGTATCCTTGGTGGCATCTCCTCCCGTCCCGACTTCCCATCCCATGTTACTTATATTATTCCTGATGTCCAGTGGTACTGCCTTCACAACCCTGAATGCTGGTTCACAAAGCAATCGGGCGAACACTGGTGGTCAGTGGCCCCCCCACCACCCTGCCTGCCCAGACCACCACCCACCAAATCCCCTTACCAGTAAACTAGGAACATGTGTTGACCCCCGATATGGCAACCAGCATAGCCCTCCACTCACCTCCTTGGCCAGGCGCCAAATGGGCTGCCAGTGAGCACGTGTACAGTATGCTGTATACTGTACATGTGGTCAGTCAAGGGGGTGAGAGGAGGGCTGTGCCAGTTGCCAAATCAGGAGTCAACACACATCTCTGACTTGCTGGTAAGGGGGGGGGTTGATGGGTTATGGTCTGGGTGTGAGCAGAGCGGACAGGGGGGACTGCTGGACCGCCAGTGTTTGCAGGTCTGTTTATCAACCAGCATTCATGGGTGGGATACTAGTGGATGTCCGGGATATTATAGGCAACACAGGACAGGAGATCGGGTGGAGGAGGTGCCACTAGCCACCAGGGGTAAGGCATAATATATGGGATGGGGGATTTGGGGTGCCACTGGACACCAGAGATACAGTGAACTATGCAAGATGGTAGATTGGGGTGTGTGGGTTGCTACTGGACATCAGGGGTGGGGTGAAATGTACGGGACAGGTGCTCGGAGGGTGGGGGTGCCACTAGACACCAGGGAACCATTGACACTAACTGGGATGGGTGATTGAAGTGTGGAGGGGGGTGACATTAGACACTAGGGGAAAGTTACTACGAACCGAGATGGGTGCTCGGAGTGTGAGAGTACCATTGGACATCAGGGAACATTTGGTAGAACCAAAATGGGTGTTTGGGGGGGTGGGGAGTGCTGCTAGACACTAGGGATGATGTGGCAGGTGCCTGCAGGATCGGCACAAACCGGCCGCTGCTTCCCTACAAATGAGTCCATAAGGGGCATGCTAATGGCCCCTTACTGCCGTACATGCCCAGCAGGCTCATGTGCATGGTGTGGCGGAATATCGCACCATTGCTCCTGGTGCTATCTAGTCCTGGGGTGCAGTTCTCGGTGACCTGGATTTAGTCCAGGTCCATGTTAGGGCAGTGCAGATTGACTTAGTGCTGCACCGGCACAGGCCAGTATTCATCGGATAGTGCCGATCCACTGTCCAACTGAATATAGCAGCCTGTGGATCGGAGGCAGGTGCCACGCAAACCTTTGTACACCCTTTACACCATTTTTGAGTATCTGGTCCACATCTGTACATTTAAACCAACATCTGTTTTAAGTTTTTTTTCACTTAACCCTGTTTTCCTTTGGTTTGATTGATATCAAGGCCACTGTTTTTCATTTTTTACTGGTAAAAACAGTAAAACTGTGGAATCTGGACTGACTTCACACTGGTAACAAAGAATTTCATGGAATTTGGTATTTTGGACCAGATCAGTAAATCTGCTGAACATGTGTTTTTCTTATAATTGCTTCCAGTGCTATTTTCAGTTTGCTTTATTTAATGGTCTGCATAATTAAACCTTCTTTTATTCTGATTTTATAGCCACATATTAAAAGAATATCCGTAGAATCCCGGTAAAATCTGGAAATTAGACAAACAATCACCGGTGTAATTCCCAGAATTTCAAGTCTTGAAAATGGAATTTAAATATTTTAATTAGTGTAAATCAGTGGCCTTGATTAAAATGGATGATACTGACAGAAATATAAATGGTTGTAGGCATTTTATTGTGTGGTATTTGCTGTAGCTCTGAATAGCCATAGTGGTAGTACAGTATGTGGAATGAGCGAGTTAACGCTATATGTCCGAGTGAATCATAAAATCATTGTAAATGACTGTGTATTGCATGTCAGCTGCTCTTCTAGGAATGCATCTCATTTGGCACAGTCTTTAAAATGAAGCTTTTATCAAGATTGCTATAAATATTTCCAGAATGCTGATGTGTTAAAAACTAATGAAACCAGGTGGCAGAAAAAAAAAACAACTTCTTAAACGTATATTTTACTGAAGTCTCCTCCCCCCCCCCCATGAGACAAAAAAAGTTATCCCAGGAACTTGGCAGCAGTCTCTATGATGGAAATACATGATGCCTGATACTCTACTTAGGTTTTCTTAAAATAAGGAAAAAATAAAAAAAATAAAATAAAAAAAAAAAAAAAGTTTAGGGTTGCCTCAAAATATAAATGGCATGTTTACATTATATAAGCTGGATTCCGAAGGGTTGGTCTTCAAAGTCTAGATGCGTCCATATATGATCCATGAACCTTGCTGGGACCCAAGTCCAAAAGCAAAAAGATGCCAAAAGGACTCTTTTATGGTACGCTGGCAAGTTATAAAGGGTGCAGTATACTTTTTGGCCACATTTTAACTCCATGAACTTTACTGATAAGAAAATAACTATCCAAAGCCCATGTTAAAAATCAGGGTGTTACAGAACAGTAAAACAAATACCGAGGCATAAATAAGCTTATAATACCATTTGCATAATCAGTGTAATGCCTGCTGTATCAAATCTATATACAGACACCTTATACTCCTAGCAGTGACAAGCTGGTCATAATAATCTAAAACTCTAAATTATCTCCCTCAGGGAAAGATTACCACACTGGGAACTATACATACAAAGGACCAGCGTAGTATGGGGGGGAACACTCTGGAGAAAGCATTTTTTGGGGGCAGGGGGCAGGAGGTGGCAGTGATACAAGGCCTAGTTGCACACAAGTCAATTAAAAGATGTTGTATTGTAACACTTGATAGTACTCAAAAATTAAAACATTGTACTAATTAACCACTTAGGCAGCTACTCACAAAAAAGCAGCCACCTGAAAACCGACCATTTAAACCAGGGGCTTGTAAGGCAGCCAAAGAGTATATTCAGAATGCCTCATGGCAGGTGCTTTTGTGCCTCTTTATTTATGTACAGAACTTGTTTAGGGATGAGTTACGAGACTTCTGTTTTTGCACTGATTATGCCAGTCTTACACCGATCTTGTCTGTGAGTGGCCACTCTGTGGGTGTTTTGATCTTATAATTGTACCTAGTACACACATTTTCACAGTGAGAAAGTAGCTGACAGTTTACTTGTGAAGTTTTAATTCGCAACTAAAGCTGGTGTGAAATCATTAACTTTGGACTTCCTGAAGTACCCAGTAGCCACACCACTTCATCTGTACTTTTTTTAATTACAAAAAAAAACACCCTCTGTGGCATGCAGCCAATCACCTCTCACCATACCACACCACACAGTTTGTAATAGAATACCCCCACCTGCCCCCGGCTTGACTCCTACAAGCATCCTAGTTATAATTCTAAGTTCTGAGCCACCGACACCATTCCCTTCCCCAACCAGAAAAGCAAGTTCACCATACCGCCCCCTTCCTGTCACGCTTTCGTGAAATGAACCTTCCCTTTACCCCATCTTGCCAAAAAGAAACAACTTCCCAAAGTCCCCAAGTTGATCTTTTTGTGTTTAACATTTGTTTAACAAAAAATATATAAATAATAATGAAAACCTGTCTCCCACCTGAGCAAGTGCTACCTAGGCTCTAAACTGAATGAATCGTGAGTGAGGTGTATCCTAGTAGTAATGCCTGATTGGCTGAGAGCTGATGTTGTAATGCTGTACCAAGAAGAAGCTACTCTCCACATACGACCTTTGCTCTTCCCAGGTCAGAGTTATCACTGGTTGTGCAAAATGCGGAAAAGATATGTGAAATCTTTTATTACGTAAAGCTGGCAATTAGCTACATTTTTTCTTAGAACATAAACTTATTTTTCCTGCAACTTAAGGAACAAAAATATTTACTTTAATTTTCCTGTGAGAAAAGAAAAAAATGAAAAATGACCATGACTACCCCCCCCCCACACACACACACACATTTGTTTTTCTGTCCCCATGACTTGAGGACTTTTTACATGGTGAAAAGTTGTAAATGTCCCCCCCCCCACAAATGAGAAAACACAAATTTTAATGAATTTCTCATTTAGAAGAAAAGTTTTTGTACAGCTCTAGTTTAAAGTCCCTCAGGTCTCATGAAGTGACCGAAGGTCATAGATTCCAAGTACTGGAACATACAAGCTCCAGTTTTCACAAAAGTACATTTTCCACACCCTATAGTCCATTATCTCTGCTTATGGGAACCCTACTCATTTTGTTAAGTCTTGCTACTATTTCATTATGAGGAAGATCACTATTACTGAAATGCCTATTACAGTTTGATTCAGCTGAAAAAGAAGCCCCCCAACTGGCCCAGTGGCGCAGAGGGTTGAGGCGCTGGACGCCACACCGGAGACACGGGTTCAGGAACGGACCCAGGTGGCTGGGGGTCGGCGGCGGGAGGGAGAGATTGAGCGTCTGGAGGACTGCTCTCTCTTCCCTGGGGAGGGCTGGGGTAACGACCGCTCAATGAGCGACCTCTGGCGGATGCTGGGGGGTAGCTGAAAGAGCTTCATGGTGTATGCCAGGGGGTGGAGCTGCAGCGTGTGTTGTCTTGGCAGCCGGGCTCCACAGGGGTGAAAAAAGACAAGAAACCCAACCCCCTCCGCTGATGGGTGATGGTGTCTCCGTCCGTGATCCACACTCCTGAAGTCGGACATGGCCCCTTCTGCTCCCCCCCCCCAGCCCGGTGTCTCAATACTTGCAGATAGGGCGCCCTGGGTGGGGGCGACCCTTCCCTGGAAGGCAGACCTGGGGGATGCCCAGTGCTGGAGAGGAGTGGAGGGGCTAACCAGGGTCACACAAGGAGGTAGAGATGGCGGATCGGAGGTCGCCAGAGAGAGTTCGGCGGCTGGGGAGAAAAAGAGAATTAAAAAAAAAAAAGCGCCCCTTCCCTCCAACCATCACCACCACTACTACTGCCAAATCAGTCTGTGCCAGTTTTCTCTTGGCCATCAGCAGCTGGTTGTGCATCAGGTGGTAAGGAATCAGTAAAATGCTGTTGTATCTGACAAGTAAGTAATAAGCCATGACAGGGTGTGCATTATAGGATTTTAGTGCACGCCCCTAGGGGTGTAGTAAGGTATGAGGCAGAGTGTCCTTATGCCCCTGGTAGGTACATTAAAATGCTATGATGCATACCCTGGAGGGGCTTATTGCTCTTATAAAATACTCTAAGTTGTTTTTTTGGCGTGGGGGAGAAAATGAGAATCTTACTTCGAGAGGGTTCCTGCAGTAGGTCTTCACAGTTAGGACTGCACCCCCTGGCATCAGGACCGCATGGCAAAATTGTAGCTAGGAATCATCGGCAGGGACCACCCCCCCGATATCAGGTGACAGATGTCAGTGTGACTATAAAAGAGGCGGTCCCTCGCCTGCCCTCCAGTTCTTTCCCGCCGTTGACCTAACGCAGTAGAACAGCTTCAGTTGCACGCCGTTTTCAGACATTTTACTTACATGGTTTCCGATACTTTCTTCCATCCACATAGCAGTGTATGTCGTCTCATCGGTCCAAGAAAAAGTGCTCCAAGCGCAGCGCGCAGATCCCGCAGGGGGACTACCATTCCTGTTGCGTTCTCTGCCTGGGGCCTAAGCATAACATCGCAGAGTGTTCCATCTGCCAGGGCTTCAACCAGGCCACGTACACCTGTCTCAAGAGGACCGTCGATGCCCATTTACTGGCCCAAAGACTGGCATCAATGGAAAAGGAGCTACAGGAGCTGAGGGAAAGATCACCGTCGCCAGAGACAAAGAAGAAGAAGAAGAAGGAGAAACGCTGGGAGCAGAGCAACTCTCCACAGAGGAAATCGAGCCAGACAGCCAACGCCATCCTGGGTGGGGCCTCCACCCCCGTGAGTACCCCACCTCCAGGGCCTTCTTGTGCTCCAGCTGACCAGATGTGCCCCCCCCGCCAAGGTCAGCGGGCAGTCGGGGGGGGGGGTATCCTCTTTGGAGGATCCAGCTACAGTACCTGCTTCGAGCCTGGCCGTTAAGTCGCCCTCCGGTTCCACCGCTGGGAACCCGGCCCAGGCCAATCAGCCTGACTCTAGCCTTCTGGCTTCTGTCAGCCTGGCCTCTATCTGTAAGTCGGTCGACAGCTCCTCCATTGCCTGCCAGGCCATCACCTCTAAGTCAGACACCGGACCACTTGGCACCCACGTGGTGATGTCTCTCCTGTATGACTCCCTCGTGGACCACGACGCCGGGCAGTGAGAGCTCACAGGTCCCTCGTCAGGGGGTTGCAGGAAATAGGCTGTTGGTTAAAAAGAATCTGCAGCTTATCTAGTAGGTAGGGGAAATGGGCAGACTGGGTGGGCCAAGTGGTCCTTATCTACCATCAGAGTCTATGTTTCTATCCCACCAGGGTTCTCCCTCAAGGGATTCGCTGTCCTTCTCCGATCTCTTTGGGCCTGATTACCAGGACCCTCTTCTGTTGGATACCTTAACGGACCTGTCAACGGGGACTCTTCCAGATCTCCCCCCTTCGCCGGGCTCCATTCCGCCGATGGATCTTCACCCGATGCCAGATCCCTTGCCAGATACTTTTGGGGGTGGTATGGATCCAAACCCTTTTGGACCGTCAGGGATTCCCCCTCCTACTCCGCCAATGGACCCGCCTCCTAGCGGTCCTTCAGCACTGCCTCTGGCAGGGCCCTACGCTCCTCTGTTGGACCCGACCAGGTACTATCCTGGGTACACACCACAGTATCCAACACTGGGAGCCCATCACCGGGATACCCTCCTCTGATGCCGGGTTATCCAACACTGGGTCAGGCCATGTATTACCAGGGATACCAGTACCCTTACTGCTACCAACTGCCTAGCTACCCTTCTTACCCCGCAGGGTACCCAGGTTATCCTCCACCCCCCCTCCTCCACCTCCACCACTGCAGTTGGATCAAGATACCATTCATACCTGCTGGAGGACGCAAAGTCTCAGCTGCTGCAGGAGTTGGGTAAGCCTCGGCAGGTGGTTGGGGCCACCCCACCTCACAGGGTGCTTCCTGGTAGCCCGGCATTTTCCAGTCAAGCCTCGGACAGAGGTTTGGGTGTTCTGCCCTCATGCATTACAGAACATAGACTTCTGAATCTGGTACCAGGGGCCTCTCTGCCCAGAAGGCCGGAATCATCTGAGTCAGGTGAGGACTATGATGTGGAGGACCAGTCAGAGCCTCAAACTCTCATTGAGCCTCAGCCGAAAGAATCCCCCAAATTCCCTCCGGAGGACCCGTCCTTCATGTAGCTTCTCTGGATAATTCAGAAATCCTGCAGATGGGCGTCCCAAAAATTGGATCCCAACCACAGACGACTGGCAGAACATCTGGATTTGGTCAATGCGGCCCCTCTCCAAGATCTTACTTCCACAATCTGGCAGCAAACTTCGTCCATCATGGCCTTTTAAAAAAAGGCCAATAGGACCTACCACCCCCGGAAGGGGTTTTCCACATTACTGCCCAACCTAAGGCCGATTCTATTGTGATCATGGCTGCTCATGATAGGTTGGCCCAACCTAAACATGTTGGTGCTTCCCTTCCAGACAAGGAGTTGAAGCAGATGGACCAGTACGGTCACAAGATCTATGACTCATCCACTTGTGCCATTCGCTCCTTAAATTACATGGCCCATATGGTGGCTTTCCAGAAATCATCTTTTTCTGATCTGGAAAAGGATCTTCAGGAGATGCCCAATGAGCAGTTCAGGAACAAACTCTTGGAGAAGGTTAGGATGAACAAATCATCCTACCACCTACAACTCTGTGGACTTGGTGGCACGAGGTGTGGCTACTGGCATCTGTCTCAGATGCTTTGCTTGGCTTCACCTGGCGGGGTTGGCACAAGATGTACAGAGTTCCCTTCTGGACACTCCCTTCAGGAGTTAAGTTCTGTTTGGCGGCAATGGCAAAGATATTATCATGGAGCTGCAAGAGAGCAGCAAATCTATGAAAGATGTCCGTCCCCTTTACCATTCGGGTCAAAAGCCATGGCAGCAGCCCTTTCGCTGCCAGCAGAAATGGAGTAAACAGAATTAGGGCAGACGACAGACCAAGCGTCGCTTCCCGGATTCTGGTGCTCAAACCCCCCCCCAGGGCCAAGTTTCCCAAAACTGCCTCTGGGGTAGTGCCCCTCCCCTCTGCATCCTGACTCCCAACTCCCCCTCCCACTCCCTCCTGTTCCTGTGGAGGAACCGGTGGGGGGGGGAGGCAAGATGTGGCCTCCACTTGGACAGGTGGAAGGCTGTAACCGCAGATGCATGTGTTCTTCAACTCATAGCAAGAGTTCACTTGATAGAGTTCCTGGAGAGACCTCTCTCCAATCCTCCAGTAAGGTTGCATTACCCATCAGGCCAGCAACATCAAGAAATTCCAGAACCAGAAATTCAAGCTGTTCTGCAGAAATCAGCCATAGAGCGAGTTCCAACGAAACAAACAGGAAGGGGATTTTACTCCCATTTCTTCCTGGTTCCCAAAAAAATGGGAGCTCTCAGGCCTATCCTAGATTTCGGCATGCTCAACCTCTTTGTAGAGTACAAGAGGTTCCTGACCCTCTAGGTACTGTTACCCCTGTTCCAACTGTGGAGGGGTTGTGGGATAACGAGGGGACCAGACACCGGACTTCAGGTTCAACATACAATCTGTGTGTGATGTTTATTCAAAATACAAGAGACAACCTTAAATAATGGCATATCCCTTCTTCAGTACATCAGTTTGCAGCAACAGACTATAAATGTCCTTTCTCTGCACTTAGCCAGCACCTACTGACACTGATCTCTGATCCGATTCACTAGTTGAGATGTAGAACCACCCCTCTGCAGTCCCCATTTGCTTGGGTAGTGGGGACCCAAAAAGAAAAAACAAAAACAAAACAAAAAAAAAACAAGCTATAGACAAAGAATCTCAATGCAGAATCTCTGGAAGGTCTACCCCAAAGGGCACTGGCAACAAATCAAGTTTCAAAGAAATACAACATCATACATACTTCCATAATACAGTGCATCATGGAATATATGCAAATCATCATGTCATTTCTTACTTAAGTTTACAACAATATACATGCATTTTAAATAACACGACTAGCTTAATTTCTATAATAGTCACTTGTACTTTTTACCATTATCAAAACACCAAGTGCCATGGTATTTTCAACATTTACAGGTTTCATAAACATAAGGTATATACATTAAGGTATTTTATAACATAGTGCTATTACATACTAAATCCAACAACAATAAACACAATCTGTTTTACATACACTCTGAAGTCACCATAATAACCTCCCTGTACGAGGATCTAAGAGGGAAAAAGAAAATTAAAGAGGACACTGTAGCATAGTCAAGAAAGGGAAGGGGCTGGCCATAACTGGCCAACCTTATGGACTAGAAATAGTAAAGGATAGATTAGGCTTAGGAATAGAAGAACTGTTGCAACAGATTTAAGAAAAGGTTGGTCCTCAAGAGTGGCAGGAACTCCCCGGTCACACCAGCCAAACAATTAGCTGTGTTCCCTGGATATGCAGGATGCTTACCTCCATATACCCATTCTTCTGGCCCACTGCCACTTCCTGAGATTCACCTTTGAGGAGGAACATTTCCAGTTCAGAACCCTTCCCTTTGGCCTCTCCTTGGCACCTCGGGTTTTTACCAAGTGCTTAGCGGTGGTAGCGGCATTCCTATGCCGCAAGGGCACTTATGTGTTCCTGTACCTGGATGATTGGCTATTTTCTACCCCCTCCCCGGACAGTCTGAAGGAATCCCTTTCCTTCACTCTGGACCTTTTCTCCAGTCTGGGAATCTCAGTTAACTTCCACAAGTTCCAGCTGCTACCCTCCTAGTGGCTCCAATTTATTGGAGCAGTGCTGGACATGGTCCAGAGCAAGGCCTTTCTCCCTCCCGTCAGCAGAGACTCTTATTTTTCAAGCTGGTGGCTTTCTCCCAATGGACCACAGCGTGTTCGGTCCTGCGACTACTGGGACTGATGGCGGACAGTATTCCCACAGTCCCTTTGGCCAGACTGCACATAAGGGTAACACAGTGGTCTCTACGAGTCCAATGGGATCAGTGCCTGGACGACATAGACCAGAAGGTCTTGGTCTCCAGCAACCTTCGAAGGGATCTCCTATGGTGGCAGGACTTATCCAACCTTTCTGTAGGGGTCCCCTTCCACCCTCAGTCTCCCACCATGATTCTCACATCTGATGCCTCGAACGTTGGATGAGGAGCGCATCTGGGAGACCATTGGACACAGGGCACTTGGTCGCCCATGGAGGAGAACCTTCACATCAGTATCCTAGAGACAAGAATAGTGATCTATGCTCTTCAGGCCTTTCAGTCCCTCTTGATTCTGGGAACACTACTCATCCAGACAGACAACATGGCCACTGTCTGGTACCTCAACAAACAGGGAGGCACCTGGTCTTACCCCCTTTGCAGAGAGGAGATGCAGGTGTGGCACTGGGCTGTACAACGCAGCCTTTCCTTGACAGCAGTCCACATGCCAGGCGTTCACAACACACTGGCGGACAGTCTGAACCGATCAGTCGCCAGGGCTCACGAGTGGGAGCTAAAGCAAGAGGTAGCAGATGTATTTCTTCAGTGGGGCTGGCCAGACATAGACCTCTTTGCCTCCCCATCCAATGCAAAGCTACCCAGCTTCTGCTCACTCGTTCCTGAGCATGGTGCTTTTTGGCAAGATGCACTGTCTCTATCCTGGACAGTTAAATTTCTATACGCTTTCCCTCCCTTTACCATCTTATAGAAGATTCTGCTGAGGCTTCAGGCAGAGGGGGCCCAAATGATTCCCATTGCCTTTCTGTGGCCTCGGCAGATTTGGTTCCCTGTGCTACAGCAGTTAGCACTGGAACCACCAGTACCTCTCTCTCTTTGCTATGACCTTCTGTCCCAGGAGCAGGGCAACCTGGTACACCCAAGCCTCCAATCACTCCACCTTCACAAGTGGCACCTATGGACTTAGCGGCTTCTCGCTTTGGTGTCTCTTCCAGAGTTGCTCAGGTCCTAGTGGAGGCCAGAAAATCCTCCACTAGATCCACGTATGTTATGAAGTGGAAGAGATTTACTTTTTGGGCTACAGCCAAGGGCTTAGACCCCTTTTCTTGCTCGGCTCCCCAGGTTTTAGAGTACCTCTTGCACTTATCAGATCTGGGCCTCCGCTGCTCCTCTCTGAAGGTCCATCTCTCTGCGGTTTCGGCCTACCACCTTCTGGTGAAGGACAAAACACTTGCTCAGATGGAAGTTTCCAAAACCTTTGTGAAGGGAATCCTTCATCTAAAACTTCCGGTCCAGAATCCTTGTCCCCCCCAGGATCTTAATTTTATGATAGAAAAGCTTACTTTGCCCCCCTTTGAGCCAACAATAAGCTGTGATTTGCATTTCTTAGCATGGGAAACACTTTTTTTAGTTGCCATCACTTCAGCTTGAAGAGTTTGAGCTCCAGGCTCTGGTTTGTACAGAGCCTTATTTGATTTTCCACAGAGACTGGGTGGCTCTGTGAACTAACCCTTCCTTTTTGTCGAAGGTAGTGTCAGAACTTACCTTAAACCAGAGTTTTGAGTTATCGGTTTGTTTGTTTTTTATTATCCC
The DNA here is from genome assembly GCA_016271365.2 of Neoceratodus forsteri. Classification (NCBI taxonomy): domain Eukaryota; kingdom Metazoa; phylum Chordata; order Ceratodontiformes; family Ceratodontidae; genus Neoceratodus; species Neoceratodus forsteri. Next base: position 45,772,968 of record JADMNL010000024.1, on the reverse strand, counting down.
GAACACTCCAACAAGGTGGAGTATCTCCTGCATACTCTTGACATATACAGTATTCTGAGATATTAGGTCTCAAGGACTCAGGAGGTTCGCGAGTTGAAACAACTCTTTGTAGCCTTTGACCCTCAGAGCCAGGGCAAGGCTGTGTCTAAACAGACTCTTTCTAGGTGGCTGGCTAATTGTATTCATTACATTTACCAGAAATACGAGAAGCCCCTTCCGGGGACGGTTAAGGGCCACTCTACTAGGGTTGTGACCACTTCCACTGCCTTTTTCAGGAATGTGTCCATTGCGGACATCTGTGCAGCGGCCACTTGGTCCTCCATCCACACCTTCACTAAACATTATAGTTTGGACATTGCTTCTAGGCGTAGGGCTGGATTTGGCCTTGCAGTCCTGCAAGGTCTTCTGTCTTGATAGACCTGTAGTTGGCAGACATTTTCCTCCTCCTGGATCCTTGTCTCCGACTCCTCCTTTTTTTTTTGACTGCTAGGTATTCAGTCCTTACTGTGAAGACCTACTGCAGGAACCCTTTCGAGGTAAGATAAAGCAGTTATGTAAGAACTTACTGTAACAGTAAATCTTCAAGAGAGGTTCCTGCAGTAGGTCTAGATTTCCCACCTTCCCCACAGCTCTTGTGTTTTTTCTCTTTTATTCCCTCCCCAGGACTTTATTTCATCCAGGGCACAGGGTCCCAGGAATTTTCCACTCCTTTTTTCTGCTTCCTCTTTGGAGATCTTCAGCGGAAGAACTGGAGGGCAGGCCGGGGACCACTCCTTTTATAGTCATGCTGACATCCGTCACCTGACACCGGGGGCGGTCCCCACTGATGATTGCTAGCTACAATTTTGCTGTGTGGTCCTGACGCCACGGGGCGAAGTCCTAACTGTGAAGACCTACTGCAGGAACCTCTCTCGAAGATCTACTGTTAAATTAAGTTCTTACGTAACTGCTATTTTGGCACCTGACCATGTGTTTTATAGAGATTTAATGCATGGTCAGGTGATGTCTCTTAGCCAATAACATTTCTAGATTTTTTTCTTGCCATTTTATAAATGGTGTTGAGGTGTTTCTTAAAGTCAACTTGTTTTGTTAAACCCAAAAAGAAATGTTTGCTTCAGTTAAGAAAAAGAAAGTATAATGCAAGACAAAACCTTTTAAAAGGAATGCTTTCACTGCTTAATTAAAGATGTACAGAAAATTAGCCAAAGTCCATTCCAGCACATTTCCACAAGTGAGAAATTGTTTTTAAATATGAGGGGCTGTTTTTTTAATTATTTTGCAATTGTCTGTTTCATTTTAATGTAGGGTTATAATACATTATTGTAACATGGGGTATGATTGACCTATCAGGTCCATCTTGTAAATGAGCATTGCTCAATGATGTTCGCCTGAATATATAAAGATTTTGATTGATTGATTGATTGATAAATAAGCAAGGCAACTGGTGAATCAGCACCACCTGACTGTGCATTAGTTAAGTAGTATATCACAACAGGGTTTGGGTTATGCGGGGATTTACCCACACCTGGCATGGTTCGGCCATGAGGCCATTGGCAGAGTGGCTAAACCAGGTCAGTGTGGGTAAATCTCACGAGTAACCTCATACCCTGGAGTGGTATAATTGCGACATATATAATGTGCCCTTCACTTTTAGAAGAAAGATTGAAGAAAATATTTTTTTTACTCTTTAAACCATTTTTCTTTAATTTATTGTTGCAGTACAGAAAATAGTCCCCTGTTGGTAGGTACAATACATCCCCGAGATATTATGTTTTCACACACCAAGAGAGGAACAAACACTGCAGTTAAGCCCATATGAATTACTGGATCAAATTTCCTATGGAATTACAAGTAAGATGACAGGTTTGTCTGTGAGCACTGCAATGTCTGTGGCAAATATGATGAGATGGCAGACTCACAGACCATCTGAGACTGACCGTACACGGTGAGGGAGATGAAGTATTTTGGAGATGGACTGTGAACTGAGTTTTTTTTTTTTTTTTTTTTTTTTTTTTTAAGATTATAACTTTTTTTAACGGCCTGAGAAATTTGTATTGTGCAGTGATAGCTGGCTGCACCAGAACTGAGACGGGAGAGAGTCTGTGTAAAGAGACTGTTTGTTGAATGGCTGCATGGTTGGAGTTCTGAGGGGTACTTTAAATTCCTGTTGCCGCATACTTAACAGTCTGCTTCCTGGGGTAAGGTTACCTGGTGGAGTGTTCCGGTTCTGTTTAAGTCTCTGTACTAGAAAGGCAGTGTTTTTTTTTTTTTTTTTTTTTTTTTTTAAATGGGGGGGGGGAGAGATGGGGCAATTTATTGTGAATCCTGCAGTTCACGGTAGCGCTACGGAGGCAGGACAGAGGAGTGAGCACTACAGAGGTTAAAGAGAGAGAGAGAGTAGTGTGACAGGAGCCAGAGGCAAGAAGGAACAATGTTCCGTTTTATTTTATTCTGGGCTACATTAAACAAAATGGCTTTGTGGTCCACGAAGTGTGACTGTTGGGGTGTGGTTGTGGGAAGTAAAAATGCTTGTTAAGTTTATAACTGAGTTATTCTTGTAGTTGCAAATTTAGCGAGGAAATCAAGATGGCTGCTTGGAAAGATTTTTTAATTTTTATTTGCTGTCTTATTGACATACGGCTGACTGGCACCTCATTCCGGCGGTAATGCTAGGATTTACCATGGCTAGGAAGTGCAAGCTAGCCAATCTGATTACTTTAATTTACAAGCCATTGTATAATGCTTAATATACACAAAGTTGCTGTGACTCACCTTGAAAGAGAATTTGTGGGCAGTGCGGGACTCATTGTATACCAGACAGAAGCAAACTGAAAGGCAACCGTTGCTGAAGTGAGAGGAGTGACTGTTACTGAATGAAATGTGTAGAGTGTTTATCACCATTTCCCGCACTCGTTATATTCTCCAGGGAAGTGAAAGCAGAAAGTAAGCCATTGAACCCCAGCAACAGACATTCCCCTGGGGAAAGCCGTGCTCATGGCCGTTCATTACTTTTGTCCTGCAGCAATCGAGTGACACTGGCAAGGCTGCACAAGTAATGACACAGCACTGCTGTGTTAATGTTATTTTTACAGTGCAGGCTGTCCTCAGGCTCCGGAGTCTGTCCCCTTGTTCACATCTCTCCCCCCCCCCCCACCACCGCCACAATGACCTGCACAATCATTATTCAAGCTGCTGACAGTGTGTGCCACTCAGTATTTGCAGTAGTGGGGAGATCTGCACCCCCACCACCATGATCAGTCCCCACGAGTGCTTGAGAGAGAGAGAGAGAGAGAGACGCATGGCAGAAGGTTGGGCACTCATCCCCAATGATGTTCTCTCCCCGTGCCCCGCCAACCATAGTGAGAGATTGGCAGCAAATCGGGAGAGAAGGACGGTGTTGTGGAGAGTTTCCCGAGCAGCCTTGCTCAGCCGTGTGTGGAGAGAGCGCGGGGGGGGGGGAGACAGACAGTGGCAGCAACAGACGGTCCGACCACACGTTAGACTGTGTTCAAACTCTATAGTGGGTGAATTGGTGGCTCTCCTGCAGTGCAGTACAGTGAGACCAAGGAGGGGGCAAGTGAGCTACAGTGAGCATCAGAGGGAGGGAGGGAGGAAGAGAGACAGATATTACTTCAAACGTGCTGCACTCTCCTCTGTCTGTGTCTGTCTCTCTCTCTCTCTCTCCTCCTCTACTGAGTTCCTGTACATAGCGAGCAGTCGCGGGGGGGGGGGAGAGAAGTTTTGCAGCACTTCGGCGGGGAGAGAGACGGTGGCTGTGCTGTAAACAGTGTGGGATGTGCTCAGAGCAGTGGTGGGGACTTACAAAAAAGCATTTGTGTATGTTTTGCCATGTATGTTATGAACACAAAAGGTCAGAAATCATGGTAATACTCTTCTGGCATTTCTGTGTTCATAACATAACTGAAATATGCAGTAGTTGGTGGGGACTGTTTGACACCTCGGCAGGATACAGGCACATTTCTTGTATTTGCAATCTTCTAAAACCGTTTCTGTTAATTATTTTTGTTTGTTCAAAGACCCCATGTTATAAGTGCAATAACCCACTCCAGGGTATGGAGTTACTGGGGAGTAATCAACACCCTGGATGCTGTTGGGGCACTCAGCCTGACCTAATGCCCTACACCACGGGGTGTTGATTAATCCCCAATAACCCCATACCCTGTCGTGGGTTATTGCTTACAAAGTGATCATGTGTAATGTGTGCACTTGTGTCTCTGATGTACAGTAATTTCCTTTAACTTTGCAAGTGATTTGACACTGTATTAGCAGCAGAGTACTACAGTACACAATAATTACAACAACCTTTTATCGGAACAATGTCCCAGATATGCTAATATGACTTGTTTCTCAGTGTTGAACAAAAAACCATGATGGTGATGACATTTTGCTTTCTGACTGAGCCCTTCTGAGATATTGTTAGCCTTTAATATTTGTCTTCAGAAACGATATAATTGTGCTGCATACCCATATCTCTTGCTGCAGCTTACCACCAAATCATTGATATGAACAAACAAACCCCTATCCCAAAGGCTAAACCCTGGCTTAGGATTTTAAGATGAGGAAATACATGTTTTCTCTAACCTGCTTGCTGTAATACTGTGTTATCTCTGCAGAAATATAAACACAGCCGGCGCTATGCAGCACCATTTTGCATACACAGCCCTGCTCTACATCACTCCCTTGCATACAAGTGAGCAACGTGCAGCCATGCTGTGCATGTGAAAAGGTGCCGTGTAGTGCCTGCCATGTTTATGTTCTTGCACTGATAACCACTCAATATTGCAACAAACAGGTTAGGAAAAAAGTTATATTCCTCATCTTAAAATACTAATAGGGGGTTGCCTTTAGGTGGGTGAGGTGTTTGTAACATTATGTGTTTTCAGTTAAGACTCCAGAGTGGGTGAATATACACAGTTCAAACGGTAACTAGGTGGGCTGCTTTAGCCCACAAGTTGTTCACGGGGCAGCATCTGCTTCAGCATCATAGTTCTTGGATTTGAATTGGTCCTTGGCGGTGACAACTGCACTACACTGAGGAGTCCCTAAAGGGTGAAACGGTTTCTGTAATTTTTCATTTTCTGCATGTACTGGTCCAGATGCACAAGCCTGTTTAAAAAGGCAGTATCTGTTCGCATCCTGTTACGAATCCTAATCACTGCTCGGCATGCAGACTGTCTCTTCAGTAAGTGACCTCCGAGTGAACTGAATGCCCAGGAACTCTTGAGTCTGATTGCTACTTAAGTGAGAAAATGATTCCGCTGCATTGGAGACTGTGAACAGGATGAAATCTGTCTGTAGTTTGTCATTCATGGCTGATTCTGGATCAGATGTATAGTACAAGCCTGATTAGAAGGGAATATATGGTCTGTCAAAGCCTTCTTAACCCACCAGCACAACAGGTTGTTGGGATGCATTGCTATAGTATAAGAAGACCTGCTTGACTCCCTGTCTCCTTCGGCCATCAGATTCAATATTGCTACGTCAGCCTGCCTTGCACAAGGATTTGCATACCCTTTCTTCCTCGCCCTGGGCCTGAGGCTTTAGAGTAGCTGCGTGGTTTGGGGAGAGGCACAAAAATCACAGTGTCTATATAAGCACAGAACTGTCAGACATCAGCTGCACTGGTGAGCTAACATCAGCTAAAATATGTTTTTTAACTAACTATAAAATATATTCTAAGTCTTAGGATGCTGCAGGCACTTTTAGATACAGCAGTGACTGAAAAGGTAAGGTTATGTCCAGTAGCCACGTCCGGTTATAGAAAATTCCTTATACAGTATCAATTGTTTCTGGGGTGTTTGTTTTTAGGCAGCAACCAAGTAGTGTGCAGCTTCTCTTGTAGGCATGTGTACTTTCTTTTTTTTTTTTTTTTTTTTTTTAAAAGATCATTAAGTTTTAGTGTGTATGTGTGTGTGTTGGCTGTGGGGATGTAGGAGTAATGATATGGCTAAAAGAATATGCCTACCCATGATGCTTTGCTCTAGGCTTCTGAATGCATGCATATGCTGCACCTTGGACAGTTACAAAAAAAACACAATAAAAATCTGTCTTCTTGTAATGTTTGTGGATTTTTACATATCTCCCATGTTGTAAACTGTTTTTGCTTCTAATGCATGTCAAGCGGTCTGTAAATGAGTGTGCAGTATATTGGTATGGAGGGTTTATACCAAGGGGATACGCTGCAAAATACTAACTTGGTTCTCTTTAACTTGCAGTAAGTACACTTGCTAAGTTCACGCTGCATGAATGAATGACTGACATATTTATCTGTAGTAAAATCTGATTGAAGCCTCAGCCAATCAGGTTTTACTACAGGCAAAGACGGCAATCATTCATTCAGGTATTCTGATACTTCCCACAGAACAGAGAGAACATCTCTGCAACACGGGGCAGTTGTTTATTATAGAACAGCAGTGTATTTTTTTCTGGTGCTCAGGGGAAGATAGCATTGTGGGCTACAGAATGTTTGGTGATGGGGGGATGCACTTAACTGTCAGATTCAGGTTGGATGGGGGGGAAGTGGTGAGTTTAATTTTTTATTTTTTTTTGACATGCTGGTGATGGAAGGGCAACTTACAATAGGATAAGAACAGCTGATTTATGTGGGCAGTGGTGAGCTTCACCAGGAAGGAGGGAGGATTTTTACAGCAGAGAGTAATGGGGTGGGGGAAATAAAATGAAAACGCTGTAGGTGGTGAGAGGAGAGTGGATGCTAGTAAACTGGATGGGTGGAGTGAGAGATTTATTTAAAAAAAACAGGGCATTGGACATATAAAAGAAACTGTAGTTCTTCATGGGCATAGTGTCACTTTGACAGTTGAAAAGTACTTTAAGTGCCACTTCATGTAGTTTCACCAGGCAAAGTTTCACACCTCACCACAAAGTTTGGGCGAAATGAAGTTTTCCCGACTTTGCACATCTGAAGTGAGCACCAGTCTAACATACTAGTCGCCAGCAGATTAGGCCTTACAGTCTGTCAAGTCTGCTCGAGCCTCAGACCCCAGGGTGGGTACCAAAGCCATCCCCCCGTTGTTACCCTTGTCTCCTGTCCTCCGACTTAGGCGGCGGGGCCCGGGGCAAGCCAACCCCTGCTTCATCCCTTTCCTGTACCAGTCCCACCCTCTCTTGAACCCCTCCACCATAGTATCCTGAATCAGCTCACCAGGCAGCGCATTCCACTGTTCCACCACTCTCTCAGTGGAATACCTCCTCCTCCTTTCCCCACTAATCCTTCCTCCCTCGAGCTTCCAACTATGTCCTCTGGTGATTTCCCCCCCTCCTTCAGCTTAAAGATCCCCTTCCGATTTACCCTATTTATTCCCTTGAGGTACTTGAAAACCTCAGTCATATCCCCCGATCCCTCCTCTCCTCCAGATAGAACAGGCCTAGATCCTCTAGTTATTTGCCATGTGTCATCTCCCCTAGACCTCGGATCATTTTGGTTGCTCTCCTCTGGACCCTTTCCAGGACCTGGATGTCCTTCCTCAAGTGCAGCCTCCAGTACTGTACACAGTACTCGAGGTGTGGTCTGACCAGGCCGTTGTACAGAGGCAGAATCATGTCCCTGCTCCTTGATGTAATCCCCTGTGCGATGCAGCCCAGCATCCTATCTGCCTTTACTGCCGCCCCCTGCACTGGTCAGAATTGTTCATGTTGACATCCACCAGGACCCCCAGGTCTTTCTCCCCTGTCATGGCCTTCAACTCATCCCCTGCCAGTGTGTACTCATGTTTGGGGTTCCCCCGCCCAAGGTGTAACACCTTGCACTTGGGGGAGTTCAATTTTAATTTCCAGGTGCAGGCCCACCTATCCAGGGTCTCCAGGTCCCTTTGCAGGGCCAACCTCCCCTCTTGCACCACTGCTCCCAGCTTGGTGTCATCCGCAAAGAGTCTCATTTCACACCCGATACCTTCCCTGATATCAGAGATACAGGCATTAAACGGGATCGGCTCCAGGACCGAGCCCTGTGGTAACCCACTAATGACTTCCCTAGGAAATGAGACCTCCCCTCCAACCACTACTTTCTGGGTGCACCCAGCCAGCCAGTTTTCAATCCATCTTACCATCAGTGGGCCTACCCCCATCCCCCTCATTTTCTCCAGAAGTCCAGTGTGAGGGACCGAGTCAAACGCCTTGCTAAAGTCCAAGAAAAGTACATCCACAGGTCTTCCCTTGTCTAGTTCCAATGTTACCCATTTATAGAACTCCACATGGTTAGTATGACACAATCTACCAGGCACAAACCCATGTTGATGACTACTCAGAAGTCCCATACCCTCCAAGAACCCCTTCCAAGCATTCCTTAAGTATACTGTCCAGCATCTTTCCCACCACCGATGTCAAACTGACGGGTCTATAGTTACTCTGAACCTCCCTAGATCCCCCCTTATGGATTGGCACCACATGTGCCACCCTCCAATCCCTAGGTACCCACCCTGTCTCAAGTGACAAATTGAAGAGTTCCGCCAGTGGTGCGGCCAGTACATCCACCATCTCCCATAGCACTCTGGGATGTATGCCATCTGGGTCTGGAGATTTAGCCTTTTTAAGACCTTTAAAGGCTCTCCACACCCTTTCTATGGGTATAGCATCATCAGACCCTCCCCCCTCGCTTTAGCAGATCCTTCCTGGTGTGATACCCCTGAGGCATCGTTGGTCCCCCCTTTAGTAGATCCATCCTGATAGGATACCTCTGAGGTAACCCTCCCACCCTCCTTTGCTATTACTGGTGCTCCCGCAATCTTACCCCCTGCCCCTTCCAAATCCAACAGCTCCCATTTTGTAAGTTTCCCATCCCCCTCCCTAGTGAACACGGAGGCAAAACACTCATTTAATACCTCCACCTGTTCCCTCGCCTCCTCCACCCACCCCTTTTTTTTTGTTCTCCGTCTGCCTATCTGTCCCTTGGTTTTTCTCTGCTCTCCTTCTTTTCCCTGCCCTGTATCTTCTGTGCAAGCCAGTGCTCTTTTCTGGACTTTGCCCCCCTCACCAACCGGGTGACATGTCTGGATGCAAGATGGTACTTGTCCTTTTCCCTTTCCCTCCTCGTAATTTTTTTTTTATTCTCACATTTATTAAATTTTTTTTCTGTAGGCAGCCCTCATAGAAACATAGACTTTGACGGCAGATAAGGACCACTTGGCCCACCTAGTCTGCCCATTTCCCTAGCTGATGGATAAGCTGCAGATTCTAGTTAAACAGCTTACTTCCTCCTACCCCCCCCACTAGAATTGCCTTATGCCTGTCCCATGCATTCTTGAATTCTCCGACTGTTTCTGACTCCACAACCTCCTCAGGAAGGCTGTTCCATGCATTCACAGCCCTCTCTATGGAAAAAATGCTTTCTAACATTACCTCTGAGCCGTCTCCCTTCGATCTTCAAATTGTGCCCCCTTGTTCTTGCACATCTCTTCTTCTGAAAGATACTACCTTCTTGTACTTTAATTCCCTTGAGATACTTGAAAGTTACAATCATGTCCCACCTCCTCCTCCTTTCCTCAAGGGTATATATATTAAGCTGCTTTAGTCTCTCCTCGTACGTCTTCTGGTGCAGACCCTACACCATTTTGGTTGCCCTCCTCTGATCAGCCTCCATTCTGTCTATGCCTTTGCGAAGATGGCGTCTCCAGAATTGCACACAGTACTCCAGATGGGGTCTCACTGTCTGTCTGTACAGAGGGATAACAGTTTCCTGTTTTCTACTGTTGATGCCTCTCCCTGTGCATCCCAGTATCCCTCCAGCCCTCCTTACTGCCTTTTCACATTGCTTGCCCACCTTTAGGTCATCTGATATAATTACTCCTAGGTCTCTTTCGATTTTTGTTGTTGTTATTAATTCTCTCCCCCCCCCAATTGTGTACTCTTCCCCTGGGTTTTTGTTTCCCAGGTGCATTACCTTGCACTTCTTTGCATTAAATCTGAGCTGCCACATATTGGACCATTCCTCCAACCTTGCCAAGTCTCTTTTCATTCTTTCCACCCCACCTTGTGTATCAACCCTGTTGCAGATCTTTGTGTCATCTGCAAAGAGACGTACCTTTCCTTCCAGGTGCATCCCAATGTCACCTATAAAGACATTAAAGAGGACCGGTCCCAGTACCGAACCCTGCGGTACCCCTCTAGTTACCCTCTTCTCCCTAACAGCTTCATGGACCTCCTTAGACCACCAGCACGGTTTACGTGACCTCGCCCCTTGCGCTTCACTTTTGCACAGGTCATGACTGCCTCCTGAAGTCCCCATTTAATGACCTCCCATCTCCCTTCTACTTCCATCCTTTGTGTAATCCCCTTCAAATGCTCCTTGAGAATCACCCCAATGCCCCTAAAGTCAACAGCCATTGTCCTGGACCCACCCCAAACAAATTTAGCTGAAACCAGACAGGATCATGATTGCTCCCTGCAAGGGGATCCTCCACCACCTGGTCCCATACCAGATCCCCTTCCACAAGAACCACGTCCAGGACATGCCCATCCCTCATTGGCCGTATCACCTGCTGAGTGAGGAACGTATTCTGGAAGTCATCCAGCAGCCTCTGCTCCCTGGCCACCGTGGAAGTCATGGTTCCCCAATCATTAGCTGGCATATTTAGATCCCCCATTAACACAACTCACTCCCCTGTTGGTCCACACTGGCTCTTAATGTTATCCCTCAGACGCTCCTCCAGAGCCTCCCCTATCCCTGGGGGCCTGTAAACCACTCCCATCTTGATCTTTCTACCTGCAGGGATTCGCACGGTGACCGATAAGGCCTCCGCATTTCTCTATGCTTTTTCTACCAGACAAGTCTCTATATTGTTTCTAACGAATATAGCCACACCTCCCTCTCTACCCTCCTTTCTGTCCTTCCTGAGCACTGTGTATCCACTCACATGTAGGTCCCAACCGTGGCTAGGGTTAGCCCAAGTTTCTGTGACCGTCACAACATCTACCCCTCCTTTGAATAGCATGGCCTGGAACTCCGGCATCTTGTTACCCAGGCTCCTAGCATTTAGTAACACCACCCCCCAACCCTTGTCCCTACCCCCATTACCATACCCCCGATCTCATATACATCATCTTTCTTTCTCACCTCTGATACCCTCGCCCCCTAGGTTTTTGTCAGACTCTATGGGCTGAAGTCCAGGTCCCTCCTCGAGAGGTAAGTTCATCCAGTCAGTCCCCCTGTTAACCCCCCTCACAAGTTTAAACCCCACCTAGTTTGAATATAGTCCACCATCCCCTGTTTTAGGACTTCCTTCCCTATCAGATTTGGGTGAAGCCTGTCCCTGGCATATAGCCCCTTAGCCCAAACTCCACCCAGTCCCCCAACACACCCTGAGCCCCTTTCTTCCCCCCACTTCCTGAACCAGTCATTTATCTCTGTAATCTTCATTTTGTTCTCCACAGAGGCCTTTGGTACTGGCAGTATTTCCAAGAAGGAAACTGTGTATCCATTATCCTGGCAAACTCTGGCCAGTTCTTGGAACCTTGCCTTGATTTCCAGTACACTATTTCCCTCTATATCATTAGTCTCCAGATGCATCAGGAAGTCCGGTGACCCCCCCCCCCCCAACATACCTTTGCCAGCTCATACACTGGAAACTTCACCCCGTGCACAGTCAGACCAGAGATTCCCACCACCTTAACTTATTTTGGTTAATGACAGTGAGTTGACTAGAATAGTGTTGAATTTAAAAAATGTGAGACTTCCAATTCAGTGTACTCCCTTGCACAAGGATTTGCACATGCATGATGCGTAGCGCAGGGTTTTATGCTTTATGCTTTCAAATGCACATATATACAGTATATGCCTTGCAGAGAGTTACAAAAAACTAATTGGAAATTATTGGTTATCTCGTATGGTTTATGCATTCTGCACACTGTCTTTGCTTCTCGTGCCTCTCATGCCAACTGTAGTGGGCGTCTCAAGAGAGTGCATTATAAAATATTATCTTGGTCTTCTGTGGGTGGCCATGATTACACAAGCTGATTGCTCACTGTTGTTCCCTATTGCTGAATAACCTAAATTATAGTTCAAAAGCTAAAAGATTCAGTGGAGGAAAAGTTTAAAAAGCATTTGGGTGCTGGAGTGCGGCCTGGGAGTAGGTTTATGCATTGGATGACTGCTCGCCTTCTCTCGGGCGGAGAAAGCGACCCGGCACTTGCTGACCCCTGGCGGAGGCGAGGGGCACAGCAGTGCGTGGGGTCCCACTAACCAATGGGGCATGGTGAACATCGGCATAAGCCTAACGTTAGTGGCACACCATGCCCCTGAGGGAGCAAATGGAAAAGAGCCTTGAGGCCGCCCAGATGACGGTCACCAGCTCCCATTGCCACGAGACCTCAGGCAGTATACGAACCATCCCAGCAGTACCCAGGGCAAGAATTGCGCCGGCTGCCCTACCAGTGCCTTCTCCCTTGGAGGAGAGGGACCCACCCGGTGAAGGGTTACGTCTGGGGGTTACTCTGGGAGGGCTGTAATATGAGGTGATGGGGTGGCTGCACCAAGGCAGTGTGGCTTGGAGGGCATAGGAAGGCCTAAAGGAGAGGCCAGCCCGGAACTGGGGGGAGCAAAAAAAAAAAAAAAAGGCATTAAAGAGGTTGAAGACACTGAGGCAACATGAGAAGGATAACTTAGCACCTCTCAGTAGCATCAGTACTTTAATCAAATAATTGTAGCGCAACCTGTAGAATAGTATAATGCTTACATTTATAATACTGCTTTTTATTTACTGTATCACAAACTAATTTCCAAAAATTATTTAGACAGGATAGCCCAGCTGAAATATATCTCATTGCTTCTGGGGTATTGTTTCTGCTAGGAACACCTTGACAACACTCATTGCCAGTGGCACTTTGATTTGCCACTATGCTGGTACATGCTAGTATAGAAATATGCTAATAAGTCCCTAGACATGGCAGTGTAAACTTTTTTCACTTGTAAAGAGTTCTGCACTTTCTTACTTGTAAGTGTTTATCTGTGTCTAAATATGTACTCCAACTGACTTCAGACTATATTGGTTACCAGGGCTCAAGGGAGACACAACAGCTGCAACCAGGGTATTAATAATGTGCACACATTGTTCCTATGGGGGTAGTTTTGCACCACATGGGGCACAAACCACGGAATTGTATTATTTTTCTTTTACCAGGACGTGTGCCCTGGTGTGCCTTAGTGTAGAGCCACCAGTGCTAGGATAGTGGATTGGAATGGGTTTGTAAGGCACAGAGTGTGTGTGTGTGCCTTGCAAACTGGAGTCATCAGTTTGCAAGGTAAAGACTATGTTGGAAGCCTGGCATTTGTGAGTAAAATGTTTCTTGCATCTTCTCGCAGAGTTGGGTCTGGAGCGAATGCAAATGAGCAGTAGAGTTATGCATAAAAGGAACAGCGCAGTACTGAAGGCAAATATGTACTCGCAAGCTATCTGTTTGTGCTTGCTAAAATAAGAAGTGCTGACAGCAAGTCTTAACCCACACCAAAACAACTGCAAGGCCTTTGCAGGCACAGTCTACCCTATAATAGTCACCTGCAAGTGCTGCATGTGCACACCATTAATTATAGTGACACACTCCAGAGCTGCTGTGGGCCAAGGAAATGGAAATCACAGATGCAGTCACCACTATATCCAAATGTTCAGTGTGTTGCCTTAAGCTGGTAACTTGACCTTCCCATGCACCATTTTGGTACTGTGGCCTCTTGCACAAAGGTACTCCTATCCAGATGCATATATACTTATCAAACTACTGTACTGCCTAAGTGGCTGCAGCCCAAACACTGGTGTGCCTTAGTGTACTCAACAGTTTCCCAGATACAGTACTTGCACTACGGCACATCTTCCCCACATCCCTGTATCGCTCCCTTTGTTTCCCAGTATAGTTTGCAGACTTCCTCCACTGGGGGTTGGACTGAGCCCTTTTAATTAGATGTTGAACTCTTGTTAATTGAAGTTAATGAGATGTTAAAACCATGTTTGTGCCTTGCATTATGAGTGGATTTGTCTGCATTGTATGTTATGAATATGTGCATCTTCTGGTGAGGTGCAAATGTGCTTTTCGCCTTGCAGCAGTGCTCGTTTGGTGTGAGTGGGTGTTACCTTCACAGGTAATAGTGCTTTTTAACCCATTCCTGTATCATGCCAAACGGTGTGAGCAGGGGTGTTTACCTTAGCAGTCATGCTTGCAGTCCGGGGTTGGGGCTACTTTTGTGGATATTAAGAGGGAGAGTTTGTGTCCTCAGCCAGTTGTTGCTCATAGTAGGGGGGCACCTGTCAGGTCATTTGTACTGTATGCGTATTCACATGTGTGCTTTGTGGGAAGACATTCTGTTTGCACTGTGCTTTCTCCTAGTGTGACTGGTTACGTTGGAACTATTTTTGCACTTGCAGTGATACATTTCTGGCTGTTTGAATGTACTGTATCTCCCTTACCTGCTGCTCACTATTTAGAGTGTGCTGTCTCCAGTTTACGCTCCTCTTTTGATCACTTCTAATATGCTGCCCCTAATATGGTAATTCAGCAAGTCACTCAAACATGCCCAGTCCGAGTTCAAAAAAAATCTTGCAGTCACATTCCATTGTATGATGCAAGCAAAATGTAATTTCATTTCATAGCCACTGCTACTTCAAAAAACTTTGATTGTGTTTTTTTTTTTTTTTTAAAAACATTTTCAAAACAAAAACAGTTTGTTCTGATCATTGTTCAGATAGCTTTACTGTGACTTTTTATACTGGAGTAGACGAGTAGTAAATATTTTATACAGTTTATTTACCCAGCTGAGATGCAGCATGAAATTTTCAGTACAGTTTCACCTGGACTTTTTATAACTTAGAGGACTGAAACACAAGGGGCTTTTTTTAAATGATTATTCCCAACTGTACTTACTTTTGCCCATCACCCAAAGTTATGCAGTAGGTGCTGCTTTCTGAACTGTCACATTTGCAGCAATGTGACACAGTTTCCAGCAACACTTGCCTATAGTGTCTGCCAACCTGAAACTACTATAAGTCTGGTTATATACTACAAAACAGTGGTCTAGGCAACATAGTCCCTGGCTACCTGCAACCATGAATAGATGTTAGAACTTAGTTCCAGGCTTCTAGCAACCACCAAGATTGTGTTGCGTCCATCTGCAGGGCTTGGCAAATCAGGCCCATGAAGCACAAGTAACTTACTTAGGCAAACCTGGGAAAAGCCTTTTTTTTTTTTCTCTGCTAGGACAACTGGACCACACTGCCTTTTTGGAATTTCCCTTTACTTCAGTTAAAGGGACACATTCTTGCTCACTGGCCATCATAGTTTAAATGACATTGAAAAACTTGTATAAAAGAGGCATTGGGCTCACCTGTAGCTAGAGGTACTCCAGAAATATCGATGACTGAGTCTGTTCACTATTAATACTACATTGCAGCCATTATTAGAACATTTTGATGTCCTTTTATATTTTTTTGTACTCTTTATTTATGCACCCTACCTGTTACTCTCTCCAGCATAGTCATTTAACTGGCAGGCTTATCCCGCCCTCCGTGGCCCAGACATCTCCCCCTGATGAAGCCTCTCTCCGCATCGCAGTGCCCCCAAAGCCTCCTGGATCCGAGTCTCCTGGGGCAAGAACTTCCATCACCTTACCGGTGCTCTAGCTATAGTGTCAGGATGGGAGACACTATGTGAAGGGAGAACCAGGGGGATGTCCTGGAGCCCGGATACAGACGTGGTGCTTGCTGCCCCTAGAGCCACCTTTGCCTACCAACGGGAAGGGGGATTTTTCCACTTTTTTTGTTCCTCCTCGGAATGCAGTGTGCAGTGATGCCTGTGCATGGCTGCCCTGCTGACGTCTGCCACACTCTGCCCCTTACATCGGGTTGTGTACCTGTAGTGCCCCCTGATTTCCATCGGGGGTTGTCAGGACACTGAGCATCCCTGGATCCCTCCTCAGAGAGAGAAGAGCTGTCCTCTGGATGCTCCATCCTCTCCCTCCCCTGGCTCTCGGAGTCTGTCCCCAAACCCGGGTCGCCAGCGTGGTGCAAGGTGTGGCGTCCAGTGCCTCAACCCTTAGCGCCACTGAGCCTGCTCACATTTTGATGTCCTTGAGGAGCAGGCTATGCTTGATTCAGTTTTACCAGTTCAAATTCGGGCACTCACCGCCGTGTGTACAAGGGCACCAACAGCACTCCAAATTTGATTTCATTGTCTTATTTTCTTTAAAGACAATCCATAACGAACAACATACAAACACTGAGTGCCCACCTGATGCATTTCAGACAAACTGTTCTTTATCAAAGGCTAAGGCAATAGAACAAACAAACTTCTTAAACAGCACAAGCCAAAATGATGACGTCACACATAAAGATTTAAATTGATTGGACCAGAATATGAATATACATAAGCACATGCCCAACATCACGGCTCCACTTTTGGAGCGCTGTTAAAGTAGTCTGTAGCCCCCATTCCAGAACAGTAACTAGTTTACCGAGTTCAACTTTCTTTCTACTATAAGAGGATATATTTAGCTGAACTCGGGTAGAATAATCGCACGAGTCTCGGGACTGCGTATGGGGAAGTGTAGCCTGGGAAATCGAGGAGTATCTTGTGAGAAGCTATCCTGGAATCGATACAAGTGCCATAATCAGATTAGACAGCACCAAGGAGCGGCATGAAACAGTAAAACATAACAGTGAACCAAGAAAAACAGGGAACATCAGAACAGTGACCCCCCCCCCCCGGATGCAGTGTGGCTTGACTATAGATGACAAGAAAGGTAACGCTGCAGTGGCTCTGCACCAATCGATACAGTGCAGAGACCATTGTGTAAAAGGGGCCTTTACAGTCGTGGCCAAAAATATTGGTGTCCTTGCAGTTTTTTCTAATAATGCACCATTCCTTCTGGAAAATTGTTGATATTAAAAAATATTTTGGTATCCACATATGTATTTCTTTGGTTTGCAGTGGAATAAAACACAAAAAAGCAGAAAAAGTTACTAAGTCTTAGCTTATTCCACACAGAAATCCTTAAATGGCCCGGACAAAATTATTGGCACCTTTTAGAAGTAGTTAGAAATAATTAGATTTCAAGCAGGTGATTCTCCTTCACTTTGGAATTGAACTCACCTGTGGTGAGTTGCAGGTGCCAGCAATATAAAAATCACTCATTCAACCAGTTTGAATAGAGAAAAGGACTCATTCTCCTGTTTTGTGTCACTGTGTGTACCGCAGTGAGCATGGAGAAAAGAAAGACAGCCAGAGAATTGTCTGAGGAGGTCAGACAGGAGATTGTAGCCAATCATGGACAATCTCAAGGCTACAAATCGATTTCCAGAGACCTTGATGTTCCTGTTTCCACCGTACATAATGTTATCAGGATGTTTAAGGCCCATGGCACTGTAGCCAACCTCCCTGGACGTGGCCGCAAGAGAAAACTTGATCGAAGATTGCAGCTCAGGATTGTTAGAATGGTGGAGAAAACACCTCGATCAACTGCCAAACAGATTCAAGCTGACCTTCAGACACAAGGTACGACAGTTTCAACTCACACCGTCTGTCGCCAACTCAATGATAGGGGGTTATATGGTAGGAGGCCCAGGAGGACCCCACTGCTGAGAGAGAGAGAGACACATAAGAAAGGCCAACTGGGGTTTGCCAAAACACGCCTGAACAAGCCAAAATCCTTCTGGGAGAATGTGCTGTGGACAGATGAGACCAAATTAGAGCTTTTTGGTAAAGCACATCATCTCTATGTTTACAGAAAACAAAATGAAGCCTTCAAAGCAAAGAACACCTTCCCTACAGTCAAACATGGAGGAGGTTCAGTGATGTTTTGGGGTTGCTGTGCTGCCTCTGGCACTGGGTGCCTTGAACGTGTGCATGGCATCATGAAATCTGGAGATTACCAGGCCATTTTGGAGCACAATGTTGAACCCAGTGTCAGAAAGCTGGGTCTCCGTTGAAGGTCATGGGTCTTCCAGCAGGACAATGACCCCAAACACACTTCACAAAGCACCCAGGAATGGTTCAAGACAAGACGCTGGACTGTACTGAAGTGGCCAGCAAGGAGTCCAGATCTAAATCCCATTAAAAACCTGTGGAGAGATCTGAAAACAGCAGTTGGGAGAAGGCACTCTTCAAATCTGGGAGAACTGGAGCAGTTTGCACAAGAAGAGTGGGCCAAACTGCCAGTAGAGAGGTGCAGGAAGCTCATCCATGGCTATAGGAAGCGGTTGATCGCAGTTATTTTGACCAAAGGCTGTGCTACCAAATATTAAGTCTAGGGTGTCAATAATTTTGTCAATGCCATTTCTTTTCATTTTCTGATTTAAAAGGATTTATTAAATTCTGAATCAAAAACAAATGTTCTGTAATATTAACAGAGAAATAAAGAATTGTGGAGATCAAATACTGTACTGTTGTTAATTTCAACTTATGTTTAGAGGAAATTGTGAGTTATTTGAAAAAGTGCAAGGGCGCCAATATTTTTGGCCATGACTGTAACTGAATGTCTTTAAAATGAGTCAGTCATTTCAATGCTCTGTTTCTTACAGAAGATTGAACATTCTTGCTGTTGTAGTGTCTAAACAGTTTCCTCAGAAACATGTGGGAGAGAGTCATTTTTTTACAGTGTTGTCTGTCTGGATTGATTGTACCGAGGCATAAAACTGGGAACAAGTAGACCAGTGACAGTAAAGGTTACTTATTGCAGAGGTGTATAATTTAATCCATTCAGCAAGGAAAATGTGATGAAAGTTTATGCAGATATCACTGTGCCAATTTTATGTTTCTATCACCAAATTTACTTTTCCTCTGCTTTGTTACTGCCTGTCAATTGACGGTTTTGCTAGGTACTGTATAATTGTGTTATGACTGGCCAGAGTAAAGCCCATAAATCACTATTCAGTCGCTTCCAAATGTAATTATGGTGCTCAGAAGAAACCTATGTGCAAAAAGAAAAATTCTTATTGGGTTACAGACTTGTCTGTGTTTCATTAAATGCGTGAGCCTCCACATTTATAAAATGTTACTGTCCCCTCAGCCATCTTCTCATAGACTACAGCTTTGTGGAGGCATATTGGATAGCAACACTGTGTTTGCAAACTTTGTTACAACAGGTTCTCACTAGTGATGCACCAAGCTACAGTATCGGAGCAAGAAGGGAGTTAAGGTAAACCTGAAGGCTGTGTGTTTTCCCCACCTCTGCAAGGCTTCCTGTACTATTGCTGTACTGGGCAGCACTACAAGGATAGATTCAACAGGAATGCTTTAAATAATAGGAGAAAGAAGAAGAATAGGGAGGGTAAAGTAGAAGAGGTGTGACAAAGGAGCTGCGAGCGGGGTAGAGATGAGACCGGGACAGAAGAGCCAGTCAGAAAAACTGAGATGAGAGTATTTGGGTATGAGCAGTCCATATGTTTTGTGGTTGAGAGGAAAGCTGGAGTTGACTTGGATCCAAGCAGGTGATCTTTGGCATAATTCTGGATTCCGCGTCAGTTTGTGAAGACCATTTCTCTCCTAGGACCTTTTGTGGGTGTCTGTCTAGCTAAAGATGGACAACAACCCGTGTGTGTGTGTGTGTGTGTGTGTGTGTGTGTGTGTTACCTCTGTACACATTCATAGCCCCTGCTAAAGAAACAAAGTAGAAAAAAATACACCCAGGAGCACTTTGTGTAAGACAATGCCAGTATAGCAACGTTTTCTTGTATAAACAATGCTGCTATGATATTATACGTGCTGCAGGGTATGTAACAACCTTATTGTTGTTGATTGCTCGTTATTACTTCACCTAGTAAATCAGTACGGATGGGTCTTTATTGCGAAACTAATGTAACTCTCTAATACGTAATGTGTCGCTATGCTACTCACTTCAGTTTTCAAGATGCATTTTAATACTTATCTGATGCAATACCAGAATCAACTTGCAATGGAGTGTGATAACCTTTTTAAGTTGCCACGTGTGTGTGTTACTCCCTCATAATGTTTTCTCTAACAGAAACACCTGTGGTATTAGGTTTCTGCATTGTGGCTCCGTTTGTTTTTATTCATGGTATTGCAATGGACCCATGTTAGAATGCACAAAAGGCTTGGCTCTTAAGAGTAGCCTTATAATGATGGTGTGGCTGTGTTGAAATGTGATAAGTTGGTAATGAATTGGAAGTACCGGCCCAAACTTACAAGTATTTGGATCTCACCACCAGAACAGTGTTATTCTGACACAGTCGTGGAGCACTTTCCTCTGAGGGGGATTCAGTTCCCGCATGGAGAGCTTCACACTTGATGCCAACATCGCAATACTGTACGAGGAGGGTGCCACCATACTAATGGGTCCCTAATGTGATGTTAAACCAGTGTCCCTTCTAATGGTCCAAGGAGGTTGGCCAGCTGAAAGTTAAATATCCCTGGGTTCTTTTAAAAACAGTAGGGAATCATCCCCCTGGTGTCCCCGTTAACAACTGGTGAGGGTGTGTGCGTGTGTGTCCGGGGGGGGGGGTGATGAATAATGCATTTTAAGTGTATTCAAGACACAATATATTAAAATACATTTGGGTATAAGTCCGCCTCGCTGTCCAGTGGCAGCGTTGTTGCACACAGTAAGGAGTGACCTGGGGATGACTTTGGGGCATCAGGAGGACATGGTTAAGGGAGAAGGAGGATTGAACATCCAGAGGACACTCCCTACAAGGATTGAGCATCCCAGAGGATACTCCCTGAAAGGCCTAAGAGCATTCCAGAGGACACTGTTTCTTAGGGATGGGAGCAAGGCTAGTTCCACTGCAATAGTCACCTGGGTGGCCACAGTTGGCACTGCCAGCAAATGATGCCAGCCCGTAGGAAGAGGACACCTACAGGCTGTGCAAAAGTGCAGTTATGGCTGGAAATCCAGATATTAACATCTTAGGATGATGGCAGGAAACGAGCCCCAGCATGCAGCAGGATGAGGGGTTGGTACATTCAGTGACCCACGCAGCATTGACTATCCTCCCACCACAGTACACAGAAAGCTACCACAACATGTTCTTGTCTGGAGCATGCTAGGTTTTAGATTTTTCACCATACACAGAATATGCTCCTGCTGGGATTAAAACCCTGGCTGTCTACTTTGTTGGTTGTGACTTAATCTCTATAGCACTGGAGCTGCACAGAGGATAATGCCTGATGTACAGGTGATAACCATGGTGTAATCATCTCGAGTGGTTGCTAGGACACCAGTAAACCTTGAGAGCTCAGCTCGAGTGGTTTACAATTGCACTAGCAACCACTCGAGATGATTACACCGTGGTTATCACCTGTACATCAGGCATTGTCATTTATAGTGTATGGGACTTGACATGAGAAGTTAACCCCCCCCCCAACACAAGTAATTTAGCCTTACCTTGTTAATGATTCTGCACTACAGCCACATGATTGTGTAGGAAAGCAATATATTAGGATACATGGACTGAATAGCAGCGGGCCAAAATAGCACCAGAGTTAAAATCTGTATCAGACATAGAGAATAATGCATGGGCAACCATGTGCAACCTGCCTATTGTACCACCTCAGGGTTCTGATTACCTCAGACCTCAAGAGCGAAGCTCGAGAGGTCCGAGGAAATCAGAACCCTGAGGTGGCACTAGTGTCTAGTCCCCATTTTCCATTAGGGTTTTAATTTTTAAAATACAAAAAAAAGTTTGTTGCTCCATTGTGTTCTTCAAGTTAGGGCTGCTTGTTAGGTGGTGTGCATGGTTGCTAGGGAACAGAAGTGTCCTTGTTTAATGAGCAGCCTTCTATTGGCTATCTTTCCAGTGTGGGAGGGATTTTGAAGAAAAATAAAATGGCGGTCGTAGTTCTCGTTGAGTGAGAGGGGAGTTGGTTTGGGGATCGCTAACTCGTTTCCCTTTTTTAAACTAAAAATATCTGGTTGATCCTGCATGTCAAAATATCTGGTTGAACCTGTGTCTTTTGAGGCTGTGATGCGACTGCTTCTACTGCCACTGCCGGGAGTGTGGAACCTGCCGTTTCCATGAGAGTATAGAGTAGGCGACTGGCGCATGGAACCTTAAGGGTTTCAAAATGTTGTTCAGCTGCAGTAGGGTACAATCACATTCCGTGACCTTTTGAATTGCAGCAGAACAACATTTTTAGAACTTCCAGTTTCCATGCACAATAAGGGTGTACTATATACTATATAGAGATTGCTAGACTCTGTAACAGTAAACTGAGACAATTGGAATCCTATTTGAATACTGTACTGAGGCTAACAATCACATTCAGGGTGTGTAGAATACTGAATTACACTGGCATTCCATTTTGTAAACCCACTGCTATGACATAGATGAGATAGGTTTATAAGGTTCTGACATCATAACAGTGGGATTACAAGGTTGTAATCTGCTTGATTTCAGTGTGTAATAAGGGCTACCCATACATTATGTAGAAAATAATAGATGACTAACTATCAGTAACAAGCCGGTTAGTTCGAGAGGTTCCTATGGCAACTGTTTGAACCTCGAGAGTGCAGCTCGAGAGGTTTGGTTGCCATGGGAACCTCGAGATGTACTCATGCGGCTTGTTACTGATCGTTAGTCATCCATTGTTTTTTGTAGTGTATGTTTCAAATAAATCAGGAAAGAGCAATTGTACAATGATTCTCGCTTACTTGTGTTTTTTTTTTTTTTTTTGCTTTAGGATAGGCTTGCTTTTGGCGCCGAGGCTGCTGCCGAGTCAGGGGAAGATCGTGCACCACGCGTGCGCAATCACGTTTTAAATTGTTACGCTGCACTAGCTACGTAGCTAGTGCAGCATAACAAGGATTGAGAAGGGATGGATTTCCATCCATAACAACGTTCCAACATACACTATAAATAACTTCAGTGCAGCTTGGTGGGCTATTGGATTTGTGTTTGGCTATCAGACAAAGAAGCAGTGGTTCAAATCCAGGTACAAGCACACACATTTTTTAGAGACCATGGTTTGAATCTTAACAGGAACCTAAAAATCTATTTCAAGGTTTTTTGCCAAGTTGAAATTTCGCTAGTTGCGATCCGTGGACATGGGGAGTTGGCATACTAAATTATATTGAAAACAAGCCTAATTGAGAACAATTTTTGTGGGTAGAAAACTATCCTGACCGGAACAATTTGTGGTACCTTTGTGCACAGAGCATCCGCCCACACTAACTGTACTTTTGTGGGGGTTCAGAGCCAAGGGACCCATAGTGGGGGGGGGGGGGAGTAAGCCATAGAGTTCAAGGGAAGGTGGACAGAGGTAGTAGTGTTCAGTTGGGAGGCTGCCCAGAGGTGAAAGGGGAAAGCACTGGTGATGAAGGATAAAAATAGTATTAAATATAATTGGATTATTATTATTACATTTGGCAAAAGCTTCACGTCGTTGCTTTTCTCTACATACCAAATGTTCAACTGTAGTAGAGTCTCATGAGTTACTTTCTGTGAACAGCAAGTAGTCCTGCACAAATAAAACCATTTCTGTAGGTTTCTGTACTTTGTTTGTATTATTTTACAGCACTCTGGTTTTACAAAGTCTTTTTCATGCAGTGTAGTATTTTAAAATGCTTTACTGAGTTTTAACTGACATTGAGATGTGTTTTTATAAGGATACTCCATTTTTAAAATCATTTATCACTACGTATCTGCAGAAAACAAAAGGAAGTACATACTAGCCTTTCTAGGTCTGTAATTGAGCTGTGCAAAATGACAGCTACACCAATGAGATGAGCTAAAACAAAAAATTCAATTGTTATGACAGTTTGTGAACTTACAGATTATTTTGAAGCTTTAGCTCTCTTTTTTAAATACCCTTCACCCCCCTTTACCCATTACCTGACAACAATGTGCCCTTTATATTGTCTGTAATGAGGCTTTTGTGAGTCTTCGGGGTCTCAGCATGACTGTATACCCCACCATGAGTAATATCTGGAAGTCCTGGGCAGGGGCAGCTCGTGACCCAACTAGTGGAGGTGTTGAGCAACACGGCGTTGCTCAGTGATAAGTTCATTTTATAACTGAAGATATCTTGAGACTTTTATTACAGTCCTCCAATTCTGAACTGGTTGTATCAAATATTATTTATTTCAAAAGTTTTACCAGGAAACACATACTGAGCTGATAGTAGCTAATTTTTTGATGCATCCTTAGCAAATTGGATCTGATCAGTTTGGCCTCCTCATTGGTTGAGACTTGGTTACATAGGGGTATGCTATTGACATAATGAAGAATGTCCAGATACATCATATGGTATCACAGGAAATCACCATTCATTTCAATTTGAATTGTCTACAGTCAAAAGAATGGTGCAGCACTCACATAGGTCACCACTGTCTGTAAATGACCTCTTCTGAGACAATTTTGCTAATTGCAGTGTGTCAAAATGTATTTAACTGGACAGGGTGTAGGTAAACGGACCACCAGATCCAAATCTGCCCATGGGCACATATGGGTCTGCCTGTCTGTTTACGTACAGCATGTTTGTTCAGTGGAATACATTTTAACACACTGCAGGTGGCAAATTTTCTCGGGAGTGTTTATTTACAGACAGTGGGGACCAACGTGAGTGCGGCAGTGTTCCTGTCTTGGCTGTTGTTGAAATAGGGCTGGCTACACTGCTGCCGCACCTGATCCCTGCAGCGCAGAGGGCATGTGTCTCCCTGCTCTTCATGGTCTACGTCGGGCCTATATCTGTTCCAGAGAAGTGCAGCGATTGTCACCTGACCTTTAATAACCTCTTTTTAAAGTCGGAGCCTCCCATATTCAAAAGGTAAGCACAGCACCAACAGGACTTATAAGATAGGAAGGTAAAATACTGCATCCTGATTGGTCATTAGCCGTGCATTAGAAGTGATGTGATTAATGCACAGCTAAAAGCAAGTGCTGCCAAGCTGGATGCTACACATACTGACATCATTATGCAGATTTTAGAATGTTCAGAAGCATTCAGAATTTTAACAGGCCTTTTTTTTTTTCTTTTACTCCACTTAAAAGCCAAACAGCCACAGAGCTAGTACGCCGCACCACTCTACCACTGTCCTACTCATATGAAGTACTTCTGTGTAGCTTTAAATAGACGAGATCATTTATATTTAACCCCGCCCCCAACCATCAGCACTGGTGCTACTGGCAGCTTTCGCTCAGCTCTCTTATTGTAAACTCCTGTCAGCATCATGCTCAACTGGTGCGCTAAACACCTTCAGGGATTACAAAACTGACCAGCAGTTTGTGATTTATTTTTGGTTTGGCCTTACCAGTTGACTTGAAGTTCACATCTCCTCGGCCCTGCAGCGTGTCGGCCTTGTTAATGTCCCCCATACAGTGAGACAGCTTTAGTCTAGCCTGCCCACTCAGTCTCGAACACCCACCTGCTCATCTCCACTATGTTTTGTTTTGTGTTTTTTTTTTAGTTTCTTTATTTATTCACCTACCTCCTTGGCTGGGGTGGTCCTGTGGTCCCCCATTCAGGTCCACTGGCGGCTTCCACATCAGGCGCCGTGCCCGTGCTCAACCTCCTTCCTTCCTTCTTCTCTAAGGCCACATCGTGGATGACCAAGAGATCAGGGCCAGAGGGAGCTCCTGGAGTGTCTGGTGCAGTGCCGTAGGCAGACCCTCACGAGCAGCAGAAGATTCAGCTAGTTTTTCCCCTAAGTTCCTCCCCCATGGTGCAGGTATGCAAGGATGCCAAGGCCACTGTGGCACACGCTCCCGTGCGTCGCACATCACATGTCCGCCTGTGCTGACCCTTCCACTGCTCTGTGAACTGCATTACCCCTCAGCCACTGCCAGGAGCCAGCACCTTCGTAGGAGTCCCTCCCCAGAGGAGAGCAGTCCCAGGGATGCTCAATCCTCCTCCCCCGGCCAACCCCCGATGACTCAAATCCGCATCTGAACCCGGGTCGCCAGCATGGCATGAGGTGTGGGGTGCAGTGCCTCAACCCTCAGTGCCACTGGGCCAGTTCTCAACTATGTTTTTAAAGGATGCCAGCATGATTTCTACACCAAGTAGCTATTTTTTTTTCTATTTGATGTTTATTGAAAATAATTAACAAGCTAATGTGCAAATTACTGAGCCATCAGTAGTCCATCACTGATATCACCATCCTTACCTTTTACATTACATGCCCCTATTTCCTTACTTCAATAATCCTATTAGCCATCTTAGTTGGTCTGTCAGTTTCAGTTAAGTTGTACGTAGGATCTGTGGTTGACTTGGGCAGGGGAAATGAGCCACTTTGGTGGTGTTGCTGCAGTTTTCCCTGGAGGAATTGCTTATGCTGCGCTGCTTATTGTTTTTATCATATTTATCTATGGTGTTCTGCCTTCTTTGAAGGAGATGGCTAGATGTACTACAGGGCTGTATCTCTGTCCCGTCTACCTATGTGTGTGCGTGTGCGTGTGTGTGTGTGTGTGTGTGTGTACATGTGTGTGTTTTAATTGTCTAAAGCAGCTTTTTTTTGTGTAACTGTGTGTGTGTGGGGGGGTATCCATGGCAACCATATGTAAACATAACTACAGTGGTCACAACAGGTCAAAAATCCCCAGTTAAAAAAAAATGTAAAAGAAAATACAGGCAGAGGAACTGTTTTACAGTAAAAAAAAAAAAATTGTTTACTATTTCAACATGTACATTTTAATTTTTAAGCCATCTACAATGCAGATATCCATTTTATAAGCACACTAAAATACTCCGGGGCTGAAGGCATTCTTCCCTTGGCCTTGTGCCTTAATATGACCCTGGATATGCATTAGAAGTGTCTAATGCGCATCCTGTCATGTCTTCTTTGTTACATAGCACAATCTGATGGGTTTGGGACCATTTCAGAGGCCTCTGGTGGACAAGGTTAACCCAATAGTGAGGATTCACAAATCTATCATTGTGCCCATGCTAATAAGGGATCCTACTTGCATACTGGGTGCAGCGTTATATTAATAGGTTTTGAAAGGACTAAATGGCCTCTGTTGCAGCATTGTTTAATGCTTAAAACCTATTCTTAGCACTGTCCACAGTGGTACATGACCCCCCCCAACCCAAGCCAAGTGTCAGGTAATGGCAGTAAGTCCCTGCCGGCACCCTCTTCAGCTGTTTCTACAGTAGGCATGCGCTTACTTTCTGTCAAATAGAAGGCTGTGGGTTGAGGTGATAAGTGGAGGGGCTATGTTAGTCACCATATCTAGAGCATCCCTGACTACTGGGGTGAGTGGGGGCCATGGCAGTGGGTCAGGTTCTGAGTGGGTGGGATGGAGAGGGGTATTGGACTTTCCATCTGGGTGGGGATCGGATTGGTGAATTGGGGGATTAGGAGGACAACTGGGCACCAGGGAAAGGTACCTGAGATTATTAGACCATCAGATCGGTTATCTGAGGGGTGGGGGTGACCACGGCACACCGGTGAAAGGGAACCTGGCATCATATTACCATCAGACCAGCACAGCTGCACACAGTACCTCTGCACAGCTGTATGTGGCAGCATTGTCTGGCATCTCGTAATGGCATACAGATAGCCCTTTAGCCATTTATCACCTTGCATGCCCTAAGAGCTTATTAGTATGCCCTGGCAGAGTATGGTTCACAGAAGTAATACAGCAGTCCAATTTTGGAATCAGTGCACTGCATATTGTTACTATGTGCTGCACAAACAGACCCGTATTGAGACAGTTAGTGCACTCCTTCAGAGTGCATTAACTATCTGACACTATTTCATGCACACCGGCAATAGACGTGCAGTGCAAAATGGCAGGTACTAAACTTGGGACACAAAGACACTTAAAGTGTCTTAAAGCCACATCACCAAGCAACCATAATCTCTGTAGTCATACAAGCTGTCCTCAAAACACTAATTCATTTATCATAAACCCCCAGTCGATAAGTATAATAAAATATTCCTCGTTAGGTATCATGCCTTGTGGTTTACAGCTCTTGTCTTTGGCTCTGATGATAAACTCTTCACTTTGCATGCTGCTATGGCGTAACACTTACTGTGTCATGTCTTATTCTTTATCTTTACATAACAGTAGGGATCCTCTTGTTTTAAAATGTGTTTCTAACTGAGCAGAGTAACCAAAGTTAACCGGAGTTACTGATTGACAGGGTGGAGCCTGTCACAGAGCACCACTGTCCATTTGGACAGGTAGAACTACTCTAACATTGTGGATTGTGGAGGGGAAGGTGTTTTTGTAAGGTCATATAATCAGAAAAGATACCCTTACATAAGTCCGCCCCCCCCCCCCCAAAAAACCATGACACGTCTGCAGAACTGCAATTATTTGTGTTACACAATCTCCCACCTTTTAATTATTGATCAGGATCAGGTACACTTATTCTTATTCCCCCAAACACCAAGGTTTGTTATTTCAAGATTAAATCCCCTTGAACCATACAGGGGCTTCCCACCATTATGGATAGGGTGGAGGGCAAGTAAGGGTGGGACACACAGCAGTGAATACCGAAGATTTTGCATAACAGTAATGGGTAGTGGGGATGAGAGTGTATTGCAGTGGGGTGGGGCAAAATTTAAAAACTTTTTCTTTGTTTATCTTTACAAACCAGAAATATCTAACAGCAGTATAATACTTTACAGTCACACCTGAAAAGTTTTTATAGCATATATTTTCTGGCAGTAAACAGTATGTGTGTTTTCAGCAATAATAAGTTTACTATTAGCTGTTCTATTTATATGCAGGTATGAGGACAGATGGGTCACCCATGCATCTAAACCTCAGGCCCAGTTTTATAAAGTTAAGGTTTGGGCCATGCAAAGTCCCTTCCCTAAACACTAATTTAGCAAGGCAAAAAGATTGCTAGTTTTTAAAAAGCTTAGAGCAAACATTGGGTGCCCAAAGCAGGCTTTAAAAGCCCCTGATTAGTAGTACAAACCAAGGTACTAGCATGCTCAGGCTCAAATCACAACCCTCTTTCTGGCTACCCTGAAAATAGACACTTGTGCCTAGCAGGCCTTACCCAGTTACCAGAAAAATCATGCTCATTAGAAACAAGCATTTGTCAATGCTGAATGTTGTCTTGCTGTCATTGACATTGGTGGTGCAGGAGTTGGAGAGATGCATAATAGGAATGGCAGTGAAGTGTTTAAGTAACACTACCCCCCACTCCTACCCTGCAGAGGCTGACAGGCATTGGGGTGTGCCTTTGGGATGTCAGCCATAACACTCGTGCCATTCCACCTCACCCCACCCTGCAGACTCCCAACGGTGTCGCAGTGTACTTTGAGGTCTTCAGCCCTTATGCTTACTCCATTCCACAAGGAAATAAGCTGAGATGGGTGCAGTATAGGTGAATGTGGTGAACGTTAGGGCCGAAGACCCCGTGGCACACTTTGATGCTTGTCTGTGGCTGCAGGGTAAGGGCGGAATAACATTAACATTACAGCCGATGACCACAAGTCACCCCCCCCCCCCGATGACTGTAAGTCTGTACAGGGTGGGTGTTATGGTTGGAAACCCTAACACCCTGGGTGTGTGTTGGTATTTTTGCTCCAAATTTTAAACATGGGCTTTTTGGAACTCCACCTCATGAACAGTGGAAGTATCATTTCGTTACTGAATCCCAAAAGGTGATTTCACACAGCGAGTGTGCCATTCGGCACCACAGGTGTGAAAACACATTTTGGGCAGGATGTGAAAAATAACAGCTGTACTGTTCATGAGGAGGTGTGAAGAAATAGCAATGTTGAAAATCTGGTGATGTTACGAGTGTGCGTAGAAACTGTGCAATGCATGCTTGTAACGCTGTCATTTTTGGTAGTTTTTTCACTAAATTTGCAACCATGGCCTTTTGGGACCCCGCCTCATGAACAGTGGCACTGTCGTTTTGTAGATTGGTCCCGAAAGGTGATTCTGCGCAGCAACTGCGAAATCACCTTTCAGGACCGAGAAATTAAATGACAGTGCCAGTGTTCATGAGGTGGGGTCCCAAGACCCCATGTTGAAAATTCGGGACCAAAACTCCAAAAATTGGCCGAGATCCACCTACATTGAAAACCCCCGTTTACTGCCATTATAGGGCTTACTGTCATTTCTTCAGTTCCCAGTTGGTCTTTGAAGAGCGCAGACATGTTCTCGGTCCACAGAAGATCGCTGCTCCAGACCTCCGGAGGCAAGTTTGGGTGAGGGGTGGTGTGGGGAGGGGGTGCACAGAGATGGTGCGGGTTGGGGAGTTGGGCGGCGAGAATAGCGAGGACCGTTTTCTTTTTCAGGTTAAAGAAAAAAAATGTTGTGGGACTGTTTTCTTATTTACAAGCGAAATATTAACAAAGCAGTTTGGTGCACTAGGGGTGGGCTTCCAGTGTGCCCAGAAGTACTAGGGGGATCAATGCCGACCTAGGGATTGGGCACCGGAGTTCGGCTGAGAACATGGGGACGGTGCATCAGACACGGAGTGGGCATCCCGGCGTCGGAAACATCAAAGAAGTATTTTTTTGGCACACTGGGGTGGGCTCCCAGTATGTCAATTAATGGGGGGAGGGGGGATACATGCTGATGCAGGGATTGAGCACCCCAATCTCAGCAGGGGACGGAGAATGGAGGGTGTGGGGTGGACAGCAGCAGTGGGAGGGAGCTAACATTTAAATTTGTTGTCCTGGTTGGGTGGGAGGGGGAATGCTGCTGCAATGACGAAACTGCCCCTGATTGCAGTGGCAGATTTCTTTCAAGTGCGGCACTCGCTCTGAAACTGCTGTCATCGGCAGCTTCTGCATTAATTGTTGGCCCAGGGATGCACCCATGAAAGTGTCTGCTGCATTGGCCACAACACTGCCACACCTCTGCAATGCTCTACTATCTCAGTATGTTTCTTGTGTGCTGCGTGCACAATCAGACATAAAAATAGGCTGTCAAGGAGGAAGCTAGCTGTTTGGGCATCTCAAAAGTGTTAGTGCTATTGCACTAAATTGCAGTTTTTAACAATGTACATGCAAATTACCTCAAACCTCCTGGATGGCCTTAACAGGAAATTAGGATTTCATTATGGGCCCATTTCAACTGATGAGCAATCCTTTGACCGTTGGGTTATGTGGAGGGTATACTGGCTGTTGTGATAACACATCTCTCCCAGTTGTGTAGATCCATTGTTTGATTGGTTGGTGGGTCATGTCTGCTACTTACTGACTCAGTTTACCCAGGCTGAGATGCAACATACCATTTCCTGTGGTGTTCTGCCTCTACCCCTTTCTACAGCTCGGAAGTCTGGAGAACTGAGAGGCTACGTGACATGCTGAAGGTCACAGAAAGAGTTTTTGGCTCTACTGGGGTTTTAACCCATGTACACTCCTGGTATTCCAGTGGTTACCCCCTTCCTCACCTGATCCTATTAAATAAAATCACTGGTGCCAGTGGTACCCTACCTCACAGAATTCCATTAACCAAAACTCCCTGGTGTCAGCGGTACCCCCGTGCCGTGCTTGGCCCCATTAATAATGTATGTAACTCCCTGGCAGTTCAGTGGTGTGCCACTCCCAGTCCCAGCATCCCTGTAGTCTGGGTGTTCCCCCTGTTCCCCAAGTCTCCTTCCGTGACCCTGAGACAGTGGCCGACACTCACCATCTGTTGCCTGCTGTCATTTAAGACCTGCTTGTAAAATATCGCTGTATCAGTCACTTTATTTATCTTACACTCTCACAAGTACAGTACCAATAAAATGACTTGTACAGCAGTAGTGTACTTGCATGGCTAAGATGGTTGTCAGCAGTGATGAAGAGCAGAATTTTAGTGATGCCTGATGGCCGACACTCTTGGGGCCACTGGGATATGATGTCTGAGAGGAGGGGGTACCACTAGGCTTCCAGGGAGTCAGATATATTATTAGTGGGACTGGGTATGGGAGTGGGTTACTGCTGGCACCATGGGAGTTTTATTTAATGGGACTGGTGGGAGGGAACATAATGGACACAATGGCAGAATGAAACAAATATTTTGTAAAGAAAAAGCCTGGTTTGTCAGGCAAAGTTAGTTTTGTGTGTGTTTAAAAAAAATTAAAAAAAATAAAAATTCTCGCTAAACCACAAAACAGACTAAAACCGTGCTGCTGTTTCCTGAGTTGTAAGCAAGTTTCATGACAGGTTCAAGAGTGGGAGGAAGAGACTACCGTTTCTACTGAGGCAAGCAGACTGCAGAAACGGATGTGGGAGCTTTAGAGATTTATAGTTCAGTGAAGTGAGCATGTTTGCACCACCAGAACGCGCGCACACACACACACACCATCACATAGTAAATGGTGATAAAATACTATTCTATCAGCTTGAATGAGAGAGTACTAGACCACCATCTACATAAACACACACACATAGATGTGTGTGTGTGTATGTGTGTGTGTGTATGTGTGTATGTGTATATGTATGTGTATATATATATATATATATATATATATATACAAACCTTATTTGAATGAGAGAAAAGTTCTATTACCCCACACACACACAGATATATGCACATGCACACACACTTTTGGGAAATAAGTTTTACCCATGAATACAATAATTAAAACTCTCTAGAATGTTTATTATTTATTTATTTGAAAACTGGTGACTGGGGAAGATGCAATGAACCAGAGCTCATTTCCAGGCATGACCTGGGGGAGAGGAAATGAAGGAAGTACATAATCCAAGCAGTAGAGATTACAAAGCAAATACACAATGCAAGAAGTTGCAATTAGAAAGCAGTAATTGTAATAAATACTAGAAGTTGAGATTACAAAGCAGTAAATGGTATATACAAACAAAACAAAGTGACAGAAAGCAGCTAATGACAACAGTAGTGGGGCAGCAATTCAGCATAACAAATAAATTCAACAAGGCTACCACTGGATGGGGAGAGCAAGCTAGAGTTGGTTACTGGCTATGTGGGGACAGCCACGAGCAGGAGAGAAGTGGTCATACAGAAGCATCTTTTTTTTTTTTTTGGTTATTGATCTTTTTTCTCCGCCTTCTGCAGCTCGATCAGCAGGGGCATCCAGCCACCAGCCCCCACTGCACAGGAGTCAAAAGGCTCACTCGCATGATGGGGTCTGGAGCGGCTGCACCCCAGCTTGCCGAGGGGCCCCCTATACCTCCCCATGCCGGGCCCAGACCCCCAGCGCGATTCCATGATGGACCTCCTGGGCAGTGTCTGGCATGGCCATCAAGCTGCACGATTGCGTCCAGCCATATTCCTGCTATATAGTGCCCTAATTGGAGTGTGGATGTGCAATGACGTCAGAGGCACTGCGTGTCGATGTCTGCCGCACTCCACCCACCAGTGTACCACCCCTGCAGAGCACCCGATCTCCATCGGGGGCCACTGTAGAGCGGTAGAACCCCAATCCCTCCCCAGGGATAGAGAGGCAGTTCTCCGGATGCTCAATCCCTCCCTCTCTGCGACCCCTGACAGCCCGAGCGCGTTCTCGAACCCGGGTCGCCAGCGTGGTGCGAGGTGTGGCATCCAGTGCCTCAACCCTCAGTGCCACTGGGCTGTCAACACAGAACCATCTTAAAGGAGAAGTAGGTAGGGTTAACTGTCCATTTCTGTAAGTACGCTAAGCCTGAAACATCCATGCTCTGTATTTATACTAATACAGTACTCCTTCTACGTATGCATTGCTTGCTGTCAATTTAGACTGTTTAAATCATGTCTTAATGTGCCATTGTGGACAGTACAGATGATTTGAGGAAGAGAACATTGGTTGGGAAGGGGGGCGCTGCGGGAAGGAGGTAGGAAGTCACTCAGTCTTTGGGAAGGACGTTTAAGCAGATCAGAATTTTTAATAGTTAAGCAATAGTTGGGGTCCAGTTCCAGGCATTTAGTACACTCCGCATTAGCTTACCAAATAGACAGTATTCAGGAAGAGTAGTGCAAAAGATCCATAAAAGGAGGCTAAGAGACGGGAAATATATAAATGTTTGGTTTTTGTGCATCTCTCCAAATTACACACATACTCTAAAGCCTCATTACCAGAGCGAAGCATCATGGATATTCAAATCCTTGCACAAGACAAGCTCAGAAGGCCTTGCCAGATTGGGCATGGCCTTTTTAAAAAGGCTTGTACATCTGATTCATTATAGCAGTACTTCAGAATTACACCATATGTGCGAGACATTGAACCCTGGCTAGGACATCACACATACATCACCCTTATTTGAAACCCCAGATTGTTCTCCTGTACTCTTCCAAAGTCTACATTTAATATTCCTGCACATACTCTATATTCCTTACAATTGAGATTTCAGTTTGAAAACTCAAGGTGTTTACAACTTACTGCAGTGAATGTTGAAATGCACTGCAAATGTTCTGCTAGTGCACTGCCAACAAATAGTCATTTCTTACTCACCAAGATGGACAAGAGAGACATAACAATGGATTAACAGCTGTTTAACAACTTGATATTACTTTTCCTAGTAAGTCATTTTCAGCCTGCATTACCATCAGGAGGTATCATGCTGGGTTGAGGCACTAAAGCCACTGCACTGTCGATACCCAGGCACACATTTGTTGTTAATACAATAGGGATCATAGTGTTCCATCCTTTTGTGGATCAGAATTGTACTGACCTTCTCCCCTGGCCCAGCCTGATTCACACTGCTGTTTTCACATGCCTGTCCTTTCGGACTTCATCCTTAGCTATGTGCTCTGGTTGCTCCATTTTAGCTCATCACCCCAGTCATGTGCACTGTGTCACGTTAGGAATCTGAGGAGCTGTGAAACCTAAGTAGATGGGGTGGTGGAAGGTGGCTGAGGAGAGATGGTGGTTCAGAGAGTCGTAGTTCCTCTGCTTCTTCCTTCTAGCTGGTCTATATGGAATGCTACAGAAGAGAGCTAAAAATGACACTCGCTGCTGGGGCTGTATTTCTCTGACCCCGAGAGTGCCACAATGCAACGTGTACTGCATGCTGGTGCACATGGTGATTGTGCGCTGGCTCTCTGAGCTTCCTTAGAATGAGCCCTCTTTAAATCTAATGACAGGAGAGACATTAGACTGCTTTATAAAGGATAAAAATCCTTCTACAGTAGCTGCTAGAGACTTGGGTAGCACCCAGAGCCCAGGCCTATTAAACCATTTTAGCCCCCCCCACCTGACAAATGTTGCACGACTCCATGCTTGCAGTACATTATCGCATGCTTTGCAGTGTGCTCATAGGAGGCTAATTTGGTGAGAGGTTAATGCACTTTTTCTGTGTGAGAATGTAGTAATAATGAATTATGTTTCAGAAGACACCTAGTTTTGTTTGCAGTTTAAATATTCTAAAATCTCTGTTTACCTCTCGTGAGTGCAACAGCTTTTGTCTTTTGCTACAGTTCTACCTTTTATACCAGCACCAGCTCATTCAGTGAGCATGTGTATTTTTGTGAGAGTGTTAATCTTGTCTGCCATTCCTGCTGCACTTCAGTGACTGTGCCAGATTTGAGAATGGTGTATGAACGCACATCTTGGTTTCTCAGTCAGAACGGTACCTCAGCTCTTAGTGTAATCCTCAATACCTCTCTACCTAAGAAATCTGTCGAATTTTGCTTTTAAAGCCTGGACAGTATTTGCTTCCACAACCTCAGTGGGTGAGCTGTGAAATATGTTAACTACTCTATATGTGAAATAATGTTTTCTAATGTTTCCCTGTACCCTCTCTAACCATTAGTTTAAATGCATGTACTCTACATCTGCTTGCACTCACCAGCTCCACTTGGATAAATACAATATACCTTGTCCACAACAACATGGCTTCCAGAAAGGTCACAGCACCACCACAGCCCTTCTTGAGTTCACTGGAGCTTTGCACAAATCCCTTGACAACGGCCTTCTCACAGGGGCCGTTTTCGTCGACCTCTCCAAGGCCTTCGATACAGTACACCATGGACTACTAATACACCAACTACTGAATGCCGGGCTATCACCTGACTCTTCTCTCTGGTTTAAAAGCTACTTAGAAAACCGGTCACAGAGAGTAAAAATTGCGGATGCTCTTTCTAACACCCTGCCTATTCGCTCAGGTGTCCTACAGGGATCCATACTGGGACCCCTCCTTTTTAGCCTTTTCTTAAACTCCCTCCCTTACCACTGCTCTGAGAAGATCATACTATATGCCGATGATGCTGTTGTATTCTCCACCACAAAGATCCTGCAACTCTTCACAACACAACCTTCAACTTGGTTTCAGTTCTGTAGAGTCATGGTTTCTTAATCATAAACTGGTCCTCAATGACAAGAAAACCAAATCTATGCTCTTCTGCAGCTCTCATAACCCACACAAGCTACACCACTTGGCTATCTCCATCACCCAGGGCAACACTCTAGATCAGGTGGTGTCCTTCAAATACTTAGGATTCAGCTTGACCCTAATCTCTCTATGGACTTCATGTAGATAATGTAGCTAGAGCTGCTAATACACGGCTTGGTCTCCTCTACAAACACAGACCACACTTCACATAGAAGCTTTGAAGGTTGCAGCCCTGAGCTCTGTGATCTCTGTAATAGACTATGGTCTCATCAGTTATGGCTCGGCCACAACCACAACCCTTAGATGCCTCTCAACTGCCTTAAATAAAGCATGTCGGCTCATCACTGGTGCTCACTGTCTCACCCACACATGTGACCTGTACACTCAGACCGGCTGGCTCCAACTATCAAACCGCATAAAGTTTCTCACCTGCTCCATGGTCAAAAAAATCTACCTTCACCTTGCACCTTCTGGGGTCTCAACTCTGTTACAACATCGAATTAACAAACGGTGCCTTAGGAGATCCACGCCACAGCTACTGGAAAGTCCCTCACTGTCACACTTCACAGGACAACGCCTTTTGCTTATCGAGCACCACTCTGGTTCAATGGCCTCAGCCCAACCATCTCCTCTGCCCCAACTATTGGTATGTTTAAAACTAGGCTCCGGGACTATCTCACTACCAACAGGTCCTGTGACTGCCCAACTTAACCTTCTTCTCCACTTCCTTTCTGCTCTAGTTGTCCCCTCTCCTCCCCTCCTCACTGGAGTCTACCCTCACATCTTGGTATACCCAATGCTGCACTTTTCACCCTCTGACACCGTTCCTACATCCTTCTCCCCTACCTCTTCCTCTCCTATGACTCTGGCACTTCTTATTTGTTGTCTGTTTTCTCTGACAAATGCCGCTGGCTGCCTTGTTACAATGCTACCCTTGAACTGTATTTAACTGTATTAATCTGTACTCTGTTTGCAATGTCCACTTTGTTGTAATGCCTGTCTTGATGTTCCCCATAATTTGTATTTCTCTGACGTGGAACCTTTGTAAAAGAGCCATGGCTCAAAGGTATTTGTAATCCTAGACTTGATAAATAAATAAAAATAAATAAATAAAAAGCTCCAACATCTGTGTACACTCTACCTGGTCTATCCCCTTTTAACAAAAAAATATATATATTAACCATTTCCCCTTTGAGCCTTTTCTTCTGTAGGTTAAATAATTTGAGTTTGTCTGCTCTTTACTTGTTGCTTTTGCCCTTTAAACCTCTAATCAGTTTGTTGGTCCTGTGCTGGTTCCTCTCCATTTCTTCAACTGTTCTTTCTGTATTTCATTGACCACAGCTGGTCACAAAACTCCAGGTATGGTGTAACCAAGGCCTTGTAAAGGGAAAGCATCACCTCCCTTGAGCTGCTCTTTAGCCTCCCAGATGCAACACAATGTTTATGTTTGCACTTTTGACGGCAGTAGCACATTGGCTACCATTCATCAGTTTACTGTCCCCCTAGATCCTTCCTTTGGCTATGTTGCCAGCTACTGCACTTCTTGGAGTGTATGTGTGAACCCTTGTTGCCAGCTACTGCACTGCTTGGAGTGTATGTGTGGCCCCTTGTAACACGGCATCAAACAGAAACGGCAAATAGAGAAATCTCATTGGACCAAATACAACACATGACCAAAGTTGGAGCGGTGATTAATTCCCCAGTAAGGGCCGCTCCAACTGTTGTTCACAAGGTCACCGGGTCAAGCTCTAGCAGCACTAGGTGTCACAGCAGTAAACGGAACACACATCGCGGGGAATACAGAGAATCTCAATGTGCCGATACAAAGCTGAACTGAACTGCAAAATGGAAATGACAAGCATAAGTATTCCTGTGATTACAAATGCATTAATGCCCTCTAGGTAGAAACTACTGCTGGGAATTAATTTATGGTTAGGTGGTTGCAGGCACTTTCGGCCAGCCCTCGTGCCACAACCCCCCCCCAACCATGAGCATCCCCTCAGTAGAAGCCTCCTCGGCTCCATTATTAATGCTTACTTGTTGCCAGCTACTGCACTGCTCAGAGTGTATGTGACTCTGATTCCTTGCCCCAATATGTCGTAGACTAGCACTTTCTCACATTAAATCTCCCCATTTAGTGACACAAACCTCTAATTTGTGTCTCCCTCCAGTAGTGCATTGCACCTACCATGTACACTTTTTTTTTTTTTTTTGGGCCAGTTTTATGTTAACAACAGATTTCAGCAGACTGCTGTTACGCCCTCCCTGCTGTTAATAAATGTGTTGGAGAGCAAAGGACCCAGAACTGGTCCCTGGGGTACTTCATTCAGAACATTCCTCCACTGTCAGTGGTGAACATCCACCTTTACATCCTACCTACGAGGCATCTGGCAGTCCATTTACTATACACTTCGTAGGCTTCAAATTTATGCTGCTCTCTCAATTGGGTTTTTCATGCGGTACTGTATCAGAGATCTCACTTAAGTCTGTTTAGACTACATCCATAGCATGGCCAGTATCAACTTTCCTACTTACTTCCTCAAAAACAAAACAAAACAAAAAACAAAGAAAACAAAAAAAGCAATCAGAGTGGTTTGGAAGGGTTTCCTGTGAAGCCTTGCTGTGCACTAAAGAACAGCCCATATTCTTCTACGTGCTAAACCAACAGACCTCTAACAAATGACTCTGATACTTTGCCAAGCAATGAAGCAGCGCCCACAAGACAGTAGTACCTGAGTCCAACCTTGCCCCTCTCTTGAATAAGGAGACAACATCTGGAGTTTTCCAGTCATCTGACACTGTCCTTGTCTGCAAGGAATACTGAAAGATATCAGCAAGGGACCCAGCCAGAACCTGTCTTAACCCCACTATCAATCTTGGATGGATAGATACTTTCTGGACCTGGAATTTTCCCAGATTTGCACCCTCTAGATACTTACCAACTATTTTTGGCATAATGTATCAGTCCAGAATTCAAGTTCATTCTAATTCTGTCAGCATCACAGTTGAGGTTCACTTGGAGAGTAGGGAATAGGGGAAAGAGCTACTCCCAGGTAAGCATAAAAAGAAATGTAGACACTTCCTCACACCCTTTCCACCATGTGAAAGAGCCCTTTGTACAATAAGTGCTTTATAAATTTGAAAATGATCAAACCATGACTGCTGAGAGTTGAGGACTTGGTCTCTGACTTCTACAGTACTGCCTGTTGGTTTCTGTGAAAAAAAAACATGATCTCGGTACCTGAGCAAGGCTTGCTACACAGAGAGCTTTATGGATCTCTAGTTGTGATTTATAGCTGCCTTCTAAACATTCAAACCATTTCATTGTAGTAGTTAAAAGTATTGAATGCATTACAGTAAGGCCACAAGGAGAACCGGTGGAACCATTAATATAATATATATGGTTTTCCTTCCAATACCCCATAACATTTTCGGTCATTTTTGGACGACTGGAGACCTGCTCATTATTGACTTGGCAAACAAGTTAGAAAAAAAATTGTTACAGCAACATTTTCTTTAATGTATGCTGTGAATTTTTTAATAGTTGGAAGGAACAATATTCTGTCTTACTAGTATCAGATTAAAGCCTCCAAAAAATCTGTACGTTGTCCTATTGTCACAAGACTGTGTGAAGATCAGAATCTATGGTTCCTATAGCTGTTTCCTTAATTGACACACCTCAGTCAGTCCTATGTATTGTATGCTGTATCAGTGGCACGATACTGGGGCCTTGACTTCTTTCAGGCATCATCTAACTTTCATATATTCATCATTAAATACATCAGCTTTGAATTGCCAATAATTTGCAATTCTTGCATGTTCTCTAGCAACTTGAGTTTTGTAGCTATTCAGACATCCTTCCTTCCTTCCTTCCTTCCTTCCTTCCTTCCTCAGTTCATTTGGGAAGAGAGAGAATTTGCTGTGTTTTGGAAGTTTTTATTTAATCAAGTGTTGTATTCCCATTTGGAAGAGGTTTAACTCTACTCAAATTTTCCTTATCAAGTAACTACGCTGTTTTTTTGTTGCGTAAAATACGATTTTGAAACTGTATTTAATTATATAAATATAAAATGGCAATTATTATATATTGACTACATTTTATAGTGATATATAATTCTGTTCTGTAGTTTTCTTTTTAAATTTGTTTTTATTTCCACTAAAGCATTTTAAAATGCAATATTTCTGTGAAGATTGTACAAAAAAAAATAAACTGAATAGGCCCTCGGGCTCGATGTTCCAACAGGTGAGTAAGCACAGCACAAATATCTGTGCTGCACTTCTGTTAGTGCCCGACCCAGTGGCTGCTATAATTAGTCGGAGGTGTTATCCGATAGAATATCAGACTGTGTTGGTGCAGTGCTAAGTGAAACTATGTTGCCCCAACATGGACCTGGGCTGCATATAGTCCACAGGGAATAGTAATGCCGAAACGGCAGTAGCCCATTAGCACCCACCCTAAAGTGTGATCAGTGAATTTCCTGGTGTCTAGTGGCAGCACCCCCCACTGCCTCATCACACTGACCGCGCATACAGTGGCCAAACAGGGAGGTGAGAGGAGGGCTGTGCCAGTCACCGTATCGGGCTTCAATTGACAGACACCCGAGTAAGGGAGGGGGGTATGGGGTGGTGGCATGTGAGGGGGATGGGTTGGGGGGATAATGGACCACCACTCATTCCTTTTCTTTTTGTAAATGGGTGATCAGTGGTGGGGGGAACCACTGGACACTAGGGGCAGTTTTACATGAATAGACTGGTTGCTCAGGGGTGGCAGAGGGTACTGCGAGACAGCAGGGATGTCTTTCCATTCATGGATCAGGTGATCATGGGGTGAGTGGTGACACTGGACACCAGGGATGTCCTTCCATTCATGGATTGGGTGATCGGGGGGGGTGCCAATGGATACCAGGGATATCTTTCCATTCATGGATTGGTTGATCAGGGGGGTACCACTAGAAATCAGTGATGTCATTCTTTTCATGGATCAGGTGATCAGGGGTGGGCAGTGCCACTAGACACCAGGGATAGCTCTAGTACAATGAA
The DNA here is from genome assembly GCA_016271365.2 of Neoceratodus forsteri. Lineage (NCBI taxonomy): Eukaryota > Metazoa > Chordata > Ceratodontiformes > Ceratodontidae > Neoceratodus > Neoceratodus forsteri. The sequence goes on along the minus strand of JADMNL010000024.1, from coordinate 45,731,771 downwards.
ACAGGAGATCAGTCAGGGTTGGAGCACCCCATTAAGAGGTGGTTTTGAGCACAGTAAATAGCACTGCTTTAGGGGCAGTTTACCGCCACCACAAACCTTTGAAGATACCACTGCACTAATATGCACAGGGGACCCCTCATTTGCATAGGCACAGTGGTATTATAGTGCTTTGGCACTGCAAAATTGCACTGGTGCTCCCAGGGCATCTGAATATTGGCTGGCCAGGTGTGCCCAGCACAAATCTGTATTGGTGCATCTGCAAACCTGGTTGGTGGGTGTGCTAATCTTTGAATATTGGGCCCCTCTTGTCTAGTGTATATTCATAGAATAAAGGAAGACAATATTATATTTATATTTCTGAACTTCCTTTTTAAACATGCATTTGTTGATAATCAGGTTGGTGGGTATGCTAATCTTTGAATATTGTATTGTATTGTTTAAACATGCATTTGTTGATATTCGTCATGATTTGCCACATTCTTACAAAATAATTACTGTTAACACTCATATAATTAAAATAAAATAAATAAATTGCAGTACATTCCATTCTTTATTACTAAGAAAATTTACATGAAAACAGAATACATGTGGGGGACACAGATTTCTGGGACAGGAGGCTCTCTAAAAGTAACTGCCTTCACCTGACAAGAGGGAGGACCAGCAGACTGGGACAGAAGTTTTTCATCTACATTAGACAATTACGTTGATGGCAGGGACACTCTGGCTAGGGTAACCATGATAAAAGGAGTGAAGAAGGAGAACCTAGCTAGTGCTCCCCCACACTGGGGACTGCTAGCAGTAAGGTGGGTAAATATATGGTTTTCAAAAAGGCTGGTGGAAAAGGCAAAGGGAGGGAAGGCTCTCCGGGTCTGGAAGCAATAAGAAAATAAGAAGGGAAGGAATTCAGCTGTAGGATCACTACAAAAGCAAAGGAGGATCCAAAGCTAGTTGCCAGGAGTCTGGGTAATAAAATCATTGCACTTCAGGCATTGATAACAGACACTGAGGCAGACCTCGTAACAATTACAGAAACATGGGCCACAAAAAATAACGACTGGGACTGCTCAGTCCCAGATAACATAATTTTTAGATGGACTAGAGGGAAAGGCAAGGGGGAGTGTAACCCTATATGTCAGGGAGGGCAGAGACAGTGTAGGATGGACACATCAGAGGAAGCAAAGGGGAAACGGTCACTATGGGTTGTCCTCACTGCACTCTCATGCTACCTGAGTGACCTCTCAATACCTGTCCGCCCTGTGCACTTGCTCCACTCCTCCACCAAAGGCCTCCTGGAGGTTCCCAGGGCCTGGCTGAAGACCTCTGGAGATTGATCATTTGAGGTGGTGGGCCTGGCCATATGGAACTCTCTTCCAAGATCTCTGAGAGAGGCCTCATTGGTGGAGGTGTTTAAGCGGGATCTGAAGGCGCATCTTTTTAGAGAAGCATTTAATTGCTTATGAGTTTTAGGGATTGCAGACTGCTGAATTGTTTTATTTTGAACAGGAATTTTACATGTTCATCAGTGTTTGTTCGCTGCCATTGTTATTGATTCATGTTTTTTATTTGATGCATGTTATTTATTTCTATCTCCTGCCTGCCTGCACAATGCTGAGCCTGTGGGATTTGGTGCTAGATAAATAATCTTTACTTACTTACTTGCAAAAAATACAGATGGGGATGAGCTTTAGATCACAGGGACAAAGGGATGAGTGAAATGGAGAGCTTGAGGAAGCCGGACCACTGGCACAGCAGTAGAGCTTTCATCTACGACATCGACACCCTGGGTTCAGGAGTAGACCTGAGGAGTCAGAGGCCTGGCCGTAGGAAGGAGGATTGAGCATCCTGGGGACTGCTCTGCTTCACTGGGGTTAGGGTGAGTTAGCAATCTGGACGTGATTGACCACTAGTACAAGCCAGGGGGAGCAGCGACCAACGCTGAGCTGTTGGGGAGGCATGCTGGATGTCAGTGCTTTGGCGCCCTTGCATCATTGTACGTTTTGCCTCCCGGGGACAACAAATAGAAAATGTCAGCCCCACCAATGACGCACAACTTTCAGGTCCCACTGCACCTGCTACGCTACTTAGTGGGAGATCAAGTTCAGTCCTCCAGACACAGTCTTCTCACCATGGCCCTGCCCTGGAGGGTAAGACAGGGAGGAACACTGACAGTGCTGGCCTGCCGGGAACCTTGATCTCCAGTCTCCATTTGGGGCATGCCTGCTTGGCGGCTTCGCTCAGAGGGGCAAGCCAGAGAGGATCGCCAGCAAGACAGTAAGTCTATTTAGGGCACCAAAAAGCATACTAAATAATTTTTTTTTTTTTTTTTAAACAGCAAGCTTGGAGCTTGGGAAGAGCTGGCAAGGGGAGTAAAGAAGGGGGAAGTGGTGCTGGTGGTGGGTGATCTCAACCTGCTGGGCATTGACTTCGAGATTCCAGCAGCCATGTGCACCAAAAGTCAGGCCCTGTTGGATATGTTGGAGGACTGCCTGCTAGTGCTGCTGGTTAAGGAACCCACTGGATAGGAGGCCTTTCTTGATTTGGTGCTCGCCAACGTGATACAAATATATTAAGGGAAAAAATGAAGCAGGGACAAAGTATTGTTGGGCAACAACTGGGGAGAGAGTGCTAGAGGACGATGAACAAAACATAGCCATCCTTAATGATTACTACTGCTCTGTCTTCACAAGGGAAGCCAGTGGGCCCCTGCCTAAAAGTGATATCAAGGCAGCTGTCAGGAGCATTCCTGAAATAAGGCAGCCAGAAGTTACCAGAGAAAGGGTCTAGACGGTCCTTGAACCCCTAACATAGAAAAAGCCCGGGGGCCTGGATGGGATGCATCTAAGGACGCTCAAGGAATTTGCTAAACCCGTAGTAGGGCAATGCAGTAGGTCATTTCAGACAGGGGTAGTTCTGAAAGACTGGAGGGTGGTGGACATAGTCCTGCTACACAAGGTAGGGAAACAAGGAGCAACCAAGGAACTACAGACCTGTAAGCATTACCTGTATAATTGGTAAACTGATGGAGTCACTGATCAAAGAGGACCTTGTGGATTACCTAGAGAGCAGTGGTCTACAAGTTGGTAAACAGCATGGGTTTTCGCAGGGAGGGCTTGTCAGACTAACTTTTTTTTATTTTTTTTATCATGTCATGTTTTCTCTTTCCTTCTGGAGCGCGGACATGGCAGGTCGTCTGGCTGCCTGCACCCCCGGACCCGGTCTGGCCAGCGACACGCTTTCCTTCACAGGGTGGCACACTCGTTATTTCCCCCATTGGGGATCCAGAACCAATACCTGAGGGCATGCCTCTCGGGTCCGGGGGCACAGCACACGGCCATCAGCCACCACGACCGCCCCGCTATTTTCCGCCTTAAGCGTTTCTCCCTGGAGCCGGCGTGCAATGACATGCAATGCACTTGTGTGCCGACATGTGCCATGCTCCAGCCCTCTTCTGTGTGCCACAGCTTGCAGTGCACTCAACAGCCACCAGATGCCGCTACAGAACAACGCAAGTCCCATGTCCACCCCAGAGAGCGAGAGAGACAAGCTGTCTTGGAATGCTCAATCCTTTCCCTTTCCCTGCTGACTCCCGACAACCCAAGCCCATTCCCGAACATGGATCGCCAGCGAGGCACGAGGTGTGGTGTCCTGCACCTCAATCCTCAGTGCCACTGGGCCAGCTCTTGTCAGACTAACTTGATACTCTTCTTTGACTGGATAACAAAGGTAGTAGATAAGGGTTTACTACTACAGTACTTTGATTTTAGCAATGCTTTCGATTTGGTGCCACACAGAAGATTGCTGAAGAAGCTGGAGGACCTGGGTGCCACTAGGAACATGCTTAGATGGGCAGGAAACTTGTTTAAGGAGAGACAGCAGAGGGAGGTGGTAAATGGGGTTAAATTGGAAGAGAGAGAGGTAAGTCATGAGTGGTGTGCTGCAGGGATCTTTCCTGGGCCCTGTTCTCATCAACATGTTCATTAGCAACACTGGAGAGGCCATCCGGGGCAAGTTGTTCCTCTTTACAGATGACACAAAGATCTGTGGTATTGTAGATGGTCATGAAGGGATCCAGAAGATGCAGAGGGATCTACAAAGCCTAGAGATGTGGTCTGAGGTTTGGCAGTTGAAATTCAGTGCCAAAAAATGCAACGTTATGCACCCAGGGAAAAAGACCAGGCACAGAGTACTGGATGGGAGGGTTAAACTGAGCACTGTGGCAGAGGAAAGGGACCTGGGAGTCATTAGTGACTTCCTCAAACAATTAAACCAGTGTAACAAGGCCTGTAGTGAGGTTAATAGGATGCTGAGGTGTATCGGAAAGGGTACTGACGTCAGGAAAAAGGAGGTACTAATAGCGCTATATAGGTCACTGGTGAGACCGCATCTGGAATCCTGTGCTCAGTTCTGGAGTTCTTACCTAAGGGAGGAGAGGGCAGACTGGAGACAGTGCAGGGTGATCAAGATGATTCAGAGCGAACAGGGCAGATTTTGTAAAGATCATCTGAAGGCACTGAACATGTACTCGCTGGAGACCGGGCAAGAGAGTGTGATATGACAGAGACCTTAAAGTTCCTAAAGGGAATAAACAAGGTGAACTGTGGGGAACTATTTAGCAGGTGTACAGAGCCAAGAACCTGCAGTAATGAGTGGAAATTGGAGGGGGCAGGTTTAAGTGGAATGTGAGGAAGTTCTGTTTCATGGAAAGGATGGTGGAGCTGTGGTGCAGTTTGGCAGTGGAGGATGTGGGCACCCAGACCATAAATGGTTTCAAGCTTGACTAGGACAGAGTGAAGGGTTGGTGGTTGCTCAATCAGTAGCAGTAGGGAGGGACTGGGGAAGGTACTGGAAGGGATAAAACCCTGTCTAGTCAATAGGTCCAGGGGGGAAAAAAAGGAACTCTGGGCAGACTAGATGGACCTTTGGTGATCATCTGCTGCCATTGTCTGCGTTTCTAATATTTGCTCCATTTGGTGTCATCTGTTGCTGCTGCTTTTCTAGTCCTGAAGTCATAGTCTTGTGCTTGTGACATCGGAATCATTTCCGTGCACCAGCTTGTGCTGTTTTAAACAGAGGATTAAAACCTTATGGCATGAATAAGCAACATGCACAGATAGTGTAAGTGGAAAAGATTCTGTTCTAAGGAAACTGTCCTCTGTGATAAAACATGGAAGGTTCTGAAATTCAGATGTTGGGGGAACCATGCGTAACAGAGTTCTGTTCACAGCAGCTTTGAGTTATTTTGTTAGAAATTGCGAAACTTGTTTATTTTAAGGCTCATGCAACTCAGAACTAATGTTGTTTAATAATGCCACTATATATTTAAACTAGAATACAGGTTTTGTTTCTCATAACAATTACTACTGTGTTTTGTGTATACTTATAAAAAATTGAGGTGGCAATGCATTTTACAAAACTTGGCTTTGCTCACAAACAACCATGGGCCTCATCTTCATGCTGTCTGTTACATATTTCACATTTTAAGAAGATTGTTTCAGTTTATAAGCTGGGCAGATCAGTCCATTCATGCTCCTGAATTAGCATCTTTCTTCAAGAACCAGTAAAGCCTGCTAAAATCACCTTTTTGGTAATTATCAACCTTGCTCTGTGGACAACCATTAGTCACAGTTCTGTAATATAGGACAGCTGGAATGTGTTTGTTCAGACAATGTTTACCTGAGTGGTGTGTTTTTGTTCAGACAAAGTTGACCAGAATGTATTTTTTTAAATTTGATTACTTTTGCAGTTTTTTAAACTTAAAAAAAATATATATAAATTCATTATCCTTGGTATTCATGATTTGCCTTTGCTCAGTTCATCTGACTGCCCACCCAACACTACCAAGTGGTCCCTTGGTTTTCATTCTCCTAAGTGCCTCCTAGCCTTCATCCCTATAGCTCCTTCAGGGTCTGACCCTAGAGATACTATGAGTAAAGACTAGAGGGCACATCACATGGAATATTAGGAGTTTTCATGTTGCCATATACAAGTGGCCTATACTGTGTCTATGGGATAATATGACAGTGAGTGGAGGAGTCAAGTGATGACCCCTCTAGTCTTTATTATATATACAGGTAATAATCTCGATGGGTCTGACAAGAAGGTCAGATGGCCCATCCAGTGATTGCCAAGTGGCCCTTTTGGGTATTACAGCTTAAAGCAGCAGTGTGTGTAATGTTAAAGAGCTGCTGACATGACTTGGGCAGGCAACTCATTTGGAAGTTGCCTACCCGATTAGCTAAATAAACTAGTGTTCAATTTTTTTGGGCCAGCACAAATAGTGAAATTTTAACTTACAATGCCCGGCTCGTACCTTCCATGTATGAGCAGAGTGACTGTCTCAGCGCTGCAGCCTCGTAAATCAGCTTTTTGATGATGTTGGGTATGGAACGGGGCTGCAGGTGCTCTATGTAGGCAGTAAAAAAATGGGAATGGAATCGGGGAGGGGCTGGCAAACTGTAATAATAAAGAATATTGTTGAGAAACTTGCTATGTATGGGGCTAGCTAAACTCTACATACATGTAGAACTGCCAGCAAAGATGGATTGATGGATTATTTAGCATGGACAGCTGACAAACTTCATCTGGTGCACCTCTATCAATTTTGCCCCCTTGGGCCTTGTGTGAGTACCACCTCTGTGATCCTGACTGAAGAATGTTGCCCCCTAGACTAACCAGAGGAGGTGCTTGAGTGGTCAGAAGGCCGTCACCCTGCTAATAAAGTTGGAGCTTGCTGCCTTTGCTGTACTTCCCAGGCTCCATCAGCTTGGGGCTGTTGGCTGGTTGTGGGACATGAATGAGTCTCCTACTTTTTAAGCACAGTGTGCTACTACAGATGAGCCAAATATTACAACCACATTTTCCATGTTTCCATAATGACTTTTGGCTCATCTGTTAATGTAATATTTAATGGTTCTCATGGTCTCGGTCTCCATTTTTTCTAAATGTAGTAAAAAGAGATTTTTAGCTATACCAGTCCTTAGAAAAGGCGATTGAAGAAGGGACATGTGGGGGCCCGAAAGCTTGTGTAGTGTATCAACTTTGTACAAGACATGTTGGTCCAATAAAAGGTATCAAACTATCCAGCGACTCCTGTCTAAATGTAGGCAAATCTTTGACTTGAAAGAAACAGGTGCACTCCTTAGGCCCTGTAACTTTACCCACTAATATCCAAATGATTCATCACCAGCATTGCCCTACCTTGGGGGATCAGTAACAAATGAGCCACAAAGATCAGAAACCAACCAGCCTAAGGACCCACTGTAATAATTCAGTGCACTATATATTAAGTGCTGTCACCGTCTGCATGTTTCACCGGGGTCCTAAGGAAGAAGACTGTGTCCAGTTTGAGCATACTTCCTGCCCACGTTATAAACTGCACTACTTTGAAACAAGACTAGCTAACAAACTATTGAATTGTTTGAAGTGTTCCCCAGTCTGGTATATTTGTGACCATTGCTGCTTATTGGATAGGTGAAATCTTTGTCTGCACATCCTGGGCTACATTTTCAATACATGTCGATTTCCGTATACTCTAAGTTAAGCCTCCATTTCAAAATTGCATCGATGGGCAGTCTTCACACATTTGTGACACTTTGGTTTCAGGTGGTTGCTCCTTTTTTACTGGCCAAATCTTCAAATTGGGATCATGGTCATGATACAGTTTGCACAGTAGTTAACCCTCAGCTCCCTCCCATCTCTGCAACAAACACTCAATGAACTAAGGCACTCACTCATCAGTAGACAACATTTTAAATTTGTAACCATTATTGTATATTGGAAACAACACCACAAAGATTTACAAATGCCAAAATTTGCAGTAAACTGCTTGCTTTCATAATAGCTGTATTCAGTGTTTAAAATACTGCAGAACATGTTGAGTTAAGGAAAGCCCAGGAATCGAGCATTTTGAGTCTAGCCCCAGCACAAACACGTGTCGAAAGGTAGTAAGTATTTCATGCTGGCATTGTTTGGCTTGATGTGCCAGTAAAACCAACAGGCTGAGATGACAGAGTGTGTTGATGTTTGCTGGCAGCGGATTAAAAGAAATGTTAAGTGTTTTGTATTTTTAATTAAATACTTCAAAGCGTGTGCCTAACAACACACATTTCACAGGGAGGACTCTGAAGAGATTGCTTGTCACATACATGTTTTCAGCCAGTATAGGAGAAGCAAGCACCGACAGCGAGTCAGATTTAGTTATTTGTATTTACTCCTTGCTATTCAAGCCCAGTACCTTCAGTAGTTACACAGCAAATGATCGCTTGCTCTCTGGCCCCGACCAGTTTCACATATGCGCGCTTCTTCAGTGAGGCCGGTCTTGTGTCACAGCATACATTTAATTCATAACAACACACCTGTGTTTAATTCACCAATTTGTTATGTGCACACAATCCCTTGACCAGCAATTAAAAAATATTTTTCCTTCTGTTTTGCCGTGGTGCTGCAGCAGTTCTTAGATAATGTAGTCGGATGATATATGTGCAGATAGCAGTGTTTTACTATGACTGACGTAGATCAGTGCTTGTACTGGGAGGTCACTAGGTCAACAGCACAGGTAAATGTTTCCTTGCTCACAATTTAATTCCCAAGTCCAACACAAGATGTCCTATTAGTTCAGTACATTACCATTAATCTAAGTCTGTAGACTAAGGAGGTCAACGAATATGCTCATGGCCAAAATTAAAATGAATAATAATGTTAATACATACTAATAGTTAACCATCATATGCAACATTCCGTACAAACATTTTTTGCTTACTAATAGTACTGCACTGGTCATAGGTCAAAATAAAAGGTACGTTCTTGCATGTCATTATTTTGTTTAGTTTTTTTCTTGACTCACTTGGTGTAGAAAAAAATCCTATGGTCCAGTTTGATGTCCTTTAATCTGAAATGAAGAATGTAAAAGTGAATTAGCCATAACAATCTGCTATGAATAACAACTTATTTCATTTAGTATACAGTGTTACTATCTATTCTAGACCCACAGCTTACAATCATTTCCTATGCAATCTTCCTAACAATCCTATGTGAATGTGCCAAACATTTTAACACACATGGAAACACACAAACCACAGGATTACTCCTATTCCTTTTTGACTACCATTTCTTCTTTAAAAAGGGGGCCAGATTAATTCCATAATTTAATCATGGTTTTCTGAGGCCTTGCAAGTGGAAAATCCAAAACATCTCCCGTTGGAGTAGGAGGTCATTAAGGTTCCTCCTCCTCTCCCCCAGTCTCACCTTCTCAATTCCACAGAACTGAAACGTGTTCATCTCAGTTCCTACTTGTATGTATGTGTTTAGCCAGAGCATTTTTCAAATCTCCATTCTCTACAGCTCCTTTATATTCCCCCACCTGCAATTTCAGGGCCCTACCTGTCTTGCCAGCATAGAAAGCATGACATTTGCAGGTTGCTAGGATAGACAACCCCAACAGTTGAGCAGTTAATAAATTGCTCAGTCCTGTATGTTTTTCTATAATTCACTGAAGTAAAGGTGTCCATTTTAGTGATAATATCACAGTGTATACAGTGGCCACACTTAAATGTACCCCACGGAGGTGAGGGTATCCATGTTTCCTTTTTTGGGGGTGGGCTGGAGACTTTGGACAAGTTTGTCTCTCAGGTTCAGGCCTCTCCCGTATACCATCCTTGGTAGATTGTGAGTAGACTGTTCAAGTAAGGGATCTGTTTGTAATACCTCCCAGTGTTAATGTATGATGTCTCTTACCAAGTGGGACTTTTTGGAGTAAGTGGAGATGAAATTTTATTTTATTATTTATTTATTTATTAGAAAAGTCAGATTTACAGCCTTTGAGCCTTTTGAGTCATGGACTCATTTACAAAGGCACCTTGGGGTAGGGGGGGGATAGACAGAGTTACAAAGTGTGGTTACAACAATGAGAACAGTACAGGTGCAGAACATTAAACACAGAGTACACATGTTACATAATAATGTTACTTATAATAGGTTACAGTCAAATACAAGGTACCCAAGGGACACTGTCAAACCCACCTTAGGCCTCAAATTGTCCTTAGTTTAAGGAACACATTTTATGATTGCTCACATTACGTATGATGTGCTGATGTAGCTGGTAGTTTGATTCTCCTTCTTTTTATCTTTTTAAATGTGAAAAACAGACTGCCCACCATACTGGTGTTACCACACCAAAATGTGTTTGTTTACATTCCTTAATTAACTCTCCCTGCATCTTTCCTGCAATTGAGAACATCCTCAACAGTTTAGCCGCTCAAGATGCAGTGGGAGGAGAGGAGACAAATGCATCATGAGTGGATGTGCGGTTTGTGGGGTGTTCCTAATGTTCAGGAAGTGTGGAATAAGAGTAGATCATGGGTTTGAAACAAAAAATAGCTGGGTATAATTACACCATTAGCATGCATTTCTGTTCTATTGGGAAAAGAAGCAGATAAAACAACCAGCAACATCAGTGAATTTTAGAGAAGGTAAGCAGTCCTACAATATGGGTTTTTAACTAGAAATACTATATTGCAAAAAGGTTGACAGTGTCCCTTTAAAGGTGTGATCATATGTTTCCTCTCTGTTTCTGTCCTGATACACCAGTAGTTCTTCCCTGTTTCTAGTTCTTGCATTTTCTTTAGCTTCCTGTATACATTCAGACCTGTAACCTCTGGGTAGGAATCTCTGTTCCATTTCTTCTGACCTCTGGTAAGCTAAGTCACAGGAACAATTCTCTTTTGATTCTGAGGAATTGGGCACCAGGGATATTTATTTATTTATTTTATTTATTCATTCTTGGATTACAATACCTATGAGCATATAACTCTTTTACAAAGGTTCCACGTCAGTGGGAAGGGTGACAGACATACAATGAATGGTATTATTCATTTATTCATTACAAATTGGGTTTACAACCTTTGAGTCAGAGACTCGTTTACAAAGGCACCTTGTCACGGGGGGGGGGGCAGACATCAAGACAGTTATTACAGTGCAGATTAAAACAGAGGATAACATTACAAGTGCAGTAAAAGGAACATTTAACATAGATACACTTAGGTTACATAATATAGTAGTTTGTATGTTGCTTAGTATAATGTAGTAGTTTGTATGTTACTTAAAATATTGACAAGAAAGTATTTAAAATGACAATATGACATTAATTTTGCAACTAAAATTAAAACTGAATTGGTAGGAAATCAAAAATAACTTAATAAAAGGAGGCAGCCCAAGGTGCTTCGTCAAGTAGGTATAGTTAGATTTGGGTGAACAAAAGTTCAGGTAAGTGAAGATAAACAGTGGAAGAAGGTGGAGGGTGAGGGAAGCGAGGCGAAAGAAGGATCGGGGTAGGAGGCAGGAAATAGGGCATAGCCATTAGGGTGAAAGTGGTTATTCGCAGAGAAAGGGTTAGAAGTAGGTACACAAAGATGTGTCAATACTGTTGAGGTAGTGTCACGTCAGTTGAAACAGTCACAGGAACTGTCAGCTGTAAGAGACTGACGAAGAGTGTCTTTAAATGGTCCCAGTTTCGGTAAGGAAGAGAGATTTCTGGGCAGCGCAATAAACCATAGTGGTGCAGTCCGGCATCCTGGGACAGAGAAGAGTTGGTTGACTGAGCTACGCGTGTGCTGGGAGCTGCAGGATGGGTTGAGTAAGTTTGTAGCTCCAGAAGGCAGGAGCCCGAGAAGTGCCTTTTTAGTTAGCAAGCAGGTTTGATAGTGAATCCTCCCATTTTACTGGAGCCAACCCGTTTGTGCATACAATTCACATGTGTGGGTAAGGTGTGCTGCTCCAGTAAGAAGTCGCATGCTTTGAGTGCCACTGATATTCTGCAGAGGGTAGTGGTGGAAGCTGAGCTGTAGATAACCAGACCATAGTCAACAATAGATACTATGGTGCCATATATAGCTAGTATAAGTGCTTCAGGCATTAGATTTTGTTTATCTGTGGAGTAACCCTATGTTGATACTGGCAGACCTGACAACATTCTCAACATGCTGGGCATATGATAGTGAACTATCCATGGTTACCCCTAGATACTTGGAATGTTGAATTTGTTCAAGTGTGTCACCAGAGGAGTTCCTGATGGCTAGGGCACTGGATCTGTGTTTGCTGCGAGCACCGCTGAACAACATGACTTTCGTTTTTTTGTAGTTTAGAATCCGCTTGTGTTTCCTGAACCAGTCCTCCACTTCCTCAAAGCTGAGTTGAAGTTAGTGTTCCAGTGGTTCAGGGTCAGTGTTGCTAGTGTACATGACCACATCATCCGCATAGAGGAGGATCTGTTGGTGACAGGAGTGAGGGAGATTAAGAAAGATGCTAAAGAGAAAGGGACCCAGTATGGAGCCCTGTGGTACTCCAGAGCGGACTTGTTGATGGTTAGAGGTGATATATAGAGGCTATCTTCAACCATTGGGAGCTGCCCACAAGATAGCTTTTGAACCAGGACGCAGTATCTGCCAAGAGCCAATTGAGGACAGTTGCTTGAGAAGTAGAGCATGGTTCACTGTATCAAAGGCCTTTGTGAGGTCTGTGAAGGATGCACCCACCAATCTACTTTGATCCAGAGATTGGTGAATGAAACCAGTGAATTCTAGCAGTACTGTGGTGGTGCTATGTCATTTTCTGAATCCATGCTGCTGGGGGCACTGGATTGAGTATTTTTCCATATACTCCACCAACTGATCCACAACTGTGCGCTCAAGTGCCTTGGACAGATGTGAAAGAATAGAGATGGGTCTATAATTTGTGTATAGTGCGGTCTTCACTTTTGTGACCAGGGGTAACAAGGGCTGACTTCCAGATTTGGGAGAATTGTGCCAGTCTCAGTGAGAGGTTTAGAATCTTTTAGAAAAAATTATGGGATGGATGGATGGGACTTTTTTTTTTTTTTTTGACAGGAAATCACTTTAGGATTTTTTCCCCTGGTAAAATATGGCACAAATAAGCAACTTAGTGTTCATGAAGAGCTCCTTTTTATGTTTGTGTGTCCATGTGCACAGCAAACATTTTGTAGCACAGAATTACATTTCAGAGGTGTGTCACTGTTGAGTCCAGTGCAGCTGCACTGGGTGTGCAGCCTAGTGATCAGCTAGGCTTATCGTGACACATTTTTCCTTTTGCAGGACAGAGACTATGCTGACCTAATTTACTGTCACTGTTCAGCCACCTGTCTTGCCAAGTTAGATGTACTCTACCACAGAACCCTCAGGTGTATACTGAATCGGGGCACAGGACTCACCACTGTGTTTTGCATGCCACAGTCAGCTGGCCCTCACTAACTACCAGGAGACTATTGAATCTATATACCTGAGCATACAAGGTACTCCTTAGAGATCTCCCAGGATATATCATTGAACTATTCCCCACATCATGCAGCAGCTACTCCCTGAGAAAAAAAATAACCACATCCTCCTAGGCATTACAAAACATGCTATGCAGATAGGAAAATCCGCAATCAGTTGCTTCATCCTCACAATATGGAATTCACTGCAAGCCTCTTTAAAACTCATCTCACTGGCCAGATCCAGTACCTTTAAGGTGCTTATTGAAAAATGATTTTCTGGGATCTGCTCTTGTGGCTAGACTATTGCTGCTCACATATGACTGGCTACTAATTGTATGATGTAGTCCCCCATTGTGTTTTTTGTCAACTGGTGAACTAAATGAACTTATTTCTGTTCTATATATTGTACTATGTCCTGTATACCTACAGTCTATAAATAACTGTTAGAGATATGAACTCAATGAATTTACTTTTTGTGAAATACTGCTCTGTGTCTTGTATAACTCCGCACCCTGTGCCATTACCTCTAAACTGTATATGCAGTCCTACCCAGGACCTCCTTCTAAATGCGCATGCTCAACAGAACCTTTTTGTGGTGAAATAAATAAAAATACAACTTCTCATAGTTGAAAGAAGACAACCACTCCATTGACAGAGTGGCTGGAAAATTTCATCTGTGTAAACCCTTCTGTTCTATTTTTTTTTTTTTTTTTTTTTAATAATCTGCAGTTAGAAGTCACTCACCCCATGTGGTCCTGGAACATGCAGTCCACTCCCTCCCGCTGCCGAGTATGCTTCCCACCTCGCCGTCACTTCCTGTGCCTGGTCTAGGAAAGCAGCTCCCTCCCACTGCTAAGTACCCCTCACTCTTTCCATTGCTTCCCATGTTTTTTCTGAATTTTCCAACACTGGAATGCCTAATCCCCAGTGCTAGCTAGTGCTCCCCACTCCACCCATTCCCACTGCATGACACCGGGGACCCCACCTGCAGTGCTGGCAAACATAATACTGACATTGGGGTACCCACTCTCCAGTGTTGGTAACTGAAATAAAGAAAAACTATCCTTTGTAGTCTTCTTTATTTTTTTAATTCCTGAAATAAAAAATGATCTATTGGTGTCTATTCCCACCGACGCCCATCCACTACTGTTAACTCTTCCCAAGTGGAACCCTTGTTGTAGGCCAAGGATTCCGGGTAGGACCTGCTGCTGAAATTGTGCTGTGTCCTTTTTTTTTTTCCTGCCTCCTCAGGAAAACCCAGCAGGCACATGTTGTTCTTCCTGCTTTCCAAGTCATCCACCTTGAGGAGTAGTGAGTTTATTAGGACCTGTTGTTCCCTATCGGTCGTCCAGACCTCTTCTAGTGCAGCTTAACGCGCAGTGACCTGTCTTTCTATTCGAAATAACTGACCCTCTAGCTGCAGGATCGCTGCAGTGATTTGCTGGGAGGCAAGAGTGACCTCTGACATTTGACTAATGAGTTTTGCGAACATTCCCCCCACATCTCTGGGGTCGTTCATCTCCGTTCGCAGCATTGCCATGTGTCTTTCCCTGGAAGGCCTTGAGAAATGCTCCAGATTTCAAAGTGTGGTACGATTGTGCCAAAAAAGGTATGTATGTAATCCTTGCTGTGAACACTTTGCAGATTTAGACCTTTTTTGAGCTGATGCCACCTGTAATGTGGATTGTCGGATTTTACCACGTTAGGTCCTCGCAGCTAACGGTTCAAGCTGCCATCTTTTATGCTGGCTAAGCTACACCCCATCATTTTCTGTATTTTGATCCCAGAATTTCAACATGGCCATTTTTTAGTATGACCTGATGAACCAGATAGCTGTCCTTTTTTGAATCCTGGCCAAAATGTGATTTTTGCATTTGTGGCCTGAAATGATTGTTTTGTCCAGTATTTTATAAATGACACCTGTTATGTTGGGGGTGGGGCATAAAAAGACTGTTAACATTTTGGGGTCAAAACTGTTGTATATAAAATTATAACTGTCTGCAAGGATGGCTGTTGCCCAGTAAGAATGACATTGCTTTCCCATGCCAGTGACCTGAGTTTGGGTGTGAGCTCAGTGAACTGGCTGAATGGGCCAAGGCTACGGGGAAAGGCGGTGCAATGTGTGGCACTGGTTCTAGCCTGCGGAGGGACAGAGCATTGTTCAGGCACACACACAACACCTTATGGCAGGCCAGGGAACCTTTCCTCACAAGGGGTTGACATGCTTATTGAAGCCTGATGGGCCCATGCACTGTGTCTGGAAAAGCACGTTAGCCTGATTTTTAATTACAGCGCAAGTATAGACCTACAGTTAGTAAGAAGTCAGGATCTACCAAGAATTACTCAACCTCACTACGCATGCCTGCCATGCCCACCATACGTGCAAACATTTGGCACTGACAAATGCTTGTTATCCACTGTTTTCATCACAAATCTATTATTCTACCTCAACAAATATTGACCTAATTACCTAATTAATTTAGCAGCGTCATTACTCAGTCTCTTGGGCTCATAAAGAAATGCATATCATATACTTTATTCTGATTTCGTAAAGCAAATAAAATGAATATGAATGTCTTGTGTAATTGTAATCATTGTCTCATTCTCCAATGCATGTCGTACCAGAGGCAGTGTTTCCAAAACGCAGCTGTCGGTGTAATTGCTTTGTAGCCAGCTCTTTAGAGTCCCAATTAAAGATGTTATGAATTGGTGGCTTCCTATAATGAAAAAAGATCATATGTAGTTGACGTTTTGAAGTTAATTTATATTTAGACAGGAGCACTAGGCGTAAGCCTGTTTTCAGGGCTGTCCTGTAGAAATGCTTAATAACATAACTTTGCATAAAAATGTATGTATTTATTGAAATGATTGGATATAACCTTTGATTCAAAGACTCTTTTGCAAAGGCTCCTCGTCACAGTTACAAGGAGGTCAAACAGTTTTCAATGGGTACATAGTTGGAAAGACAGTTACATAATCGTACAAAATGCAGTGGGTTATACAACAGTAAAATAACGCAGTTACATAATACAGACCAAGTGGGCCCAAGTTATACAGTCAGTTACAATAAGTACTGCTAGTTAAACAGGAGAATAAACAGATCATAGCTGACCTTAGTTGAATATATAACAAAAAATTTGGGCACTAGTTAGAAACAATCACAGTCCCATTTTTCTAGGAGGTAGCTCTTAAAGGCAGTCTTGAAAGGGCCAAGGGTAGATAAAAGGGAGATGGCTGGGGGGAGCTCATTGAGCCACAAAGGAGCCTGGTATAAAAAGGCCCTTTGGCACTGTGAGGATCTGCAGAGAGGAACAAAGTGGGATGGCCTCAAGGTGCTTCTGGAAGCTTGGGTTGGGTGGGCTAGGGTGACCAGAGCATCAAGGCCAGGGGGAGTAGTTCTGAGGGATATTTTCTTAGCCAGGATGCAGGTAGAGTATTTAAGCCTGGCTTGAAGATTTAACCAGCCTACAGTCTGATATAAGGTGCAGGTGTGAATCATTCTATTGTGACCAGTGATGAGCCTACATGCCTTGTTCAGGGTACTCTTAACACATGAGAGGGATGTTGTGTCAGTCGAAACAATAGATCACCAGGCCATAGTCAACTAGGGAGAGGATAAAAGAAAGTACAGCCAGTTGGAGAGCCTCAGGAGAAAGGAAGTGTTTGTGCTGATAAAGTAGACTGATTCTGGTGTTGAGTTCAGACATGAGACTTTGGATATGAAAGGTAAGGTGGGAATCAAGGGTTATCCCAAGGTACCTGAAAGAGGAGACCTGCTCAGTGGGGACATCAGCATTATTACAGATGGTTAGGGGAAGGTTATGATGTTGGTTTTGGCGGTGGGAAAAGATCATGGATTTGGTTTTACTACAGTTGAGAATTAATTTATGGGTAGCGAACCAAGATTCCATGGCGCGGAAACGATCTTGGAGTAAGATTGAGAGTGTATCTGGGTTAGAATGACACTTAAAAATAATGGCGTCAGCCGCATAAAAGAGCATTTTTCCAGGGCAGGACTGGGGAGGGAGTTTAGGAACAGACTAAAAAGGAGAGGGCCAAGTATAGGTCCTTGGGGGACCCCGGCACGAACAGGGCAACTAGAGGAGAGGGTGGAGCTGATCCTAACTTGTTGAGAACAGTCGGCTAGATAGCTGGCCAGCCAAGACAAAACTTCTGAGGCAGTGCCCACTAATGGGAGGGTGTGGAGTAACAGGGCATGATTTATGGTGTCGAATGCTTTGGTAAGATCTACGTAAACAGATTCTACCAATTGTCCGTTGTTGAGGGCCTGGTGTATGAAGGATGAAAACTCGAGGAGTGCAGTGGTGGTGTTGCTGGGTTTTAAATAATTGATTAGCAGTTTTTTTCTTGGGACTATACTGACTGTACAGAAAGTATTTATATAGATTTTCTAGAAGTGCTGTGTTTGTTAAACACAGTGAGACAAGGGCTATGTAATTTCACAAAGATTTAGCACTTTTATGAGCAAAACGCTAATCAATTTTTAGAGTTAAATAAATCCCTGCGTTGTGACCACTACGGAAACCATGTTAGACAGGGGAGAGGTGGTTATATTTGGAGAGATATTCAGTAAGTTGGTCAGAGACAACTTTTTGTAGTTCCTTGGAGAGGGGGGCAGGATGGAGACAGGGCAGTAGTTGTTGGGAGCAGTGCGGTCACCACCCTTGAGCAGTGGGGTGAATACTGCACATTTCCAGGCTGAAAGGAATTGCCCCAGGCAGCAGGACAAATTGAAGATTTTTTTGAGGAGGAAGAGAACCTCATCCAGGGTGAGCCTTAGGATTTTTAGATCGAGTGTGTCACCACAATGCCTGAACTTGTTGATAAACTTGGAGATATATTTTCATGCCGAGCTAGGGGAGATGGTCTGGAGATAGAAAGCGGGGAGGTATCTGTTGCTGGAAAGGCAGGGGTCGTAGATGTGGGGTCATCAAATAAATTTGTGGGCAATACTCTGCTAAGATCGGAGAAAATATTGTTAAGGGTATTCGTGATGGTAAGTGGGTCGTGGACTAATTCCCCTTCAGAAGTAAGCTGGGGAACCACTTTTCCGGTGATTTCCTTAATATTATGCCAGATATCTCGACTAGAGCACCAGGTAACAGAGAGGACTAGGCAATAGTGGGTTGCCTTAGCCTGTTGTATAACCTATGTACACCTGTTTCTGGCTTCTCAGTAGAGTTGTCTATCCCAGGGGTGCTTGGAGTCTAGTGCCTTAAGCCAGAGATTGTCTCAGTGGTGCATCATATCAAGCAGGGCTGGGGTGACCCAGGAATTGTTTAGGTTTTTTGTATAATGCTTTTTCCGGGGGGGGGGGAGATGCGGAGGCATTATTGAAAGTGTTGATAAAGTAGGATAGGGCAGTATCAACATTATTAGCTCTAGAAGTGGAGGACCAGTCACAGGCTTGAAGGAAGGCTTTGAGTTTAGGTAACATGCCTTTTTTTTAGACACCTGAGGTAAGTAGGGGTGAGGGGGCAGAGGACTTGTTTGACCACCAACAGGTAATGGGAGAGTGGTCGCTAAGGGTGTCTGGGTGGATGGTAACCTGAGAGATGTGTTTTGACTGGTTAGTGAAGAGGAGATCCAGTAAGGTGGAGGTGCCAGAGTTGATGTTAAGTTGGGTAGGAGTCTGGACCATCTGGACAAGGTCCAAGGCGGCTGCTGAGTCCTTAAAAGCTGTGGACGCTCGAGACAGCCAATTGATGTTAAAGTCTCCGGAGAGGATGGTTTCCACATTGCTAGGGAGAGATGATAGGGTGGCGATGATTTCATCAAATGCTGGTTTCTGGTTCTGCGGTGGGATGTAGGTGACCATGAAGTTGATACTTTTCCCTTGAGTGCCTAGTAGAATTTTGACAGCTGATGCCTGGGCACCATGGGTAAGGGGTTGGAGTGGGATAGGGAGAGCTTGCAAGGGGTTCTTTGTTTAAATGGCACAGCCCCCACCTTTTTTGCCAATCCTGTCAGCTCTAAGGATGGAATGTCCATTTATAGATACAGCTGCGTCCAGGGTACCTTTAGACAGCCAGGTTTCCATCAGGGCCAGGATATCGGGAGAGTGTTGGGCAATCCAGGCCTAGAGGAGGGTAATTTTTTTCAAAAGGCTATGGATATTGATGGAGGCAATAAGTAGGCCATTATTTTTCTTAGCTTGGGGGGTGGGGTGCAGGATTGCTGGGGTTGGGAGGCATGTTACCAGATAGGAGGAAGAAGAGGCGGTATGATGATGTAGGGGCATTCAAAGGAGTCTAGTAGAGACAGTTGCTTGGAGGGACGAGCGGTGGTGGGGCACAGCCATTGTGGGTATAAGGAGGGAGAGAACGGCGGAGGCCTTGAGAGGGTGAGGACTAGCAGGGAGGGTCAGGACTGCCAGTATCATGGGTTGGGAGCTGGTGCCGGGCATCAAATAGTCAAGGGCAATACTGGGCATACTTTTGGGCTGACTAGGTTGGAGTGCAGAGAGCAATTTTAGGATAGTTGGAAGGCTACTAACCAGTAAAAGAAAACACAGCGATCCACCCTTAGAGGAGAGTAATGGTGATGTCATTATAGGGTAAAGGAGGGAGGTAGTATAGGGCAGATACAGTGGCACAGTGGAAAGGTGTCTGCTTTGTGTGCCAAAGGTACAAGGTTCAAATTACAGGCAGGGCAGCACCAGAAATGCAGACGTGGCTCAGGAACAGCAAGGGCAGATAGGGAAAATGAAGGGCAGGACAGGCAGAGAGGCAAAGGATAGGAGAGAAAAAGGGGGGTACGACACTGATTCCTAGTGGACAGATAGTATAATCTGCAAGTGGGAGAGTAGGCTGATGCACAAAACCAGTATCAATCACGTGATCAGGTCACATGACCTGATGACATAAATTTAGGGATGACCTTGGATGGCAGGGTGGGTGGGGAGTCGACGCGAAGCGTGGCTGGGTAAACACTCCCTTGAGTGTAAGAGCAGCTGAGGGATGCGGTCTTATTTACCTCTTAAACGGCCCACTGCAGTCTGCTCCATGGAGCTTGTGTGTGTGTGTGTGTGTGTGTGTGTGTGTGTGTGTGTGTGTGTGTGTGTGGTGTCCGGTTTGGGCCTCTTAAATGGCCCACTGCAGTCTGCTCCATGGAGCTCCCTTCTGTGTGTGTGTGTGTGTGTGTGTGTGTGTGTGTTTTCCTGTTTGGGCCTGGTGGATAGGGAGTCAAAGGACAGAGGGTCGGGTTACAAGGCACTGGTGGGAAAAATTAACAATTTATAACAAAACAATAAAATTAATAGCAAAGACATGAAAATGGATTTCAAGGGAGGAGACAGAATTAATATTATGTATACTTTGTAAACCGAGGTTAATTGTGTCTGAGAGTTTTGGAGTGAAAACAGAGTGAAATCACTAGGATGTTCTGGGGACTTCACATTGAGGCCACAAGGTTTTCAGGCTTTAAGAATCACAGACTTGAGTTACTGTGCACTTATTGTAAGGATTGCTGTTACGATAAACCAGGGATTGAATTTCAGCTTTTGCACATCTACCATCAGAGCTACTGTTGGAGTGGAGGAGGTACATTGGTCCAATGGACACTTCATTAAGACAACTCGTATACGTAACAAACATTTACCTCCTCCAGTACATGGCAGTAGGGTTAGTGAAAGAAGAATTTTACTGGCCTAGTTTAATCTACCAGCATTTTGCCAGGGGTCTGGTGCTAGTTTTGAACCCTGATATGTGTTGCATTGTTATGTGAAAACCCATGTTAACATTGCAGCGTGAAGCCTGATTGACACAGGGCCGCCTCAGAAATGTGTGCTCTGGTCTGACCCATAGCAGGGCAATAGTACAGTACATCTCTCAACATTTCATTGCCAAAATGTGGGGCACATTATCAGATCTTAGAGACCTGCTCAGAACACTGTGGAAATGTGTGTTGTCATAGTCACAGTATTTGCTGTTTACTGAGTAAGGTTGATGCGTTGATTTACGATATGGCACAGCACCCTGTCAGCATAGATGGCGGACTTTTGAGAGCTAAAATATTAGACTTTCTCTCGTGACGTTTTGTAGCATGTGACGGACTCTAGGTCTCCACTACAACACACCTCAGCACGGTGAGTCCTGCGGGGCAGATGCAGAGTGGGGATTATAGGCTTACTTTCTAAAGGTGGGGGAGGTCTATTCCTTGGTAGATGATTCATAAACAAGACTTGCCATTGCGGTTCGCTTATAAGAGACTGCTTACCCATGCCCCTTTTCACTGCACAATAGTGATGTCTGGTGGTGTTGTTGTCTGTGTTTTGGGAATCTTTCAGATTAAATTGGGGTTTAAATAGAATAAGGAGGAAATGTTAAGATCTCTCTGGCAGCAATGACGAAAAGAGGTTCAAATTGGAGGGATCTAGGACTGGTTGTCACAAAAATCTTGTCAAATGACCAGACAGCAAAACCGGCATGTCGACCGCAGTTTGCGTTCAGCATGTGGTTCCATTTATGCGGACATGTTTTCTTAGTAGGGCTGCGCCCCCCTGAACACCCCCATGCAGAGGGCTATGCTCCCCACCCCGCTATAGATTCTCCTCCGAGTGGAGCTGACTGGGGGGGGGGTGCAAGACCCTGGAAAGACAGTGCCGGGTTCCAGCGCTGACACTACAGCGACGTGGCGCTGCAATCACTGTAGTGTCAGTCGCTATCAAAGTTTCGCAGTTGAGATTTATACCAAATTGGAGTACCTGAGAGAGACAACTGAAAACACAGTTCATTTCTTCCAATCATGACTGTCAGAACATATAACCATGACCCCACAAGTGTGCTTTTCATACCAACTTGTCACAGACTTCCACCTTTGTTTGCCCTGTACTGTGTTTTGCACTCACTCACCCCTCTGCATAGCTGGAATGCCCCAGACACCTGGATCCATAAGCTCAGTCACCAGTCCTCTGGGATCAAGACTTGGCCAATTGCTTGAACCTCAGGTGGAATGTGATCTTGTTTAGTTATTTATTGGAAGATTCCGAACACAGCTTCAAGCACAAGTGCTCTTTTACAAAGGATCCACATTAGATTACATTATTACATTCAAAACAAAGCAAATTTCAAAGGAAATGTTTGTCATCCAGGTAGTAAACATACACAACAATGAAAATCATTCAGATTAAAAAAGGACAAGTTCAAGTCAGCAAGCTGCATACAGAAACGCTTATAAATACAGAGTGACAGAGCTAACTTGCTAACCAGTGCAGCTGCATTGAGTTGCTAACACAACCCTCAGGGATCTTTTGAATTGGGCAGTCCTAAGGGAAGTTTAACATGAATTCAGGCAGTCCATTTAACCAGCCTGCAGTCCTAACAGCAAGGGTGCATTTACCCAGCTGAGCTCTGTGGAGAGGTAGTTCAAGGGTGTTCCTGGCCGTACTCCCTTGTATTGTACTGATTTACAACAGTGCAGAAACAGTTTTTAGAGCAGGGGGCATTATACCTAGCTGTGCTTCTTTGAATAGTACACATGTCTGTAGCTCAGTTCTACTAGTTAAAGGTAGCCAGTTAGTTTGCACATATGTTAATGGGTGCACTTGTCAGCCCCTAACACACAGTGGCAGACTTTATTGAAGGCCACCTTAACCTTGCTTATTAGAGAGTCACAGGGTGCTATGTGTATGGGTAGGCCATAGTCAGCTAGGGACAGGATAGAGCTGGACACATCCAGTTGCCTGGCATCAGCCATAAGGTTGTTCTGATTTCTGAAAAAGGTCTTCATCCTTCTGTTTACAGATGATACCAGGTTATCAACATGGTGGGCAAAGGATAAAGTGTCATCCAGCACCACTCCAAGATATTTAAACGTTTCCACCTGTTCTAGTTTCTGACCTTTATTGTTGAGGATATGAAGGGGGACCTTACTCTTCATTTGTGGGCTAGTGAAAAGCTTGCTTTATTTTTTGGTAGTTGAGGACAAATGTATTAATTAAGAATCAGTTGTCTAAGACCTGAAAGTTACATTGTAGTCTAGAAGAGAGATTAACCAGGGTCATAACTTTTAGTGTAGATGACAGCATCATCTGCACGTAGGAGAATATTAGCTGACCTGCAGGTACCAGGTAATGAAGAAGCCAAAGAGGAGTGGACCCAGAATGGAGCCATGTGACACACCTATGGATACATTCTGGATGTAAGACTAGGGAGCTGTCAATTTTCACACTTGGTGTGCACTGAGATAGGTAGGTTTGAAACCAGGCTACAGAGTCTCTGGACAGGTAGAGACCCAAGGAGCTTACAGAGCAGGAGCAGGAGCTTGAGATTGACCAGGTCAAAGACCTTTGTTAGTTCGAGAAGGAACTGGCGGAGGTGTTGGCAGGCCCTCTGATGGACCTCTTCAACACCTCCTTGGAGACAGGGCAGGTACCCAGGGACTGGAGGATGGCTCACGAGGTGCCCCTTCACAAGAGTGGACCCAAGGACCAACTGGGCAACTACGGACTGGTAAGCTTGACTTCCAGAGTGAGGAAGCTGATGGAGCGTATTCTAAAGGAGAGGTTGATAACCCTTCTCGACAGTAATGGTCTACAAGATGAGAGACAGCATGGATTTGTCTTGGAAAGATTGTGCCAAACTAACCTGATTGACTTCTTCGACTGGGTCACTAGGGTGGTTGACGAAAGTCATGCTGTGGATGTCCTGTACCTGGACTTCAGCAAGGCTTTTGACTCTGTGCCCAACGGGAGGTTAATGAGCAAGCTGAGGGACATGGGGGTGGGAGAGAAACTGGTGGGGTGGATTGAGAGCTGGTTGCAGGGCAGACAACCGGGGGTAGTTGTAAGGGGGAGACATCCAGGCCAAGGCCAGTAACAAGTGGGTTACTGCTGGGTTCAGTGCTGGGCCCTGTTTTGTTCAGTGTCTTCATTGGTGACTTTGCACAGAGGAGGTCAAGAGTAAGATCAGCTTGTTTGCAGATGACACTAAGATTTGTGCAAAATTGGGCATGAGGAAGGGAGGCAGGCACTCAGAGAGGATCTAGCTAAACTCAAACACTGGTCTAGGGAGTGGCAGTTGGGGTTTAATGCTAAGAAGTGCAAGGTCATGCACCTTGGAACAAGAAATCCCAGGACCAACTACTGGCTGGGGGGAGTGCAGGTAACAGCTTCAGAGGAAGAAAGGGACTTCGGGGTAATAGTCACAGGGGGCATGAAGGTATCCGCACAGTGTAGGAGGGTGGCAGCAAGGGCAAATAGGATGCTGGGGCGCATTGTCAGAGGGATCACCTCTAGAAAGGAGGAGGTCATCCTGCCCTTGTATAGATCACTGGTGAGGCCACATTTGGAATACTGTTTACAGTACTGGCGCCCATATCTCAAAAAGGATGTGAGATTAGTGGAGGGGGTGCAGTGCAGGGCTACAAAAATGATCATAGAACTGGGGAAGTTGCCATATGAGGAAAGATTGAGGGAGCTCAACATGTATTCACTGGAAGAGAGAAGGGAAAGAGGGGGCATGAAGGAGACCTTTAAGTACTTGAAAGGCATAAACAAAGTCAGGGAGGGAGGACTGTTCTGCTTAAGAGGGGAGGGTCACTAGGGGACACAGTCTGAAGTTGGAAGGGGGAAGGTTCAGGAGGGAGATGAGGAGGCACTACTTTACAGAGAGTGGTGGCGAGATGGAACGCACTGCCGGAGGAGTTAATCGAACTGAGGACAGTGGCTAGCTTTAAACGGGGTTGGGATAGAGTCAAGGGCAGGATTAGTGCAGACAAGAACACAAAGGGAGGAAAGACCAGAAAGGGGAGGAAGGAGGGTTTGGGTGGGCTGGGGCAGCTGTAGTAATATGAAACTAAGAGCTGCACAATTGGGCAGACTTGATAGACCTGTGGGCCTTTTTCTGCCGGCAATTTATTATGTTCATATGCATGTTCGATATATGTGGCTCCAACCATGCTTCCATTGTCAAGGGCCTCATGCAAGTAGTTTTTGTGTATTCTATCAGTGCTGTATTAGTGCTGTGGAGTTTTCTGAAGCCATGCTGCTGGGCATATTGTAATTAGTACTGTTCAAGGTAAGTGACTAGTTGATCTGACACAATTCTCTCTAGGGCGTTAGACTTCTAATGATTATCCATCCCCCTATGGTTCATTTGACCCTTAGGGGGATAGATATAAGACTAGGGTCTTAGACCAGGACTATGGTTCTCGAAAGAGGTGGCAATGAAGGTCGGGGAGAATAAGATAGCATTAAGGAAGTATAAGAAATCATAAAAGGAGCAGGACAGATAACTAACAGTTACAGCAGAAGGAAGCAGGAAAGGCAGTCAGAATAGCAAAGGCCCAAACTGAGGAAAAGATGGCCAACTCAGTTAACAAGGGGATAAAACATTTTATAGGTACATTAGTGAGTGAAAAAAGACCAAGGGAGGGATTGTGAGGCTTAATAAAGGGGAGAGTGGGTGGGCAGAGGGTGACAGTGAAAAGGCAGAGATACTGAATGAATACTTTTGTTCAGTATTCACAAATGAAGAGGAGGGGGAGATACCTAAACCAAGCAACAGAAGCACTCTGGATAGAGGGTCGATAACAGTCTATTCACGGAAGAAAGGGTCCTGAAAGAACTCCTAAAACTCAAGGTGGACAAGGCAGTGGGGCCTGATGGGATTCACCCCAGAAATCTAAAAGAACTGAGGGGAGAACTGACTATTCTTTTTAACAAGTCATGGGAGGGTGGTGTGGTACTTGAGGACTGGAAGAGGGCAGATGTGATTCCTCTTCACAAACGTGGGAGCGAGGCAGGTAACTGCAGGCCTGTTTGTTTGACCTCAGTGGTGGAGAAAATGATGGAATCTCTTCTAAAATAAAGAATTGTTGAGTACTTAGATGCCAGCGGGGCACAGGACTCAAGGCAGCATGGATTCACAGTGCGAAGGTCATGTCAGATGAATCTAAAAGATTTCTTTGATTGGGTGACCAAAGTAGTAGACCAGGGAGAGGCTGTGGACGTAGCCTGCCTAGACTTTAGCAAGGCATTTGACACAGTCCCACACAAAAGATTAATAAATGAGCTAGCCAGCCTGGGAGTGGGTCCCAGGGTGGTGGCATGGGTAAAACCTTGGCTGGACAACAGGATGCAGAGGGTAATAGTAAATGGAGTCAACTCTGAAGAAAGGGGGGGTTACTAGCGGGGTACTACAGGGTTCAGTACTGGGACCAGTCCTCTTCAGTGTCTTTATAAGTGACATTGCAGAGCGACTGGAAGGAAAAGTATGCCTATTTGCAGATGACACAAAGATCTGCAACAGGGTTGATACACAAGGGGGGGTATAAAGGACGAGAAGAGACTTGGCAAAGTTGGAAGAATGATCAAACGTATGGCAGTTTAGATTCAATGCAAAGAAGTGCAAAGTAATGCACCTGGGAAACAAAAACCCAGTGGAAGAGTACATGCTTGGGGGAGATACTGATGACAACAAAAATGAAAAGGGACTTGGAATAAAGATGGGCAAGCAATGTGAAAAGGCAGTAAGGAGGGTTGGGGGGGATACTGGGATGCATAGGGAGAGGCATCGCCAGTAGAAAACAGGAAGTTGTCATCCCTCTGTACAGACAGTTGGTGAGACCCCACCTGGAGCACTGCTTGCAGTTCTGGAGAGCCCACCTCCGCAAGGACATACAGGATGGAGGCAGTCCAGAGGAGGACAACTGAAATGGTGCAGGGCTGCACCAGAAATCATACGAAGATAGACTAAAGGAGCTTAATATGTATACCCTTGAAGAAAGGAGGGAGAGGGGGGACATAATAGAAGCTTTCAAGTACCTCAAGGGAATCAACAAAATCCAAGAGGGTAGCATCTTTCAGAAAGAGATGTGTAAGAACAAGAGGGCACAGTTTGAAGATGGGGGAGGGGGGAAGGAGGAACAGCTCAGGGGCAACATGAGGAAGTATTTTTTCATGGAGAGGGTGGTGGATGCATGGAACAGCCTTCCTGAGGAGGTTGTGGGGTCAAAAACAGTGGGGGAATTCAAGAATGCATGGGACAGATAAAAAGCAATTATAGTGTAGTGTAGGAGAAAGTAGAAACTAGGATCTGCAGTTTATCTAGTAGGTAGGGAAATGGGCAGACTAGGTGGGCCAAGTGGTCCTTATCTGCTGTCAAAGTCTTTTTCTATATTGGGACCTGGAGTCTGTCACATACTGGACATTGCAACACATCATGAGTCAGTCTAGCATTTTGCTCTCAGAAGTCCTCTGCATTCCATATTGCTTCCCAATGTTAGAAAAGATTAATTGACTTAGATGAGCTATGATAGCATATCTCTTTATCTGCAAGAATACCCCTATCGCAGCACACCACCAGTAATTTGTATCTTAAAAAAGACTGTAGTTTATTTCTAAGATATATTCCAAAGCAGATGAGGTTAAACAGTCATGACTGATTTAGGTTCAGACTTAGAGGCTGAGATGTTACATTAGCAAAATATGATATAAGTAACCAGTTCTACACAAGAAATGCCATCTCTCTTATCAGCACCCCCACAAGATAGTCTGATCACTTCAGTACTACCCACCCTCCTTGTTCTTTTCCTTGACAGATGCCCCGAGTAGCTTGATGCCTCAGGTCTCCTCCCTTCTTTCCCTTCTCTGTCCCTAATAGACCCATTTCATGTGCAGAGATAAATGAGTCCCTTAATCGTTTATTAAACAGTAATGTTCAGATATGCACCGTACACATTGCTTTGTCACTTGGTTCCAAATACAGAAAGAGATAATAGAAAATATATATTCCCTTACCTTATCAGTAGGTGATCTAGTTTTCACAGTAGCTATCAATATGCAATAATCAAATTGCAGATCAATGCATATTACTAAATGTATCTGAGATTAACCCTTGCAGCATTATTCACTGACTAGAGTCCATAAACTGTCCCAAAGAAAGGCTCATCGGTGTTTCTACACGGCATTCTGCGATGATAGTCCGTGTAAATCCTGAAACAATAAACTAAAATGAAAGCATAATTCACGGTACATTTGTGAAGGGAACCAGTTATACAACTTCATTTTCACCATGAGTGACGATAAGAATTGGAGAATGTTTGCCACTTCCCAACCATGCAAACCCCTGAGGAGAGAAGAACATGTCTGCAGCACTTAAGTCAACTTTAGCTATATAAACCATATTTTTGAATTATGAAAGCTGTAATATCTACAAATGCAGGTTGAACTTCTTGTATTTAAATTGTAAAAAAATCGTCAGCCAGATTAAAGTACATCGGAGCACTATGTGCCTTAGAAAGCCTGCAACACGCATATATTGTGTTAGTCTGCTAGGAGGCGGTGGCCATTTTGTCCCACTCAGTTCTCTTCACAGGGCAAAGACCAATCCTCAGCATACAACAAAAAGACCATTTTTTCCCCTTTTTCTTTTATTAAACTGTGTCGTGTAAGGGCTACTCTGCAGCAGCCTCTGCCTGTCGCACTATATTTTAATAACCTTAATTTACCTAAAACCTGGCATTGCCAGTTGCAGCATTAAGCGTAGAAAGTTTCAAAATTCAAACAGTTAGTAACATGGTAAGAAAACATTAAACCAAAGTCCACTGATCACTCAGTCTTTCCCCTCAGAGTCAGATATCCATTAGTCAGTTATGACTGCCGTTAAAGATAGTGATGGGACTTTTTAATTTTCTGTTTTCTTATTTTATTTTGGACTTCTTAAGAACCATATAGAAAACAAATCCTAGCCAGAGAAGAGTAACATCTGCCCTCTCCAAACACTTCAGGAAACATATAAACAAAAGATAAAAATGTCTTCAGTTTACAAGTATTATTAACTCTTTAAATAATGACAGCCAAGTACAATTTTTTACTAAATGAGGGGTGTCAAAGGAGCTTTAGAGGATGGATTATCATCAAAGTATCTCGTTATGTAATGGAAATTGTCCACACCAGTCCTAAGTATGGTATAACTGAAGTTGTCCGACTCAAAATATTAACAGTAACTGAAAGCTTACAAAGTAAAGGGTTTTTCAGGCTTCTTTACCTAGGGGCCCCCACCTCCAAGGCAACAAGACCTTGCTTCAGCCTAGAACAGACACAGTCTACAGCACATTTGGCTTTCAGTAAAATTCACACATTTGGCCGGTACTTCAGCAGTTGAATAAAATATTTAAACAAAGGCATGTGGTTGGAACTTTGTTTTCTGAATAAAAATGAAACACATGTATGCCACAGCACCCATGGAGGTATTCTCTTTAAATATTCTTAGAAAAGTAAATCACACTAATGTGAACTATAGCTGAACTCTAGCCAGAGATGTGTATAATTTCATCCAGAACACTGTACCCTGTTAGCTCATCACTGACATTATGCTTATTGGGTTTTTGTTTTGCCTTCTTTTAGGTTTGGACACAATCCACAACTCCACAAATAACATGGCAGACTCCTATAGAGATGCTGGCCCCAAGCAGGCACCGCCAGTACGAAGTGAGAAACCCGGATCAGATTTTGGATATGTTGGCATTGATGCCATACTTGAACAGATGAGACGGAAAGCCATGAAACAAGGATTCGAGTTCAACATCATGGTAGTAGGTGAGTCTGTTACTACTGTACTTCCCTATCACTTGGTACTCTCTAGTCTAGTAGCATCCCAAGCAACAGTAAAGGCTGTTGTACTTAATTTTAAATACTATTTGTGGAAAAATGTGCCCCCTTTCGTAAACGAGATCTGGTTTTGAATTTAAATCATCATTTTATTTGTCATAAAGGGTTTGTTGGATTCAGAATGCAAACTGGGTAATTTACATTTTAATCCTACATTGTTTGCTAATTACTGTATCTATTTTGAACCCTTCCATAGCTTACTCTGTGACCAAACTAACAAGAAAAAAAATCAAGAATTTCCTCATCTTTGTCATCAACTAATCGTTTCAGACATCTTGACTTTTGTAATGTACCTAACAGACCAAAATCCACATTGAGCCAGGCAATACCAGTTAATGAACGAACTGTGTAGATCTGTCCAGAAATTATAACTTATCATGCATCACTGTGACATATATAATTGACCTAATTGGTTCAGAAACTACATTGACATGGCTAAGTATAAAACATTTGCAAATGGCATGCACTCTAGTTACTTAATTCATTTCACATTAAGGTAGGGTTGCCAATTGTTTGGTTTTTGACCATTATCCAATTTTTGGAGTACTTATGCAGTCTTGCAGTTTTCAGTAGAGGAAGCTCTGTGTTTTAGCTGTACTTGAAGTTGGCTGCATGCTCTTTAGCCAGATCTTGCCTTTAGTTTTGTTCTAGGTTGCACACAGGTGCCTGATGTCAAACAGAAAATTTGATTGCAAAATCAACCAAATAGATAGATGGAAAGTATTACCGTTAAGAGCCATAAAAGTACATTAACCTAATTGCTTCCTCTCTGCATATGTATTGTCTTTTTAGTGATATATGTGTGTGTGTGTGTGTGTGTGTGTGTGTGTGTGTGTGTGTGTGTGTGTGTGTGTGTGTGTATGTATATATATATATATATATATATATATATATATACACACACATATATATAATATATATACACACACACACACAGTACATATATATATATATATGTATGTATTTTTTGTTTTGCCTCGTCCAAAGGAGGCAAAATTACACAGGTGATCAAGAAGTATAGACTATGGTCAGTAAGGCCCTGTCCACACTGGTGTTCTTGTAACATTACCGGCTATCTGTAACGTTATAAGAATGCCAAACCTGGATTGCATCCACACTAAACACACTTTTAAACTGTGTTTCAAAACTGTGTTTAAACCCTGTAGAAATGAGTATTCTAGCTTGGTTTTGAAAATAATTTACAATGTGGCATGGTTAACTCACCTGTTTGGATGGGATTTCACACTGTGCTACAAGTGTCCTTGTTCTACAAGTGCCCACAATTCCATGGGTGAAATGAGCCAGAGCTCTACTGAATATTAAGTCCCGGCTGGCCCAGTGGCACTGGAGGTTGAGGTGCTGGTCGCTACACTTCACGGCATGCCAGCAACCTGGGTTCTGAATTGAGCCCAGATCGCCAGGGATTGGCAGGGGCAAAAGAGGATCGAGCATCCAGAGGACTGCTTTCCTCTCCCACTCGCTGACTGCCCTGTGTCGGTGACTGGAGGGCAGTACAGGTCGGGTGGCATGTACCAGTATCTCTACGTCCGTGGGGAGGAGGGGACGGGAGCAAAGGTGGAAAAAGGGAGCTGGCAGGCTCCATGATAGCCCTGCATCCCTGAGCCGGCCCCAGATTCTCTATTGTGTTCTGGAAGGGGAGAGATGGCAGACGCTCTCCTCCTTGGCCCTGCCATGGGGGTAAGCTGTGGGGGGAACTTCCATGGGTTGGTTTGAGCAGGGACGCATGGGCTAGAGGATGAATCCCTCCAAGGGAAGGCCATAGCCGCCTGCCAGGCTCTGGGACGCAAAAATAAAAATAAAATAAATAATTAAAAAAGAATATTAAATCTCCCCCAACAACCATTGTTAAGCTGTCTACAGCAAAACTGGGTCAAAATATTGAAAACAGTATTTTGTTGTTTTTAAATTTGATTACTCATGCAAATAAAGTAGTACTTTTTTCCATTTCATTTTATCATCTTTTTCCTTTCCACGTCCCCTTTTTTAAAATATTTTCTCCCTGTCCTACAGCTTCTTGCCACTTTCGTGGCCAATATTTTCCCATCCCTGTTTCCTATATTGTTTAAGTATGTAATGGAAATGCTTCTGAACTGTTGTGGGTTCTCCCTAGAACATAGGGCATTCTGGGGTGGAAGCGCTAGCACAGAATATGCACTGTGTGCTACATGGTTTCCAACACATGCATCCTAAGCGGATGTCAGGATGGGTGGTTACCATGTTTAAACACATTTATGACGTGGTGTGGATGCACTTAACGTAGTAAGTGCTATAACATTTGTAAAACATTACAGAATGCTAAACGCCAGTGTGGACAGGGCCCAAGACCATCTTGCCAAGTCCACAAAATAAAAACAGAAACAGGCAGACAAGCATTTGTGCTCAGACATTCACATATTGAAAGGACCTATAACTTCTAACACCTTTATTTTACTCTAATGTACAGATATGTTGCACAGGGCATGAGAAGGAACTGTTGGCTGCAGCAAGAAGACTGGAGTCCGTCTTTATGCTTTTTCATATTGAATCAAATCAGTATTCAGTGAAGACATTATACATATCGAATATTTAATAATTTATCTATTTTGAATAGCACCATCGGTGCTGGACACTGAGTCCCATGGCCCCTTGTAAACAAGGTGTTACATTACATGAGCTTCCATCTTGGAGAAAGAACTTTCATTGTATGATATCCTATACCACAAAATGTGTTACATTTTCACAAACAAGGCATTGGGAATTTGGTTTACATAGTCAAAGTGGAAACTAGGTGCATCATTATCATGCCTTGGTATTGGTAACAACCTAACTGTAAAGTTTAAATAAAGAATCCAAGGACATGTTGTAAAGCACCTCTGCCAATGTTTGTACTTCATATGAGGTTCACAATAAGAATATAGTCATCTTAAAAAACACGATCATGGCTGGCTCTTTGCTGCTGAGTGATGGAGTATTACTCTGCTGTGCTGATAACCTAAGTTGCCATCCCCTTCCCATATTAGTACTCCAGTTGCTGGGACAGCACACCGTTCCCAGGACATCATGAGCAGAGGCCAGCAAGAAGGGCTACGTTGTCCCAGGGATGCTCTTGTCAAGTTAAGGTAGGCTGTGCCATGCTAGTACAAGAGCGACTCCTAGTGATGACTTGGCAGTTCATCCTTTGAGGATGGATGACCACCCAGAATATCCCTTACACACACTGCTGCTTGTGTGTGCCCATCAAGGAGGTGGGTGGATACCCAGAAAATGGAAACACAGCCATCAGTCAGTCTGGATGACAGACACTTCCACACCACCTGGCCTAACAGTTCATTGTTTCCACACTGCTCAGTCATCACTTCCAGGCTTGTGAAAACCACTTTTTCCTAGTAGCAGTGGGTAGCTCCCAATTGGGGATCTGCCAGGCTTCCTGTACCAAATGTTCAGCTGAGGGAGTCTGAAAGCAGAGGACAGCAGTGGTTGATAAGTTAGGAGAGTGAGGTGAGCAGCTGGGTATTCTTCTGTGGACTGTGAAGAACTGACTGATGGAAGCCAAGTTGCAGCATAAATAAAGATAACATAAGTCTGTTCTGCTGGAACAGACAGCATTGCAAAACAGAATTACAGTAATAGAAATAGAATTACAGTAGTTAGTGTCAGAGGGAGCTGCTGGCAGTAACTAAGGAGGAGACTACTTGGGGGTCATAATCACAGATGACTTGAAGGCCGCTAGGCAGATGGCAAAGATACATAGATACATAGACAGTGTCGGCAGATAAGGGCCTATGGCCCACCCAGTCTGCCCATTTGAGCTTGTAAGTTCAGTTTGTTTTCCTAGAAGTCTGTTTCCCCTACCCCTGACCTCAGAAATTCCTTTATGTCTATCCCATGCATTCTTAAATCCGTGATTGTTTCAGCCCCACCACTTCCTCTGGCAGGGTGTTCCACTTGTCCACCACCCGTTCTGTGAAGAAATTCTTTCTCGTGTTTCTCTGAATACGTCCTCCCTCAATTTCATCCCATGCCCTCTAGTCCTGGAACATCTTTTTAGCCTAAAAATAGTGTTTTCCTGCACCCTGTTCCTCCCTGTAAGATACTTGTATGTCTCTATCATATCCCTCTCCCTCCTCTCCTCCAGGAGTACATGTTCAGTTCCTTCAACCTGTCCTCATAGGACATGTGATGTAATCCATGCACCATCTTTGTTGCCCTCCTCTGAACCTTCTCTACCCTGTCTATGGCCTTACATAGGTATGGTCTCCAGAACTGTACACTGTACTCCAGGTGGGGCCTCACTAGTGTCTTGTATAGCGGAATTATGACTTCCATTTTCCTGCTGGTGATGCCCCTGCCTATGCATCCCAGCATCCTATTTGCTTTACCTGCTGCCTTGTCACACTGTTTCCCTACCTTGAGGTAATCAGAGATGACAACCCTAAGATCCCTTTCCTGCTTGGTGCATGCTATATCCTCACCCCCCAACTGATACATTGTGCCAGGGTTTTGGTGCCCCATATGCATTATCTTGCACTTCTTTGCATTGAATTTCAACTGCCAAACCCTGACAATTCTTCAAGTTTCTGCAGGTAGCTTCTCATTCTGTCTACACCCTCTGGTGTGTCTACTCTGTTACAGAGCTTTGGGTCATCAGCGAACAGTGAAATTCTGCCTTCTAGATGCTGCGCAATGTCACTGATGAAGATGTTGAACAGGACCGGTCCCAGCACTGATCCTGTGGTACCCACTGGTCACTCTTCCCTCTGTGGAGTGACAGCCATTTACCACCACCCTCTGTGTCCTGCCACCCAGCCAGTTACCTACCCACCACACTACTGTCCTGCCCACACCCATATTCCCCAGTTTGTGTAATAGTCTTCTATGTGGCACAGTGTCAAAGGCCTTGCTGAAGTCCAGATAGGCCATGTCCACTGCCTTCCCTGATCCACCTCCCTAGTCACCCAGTCAAAAAATTCAAGCGAGGTTGGTCTGACATGACCTTCCCTGGTGAAACCATGCTGCCTTGGGTCCTATAGTCCATTGACAACCAGATGTTCCACCAATCTCTCCTTCAGTAGTGCTTCCATGATCTCCCCACTACCGAGGTGAGGCTGACTGGTCTGTAGTTCCCTGCTTCCCTTTGTTCCCACTTTTGTATAAGGGGACTACATCTGCTGTCCTCCAGTCTTTGGGTACCTCCCCTGTTTCCAGTGATCGGCTAAACAGGATAGCCAGAGGTTCAGCCACCACCTCTCTTAGTTCTTTAAGGACCCTGGGGTGCACCCCGTCTGGCCCCATTGCTTTATTAAAGGTGGTGGGAAAGGCCAGTGGGATGTTGGGTTGTATTGGAAGGGGAATCACAACCCAAAGGAGGGAGGTAATAGTTCCACTGTACAAGACCCTGGTGAGACTTCACCTTGAATACATGCGTACAGTTCTGGAGACCACACCTTCGAAAGGACATTGACAAAATAAAGACGGTGCAGAGGAAGGCAACCAAAATGGTGAAGGGATTACATCACAAGCCTTATGAGGAGAGAGTGAGGGACATCGATTTGTACACGCTGGAACAAAAGGAGGGAGAGAGGTGGCATGATAGAAACATTCAAGTACCTCAAGGGCATTAACAGAGTGGAAGGGGACAAACATATACCAGTTTAATGGTAGTGTCAGGATAAGAGGACACGACATGAGACTGAGGGGTGGCTGCATAAGGGGAAATGTCAGGAAGTTTTTTTATGGAGAGAGGATAATGGAGCACAATGCAAACTACTACAAAGAGAGCAGTAGTGAAAACTGTAAAGGAGCTTGTGACTGATCCCAGTATAAATAGAAAATGCAGCTTGATGTTGTTGTGGTAGGCCCGTGATCAGAGGAACCGGGGGGAGCTGTAGGGCATGTGACGAAGGCACAGCTTCTGCTCACTTTCTTGCAAATGAGCAAGCTCATTTGGGGGTGACATGGCAGGGAAGCTGATTCTAGCAAGAGTGCTGTCAGCATTTTCTGTCCCAAACTACCCTTGCTTGCCACCATCTGCCAGCTGACTCATCGATAACAGCACTGCCATGAAGCTGGCTCAGGAGTTCTGTCAACAGAAATACAGGTACACTGTTATTTCACCACCAGCACAGGGGTTTCCAACCATGTCCAACTAGTAGCACCTGGCGGATAGGCGAGAGAGCTCAACACTGCTCCAAATGCCTGCTGTACAGCAGCAATACCTGGGTGATGGTTGAATGAGAGAATTAACATTGCATCCAAATGGTGCAGAGGAGTAGGTTGGCAGTAAACGGGGGTGGCAGATAAATGAGGGAGCTCTGTGTATACATGTCTTACTATTTTCAGTTCCCACCAACAACAACGGGAGACTGTAGTTATTTTGAAGAGGTAGTGCTCCTGTTGTATTTAGACTTTTTTGAATTCTGTTTAAATGCATTCTAGCAGTATTAAAACAATAATGGAACATGTTTTCTCTTTTTGCACACAGTCGATATGGTTGTGCTACATTATAAGTTCTTCTCAGTGGTGATAAGCCTCATTGCCTCTGGCACCCACTTCCTCAAATTTATATGTGGGATTTCTTAGACATTATTTCTTCAATACAGTTTTAAAAATATTCAGTTGACCTTTTAATTTATGTAAATGTGGAATTAGTGTTGTCATGGAAGGGACGTGGTGTCATAAACAAGTGACACAGTGCAACGCTTCAAACAGGCATGGGACAGGCATAAGGGAGCAATACGGATGAGTATGGATAGATAGACCATTGACACAGTAAAGACCTACGGCACATTCATAAGGTAGAAAAAATGGGCAGACTGGGCATTGCGGTCCTTGTCTGCCGTCAACTTCTATGTTTGTATGACTGTCTTCTGCTAATCATCTTTAAATCTTTTTATATAGACACCATTGATTAGTTGGCAGACAAAAAGGCTAAGAGGCAGTATGGTCTAGAGGATAGAGACAGGATGAGTTAATG
Organism: Neoceratodus forsteri; assembly: GCA_016271365.2. Lineage (NCBI taxonomy): Eukaryota > Metazoa > Chordata > Ceratodontiformes > Ceratodontidae > Neoceratodus > Neoceratodus forsteri. The sequence goes on along the minus strand of JADMNL010000024.1, from coordinate 45,694,901 downwards.
CTGACTTTGTATTTGGTAAATGTTTTAAAATTTGGTATTCTTGCCTTCAGTTTGGCCTTATTGAATGTTTGGATCACTTCAGGTGACCTTACCCTTTGGCCACATAATAAAAATAACACTCTAACTTTTCCCAGGTAGATGTGACCAGTCCTATGGCCACTCCACTCCCATGGCTGTCAGTTTCCATCCTCCTTCCCTATCACTGGATTTTTGAAATAATAATAAAAAAGTCTGGCATCTGACACTGTGCCAGATGCTAAGCTATTTTTTAAACTGACTGGAGGACTATGGGAGGATGGACTGGAGTGGGTGAGGCATGGTGATGGGGTGTATAGTACCTCCATTTATTACCTACGAGACTCCCATACCAAAAACCCAAAGTGTCTTCAGCCAAAGTGCTGCATCAAAGAGCATGTCTTAATCGAAGCTGAACCAGTGCAGTCACTTTTCAGATTTAGGTTAAAATACCTGCTTGTGAGCTTGAAGACAGCAGGTTCAAACCATGCTTGTATGACTTTGGGCAATACATTTAACCTTGCCATGTCCAATCCCCCCCCGGCCCCAGTTACAGAAATGGGTAGAAGCAGGACTCCATTAGAAAAGAGATGTTGCATCTCAGCTGGGCTATACTGGGTAAGCACATTTTTAATAAAATATATTTTATAAACCCTGGAAAGCAGTGCTAGTTTCAAAACATGTTATTCTCCATTATTGTGTTAACTGAGTAAATTAATTTTACAGTACCTGGGGCTCGATTTTCTATGGACCAGATATGGCTTAGGTCCTTATGTGCAACTCGCTGGTATGGGGGAAAAAAAAGCATTTTATACAAACAGGTGACGTTTTCATTTTTTTCTGCAGTTACACAACAATGTAAGCATTTGTAACCCCTCACCCCTGCCTTTTTGCAAATGACAGGTGGTATGCTGTTGAAGCTGACAGCAGTACCAGGTGGGGACTGTGTTCGGGGAGGAATAGGTTACTCAGCACAAGGGCTAGGTTTGGCTACTCTGCACAGGGGCACCCAAGTAAATCCAAACACAGGAAGCAATAACTGTAATGTCCAATACCAGTAATGGGATTCTAAAGTGTGGCTTTTATTCACATCTAAACTGAACAAACCAAGCATAGACGGACCCCCACAGGGCTACATTCCTGGTAATGCAGGTTAAAAGAAACAGACCATTTCCTCAACACTTCAGCCCTCAGGCTCTGGACCCACCAGGCACACAGCCCGGACTTGCATGCTGCTTTGGGTACACCGCTCGACTTGTACACTATTGGGGTTTCCCTGGCTCGGCTCCCCTGCCGGCCACTCGAACACCTTTCATTTGACATGGACACATTTTCTGGTGGTTCCCTAAACCACCTTAGAGCTTTCGACTCCATAAGGGAAATTTCCTTCTATCCCATGTCTGGGTACTTTCCTCAGCACTGGCCAAGTGCCTGAGGCAAAGTAAAAGGACCACAGAGCAAATCTGTAGAGGTGAACCTGGTTACTAATGATGGCGGGTCTCCCACCTCTAGCTTCCACAATTCATACCCGGCCATTTCTCTGGACATAAAACATCTCTTTCTGAAAAGCTTGGTAGTGTAGATTAAAGGGTAAATGCGTAGCACATTTCCTCTACATGTCTTGGCTTTCCCCTTGTGCTGGACTTAAACATACTTTTACTTGACTCAGCCCATTACTCTAGGCCTCTCACTTAAGCAGTCCAGTCCCCACTTTACAACAGTTCAGGTGAAACATTGGCCCTATGTAAGAGCAGACTCACCCTTTGGTTACAGGTGCCCCACAGGTGATTCCTCACAGGAATTTCTTTTCCACAGCTTCTGGTGCCTCAGCACAACTTGAAAAATAAGGCAGCTTCTTCCCCAACCGGAACCAGGAGGGTTCCCCCTGGAATGATAAGGCAAACCTTTTCACCCCAATCCCCTCAGGAATGGGGACAGAGACCAGTAACAGCGGTCTCTACCACTTCATAAACCGCTTACTGTGTTCCTCTTTTGGTGGAAACACACACCTCTCCCTACAGTAGCTCTGTATCAGAGCATTAGGCTCCAAGAGCCTGTGCACAGACTGCTGTGCTCCTCTCTTCAAGACTGCTCACACACAACAACCTTCACTGTTCACAAAAATCCCCAACATTCTATCCTAACTCCCAACTGCAGATTCCAGTGTGGCTCATGCAGCTGCGAGAGTTCTATGGTGATGTCATCCCTCAGTCTCAGCTGAGACTGAGAACAGAGTGAGACAGTGTGAAATCCATTTAACTGGAGTTTCACAAGCTGCCTTCCCTGCCTACCACTAGGTCTTACTGGGATTCTGGTAACCCCGGCTAACAGGGGGGTTACACATTTTTACTTTTTTTTTTTTTTTTTTGAAGTTGCACAAAAAATACATGCAAGCTGGCATAAATTGTGGAAAATTTTGCAAAAAAAAGTGTGGTTGCACAAGAACTCTCTTGCATAACTTTTTTCTCCTACACTTGCAAAATTGTTCCACTTTTGAAAATCTAGGCCCTGGTCTTTACATGAAAAAAAATGAAAACTGTACAAATCTGTTAGGAAAAAACAAAACAAAAACTTCAGCACACACATATGTAAAACCCTACCACCAAAGTCTAACTTTCCAATGACCCATTTTGTTTAAAAAACAAATCTTGCATACATCATCAGTAGCAGAACATATAGTAACTAGTGCTCTATATTGTAGATCTTGCTCATTCCTCTGTTTTAAGGTGGTAAAAGTCACTTCTGCTGCTCACTACATGCAAAGGCTTGCCATTGTCAGGCAGTAGAATTTGTAAATTTGCTGTTAGAAATCATTACATCATTTTTGGCCAAGATGGATTTTTTTTATAGACATTTCAGATATTTTCATAACCATAAGGGGTTGTCTAAAATTCTGAAGTTCTATTTTCAGTTTGCACAGTCTATTTCCTACACAGGGGTTTCTTTAAAATTCTGCAAAGTAAAATATTTTTGTTTTAAATAAGTTCTATTGTTTTTAAAACCGCAATCTTCGTCATGATTTACACTATGTATATTCATTGCAAAAAACGTTGTTAATGCACCAGTTAGGGTTAAAGTGACAGAAATAGGGAAATGTGGTGTTTGGGATCTCAACCATTATGGTTTCACCTCTCCTGTGTCTTCGCAAATCAGGCATGGGGTGTACCTTGGGGTTGTTAAACCTAACACTTACCCCGTTCAATCAGTAAATATGCTGAGATGTGTAGAGTATGTGAGAATGGGGTGAGCGTTGGGGTTAATGACCCCAAGATGCACCCCACACCTGAGTTGCAAAGGTGCAGGAAAGATGAAACCATAATGTTTTTTCCTGTTGCTGCCTGCAGGGTGGGGGTGGAGCATTAGGGTTGGGAACCGTAACACCACATTTCCCTACTTTTGTCACTTTAACCCTAACTGGTGCATCAATGAAGTTTTTTGCAATGAATTTCCTTAGTTTTTGAGACATTATAATGGATCTACTATGAGATCCCGACAGTCATTCTCCCGAACTCCATAAGCCCGAGTTTAGGAGACCGACTGTTGGAAGACCGACGAAGTCTTAGTGTAATGCAGAAGGCAAGCCCCCTGCATCCAACCCAGGACCCCCTGTAACTAAAATAACCAACTCCGAAGGGAAATGGACCATGGAGTAGGTTACAACAAGTTACGGGGAGGGGAGCAAATGACCGCTGCACAAAAAAGTCCCCCCGGGAATAGAACCTGGGTCTGAGTATACTGGTGGCCGAGCTGCTAGTGGCTTAGCCCTCTATGCCACGGGAGCAGCTCAGCCAACCACTGGATTTTACCCTCTTGTGGTGCACGGCTAGAGGCAGGGTAGCGGTTCGTCACATCCGCTACCTTACCCCTGCTGGCACCAGCATCCATCTGTTGGGAAAGTGTGTGTTGGGCAGCCGAACTTGGGATCCTGAATGTTGGGATCCCGACTTTCGGTATTCAGTCGTACTCCCATTATAATCGGACACTCTTGTCTGTAGGGGTGGGCCCTGTACCTCCATCCCTCCATAGATGCATACATCTATGTTGTTATGGAAGCAAAGGGCCCTCTGGGCCCTGCACTCTCCCATTTCTGTCAAAACAGGAATTTGCTTGGTTATATGGCTTGTTAAACAAGAGACCAGCTTATACTGCCCTTGTATAACTCTCTGAGGAAGCCACATCTACAATATGGTCTTCGTTACTGGTGCTGACACCTCAAAAAGCACATTAACCTACTGAAGAAGTTCCAGAGAATGGCTACAAAGATGATAGTGGATCACCACAGTAAGGCATACTATGAAAGGTTTAGGGCACTGAACATCTACTCAGTACAGAACAGGACAGAGAGAGGGGACATGATTGAGACCTTCAGGTACTAGAAACAGATAAATAACATGTATACAGAAGCTCTTTTTACCATAACATGAGGCCACAGTGTTAAGATGCAGACAGGGAGATGTATGGGCAAACTGACGATGCACGTCTTCACACATAGCATGGTGGACACTTGCAATGTGCTGCACTTCAAGAGGGGCTAGATTAGCCATAGTGAGAAAGTATTCTCTATGAGTAGTAAAGATGAGGAGCATGGGAGGAGTGAGGAGGTGGAGCGGACCCAGTATTTCAATCTCTGGACACTGCAGTAGAAGACTACATAGACCAAATTGCCTTCTTCTCTTAAGTTCTTCTTATTTTTGTATTTTCTTCTTCACCAACCAGAAGTCAAACTTAGAACCACATTTTGTTCTTCACGAACCAGAAGTAGTAGTTTGAACTACATTTTTTTGTTTGTGAACCAAACATAGTTCTTTGGAGCAGATGTTCTGCTTCAAGAACCGAAACTACTAGTTGGAACCACATTTTCTGGGTCGCAAACCAGAATACCAAGTTAGAACCACTTTCTCTGGCTTGCAAACTAGAATTAGTAGTTTGAACCACTTTTCCTGGTTCACGAAGCAAAAAATGTTTTTAGTACGAACCAAAATAAGTGGTTCAAACCAGAAATTCTGGACAGATTGTGAATATGTGAAATACAAAATTTTGGCAAATTTCTCTATAAACAGACTATAAAATCTTGCTTAGAGAAAACATTGTACATCAGGGATGTTTTAGTTTTTTGCTAAAACTATCCCATTACAAGTGTTTTCCAACTTCAGTATTACCAGAAATAAAAAAACAAGATGGCGGGCGTCACGAACCAAAAATAAAAGTGGTTCATGAGACCCATTTTTGGTTTGTGATGCATCAAATTTGTGAACAAAAAAAAACAGTTCTGTGAACCAGAAATTTCCAGTTCGTATGGGGCATCTATCCAAAACCAATTTTTAAATCCTTGTTGCTCAGCAACCATTTAATATTTTTTCACCAAACCTTCGAAAGGCACGACCTCAGCACAGACATGTACTCTGAAAGTTTTGTGCAGAATGTCAGTACCATGTAGCCTGTATATGAGAGCAAAAAAAATGCAACCCCCCCAAAAAAACATGTTAAGTATATTGAAAAATGTGACCCTTTTACAAACGAAGAGGTATTCAGATCTCGAAACCGCACAAGGTGCCATCATGAAATTCCCCATGTTTTTACAACATGGCACATCAAGGGAAATGCAAATTTGTGGGCTATTCTGACAAACCCCACCCAAGTTATTAAACTGCAAAGTTAGGGGTTTAACACTGAGCACCCAGCACTCTACTTAACCCTAACTATAGGGGCTACCGCACCCCTATAACATGTACAGTTCTTGTGTCTGTTTATGGTAATAAGAGTTTCTTGTCTAGCCCTTTGTGTGGCAGAACTGCTCATCTTCGCTTTGCAGCTCATTCACCCAAAGAACTCGAGAATGCACTTGTATAACCATAAGATATGCCAGAACTGTACATCTAAAAGATGCAGCAGTAATTGGTGTAAGCACTATTTACAGCTGCGATGGAGAGGGTGGGATGATGTGTTCAAAATCATGAACTCTGATTAAGAAAATAAAAACTGAAATAAAAGATGGATAACCAGTAATTTACAGAACTTTGGGGAGGAGGAAGATTTTTAAAACACTGGCCTTTAAAATGAAGAGCACATGGCCAGAAAGCATAGCACATATAAGGATAAAAGTACAGTCTCCACTGCTTATAGCGGGTGCCTTTGTGTAAGATAGTTTTGCATGATATAGACAGCGGACGGTAAAACCATAACATTCAAAATGCCGCAAAAGCATCATGAAACATAGTATTTTTTTGTTGTTAACAAAGCCCGGGGGGGGTAGGAACCAGGAGCTGGGAAATGAGCAGGAAGGCCTGTGACTGAACCAGCCAATGCAGCTGTGGCCACGTTAAATTTTTTTTTTTTTTTTTTTTTTTTTTGCTAGGCAGATGGGCCGCAAGGCCCAGGGGAGAAATGGTGCAGCGACGGAGCCCCAGACAGAGACTGGGCCAGCCAGCAGGGGATAGAGAGGCGTCTGAAGACTGTGACGCCAAGGTGAGGGAGATAGCGCCCAGGTGGGGTTCCTTCAGGTGAACGCTGTCTGGTTATATTGATTTCTTTTTAACAAAAGAGCTAGTGATGCGGCTGCAAGGGCCAGTGGAGAAACGGTGCAGCAGCGGAGCCCCAAACAGAGACCAGGAGAAGGGGGAGCAGTTGAAACAGAGGAAAAGGAAAAAGTAGGGGGAAAAAAGGGGCAGATCTGCCACAGACTTGATAAGGAAACCTCAGAGCTGATACCTGTAATTACCTGACACTGATGACTGAGGATTAAGTAGCCCTGGTGATTGCACCTTAACAAGACGCAAACGGCAGGCTTCTGCCCATATAGATGGAACACTTGTTATCCTTAATATGAAAACCCTAAGGGAATGGTGAACTGCAGACAGAAATTGCCCGCTGTAAATGTTTACCCATATAAACTGTGGACGGTAAGTGGTGGGGACTGTACTTATGATTGCTAGATATTTATAGAAGCTCATGTGAAAACAAATTATCAAAATACCATATAATTTGGAGACTGGTAAATAATGGCACAACTGTAAGCTTGTCAGATTTTGATGTATGGCAATTCTGATATATTAATTTTTTTAAATAAATAAATTGTAATACAGATGAGCTAGGCCATTATTTCTTGACTGCCTACTGTAAGTACCAGCTTTGCTGGATTCTTGTGATTGGATGTGGACATTCATGGACTCTCGCAATGGATTGTCTTGATTTGTCTGTGTTTGTATTTTGGGTATACAGCTTACAGCAGCATCTGTTTTTCATATTGAGTAAAAAGCAAAAATTACCTCAATAAGGAAAAATGATGCAGTAAACATTCACATGAGTACTGAAATAAAAATGTGAAAAAAATCTTCACTTGGGTTTTGGAACTGGCTGCTGACATACTGTATAATCTCCATTGCTGTAAATGGAAAAACCCACTCTGGCAACTTACACAAGTTCAGTGATTTCCTTTTGTCCACGTGTGAGCTTTTAGCACAGTTTTCAGCATAAAAGAATTTGGAGTATATTTTTATTCTGTGATTACTGGGTAAGGCCGTTTATATTTTTACTTTATGGTTAGCGGGTAAGGCCCACTGGGTATAAGACCAGTTTTCAGGGGCAACCTGGGAACACTGGGGTTGTTCAGTGACTTGCTTAGAGTCGCACAGTGTGCAAGTTCTTGGGGTAATCAAACCCGCGTCTGCTGGATGAAACAAGCTCAGTACTCCAACCTTTAAGCTTTACTGCCAGCCTATCCTACAGTGCTGGTATAGTGTAGCACAGTACAACATAAACACTTGGACCCTCCAAAGCACAGCCACACAATGTTCTTTAACACTACTGTCCATTGACGAGGGGCCTTTTTTCTTTCAATTGTTTAACCAGGTGAGACACACTAAGCTGAAAGCTTGTTTGCAGGTGCAACCTGGGAGCACAGGAATGTTAAGTGACTTGCTCAGGGTCACACAGTATGCAAGTTGGGGCTGTAGGATTCAAACCCACATCTCCAGATTTGTAGCTCAGAGCCTTAAACCACTGTGCTATACTGCCTCCCTTAAAGGCTTAAAGGAGTACTAGTTAAAATCTGCAGAAACATGTTATGCAGAATGTTTTGATTTATATGTGTAGTCCTTCCCTTTGCTTGCTATTAAGAGTTTTTTCTAAATAAGCTTGTTAGTTATAGGATAGCTTTATGGCCCCTGGGGATCTCCATCTTAGCAAGGTTTATTGCTCTTCTTGTTCCTACAGTACTTCCTGTCCCATGTGACAGTGATGTGTCTGGGATGACTAATTCGACAAGTACTAGAGATGGAAGCATGATGTTCTGCCCTCCACTAAGTAGCTCTAATTCAGTATTTTTGTTTTCTCTGTGTGTTGGGTGTAACCAACAGGAGTAAATTTAACATTTAATTTAGTCAAATTACACACAGCCTTAAAAAGTACACAAATTACTCCAGATCATCAATGCTATAATAAGTAAAGACTCTAGCTGTTTTCCTACAGAATAACCCACTCAGTTAGCCCTCAAGTGTTTGCTAACCTGTAAATGTAGCCATTAGTGCTCACTGGATAAGGAAAGTTACTTAATATCACAGCTGTGGGTCAGCCCGCTGGCGCTGAGGGTTGAGGCGCTGCACACCACACCTCAAGCTGCGCTGGCTACCTTGGTTCGGGAACGAGCCTGGGTTGTCAGCCTAGGAGGAGGGTGAGGAGTGAGATCGAGCCGCCGCAAGGCGGCTCTCTCCTCCTGGGAGGGATTGGAGGTGGCTCTCTGGTCACTGGCTGCCATCTGGTGGAGAATGGATGGCGGCACCAATCTTGGGAGCTCTGGCGTTAGCTATGGGGAGGGGCAGAAGGGGCTGAACTGATGCCATGGGGAAGGGCAGAAGGGGCTGAATTGGCATCACGAGACCTGACATGTGTGCTGGGGCCCCAGGACCAGGGGAGACTATGGGCAAAACAAATAAAAAAAAAAATACATAAAAAAAAATATATATTACAGCTGTGCTGTTGTAAAATTGACTGTAAATCAGTGCTTGCTGAATCCACAGTCCGAGATACATCACTGTCACGTGGGAAGGGAGGCATTATATGATCAAGAAGAGCAATAAACCATGCTAAGATGTAGATCCCCAGATCCCCAGGGGCCATGAAACTAGCAGGCTAATTTAGAAAAAAAAAAAACTTGTAATAGCAAAGGGATGGATACACTAGGACATCTGCATGTGTAAATGTTCTGAATTATATGGCCTGAGATATCTGTTCTCCATCTGGCAGTAAACATGGCTTTCCTGGTAGTTATCTCTGGCAGGAGCAACATAGTAATTGTCAGCAGATAAGGACTGCTAGGCCCATCCAGTCTACCCATAAGCCCTACACTTGTTTGTGGCCTCTGGCCCTATCTGGTCACAGCTTTTTGACCCCTCCATCCCACCTCTAGGGTTCCCTTATGCCTGTCTCAGGCATGTTTAAATCCTTCCACTGTGCTCACTCCCACCACCTCCTCAGGCAGACTATTCCATGTGTCTACCACCCTCTCCATGAAGAAAAATTTCCTCATATTTCTCTCTGACCTGCCACCTTCCAATTTCATATCATTCCCCTTGTTCTTGTATTGGAAGAGGTCTCCCCCTACTCCTTGTTTATGCCTTTGAGGTACTTAAAAGTTTCTATCATGTCTCGCTGATCCCTTCTTTTCTCCAGCGAGTACATATTGAGGTCCTTTAATCTGTCCTCATATGTTTTCTGGTGCAAGCCCTGTACCCTCTTAGTTGCTGTTCTCTGAACTGCCTTCGCCCTGTCAATGTCCTTGCGAAGATGCGGCCTCTAGAATTGCACATAGTACTGTAGGTGAGGCCTCACTAATGTTCTATATGATGGCATCACTACCTCCCGCCTTCTGCTAGTGATACCTCTGCCTATGCACCCCAACATGCCACTGGCCTTCCCTGCAGCCTTTGTACACTGCATAGACACCTTTAGATCATCTGAAATGATAACCCCCAGGTCCCTTTCTTCCCTGGTGATCATCAGCAACTCCCCCCCCCTCCCAGTCCTGTAGCTCTCCCCAGGGTTCCCTTGTCCCAGGTGCATTATTCTGCACTTCTTTGAATTGAACCTTTCAAGCTTCCCCAGGTCCCTCCTCATTTTGTCCCTCTGTTTGGAGTTTCTGCCCTGTTGTAGATCTTGGTGTCATCTGCAAACAGGCAGACCTTTCCCTCTAGCCCTTCTGCAATGTCACTAATGAAGACATTAAACAGGACTGGTCCCTGAGGTACCCCATTGGTCACCCCCCACTCCCTGAATTTGAACTCCTTTACCAGCACACCCTCTGCCTCCTGCCCGTTAGCAGTTTCTAACCCAGACTACCACCTTGTGCCCCATGGCCAGGCTACCCATCTTGTTAACCAGTCTCTTATGTGGGACAGTGTCAAAGGTCTTGCCGAAATCAAGCAAGGTAGGCGATGTCCACCCCCTCCCCCCACCGATTTACTTCCTTCATCACCCAGTCAAAAAAATCTTATCCGATTCATCTGACACAACCTTCCTGCTGGACATCAGCTGATTATGGTTTGTCAGTAGGATTCAGTGATTTCAAATCCTACCTGGAATTAATCTCTGAAGTTAAATTTTTGTTTCACATTAAATAGGAAGTAATTTTTATTATTCTGTACCAAACAAAACCCTAAGGATCAATACCTTCATATTCTGATAGCGGATTATCTGATAAGGCTGCCTTTCCTTTTCTATGCTTGGATGTACTACTGTATAATGATTCAGAAGGTGATCTTTTTCCTCTTGGACTACATGGTACAAATTAAAATCTTATAAAGCTGATATTGGTGATTCTTCATGTAGTGCCTATAGACATGTTTATACCTGTGCTGCATTTTGGCACATTTTAGCCCTCATGTGTGGTGCACAGCACTTTTGCAGTTTCAGGCACAGCCACATACGTGAGCAGTGCACTGTTGCAGGTGGCCGGAAAGGGACAGTAATGAGAAAGGGGCTCATGTCAAGCAAGACTAAGTCTCAGAGAGGGAGTTCTTGAGAAGGGACAAGGGGAGGGTAAACTCATGTGCTGGTGTCTTTTTTTTTTTTTTTTTTTGGGTGTGGAGGGAGAGGGATTCTATCCCACACCCCAATCTTTGCCAGTATTTTCCCATATATTCTCACAGCTATCTCCCTCTCCCAACTCCAGTACTTGCTTGGAGTGTTTATTTTTAATCTCCTTCCGTCCTATTTCGCTTAGTTCTCTGATCCCAGCAATGCTGCAGGCAGTGTGTATGTGTGCAGGGTTCACACAGGGACAGACTACGACTGCAGGATTTTAACTTCCCACCCCAAGTGTCTCAAGTGCTATCAAGAAAGATTGGTTCTTGGCTCATGTAAACTACTCCATCTGCAACCAGGGTAGTCACTGTGCAACCCTCTCAGTGCACAAAGTTATGTATAAATGCACTGTGTGCATTGTAGTCATTCTTCAGTGTGATGACTGCCTGCTGCAGGGCTGTGTAATCAAATAACTTCACTTTGAAAATCTGGGTGGGCCAAGTTGTCCTTTTCTGCAGACAGTGTCCATGGGGCTTATGCATGAATGTGCAGGTTGGCTACATGCAGTGGATCAGCGGCACATAGGCAACCCTAAAAATGTCCTAAACCAGTGGTCCCATGGAGCCCCATGTGCATTCACAGAAGGGAGACGCATCCCTTCCGCATTCGATCCCCCATCTGGTTGCACAGCTGTGTGTACAGTGGGTTCAAGGGCATGTCTGAGACCCTGCCCACAGTCCATGCCATTCATGAAGGCACAGAGAGCTAGGCAAGGGGGACGCAGGCTATGGCAGTGGGGAACCTGCTGTGTCTTTTGCATGCCCCCCCATGGCACTCGCCAGCTACGGCGGGACACGGAATCCTCTCCCACTGTGCTGCCCCATCCCGCTGGACTGACAGGGAGGGCTGTGGGCATCCACCCATATACCCACTCCCTGTCATGGTATATTGCTTAAATATTGCTCTTAAAGAGGGAGTCTAGCCATAAGTGCTGCATTGCAGAATTAGAATCAGCATATCCCCCAATAAGCCTCATATCAAAAATTAGATCTCTTTATTTACTTTGTTTAAAATGTATGAGCCATTCTGTAATCCTAATTGTATTCCCTATTCAAGAAGACACTTGATGTTTTTTGTGCAGTATTAACCATTGCCAAGCAATTTAAATAACAAATTACAGTGAGAAAAAAAATAATTATTTCTTTCTCACTATAATTTGTGACTTCCTATTCAAAAAAGAAAGTTTCAGTGAAGAGCTACTGATGATGTTATAACCAGAACTCACATCCTAGTCTTCTGTGTCAGCAATCTTATAGGATTTCTTTTCTAAAGTTTAAGAAGCTATAATTGTAGTGATCATTTGGAAAAGACCTGACACAGGACTGGTGCAATGCCTGTGTTTTCATAATCTTCAGATGTATGGTATTGTACTTTAGAATGCAGCACTGGACAAAGCTTTGGAATGTCATAATGGTGCATAATTTCAGAATGTTGGAAGGGCATACAGTATTGGAATGCAACAGGGGCACACATCTATGAATTTGGCAGGAACTAACAGTTTTGGAATACTGTGGGGATACAAACTGTCAGAATGTGACCGGACACAGCATTTTATTCTGAAATTGCTTGTCCCTACCACATTCCAGAATTGTATGCACTTGCCAGATTTCAAAATTGCACATCTCATTCCCACCATATTGTGACATTGTGCAGCCCTGCTACATTCTGACATTGTGCATTCCTGCCGCATTCCAAACTGCACATTCCTGCGACATTGCAAAACTGCATGTGCCCACAACATTTGGAAGTTGTACAGTATGTCAGTGCCACATTCTGAAATTGCGCATCCCTGCCAAATTCCAAAATTGTGCATCATTGTCACATTCCAAAATTGCATATTACCACCAAATTTAGAAATGGTGTGTTGCAGCCACTAGGGCTGTGTGGAAAGTGGAATTCTGTGGGTGGAATTCATGTGGAAACGATTTTGCTTTCAAAATTCTTTCAGGAATTTCATCCTGGAAAACATTTCTGTGTAAGTCATGGAATAATTTTCTGTGGGTCATCTAAACAGCAGAATAATTTCCTGTGGCTTGTGGAAAAAAGGACCTACAGGTTTTGTGAACTGTGGATCATTAGTCTGCAAAAAAAATTCACATCAAGCATGTCAGAATTCTGCTACTGACAGAATTCAGTGGACTTTTTCAAAATTCCACGGAATTTCACTGTCAGAATTGAAATATTCTGCACAGCCCTACTGGACACATTTTGAAATTGTTCATTCCTGCCACATACTAAAATTATGTCATCAAAATAGCAGAGCCATTAGCAGAACTGTTTAGTGAGTCTCTGAGCACAGGAGAGGTCCCAGAAGACTGGAGAAGGGCTCATGTGATCCCGCTCCACAAGAGTGGTAGCAGGGAGGAGGCAGGGAACTATAGACCAGTCAGTCTTACCTCAGTAGTGGGCAAGATTATGGAGGCGCTCCTTAAGGAAAGGATAGTGCAACACCTGGAATCCATAGGGGCACAGGATCCAAGACAGCATGGGTTTACAAAAGGAAGGTCCTGTCAAACTAATCTCATAGATTTCTTTGACTGGGTAACCAAGTGGTGGACCCAGGGGAGCAGTTGATGTCGCCTACCTTGACTTCAGCAAAGCTTTTGACACTGTTCCACATAGAAGATTGATAAACAAGCTGGGTAGGCTTGGGGTGGGTCAGAAGTTGGTCAACTGGGTGGCAAACTGGTTGATGGGCAGAAAACAGAGAGTGGTGGTAAATGGTATACAGTCAGAAGAGATGCAAGTCACAAGTGGGGTACCTCAGGGATCAGTCCTGGGGTCAGTCCTCTTCAACATCTTCATTAGTGACCTTGCAGATGGACTAGAGGGTAAGGCTTGTCTGTTTACAGATGACACCAAGATCTGCAACAGAGTAGATGATCCAGATGGGGTGGGGTGGGCAGAATGAGAAGAGATCTGGATAAACTAGCAAAAATGGTCAGAAGAGTGGCAACTGGGATTTAATGCAAAGAAGTGCAAGATCATGCACATAGGGAAGAGAAACCCTGAAGCCACCTATAGTCTGGGAGGGGAGTTGCTAGCAGTCACAAAGGAAGAAAGAGACTTGGGCATCATCATCACTGATGACCTGAAATAATCCAAGCAGACCTCTAAAGCAGTAGGTAAGGCTAGGGGGGTGTTAGGGTGTATTAGTAGGGGTATCACAAGTCGTAAGAGGGAGGTAATAACCCCCTCTTTACAAGACACTGGTTAGGCCCCATCTTGAGTACTGCGTGCAGTATTGGAGGCCACACCTTCACAAGGACATTAACCAAATTGAGGCAGTCCAGAGAAGGGCAACCAAAATGGTGCAGGGACTGCATCAGAAGACATATGAGGACAGATTAACAGAGCTCAATATGTATACCCTTGAGCAAAGGAGGGAGAGAGGTGATATGATCGAGGCATTCAAACACCTTAAAGGCATTAACAAGGTGAAAGAGTCTAACATGTTTAGATATAAGAAAAATAGCAGGACAAGAGGGCACAGCATGAGATTGGGGGGGCCGATTAAGGGGAAATGTGAGGAAATTCTTTTTCACAGAAAGGGTGGTGGATGCATGGAATGGCCTACCTCAAGAAGTGGTGGCTATGAATACAGTGCAGGGCTTCAAACAGGCATGGGATAGGCATAAGGGAGCAATACAAATGAGTATGAATAGATAGGCCACTGACAGAGCAAAGGCCGATGGCACATTTATAAGGTAGAAAAAGAAATGGGCAGACTGGATGGGCCTTGCGGTCCTTATCTGCCGTCAACTTCTATGTTTCTATGTTTCTATAAATGTGTCAAAATTGTGCATCCCCATCACATTTTGACATTGTGTGCCCCTGGCACATTGTGACATTGTGGTCTTGCCTTGTTCAAAAAATTGCACATCCCTGCCACATTCCAAAGGTGAACATTCCTGCCACATTCCAAAATTGCTCAGTCTACTACATTCTGAAGTTTTTTGTTAGTGCCACATTCTGAAATTATCTCACCACCACATTTCAAAATTGTGTGTCCTGGCCACATTCTGAAATTTTGCATACTACAGCATTCTGAAATTGTGTTACTACTACATTCCGAAATTGTGCATCCCTTTCACATTCTGAAAATGCTCGTCCTCCCCACATTCCAAAATTATCCGTATCTGCTGTGTTAAAAAAAACAGGCATCCCCAACACATTCTAAAATTGTGTGTCCCAGGAACATCACGAAATTGTATCTTCCTGTCTTTTTATGAAACTGTCTTACTGCCACATTATAAAAATTGCCAACTTCATTATATTCTGAAAATGCGCATCCCTACCATATTCCAAAACTGTACATCCCTACCACATTCTGAAAATTAGTGCCCCTACCACATTCTGAAATTTGTCCAAGTGACGTTCGGAAATTTCCCGTCCCTGCCACCTTCCGAATTTGTGCATCCCTGCTACTTTGCAAAATTCTGCATATCCTTCATATTCCAGAAAGGCATTTGTCTGCCATACTCTAAAATTAACGCATCTGACCACATCCCCAAAAATTTGCAGCCTTTCCAGCTTATAAAGGTAAACTGGTTAAACCCCTTTGTATAGTTGACAGAGCATGCTTAGAGCTTTCATCCTGACAGATGTGAGAATTTTCTTTGTATTCTTCCTTCCCCATGGATACCATTAGCTAGGCTGTAAAGCAAGCACATTGCTGATGTGGGGACGGAACTATACATCTTGTTTTGGTGTGCCTACCTTGCTCATTCTGTGAATACCATTGGTAGCAAGGGAGGGGGCAACATATCCCTCCCTTCCTGAAGGGTGGGGGCATCCATGCAGACACTTCACCAGCTTGCTGGCCTCTTGGGATGCCCTCAGTTCAAAGAGCAAACCTGGGTCATTGGCTTGGCCAGCAGCTTCCCAGCTGCTGTTCTGTTGATCTGATAATGAATGAATCCTTTGAAATGTACACAGTATGGTAAGAATTTTACATGGCAGGCAAATCTATCATGCTATCATAATCTCACAGGAGTAAAACTTTTTAAAGGTGCTGATTGTGGGAAGAGTTTTACATGTCAGGCAAATATCTCACACCATCAACAAATTCAAATGAGTATGGTAAATCTTCTAAATATTCTGATTGCTGGAAGAATTCTACATGGCAAGCAAATGTATCACACCATCAGTGAACTCGCTCTATTGAAACCTTTTAAATGTAATGATTGTGGGAAGAGTTTTACACGGCAGGCTTTTTCCCCATGTCATTAGTGAATTTACACTGGAGGGATTGTATATTTCATGTCTGAAGGAGGCAAAGACCTCCCTGAGATTGACTATCCATACATGTCTACACAGTTGTCGGTTTACAGTAATAATTACTGATATTACAGGACCCAAGTATGTTTAATGTTTTTTTCCCTATCCACTGCTCCTCAATTAAAAATTCCTATCCACATACCTTGTTCCACATTGTCTTTTGGTGTGTTTTCTTAATTTTTGTCTGCTTTGTTGACTTGCAAGATTAATGCAGACCGAGAAGTGCACTAGCAGTCAACCAAAAGCTGTATTTATCTGTTTTCAAAAACCTGAAGTATTATGGCTTCAATAAGACAATGTCCCTCTGGGTTCTCTCCTTATGTGATGCTCAGTATGTATTAAGACTTGACACTGGGGCATCTCTGTATGGATTTAATTAGTCTTCATATTCAGTAAGTTTCTCCTATTGAGATGTGCAAAAAGAATACATTATTGCTTGGGCATGCCAAGTACAATAACATTAGCACTAATCTGTTTCCATTTTGTCTTACTGTAATTATCCCTTGCTGTGCCGTGATCTGACCTATCAGTCCAGAATTCCAGTGCATCCTAATTCTGTTGGCAGCCCAATGGTTAATGCATAGAGGCTCTATTCTCTTAAGAGTAGTGCTTGTAGGACAAGTGTGGGTAAGTGTATTTGTACCATCCATTTTTGTATATTCTGCAACTGTATATTCCTCTATTCCTCTCTACACTATATTGCTCCTTCCCCTCTTTGGGAGGCAGACGCCTCTGGGACTGTGCTCCCATGCTCTCCAAATTTTGTTTTGGCTCAGTCCCCTGATATCTCTCCTCCATCCTCCTTCCTCTTCCCTCATCCTTCCTCTGCTGTACTGAGTCCCATATCATTTCTGTCCTGCAATCTAGAACCTCAGTGAGGGAGGCAGTTTTCTGCTCTCACCTACCTCCCTCTGGAGTAATCTTCCTATTACCTTTCATTCTTCCTACTCCTCTCCATCCTTTAAAACTCTTGCTTAAATCACTCCACACATTCCTGCTTCTGGTCCCCTTTCTCCCCATTGTTTCCCTCACACCCCTTCATCTCCTTTCTGCCCCTCTCCTGGATCTACCTGTCTTTTTTTATTCACCCCAGACTCCAGAGTTGGGTCCTTTCTACCTTGACTTTGTATGCTACTGAATTTCTTTTACTAGTATGGGCTGCTTTTATTCACCTAATATCCTTGATTGTGCTTGGCAGGGGGTTGTACCTACTGGCCCAGATATTCAAACTGCGGCCCAAAAGTGCGTAATAGCAGGAACAGTGCAAGTCCTATTGCCGTCTGCAACAGATCACGATATTCAAAAAGGAGCAGGCCAAATTGCGCCACAACCAGCGCTGAATATCGCACAACCTGTGCCATAGCGCAACTAGGGAGGGGAAGCTGAGCAGATATGATGCGCTATGGCGAACGAGGGATGTTCAGCTGAGCAGTCCAGAGGTGCCATAGCGCAAGCAGGGAGCACCCCAGCTGCAGAGCAATGTAACTGCACAACCAGGGAGGTAGGGGCCCACCACCCATGCCACAGATGGGCACAGGAACACACAGCAGAACAGACATTGTCCCCCACACCCCAAGCACAGCACAACTGGGGGAGGGCTGGAATAACCAACGACCCATGGAGACAAGCAAACAACCCACAGCTGGGCCATGGTGCCCCATCACACCCACCAGCAAGCTGAGACTGCCACACAAGGAGGGCGGACCACCCCGTGACACACCATCCCCCCCCAGTGCACAGCACACTCTGCACCGTGACCCCCAGACACCCCCCATGAGCAGTGACCACCACTGCAGGAAACCCCGTGCATACCACTACCCCCACTGTGGCACTGCAGCCCTGTGCACCACAGAACCATGCAAGCCAGACCCACCATGAGCACCCATCAGTGGGTGGCAGCACACGCAATGCAACAACGGCAGACACAGTGCCACCATGCACAGTCCTCCCGAGGTACTGCAGAGAGACCGACCATGTGTCTGCACAAGAGGTACCCCACACGGGACAGGGCATGCCCCTGACACCACCACCAGTGATACAGCACCCTGCACAGTAGTCCAGTGACACACCCCGACCCACCACTGGCCACAATAGCCAGCACAGACACCCACAGTGGTGCGTGGAAGCATGCACCACACCAGATGCAACACTGTGCATGGACAAACACCCACTCATACCCAAGGGCACAACAACACGGACGCAGTAGTGGGGCAACCAAGCCCCTAGCATGGGCCCATGGAAACCGTGTACACACAGCCTGCAGTCCTCCATGGCACAGGAGTGCCAGCTACCCTCCGCAGGCACTGTGGACCTGTACGCCACCATCATTTGCCTGGAGCACAAGTCACAGACAGTGGTGCACATCCCTTGTAACACACAAGCCACAGCATGGAGGTGGGGCAACAACCACGGAGGCAACAGTGTCACCCAAGGCAGACATGCACCACACCAGTGACAGGAGGCAACCCAGCATTGTGACGGGTACAGTGGCTGCCCTGCATGGACAGCCACCACTGACATGCCAGCAGACCGTGAAGGTCACAGACATGCAAGGGTGTCAGCTGCACAGGCCATAGACGGGCTGACAGGTGCGCCATGGATACAGAGCATGCACCATGGACCACTGCACACAGTCATCCAGTGCACAGGGAACAACACACACACACCACAGACACTGACTGATAGCTACTCCCACACCCATTGCATACAGTCATCCAGTGCACAGGGAACAACACACACACCACAGACACTGACTGATAACTACTCCCACACCATAGTCACTTCCCCACAGACACACACACACCCATGACTGCACCACCCCTGACGCCATGCACACCACTGCAGCTGAGCACCTATAGCCCACTGCAAATCAGAGACCCCCACAGTATTCATATCAAAAGATTTGTAAACAAAAATATAAAAAATAACTATTTACAAAACTATGTACAAATGTGTTGGGGGAGGGCCACAAACAAGGTGGGGGTGGGTAAGGGGCAGGGGTGAACAAATGGAACAGGAAAGGAGGGGTGTGAGGGTGGGTCCGGGGGATAGGGGAGATCGGGGGCAGAGGGATGGTCACTGGGAGCCCCACTCCGGCTGCTCCACCTCCTGCGTCTCCTCCGGACCCCAAGCCGGTCAATCCTTTGCAGGATGTCCAAGGATGCCCGTGCCACATTTAGTATCTCCTGCAGTGCCTCCCATATATCCTGCAGCTGGCGGACACCTAGGACAAGGGAGCACAGTCAATAGGTGTGAATGCACAACCCCATACAGCCCATAGAAGTTGACGGCAGATAAGGACCGCAAGGCCCATCCAGTCTGCCCATTTGTTTTTCTACCTTATAAATGTGCCATCGGCCTTTGCTCTGTCAGTGACCTATCTATTCGTAGTCATTTGTATTGCTCCCTTATGCCTATCCTATGTCTGTTTGAAGCCCTGCACTGTATTCATAGCCACCACTTCTTGTGGTAGGCCATTCCATGCATCCACCACCCTTTCTGTGAAAAAGAATTTCCTCACATTCCCCCTTAATCGGCCCCCCTCTAATCTCATGCTGTGTCCCTTGTCCTGCTATTTGTCTTATATTTAAACATGTTAGACTCTTTCACCTTGTTAATGCCCTTAAGGTGCTTGAATGCCTCGATCATATCACCTCTCTCCCTCCTTTGCTCAAGGGTATACATATTGAGCTCTGTTAATCTGTCCTCATATGTCTTCTGATGCAGTCCCTGCACCATTTTGTGTTGCCCTTCTCTGGACTGCCTCAATTTGGTTAATGTCCTTGTGAAGGTGTGGTCTCAATACTGCATGCAGTACTCCAGATGGGGCCCTAACCAGTGTCTTGTAAAGAGGACTATTACCTCCCTCTTACGACTTGTGATACCCCTACTAATACACCCCTACACCCCCTAGCCTTATCTACTGCTTTAGAGGTCTGCTTGAATGATTTCAGGTCATCAGTGATGATGATACCCAAGTCTCTTTCTTCCTTTGTGACTGCTAGCAACTCCCCTCCCAGACTATAGGTGGCTTCAGGGTTTCTCTTCCCTATGTGCATGATCTTGCACTTCTTTGCATTAAATCCCAGTTGCCACTCTTCTGACCATTTTGTCAGTTTATCCAGATCTCTTCTCATTCTGCCCACCCCATCTGGATCATCTACTCTGTTGCAGATCTTGGTGTCATCTGCAAACAGACAAGCTTTACCCTCTAGTCCATCTGCAAGGTCACTAATGAAGATGTTGAAGAGGACTGGCCCCAGGACTGATCCCTGAGGTACCCCACTTGTGACTTGCATCTCTTCTGACTGTATACCATTTACCACCACTCTCTGTTTTCTGCCCGTCAACCAGTTTGCCACCCAGTTGACCAACTTCTGACCCACCCAAGCCTACCCAGCTTATTTATCAATCTTCTATGTGGAACAGTGTCAAAAGCTTTGCTGAAGTCAAGGTAGGCGACATCAACTGCTCCCCCTTGGTCCACCACTCTGGTTACCCAGTCAAAAAAATCTATGAGATTAGTTTGACAGGACCTTCCTTTTGTAAACCCATGCTGTCTTGGATCCTGTGCCCCTATGGATTCCAGGTGTTGCACTATCCTTTCCTTAAGGAGTGCCTCCATAATCTTGCCCACTACTGAGGTAAGACTGACTGGTCTGTAATTTTCCGCCTGTGCATGGCATATGGCCATGGGACATACCTCTGTGATGGTGTGCGACCACCCACATTGATCACGTCCACATGACCTGCCCACCCAGGCACATACAGCCATGCGGAACACTGCACACCCACCAGCCCACCCACTGTGCATGGCATACAGCCATGGGACATACCTCTGTGATGGTGTGTGACCACCCACATTGATCACGTTCACATGACCTGCCCACCCAGGCACATACAGCCATGCGGAACACTGCACACACCCACCAGGCCAGTCACGCACAGCACCACTGTGGCCATTTAGTGACATGGCTATGTGGTGCAAAGGCAGTGGAACAGCCATGGACCACCATCGACGTACTCCCAGACATGCATTGCCACTGGACAGTGCTAACTGTAACAAGTTGCGTGCATGGCAGTGGTGTCGATGGATGGTGGCCATGCCCCGCTGCCCACCCTGTTACACAGCATGCAGTAGTAATCATGGAGTTATGGCACTCATCCTCATTGGGCCGGTCAGGTTGGCGGTGATGGCCCTCGTCTCACCTGGCTGCTCCGTCCTCCTCCCTCCCCCGCTCCTCCCTCAGTCTGCGCCGTTCGTCTGGGCCTGTGGGGGAAACAAGGAGAGAAGAACATCAGTACAATCCCGAAGCAAAGTCCCCCTGCCCCAAAGGTGTGCCTCCCACCCAGCCAGACCCACCCACCCCACACCCTGTGAACACTGCCACAGCCAACCCTGAGACTTTCCCTCCCGTATGTGCTGGACCATTACAACACTGTTACACATATGGACAATAAAAGTGCGTTGATGGAACCCCTACCTGGGCGTGGCACCGTGCCCCTCCTGGTACGTGCCCGCAGTCGTGCCAGTAGCTCTGGCTCCCTCCTCCTCAGGTCCCCATAGCGGTGCCTGCACTGCTCCGTGCTCCTCCCCCATCCGGTGGCCTCCTCAAGGGCAGTGGTCACCTCCTGCCACACCTGGGTCCTGGCCCTGTCCAGTGGCGCCTCCCCAAAAAGAGGCCCATGGTGTGGCCAACTCGATGGCTGTCCACTGTGGGGCTCATCTGCATGCCATCCCAACAGCTACAGTAGGCAATATGGCGCTCTGCAGCGTGGTACCCCAGGTGCAGATGCTGCACGGTACAGCGCTGCTATTTCCTATTGCGCTGTTGCCGAACAGCCAGGATAGAGGTGCACCCATGCCTGATGCATGGCGCCAAGGGGGCAAAGGTTGGGCACAGCGTCAAGGGTCTCTGGCGCAAGGCCACGCACAGCGCCATCAGATGACTATGTGTGTAGCGCGATTGGTTGTCTGTGTGCCAGCGCCACAGCAGACTATCGGGCAGTTGTGCCATTGCGCCTATCAAGGCCCATTGTCACAGCGCCATGTAGTGACCATTGCTGTAGCACCACTGGCACAATGGTAGCCGTGTCCTGCATTGCCTACTGTGCACAGCACATCATCAGTGTGACAGACGCCTGCGTCAGCAGCCTGGGCATGCGCAGTGAGGTGTACTACACATGCCAGGGAAATGCGCCATTGGCTCAGCACGTTCCACACAATTGAGCAAAGCGCAACAGCGAGCTATTCAGCCGTCATATGCTAATCATCCGATCAGCCATTCAATGGCGCAGCACCGCAATTTGCATCTAATTAAAGTTGCTCCTCACCTAATTTGCATGGATTGCGCTATAAAGGTGCGACAAAGCACTGCAGTGGCCATAGTCAGTTACTGCAGTTTATTGGTGAGTTGCATGCTGTGTGGGAGTGTGGACTGTGGATTCATGGACATGCATGGGACTGCACAGTCACAGGTAACCACTGCAATCCTTACAGGCTAAATAATGACCGAGCATGTTCTGGGAGAGGAGGACAACAGTGGTGGGAGGAGGAGGAGGCCGAATTTCATGAAGGCCGAAGCCGAGGCCCTTTTCGAGGCCTACCTGGATCTGGAGCCACTGCTCAGTGGACGGCGGGGCACCCCTCAGGCCCATGCTGCTGCATGGGAGGAGGTGGCACATGCTGTGAACCGGCATGGCAGCCACCAGTGCTCCATGCAGGAATGTAAGAAGAAGATGGGTACTGACAGGAGGAGGGTAAAGGAGAAGGTGGCTGCCATCAGGGTGGCACGTGCTGCAACAGGCGGGGGACAGCCGGAGGTGGTACAGCTCACCCCAGCAGAGGACAGGCTTGCTGCAAGCATGCACTGCAGTGCCATAGAGGGAGTTCCGGGCGGTGGCTTCCAGACTGGTGGTGGCCCATCTCTGCATGGTAAGCCATAGTCTGCCTCGGGGGGGGGCGGGTAGGTAACACGCAGTAACGTGACTTTGCTTTCCTTTACAGATCCTGAGCATCTGCATGGGTCAGCGGTGGTGGGCCTGTCCACTGCGAACAGTCGGACAGAGTCAGAGTTTGGACCATCCACCTCCACAGGTTTCTGTGGATCAGTACGACAGTGGGGCCGCCTGGCTGTCCACACTGATGTCGTTGAGACAGGTGTGGGGGAAGCCCTTCCTGTGTCTCAGCGTTCTGGCATCCATGGATGCCAGCATGCTGTGGCTGTGGCTGGGGCAGAGACCTGCACCAGTGATGATGACACGACCGTCATGGGCAGTGACACGTGTGTGCCACAGGATGGACACACAGCAGGGCAACTCGCACCCATGGCTGTGGCTGGTGCCGCCATGGGGGCCAGCGTGTCAGCACAGTCCCAGGCTGTGCCTGTCAGCACCAGTGGGGCAGCACCAGTGTCTGATCAGGACAGTGGGACTCTTGCGGCCACTGCGGCGGCACCACTGAGCCCTGGGGCACGGCAGCTGGAGGGGCAGCAGCAGCAGTCGCCCACCGGGCCTGGGGATACAGGGTTCAGCGGCAGCATCTGTGCACTGCCTGTGGACATGCCCATACCTGGTCCTGGTGCACAGCACTCACCCTCAAGGGGTGCTGAACATCAGGCCCTTGCACACCCTGAGGGACAGGATGCTGAGGAGGAGGATGATGACCTCTTGGACGAGCACACCCGCCTACTGCGAGCATCGGTCCTGCAGCAGATGCGGCTTGCAATGTCCATGGAAGCACTGTGTGTGGCTCTGGAGCGGGCAGAGGAGCGTCGCAGCAGGGACACTGAATGGATCCTGTCACGGATGGACTGTTTGCGGGAGGATGTGACCGCTGCCATTGACAGGCATGCACAGGCGTTCATTGCTGTCATGGCCACAATGGGCAGACAGTCAGGTGCCCATGTGTTGCTCACACTATGCAGTGCATTCTCCACTCCCCATTACCAGCGTCGTGCGACTCCCACCCTGTCGACGCTGGGTTCATCTGTGGGCATCCCGAGCACTCCTGGTGCAGGCATGTTCGGTGTGCTGCAGACCCGGGCACGGGCACGGTCACGTTCACGCAGTGGAACCCCTGGGGGACCATCGATGCCACCCCATGAGGCCAATGGTCAGCTTGCCAGTGCTGGCAGGTCTCGGCGGGGCCACCCACGCATCCGAGGCGGCCGTGGCACTGTGCCACAGACTGACCTGTCTCCCAGTGCGGGCACTGTCTGGTGCTGCCCTGTGTGCATTGTGTGTTTCAGTGGGCAATGCACGGGTGGGTACCTGGCCCTGCACGTGGACACACAGTCCACCTGCACACCCTCCCGGCTGCTGTCCGCAGTTACATGTGCATGATGATGCCTGCTTTGCACTGTACACCGAAGTGCAATGGTGCCCAGCATCTGACACACGCACATGGACAGGCAGTGGACGTGGTGGCCTGTGGACATGTGTGTTGCTAGGGCTGGCGTTCTGGGTCGGTGTGCCTCCTGCCCTCTGTGCACGTTTGGTGCATTGTTTGTGTGCGTGTGTGTGTGTCTGTCCATGTGGCGTGTTGATTCTCACCCATCCCTGCTTGTGTGTGTGTGTGTGTGTGTGTGTGTGTGTGTGCTTCTGTGCCCTGCCACATCCCTTGCCGGCATGCACCCCTGGTGTGTGTCCATGCATGTTTGTGGGTTGTGCCTTAGCCACTGGTGGTTGCACATGGCCCCATGGCTTACCTGAGTTGGCTGAAGTGCTCCTCTGTGATGGTGTCCCAGTGCAGCTGTGCCAGCTGGATCAGTCGGGGGTCCCGTCTGCCAAGGGGGGGGGCTGACCATTACCATAGTCACCGGCGTCCCCATCGCTGTCCCCCTCTTTGACCTGTTTGTCTATCCCACATTCTTTGGCCATGTTGTGCAGGATGCAACAGGCCAGGAATATCCCACAGGCCTTTAAGGGGCTGTACTGTAGGGCACCGCCAGAGGTGTCCAGGCAATGGAATCGTGCCTTCAGCATCCCGAACACCCGCTCAATGACATTGCATGTGGTGGCGTGTGCCTCATTGTAACGTTGCTGCGATGGGGTCGTGGGCCGCCGGTAGGGTGTGAGCAGCCTGGGGCGGAGTGGGTATCCACTGTCACCTGTGTGCAGAGGGTGGAGGTTAGTTTAGTGATCAGCTTCGGCCTGCCCCAAGCCATGTAGGCCACTAACCATGGCACCTCTGGCCATGCCCCCCCAGGCCCTCAATATGTCCATTTGGTTTGCATACTCACCCACTAGGTGTCCTGTGGGGATGTCCCCACTCTCAAATCGGTGGCACAGTGCCGACTGGTGCCAGATGTATGAATCGTGTGCTCCCCCAGGGTGCGTGGCACAGACATTGATGATGCACCCCCTGGCATCGCACACCACCTGGCAGTTGATGCTGGAATAGCACTTGCGGTTCATGTATGCTGCCCCCTCCTGGCCAGGTGGTGTGCGTATGGCTTTATGGGTGCAGTCTACCCTTTTTCCCGCACCTGGCAACGTAAGTACTACCTGTAGAACTCCCTGTATGTTTACTGTAAGCCCAGCCAGAAGTGCTGGGAAATGGATGTACTCCTCAGCATGTGGCAGCAGTGCACTGAGGAATTGGGTGAGGTAGCGTGATGTGGCCGAGTGGGTTATGCCTGTGGTGTCCCCAGTTGGTCTCTGGAAGGTACCCGTGATGAGCAAGCACATGCATGTTGTTACCTTTGTCTCCACTGACAGGGCATGACTCCATCGTGTGGGTGCCTGCATCACATCACTGCACAGCTCACAGAGCCACCTCAGTATTGCCCTGTTCAGGTGGTACCGGCCCACAATCTTGGTATCTGTGTACAGTTCAAAGCTGGTGCAGGCTCGGTACTGCCTGTTGGGGGCATACCGCCGACGGGCCCTTCCACGGCCACATCCCCCTGCCACCCGCCTTCTCACCCTCCTTATTACGGCCTCCATGTAGAAGGTGGCACTGGCCATGACCCTGGCTTGCGTCCCCCCCCCAGCAGCTGTTGCTTTGTTCCCCCGGCTGTCCTGGCTGCTACCTCCCCTGCACCGGGTACACCTGTCTGTGCTGGCCTCTGAGTTGTGTGGCTCCACACACCTTCCATGTGCCTCTCTTTTGCTGTGGTGTTTCCCTGGCCTGCCCTCTTTCTGCCACTTTCCTTGTCCGTGCCTCTGCCTCTGCCTCATGTGGCTTCCCAGTAGCGTTCTTGCTCCTTTTCCTTGCTCCTTTTTGTTTTGGCTCATTTCCGCTGTGGCGCAACTTCTGCTTGCTCCACTGTTGCGCATTGTGCAAGTCTTTGAATATCACACTGTGCCATTTATGCATGGTTCCTCCCCCTTCAGGTGCGCATGCCTTCATTATCATTGCACTGTTGCTCAGCATGTTTTCGTGGGCGCAACTGCCTCCTGCTGAATATCGCAGAATGGCGCAATTTCGGACTTGCGCAGGCGCAACCCTATTGCGCATGGCTCAAATCTCTTGAATATCTGGCCCACTGTATATTATAATTAGTGTATTCTGCAACTTTTACTCTGTTGTCTTTTATTCTGTTACTACATTTTAGTCAGTTGTATTGTTGCAGTTTTATAATTTTGCCCTTTCTTCCTTCCTTCCTGTATTCCATTCCATTGGATGACACCAGGAAGCATGCTCTGTGTGCCTTTGTCAGTCATACCTTTTCTCTATAAATTGATTTACTGACTTTAAAAATGCCAAAAACCAGACCTAGTTTTCTCTTTGCTGGATACCAGCTTCTAGTTGAACTGAAACAGGAGGAGGCCTTTCCTATTCCTGTAGTTTCTGTATTACTTGTCATAGTAGCACCAAGCAGAATCGGCAAAACTGCTATAAGGACAATCTGTGAAAATTTCACATTTGAATAACGAGCTATCAAAGGAGATAGTCTGATCATCTTCCCCTAGTACCACCACTAAGATTGTTGAGGGAAGTACGTGGGCTGTTATCAGGTTAGAACTTCTGTAGAATGTAAATGATAGTAGAAAAGACCTACATTCTGATGGTCTGGGGACATCTTATTTAAAGCACACAAAAGTACAGGATGGTGGAGTCCCATTACATTCTTTGTTATGCAGCCTCTTTCATACAACATAACAAAACACAGAAAAGCATGCATTCAGAAAAAAATGATCATAAAGGAAAACATTTAGGATGCAAGGCAGTTATCAGTTTAAAATAAGTACTTAGGCAAAAAATGATACAAAAGCACTGTTGAATGTGCATGTTTGAGTGAGGACTAATGTACACGTGAAAAGGAGTTTGTGCAGTGCCATTTGAATGTGAATTGCTGAAATAAGTCTATACTGTTACGGCAGTGCTCTAGTTTTGAGAGACTGAAAGTAATGATAGTTTATTCACCTGGTAAAGGTGATTGTGCGTGAATACATCTCTGAGGCACTCCCAGTCATGACATCATAGGTTGTGTACACCTGATAGGTTGCTTGGTGCACATGTGACTTGAAGAAAGTCCATCCCCCTCCTGGGGGGGTCTGCTCTCCTATGGTCAGTTCGATGTATTCCAAAGCTGTATCTGTAACAATAATCTGTTAGTACCTTTTGCTGTTAATGAGTGTAGATATGTAGTGACCACTTAGTGGTAGAAAACTGTTGTGTAACTTTGTTATTACACTATACATATAGACATTGGTGATGTCCGAACCTGCTAATTTGTAAAAGCAAGTATCATACATTCATACAACATATGAAAACTTGTTGAGTCTTTCACACGTCTGTTGGGCGGGATGTGGAGTGCCTCAGAGATGTATTCCCCCACAATCACCTTTAGCAGGTGAGTAAACTACCGTTGTGGGGGATAATCTCTGAGGCACTCCAAAGTCATGACATCATGGGTCATTAAAAAGCAGTAATCCTTTGCTAGGGTGGGTCAGATGTGTTGTCTTGTAACTAGTCCTTACATGCTGCTAAAGATTTCCTCTGCAGTAGTCCCATTTTTCTCTGCCCAGGATGTGCTGGCAATTTCCCAGCTAACATTTTCCTAGACAACCGACACTAGTAGAAGCCACAGTGCTAACATCTCTAAGACTGCCAGTTTTGCAATTTTGAACAGTTGCATATCTGCAGAAACATACTCTTGTGGTCTTGTTTGATCTTTGTTGTAGGACATTAATAAATGGCTTAGCCAGGTGGCTTCTTACCTTAGTAATGAAGTTGTTCTTTATAATAAACATTTGTTCTTTACAAGAAACACACTGGAGCTCTAGGGTGTGCTGCAACCTGTTTTGATGCACATAAGAACTGACCATAGGAGAGCAGACCCCCCCCTCGGGTGGGGGATGGACTTTCTTCAAGTCACATGTGCATCAAGCAACCTATCAGGTGTACACAACCCATGATGTCATGACTCTGGAGTGCCTCAGAGATTATCCCCCACAATGGGAGTGTTAAAAACACAGTATAAAGTCTGACTAATAGGGAATTTGCCTTTAGTGGAATGTTTAGAGCTGCTGCCTTCAGGACCTAGAGTCCCTAGTTTGATTCCCTGTAAGGGCTTCTGTTGAGTTTACCCACTTGCAAATGTAGGGTTGACATAAGTAGACATTGCAGAGTGTCAGAAACTGAAGGTAGAAGACAAACTTTGGTTTTCTGAGCTGGTATTTGAAGAGTGTGTAGGCGTATGGGAAGAGCAGAGGGGCATGAAGACCGCTGCAGGGATATTGGTCAGCAGAGCTATAGGACCTCAACCTAATGCTGGGGAGGCAAATGAGAGGGACTGAAAGAGAAGTACATAGTTAAGAGAAGCTGAGAGCATGGAGTGGAGATTAGGGGCAATGTTATTATTGAAATTGGAGGTGGCAGGCTGTAGAGAATTCTGAAGAACTGCAGGCAATTTTGTATTGTTTGCACTAGTAAAAACAGGGAACTAGTGTAGCTCTCCGTGAATTGGGATGATCTCCCATTTACAGGACTGGGTGAGGAAAGGGAAAGCAGCAGCATTTTGGACACATTGCAATTTCTGAAGGTGGGACTTGGGAGACCATATTAGAGGAAGTTGCAGTACCTAAGCTGCACAGAATTGTTTGTAGTCCTGTAGAAGAAATGTTTTTTTGTACAGATTGCTGTCTCTCTGTAAGCCTGAAAGCTTGTGTACTATAAACTTATTGTTGATGCAGCTGAAGGTATTGAATCACCTATTCTGAGTACCAAAGCTAAGAAGAGATGAATGTATGAATAAGGGTTTCAGCAGAGACAAAACAGTAATTGTGATAATATGGACACAGTTAGGAAAGGATATACCTCTGTAATCCTACATACTGTTAATAACCAGGGATAATTTGAGATGGTCCATACCCACCTACTCACTGCTTTTAAGACCCTGAACTATGACCTCAACAACTGACAGTAGAAAGTCATTTATTAGCAGGGAGTAAATTTGAGTATCAGAGAGCCTATATACTGTACATGTAAATTTGATATTCACTCATTTTGCAGATATACCATTTGAGTGTTTTTCAGTTTTGCTATTTTTGCCAGAGATGATATCATCCATGATAAAGCCTTTGTGTTGGACTGCTGTTGTGTCACAAAATGAATAATAGAAGTACTTTGATGGCTAACACAAAGCATTATTCCCTTATAAGGCTTTAAACTGAAATCCTGTTATTTAAACAGACCACATACATTTCTGTAAATTGGCCAGTTCTGTTGGTTTCTGTAAACAGTACTGAGGGAATATAGCTAAAGTGGTTGTCTTAAATGACACATTAAAAGCCGTATTTTCCTTTTAAAAGTGATCTAGTTGATTAAAGGCCTCACAAAGTATGAATCAAATGCCAGTTTAGGTCATCTGGCCATTGCAGCAGGGAATTTAGCTCAGACTCCATCATATTAAGGTAACGTTTTACAACTAGTACTGTAGATTGCTATTCAGGTCAGTTGTTGCTAAAGAATATGTAGACCTGTAAACATTATACAGCTGTTGTTGTTTGTTTTTTTTGGCCGTGCTGCCTAATGGACTCACTGCTCACTACCAGGCTCCACCTAGAGCTCCTTCCTCCAAGAGAGAAGGGATTTCCTATGTTGAGATGCTGGCTGGAGTGGATTGGAGCTGGAGTACTGATTGGTTGGGTGCTATGGGATGAACTTGATGACTGTCATCTGGCACACGCATAGTCACTTATACTGCCAAGCATGCCTCCACCAAGCTTCCACCATCAGGAGATGTTCTAAAAGCAGTATGTTGCTCAACCTTCCACAAGGGGAGATTGTCCTCATTGGTGCTGTCACCCTCCCTGCCAAACTCACCTTCTGTTGTTCAGATTTTGAGCCACACACCTAGGTCACCAGCGCGTTGAGTAGATGCCCCACTGCTTCATGCCATAGGGCTCACCTTGTTGGGACTTTTAACTCAAATGCACATTGGGTGAGTGTTTGAAACTCTATTCTGGCAGAGTAGGGTTTCTATTTTATGCGATAAGAATGGCAGACTACCTCATCCCCACCAAGAAAAGTAAAACCTATAGTACACCATTGTCACACTATCAAATTTTGCCGTATGACGCTGGCCAAAAATGCATATAGATGGGCAGCAGACATGTATTTTTGTTTGTAATTCCAAATTGACATACAAGTTTATGGGCGACACAAAGCCCTCCCATTTATGCTTCCTTTGATTTTTTTTTTTTTTTTTTTTTTTTGTAAGGCACCAGGTGAAGTTTGGATCCTATTGTCAATGGTATGACTATCTTGTGTGATTTCAGAGTGTGGCTTGGAGTGTGTAGGGAACTATTCCCCAAATTGAAACTGGCTATGTGATTTACCCAGGTTTGCACCATTAACTTGCATTGGCAGAGTGATGTCTGTACAGCAGAATCGTTCCCCATCCCCTACATCAGAGGGGGACCCTATCCAGCAGTTGCTAGAGTGGTGAGACAGCTCCCAGTCTCCATTATCAGAGGGGGGATCTTTTTAAGCAGCTGCTGGAATGGTAGACTGGCCTC
Source organism: Neoceratodus forsteri (assembly GCA_016271365.2). Lineage (NCBI taxonomy): Eukaryota > Metazoa > Chordata > Ceratodontiformes > Ceratodontidae > Neoceratodus > Neoceratodus forsteri. The sequence continues at coordinate 45,663,560 of JADMNL010000024.1, read as the reverse complement.
TGGTCCTCCTTATCTGAGGCGAGCCCTTTCATGCAGCCACCAGACTGGGAGCACTTAATCAGAAGGAGATCATGTCAAGCATCCAACCAGAGTGGCAAGATGGTTCCCCATCCCCTCATTAAAAGGGGACCCTTTCATGTATACACCAGAGTAGATGGGTGGTTCCCGGTAACCTTTCCACCTCTTCAGAAGGGGAACCATTTCATGCAGCTGCAGGAGTGGCTAGATGACTCACAGGACACCTCATTGGAGGGAGGGAGGCCCTATTAAACATCTGCCAAAACAGCAGGATGGATGCTGGTCCCCATCATCAAAGGGAAACACTTTCATGCATCTGCCAGAGTGGTGGGACAGCTTCCGGTCCTGTTTATGCTTTCATGCAGCCACCAGAGTGTCAGGATGGCTCCCGGTCCCTCTAATCAGAAAGGAGCTCTTTGATGCAGCTGCAGAAATGGTCAGATGGCTCCCAGTAGGGATAACTAGTAGAAGCAGTGAGAGGACGTACAACACCTGTGGGACAACCATCATCTCGATTTCGGGTTTGTTACCCCAGAAGGCTAATTTCAGCCTCACCCTCCAATCCAATGTATCTTTTTTTATTTTAATATGATGGGGTTGAGTTAAACTTTATACCAACTTCAGGTCCCTTGTAATTAGATTCCCTAGTATGCTATTTCCTGCTTGGGTAATTTGTGTAGTGAGGAAGGGAAAACAGCTGTAAAACGCAGTAATCTGTTAAAGGTAGCATCTCTGAATTCACCCAATTTGTGCAATACTCTGATAGATTAGAGAACCCTTGGAATATTACCACTTCTCTGTTTAGTGTTTCTTGGTGTTGAGATACTGCACTAGTAGAGGCATGTTGTTTTGCATATGTGAGTATGCTGTTTCCCCTGTTTCTATGCAGTGCACTTCTGCTCCCCAAACTGGCATTTGCTCTAGAGCCAGAACTAATGGTAGTAGAAATAGCAGCCCTGCCTTGTTCCAGTTTCCAGGTTCTGTGGGGCGGACCTTACACCATTTACTGTAGTCTGAGCCCTAGCCCCAGCATATAGGGTTCTTACCCAATTATAGAATTCTTCGCCTAGGTCAAATCATTTCAGAACCCAGAATAAGTACTTATCCTCCACCTGATCAAACACCTTTTCAGCACCTAAAGAAATCACTTCCATGTGAGAAGCAGAGGTATGTGATCCATAATGGGCTGGTTGGGCCTATGTCAAGTGTGTTGTCTAATGCAGTGTGTTAGCACTCCTCTTAATTGTCTACCATGGTTTGAATCCCAGTGTTGCAGTATTTGGGGCAAGAAATTAAGTTTTAATATATTTTCTACAGAGGTAACTGCTCTTCTTCTGTAAATATAAAGTATGCTGTAATACTAGGCTACCCCTATAAACAACATGCTGAACCTCAGTGGCTCTGTCCTGGTTAAATATACATTAAAAAGAATGATGTCAATTTGGCAAGTGGATCTTTGCCGCCTTGGCCACCACAGACAGGTGACACAGTACCTGCTCATAGAATTCTCTCAATCCCTCACCTATCCTACAGGAAAGGAAGATGCAAGCAGTAGCAGGCAGAAATTATGCAAGGACTACTCAGAAGGTACTCGTATCACTGGATAAAGGCCAGCCACAGAAGTGTGCCATTTTAAGGGAGCTTATAAAAGCACCACAGCTCTATAATGTTCATCACGTGTGTTGCTGTAAGGCAGAGACTGCAGTGCTAATCAGACAATTAAAGGTCTAGTAAGCCCCTGAAAAATTACACTACTTGTAAAATGTTGCCACCTTCTCATATCTGAATTGCTTTTTTTCTGTTTAGTTAGATTTTCTTCCTGATGTTACAAGGTATAAGTGGAGCAGTACTGTATCTTAATGCTGTCAAATTTAGTTATGTTCCTCTTAATTTTATTTTATTTGTGCATTTATTAACCAGTTTGAGTCACTGGACAAAATTTCCCAATTACAAGAATGACCCGGATTCTGCATAAGAAAAAGAATCAGCCTACCAAACAATACAAAATACTTAGTAACCATAACACATGTAGAAAATAAACTATTAAAAAAAAAAAAATCATAGCTGCACTTAGAACAAAGATACAAGTTTAATAGTGACCTGGCACAAGGCACTGAAACTGGCAACATGTTTAATAGTTTAGTTGATTGAAATACAGTATGTCTTGTGCATGCTTGGTCTTCCTGAGTGTTAACCTCAAATTAGATTTCATTGAAAATCTAGTGTGTGGCAACATTTAAATCAGACGTGTTTTGTATTATAGGTGGTGCCACCCATGTAGAGCCTTCTTGACCATGGTACCCCTAAAATACTGTGTGCATTAACATCCATCCATCCTAAAGAGGAATACAAAGACCAATGGTATACTCAAGGATCAGAGGCGATAGCAAATTTGCATGGCTTGTCAAACTATCTTGGCATATCTGACAGAAACTGCTGTATAGATCAGAATGCCATAAATAACGACTGAACGTAGGAAGGACTGAGCAGCTAGTTTCCTAGAATCCAAAGTACGGACGTTTCTGATCCTATACAGCATACCTAAATGCTCATGAACCATTATGGCCAGACGGTCCATATCTCTGTAAGTCGATGCACATTATCCAAAGTTACCGTACTGCATATTCTATAGGATTCAGTGTTCAAAGAAGCTGAATTAGAAAATATCATGTCCTTGGCTTCTATTTCTGAGTTCGGAATTAAATGATTATTTAGCAGCCAAGACTGAAAATCAGAAACCCTGTAAATAATTCAAAACTTGGTCAGTGGCATATCCTCTGGAAAAAAAAAAAAAAAAAGTAACTGAATCATCCACATACAGTACAAAATCATCTCTAATCTCTTGGTTGTACTGGGCAGTTTGTTAATTTAAAAACTAAACTATTGGGGGGGGTGAAGTGCACCCTGTGAAACACCCATGCCAATTGATTTAACAGATGAAATAACATTACCTAAATATATATTCTACTGTCTCCGCTGAAGATCGTCGCTAAACAAACATGGTGCTGACCCAGAAAGGTCACGTTTGGTAATTTTAGACCAAAGAAGTTGATAATAATTTGAAAAGCTTCAGTTTGATCTATGAAAATATCAAAACAGAGGGCCTAGAATCTCGTGAGTCATGAACAAAATCAACAAAGCCCAATAAAGCAGTTTGAGGGCTGTGCAAATGATAAAAACTATGCTGGGCTGGTGCTAAGCTGCTAAGATCTTCATACATAATCAGTGTTGTTGCCACTTTGACATGCCTCTTACCAGGAAGACTCGATTGATCACTTCTGATGTCACAGCGCTTGTGGTCACACTATTTGCAAACATTAATGACATTGCCTGTCTGCTGTTTCTGCATTGCTGGCTTGTCAAAGGCAGCACTGTGTAACACAAGACTGTAAACATATAGAAAAATTAAAACATAGATTTTGTCAGCAGAAAAAGACCTTTAGGCCCATCCAGTCTGCCTTGTTCTTGCCTATTCTTTCACCATTGACATTAGCTGGTCCCTCCCGTTCCTGTACCTAATATGCCTCTATGCCTATCCCACACATGCATGAAGCTCCCCACAGTCTTTGCCCCCACTACCTCCTCTGGCAGGCTGTGCTGTCATCTGCTACCCTTTCTGTGAAGAAGTATTTACATAGAAACATAGAAATTGATGGCAGATGAGGACTGCTAGGCCCACCCAGTCTGCCCATATTCCCTACCTGCATCGGTGGCTGCTGACCCTACTTGGTTATAGTCTTTAGCCTCTCGTTCCCACCTCTAAGGTTCCCTTATACCTATCCTATGCATGCTTGAATCCCCCCCCCACTATGCTGGCTCCCACCACCTCCTGGGGTAGAATATTCCATGCATCTACCACCCTTTCCATGAAGGAAAAACCTCCTCACATTCCCCCTTATCCTGCCCCCTCTAATCTTGTATTGTACCCCCTCATCTTTGTACATCTCCTACCTACTAGGTGACAGTCTCGCAAGGAGAATGTTGCAGGGCAAAACTGCGCAACAGGAACAGCGTGAGAGAAAACAGCTACAGGGTGCACAATGCCGCACGATGGACATAGCGTGTGACCCTGTAGCTGTTTCTGGGAAAGAGGATAAGAGGTCTGCCAGAATGGGGTCTGCCAAGCAGCTGCTGTGGCTCAGGGAGTAGAGCTATCGGCACTGGAAGGCAAAGAAGCGGCTGTGGACCGGAGTTTGATTCCTGGTCCCAGAGCAGGTAAACACTTTTATTTATTTATTTTTGTCTTGTGGTGCACCCAATTTTGCCCTCTCTCGGTATTTTAGTAGTGGGGTTGGGAGCCCAGCTCCTATAATGGGGGTGCAAGGACAGAGCCCTGCAGGAAACAAAGATATTTGTTTTTTGGGGTATTCGCTGTTTAGACAGCGCGGTATAGTGCCGCACTGTTTTGACATGTGACGTTATGACCCCGTGCCCATTTCCTATATAGTAAGATGACTCCTACTTGTACTTTGTTTATGCCCTTCAGATACTTGAAGGTCTCTATCATACTCCACATTCCTGCTTCTCTACCAGTGTGTACATACTGAGGTCCTTTAATCTCTCCTCATATGTCTTCTGTTGTAAACTCTGCACCTTCTTAGTTGCCCGTCTCTGAACTTCCTCCACTTTGTCTATTTATTTTTTTATTTGATTTAAAATTCATTAACTGGGAAAGGCACAGTGAGCTGAGGCTCATTTCCAAGTGCGACTTGGGGAGAGGATACATAGGAAATAAACAATGTTACAAAACAATGAATTGGTTGTGGGTACAAGACCAAGTATAATATAGAAGGTCTTATATACAGTAATAAAATATTCACAATACAGATACAGATTACAAAGAGAAATTCAGGCTTAGGACAGACAAGTAACAAATAGGCTTCGAATGTCCAGATTAATTATGGTAGGTGCAGAGTATGTTGCTCTCCACAGTAGCATTGGGAATTGGGGGAGGTGACACTGGCTTCTAAGGGGGGGAAGCCGCATGGGTAGAGGTGGGGGATTGAAAGCACTGTAAACACTGGAGAAGGGAGGAGTCTGAGGAGTCTTAAAGGAGGAGAAAGAGGAGGATAGGCGAAGATCAGAGGGAAGTTTGTTCCAAAGAAGTGGGAGATGATAGGAGAAGTGGATTGGCCCACAGAATGGGGGTGAGGGATAGAGAAGGTACATGGGTCTCTGTGGTAAAGGGAGTACATAGAAGTGGTCGCTTAAGAAAGGCGGGGAAGAGGTGGGGGAGAGAGTACCAGACCAGTACTTAGCAATGAGGGCGGTGCAGTGAACCATTCTCCTTTGTGATAAAGGTGCTAGTGAGAACAGAATAGAGAAGACAGTGGTGTGTGAGGGGAGGGGTGGCAGTAGCGGAATGGCAAAAGAGAATTTAGGAGTGTGTCCAGTTTTGAGAGGGATGAGACTGGAGCAGTGCCGTATACCATGTTGGCATAATCAGTGACCGGTAAAATCATTCTGAATACCAACTCCCAATGGGAGGAGAGAGGGAGACTATCTTTATGACTATAGAAGACTGCAAGCTTAGGTCAACGTTTGGTACAGATGGTGTCTGCGTGGGTGGAGAAGTCCAGGTGGCTATCTAGCCATTTCTCTAGGTATTTAAAAGCAGGGACAGTCTCTAGGGGGGGAATCATCCAAGGTAGAGAAAACTGGGAGAGACTGGAGGGTCACCAGTTTCTGTCTAGGCCAAATGTCATGGCCACGTTTGTTTTAGTATTGAGTTTCAGTTGGTTGGACTGAAACCAAGACTGCACTCTGTTGAATTCTTGCTGGAGAGGGGATTGCACACTGACGGAAGAGGGCCCAGAGGAAAAGATATCTGTGTCATCTGCGTACATATGCATATAAGAGGAATTACAGATGAAGGGGAGGTCAATTATAAATAGGGAGAATAGGATGGGTCCAAGGATAGAGCCTTGAGGTAGCCCAGTAAGGATAGGGAGAGGGGAAGATAGTGTGTTGCCTGTTTGGACAGATTTCCACCTGTCATGTAGATAGGAGTGGAACCAGTTAACAGCAGATTCTGCGAGGCCAACAAATCTAAGTTTATGAAGCAGGAGGGGATGGGAGACTGAATCAAATGCCTTTGCCAGGTCTATGAAAATGGCAGCTATTATATGACTCTGATCCATTGCTGAGAAAATGGAATCATTGACCCGCAACAGGGAGAAGATGGTAGAGTGCTGTTTCCTAAAACCTGACTATGGGTGAGAGAGGGTTGTTTGTGGCAGGGTACTCAGACATCCTGCAGTGAATGAGTGACTCCTGGAGTTTGGCAAGAGAAGGTAGGAGTGAGATGGGATGGTAGTTCCAGGGTGTAGAAGGGTTGCCACTCTTGTGTAGAGGTAACACCTTTGTGAATTTCCAGGCTTTGGAGACAGTGGAGGTTGAGAGGGAGAGGTTGAAAATGTAGGCTAAAGGAGTGGCTATCGCAGGGATGGAGATGTGGAGAAACCTAGGGTGGAGACAGTCAGGGCTGGTTTTGGCTGGGTTGAGAGCAATGAGGGCAGTATAGACTTCATGGGGGGAGAACAATGGAAAAAGGAACTCGGTAGGTGGGCAGAGTGAGTCAGGCAAGGTAGGAGAGGAGTCTTGTGGGATGGGAGAGGGTTACCAGGGAGAGCACAACTGCTGCTGTCTATGTCCTTATGAAGATGCGGCCTCCAGAACTCTACATCGTAATCCAGATGAGGTCTCACCAGTGTTTTGTACAGTGACATAACCACCTCCCTTCTTGTACTAGTGATGCCCCTCTCTATGCACCCCAACATGGCACTGGCCGTCCCTACAGCCATTATACACTGTTTGGCCACCTTTAGGTCATCTGAGATGATATCCCTAAATCCCTTTCTTCCTTGGTGATAATCAGCAGCTCCCCACCCCCTCATCCTGTAACACTCCGCAGGGTTTCTGCATCCCAGGTGTATGATTTTGCACTTCTTTTAATTAAATTTTAGTTGCCACACTTTGGACTATTTTCCCAGCTTTCTTAGGTCCCTCCTCATTTTCTCGACGCCCTCTTGAGTCTCTACCCTGTTGCAGATGTTGGTGTCATCTGCAAATGGGCAAACCTTCCCTTCCAGCCCTTCAGCAATGTCACTGATGAAGACATTAAAAAGGACTGGCCCCAGAACTGAACCTTGTGGCACACCGTTGGTCTCCCCCCTTTCCTCTGATTGGATCCCATTTACCACTACCCTCTGCTTTCTGTCACTCAACCAGTTTCTAATCCAGTGGCCCACCCCACCCCAGACTACCCGACTTGCTAATCATTCTTCTGTGTGGTATGGTGTCGAAGGCCTTGCTGAAATCAAGGTAAGCAACATCCACCACTTCCCCCTGATCCACCTCCTTCGTCACCCAGTCAAAGAAGTTGATCAGATTTGTTTGACACAACCTTCCCACTGTGAATCCATGCTGCCCCAGATTCTGTACTCTGCTGGATTCCAAGTGTTCCACAGTCCTTTCCTTAAGCAGTGCCTACATTACCTTACCCACTACTGAGGAGAGTCTGACCCACCTATAGTTTCCTGCTTTCACGCTTGTGAAGAGGGATTACTTGTGCCCTCCTCCAGTCCTCTGGAACCACTTCTGTATTGAGTGACTCACTAAACAGGGCTGCCAGCACCATCTATAGTTTCTTTAATATCTTAGGGTGTATATCATCTGGTCCCATTTCTTTGTCCACCCTTGGTTTTGTGATCTCCTCTAGGACTCTCTTCTGTAAATGGATTGGTATTCACCTCTGTCCCCCCTTTGTTTCTGATGCCCAATTGTGGTTCCCATCCCTCCTCCTCTTCAGGGAATACTGAACAGAAGTATTTATTCAGTACTGAAACTTTTTTTCTAGGTCTCCTCAAACACTCTCCCATTCCCTCTGAGCCTTACAATCCACCCTGGCCTTCCTTCTTTCACTAATGTACCTATAGAATGTCTTGTCCCCTTTCTTTACCGTCTGTGCTAATCTTGCCTCCATTTGCACCTTTGTGCTCCTAACTGCTTTCCCTGTGTCTATCCAGGTACACCACCCTATCCTCTTCCTTTTGTCTCCCCTTATGTTTTCTGAAAGCCACCCTTTTGGCCCTTACTCTCTCTGCCACCTCCTTAGAGAACCATAGTGGTTTATTCCTTATCTTGCCCTTGTTTCTCAACCTAATACACTGATGTGTCACCTCCACTGTGGCTTCTTTTAGGTGTGCCCACTACTTCTCAACCTCCCCTATTACCTCCTTACGTGCCAGAGCTTCTTTGATACCTATACCCATCCTAGCAAAGTCTGCCCTCCTGAAATCTAAGACCCTTGCTTTTGTGTGGCTCGACTGTGACACTGTACCTATATTAAACCACACTGTGGTGGTTGCTGGACCCTGGGTGACCATCCACCCAGACATCTGTGATTCTGTCCCCATTGATCAGTACAAGGTCCAAACTCACTTTCTCACTGGTGGATTCTAACACTAACTGCCTGAGGCCTGCTCCCTGCAAGGATTCCATGATGTCTTGACTTATGGCTGAGGCAACCACTGGGATAGTCCAATCCACATCTGGCATATTAAAATTGCCCAGTAGCAGTACCTCTCCTTTTGATGCTGTCCTATGTATTTCTTCCACCAGTGCCCAATCTTCCTCCTCCCCTGTGCTGGAGACCTGTAAGATCACTCCTGTGCAAATTGCTGTACCATTGCCTGCCTCAATGGTGGCCCACAGTGCCTCAGCCTCCCCTGCCTACCCTGTACTGCTGTTGCTTTAATACCTTTCCTGACATAAAGGGCCACCCTTCCTTTTTTTTTTTTTTTTTTTTAACCCTCCCTGTCTCCCCTGAATAGCGAGTAACCTGGTACACGTACTTCTTAGTCATGATTTCCAGTGTACCACATCTCAGTAATTGCCACTATGTCCAGGTACGCTTCTGCCATCATGGTCACCAGGTCTGGGATCTTATTTCCCAGACTGCGGACATTTGTATACATGGCTTTCCAGGTTGTACTGCTTGGCCTCTTGGTATTTCCACTATTGCATACTTGTCCATTCTTTCCAACTCTGTTTTTTTTTTTTTTTTTTTTGCTGCCTCCATTCCTCTGCCATGCCCCTTTTTAATGAGTTTAGGTTTATCTTTCAACAGCTTATCCTCCTGATCTTCCCTGCTGGATTCTCTAACCTGTGGGGTGGGCTGCCTGAGTCTCCCTGCTCCTGTTTGCCCCCCCCAGCTAGTTTAAATGCTTGTCAAGGAAGCATTTAAGCCGTTCATGGAGGACTGCCATCCCCTCCCAGGACAGATGAAGGCCATCGCCCTTGTACAGGCCTGTATCACTCCAGGTGGGTTCCCAGTCCCCAGTGAATCCAAAACACCTTTATCCTAACACCAGCCCTCCAATCAAGTGTTAAACTTTCTGGTGTGGAGATTCTTAGCCTCCCCCCTGCCGTGGACTGGCAGCATATCGAAAAATGTCACAGAGCTCGCTACCTTTCCAAGGTGTCCTCCCATCTCCCTGAATTCCTCCTGCACCTGCTCTATTGCATGCCTCTTCCCTGGCTAGGTCATTTATCCCCAGATGGGCAATGACCTCCAGCCCCCCCTTCTTGCTACCACTGTAGCAATCCTCTGGATTCACTCTCCTTCTCTCCGAGCTGTGCCTCCTGGAAGGCACTTGACCTCCCTCTCCCCCACCTACCTGTACCCAGATCCATTCCCTGGACTATTGAGTCCCCCACCAGGAGTAGCTTCCGCTTGCTTTGGGGGTCCTGTACCTCCTGCCCCTGGGTCTCCCTCGTGGGGGACATGCTCATCCTCCCTGGTCTCAACCTCAGGTTCCCTTGTGGGACTCTCCTGCTACTCCGGGATATCATAGGAGTTTCTGAATGGGACAGGATGGGGAATGTGCCTCAGAACCCTCCCCCGAACCTCCTTGAGCCCACCATAGCACAGCCAGCCCCCTACCCAGACAACAGTTGTGGTTGTGGCTGCAGACATGGTGACCTCTGGGGGGGGAAGGTTGCCAGCACTCCATCCAGCTCAGTCTGGAGACAGGCAATCTCCATCCTCAGCCCAGAGAGGTGCCTGCTTATGGGGCAGCACCACAGTACCCAGAATGTCCTCCTGAAGACTGCTAGCCTGCAACCACTGCACCGCTCCCTGCATATTCCTCTTCTCTTCAGTCAATATCCCCCTCCTTTAATCATATCTAAACACTCCTACTGTTCTGTCAATGCCCCCTCCTTTTATATTTTTTCTTTCTTTCCTCTCCTTTTCTTGTTTGTTCTCTCCCTCTCTTCCTGTCTACTATTTTAGTACTGTGCTAATGAACGAGATCCCCTCTGACTTACTGTTGGTATATCAGAAGCTGCCTTATCTAGGTGTGCATAGCTCAATTCCCCTGTGCCCTCAGGAAAGTTGTATCCTATTGGATGCCTATAAAGGTGGATGAACCCAGGGGTTGGTGGGATGGGGAGGGTGGGTGAGAGTAGTATCTGGTTTCCAACAAAAACAATCCAGTATTTCCGGCTCCTGCAAAAGAGAAGCTCCTTTTTGCAGTCTGCCTGTCTATGTCTCAGTTCTCCGCTGCTGCTCATCGATTCCTTGCTCCTAAGGAGACAGTGAGAGGCATTGGGGTTGGGGGGCTTAGGACAAACATACTAAGGTAAAAGCAAGTGGACTGTAAGGCATCAAACATCTAAAGCCCATAAACTTAAGACTAAATCCCTGCACAAAAAATAAGCTAAGGGAAAAATACACTAACGAAAATTAAAGCAACTAAAGCTACTGATGCCAGTAAACCTTTACCCTAACTCCCGGGAACAACACTCCTGGTGGTTGGTTGTGTCTCTGACCCGCTCCCTTTCTCCTGTGGAAAGAGCTGCATTAGTAACAACTCCCTGGACAAGGTGGGTTTAAATACCTTCTGTCCCTTTGTTGAACATGGCACCCTTCTTCTTTGCCGATTGGCTTCTGTGTTGTTACCTGTCTTACTGTAAAGAATAGGCTCCTCTTGTAGCCTCCAGTTCCAACAAAAACAGTCCGCTGTCTCTAGCTTCTGCAAAAGACAAGCTCCTTTTTACACTCTGCCTCTCCATGTCTCAGTTCTCAGTCGCTGCTGCTCCCGGATTCCTTGCTCCTAAGGAGAAAATGAGAGGTGATTGGGGGGGGGGGGAGCTAAGGACAAACTAAGGTAAAAAAGCAAGTGGGCTGTAAGGCACCAAATGTCTAAAGCCCATAAACCTTAAGATTAAATCCTAACACAAAAAACAAGCTAAGGGAAAAAATGCACTAAAGAAAATTAAAGCAACTAAAGCTACTGATGCCAGTAAACCTTTAACCTAACTCCCAGCCACAGCACTCATGGTGATCGGTCATGTAGCCAACCCGCTTCCCTTCTCCTGTGGAAAAATCTCCATTACTAAATGAGAATCTAACTGAGATGGTTCTAATTACATGACTACATCTCTAATTGCATCTCTTTTAAACTTTCCCCCTCTTAGTTTCATTGCATGCCCCTTGTTCTAGTGCCTTCCTGTCTCTGAAATAGACCCTCTAGTTGCACCTTGTTCACTCCTGTGAGGTACTTGCAAGTTTCAATCATGTTCCCTCTAACTTTCCTCTCTTCCAGGGGGTACATGTTGAGTTCCTGCAGCCTTTCATCATATGACTTCTCATGCAATCCCCTCACCATTTTGGCTGCCCTCCTCTGTACCGCTTTCACCATTTTAGTGTCCTTGCGGAGGTGCATCCTCCAGAACTGGACACAGTGCTACAGGTAGGGCCTCACCAGTGAGCAACACAATGGCAGCGCAGCCGCCCTCCTCCTGCTAGAAGTCCCTCTCCCAGTGCATCCCAGTAGTCTGCTAGTCTTTCCCACTGCTTTGCCACACTGCTCAGCTATGAGGTTATCACATATGACCCATAGGTCATTTTCTTGTTTGGTGACTGTAAGCTCCTCTTCCCCATCTTACACATAGCCCCTGGGTTCTGCAGCCCTAAGTGCATAACCTTGCACTTTTTGACATTGAAATCCAGCTGCTACCTCTTAGAACATTCCTCTAGTTTCCTCCGATCCCTTTGCATTCTCTCCACCCCTTCCTGAGTGTCAACTCTGTTGCAGATAATGGTATCATCCACAGAGACAAACCTTGCCCTCAAGATCCTCCACAGTGTCACCTATGAAGACATTGAAGAGGACTGATCCCAGCACCAAACCTTGTGGCACCCACTAGTCACTCTCCTGTCACCTGAGTGCTACCATTTACTACAATTTGCCTCTGGTCCCTTAACCAGCTTGATACCCAGCTTGTCAGTTTATCCCCCACCCCAGGCTGCTTAGTTTCTTAACTAGCCTTCTGTGTGGCATAGTGTCAAAATCCATACTGAAGTCCAAATAGGATATGTCCACTGCTCTCCTTTGAGCCATCTCCCTCCTCACAGCACAGCACCTTAGTTCATTCAGCTGTAAACAAAGATAGTGTGGAAGCAGGGCTATACTAAATAGATGCTGCATCTCGGTTGGGCTATGGTAGGTAAATAAATTGCTAAAAGAAATGTTGCTTAATGGCAGATGTTTTCAGTGCACTTGGCTAAGATCACCCCATGTTGAAACTTTTCCATTTTCTCCAGCTTGTACTTGACAGGATGATTAATTACCAGGAATGCTGTTTGGATACTGACAATTGTGCTTGTTTAGTGTTTATATCTGTGGAGAAGGGCAGGCACAGTCACAGCATGGTGCCACGAGGTACCTGGTGCCTACGAATCCACTGCTAGCTGACCAAGGAGCTAAGCTGATTGAATACACTACTGATGCAGTGCTGCATATCATGCTGACAACCCATGTTCATATCCTGAGCCCTGGACACATTCTTTAGATGCAGTGTTGAACATCTGTTCTCTGGTAGGGTGGTTGGTTCCTGCCATTACATATCAGCCCTCTGCTGGGCCAGATGATGGCGCATGTTTTTAGGAGCATGTGGCCCCAGACAGAGGAGAAATCATTCCAGCTGTGTGATGCAGGGTGATAAATAATTTGTGCTGAGTGAAGTCAAAAATTCCCTTTTGCTCACTTTTCATGGAATTCCATCAATTTTGTATAATTTCGCCCAATCACACAAACTAGAACAGTGTTTAAAATGGGTAGTTTTCATTGAAGTTGTACCTTTTTTTAATTTTTTTTTTAATTGGGGCTGGCAGTATAGCCTAAAGATTAGAGCAATAGTCTGTGAATGAGCTTGGTACATCCAGCAGACCTGGGACAGAGTCCCACAACTTCCATTGGCATACTGTGTGACCCTCAGCAAGTTTAAAAAAAAATGGCCAGTTTGGGGGGGAAATGGAGCTATTTGCTGATATTGCACATTTTTTAAGCACTCACATTTCAGAAAATGTGCGACTGGAGAAAAATGGATCTATTTGAATACAAAAGCATTCTTTTGCCCCAGTCATTGACAATGGCATTTTCTTGCTGGCTTCCACTGCTCTGTCACTAAGCTTCTTCCAGATTTACTCTACTACTCCTTTCTCCGATGGAGCACCCCCCATTACAAGAACAGTGGAGCTGCCCACTTCTGCTACAGCCCAAATCAAGTGGGAGGAGGTGCCAAGGTCAGGGGCATAGGTTCTGTGGGAGGGCTGACTTCATCCTGCCTACTCAGGGCATTTTTCCATTTACTATCCTGGACCAACAGGATGCCAATGGCAAAAGTCTGAAGATATGCAAGTATTTTGCTGATGTCTGCTTAAAACTCTGACTTCACCAGCTCCATGGTGCCGTGCAGCAAGTCACTGCTGTAGCAGTCGGGCAACCTGCCTTTGTACTCTGACTTCAGTCGTGAACGCAAGAGAGGAAGATGGCAGGGAGGGTACAGAGCAAAAGCCTGGACACTCTCCTTCCAGGATAGAAAGGTTTCAGATTTCTGCTCTGTTAGCAATACCTATGGCAGGACTGGTGGTGGTGCCAGTGGTGCTGAAGCTGACCACATGATGTCAGAGCCCTCCCGGGGCAATCACACGCTTGCCCTGTATCTCTGGGGTGGAGTGTTGTGACTAAGAAACTCCCCCCATTGGATGCAGCATGAAGGGCTGATGACCACTGCCATTCACACTTACAGTATGCACAACATGCTTTTCACTCTCTTGGCACAACATTACCACTGCACCCATGACCCCACAAACTATGTGGTGACCATATGGAAAAATGTGAGATTCCGCCTTCTGGGGGTGGTAAGTTGAGAATGTATAGGTGGGCATGGGCAGTGTGTTTGGAGTGTTGGGGCTCTGATATCAGCTGTGGCATTGCAGGACAGTGGGCAGCTTGCTGGCTGCCAGAGTGGGGATGGAATTCAGCCTGGTGATTGATGCCAAACAGAGAAAAAAAAAAAAAACCTTTGAATTCCTTCTCTGAAGATTATTATGACCAGTATTTACTTAAAATGGACATGCCTCTGCCGGCCCGGTGACGCTGAGGGTTGAGGCGCTGGACGCCACACCTCGCGTCACGCCAGCGACCCTGGTTCGGGAACGAGCTCAGGGAGCTGGGGGTCAGTGGGGAGGGAGTAGGATCTAGCGTCTGTAGGACAGCTCTCCTCTCCCTGGGGGGGATCCAGGGGCATCCCGGCGCAGGAGGGACCCCCAGTGGAGACCGGAAGTACCTCAACTGCTGGGATCACAAACGTAACCGGAGGCAGATGCTGGGCCAAGAGCGCGGGCAGAAGCGCGCACGCTCGGGGCCATTGGCATCGGTGCACGCCTGCCGACATGGGGGGACAAAAAAAGGAAAAAAGGAGGCACCTGGTTGGCGGCGGCATGATGGCGTCCAGCTGGACTCTCCGGTACCTGGGCACTGACAATGCTGGGTCCGGACTGGGTGGGTTTGAGCTCGGAGGAGTCTCCCCACCCCACACATGAGAGGTAAGCCACAGGGGTAGTCAGCGGGGCCCTAATTAGGTGGCGGAGGAAGTTCCAGGGGTTGGCGGCCGGACAGACCTCGGGTGATGCCAGGACGTGCAGGTAAGCAGACCGGTGGCCCGGGGAGATAAAAATAAGAACAAAAAAAAAATGGACATGCCTTTAAATTTTAGCTGATTTTTTTTTCTTGTACTACTGTTGTTACTTGTGTGGCTGCATCCATATGTAAACTAGATGTTGTGCCGAAAGTGGTTTCTTCCTGGAGTTACAACCTACAAATAAATAATTAAAAAAAATCTTAATTAAAAGAATATATATATTCATTTATTTTTGGGTTCCTTCTTTTATGGTTGTCTGTTTGAGAGTGACTAACTCTTCTGTGAGTCTGGGGGACAGTGTGTGTCTGCCCTAGGGTCTGTGTGTCTCTGTCAGATACTCTAAGTGTGTGTTTGATTGTCCGTGCATGTCTGTCTGCATGTGCCTGCATGCATGCATATGTAATTGTGTGAATTCAGGGGTCCAAATTTGTATGTCCCAGATTTTATGCATTTCACTTTTTGTCAGTCTGGGGGTCCATATATGTCAGTCAGAAGCTTTGTGTTTGTCTGTGAAAGTGTGTGTGCGTGTGTCACTTTAAGGGTCTGTGTTTATCTGAGAGACTGTGTGCCTCTCTCGCGCGCTTCCTCTCTCTCTCATGTCACTCTGTGTTCCATGTCTGTAGGTGTACGGATCTGTGTGTATCTGTCTGAGGGTCCATGTTTGTCTGTTCAAAAGATCATCTGCACCACTATGTTTTAACAAATTATGTTCAGATATAGTTCAACTTATTTTCAGTTTTTGTTTCTCCTAAATATTTATAACTGAACACCAGTCAGCTCTGAGGATTTTCCTGTACAAAAAGACATCTTGTAACAATGAGGGCCACACTGCCTGCCTTGGTTTTGTTGCTGCAGTCTGTGTACACTATGGGGTAAGTGTGTGTGTATTCTTTCCAAAAATCTGCGTTAATGCATCTGTTGGGTTCAACTTAATGCCACAAAAGTAGGGGAAATGTGGCATCAGGGTTTCCAACCCTAACTGCCCACCCCCCTAAGCAGCAAAAGGACAGGATCACATAAGCAATGACAAATAGCCATCATCAGGAAAAACGAACAACATACACCTGTTTCCAGATGACACAAGTGCCGTAGCACTGGTGTGCTACCTTTGTGGATTTGTATCTGTGGCACGCACACTGACTTGTCACTGCAGATAAAAATTCACAATACTCCAATCACAATGCTGCTTCTGTGTGCAGAAGCACAGGCCCCTGCAGCCACAGATACAAATTCATGGTAGCCAAGTTACAAAAGTTCTTTTATCTGCAGAAGTGCAGGCCCATAAGGTGCCAGCGTTTCTGTAGCTCCAGGTACTCATGCACACTGTAAGACACACACACACACACACACACACACACACACACACACACACACTCTTGATGGATATGTGCTTCTGCAGTCACAGTTATAAGACATACTCACTGACCCCTGGTTGAAGAAGCATGGGCGCCACAAAATCCATGATCCCAAAATGTCAATGGTACTTCTGTGTGCAGAAGCGCAGGGCCCTGATGGGCTTTCACCTCTCAACCACAGGTGTAAGACATGCACACCAACTTATTGCTTGAGATGGGCAGGCCTCTTTGGGGCCTGCCATTACACAGTTGGAAGTACTGTTGCAGTGTGGGTATCATGGTTTCAGCAGCAGATCTAGAAATTGTTCGAGAAGGTAGCGTGTTTTTTTTTTTTAGTTGCACAGTTCCATATTGAAAAACATGCAGTAGTGGCTCAAGCTGTCTAGTGATGAACCTTGTACAGCGTGTATGAGTACCTCTGTCTGAAGAGGCACAGGCCCTACAATGCTTTCTGTCTGCAGAAGCACAGGCCCCATGGAGTCTGCATTTCTGCAGCCACACATACTCATGCACACTGTATGATACATATACACAGGTGTTGCTGCTTAAGCACAGGCCCCTGTGGAGCCTGTGCTTATACAGCTGCAGATATAAATCCACAGAGGGAGCACATTAATGTTACTGCCTTTGTGCCATCTGGAAACAGTTGTATGTTGTTTGTCTTACCTGATGATAGCTGTCTGTGGTTGTTTGTGTGGTCTTGTTGTTTTGCTGCTGGGGGGAGCTAGAAAACCCTAATGACACAATTCCCTACTTTTGTGGCATTAAGTTGAACCCTAACTGGTGCATTAATGCAGTTTTTGCAAAGAATTTCCTTTCTCTTTGAGATAGTGGAATTGTATCTTACCTCACACATGTCTCTTCAGGACCTGCATGACAGATACAGCCATGCAGGAACCCCTGTGCCAAGGGAAGATTCTGTCCACATATGGAAGTACAGGGCCCATGGAAGTACAAGGCCCTATGGGCCTTGCATTTCTATGCAGCAGTGGGTGTCAAGAATTCATGGAGCTGTCTGGTGGGCTGTGGAAGCGCAGGGCCTGCTGGGCCCTTTGCTTTGGAGTGACTGAAGATGCAGATGCAGAGTCCATGTCTCAGCCAAAGCACAGGGCCTTCTTGCACAACAGTGCAGAGATGCAGGGTCCTGTGCCAAGAGAAGAGCTCTTTTCAGTATATGATACTTGAGCTCGTGCAGGCAACCCTGCATCTTCCCTTCCCATGCTGCAGGGTGATGTTTCATGACAACGTCATCTCTCCAGCCATGGCCCATCCACAGGTTCACTGTACTCGTACCTGAATTCAGCACAGGCTCACAGAGCACTACCCACTGGGGTAAAGACTGGCACTACACCCAATGTTTATTAATAATTAATATTTTTTTTATTCTGACCCCCATTTTCAAGATAGTTATTTTATTACTCCCCCTTATGAGCACAACATTTGGCATTTATAAAATACTGGTGGAAACATCACTTTGCACCACAAGTGCTGAAACATGTCTCACACAAGTGCCAAAACACATTTTGGCCAGGATTTGAAAAATATCAGCTGTCACATTAATGAGGTGGTATACGAAAATGGCTATGATGAAAATCTGGGTTCAAAATACTGAAAATTACCAAAGTTATGAGTGAATGTAGAAAAATTTCAATGTATGCTCATAACTGTCATTTTTTACGTATTTTGACCACAGATTTTCAACATAGCCTTCATATTGTCCTAACTCGGGAACAAGGGTGGCAAATTTTTTCAAATCCTGTCTCAAATATGATATTGCAAAGCGACTGTGAAATCACCTTTTGGGCCAGATTTGAATAATTCCACCACCATTGGTCCTGAGGTGGGGTTCTAAAAAGACCATGTTGAAAGTCTGGTTTAAAAATATTCAGAAATGACAAAGTTATGAATAAAAGTTCAAAACCCATTGAAATACATTAAACCACACTTACATGAGTTTCTCATATCAGACTCGGCAGTTCCAGCATCAAGACATGTCTTCGAACGAAAAGTGGATCCACATTGTGTGGGATACATTCAATTGAGTGAGGGTGTGTTGGGTGGTGGGTGCTGAGTGGGAGCTGTGGAAGGGGTGTGTGTGTGGGGGGGTCGATCAGCGAGGGACTGATTTCTTTGCTGCAGGTAAAAAAAAAAAAATCAATGAAGGACAGTTTTCTTTATTTCAGTTCACATTCCAGCACTGGGGATTGGGCACCCCAGTGTCAGGCTGCTGTTCAGGGAATGAAGTCGGATGACCTGAAGGGGAAGAGGGATCAAGAGATGTGGTAAGAAGGGTGGGCACCCTGAGCTGATATTATATTAAAAATATGTATATATAAACATCGGGGCAGGTGGTTGACCTGGAAGGGGGGGAAGGGAAAGAAGTGGTATGGGTGGTGGGCACCCCGATCCACTTAACAGATATTTAGGTGGGTGGGTGGATGGATGGATGGTAGTACGTGTATATTGGGGGAGCTGTGGCCACCAATCATGGGAGTGTAGAGTATCCCAATCCTACTGAAGGGAGTGGAGTGTTCTTTGTCCCCCCTTCAACTGAGGGGGACCATTGGAGCTACCACTACAGATCAAGGCTGTTTAATGTGTTCCCTTCCAACTGAGGGAGACTGAAGAGCTATGGTTGCTGATCGTGGGAGTGTAGTGTGTTCCCCTTCCACAGAAGGTGACTGAAGAGTTTTGGTCATCAATCGTGGGAGCATAATGTGTCCTCCTCCCATGTTGAGCTGCAGTCATCGATTGTGATGTTATTGTGGGTCCCCCTCCTACTGGTCTTATGTTTTTCATAAACCAGTGAGACATCCAGCACTCCCAAATGCAAGTTAGTAGAAGCCAAAAAGCACTTAAATTAAAATGAAGAGAGACGCATTCAAACTTCCAGCTAGTGCAGTTTAATTTTCTGTCACAAAAGTGTAAATCCAAAAGCTAGGCTACTATTAAGACTGACAAAATTAGCTGTAAACCAGGTTCTCCAGCACTTCGCCCATATAGAGCTTCGTCTGGGGGCTGATTTTTCATTTTATTTTTCAAAGGCTAACAATGTCCATGACAACAGGTGTGTGTTGGGGGAGCTACTGCTACTGATCATGGAACTGTTGTGTGTCCCCCACCTACAGAGTGGGATGCTTAGAGCTGCTATCACAGATTAGGGCTGTGTGATGTGTTTCCCTCCAACAGAGGGAGACTGGAGAGCTGCAGTTGCCAAATCTAGGAGTGTAGTGAGTCCCCCTTTGCGGAGGGAGACTGAAGAGCTGCGGCTATCAGCTGGGGGGAGTATAATATGTCCCCTTCCCACCTTGGAGAACCAGAGAGCTGCAGTCAGTGATTGAAATGCTAGTGCGTGTCCCCCTCCTACTGAGGGGGATCTGACAGACCCAGTCACTGATCTTGATTTTGTGTGTTCCCTTCCTTCCAAGGGGATCAGAGAACTGTGGACACTATCACATATTATAGTGTTTGCTGTCCCTTTCACACTGAGGTGGACATGAGCAGTTGCCCTTGCCAATGGTGGCTGTGTTGCACAGCAGCTTCACAGACCGCACCAGATTTAGGGATTTTTATTAAACTACTATGTCCAGGGTCAGCAAGGACAAGGGCAAGATGAGCTACAGCATGGAATGCACACACAGCCAGATTATCTGTGAAAGCGTTGGCTGCACTATTAATTGGGCTAGTTTTAGAATGTTAAGGATCATCCTTGTTTTAAGTGCACCTAATACAAATGGGATAATTTCTAAATGAATATAGGACACTGATTTCATTTTAATAAATGTTTAATAAAACTAATGTGTACTTCCAACACCAAATCCTACTTGTAAAAATATTTCTGTCCCCTTAAGTACATTTTGCAGCAGAATGTAAAGTGAGTGCCACGGCTACTTATCTGGGTCACGAAGGATTTACCATGCTCCAAGATGCTGTTGAAGGGAATCTTCAGTAGGGTTGCTAGAAACTCTACTTGAATGAAAAGAGAGAGAGATTACTTAGATGAAAAGAGAGAGAGAGCTTGGTGGCTCACTGCTGCCATGCAAGCTGGCAAGTACAGTATGTCTCCATCTGCAGCTGCAGATGTCAAGAAAGTCCCACTGTTCTTGTTTTTAACTTTCTTTTCTTTTATTTAAATTTATACACAAGTACAAACCATCCAAAAATGAAATAACATACAAATAAGCACTAATCAAAATCAAGGGGATACATGAACAACACACAGTTAAGAAAAATATTAACATTATGACCCCCGCCCCCCCTTACAAAACACATATACCCCAGCGATCCTAAACACCTTCCAAAGTAAAATATTAAAATATCAATCTTGGTATACGTACTATTTTTATAATATAAGTTTTAACAGATCAAATATACAGAGTCACTAAGAAGTCACACTTCATAAGGATAGACGTTAAACCATATTTACAGAAAGACATCATTTTCCATTTACGTCCCCTTACAAATAATTATGAATTTCAGATAGGACTGCGCTCCCCTAAGAAAGTCAATGTAAAATATAAATCGTCAAAGGTTAGAGATGAAAGAATGGAGTTTGCCCCACCTACAAAAGAAATATTTCTGTTTTCAGAAAGTCACGGCACTTACCCAGGGTACACAGTTGAAGAACTAGTACAAGGCTTAGGATTTCTTTTGCTTCAAAAATCCTTTTATTGATGCCAAATATAAAAAGCCATATAGACCCACACTGGGTCGGAGAACCATACACCAAACCTCTAACATTTCAACTCATCCAAGTCTTTGTCAAAGAATAAAAGGATTTTTAGAGCAAAAGAAATCCTAAGTCTTGGACTAATTCTTCAACTGTGTATCCTGGTAAGTACCATGACTTTCTGAAAACTGCTTAGTCTTATGTCATTGAGCACCCAAGTACACTTTGGGGCGGCTGTTTTTCTTTGCCTCAAAATAAATATTTCTGTTTATTATAAAAACAGTTTATGAAGTATATATTTGTAAGTTATGTCTAATAGTATTAACCCATTTCTTAAAAGATGGGATATTCTTGTCAACCCAATGCTTAAGGATTGTTTAGTTGAAATGACAATCAAATAGATCATTGCTTTATGTGAAGCTGAGATACCATTACTAAAATTCCCTAAGATACAATTCTCTTTATCAAAAAGATAGACTAAATTTAGATTATTGAGTAGTTTGGATTTAATTTCCTTTCCTAAGTTTCTGACTTCATTACATTACCAAAATATGTGCAAAAGGGAGCCAGATTCAAAGTTTCCTCTTAGACATTTATTCGAAACTGAAAGCCCAAACTTAAATAGCTTGTCTGGAGACCAGTATGCATTACAAAGCAGTTTAAATTGAATTAGCCTAAGGTTGTCCAGAGGTAAATAATTATAAATGTTCTACGATATATTAGACCAGTTAAGCAAATTCTGATCATATGCTGATTGGCAATATTTTGACTGCAATGGGTTATCAGTAAATTTCATAATTAATAAAGTTAAATATATATTGGCAGTAGGGTTTTTTTTATTTTTAGCTGTTTTGAGTTGGTCTAAAATGTATTGGAAATCTATCTTCCAAGGGAAGTTGCCTATATGAGTCTTTAAAAGTCCCACTCTTCTCATACAGAGAACATGGGTGAATGACTCTTCTCGATAAGCCAGACACCCTGGATTTTGGGGTGCCCATAAAGGTATTAATGGAGGGTTTAAAAAAAAAACACACCAGAATCTAGCTAAGCGGGTTCTGTTTAGCTATATTCAGGTGTCTGTTTTGTAAAAATTCTCAATTTTTATTTATTTTACATTTTTTTTTTTTTTTTTTAGTTCGGGGGGGGGACAAGATGGTGGCCATCATGACATGAAAAAATCTTTTCATATTATGAGAAGCAAGTGGTGAGAAACCAAAAATGGTCTGGCAAAACAGTCAGAACATTATCCAAACAGCTCAGAATAGCAAAAGTAAAAAAACAAAAAACCTTTTAAATCCTTATAACTCTGGAACTGTTTAATATTTTTTCATGAAACCTTCCAAAGACACTGTCTTGGTATAGCATGCTTCTACCCTGTAAGTTTTTTGGGGAAAAAATTCCGTTCTGTGTAGGCTGTACATGAGAACAAAACCAAAACCCATGTTAAGGATAGGAAAACAATTAGACATCTACAGGAAAGTGACATAATGCATATCTCAGAATCCACACAAGTTGCTATCATGAAACTTTCCACATGTTTAGACCTTGTGTACTAGACAAAGCTTGCAGCATGTCAGCTAATTTAGTCAAAGGCTGCCAAAGCTGTTAAGGTGAAATGTTAGTGGTTATGCATATAGTAGAACTTGGTGGTCAACCCTAACTGTACAGGGACTGCCACACCAGTATAATATACAGTATTTTTTATTTTTTAATTCAATTATTTGTTTATTCTCCTGGAGCCCGGCAGGCAGCTATGGCCCTCCCCCAGAGGGACTCATCCTCTGGTCCCACGTGTCCCCCTGCCCGTGCCAACCCCCGGTATTTCCCCCATGGCTTATCCCCCTCTCCACAGTGGGGTCAAGGAAGAGAGTGCCAGCTCCCCCCCCCCAAGAGTACAATCCAGAAGCCAAAGTTGGCACCGGGACACGGGGCTATCATAGAGCCTGGCAACTCTTTTTCCATGTTTCCTCCATTCCCTTCCTCCCTGCCAGCGCCAGGATGCCGGTATGTGCCTCCCGACCCATACTGCCCTCCAACCACTACCAGAGGGCAGTCAACGAGTGGGATGACAAACCTCTCTCCCCCCCCCGGCGAGAGGAGAACAGTCCTCTGGATGCTCGATCCTCCCTCACCCCTGCCAACCCCCGACGATCCAGGCTTGTTCCCAAACCCGGGTCGCTGGCATGGCGTGAGGTGTAGCGACCAGCGCCTTAACCTCCAGCACCAGTGGGCTGGCTATACAGTATTATTTTGTGTGTGTGTGTGTAAATACAGTATTAGTGTGTGTCTGTGTGCATCTCCTTGTGTGCGTTTGTATTTCACAGTGTGTCCGGGGGGTGCCAGCATTGTCCCGTCAGACTGGGGATTTTCTCCTCTGTTTTTCACTCCTAAGTGTGCCAGCATGCAATGACATGCACACATGCATGTAATGGCAGGCATGCATGCTGGCATCTGGTACTTGTCCCTCTTCCCTTTTGACATGCACCTGCTGTGTTGCCCGCTGGCCTCCATTACAGTTTTCTTAGGAACTTACATACTCTTTTACATTCATAAAATACAGAATGAATAAAAATTTGATTGACCTAAAACTCAGAAAATGTTATTTTTTCATGTCTAGTAAAACTAAATTCATGTCAGTACTCCCAGTAGTGACTTATGACTTGCGGGGGACTCATGTCTGCACTGTAATTAAAGAGAGGAAGTGCATGCATACCAACTGTCTCAAATTATGAATGAGTGTCACCTGTGTTCCCCTTCATGCATACTTTCAAAAGCATGTTGTGCTGACCCATGCTTTCAATTTCCAGTGCTCAAGACATGAGTAAGGATTGACATGTGAGACTGGGCTCAGCACCAAAGTAATGCTACAAGTTGGTATATATAGAATAATGGTTGGGTAAGTGGTTTTAACAAGAAGTTTACACACTCACACAAGCTGTGGGTTGCCACATAAACCCCTAGAGCGAAGCCTGATGGGTTTATAAAGTCATCCCACACCAAGGCTGTGTATAAAGTTCAAGTTTTACACATCTACCCAGCCTTTATTTTATAGAATTGCTGGGGAACGTTTTTTCTATCACAGCATTTATATAAAATATAAATACATTGCTGTTCAGCCGCAGTCCTGTGGGGATGAAGTGCGGTCCACTACTGAGCAGCTGCTGAAACCTTTTTTTTTTTTTAATAAGGATTAAACCAGGATTACAAGGGTCAATAAATCCAGTGATGACAGGCTAGATTGCTTTTTTAATTTACTTCCCGCCGAGTGCTAGTGGCAGTGAAGTCTTTGGCAGTTAGGCAGGGAAGAGCAGCAGCTGGCGTATGCGTGGAGTGAGGGAAACCCAGCACGTGTTTGCCATTATGACCAGCTGGTTATAACAGTGAATTATAACCAGGTTTGTCTATGGAGGGAAAAAGGTTCCACCAAGCCGCGGCGGCATGAATTGTGTCAAACGGCATTACAGCGACAGCACAGTGCCGACAGTTGACATTGTGCCATCTGGGAAAGCAAGTGTTTTTTGCAGGGGGCTTTGCCCCAATCACCCCCTGCACTATAGATAACCAACTCTGAGTCAGAGTTGATTTGGGGAGGAGGCGATATCCCCGGAGACAGCAGTGTCGGGAATACCGGGAACCATTGCAATGAACTGCCGATTTCGTCGCTGTAATGGTCTTCACGGTATTCCTGTTGCTGTCCGAACATGATATGGGGGAAAAATGCTCCCATGTAATTGACACAATTCAAAGGAAAAACAGAAGAGAAAAGGTATCCTTTACAGTGGTAGCCAGTTTGCTGCTGTTGTAAGCAGTAATAGTAATAATTTTTCTTCATAAAATTATGAACAGGGATGATGAGCTCCATTGAGCAGTGCTCATTTCCAGTGTGGTCCCTTTTTCACTGTCTTACTGTTGCCTTATACAATATATATGTTTAACATATACACACTTAATGTTATACCATAAAGGGTTAATCAGATGATTGATACAATCATGAAACTTAATACATAGAAGATTATCCCATCAATTTATACCCTCTAAACAACAATGCAAAGGCACAGCAGCCCTGTAAAAAAAGCCATTTTTTTATGGTGCCCAAATGGATAATTTTGTTTACCCCCAGAGGCAATGAGGCATAGAGTGCCATAAGATAGGTCCTCTGAGACTGACTATCTTCCTACTCCTAGAGTAAATTTTGGAAACGCATATTCCAAACCCTGTGCAGATCTCAGACATTCCTTGGTAACTCTGATCTGAACACATCCAGGATATAGCTGGGCAGTTTTTCCTTCTGTAATTTAAACATAAAGGTCAAGAGATATAAGTTTCCCCTTTCCTGTACCCTCAGCCAGTTTTGTGCTCTATATAGATCACAGTGGTGAATTATTCTAGGGGCATCAAGAACAAAGCAAGCCAGTCTGTTGTACATCATATCCAGCCTGTCCAGCTCCATCCTCAGTGCCCCCACATATACAGCATCCCCACAGTCCAATACTGGGAGAACCATGGTATCAATGATTCCTACACATACTTCGGTAGACGTAAAATGTTTTAGCCTATAGAGTATTCCCAGTTTTTTACTTAGATTTTTCACTATCATGTCAAGGTGTGCATGCCATTTTATTATCCAGCCAGACTCCAAGATACCTATATTTTGTGACTTGTATGTGTGCACTATCCATTGTTTGAATCTCTAAGACGACATTATTTTTTGTACTATATTGTCAAAAAGCATTGACTGCGTCTTTTTATCATTCAAGATCAGCATATGTTTCCCAATGAAAGCCTGAAGTTGCAGAAATGCTTCTTGCAGTTTAGTTTGAATGTTCCCAGTGGATTTTCCCTCTACATGAATCATTGTATCATCTGCATACATGTGGTATTTAATCTCAGGGTCGTCAAAATGCAGATTATTAACATAAATGTTGAACAAGAGAGGGCTTGGTATCGATCCCTGAGGGACACCTGACTTAATGATAGCTGTTGTAGATTTAAAGTGTCCCAATTCCACCAACTGATCTCATCCTGTTAGATGTGATTTAAACCAGTTATGTTAATTTCTCTGTGCCCAGGTCTGGCCAAGAGAATGTCGTGATTTAAGGTATCAATGGCCTTAAATAAATGTGCAAACAATGCACCTACTGACATTCACCTGTCCAGACTTTGCTGTATGTCACTTACATTGAAACATACATAGAAACATAGAAATTGTTGGCAGATAAGGACCGTCAGGCCCATCTAATCTGTCCTAAGCTTACACTAGTTTGTAGCATCTAACACTCCCTGGTCCATAGCCACTCCCCCCTTCTTCACACCTGTAAGGTTCCCCTATGCCTGTCCCAGGCATACTTAAAACGCTCTTGTGCTGTGCTCGCTCCCTCAACCTCCTGTGGCAGTCTGTTCCTGGGTCCACCACCCTCTCTGTGAAGAAAAGTTTTCTCACATTTCCTCTTAACCTGCCTCCTTCCAGTTTCATGCCATGCCCTCTTGTCCGTGTGCAACTCTTGTATTGGAAGATATATCCCACCTGCACCTTGTTTATACCCTTAAGGTACTTGCCTGTTTCTAGCAAATTTTATTAGGGCAGATTGGGTAGTATGAGTAGTCCTAAAGCTTGACTGATACTGAGTTAACATGTTGTTTAGTTCTAGACAACTCTTTGGTTGTCCAGAAACCAGCTTTTCAAAATTTTAGATACTTGAGAAAGCATTGAAATTGGTTGGTAGTTATTAATATTCTGTTCAGATCCTCTCTTAAAACTGGGTACAATCTTTGAAGACTTCCATACTTCCGGAAATTCACCTGATGAGAGCGAGAGATTAAAAATATATGTTAATGGGTAAGCTATGCAGGGAGCAGCATATTTCAATAATTTTGAGGGAATATTGTCCATTCCTTCAGCTTTTGAGGTATCTAATTTCAACAGTTCATCCCTTACCTTGTGTGTTTGAATAATGTTAAATCTAAAGGCTTTTGACATGGCTGGTCTCTGTTTGCCCTCATCATCCTGTGCCTCAACCTTAATATTGCCAGATGTGGAAAAAATGTTGGCTCTTTGAGTTTCTGCTTCTATAAAGTAATTATTAAATGCATTTGCAACTACACTACTAAACGGTACCATTTGTCCATTTATTTTAATTCCATTGATTTGTGTGTTTTTTGTTTTACCCATCAAATTGGCCATAGTGTTCCGAAGGATCTTGGATTTTGCTTACTGTTGGTGTCTAATTCTGATTTAAAATAATTCTGTTTAGCTAATCTTATTTCACAGGTTTATGCCATTTCTTGTTTCTTTCATTCCTGAGTTTTTATGTGCCTTCCTGTAGCAGCCCCAACTAGCCACTCCTTTGGAGCGCCAGTGCCATCCCTGCCACCACCTACCCGCCCCTATTGCAGCCTTACCTGGGTAGCCTGGCATATCCTTATGCCAGGAGGGGTCCTCTTTTCTGGGAGGGGGGGGGATTACCTTTCGGCAGATTGTGCATCCCAGGGGCTGCGAGGCTGGATATGGGCTGACTTTGGGGCTTCAGGCGGCAAGAGCCAGGCACTAATCATCCGGCTGGTCAGGGAGTCATTTTTTCCATTTTCTGTGCCCTGCCTACCACAGTTCTTGGCCTTGCGTGAGTGCTGGGTGACCTTGGGTGGGTACGTGCGGGTGGTGTCTCGAGGCAGCATGTCCCTCAAGCACATCACCCAATTTGCCCACAGGTGCCCAGGTGAACACCCAGGATCGAAGTGTCCAATGGACGCCAGAAACCCCTCCCTGCTGGTCTCTGCTCCTGGTACCCGGGCTCAGGGCACAGACCCAGGTTGCCAGCGTGCCGAATGAACCCCTTCACTCAGTGCCACAGAGTCAGTGCATTCCTGAGTTTATGCAGCTCTGCATTGTACCATTTGGTACTGGAGATTTTGATATTCCTTTGCCTCAGTGGTACATGTTGATTGTAAACCTGCATGAACTGCTGCTGAAAATGAAACCATGCCTCTGAGTCTGTGGGAACTGATTCTAATCTGTCCCAATGTAATCCTTCTACATCAGTCATGAAAGCTACATTGCCAAAATGTTTGTAATTTCTCCAACTGGCAGTTAGCTTCTGTTTTGACGTTTTTTGGTTGTCTTCGTAGTGCAAAGGTTACTTGGTGAGCCGAAAAAGCATCCGGTAATACTCCACTTATGGAGCAGATCAACAGCCAATTAGTAAAAATAAGGTCTAGAAGTGTAGAATTATTTGTGGTTTTACAGTTGACTCTCATTGGCGCTTTGATTAATTGAATAAGACCTAAACTTTCTTGGAGTTCAATCAGGCTATTGGTGGGATCAGTTTGAAGCCAATTGATGTTAAAATTGCTCATTAATAAAATGCCATGTGTATATGTGAATTTTAACAGAAACTCCTGTAAATCATAGAAGATTCTGGTATTTATTTTGGGGGGTTACCCACACCAGCAATAAGTAAGGGTTTGGAGATGGTAATGTGGTTACAATGATTAACGCTTCCAATTCCCCCTCGTGTAGGATGTTACAGATCTCATATATTTCAATCTCTGAGTTGACATAAAGTAAAATCCCCCCACCCTTCTTACTTCTGTCTTTCCTGAATACTTGATAATTCTCTAATTCTATTGAGGAATCAGGGATTCTTTTACATAACAGGTGTCTGTAATGATGATAACCTCCGGACGGTAGCTACCCACCCAGTCCTTAATCAGCTTAAACGTCTTCCATACGCTCCTGGAGCTGAAATGAACAACACTAAAATCCCCCTTCTGTAGTATCTCTGCATTAATTTGTGCTGCCATTTCAGATCCTGGGTTTGGGTGTACATCCCCACACAACAGTAAATAGAGAACTATAATAGATTTTAATATAGCAATAAACAAATGTCTCATTTTTACGTGTGTCCTTCTAATAAATGCATTGACTATTCTGGCCAATTGCAATCTAGAGTGAGCAAGATTACTTGCTGTGGAGTGATGAATTCCCAAAATAAGAACAGATTTCACCAGGTCCCTGAAGAGATCCTTTACCATGAAT
Organism: Neoceratodus forsteri; assembly: GCA_016271365.2. NCBI lineage: Eukaryota > Metazoa > Chordata > Ceratodontiformes > Ceratodontidae > Neoceratodus > Neoceratodus forsteri. Next base: position 45,634,492 of record JADMNL010000024.1, on the reverse strand, counting down.
CCTGGGTGTTTAGCCTATATCCTGGCAGAAATTTGATAGGGATTAAGCAACTAGTACATCCATAAGGTTAACAATCAGAAATCACATGATGGTCCACTTTAGTGGTCTAACAGGTAGATGTTGAAAAGGTAGACATATAACAAGTAACAGTATTGTCCAAAGATAATCCATATTGCACTATAAAATATAAAGCAGAAACTAGAGGAAACAGAAGGAGCATATCACCTGATAATAAAATATCTCCAACCCACCCCATACCCTTGCAGTTATTCAAATTGTACTTGCAAGTTAAAATAAGCTTCACAGATAATTAAAATAGGCCAAGGGATTAAAATACATTAAACTTTCCTGTCTGAGTGGCGCCTGCCACTCACGCTCGTGCAACGCTCACGCTTGTGGGCAGTGTGGGCTTTTAAACAGCTGGTGCCCTACCCCTGTCTGTCACCCAGTTGCTGGCTCCCCCGAGCCCCCTACACACTGGGACAAGTGTCCTGCTGCTCATTTCTAATTAATGCTTGCCAAATGGTGGTACTGAGCTGGAAATGCAGATTTGCCAGGTGACTACAAGATCGGGAGGCAGAAGAGATGGCCCGCTGCTGGTCATGCTGTAGCCCCTTCATTGATTCAAGCTGCTATTGTCCTTGCAGTTGGCCTGGGCTTTTAAACAGCTGATGCCCTGCTCCTGTCTAATGTCACCCAGTTGCTGGATCCCCCGAGCCCCCTACACACTGGGACAAGTCTCCTGCTGCTCATTTCCCCTTAATGCCAGTCAAATGATGGTGCTGAGCTGGAAATGAAGACTTGCCGGGCTTCAACAGGAACAGGAGGCAGAAGAGATGGTCCGCTGTTGGTCATATTGCAGCCCCTCTATTAATTTAAGCTGCTGGAGTCCTTGCAAGTGGCACAGGCTTTTAAACAGCTGGTGTCCTGCCCCCCTGTCTAACGTATCCCAGTTGCTGGCTCCCCCGAACCCCCTACAGAGTGGCTCAGTTGGTAGCACATCCGCCTCTGGATCAGAAGGTCGTGGTGTCTTGTCCCACACCAGGATTGGACTTGCTCCTAAAACACTGGCATCCAAATGCAGTATTAAGGGGGTGCTGTACTGTTGGGGTATGTCATCCTTCAGATGAGACATTAAACCGAGGTCCCTTCCACCCATCCTGGTGCTGTCCTGGTGGGTGTCCAGGTGGAAGTAAAAGAACCCAGGGCACTCTTTGCAAAGAGTAGGGGTCATTCCAGGTGTCCTGGCCAACATTCCTCTTCCTATAAACTGGTTCATGCAATTGTCCAGGTTGTGTGTGGGTGTTGATGTGCGATATGGCCACCATTACACATTCAGTCACTTCACTACTAGTCTAACATTGCTTGTAAAGCATTTTGGGATACTGTGTGTATGAAAAGCGCTATATAAATGATGATTCTTCTTCTACACACCAGGACAAGTGTCCTGCTGCTTATTTCCTGTAAACATCAGGGAGCACCACTGTACTGTCTTCACTGTACTTCACTAAATTGGCCTCATCTGCTGGTCTACAAATAATGAATGCTTCCTCCAAGACCTGAAGAATATTTCTGAGTGAAAACCTCAGGGGAGACTCCTCTGCTCTTCCTCCCTGTTGCTTCCTACAGTTAATAGGGCATTATCAGCCTCTGGGCAATGATCATTTGCCGTCAAAGACCCTAATTTGTGGAATGAGCTTTCTCCTGCAATTCAAGACTATCCTGCCTTCATGTCTTTGTAGAAGTTTCTGAAGGGACACCTTCTTGAGTGAAGGCAATGTAACTGCTATCCTTGAGAGTTATGGTACTTGTTTAGGTATTAGTTGCTCCTACGCCTGCATCCTCATGTATTGTTGCATTCCCTCTCCTGTGTGCATTGATCTGTGTAACTAATATGGGAAGTCGTATTTATGTCATTGCATTTTTTTAAACCCTTTCTGTCATTGTCATTTATCTGTATACTAAATTGGTTACTTGTGTTGGTTCCTCTGCATGTAATTACGCGGAGTCGCTCCTGAAAAAGGGACAATATTGTCTCAGTGAACCTACCTGCTCATCAAAATCCAATAACTAACTTACTTCCCTCTAACATAGCTGATCAGGTGGCATGCTTTGCTATCAGATGTTTGGATGGGTCTGCTACAGTCCCCTACATTGTGCAATTATTGACTCTTCCTACCTTTTTCTGATGACATATTGATATGATCCCATATCAAGCCTAAGCCCACTGGTGTTCATGCTTTCATGTTCTCGGACTTTGTTAAATCAGTTTATGAATCTAATAAACCTTTTTAAATGGCAAACTCAATAGCATTTATTTATTTGCCATAGCTTTTTTTTTTGTGGCATTGTACTGTACTTTTCTGTTATTTGTTACAGGCTACTGGGTTGCACTGTTTTAAAAGTGCCTTCAGAAATGTCAACTGGCATTGGGGTGGTATATCCTGGTGTTTGCTGGATTTCTGTTATACATTCAAAACAAACACTGGTTCCACAGGAAGACTTGTGCTTGTAAAAATAAGAGAAAATAGACTAAGCCATTGCAATATGTTTGATCAGGGAGGTATGTATTGCTGATTGAACCCAGTGAAACTGAATGCTGAACTTGTCCAGCAGTGCACTCACTCTTAATAAAGTTATATCATAACTACTCCTGATTGCAGCCTCTTGTTTTTGTAGTGATCCTGTTTTACTTATAATAAGACCACTAGCTGTTAGAGAACTACTTTTAGGTGAAACAGACATAGTGGCCATATGGAGCCTAAATTACAAACAAGACTGCACTCTGGAGTAGTTGTGATATTACTATATTAAGGGTAAGTACATTACTGGACAAGTTGGCAATAATTGTTCAGTCACCCGTGACTTGCATTTAGAATAGTTATAAACATTTGCTAAAAATACCACCAACAGCTTAATCTGGTTCAGTTTCAGTTGGTTACCATCTGTACCACCCCTCCCGTCACCCCTGAAAAAGGAAATTCTAGTCTCAGTGGGCCTACCGTGTCAACAAAATTCAATAAACACATTTGGATGCAGCTGGGCACTAGTCTGGGATTTGGGGGTAGCAGAAGTAATTTATCTCTTTATTGCTCTCCCATACAATTTAAAGTAATGGTCCCTGCCATTTTCTTAGGGATCAGAGCCCATTTCTTACAGGTGCAATCTTTGCATATTTTATGTGCTATTCCTCTTTTCTAAGCTCTTTAAAATACAAATTAAAATATTGTTTTGCAATATAGAAAGGTGGCAGTGTATGTTATGCTCTAAAGCCTACTGCAGTAGTGTTCCTCTTGTGCCTTCTCCCACTGCTGCTTATGGGGAAGTAGCATGCAAGAAGCCAACATGGGTGGGATAAGGTGTCCAGAGTAAAATTGCGTACTGCAATATTTCAACAACCCCAAAAAAGAATGTTTTATTACTGGAAACTGAAAAGGGAAGATGATATTACACTGCTACTTAATGTGCTTATTTGGGAAAACGCATTGCTAGAGTACAACATGTTTATGATTTACACCATAATGTTTTCCAGAAGATATAGTTTCATAGATTATTATTGCAGATTTAAAGATGCCCCTCCTTACATGCCCTTCCTAAGTCTTGTGTCTCCATGAACATCCACATTTGCACAATTGTCACTGTGGTACAGTATACCCCCGTTTCTCCTAGAGCTGTTACCTCTGCTGATAACCCTCCTTAGGCACTTACCGCCCCCTGGTTGAGTGGCATTATTGCTCTTAATCATTATCCGCCCCCTGTCCTGCACTGAGTCTTCTCTCTCACTATAGGCGCTCAGGTCAGGCTAGAGCATACATGTGTACTCCTAACAATTTTTGATGTTTTGCTCCTGTTTGAGTTGTTCTTTGATGCTAATTTCTAGTTGTTATATGATGTTATTCTATCTCCCAGCGCTGTCATGCCTATCTGTTACTTGATTGCTCTCAGTCCAGCTTTGAGCCTGTCTGTACCATAAGCTGTATTACCCACTGTCGGAGCATGTGGCTCCTGTATGTAACCTCTACCCTGTATTTTGTTTCATGGATACCTTGTAACTCTCCCAGGTCGCACCTGAAAATAGGCACTTGGCTGTCTAGTGTGCTTACCTGCTTAACAAAAGCAAATAAATAAATAAACCTCTGATTCTGAGTTGGTAGTACAACTACAGTGTGACAACATCCAGTGCTGTTTCAGTTCCAACCAAGTCCCCCATAATGCTAAAACGTGGTCTCTTTAACCTTTGATTCCTGACCTAAACTGGTCGAAATCCAGTTCACCACAGGCTTCAAAACCCTGGATAGCTCCCCCTTTAGAGGACGTCTCCACCTTTTAAATATATTGGGGTCTGTCTAGATCACATTCACATCATCGGCCACATAGATGCTTATGTATTCACAAAATCTCTCCTGTCAAAGCTTGGTGTACTATATTGGAGCAAAGCTTGTACCCCCTTCCCTACCTGCGTAGAGATTCTGGTGAAAACGATCCTCCTGGTGTTTGACTACAGAGATATGATTTATAGAGCTGCCTCCAGATCCACCTAGCCTGACTGGACCCCATCTTGTGCTCCCTCCTAAATTTTGCCATTACCACAGTTTGCACCTGCCCTTAATCCTATGATCACATCTGCCAATCCAGTGCTATTTTTTCTGTATTATTATGTATTTATTCACCATTTGTAAATATTTTTGTGTTTGTCATTTTTTCTTTACTGTGTATTATGTTATGTAAAATATATAAATACTGTACTTTTCTATTATTGTAATTGCCGTTCTTATGTTATACCAACTTTTTGCTCCTGTTCTCTGTCCCCCTCCCCTGGGATGCACCTAGAAACAATCCTCAGCTCACTGTGCCTTTCCTGGTCACCAGTTTTGAAATTAAAAAAAATGTAATAATTTAGTCAATTTACTCTTGGCTGCCCATTCCACACTCACCACTGTTCCTTTATCTCCCCCCCCCCGTTCCCTCCATGGAGGGTAGGCACCTCTCTCACTGCGTATCCCACCACTCTAAATTCTGGTGTGCTTTCCTCCCCTGTTCCTTGCATTTCTTTTTACCTGCCCCTTCCCTTCTTTCTGCTTCCAGAAAATCTCTGACACTGACTTCTTTTCTATCCCCTGCCCCAAGACCTCATCAGGGTAGGCTGCCTCATCTGTCAGACTCCACCATCTGTTGTCTACCTCCTGCTCTTCTCCTCTCATGCCTGCACCTGAACCTATCCCCCTTCCTGCTGTTAACTTCTTGACTCTCTCCTCAGTCCCATTATCTCCTTACCATGCTAGTTGCTTCTCCTATTCCCCTACGGTATGTAATGCCTCTTCTTATGTTTGAGGGCTATTACCCAAATGATGGTTGTTTCCGTTTACAGTTAGCATACAGCAGCTACGTACCTACTGTGCACAGTCACTGGTTCATCATGCTGTATATTTTGTGTAATTATGTACTCCAATTTTTATTTTTGCTGCATTATGTGTCCTACTTCCTCTGCCCTGGATGCACCCTGGGAACAAGTTGATGTTCAACTAAGTGTGCCTTCCTTCCCAAATTTTGGTGGTGCAGCAACACCACTATAGTTCGGGTTGGGTAGGCATATTTATGTTGAATCACAGATTTAATGCACTTATATCTCAACAGATTTTCACACAATCTTCAAAAGTATGATACATGACACACAATCTGCTGATGTGGCAATTGAAATTTGGTGAAGCGTTTGTTTTGCTAGAGATGGGCACAGAAACATAATATTTATACATTTTTACTCTGATAAGGATAATTCTTTGCCCACTTGCTAACTTGCTAGGATATGCTGAGCAACCAATAACCTGTGAATCGGGACATGAAGCTCTGACTCCATTATTGTTAAAATAATAGTAATATTAATAATAGTAATAGTAATACTAATAGAATAATACTATCACCATGAACCGACCACTGATCAGCTTCACTTTCCAACACCGGGTACTCACTCTGGTGTTGAACACTAAAGTGTAAAAAAAAAAAAAAAAAAAAAACGCTGAGCAGTCACCAAGAGCATATCCGGCTGTCCCCGATCAGTCTGCCTCAATTCTGATATTGGGTGATCAACCCTGGTGTCAACAGAGGTGTCTTAAACAAAAAATAAAATCAAATTTGTGTCACCATTGAGTCCCAACTCTGGCAGTTGGTTGCCTCCCCCTCCAGTATGATACCAATGCCCAACCCTGGTGGCTCATTGTCTTCATCCCCAGTCTGACACCTTGTGCCCAATCCCAGTGTCAGACATAGTGCCAAGCTACCCCCCACCCCCAATTCTAACACTGACTGCCTAGCCCCGGTGAAATGGTTGGACTTTTAAAAAATAAATAAATAAATAAAAAAAATTGTGTGACCACTGGGTCTTCAAATCTGTTGGCTTGCTGCCTCCCTCTCCAGTCCAACACTGGGAGCCTCATCCCAGTGTCTGACTTAGTGTGAAGTCTACCCCATCATCTCAGAACCCTTATCCCCCCTCACTGTGCCTTAATTCACATTCTCTCCACCCACCAATTCAAGTGCATTTAATTAACCCCCCCAACACACACACCATTACTGACCATCTGGCACCCATAGCACTGTCCCTCTCCCCTACAGCCACCTTTAGTTTTGTTCCCACTGTGGGAGATCAGCACAACCCTCCTTCCACCTCAACCAGTTGCCATACTCTTCTGTGTGGAGTGCTGTAGAGGAGACAAGAAAAGGTTAAAAAAGGTCAAAACTGAAACCATACTCTGCACGGATAAGGGTTTTTTTAAGTGTTGTGTTTGATGAGCCCAAAACCTTATTTGGGGTATGATTTTAAAAATAGCATTTTTATTGTCAGGCATGGGAGGGGGTACTAATTACTCAGTCCCTTAAATTTAATGAAAAATGTTAAAAAAAAAATAAAAGTTATGGATGACAGAAAAAACACCCACACAATACCAAAAACAAAACAAAGTCAAATAAAAATAACCATGTGCCAAGACCTTTTTAATTTTTTTTTTTTTTTTTTTTTGGGGGGCTTAGTGCTTTTCACCAACAAAAGAAAGAGGTGCATAAAAGTAGGTTTCTGCCTGTGCACAGTTTTTCAGACTGTCATCCATAACTTTTTTTATTTTCTTTAACATTTTTACCCAAACATGAGGAACAGACTACAAAGCCCCCCAAAAAAAATGCATGGCCACCCAAGTGGTAACTTTCAGACCTGCCCAAACCAAGCTAAAGTTCCAGACAGAGCCTGATGGGACTGCTGCTTTGTACAAAGCCTGCAGTATGCCCAGTGGCATGTAGGAAGGATGCTTCATAAAGGATACCATCAGTGCAAGCATGTTATAGCCTGGGGCCATGTGGGAGGAGTCTGCTGCTTTGCAAATGGCTCATTTGCAAAGCATGCTGTAAGACTGGCACTTTAAATATCTTTTAAGAAAAATTGAGGACTTTAATTGAAGATAATGGGAAAGCATCAGTAAAGAGACAAAATTAAGAAAATGCAACATTAGGGTTGAAAGTCTCCTGAGCCATTGTGAATCTGTGACTTGCCATCCTGCAAGGCTTGAAAGATCAAATGATGCAGCTTGGTGATACCCTAACTGTGACAACCAGTCTTGGAGCATTGCTGCGTTAATATTTTTATGTGGCTGGAATCGTCAAAGTTAGCATGATACCAGTGCAGCACTGCATGATCATTCAAACCCTGAGAAATGCCAGGTCAAGGATTCACAGGTTCACAGAGACACAGGTGACTTTTAACCCTAATGTTGTATTATTTCCTTACATTTTGACTTCAGTTTTCAACACTAACTGATGTTTGAACAAAGTTTGTTTGCAATTAATGTCTTAAATACATTAGTAGGGATCTTATATTTGCAAATAAACTTAATCAAATAAAGAACAGGCCAATTATGTCTTTAAGAATGAATATTTTACACAATAAGCTTATTGCTACATTTACACATACATAAACAATACCATGATTATTTTCTAATGCAGTTATTAACCATTATTTAATCTGAATCTTTTGCAGGTCAGAGTGGTTTGGGCAAATCAACATTAATAAACACCCTATTTAAATCCAAAGTAAGCCGTAAGTCAACACAGGCGGTCACAGAGGAACGGATTCCCAAAACAGTTGAAATTAAGACCATCACACATGGTGAGTACTCAGCTCTTTTAAACACTCATTAGTTTTGGGCTTTAGATCTGCAGGTCTCATGGGGTTTAGTGGGAGGTCTTTCAAAAATTCAATAGCAGTGGCTTGTGCAGCAGGGGTGTCTGTCAGAATGTCAGGCTGGTTGGACCATAAGCCTTTCTCTACCATTATTGTCTACATTTCTATGGTTTTACACTTATTGTCTAATTTGTAACCAAGACAAAGATCTAGTGATCAAGAATACGGCTACTGCCAATCTATAAAATGGGCATATATTCGATTACCACTAGTGTAAGGGTATGTGCCCTTCATATTTTTTTTTTTAAACTACTACGCCATAGATTTAACAGCACTGAATGATAATGAAAATAAAGTACTAAGGTACATATTTTAATAATGGGAACTATGAAAATACTTGTAAATCTTATTCCGATTTCCATGGAAACTCATAGGAATGTGCGTGACTGTTCCATTAGAATTCTAGGGATGGGTCTAAGCATTCAGGGCAGCAAAAAACAGAAATATAGTCCAACAGTGTTTTGTTACAGATGCACCAGAAAAGTTAAACTAGTATATAGAGAATACTGGCTGGGCAACTATGTGCAACCAGCCTGTGCTGCCACTGAGGGGTTCTGATTCTGTTAAACCTCGAGAGTGAAGCTCAAGAGGTCCCACAGAATCAGAACCCCAAGGTAGTGGCTCAGGCTGGTTGGGCACAGTAGCCCAGACAGTATTTGTTATAGTGTATAGTGACTCCTTGCTCAAACAGCATAACATACAAAAAAAAAAACAACTTGAAATGACTTGAGACAGTGTCAAGTTTTGAGCATTTTATCCATAGTTTTCGAAAGAGAGAAACAGTTACATGCAACAGAAAAACACTCAATTAAATCACTTTGTCCGATGCGGTGGAATCAACAGATTTTTTTGTCTTTCAAATGAAAAGTCTTATTTGATCCTTGTAGAGTGTGACTCAGATCCTGGAAATCATCGGTGCTGTAGGTGGATTTTATGTGCTCCTCGGCTACTTTTGAGGAAAACCACCGCTGCCATACTGTCAGACAATTTACTGAAATGTGCACACAGCGTTTTTTCCATTACTTGAACTGCTGTCTTGTGTGCTCTAAAAACATACAAGATGTTGTTGTGTCACAGTATGGTATTACCACGTTCTATGAACTTTGAACTGTGGTACAAAAACATTTTGACTGCGATGGATTTCTATATGTTACAAGGGGTCACTATACACTATAATACCTTTTATAGTTCTAAAGATTTTGAACTGGTGTATAAGGTCCTTTCACATCTGCATATAAGGCATAGTTTCTTAGTTTAGCAGCTTTATCTCCTCAAGGTCAGAATTGTTTAGAAGACTGTTTTATAAATAGCGATAAACAACTAAGAAGAATTGGTGACCATGACCAGTATTTACCAAGTCCTACTCATTTGAGATACTATAGTGAAATAGGGAGGGATTGGACCCAGCTTGTTTACACAAGATATTCTGCTATGTTTGTGCGCTGTTCAGACAGGAAGGTACGTTTTTACTTTTTCATAAATAATGACATTTTCAGAAACATAACCTTCTGTGCAGCAATGTTTGGCCTAGCTAAAACACATGACAGATTGTGTTATTTCAATGTCTGGACCTTGGGGGACACGGTCATGTTTTCAAAACCTTTTTACCACCTCACCCCATCAGTCCCACGTACGTCTAAACCAATGCCGTTGCTTTCTTTCAGATATTGAAGAGAAGGGAGTATGCATGAAGCTCACAGTGATCGATACGCCAGGCTTTGGAGACCACATTAACAATGAAGAATGGTGAGTGGGCGGGCCATAGCCGACACCCTCAAAACAACAAGTGCAGCTAGAGTTTTGGTGTTTAACTTTGATCTTGAACTTTTGCTGAAAAAAACATCAGATCTTCCTGAAAATGTACAAAAACATACAAAAAATACACAGGCATCTTGGATACTTCAGTGACTCTGCTCCACATTAATTCCATTTGGCCCAGCAAAACACATACTCCAATTCTACAATTGCTCATATATTTTGGATCGTTATATGTATACGTCTCACTGATCTTTAAGAATGGATTTTTATTTCAGCTCATGATGTATTTTGTTATTGTCCTATATGTGGATGTAAAATGTTTGCAACATATTTTAAGAGGTATGCAAATATCTTCTTGTGTTTATCCACCAACTATTCCTATTCAGAAACCTGAATATATTTTTGATTTCCTGTTTTATGTCAAAAATATTTAAAACAAAGGGTTTATAGAGCCTTACTTCCCTCCCCAAGTAGCCAGCACTACTGCATAATCACCCACCAGGTCCTTCCATACAGTCACCTATAGTTGATATCTTGACAGACCCTTGCCCCACCCAACACCATCTTTCTAAAACCTTGGGTCAGATTAGAAAGGTGCTGGCGGGGGTTGATTAACAGAGTGGGAGGACTGCGGAACAATCGGATACAGTAGAAGTCCCTTAAACCGGATGGCTCCATGGACAGCCGTTTAAAGCGTCTGTCTCCTTTGACAGAAGATGCAGTTTGTACGGTGTGGTTAGTGACAGGCGGAGTCTACAGAAAGCAGCAACAAGCTAGCACAAAGCAGCAACAAGCAATCAACTTTTCTTAGTGATTAGATTACAGCGTTTTAAGAAAAGTTTGTTGGTGGCTGTGATGATAACTTTATTACTGAAAAAGAAACAAAACGCGATGACAAAATATGAGACTCATTTCAATCTGCTGTTACACTGGTTCCAGTTAGTGGCTACCTTTGACCAGGGAGAAATCTGTGTGTGTGTGTTTTGCACTTCTGTGGCTACGTGTTGAGACAAACAATGATACCGTACATATACTCCATCTTAGTTGGCTGTGCTATCTGCTTAGCCAATCTATAAAAATGGTGTTGGTTATCCGAGCGTTGGCCAAGCTAACCTATGTTACAGGCAAAGTAGACGCATCTGTTGTTGAACAGTGGAGGCACTTACTTTTCCCGATGACAACCAGGGGAAGCTTCTCTGAACAGAGCATGTTAGTGCAGCACAGTAAGGATACACAATCTTTTGCCTTTTTACCACCGATTAATTTGTTGTCGTTATGTGTATGCCCATAGGCTGGACACCCCATTTTTAACAAAACAAAAAAAACCAAAAACACACTGGTCTCATTCATGTTAAACATACTAACTGGGGCATACTCTGACAACAGTGTTGGGAGCGCATTTTGATGCCAGTCAGATGAAGAGAGGGCGTCTGCATCCAGTATGCGCCCATATGGCATTTAAATTAGGATTCTCTGGAATCTGTTCTGATGTGCAGAAGTCAGAATCTGGACAATTCTAACTCAGATTCCATTCCAGCTCTGATTGAGGCATTGGAACAGAGTCAGAGACAGAATCAGATGTTCCTATTCTGCATCCAGCTTTGCTTCCTCTTAACACAGTGTCAAATTTACAACCCAAACATTTACACAGAAGCCCTTCCCTTACCTGTCAGTCATATGTTTTCCTGGAGGCTCAGATGTCCATAGGAGAGGCAACATTGTGGTCCTGGCAGGGAATATATGTAGTAGTGGCACTGTAGGCTAGTTTGGGCTAGGTTGAGGCAACTAGCCCAGTAGCCCTGAAGCATCCCAACTCCCTCCATCCTGAACTTACTGCCAGCGCTACTCACCCTGCCCGTACTCCAGTTCCATTTTAGTCAGTCCCCATAAATGTGATGGCCAATGCCATTAAACATCTTGTCCTGTAAATCCCAGGACAGGCTCCAATTTAATGTCTAATCCAGTTTGCAGAACATTTTGTAATAGTTCTCCGCATAAGTCCAAGTCCATCTCTCCATTCAGGTCGATGCAGTGATTTGGGTAAGTGCCTGCTGCCAGACTCCTGCTGAATCACCAGTGTCTCCCGCCCCCCCCCCACCACCACCACTGGCCCAGTCCAACAACTTCCTGTCTGCTACACCTAGTTCAAGCTTCATCCTCCTCCATAGGTAATGGTGGTGGTGTATATCGAAGCCAGCCTTTTCTTCCCTAGTAAACCCTTCCAGAAGCCTTGGTTCTGCTGGAGTGACCTGGTTGTGGCCAACCTTAAGAACCCCCTTGGGGTTCCACCGCCAGATGCCTTAGTAGTACAGCATATGATTGTGGCTAATCTCAGGACTTTCTTAAGGTTGGCCACCACCAGATCTTGATAGCAGAACTGGGGCATCTGGGAGAGTTTGCTAGGTGATGGGGGAAGAGAGACTGTCAATATACACCACCACCAACCTATGGAGGAGGACGGAACTCTGGACTTGGGAGCCACTGACAAGAAGGCGTTGGACGGAGTGGGGGGATGAACGCTGGCAGTTTGGGAGTCCAGTGGCAGGCATTTACTTGAGTCATCAAGTTCGCATGAATGGAGTATTGGACTTGGACTTATTAGAGTACTACAAAGGAACCAGAGTACAGGTGGTGGGGGTGGGGGGTGGTAGCACTGGCTGTGAGTTCAAGAGTCAGGAGGGAGGGAGCCAACAACTCGGTACTCTTCAAGGCTACTACTGGGCTAGTTGCCCATTACATATATTAACACCAACATTCCTGCACATCTGAATGGCTGGAGGGGTACTTGTGGGTCTGCTACAAGTACAACTATGGACCCTTTTGCAGTAGCCTAGCACTGCAACACAGAAGATAAGGGAGGGGTGGAGGGAGGATGGAGGACTTGGATTGTTTTTGCGTTGTAGTGAGATGCCTTGGGGCACCCCGATATTTATGATGGTTTTGTCCGAGAGGGTAGAATTGTATTTCACAGTTTGAGACCTATCAGCTCGGTAGTTTCCAAACCATCTAACAACGTTAGTTGAGAAACCTAGGGATTCCAGGGTGGTTAGAAGGATGGAGTGATCAACTAGGTTGAACGCCTTAGTCATGTCAATAAAACTGCACTAGTGAGGCGGGGTCCATAGCCACTTGAGTATCTGATGTGATTTTGAAGAGGGCAGTAGTGGTGCTATGACCTTAGGAAAACCATGCTGCAGCAGAGATCATACTTCTGTAAGAAGTCGATTGTCTGGGCAGCTACCAGCTTCTCAAGAATTTTATTCAGGACAGATAGGATGGTGATGGGCCTATAGTTGGATGGGTCTTTACGATCTCCTTTTTTAAAAACTGGAGTAATTCTAGCTGCTTTCTATATGTCAGGTATGTGGCCCTGTCTCAGGGAGAGTATGAAAATCCTGACTAGAGGAGCAGCGATAAAAGGGGCTGCAATCTTAAGAAGCCTGGTCTCTAGATTGTCCGAGCCAGCTGCTGTGCAGTCCAAGGTGTTGTTTAGCAGTCTGAGCACTTCACATTTTGTGATTGCCTTGAAAAAAAATTGAGGACTATTCGCAATAGGGCAGGTGGATACACTTGGTTGGGCAGGGAAAGAGGAGGTGTAGTTGGTTAAGTCTGAGAATTTATAGTTAATGAAATTTGCAGTGGTTCTAGGATTGTTACAGTGTACCTCATCAAGAGACATGTCATTAGGGGTGGATGTTAGATTAGAACCAAGAAAGAATTTAATGTGTGACCAACATTTTTGGGGGTCACCATAGGAGTTGGTCAGTAGGTCTTTGCAGTATGCGCTCTTGGCATTTTTGATGTCCTTTTTGCAGGCATTTCGCAGAGCCCTGTAGTTGTTGAAGTCAGAGGCTAGCCTTGAGTTTTTACAACTGAGCCAGCTTTTGTCCCTTAGCTTAAGTTTAGCTAGTAGGTCAGCTTTCAACCATCGGGTTTGCCTATCTTTTACCCTGCAGGTTATGAGTTTGCAGTGCTTATCCAGGAGTTCTAGGAAGTGTTTCAAGAGCAGGTCCCGGGCAGCCTGAGCATCACTGGATAGGAGAATGGGGGACCAATCAGTAGAAGCAATGTCATTCAGGAAAGACTGAGGGTCAAAGTTTGCATAGTTGCGGAAGGTAATGAAGAGAAGTCCCATCTGGGTAGGCCTGTCTTTTCCCCAGATACAATATGTTGGGGAGTGATTGGTGATGGCATCTGGCAGTACTCTGGAGGCAATAACATTTTCAGGGCAACTGGTCATTATCCAGTCTAGTAGTATGTTGGATCGACAGGTATTTCTGGTAGGTTCACCAATAATCTGGTGTAGGTTATAACTCTGCAGCTTGGTCATTAATGTTGTTTGCTTACTGCCCAACCAATTGATGTTTAAGTCCCCAAGTATAAGGATGTAAGTATATTAACTCCTTTCCTGTTTTCCTTCATTAGTCTGTCACTCCACCCTATACAGGCATGTTATTACCTCCACTTTTGTAGTTGCAGGAAAATTACCTTGCTGTTGCAAACTTGCGGTCTGTCTCCTTCACACTCTGCTCTGGGAGTTGCCTTTTTTAACAGCTTTGCACAGAGTGACTTAGTTCTGAAACATCCCTCAGTGTTCACTGGGAAAGCACAGCTCTCAGTTGGTTAACTGAGCTGTCAATTGCTCAAAGCAAAGCTGAAGGTCCATTACTCAATATGAAATTGGCTAATTGAGGGGCATCTGAATTAATAAAGTCCTTCACAAGTCATTGAGCACGTAGTGGCTTCTTCAGCAAAACATAGGATCCATCTTTAGAGTTCTAAGTCTGAAAAAGAGGGAGGGGGAATGGTCAGAGGAACCAAAGGTGTCCTCAGCATCATCCTTATCGGCTGTCAGTGTTGGATTTGTAGTATTCTCGTTGATTTAAAATAAAGTTGTGTAAATTTTTTTTCCACTTGTGAAATTCTGGCAAAATTTGGATATTCTACATTTGCATAATATCACAAAATATTTTAAATGGTTTGCAAAATTCCAAATTTATGTCCTTCCACATTTCCTGAAATTTGATACAACTCTTGATGAGATGCCTTTGTCACTGAGTCACATAGTTGAGACCCTTCTGCAACTGGTTCCCATGGTTGAGACCCCTCTGTCACTGACTCCCATGGTTGATGCCCCTCTGTCCGTGACTCCCGTGAGTGATGCCCCTCTCACTGACTCTCGTGGTTGATGCCCCTCTGTCACTGACTTCCATGGTTGAGACCCCTCTGTCAATGGTTCCTATGGTTGAGACCCCTCTGTCACTGGTTCCCATGGTTGAGATCCCTCTGTCACTGGTTCCCATGGTTGAGATCCCTCTGTCACTGATTCCCATGGTTGATGCCCCTCTGTCACTGGTCCTCTGTGGTTGATGCCCCTCTGTCATGGACTCCTGTGGTTGATGCCTCTCTGTCATGGATTCCCATGGTTGAGACCCCTCTGTCACTAATTCCCATGGTTGCGACCCCTCTGTCACTGGTTCCCGTGGTTGAGACCCCACTGTCACTGGTTCCCATGGTTGAGACCCCCTCTGTCACTGGTTCCCATGGTTGAGGCCCCTCTGTCATGGACTCCTGTGGTTGATGCCCCCCTGTCACGGACTCCTGTGGTTGATGCCCCCCTGTCACGGACTCCTGTGGTTGATGCCCCCCTGTCATGGACTCCTGTGGTTGATGCCCCCCTGTCATGGACTCCTGTGGTTGATGCCCCTCTGTCACGGATTCCCGTGGTTGAGACCCCTCTGTCACTGATTCCCATCATTGATGCCTCTCTGTCACTGATTCCCATCATTGATGCCCCTCTGTCATGGATTCCCATGGTTGCGACCCCTCTGTCACTGGTTCCCATGGTTGAGACCCCTCTGTCACTGGTTCCCATGGTTGAGACCCCTCTGTCATGGATTCCTGTGGTTGATGCCCCTCTGTCATGGACTCCTGTGGTTGATGCCCCTCTGTCACGGATTCCCGTGGTTGAGAACCCTCTGTCAAGGATTCTCTTGGCTGATACCACTCTATTATTGGTTCCCATGGTTGATATCCGTCTATCACCCATTCCCATGGTTAAGACCTCTGTGCCTTTTGTTCTGTGATTGGGATCCCTGTGTAGCTCAATAACAGGGATTGTCTGGTATTGTATGGTTTCTTTTCATTTTACTTTTATATTTTTTTTTAAATATTCCCACTGTGAAAAGAAACTCAGTGAAAACTGAGGCAATACATTAATAGCAAGGATCTTCTGGGATCATCTGTAAAATATGTATAAGTTTTGATGTAACAGCAGCTACCCTCTTCAATAGTTACCTATTCCTTAGGAGAACCTTTAGGCTTCAATCTACAATTTGTGTAATTACCTACAGACAGACTTCCTCAGGGAAAAGCTCAGTTAAAATATGATTATAGAGACATTCTATAATCTTTAAATAAAAAAAAAATATTACCACTGAGGGAGATAATGACTAGGGACCTTAGAAAACTTGAGGAGTATTTTTTTTATTTATTTAGTTTTTGTTGACCGGGTAAGTGCGCTAGACAAATCCTGCCTATTTTCAGGCACAACCCGGGGGAGGGGGATACAGATGAATGCCAACTGACCTTGAACCAGATTAAGCTGTTGGGGGTATTTTTAGTGAATGAGGGAAATTTGGCCAGGACACCGGGAAAATTCCCCTACTGTTTTCGATAAGTGCCATGGGATCTTTAACATCCACCTGAACTACCACCAATCCAGGCAGATGGGACCTCAGTTTAACGTCTCATCTGAAAGACGGCACCTCAGAAGTGCAGCACCCCTCTCATGCTGCACTACAGTGTCAGTACTGGGATATTAACCCAAGTGCCTGATGTGGGAACTGAACCCACAGCCCTCTGATCTCCCGGCCTCAGAGGCAAGTCTGCTACCTACTGAGCCACTGACACTGCTAAGTAGCTGAGTAGTCAAGGGCATGACAGCTGCGGTTTGATTCCAAAAAGTACAAAATCATGCAACTAGGGCATATAAACCCAGGAGCTGAGTATAAAGTGGGGGGGAAGG
Source organism: Neoceratodus forsteri (assembly GCA_016271365.2). Classification (NCBI taxonomy): domain Eukaryota; kingdom Metazoa; phylum Chordata; order Ceratodontiformes; family Ceratodontidae; genus Neoceratodus; species Neoceratodus forsteri. Next base: position 45,617,483 of record JADMNL010000024.1, on the reverse strand, counting down.
GGTTTACTGACAGATGCAGTGTTCGTCGACCTCACCAGGGCTTTCGACATGGTGGATCATGCAGTATTGTTATAGAAGCTAGATTCTTACGGCATAACTGGTACACGTTTACTATGGTATAGGAATTATCCAGATGCTAGGGTGCAAAGAGTACGGATAGGTAATACTATATCCGAGCCAGGGGAGTCGAGGGCGGGGGTTCCTTGGGGATCAGTACTAGGACCCTTACTGTTCTCGGTTTTTGCGAATGACCTACCAGGGAGTTTGCAGGGACAGAGTGCATGTTATATGCTGATGACACAGTCTTTTACAGCTCAGGACCATCTGTTATTGAAATTCAGTAAGCGTTACAAAAAATTACGAACACTTAATAAAGCGGGTGATGCACAATAAATTAAAATTGAATGAGAAAAGACAAATGTGCTGCTATTTGGTACATCTCAGAGGTTGGCCCGGGAGGTAGAAAACCTGTCAATCATAGGCAGTAATGGAGAAGAAATTCCTAGAACGCTGTCATTTAAATATCTGAGTGTCCATTTGGACCCCACCCTAAGTTTTTTTGGACATCTGGAAAAAACAGTAAAAGATAAATCAAAAGTTAGGTTTTTTTTATACAGAAATATTAATGCCTTAACCAAAGAAGCTAGAATGGTTATAGCCAAACAAATTCTGTTGCCAATGTTGGACTATGGTGCAGCGTTATTCATGAGTCGGGGAAATTCATTCATTTCTAGAGATCCATTAATTTTGAACAGTATTTGTCGCTTTGCCCTAAGGGTACCCTTCAGATCCCATCATTGCTGTCTGCATGAAAGATGTGTAGTTTGTTGCCATTGCAGAGAACTGAGTACACAGCTACTGTGTTTGCATTTACTATCCATCACAGTTCACAACCTCAGTGTCTTTTTAACAAATTTACTTTGAATACAGGGTCATATTCAGTAAGGAAAAAAATGGACACCATTTTTTATTCAACTTTACCAAAATTAGCTACGTTACTGTTCTTTTATTTGGTTTGCTCCTACTTTACTGAACAAGTTTTCAACATCAATTAAAATTGCAAAAAATGTACAGCACTTTAAAAAACTGTTGAAAGCTCACTATCCTACTGTTAATTCATGTACTTGTAATACTTGTTGAACTATGTAGTCTTTGTCAATTTGTTGTTGTTTTGTATTGTTTTTATTGTCAGGCATGACTGAAAAAGGGCTGTGCCCAGTTGCTTCCTGGTTAAAAATAAAAATGAAATGAAATGACAAGCAGGAAAGAGACCTTGGAGTTATCACATCTGAGGACCTAAAAATGGTGGCGCAGTGGACAGGGCCAGTGGGATGCTGGGGTGCATAGGGAGAGGTATCACCAGCAGAAGGAGGAATGTGGTGTTACAACCTTATCGGTCACTGGTCAGACCTCAGTTGGAGTAGTATGTCCAGTTCTAAAGGACGCATCTCAGAAAGGACATGGACTGGGTGGAGGCAATCCAGAGGAGGGCAGCTAAAATGGTGCACGATTACATCAGAAGCCCTACAAGCAGAGACTGAGGGATCGCATCATGTACATCATAGAAGGGAAGAGATTGATGGGGGACACGATAGAGACCTACTGGTACCTCCCTGGGTGAACAGGGCACAGGAGGGAGCCTTTTTCAAATGAGGAAGTGCACCAGGACCAGAGGGCATGAAATGAAGCTGGAAGGGGGGGGGATTTAAGAGGGTTGTGATGAAGTACTGCATCACTGAAAGATGGTGGTTGCCTGGAACAGTCTGCCAGCAGAGGTGGTGGGAGTGAAAACAGTCCGGGTGGGGCTTCAAGCATGCATGGGATAGGCACAAGGAGTATTGGTAAATAGTCGGGGGAGGGTTGATGGAGGCCAGGTAGGGTCTGCGGAGACAGAATAGGGAGGAAAAGTCTTGGGAGACCATGTGGGCCAAACAATCCTTTTCTGCCAACAGTTCTCTGTTTCTGTTTTTCTACTAATCATTAACATTTCTCATATAAATACTTCCGAAGTGCTGTCATTCTCAACTGCTATTTCCCTTAAGTTATTATTTTACACTTGGTCTGATTCCCGCGCAGTTATTTAACCAATATGTATCTCAGAAGTATGTTTTACTTTTTAGGCCCACTTGAGAAGACTTTTAGCTAAGGGTGAACTGACAACAAAGACGTATACATGGAAAAGGAAAAACACAGATACTGTACAGTACATTTTATGTGAGATCATCACTGCCATTCTCATAGGTCAAAAAATATTATTTAACTGCTTATTGCAGCTGCCTCTCTAGGACCGGGTCTTGTTTCTGCCAGCCTCGGTAACTGTATCAATGGATTATATGCCACAGGACCTTTTTTGCCCATAGCAGTGACTGGAGAGGGGTCCTTAGGGGCTGTGCCACAGAAGGGATGGACTTCATATGAGTGCCTGTTTTTCTCATGTGTCCTCCATCTCAGAGTGCCTATTTTTCTCATGTGTCCTCTGTCTCTGAGTGCCTGTTTTTCTCATGTGTCTATCTCAGAGTGCCTATTTTTCTCATGTGTCCTGTATCTCCGAGTGCCTGTTTTTCTTATGTGTCCTCTGTCTCCGAGTGCCTGTGTTTCTCATGTGTCCTCTATCTCCGCGTGCCTATTTTTCTCATGTGTCCTCTGTTTCCGAGTGCCTATTTTTCTCATGTGTCCTCTGTTTCCAAGTGCCTATTTTTCTCATGTGTCCCAGCTCCATCATGGCAGCTGCCATAGTAGTATGTTGTTCTCAGGCTAGAAGACTTGGCGCCTTCACCTCTGGAGATTGTCATGACTGTTCCTGGTTCAGCCAGTACAGGGTACTCCTAGACTTGGCTGTTGGCCAGAGTTGGGTAGAATCTGTGTACTTCATGTTTTTTCAGAAACAATGCTGAATGACATAATGGTCAGATTGTGTGAAAGTGAAATAGGCAATCTTATCTTAAGTGCCCCCAGTTCTGTTATTGACACCCTCTCTGCCTTGGATGTGTGTAGCATGTCACCCCCATCAGGGATACATTGTCTTTGCTGAGTTGAGTTGAATGTCCCTGGTTTGGACATGAACTTGGGTCTCCTTACTCCAGAGTGTGATTAGCCGTATAAGTTCCAAATGTTTGAGAGGCATTGTTTCACAGCAAGATGATGACCAGGTTCTGGAATCATGACTGGTAAACCAAACTGTATCTACTGTATGTCTTTTGACTCTTCCTTCATCTTTTAGCTGGCAGCCAATCATGGAGTTCATCAATGACCAGTATGAGAAGTACCTTCAAGAAGAGATCAATATCAACAGGAAGAAGCGAATTCCGGACACGAGAGTGCACTGCTGTATATATTTCATTCCACCAACTGGACACTCGTATGTATAAAACTTTTTTTTTTTAAATAAAGCAGTGCTTTTAAGGCTGGTGACTTAGCTTTCAAAATTATGAGGGTTTAAGCCCATGGTTTTCTATCAGGACCCCCACTCCAATACATTACAAAAAGAAAACAACCTGCTGGTCAAAGTGATTGCCAATTAAAGGTCACACCAGGACGACACCCGAGACCAGTTATTCAAAAATGGGCAAAGTGGAGTGCAAAGTTTTGTGTTGTGCTTGCCCATTGTCCATAACCCTGAGGATGCTGTATTTAGTGGGATAGTGCACCGGTGTTACACGATTGAATATATGGACATATCGGCATAGCGCTAAGCTGAGTAACACTGCCTCGACATGGACTCCAGCAGTGCAGGGAACGGTGCTAGCAGACCCAATAATGTCAGTCGCTCCCAGCACGATACTCAGAGGGTCCAATGCAAATGAGCCCATTGGGCATGCAAGGTGCTAAGGGGTCATTTGCTTGCACATTATGAGCACATTTGCATGGGAAGCGGCAGCAGGTTTGCTTCCCTGCAACTGGCCCCTCCCTCACCCCAATTGTGCAGTCCCGTAAAATGGACAGTTTCCCTGGTGTCTAGTGACATCCCCCCCCTCTGAACCCTAGCCCCATTAAAAGAAAGAAAGTCTTTTGTGTCCAGTGGTCTCTTCCCCCAATCTACCGCCCATTATGTGAAATATATTTCTCTGGTACCTAGTGGTTCCCCGTGCACTCTGATCACCAGTCCCAGTATGTTAAATATAAGTTTCTGGGCCTAGTGGTCCCCCTCAACCTCCAATCACCAGCCATACTATAAAAACAATAGCTCTCTGGCATCTAGTGGCACCCCTCACCCACTGATCCCTGTCCCAATACACCAACACATGCTCCCTGGCATCTAGTGGCCCCCTCCCACACTACAGGCACCAGCCAACCCACCCTGCCCACCCCTCCACCTTACCAGTTTTACCAGTGCTGTAGGAGCTCATACGGTGACTGGTACAGCCCTCCTCCCACCACCTTGGCCAGCCACCATACGTGATAACACAGAGTGCACATCACCTGTACTGTAAAGGGAGCAGGCCTACAGGGGAAGGGCTGTACCAGTTGCTCCTATGGACTCATGCAGCACTGGCAAAACCAATGGAGTGTGAGAAGTCAGGAGTGGGACAGTCGATGCCCGCAGTGCAGGAAGGGAGCTGCTAGATGCCAGGGAATTAATTTTTTATAGCAGGGTCAGTGATCAGAGGGGTGGGGAACCTCTAGGCACCAGGGACTTATATTTAGCATAATGGGGCTAATGATAAGAGGGCAGGGGGACCACTAGGTACCAGGGAATGTTTAAGCAATAAACCACACCAGAAGTGGGTAAATCCCATCATAACCCACACCCTGTCATGGTTTATTGTGATTATACAATTGCCCACTTCACATTTTGTATTCAGAAATTAAGCAAAAATACAATTTTTTGGCTCTTTAAATATTTTTTATTGAATTCATTGTTGCACCAGAAAAAGTTGTTCCCTGTTGCTAGGTAGAGTGATGCCTCCCTGAGACTTCAGTTTTTTTTTAATCCCCACAACCCTGCAACTAAGTCATGTTTCTTTTTCATTTTTAAAAGTGACAGCCAGGTACACTTTGAATTGTTGTTAAGCTTTTGTGTGTGACATGCTGCAAGCACTAATGGGCTACTGTCCCTGACCTTTTGCATCCAGGTTCACTGTGCAGACCATGAAAATACTGGCAAGACTCAGAGGAATATCTTTCTTTTTTTGTGATGTTTTCTGTGACTTCAGGGACCGATTTGAGCTAATCAGTGGGGGGCAGCAGCTTCTCTGACAAGACAGTTGGGAGGCTCGGCGTCTGCATTTGTGACAGTGTCAGGAGGACTGACAGGAGAACTTTTAGCAGACATTGAAAGAGGTACCTTTGCCATCTTTTGCTGTCTACTGTGAATTTCATCACCAGCAGTGTGCTAGACAGTAGTCCGTAGCTCGTCAGGGTCAGGGCAATTCACGTTTGTATTTTGTGCTTTACAGCACTGGCAGTTGTCAAAGACCGCTGTTTACCCATGATCTAATGTGATAGATTCTCACCTTTCATGTTTGGGGGTCAGAGTGATTTGAAATAGTGGGCATTGCAGATGTGGTGGACTGGCACCTTTCTGTTGGTAATACCAGGATTTACCATGGCTGAAAGGTGCCAGTCAGTCAAGTCACATTTCAACATTTTGAGACCCCATTGTATGACTGACACCAATACAGCACTGGTGATCAGGGGAGACCACTAGGCACCAGGGAATCTTTGAGACCTATATGGGATGGTAATCGGAGGGTGGAGTTGGGGACACTGGACATCAGGGACAGGTTTTTCATTTCACGGGATGGCGGTCCGAGGATGGGGTACTACTAGGCACCAGAGAGCAGATGCACTCCCCAACCACTAATGTGGTTGTTGGCTGCACTGCCTGCACCCACTGCTAGGGTTGCCCAGAGTAAGTTGGGCTTCTTCTTGGCAGTATTTGCACTGTGCAAAGTGGCCTGTGCTAATCCTTTTGCACGGTGCAAATGCGCTGAATGTTGTGCTGTACCAGTATTCCTGTCTCCGACCCTCCCTTTGCCCACTACATGCATTATTTCTTTTTGCGTGCACTAACCCTTTTTGTGCGCACCACAGCCCCCTTTGAATATTGTACATGTGCAAAAACCCTGGGCAAATGGGGGTGCAGTCATTTTTTTTCACCAGGAAAAGTTTTGACTATCTGGCCTCTGAATTCAACATTTTTTTATGGGGAGGTGGAGTTCAAGGTAACACCTGATAATTATTGCATATTTCTAGTTAGAGTTATAAAGACTAGCAAATGTACAGTGTTGCCAACCCAGGTGCAAAGCAGAAACTTGCCATATTACTGTAAAGCGCTGCAGTATGCTGCAGGAAATGACGTAGTTCGGTGGGAATTAAGCTCTTTTGTTATGCAGTATTTTGTGACATGCCATTTACTGCACAGTATTGCATTACATCCTGGCTGGCTCTGCCATATGTAGGCAAGGAGTGCTTGAAGTGCTTTATCGCTTATAAACCCTTAGTTCACTATGCAGTAGTAATCTGGAATAGATTGTTGCTGTAGTGACCTTGTATGTTACAGACATTGGTTATGCTGACGAACTGATTAGCTGACTGACTTATTTGTGTTAAGAGGTGAACAGTTGCATTTATGAAGTAGCCTTTGGCTTCCTGGCCAATGCTAAAGCAATAAGGCATGCCAGGACATGTATCATGCTGGAATAACAAAGTCACCCCTTGGGTGCTTTGTGAGGCATGAGGCCACTGGCTGAGTGCCTTCAACCACCCAAAAAGTAATATTATCCCAGTGACACATGCCCTGAAGTGCCATATTGCTATTTTAAAATGAATCCATGTATGTATTTTATGGTCCTAAATAGACTGTTTGGTGGGGACTAGTTTCACCTGTTAGATTTCGCCTGGATAACATCATGGGCTAAACTGTCTCTCCATCAGCATTTCTTCTGTCCATTTTATAATATTGAATGTTTTGTACATCTGTTGACACACACATGATTTAACTTTTTCATTTACTATGGAGGATTAGATAGGAGCCAGTAATATGGGACTAAAACAAAACAGCGGGATGGAGATGTGCAGTATAATCTATTTAAAGCTCAGGCCTGATGCTGCAAGCCTCCAAAGAGAGAATAATTATCCTTACCTCATCAGAAAGCTCACAGCTGCTCCACCTCTCATCTCAGAGATCAATATGTAGATGTTGTGGTGGATCTGCATTCGATAAATATCAAGAAAATTAATATTTGAAATTGGTATTGTAGTGGTATGAAACTTTACTAATTAGAAATGAGCAGATCAGTGGATTTGCTGTTGGGTCCAGGCATGTCATGTCTTCTGCAATATATACATTGCTCCAGGGGTCTCAAGTCCTAATTATGTTCTAGTGTCCCTCCCAGACTGAAAAGGTCCTGGAGCAAATCCTAATTGCTGCCAATTATTGAGGCAGTTCCACATGACCACAAAGGAAAAGTCTCTAGCAGTGACTGCCCATTCCTCCTCTACCCCTAAACAGTACTAGCTCTGGCCAGAGCCAATAGTACTGCAGCTGAATGATTTGGGGTAATAATATTGATGATTAGTTTGCTTTATATTTATTTATTAGCTTTTGTTGACCAGGTAGGTGCATTAGGTAAAACTCTGCCTATTTTAAAGCACGACCCGGGAGAGTACAACATATAGTTTTACAAAAAACAAGCAGCAACTAATACAGAACCAATAGATAATCTCGCTGGGATAGTTGTGGAAACAAAACATATATGTGACAGTGGCCCACCACGCAGGGAAGGAAGGAGGCAGGCCCACAGTTATACAAAAAACAAGCAGCGAATGAATCAGAACCAGTAGATATCCTCGCAGGGATAGTTGTGGAAAACGGAACATACATGTGACAGTGGCCCACCACGCAGGGAAGGAAGGAGGCAGGCCCACAGTTATACAAAAAACAAGCAGCGAATGAATCAGAACCAGTAGATATCCTCGCAGGGATAGTTGTGGAAAACGGAACATACATGTGACAGTGGCCCACCACGCAGGGATGGAAGGAAGCAGGCAAGGGAACCAAGGCAAAGTAGTTAATAAATGCCGAGAAAACAGTAAGCTAGCTTAAGGAAAGCAAGAGGGGGGGTTAATTACAAACACAGAAATCAAGTGCATGTAGGTAGGGGAGACGTGCAGTCTTGAAGGAGGAGTGGGATGGAGAGCATTTAAGATTAGGAGGTAGAAAGTTCCAGAATTTGAGAGTGAAGCTAGAGAAGGCTCGTTCCCCCATTTTTGTAGAACAGTGAGGGATGGAAAGTGAAGAGGAATTAGAGGATCTCAGTAGTCGGGAGTGAGTCACAGGGGGTGAGCATGGTCCCAAAGTTGTCAGGGTGAGGGGGCCTAATCATGGAAACAGCCTAGAGTGTATAAGCACAGGTTTTTGGGGGACAGCCAGTTTAGGGTGGAATACAGGAGACGGTGGTTTGTACACGAAATTTGCAACATAGCTTTGTTATGACCCAGCCTCATGAAGAAGGGCAGAGAAAATGTTCAACTCCTGGCCTTAAGGTGATTTTGCACAGGGGCTATGAAATCAACTTTCAGGATGTAAAAGTATATTTGGGGCAGGAGTTGAAAAATAACAGCTGTCATATTCTATTACTGTGACAAGGTACCTTTGTAAATGAGCCTATGGCTCAAAGGTTTTCCAAACTGCTGTTTAAATAAAATAAAATAAAAAATATTCACAAGTTGTAAAGAAATAGCTGTGTTAAACATTTGGGGTAAAATTATTGAATATTACCAAAGTTATGAGCCTGTGTTTGCAAAATTCAACATAGCCTCATAATGTTTTTATATATATTTATATCTATATATATATATATTTATATATTTTATGCCAGAAATGTAAAACCTAGCGTTTTATGACCCCACCTCATGAAAAAAGGCAGAGAAACTGTTCAACTCCTGCCCGAAAGCTGATTTCATGCGGGGACCACAAAATCACCTTTGGATGTAAAAAACATTTTGGCCAGAATTTAAAAAATGACAGCTGTCACATTCATGAGGTGCTATAAAGGTATGGCTATATTGTAAATTTGGGGTAAAAATATTGAAAATGAATGAAATTATCAGCCTGCATTCAAAAAATTCAGTGTAGGTTCATAACTTTGTTTGTAATATTTTTACACCAAATTTTCAGCACAGCCTTCTTATGCCCCCATCTCATGAACAACACAGAGAAAATGTTCAGCTCCTGCCCAAAAGGTGATTTTATGCATGAACAGCGAAATCATCTTTCAGGACAGGTTTCCCTGTCTGTGCAGTTGTTCATGGGGGGCAGAAAAGGCATGTTGAAAATTTGGTTCAAAAACATAAAAAAATTACCAAGTTATGCTGCTAAGTTCAAAACTCCATTAAAATACATTGAACTGCATACCTGTTTCTTCAGTTTGCGGTCCAGCTTTGAAGAGTGAAGATGTGCCTGCGGTCCAAAGAGGATTACAGCGTTGGACCCCCAGTGGGTAAGTAAGGGCTTGGGGAGGGTGCAGGGTGGTGGGTGCTAAGTGGGAAGGTTGGGTGGGGGAGCCAGGAATGGCTGCAAAAGATACTGATGGACTGTTTTTTGTTTTTGTTTTTTTTTAACAAGGAAAAAAAAACAACAGGATCAAGGATTCCTGATCGCGACACCAGGGGATTGGGCACCCCCAGTGTCACGGGTGTGTGTGTGTTTTTGGGGTTGTGGGTGCTGAGAGAGAGAGAGGGTTGGTTGGGTGGAGAAAATATATATTTAGAAAAAAGAAAGTTCATGGCGAACACAATTATGACACTGAGATTGGGCATCCCTGGTGTCATTGTTGTGTTTCTTGGGGTTGGTGATGAGCAGGAGAGTCCGATGGGGAAGACAAATATATATGGTCATGGTGGAGAAAAATTGCGACACTGGGTGATTGAGCACCCCAGTGCCTTTATGTTTCTGGGGTGGGATGGTGGGTGCTGAGACGTAGGGTTGGATGGGGGGATATGCATATTTAAAGAAATCAGTGGTTCTGGTGGAACATGGGACATGCCGTCATGTCCAAGATAGCTGCTGCTCTGTACTGCATATGCGGTAGTGGTTCCGCATGTGCAATATAGATTGATGGCCATCTTGGACATGGCGGAGTGTCCAGTGTTCCACCATAACTGCCGACACAGGAAAAAAAATAGTGCAGTGCGACTTCCGATGGAGACAGCGAGCAGAGTGCTTCATGGACGTGGAGACATCTGTGTTGCAACTCCAACATGTTCAATCAGAAGGAATGCGATGAATCCTTTTCTAATAGCACGGGGTGTGTAGGGATATGTCCACTGCAGCCCTAAAAAATATGGTTCTACTAGTACATTTCTAACAGAATTCTGTAGAATTCAAATATTCAGAAATTCTGCAGAATCCCGTTCTAAAGGAATTTGAAAAGTTTACACAGCACCTATAGCTTCTAAAGCTGATGAAGTGTAATTCAAGCACTTCAATACCAGTTCTCTCCCCTAGGAAATACCGGGCTAAACTGTCTATTCATTTTTTATTGGGTGGGTGTGCTGAGCAATCATGTTCAAGTTTATTTGCAGGAAAACTCCATTGAGCACACTCATTAACAAGGAGGTCCTGGTAGGATATCTTGGTACAAGTATACAAAAGTGTTACAATAATACAATAGCATATAGTACAGTGTACAACACAGCTACGGTACATGAATTATGTTTGGTTTTGACACATGTAATCAATGTACAGTAAGAGTTGAGATAAATTAACTTCTATGCAAAGCTAAAGAAACAGAGTTAACATGCAGGAAGGGAGAAAGAGGGGAACTGGGCTAGCAGGCAGGAAGGTAGAAATGAGGGTGACGTAAAAAGAGTATACAGTCAAGTGCTTTAAGGGTTGTAGGAGTTCTCCATTAGGAGGACTGCTTGCTATTTTGATAATGGCAATGTGTGATTGCTATTTTGGCAATGGCAACTTTCAGCAAGTGCTTTGTTGGCCATAGTTTTGAATGTGTTCAAGGAAATCAGTTCAGAAAGTTTTAGTATTGCTTGGAGTTTATTCCAAGTGGATGCGATAACATGACTGGGCACAGCTTTGCCATAGAGTGTACGGAATTTGGGCACTTTAAATAAAATGTATGCATTTTTTCTAAGCACGTAGGTGCAGTTGTATCGGTGTAATAGGGAGATAATATAGGAGGTAACTTTGTTCTGGAGTGCTTTAAGAGCCCAGATATTAGTGTGTAGTGTCCTTCTTGCTGTCAGGGATGTCCAGCCTAGCGCCGAGTAGAGGGCACAGTGATGGGCTCGTTGGTTATGAACCAGATTGCATAGTGAACTAGTGTGTCCAGCTTTTGAAGATTTGTTGCTGTGCTACTGTTATAAATTATATCCATGTAGTCAAATATAGGCAGAAAGGTGGCTTGGACAAGTCTTTTCTTAATGTCTAACGGAAAGAGGGATTTGTTTCTGTAGAAAAAGTTGAGATGTATTTTCAGCTTTTTAGCGAGGGATTAGATGTGACATGAGAAGGAAAATTTGCTCTCTAACCATACCCCAAGGTATTTGAACTCGTCAGCCGGCTCTATTGAGTCTTCCAATAAGGTTATGATAGGTGACGGTGTGGCCTGTAAATGAGAAGAAGGGAGATGTGGAGGTAAAAAATACATAATTTTAGTTTTCTTGGCATTTAACAGTAATTTGGATCTTATCAGGTTGCACTCCAACTGTTTAAAAGTCTGTTCAGTTCAGTTACAACATCGTCCAGAGAGGGTTTGGAAGTGTATGGGGCGGTATCATCCGCGAAACAATGGAGTCTGGAGTTGTGGATGTTGTCACTAAGAGATTTTTATATCTATTATATATCATAAATAACAGGGGTCCAATGATAGAGCCCTGGGGGTACGCTTCTAGTTATCAGAGTGGGTGAGGAGAGGAGTCCATTAGCTCTGATGCGCTGGAGCCTACCAGAAAGGTAGCTAGTAAACCAGTTTAGTGAGCAGTTGTTTAGACCAAGGTCTTTGAGTGTGTTTAACAAAATGTTGTGGTCAACCATGTCGAAGGCCTTGCTGAGGACTAAGAAGACAGTGCCAGTAAAGTTTCTGTTATCCAGTGCAGTGAACCATTCATCAGTCACTTTGGCTAGGGCTGACACCATACTGTGGTTTTGCCAAAAGCCGGATTGGAGGTGGGTAAATAAATATGATTTTTCTAAGTGTTCCTTTAACTAGTTATTGACTAATTTTTCTAGGAGCTTGGATAGGACTGGCGGAATGGAGATCGGTCTGTAATTATGTAGATCACTGGAGTCTCCCGATTTAAACAAGGGTATTATAAAGGCTGTTTTCCAGCCAGGGAGGGACAGTACCAGTTGTGATTGATAGGTTAAAGATACGTGCTATGGGAGCAGTGAGAAAGTGGTACCCTAGTTGTAGAAAGAAGGATTCTGTTCCATCAGCATCTGCACCTTTTTTCGTGTCCAGTTTTAGAAGTGGGTCCTTGACTTGCTTGAAGGAGACTGCTGAGAAATGGAAGGAGTTCTGGGTCTGAGAGGTTGTCAGTGGGTGGGGGCGGGGGTGGATGCTAAGCCTGGTGACTCGGGAGGAGTCAAATGCTATGCCTGCCACCGCAAACTGCTCATTTAGTTTTTCTAGAATGATGCCCTGGTTGGAGAGCGTGGCTTCTTGTGTTGTAATTTTGGTGGGGATTGCAGGCGAGGTTCTCTGACCTTTAGCAACTTTGATGGTTTTCCAGATTCTGGCTAGGTTGCCCATGGCACATTCAAAAGCTTCCAAATAGTGGTAGTAGTAATAGTCAACCTTTTTCAGGCAGTAGTCTGTTCCAGCAAAGCACTAGGTAAGTTAAGAATTTGAACAAAGAGTATAACAACCTTTAGAATGCAGAGGAAGTGAGGGTAGGGGTGACAGTAGAGAAGGAAAAACAGGAGATGGGGAGCAGGGGGAGGCGTCAAGGTGAGCCAAGTGGGGTGCAATTGCAGAGGGGGGGGAGGAGCTTTAGCTGTTCTTTTAGTGTGGTTAGAGTAGGGATGAGGTGGATAGAGTGGGAAAGATGATTCAATTGATTTGGGAGTCTGTAGGAGAAAGAGGCCTTGCCAGCTTGAGAATGTGGAAGTGGGAGATTGAAAGTGTGAGAATGATGGGATCTGAGGTAGTAGCCTGATGTGGGTGAGGGGAATAGGGGAGTGGAGAGACAGGAGGGGAGGGCTGTGAACCAGTACTTGCCGATGAAGGTGGCACAGTGGGTGAAGCAGTTACATGCAAGGGAGGGGAGGGGAAAGGCAGAATACAGGGAACAGTGATGGGTTCGGAAGGGAAGGTTCAAATAATTCAAGGTCATAAGGTAGTCAGCTATGCCTGGTGTCTCATGACCTACATAAATTAAGATTAACTGAAGGCAAGACAACCCATTGTCGTGTCTTAATGTGTGCCCAAATCAGATAAAGTTCCAAAATTATTTCAGGTTTTAATACACACAGTAAAATGGCAGGAGCTAATAAAAACAAAATAAAAAGGTTACTGAAGCCTGAGAGAATGACAGAGGTGGAAAGAGGAAGGGTAAAGAATAACAGAGGATGGAGGGGTATACAGGATTTGCAGAAAGAAAGAGAATGTGGAGAAAAAGGGTAGCTAGATGAAGCATGGGGGAAGCAACTGACTGGCTGGCCCATTCGGCTGATTTAGGTGATATTCATTTTATTAGGTATCTTCTAATTAGATGAAGTCCTCTCTGGTTCATTATGCAGCTTTAACATGCCAGCAGGCAAACGTCTTTCAAAAAGTTTATTAAGCTTACAGAAAAATACATTACTTTTAAAATGATTCCTTTCTTTTGGATGTGGTTGTGTTTGATTTTCCCCAGAAAAAACTACAAGATCTTGCAGTACCTAGGCAATGCATTGCTGGGATGAATGGTGCGATCGCAACTCTTGATACAGGGTTTTATGTCACACAGCTTCTAAACTCCTAAAGGAAGAATAATGTTCCAGAAATGCAGTCAGAATAAATTAGGTGATATGGATTTTTTTTAAGACGCTTATTCACTACAATCGGGTAAGCACACCCTCCCTGACCATTTAGACCTGATTTAGTCTTTAGTGTCTATTACATTTTTACTCCTACTGTACCCCTTTGATAAAAAGTAAATAAAAAAAAAATGAGATATAAATGTATAACGAATCAACTGCTTTTTATAGGAAAACGTTGTCTGCGCATATAACTGGTGGAAACCTGAGCTGAAACTAATTTGCCCTAGAGCTGCCTCCCTCAGTAGGTTGCGACTAACTGAGGACAAAAGCAGTAAGGAAAAAAAGATATATATTTTCTTTCATGTTATTTGTCACACAGGGAGGCAGAGCTAGCACTTCGCTATCAGAGGTCATCACAGGTGCAGCAGCATGTTCTCATATCCAACAAATGGGGAATGTGTAGTGTTAAAGAAAGACTACAGCAAATATACTTCTAGCAACACTCTTAAAAAACAGCTGGGGGAGGGATCAGGGAAATAAAAGTTTGGGGTAAAGTTCCCAGTGCATTATTGAAGCATGAGAGAATGACAGAGGTGGAAAAAGGGAAGGTACAGAATAACAGAGGATGAGCAGCATATAGGATAAGCAGAAAGCTAGAGAAAGTGAATGTGGAGCAAAAAGGGCAGCTGCATAAAGCATAGGGGGAGGCAACTGGCTGGCTGGCACTTTGGGCTGATTTAGGTGATGTTAATTTAATTGGGCATCTACGGTAACCCGTGAGATGGGCGCATGAGGAAGGGCGCCGTCCGTTTCGGCGACTCCTTCCCAGCACAATCCCTCATGGCTATGGAGAGGGTTGGGTGACTGGATGAGGCTGTGGGTGAATCGGGCGACAGGATTTTGCTATGCGTACACGCGCGGGAGTGAGCACAGCGAGCATGGGCTGGGAGGGGGTGGAGAGGCTGTAGGGGGTGGCGCTGCAGTTGCTGGCCGAGCTGCATTGTGGCGTCGGGGGTTGGTGAGTGGATGCGGTGGAAGAGGTACCGGGTTTGGGTCTGGGCGCTGGTGCAATTTTATTGTGCCTGGCCAGAACCTTTTTTTGGTCCTGCTTTCCCCCAACATACCCCTGGAGTTGAGAATCCTTAAGTAGGGGAAAGCAGTACAATAGTGTCCTGGCACCGTTGTCCTGAGGTGCCAGGGTTGTCAGAGTGCCGAAAATGTTTTCGGCACTCTGAGTGATAACAGTAAGCGCCTTTAGGCGTTTGCTGTTATCATGTAGACCTGGCATCTACAACTAGGATCGTCATGTCTAGATGCAGGTGGAAGGATTTTAAGAGTGTCTCCCATTTAATCAAATGCTGTGTACTGTCAATATGGTATCACGTCAATACTATTCATAAAATTGAGTGCGAGCATTTGTGTCAGTTTAGCGCATACTGCAGTAGCACACAATCCAAAGAGAACATTAGTAAGCTTAGAAAGTTTAACTGCAAAATGCATGAATGCTGCCTCTACGGTTGCCTGTACAAAAAGCTTGTGCTAAAACAAGATCACACAGCAGTGCCTGCTCAATGCTACTGCTAAATTTAATATATTAAATATTTAATATTCTTACCTTGCTTAATTGAGCAGGAACAATCCTGGCAACTCGCCTTCATGATTTTACGTCATCCAAAGTATGATGCCTCACATTAGAAGGAATCATACTGGAATCTTCTGCCCTCTATTACCAAGAACTGCCCACTACCTGCCATGCTCCACACTCCATTGCCAGCACCGAATAGATGAACTGCGCTAATCCTGCAGTGAGATAGATAAGAGGGAGATTTTTTTTTCTCCTTCAGCTGTAGTGTTTTTTGATGTCGGTAACTGAACTGCCTGCCACCTGCCACACTCCACCAAAGGAACCACACCTACTTTTTTGGCAATTGGTTAAAGAAGGAACCATAGTTGGTAAGCTAGAAACACAGCAAATTCCTAAAACTGCCTGCTTGGTCAATATATTGAGTGCTGCTCTTTTCAGACTGTGCAAAAATATATTATAAATATACATAGCTGGCAGTTAAAATGTCTAAATTTACTAATGCTGTATTCAGACTGTGCGCTGTTGCGTTATGCAGGCGCAGCTCTTTACAAACACTGTGATCTTGTTGCAGATGATAACGCACTGGCTTGACTAGAGCTGAAATATTGCTGAGCGCTAAATGCTCACAGCAGTTTGACCACACTTAAAACTACAGCAGCGATTTTTGTGTGTGCAGAATTGACATGGAACCGTCAATACAAGCGTGATTGTAGGAGTACATTAGCAACCAGTGTAGTACTTACTGAGTGCCTTTCTCCTTTCTGCATAGTCAGTGTATGATTATAATTTAGAAAGGAACTTTTTCTGTTCATTCCACATGAGTCACTCATATAAACTTATGTCAGGCATATGTTCACTATTAAATCAATAGGCAAAAATGGCATTGTAGCAACAATTAGGGGAGGGAGGATTGGTAATAGAGAGAGGATGTAGGGTGCTCAAGAGTTGTCTCTAGTTGCCAGCTCGAAATATACTACTGTGGATTTTCAAAGCTATGGATGCAACACTGACATTCAGATTTCACATGTGTGCTGATCCTGCCAAATGCAGCAGGATGTTTGTGGCATATTTTGAAGCACCTGGTCACATTTGTGATGCTTACTGCTTGTTATGGCAAAAAAAAAAAAAAATGAACCAGAAAAGGAACCAAACCACACAAAAACACGTATCCTGGATTTTAGGGGGGCAGACTGTGGGGAAAATGGGGAGATACTTGAAAGAGGCATTAAGGGGAATGGGGCAGGAATCGGGTTGAGGAACAGTGGGCAGTATTTAAAATGGGGATTACAAGAGCAACAGAATTATGTATTAAGCAGGTTAGCAAGAGGAAAAGGAAGAGACCATTATGGTTTTCCAAAGAGGTAGCAAAGAAAGTGACAGCCAAAAAGATTGCATTCAGGCAATACAAACAGACACAGGCAGAAGGGGATAGGGAGAAGCAAAGGGAGGCAGGGAGGTCAGTAAGGGAAGCCAAAGCTGAGACAGAAGAACACATTGCAAAATCAGTGGGTAGAGGGGACTAAATTCAGCTCCGAGAAAGTACAACGGTGGATAGTTTTAAGAAGGCTTAAAAGTCATTTTTATGGAATCAGGCATTCCCTGTTGCATTGTAATTGTTTATTTTAATATTTTATTGGCTGTATTGTCAGTGTATGTGTTGATGTGTTGATGTTATGATGTTTTGTACAGCGCCTTGAAATATTTGAAAGGCGCTTAACTAAATAAATGTTATTATTATTATTATTATTATAAAACCTTTTACAGGTACATAAGTGAAAAAAGAAAGACAAAAGGAGGGATAGTGAGACTGAAGGGGGAGGATGGGGGCCGCGTGCAGGATGACAACAGTAAAGCTGACATATTGAACAGGTATTTCTGCTCAGTCTTTACTGAGGAAGAGGAGGTAATGGGTCTGAGCGGAGTACAAGGGGGAGAATGGTGCAGAAATGGACACAAGTCCCTTTAACGAAAAGGGTCCTGAAGGAACTGGAAGTAATAAGAGTTGATAAAGCAATGGGGCCAGATGGGGTGCACCCCAGGGTCCTTAAAGAACTAAGAGAGGTGGTGGCTGAACCTCTGGCTATCCTGTTTAGCCGATCACTGGAAACAGGGGAGGTGCCCAAAGACTGGAGGATAGCAGATGTAGTCCCCTTATACAAAAGTGGGAACAAAGAGGAAGCGGGGAACTACAGTCAGCCTCACCTCGGTAGTGGGGAAGATCATGGAAGCACTACTGAAGGAGAGATTGGTGGAATATCAGGTTGTCAATGGACTACAGGACCTAAGGCAGCATGGTTTCACCAGGGGGAGGTCATGTCAGACCAACCTCATTGAATTTTTTGACTGGGTGACTAGGGAGGTGGATCAGGGGAGGGCAGTGGACATGGCCTATCTGGACTTCAGCAAGGCCTTTGACACTGTGCCACATAGAAGACTATTGCACAAACTGGGGAATATGGGTGTGGGCAGGACATTAGTGTGGTGGGTAGGTAACTGGCTGGGCGGCAGGGCACAGAGGGTGGTAGTAAATGGCTGTCACTCCACAGAGGGAAGAGTGACCAGTGGGGTACCACAGGGATCAGTGCTGGGACCGGTCCTATTCAATATCTTCATCAGTGACATTGTGCAGGACCTAGAAGGCAGAATCTCACTGTTCACTGATGACACAAAGCTCTGTAACAGAGTGGACACACCAGAGGGTGTAGACAGAATGAGAAAGGACCTGCAGAAACTTGAAGAATGGTCAGGGGTTTGGCAGTTGAAATTCAATGCAAGGAAGTGCAAGATAATGCATATGGGGCACAAAAACCCTGGCACAATATATCAGTTGGGGGGGTGAGGATATAGCATGCACCAAGCAGGAAAGGGATCTTAGGGTTATCTTCTCTGATGACATCAAGGCAGGGAAACAGTGTGACAAGGCAGCAGGTAAAGCAAATAGGATGCTGGGATGCATAGGCAGGGGCATCACCAGCAGGAAAAGGGAGGTCATAATTCCAATATACAAGACACTAGTGAGGCCCCACCTGGAGTACACTGTACAGTTCTGGAGACCTTACCTACCTAAGGACATAGACAGGGTAGAGAAGGTTCAGAGGAGGGCAACAAAGATGGTACATGGATTGCATCACAAGTCCTATGAGGACAGGTTGAAGGAACTGAACATGTACTCCCTGGAGGAGAGGAGGAGAGAGGATATGATAGAGACATACAAGCATCTTACAGGGAGGAACAGGGTGCAGGAATACGCTATTTTTAAGCAAAAAGATGTTCCAGGACTAGAGGCATGGGATGAAGTTGGAGGGAGGGACGATTCAGAGGAAGCGTGAGGAAGAATTTCTTCACAGAGCGGGTGGTGGACAAGTGGAACACCCTGCCAGAGGAAGTGGTGGGGCTGAAACAATCACGGATTTAAGAATGCATGGGATAGACATAAAGGAATTCTGGAGGTCAGGGGTAAGGGCAACAGACTTCTTGGAAAACATAAACTGAAATTACAAGCTCAAATGGGCAGACTGGGTGGGCCATAGGCCCTTATCTGCCGACACTGTCTTTGTATCTATGTATGCATATGTCGCATTTAGAAGTGTGCGTCATTTTTGAAATGCATTTGTTCCGACTTGCACTCAAAAGGTAAATGAGCTTTTAGGTGATCTGCAAGTGTGGGTGGCTGTTCCACACCCATGTCCGATAAATGTATATGGCTGTCTGTAAATGTCACTTACTGCTTATGTGTGGAAACAACAGGGAGTAAAGGAATGCTGTGTCCTTTGCTATATTTCACCTTTATTTACCACAGTCAAACTGATAAAAAAATTGGGGAAGAGATTGTTGTTTAGGGGAAAGGCTGTGGGGTGCACATAAACAAAGAGCAGCTATCTCCAAATTTATTACCTTCATGTGACAAAATGGGATAAAAACTACGGTTGATAGCTGGCCCATCGGCACAGTGGTTGGATTTCTGCTTGCGACGCTGGTGACCCGGGTTCGGGAGCAGACCCAGGGGCCAGAGGACTGGCCAGGGGGGAGGATGTCTGAGCATCAGACAGATCGCTCGGCTCCTCCGGGAGAGGGGAACACACTGGTTAGGTTGGCGGCCTGAGGTATCACGGCTCCGAAGCCCACCACAGTAGGGGGAACATGATGGATGCTGGTGCAAGCCATGGTGTCATGTGGCACATCAAACTCGGTGGGGGGGGACGCTGAAAACTACCTCTCCCGGCGCAACACCAACACAAGGGTCTGAGAAGGTTCTCACTTGCCCGCGGCTGCAGTACCACTGCAAGACCCTGACACAGACTTGATTTTCCTTGGGGGGGGGTTAAGGGGGAGCCTTCCCCACCATGTCCCCATCTGGGGGGTAAGCCAGGACTCCATGGGGGGTCTCCAGTGGGAAGTGGTGGGCAGAGCAGGTAATTTCGGTGACAGTGCTGGGAAGGGCAGGGGAAAAAAATAGAAAGTGTTAAAAAAAACAAACAAACAAACAAAAAAATAAGGCTGAGTCTAAGTAATAATCCCCAAGTTCCTCAAATAATGGACCACTCACTGTTCAGGACTGAAAAAATGAATAGTTTTCACTATTCGGAGCACTTGGATTCAGGAATCACTACAGGTAGCTAAGTTCCCATTGCCCCCCTCATCAAAGCCATTTCTTCATCTCTGTCACTTAATGGCATGTAGATTGCACCACTCCCAAACTGTGCTAAAACTAATTTGCCCTAGACCTGCCTCCCGCAGTATGTTGGAACTTGCAATTATTTTCACTTGAGAGGGAAAAAAGCTGCTTGCAAGTGTAATCGCAGATTGAGTTTTAATCCGCAGCATCCTTTTATAGCCTGCCCATAGCATTATGCCTTTGGAGGGCAGAATTTATTCTGATGCTGTCTTTTTAAAATTCTTACTAAATAGTCCCCCTTTGTGAGAGCTGGAAATCCAGCTTAGATAAAATAGAAACTTATGAGAGTCTGTGTCCGAGCCACCTGCGTGCTGTGCAGCCGATTTTGGTAAATACCACAAGCAGCCTACTTGTTTTAATGGGCAATCAGATGCTTACTGTTATAAATACAGTAAGTAATACATTATATATAGGATAAAGTATGGGGTGGTGTTTGTAACGAGAAGTTTACACACCTCAAGTTGTTAGATGCTACATAAAGCCTGAGAGCAAAGCTCAAGGGGTTTATTAAAGCATCTAACACTAAGGCGGGGTGTAAACTTGAAGTTTCAACACACCACCCCATATTCTATTTTACATAATTGCTGAGGTTCCCTTTTTCGACACAGCAATTATATAAAATAGAGGATCTGGTGCAACCATGCTCCAGTTTCATTTTCAGACAGTTTTGAAATGTTTTATGTCCAACATTTTAAAATGCTTAAAATGTGTTGGGTTTTTTTTTAAGGTGTGTGAATCTCGAAAATGCGAAAACTTTTGCAGAAAATAACTTACCACCAAGCTGCACTGGCGGTTGTCGTCTTTCAGTGAGAAGGCAGGGAGAGTGGTAGGGAAGCAATGAAAACTGTGGTGGGTGCTTGCACAGAATGAGTTAAACTGTGCGCGTGTTTGCCGTAATGAACACTCCTTTATTACGGCAAATAACGCCACGGTTTCCCTATGGGAAAAAGGGAAGCCTGGTAATTATATTACAATAAATTACTACCCTTATCTTTATCCTGCACGGGGGAATTGTTACTCAAAAGTTTGTAAGTGCTTATCTTTTAGTATATTATTATACCCTGCTTGTGCACCCCCTTTTTTTCTCTCTCACTCCCAGTAAACACTTTTTGCTGATATCAGTGACGAACAAACGTACTGAGTAGCGTAATATGCTGAACAAATCAAATGTAATTTAGTTGTTTGATTTGTATGTACGGTTTGTTTGTGTTCAGTTTGTGGGAGGATTTATATATTCACTGAGTAAACTGTCACATATAGAGTGTTCTTTTTTTACAGGATATAATACTATTTTTGATGGCTCATTAATAAAAATTCTCTGTTCTAGTACACAAGAAGAAATTACGTGAGCAGACCAGGAGATTTATAATAAAATGTTCTTTCAAAGAAGATGAGTCCCCAAAACAGCTGATGCAATTTAAATGCCTCTCTCTGCTTCCAAGCAATAAAACAGGAGTTGACAATCTCTCCCTAAGATAAGACACTGGCTGTTGGCATATGTTATTTTTTTTTTTATTGGTCATGATCAACTGAAGTCAGACATTTCCGGCTCCCCCTCTGGGGTGTTTTGTGGGGTTGTCGAGTTACTGGTCTCTGAACGGGTGCAAGATCTGGGGGTGATCTTAGATGTTGGGTTGACTTTTAAGATCTCAAGTGTCAGCAGTGGTAAAATCCTTGTTTTATCATCTGAGAAACATTGCCAGAATCAAGCACCTCATGCCGTCCGGCGATCTGCCAACTTTGATCCATGCCTTTGTGACCTCACGCCTGGACTATTGCAACTCGCTTTACCTTGGGCTTCCAGGGGTTGATATCCGCTGCCTCCAGCTGGTACAGAATTCCGCAGCTCAAGTACTTACAGGTACTCCTAGAACATCACATATTACTCCGGTGCTGCAGGATCTGCACTGGCTACCAGTTCAGTGGCGGATCACCTTCAAAGTTGGATTACTGACTTTTAAAGCCCTACATGATCTGGGCCCTGACTACCTGAAAGTTCTCCTGATTCCTTACCTCCCGGTGAGGTCACTCCACTCAGCCGACGAGGGGTTGCTAGAGATTCCTGAGGTCACACTGAAATCAGCTGGTGCCCAGGCTTTTATGTTTGTGGCACCAACCCTTTGGAATTCTCTACCACGTCGGATAAGGGAGTGTTCGACTGTGGGGAGCTTTAAACAGGATCTTAAATCCTTTCTGTGGAATAAGGCATATGGCCTTGATTAATGTTTTGTACTTGTTTTTAACAGTTTTTATATTACTGTCTGTTTGTTCTGTTTGTATTTAATCTTTCTGGAATGCGCCTTGGTTTTGGAAAGGCGCAATATAAATAAAGTTAATTATTATTATATTATTATTATTATTTATTGGTGGTCATTATCTGATGTAGGTCTGTAGTGTCTTGCATCTGCCTCACTGTCTGCTGTAGTGCAATAAAAAAAAAAATGTTATTTGCGCATTGCGCATGTGGAGATTAGGATTCAACATACTCCCAGAGGAACAGTCCTGACTTTGTGTTTTCTCTGTCTTTCCTACAGTTATTGATTTTAAGTACATTTTATGAATATAACTCTCCCTTTAAGTTGAAATCATACATGTAACAGGGCTACACTGTATTGACAAGGACACAGTTTATGTATTTTTCATAGTATTAATCCTGGAAAAGGAAGATGTGTATCCAGGGGTTTCAAACCAAAAGCACACAATTTTGCCATCATGTTAATTTAAACGTTACGTGGTTTTATTTTTATTTATTTTTTTATGTAATTTTGTTTTAACATTTTTGGAGAAAGTTTTTATAATTTGCACCACGTGGTCACATGACCACCTTGTATAAAACACAGGTACTGGTTGTATTCACGCAGATGTCTGTTAGCCAGCATGATGGAAACCAGCAGTAGTGGCTTGCAATTATTTTAATGTGGGAGAAAAAATACTGCTTGCAAGTGCAATCACAGACTGAGTTTTTATACTGCAGCATCCTTTTTTAGCCTACCTGTAACATTATGCCTTTGAAGGGCAGAATTTATTCTAATGCTCTCTTTTTAACATTCTTACTAAATAGTTCCCCTTTGTGGGAGCTGGAAATCCAGCTTAGATGATATAAAAAGGAAACTTATTATGAGAATCTGGGTCTGAGTCACCTACGGGCTGTGCAGTCAGTTGGTAAATATGCCAGCAGCCTCCTTGTTTTAATGGGCAAACAGATGCTTACTGTTATAAGTAAGTAATATAGAAACATGGAAACATAGAATTTGACGGCAGATAAAGACCGCTTGGCCCACCTAGTCTGCCCATTTCCCTACCTAATAGATAAGCTGCAGGTCATAGTTAACCAACAGCTTACTTCCTCCTACCCCCCACTGGAATTGCCTTATGTCTGTCCCATGCATTCTTGAACTTCGCCACTGTTTTTGACTCCACTACCTCCTCAGAAAGACCGTTCTATGTATCCACAACCCTCTCCATGAAAAAATACTTCCTCACATCACCTCTGAGTCGTCCCCCCTCTGTCTTCAAATTGTGCCCTCCCCTTGTTCTTACACATCTCTTTTTATGAAAGATGCTACCCTCCTGGACTTTGTTGATTCCCTTGAGGTACTTGAAAGTTTCTATCATGTCTCCTCTCTCCCTCCTTTCCTCGAGGGTATACATATTAAGCTCCTTTAATCTCTCTTCGTATGGCTTCCGGTGCAGACCCTGCACCATTTTAGTTGCCCTCCTCTGGACAGCTTCCATCCTGTCTATGTCCTTGCAGAGATGGGGTCTCCAGAACTGTACACAATACTGCAGATGGGGTCTCACCAACTGTCTGTACAGAGGGACTTCCTGTTTTCTACTAGTTATGCCTCTCCCTATGCATCCCAGTATCCTGCCAACCCCCCTTACTGCCTTCTCACATTGCTTGTCCACCTTTAGGTCATCTGATATGACTACCCCAGGTCCCTTTCCATTTTTCTTGTTGTTAGTATCTCACCCCCCCATGGTGTACTCTTCCCTTGGGTTTTTGTTTCCCAGGTGCATTACTTTGCACTGCTTTGCATTGAATCTAAGCTGCCATACATTTGACCATTCCTCCAACCTTGCCAAGTCCCTTCTCATCCTTTCCACCCCACCTTCTGTAGCAACCCTGTTGCAGATCTTTGTGTTGTCTGCAAAGAGACATACTTTCCCTTTCAGTCCATCTGCAGTGTCACTTATAAAGACATTAAAGAGCACTGGTCCCAGTACTGAACCCTGTGGTACCCCGCTAGTAACCCCCCTTTCTTCAGAGTGGACTCCGTTTACTATTACCCTCTGCGTCCTGTTATCCAGCCAGTTTTTCTACCCAGGCTACCACCTTGGGACCCACTCCAAGGCTGGTTAACTTGTATATTAATCTTTTATGTGGGACTGTGTCAAATGCCTTGCTAAAGTCTAGATAGGCCATGTCCACAGCCCCTCACTTATCTGTAATCTGCATGGGGGAATTGTTACCCAAACGTTTTTAAGTGCTTATATGTTGGTATGTTATTATACCCTGCTTGCAGCTCCCTTCTTTTTTTTTCTCTCACTCACTCACTCCTGATAAACACTTTTTGCTTATATTAGGGATGAATAAACCTACTGAGTTGGGTAGTATCCTGAAGAAATTGGATTTAGTTTTGTTGTTTGATTTGTATGTATAGCTAGTTTGTATTCAGTTTGTGGGAGGATTTATATATATTCACTGAGTGAACTTCCCCATATAGGGTGTTTTTTTTTTTTTAATATAATACAATACTGTTTTTGATGGATTCGTAATAAAAAAAAAAAATCTCTGTTCTAGTGCATAAGAAGAAATTATGTGAGCAGACCGGGGGATTTATAACAAAACTTTCTTTTAAAGATCAGTCCCCAAAATAGCTGGTGCAATTTAAGTTCAGTGAACAAGGAGAATTGCCCATCTTACACTAATTATCATAATACACTTGTACCTACTGTGCGCTCGGGATCCCTTCCCTCACCACTCACCACCCTGACATATTCAGCATCTGGCCACAACCCACCAATGAAGAGACACACTAATGATATCTGCCACTGGCTGGATTCATAAAGAGCATTTTTGTTATGCACCCCAAGTTTTAGGCCTTGACAGTACTGCAGCTCCAAGCACACTGATCTGTCACAGCGTGGCCATCCGCCTCTGGTTTATGCATGTGGGACACGGTTAAAATACTGAAACTAAAGATGCATAAAAATAAAATGTACAATTACCATAACTGCTTATTTTTCAAGGGAAAAGGTGGTCTGTGTTCAGCAAAGCATCACCTGTAACAGGGACAAGGTGGAAAATTCATTATGCATGTCTACTCTACCGGAGCCAATTGCAGCATTGCAGTGTTGCATGTACTATAAGTTTGGCTGGTGGCTAAGCTACCCATTCCATTTTAGATATCCAGGCCTCTACTCTACTTAGCATTCACATGTTTAAACTTCTGTAAAACTTTCCAACACAAAGAACTGTGTCTCTTCTCGGGGGAAGGTGGAGGATATGGATTGATATGATGGGGGGGAGGCAAAAACAGACAGAAAATGGTGCCACACGGTGGTGACCCTTGGTACTGGCATGCTAGCTGGTACCAGGACTCGATGGGTGTCTCTCTGGGGGGGGGCTGCTGGGGACTGAGACAGAGAAGAAAGACACAGTGAGAGGGAGTGGTCATTACAGTAGTTTTGTGTGCTGTGTCTCAGCGTCGGCTTGCTTGCTCTTTCACATGGGTTTCTGTGTTGTGGGGGCTGGTTCAGACCTGCTGTCACTACCGCTTCCTCCATATCTGTGACCTACCACCTCTGTGTCCAGGAGTAGCTGCTACCACTGTCTGCGATGGTGCAGAGAAGGACAGGAATGCCTCTTGCTCTCTTACCTGACTATTGCTTCAATCTAGAAGTCATGAAATGGATCGTAAACCAGCTACTTCTGTGTTATTTATTTCTACACTGTGAAAGTTTCATCTTACTGAGACAGGCACGTGTGTGTGTGTGCCCAGCTTGACTCTGCCATCAATGTACAGAACAGAGCTGCACTTTAGTAAACAGGCTAAAGAGACATATAGCTCTGTTCCAAGTCCATTCTGGTCACCAAAGCTTGCCATGCCCTCTCAGAAGACTGTGGTCAAAAGAAAACATAATAATTTGTTATACCAAAGAAATAAATACAAAGAGCTAAACAAAAACTTGTAAAAGACAGCTGCAACCAGCCACGGTACTGGACAGCACACAGCGAGAATGGGGAGACAGCAACTGAATCCTGGGGTTGCTACTCGCTGTCTCTGTCGTCTCTTGTCTCTCTAGGAGGCTCCTTGGCAACAATCATGCTCTTTGCGCAGGATAGGGGAGACTGACACAAAAGGTGGTGAGCTATGAGATCTGCATGCTGGGGGAGGTGGCAAAAACTGCAGAAACTTTAGAAACTCAGAACTCCCACAGGCAAAAAGCTCTGTTCTTTATTTTACGTAAAAACAAAAAAAGTAGTGTGTGTGAGAAGTGAACTAAATTACTGTTTTCTTTTGCCCACCATTTTCTTGGGGCAGGGGGCACGGCAAGCTTGTGTACCTTTAATGGATTCGGAACAGAGCTGTGTGAATTTCTAATACACTTACAATAGTGCAGCTCTGTTTCGTAGCTTGGTTGTCTTAACTTAAAAGTGATTCTTTGCCAAAATATGTGTAAGAGGGGAATTTTATATATGAGAGCGGTTTTCCACCAGTTGCACTGCATAGCATGTTTGTTTGCAGAGCAAGCGGTGGAGCTTCACAATCAGGGTTGGCCCGCTGGGTGGAGCTAGCCATGAGAGGTAGGCCAAATCAATCCCGGTCTTTAAATCTTAGGAAGGAATGCAGAGTCCCTTTACTCATCATAAAAGGACTGCAGGGCTATGCCCACTGCAGCATATTGTTCGTTCGCAGAGCAAGCAGTGGAGCTTCACAATCGGGGTCGGCCCACTGGGTGGGGCTAGCCACGAGAGGTGGGCCAAGTCAATCCGGTTCTTTAAATCTTAGGAAGGAATGCAGAGTCCCTTTACTCATCGTAAAAGGACTGCAGGGCTATGTCTACTGCAGCCCTAAAAACGTACTTGCACTTGGATATCTGTTGAAACCCTCTGCTGTCCTTTCAAATGTGCCATTTCCTCCTGCAATCCAGTTTTTAAAGCTGGGGGGTGGGGGGTGTTAATGTCCGGCTTTAATTTGCTGGGTTTCTACCCGACTCCTTTCCAGCAGTACTTGCAGTTGTTACTCTGGCTATCGGTGGTATTTAAAGTATTTTATCTCTGTAAGACCGTGTCAGCCATGATTTGATCTTGGGTTATATGGTCTATGGTACAGAAATTGAAGCAGCAGTGCAATGAAAAATGTTTCCCCAAAAAAGCTAGTTTCGGCTACAGTAAATAAAAATATTAGCATACCTGTCATATTTACTTTTATGAGTACCACCTATGCAGCACGCCATGAGTTATTTTTTTTTCTCAAGCCTAGCCCTTGCCAGGTCGACCACACAATTTGTAAGCCAAATGTGGTAGCCATATTTTCTTTGGGGGGGGGGGGACTAAATGAAAACTTTCATATAATACTTGATGTTTGGCAGAAGTAGACAATTTTACCATCAAGTAAACCTGGAAGACGCCTAGGATTTTTTAATTGTGGAAAATAAAGGTAGGGTCAGTTTTTTGCCTGATTTAATTGCATTGGTGCTTTAAAATTCAATACAAAGAAGTGTAAGGTAATGCAAGTAAGTGCTAAGAACCCCCAATAGAGAATACAGGATGAGAAGAGCAGTGGTTGAGAGAATGACCAAGGAAAGGAACAGTAATAACCTTGGACAACTTGAAATCATTGGCCAGTGTAACAGAGCAGTGGGAAGGGGAAATAGAATGCTGGGAAACCGAGGGAAGGGGATGCACAGTTGGAGGGAAGTGATTCTGCCCTTGTGCAGGTCCCTTGTTCATCCTCACTTTTGTAGCAGGGGTGTGCAAAGTTTATGGATTTCATTTTGTGAAGTACTTCGTAAAGCTTCCCCAACTTCACTTCACTCAGTTGCACACTTCATATACATTTTGTCTGGTAAAGTGCCCACCTTCTCCCAGCAAAACTGTGTAGTGGTACTTCACCAGCAAAAGTGTTGGTAAAATGTGACTACATGTAGTTTTGTCAAGTGATGTAGCACTTCGCTAGAGAAATATATGCGAAGTATTTTTTCTTTTTACAGTAAAACTCGTTTTTCTTGCATGTAATCCATCCTCTACCCACTATGTAAACAACTTTCAAACCCTGCTACCACCCAGACCTTAACATATTCTGCATCTTCCACCCTGCCACCCTCTAGCAACCACCTCTTTTCCCCCCCATCACAGTCACAGCATAGTTAACTATACTAAAAAGTAACAGCAGGCTGACAAAGTATTTTAACTGTCTCTTCCCTAAACACCAGTGCCAAGCCATATGATTGCAACCACTTCCTGCACCGTCAAAAGTACTCAAGAGTGAACCCCCTTATTCTACCCATGCTCTATCATCCAACTTCTTTGCAGTTAATCAGTTAATCCTTTCTGCCATGGTGCAGGCACCTCCTTCCACCACCACCCTCATCCCCGTCATCCACCCCCACAAGTCCCCAAAGCATAAGTATAGTTTTAAAAAATGAAAAAGGAAAACCTTCCCATAGTGTAGCGACCACGCTCAGTCTTCCATGTTTCTGTATATAATTAGTGAACGATGATAACATCCTATAGTAACACCTCATTTGTTATTTATCAGCCAATCAGATGGTACTGTAGGTGAGTACCTCATCATTTATTCATTCTTTATATTGCAGGACAGTGAAAACTGATCACAAAGGTTTTCTTCTTTACAGATTTCAACAGTATCCTCATATCTTGGGGGTCTGAGTGGAGTGAATTACATGTAAGAAAAAAATTCCAGGTTTGTTTTGTTAAAAAAACAAAGGAAATTTGCTGCATCTCTAAGTTGGTGTACTTTGGTTTTGTAGCCCACACTTGAGGAAGGATAAGGTCAAGGTGAAGGTAGTATGGAGGAAGGTAATGGAAATCCTACATGGAGAGTTTAAGAGTCTAACATCTACATTCTCGAGGCAAGAAGGGAGAGGGGGATGTGATAGAGACATAGAAGTACCTACATGGAATATTTAAGGTAGACTGCAAGGAATTGTTCACACTGAGTGGGAACACAGGCACATGCGGGAACTCAGTGGAGCTGGTGGTGGGGGGACTTAAGATGGATGTTAGCAAATACTTTTCCATGGAAAGAGTAATAGAACGTTAGACAAGCTGCCAAGGAAATTTGTCAGTGCCAAATCAAGGCTGAGGGGCTGGATGTATGTCCATATTCTCTGAAGAGCTGTCCTGTGTGCTGCTTGTGTGTACAATACTGAAAAACTATAGAAAAAACATGTCTGTGTCCTGTCTAGTGTGTCCTTGGAACTAGTGTTACTGTGGTGCATCCTGGGATAGTGGAGGGACAACTGACATCCTCCACAAGCAAAGTTAGTGTGCAAGTCATCCACAATAGTGACAAGGGTAGCAAGTAACCAAAAAGGCTGGTAGAAGGCTTTAGCTGCACAAATTGGGCTTCAGGGACTGTTTAAAATGTTTATTAGTAGGACTTCCCGGTTTTGCCAGATGGGAAGTCCCATCTCACACCCCTTCCGGTGTTCCAGCTTTTAAAATTCCGCTAGCAGGCACTCTTTTATTGCAAGGCTGAGGGGCTGGATGTATGTTCATGTGCTCTGAGGAGCTGTCCTGTGTGGTGCTTGTGTGTACAGTACTGAACAAATACAGAAAACAAGTCTGTGTCCTGTTTAGTGTGTCTTTGGGACTAGTGTTACTGTGGTGCATCCTGGGATAGTGGAGGGACAGCTAACTTCCTCTACGAACAAAGTTAGTGGGCAAGCCATCCACAATAGTGACAAGGGTAGCGAGGCACCATTAAGGCTGGTGGTAGGTTCTAGCTGCACAAATTGGGCTTCAAGGGTGATTTTAAAAGTTTATTAGTAGAACTTCCCTGTTTTGCCAGACCAGAAGTCCCACCTCACACCACTTCCAGTGTTCCAACTTTTAAACTTGCTCGCTTGCAAGTGACAGTGACCACACAGTGGAGGTGATGCGTGCAGAGGCAAGCGCTTGGTCCACATGTGTCTGCTGTGTCTGCTGGGTCAGATGGGTCAATGTGACCAGACATAATATCCTGATATGGTAATAAGATATATCAAATGAAGGGTAACATAAAACAGTGTGTAAATTGCAAAATGTTTTTAAAGGGAGATACTACTATAGAACTTACTTGTGACACGTGTAACTACATAATGGAATTATTGGCTGAGAATAAGGAACTTAAAAATCAGTTGGACTTCCAAACAGAGATGATGAATTTGGGGCAGCTTATACATAATAGAGGCTTATTACTAAAGGATACAGAATCTGCTAATGCAGTGTAAGCAAGTCCATAGGCAAACCTTTGGGTATAAGAGGAAAAGGGACGTGGTATTAGACTCTGATAGTGAAAATGATCTGAAAGGGGAAGACTGGTGTTTGGTGCAAGGAGGCAAAAAGCATAGAAGAAGATGGGTGATGATCCCTACTGAACTAAGAAAGAGATATTCAGTACTTGAGGCGGATGTTACTTTGGCTATAAGGGAGGAGGGACATTCAGTTAGTCATGATAAGCAGCCACTGCAAGACATTGGAAACTTTGAATCAGCTGATGTTAATAATGGACAGGACAGAAGAAAAGCGATAGTCCCTTCTGAACTAAGCTATAGATATTCAGCACTTGAAGTGGATGTACCTTTAGAAATAGGGGAAGATGGAAACACCATTAGCCACAATATGCAGCCACTCCAGGAGAAAGAAAATATTGAATCGGCTGGTACTGTGAATAATGACCCAATAGGAAATAATTGCCCAGCTGTTTCCAGTAGGGAGGAAAATTGATCAAGGCTCAGTCCCAAAAGGAAATAGTGGTAATAAGTGATGCAGTTATTAAGTTTACTGATTAAAGTAACCTGTAAAGGTAGAAAGGAGACAACTATGGTAGGTTGTCTTGCTGGAGCACGGATAGATGACATCAAAAATAATACTGATGGGCTATTAAAAGGCACAACTTCCCCAATTAGAATATTACATGTGGTTACTAATGATGTAGGTAGGAGAAAAGTTTTACATAGCGAAAGAGAGTGTGTGAGAGAGAGAGAGATTTAGAAGCAGTTGGAAAGATATTAAAAAAATAAAGGTGGTAGAGTAAATTAGTTCTGACATTTTCCCTGACCAAAGGCTGGGAAAAGGAAAGCAAAATATATCAGGCAGTTGAGTGGCTGATTGAGAAGGCAGTGTGAGAGGGAAGGTTTAACTTTTCTAAGAAATTGGAATAGGTTCAATAACGATACAGTATTATAAAGACAGGATTGCTTGCATTTGAACAGATGGGTCTTGGGTCCTTGTGGAAAGAATAAATAGATGCATTAGGAGATGTTTAAACCAGTTGTCAAGGGGAATGGGAGTGGAGCACCGAACACTATTAAAATGAAGCTAAAAAATAGGAAGATGGTTAGGGGAAAAGGAAATGGGAATTAGAAAGTTTTACTTACAAGTCCCAGAAGCTTGGTGAGATAGATGAGCTTGAACAGCTACTGGAAAGAGAGCAGATTCAGATTTGCGCTATTACTGAGTCCTGGTGGCAAGAGGAAGAGTGTATATGGGGGAGAAATAGAATCAACAAAGTCCAGGAGGGTAGCATCTTTCAGAAAAAGAGATGTGTAAGAACAAGGGGGCACAATTTAAAGTTAGAGGGGGGACGGCTCAGGGGTAATGTGAGGAAATTCTTTTTCATGGAGAGAGTGGTGGACGCATGGGACTGCCTTCCTGGAGAGGTTGTGGGGTCTAAAACAGTGGGGGAATTCAAACATGCATGGGACAGACATGAGGCAATTATAGTGGGGGGTTGCAGGAAGTAGGCTGTTGGTTAACTAGAATCTGCAGCTTATCCAATAGGTAGGGAAATGGGCAGACTGGGTGGGCCAAGTGGTCCTTATCTGCAGTCAAAGTCTATGTTTCTATGTTAATGGTCATACACTTTTCAGTAAAGACAGAAAGGATAAAAAAGGAGGAGGAGTTGTGCTGTATGTCTTCAGTAACATAAAGGCTGCACAAACCAAGGTGAATGTCAATGACTTAGAGCAAATTTGGCTGAAGTTAATTCCAGGACTGGGGAAGGAAATCTTGTTGGGGCTAATGTACAGACCACCAACACAAAATAATGAACTAAATCAAATGATGTTGGATGACCTGGACAGTTTAACCACTGAGGATGGAATCATGCTCTTGGGGGACTTTAATATGCCTGGTATCAGATGGGATACTTTGGTGGACAGGACCTGTATGGAAAGAGTTGTTTTGGATGTCATAAACAGAACCTGGAGCAGGATGTGACATCGGATACTGGGGGTGAACATATTTTGGACCTTGTTCTAAGCAATCTGTGTGACAGTTTGACCATGATTTGAAAAATGACAACTGTCACATTCATGAGGTGGTGTAAAAAAAAAAAAAATAAATAAATAAATAAATTGCTTTGTTGAAAATTTGGGGTTAAAATGTTTATAATTGCCAAAGTTGTGAGTAAGCATAGCAAAATTTCAAGATGCACATAACTGTATTGTTACATATTTTGACCCCAAATTTTCTACATGCCCTTCTTATGACTCCACCTCATGAACAAGGGTGGTGAAGATTTTCAAATCCCACCCAAAAAGTGATTTCACCAAGCTGAACATGAAATTACCATTCGGGGCAGATTTATGTAATTCCACCAACACTGTTCATGAGGTGGGTCTCAAAAAGGGCATGTTGAAAATTTGGGGTCAAAAGATGCAAAAATGAAAAAATCAAATTTCAAAACCCCATTGAAATACATTTAACCACATTTACTTTAGTTTCTCATATTAAAGTTGGCGGTAACAGCAGCAAGTCATGTCTTCCATCGGAGAGTGGATCTTGACCCAGGACCTGTTCAGGTGAGTGAGGGTGTGTGGGGAGTGTGTGGGGTACGGGGTGGTGGGTGCTCAGTGGGAGGTCAGGCTGAGGGGAGGCAGATTGGTGGGGGACCTTTTTTTGGGGGGGGTTAAAAAAAGACATTGAGGGAAGGTTTTCTTTATTACAAAGTATATACATGGCAGCGATCAGAAAGTGGGGGGTGCCACTAGACACCTGGGAAATATATAACATTATGGGGATGGTGACTGGAGGGTGGGGGTTACCACTAGATACCAGGGAAATATATAAGAATTATGGGGATGGCAATCGGAGGGTGCCACTAGACATCAGGGAAGTATAAAACATTATGGCGACTGGGATCTGAAGGTGGAGGTGCCACTAGACATCTGGGAAGTATATAAAACTATGGGGATGGTGACTGGAACATACCACTAGACAGTAGGGAAATAAATAAAAATTATGAGGTTGGTGATTGGAGGGTGGGGGTGCCACCAGACACCAGGAAAATATGATGGCAGCAGTGATCAGAGGGCGGGGTTGCCACTAGACACCTGGGAAATATATAAAATTACGGGGATGGTGAATGGAGGGTGGGGCTACCACTAGATAACAGGAAAATATATAAAATTAGGGGACAGTGATTGGAGGGTGGAGGGTGCGACTAGACACCAGGGAAGTATATAACAATTATGGGGATGGTCATCAGAGGGTGGGGAATGCCACTTAGACACCAGGGAAACATGTATAATGTATGTGGTTTTGGTTATGAAGGGATCATTTTCCATATGGCAATACAGAAAAAGAAAAAGCAAGTCATAAAAAAGGATATATATAAAAAAGGGGGGTAATTTTAACAGTAGTAAAGTGCAGAGTCCACCTAATGGGGTCCTGATGAGCAACAAACATATGTTGGTCTTTGTGCAGGGTGTCATTTTTTGGGGGGTTGAATTTTGTATTTTGTTTTTTACGGAAAACAAGATGGCAGCAAACGAAAAAGGATGTTTTTCTCTCCGGAAAAAGGATTGGCCCCAAATGAAAAAGGATTCTTTTTTTTCATTTCATACAGCCATGTTCAAGTGCTTACTGAACATGCTCGGAAACCGAAATTTGAAAAGTAAATAACTTTGAAAAGGATTAATATTTTTTCACCAAACCAGCAAAAGACACATCTGTGGGCCAAGCCCTTTCTACCCTGAAAATTTCAGGCCAAAATTCCAAACTGTCTGGGCACTACCCCTCTTGACAAAAACAGCAAAACATCCAGAAAAGTTCCCTTTTTGTGCTATTTGGATCTTAGAATCCGCACATTCAAAGATCTACCCAATGAGACCGCACATGTAAAATGTCATGCAAATCTGATGAACAGTTGCAAAGTTATTAAAGTGCATAAAGTGATGTTTAACATTAAAGTGCCTACTCAACCCTAAATATAGTGGTACTACCATGTCACTATTAAATAGATAGATGGATAGACAGACAGACAGACTGACCAGTACATATGTGACGTCCACAAGCTCAGTTATGGCTACCCTTGATGCCATTGGCTTATCTATTGAGCACCTTCTCTCTGCCATGGGGCCTTTGTTGAGCACTGAAGCAAGTATACAGTACATTCACAGTCTTAACTATTGCCACTGACACTTTTACAGGTTCCAGCTCCCATTCCCTTATTCTCTGGCCCAGTTGCTTCCTTCACCTCTCTCCTTCCATTTATGTACTGGAAGAAGGCTTTGATGGTGTCTGTAGCTCCTACTGCTATCCTGGCTTCCAGCCTTTCTTTGGATTTCTTAATTCTAGTCTTGCAGTCCCTCAATGCTTCCCTGTATGCCTTTCTGGCCAGAGGCAACACATTTTGTTTCCAGTGTTTAATAGACTTTAGGTGGTAAGCAATAGTTTCCTTCTCTTTGGAGATTGTGGGATACTGTTCAGTGGCTTTGTTTACATATCAGTGATCATGGTTTGGGGGGGGGGGCATGATCAACCAAACTTACAAAAAAGTGAAGTAGTTGAAAAGCATTTGTTTGTACTAAAAATGTGAATCGGGGGTAGCCTCCACACAATAGATGTGGGGCTGTTTACATGGACATTCCTGTTTAGCCCTGCAAGTGGAAACCTGACATAAAAAAAATTTAGGGACACAGTTCCTTCAAACTAGGGAAGATTTATAAATATATGCAAATGATTTTTCTGAGCTCTATTTCTGGATCTTGATTGAAACATGTTTGCCTGAAGACTTAAAAAACATGTGTTTTGAATTAAAAAACTCACATTAAATGGCTTCATTGTAAAACTATAAATACTCCATTTCATGCGCTTGCTTTAGGCTGTACTTGTAGTCAAATATTCCAGGAGGGTCAGAATTAATCTCCCAGTTGTATGTTGTCCTGGTTCTCTCGGGGCTGTGGTTTCCTGCCCAGGTGTCAATGTGGACATCTGGTTGCTGACTCTGGCTTAGTGCAGAGAATGCAGATGCTCTCAAATTATTCTACAAAGATGCCCGTGGTTGTTTGACTCCATTTCAAGTCAGAAAACCATGTTGTGTAATTGCACTACTAGTCTGTGAGGCAGCCACAAGATCAGCAATTTACTACATTTGTTTTGTGTTTTAGACATTGTTGCTAGCTTAATTTACCATGTACAGTATATTTGAACTGAGGCAGCCATCTAATAGTAGCTTCCCGTATTTACAAGTCACCGTAAGCAAGGTCTGTTTGCAGTAGAAGCCACCCTCTAATACTGGCTGTGGCTAGTAACAGAGGTATGCTATGCTGAAATGAGTTCAGTGCTTGGAAAGAACTGAAGCAGTGAACCATTACTGGTTACTGGTATTTACTAATTGTATTGAAGCTTTATTTAAACTTTTAAACATACTTGGACATTTTCCCCTAAATTGTGCCCATGTATTCCACAACTCTCTAATCTGCATTTCATCTATTCTCAGTATGAGAGCTACAGGTTAATTGCACTGTACCTCTCCTTGTTTCATAACCATCAGTCTAAAACTCAGTGTTCTACCTGTTTCTTTTAGCCACGTTCAGATAATTAGCTGGTAGTCAGTATGTCAGTGTGAATGTGTAGGCTGCTAGTTCAAATCAAGTCTGTCCACCAGTCAACAGCTGATCATTCAGATAAAGTCTTTGCACCAACAGACTGTTGGCATGACCGTCAACTGAAATAAAGCCCACCCTCCAATAAAAGCAGCCTTCCAGTAGAAACCATAGTGATGAGGTGTTAGTTTTATATTTCAAGATACATGGATGTTCTGGAAGGGGCCTGCAATACAGATGTCAAACCAAGTCAGAAAAATCTGAGAAGTAAGGCACACACTTGGGCACAACTAAAGCACACGTCAGCTTATTTACATAGCTAACAACATAGATATAAATAGTGAAACAGCTAAAGTCTCAGAAAGAGGCAAAACACAGGGGTGATACAGTTGGTGTGGTTAGTTTTTGCTGTAGTCAGTATTAATATTTTAATTATGTGCTGTATTATATTTAAATAAATTGATGTGAACTTTAATTGTGCTTAAGTGTTCACCTTACTTCTCTGCTTTGTCTGTGTTTTGGGGCCAGCTGACTCCATTGTTGGGGGTGCACCTATTTGATCATGTGCTACATGCTCTCCCTCAATTTGTGTCCAACCAAGTCTGTCTTTATTACTTGGCATGTATGCCTTTGCAAATTTAAATGTACTTAAAAAAAAAAAAAAAAGTTATGTCTTTAATACTGTGACATCTTATTTTTCTGTATATTATACATTTCAATATATAAAGACAAGAATCTAAAGCAAAATCAGTGTAGCTGGACAAATTACCCACTCACCAGATAGAAATGACAACTTTGCCTGAAGATTAAGCTGCCCTAATGTGACTCAGAAGCGCAATATGCACTCAAGTCACATAAAACAGCTTAATCTTGTTGGTAGAGCCATGTACTACAAAAAGGCTAAGCTTTGCATTTAAGAACTGTATTACTAAAAAATTAATCTATTAGACAAGCGTGGGGAATACGCAACTGTTCCCTGTCCTGAGGAAGTGGTTAAGTGTGCCATGGAACATTGGCCACTAAATTGAAGCCATTATTCTGCTGTTTTTAAAATAAATAAACATCATGCCAGGCCAACCTGATTACCATCTTTGAGGGGGTTACCAGGGAGGTAGACAGGTACAAAGATATGGATGCAGTCTCTCAAGACTTGTGAATGGCCTTCGATACTGTGATGCATGGCAGGCTTCTGGGCAAAGTAAAACAATGCAGTATACATGAGACATACTCAAGATGGTTTGCTAACTGGCCTGGGGGAAGGAAGGAGAGGGTGGTGGGGGATGGGCACTACCTCAAGTGGAATCAAGTATCAGGGAATCAGTGCTGAGGCCACTGCTGTTAAACGTCTTTATTGATGGTCTGAAAGTTGTGGCCCTAAACAGGCTGTTTAAGTTTGGGAATGAGAGTAAGCTGGCCTGTATAGTGGATCCCTTTTGAAGATGGGGATAAACTTCAGGAGGAGCTGAAGAGCTGGGCAGTTGGTCTGAAACCTGGAGACTCGGATATAATACAGCCAAATGCAATATGCTACACTAGGGGATGACAAACAGAGGTAGGACCTACGCACTGTGTGGGGCTCCACTGGCTGGAACTGAGGAGGGAAAGGCCCTGGGGTTATAAGAGACAGTGGGCTAAAGCATGACAAACAGTATGGTCTTCTGTCAAGAGGGCCGGCAGGTGCATCAAAGGGGGCAACCAACAGAGCAGGAGAAGTAATCCTGCCACTCTGCGAGGTTCTGGTCAGGCCCCACTTAGAGTTTTGCATGCAGTGCTAATCTTTTAGAAACACAGGGGACATTGATGCATTTAAGAGGGTGCAACATAAGGCCACTAAAATAATCAACTGTATAAAGTACAGAAGCTACGAGGAGAAACTGTTGGCCCTTAACACATTCACTCTGGGGGAAAAAGAAGGCTGAACAGGGACATAATCTCAGTCTTTTGCATGCATAAGGGCATTGACAAGATCAGATGGTGAGAAATGTTCAGTCTGGTGTCATGCAGAAGGATGCAGGGACATGCCATGAAGCTTATGGGTGGAAAATTTGTGGGTCATGTTAGAATGCACTTTTTCTTCCAGACGGTGGTGAATCCTTTGAACAGTCTACCGGTAGTAACAGTAAACATGAAGGCATTACATGCCTTCAAGATAGGCATGGCCAAATTTCTGTATAACAGAATCAATGGGTATCCTGGGTAGTAGAACAGGTGGGTGGGGAATACTTGCAGATTAGTACATGACTGCACTGCATACTTATTTCCTACTGACATATGAAGCAGGGGTCTTGACCTGATAGATCTTGAGTTTCTATGTTCTTAAGTTGTAATGTGTATGCTAATACCAACACTGAAATCACTCTTACAATCAGAAGAGTGGTCTCAGTGGGAGCATTAATATATTATTGATCAAGATATATTAAAATGTGAAAAAGGTTTCTCTGACCATGCCGTCTCCAGGGCAGCTACGCATGAGACACTCTTCATAGATTAAGAATTTCTCATCCACAGAGGAAAGCAATGCTCTGATTGGTTCAGGAGCTCTCTCTCAATCAGTGACACATTTTATATTATTTATATTTGATGAGTGCATCATTTATGCAATGGCAGTATGACTATATTTGCCTAAATACTTACTATTTCTACTTAAGACAGGTCAACTGAGAAAATAAACAGATCAGTCTCTCTGTCACCCTGTAATCAACATTCATTCCCACAGCTGACCTGTTATCAGCAGGTATTCTCTCAGGTGACCTGTCATCATTTGGAAAAAAAAAATTAACTGGACCTTGATTTGGAACAGCTCTTCAAGCAACCACACGCTGATCCTGAATATTTATGTCAGCATTCTGACAGTGACATGGCAATCAGGAAAAACAACAACAGTGAATCAGTTGGAAATTGATGTGCATCTAGCTGTAATAATACATGCACCAGCACACTAACAATGAAAAAGTAAGGCCATTGCAAAAGCTGATTATATCATGGCTGCACTGAAAATACTGGGTTTGTTTTCCACCTGTGCTTTCTGAACCCAGCAACCTCACCCATGGCAATGCCACTTGTAAGGTCTCTGAATTCTGAAAGCAGTCATGAACATCAAATATTTTAAGTGCAGCCATGAGATATGCCCTATTTATGCAGTGGCATTATGAACACATTTCCCAAAATAAATGGTACTGTTTCTGCTTATAACAGGACAACTGTGCCTTGTCATGACTGATTATTCTCACAGTGACCTGTCATCGGCCGTTAGTCTTAAAGTTAACCTGTCATCAGCATTGATTCTCTCTGTTGTACTGTCATCAGTTGTAAGGAAAAAAACATCAGAATTCCTACTGGACCTTGATTTGTAACTAGCTGTCATGACCTACAGTATCTCTTATTTTTCCAACGTCATTGATTTAGTTTATCAGCTTGTTTGGACCGGATCCTTCTCTGCCTTTCTTTATTCTTAGCTATAGCTGTCCCGTTTTGTTTTTTTTCTTGAAGGAATGTGGAACAGTAAAGATGAAGCATAGCAAAGGCTGGTTAAAACATTAGTTTTATGTTCCTTGCATAACAGCCGTGTTTTTATAACACAATGCACCAGCACTTTAGTTTGAAAAAATTAAAGTATTCAAATGTCCTGAATGGGTGCTGACTTCTTTTCTTTTGTTGTGCTTCAATTATCAGTACAGCTCCAGTCTCAACTCTGTGCGACTTTTTTTATTCTGATTTGGAACAGTAAAGATTGACTTGCCTTGGCAAAACACATGAATAATACTAAAAGCTGAAGAGGGAACGTTTACACTAAATCTGTGACAACCAGTTCAAACCCAAATCAATTAATCCATTTCATACAAGTCCAGTCACATTACCAGTATTGAGAATATTGAAGACATTTCTGTTTAACAATTTTCTTCTGCACAGTCCATCAGTAGCTGTGTCAGTGGCTCAGCAGGTAGCACACTCACCTCTGAGGCCGGGAGATCAGAAGGCTGTGGGTTCTTTCCCCACACCAGGTACTTGGGTTAATATCCCAATACTGACACTGTAGTGCAGCATGAAGGGGGTGCTGCACCCTGAGGTGCCGTCTTTTGGATGAGACGTTAAACCGAGGTCCCATCTGCCTGTCCTGGTGGTAGTTCAGGTGGACGTTAAAGATCCTCGGACACTTCTCAAAGAGTAGGGGAAGTTTCCCCAGTGTCCTGGTCAAATTTCCCTCATTCACTGAAAATACCACCAACAGCTTAATCTGATTCAAGGTCAGTTGACATTCATCTGTATCCCCCTCCCCCGGGTCGTGCCTGAAAATAGGCAAAATCTGCCTAGTGCACTTACCCGGTCAACAAAAACGAAATAAATGAAAAATAAATAAATCTGCTCCACTTGCTGAAGCATGACAGTGAAGTCGCAGTTCTGCATTTGTGACACCACAGTCCCTTGCCATGGAAATGACTGCAGTCGTGAAACTCAGAATCTGACATTACTGCATGCTGACTTAATGAAAAAAGTGGGGGTTGTCTGCAGGAAAATGTTTCTGTTTAAACACAAAGCCCTTCAGTTGTTAGCACTAGACCCAACTGATGGCCCAGTGGTTGCAAGACATGCTTCTGTGATGGTGACCTGGGCTACAGGAGTTGGGGGAGTGCTGTTAGTGACAACACATCCCGACCCAGAGAAGGTGACTTCCATGTTCAGCCACTGTAACAATTCCCTGTGGTGGGCCAAGAGAGTTTGTTACCTCAAAGGGATGTAACTACAGGTGTGTGAGGCTGATAATAGGCTGCAAATGACGTAAAGGGTAGTGGGAGGGCTAAGGGAACAGCAGTGTATCAGAAGAAAATAAAACTGTAGCTGCCAATGTGATGGCTTCAGCACTGCTGGGATGCCTGCCCCCTTCAGTACTGACCATATTCTGCTGAACCAGGGAAGCCACAAGGACCCTCAGATGGCTCCACCACAGGAGGGAGGGGAGTCATTAAGGACCTGGTGTATAGATGAGTGTTGTTTGGTATGGGCAAATCACTGTGAAACAGCCTGATGTTGCATATTGGACAGAGCAGGATATAAGCCTTGAATATAAAATGGTCAGGAAAATCCTGCAATCCAGTTGGGTAGTTTGGGTTTTTACCATTGGTAAATCCTGCAGTGACCCATGGCAAAGGATCCAGTCAGCATCATTACCCGCATTAAAATTCATACACCTACTGTATGTACCTCATGGTACTTTAAACTTTCAAATGTTAGAGCCAGGTCCAAACTAAATATTTTTCACTATATCCAAAAAACTAAAAGTGCCTTAAATTAAGAAAAATAAATAAATATTGTTTCCCCACCATTGTCTTTTTATTACACATATATAGTAATTCAAAAAATGAAGTACTCGTTTTTTTAAATTCCTTTTTTCCCTTTATTTACCAAATACCCCCTACACTCCTTACTTACGTATCAGGGATATCTCTGCTGCTTACTCTGCCACCATAAAAATCTAGGCCCTGACTTCATATTAGACCTTCTGTTGAGAGAGAGAGAGAGTGTGTGTGGGGGGCGGGCTAACATTTTGCCAGAAGAAGGGATCCGGGGATCATAGTCTCCTCTAACTTTAAGGTGGGAATCCAATGTAGCAGGGCAGGGGCATGACTAGCAGAAGGAGGGAGGTAATAATGCCCCTTTACAAAGCCATGGTGAGGCTGCACCTGGAGTATGGGGTTCAATTCTGGAGGTCACATCTCTGCAAGGATACAGGTGCATTGGAGAGGGTTCAGAGAAGGGCAACCAGGATAGTGCAGGGCATGCAGGGAAAGTCGCACGGGCAGCGGTGTAAGAAGCTGGATCTGTTCACACTGGAGACAAGGAGGGTAAGGGGAGACATGACTGAAACTTTTAAATATGTAAAGGGACTCAATAAAGTGGGAGAAGAGGGTTTACTTAAGAGGATGGAGGGGGTCAGAACTAGAGGGCACAGCCTCAGACCACAAGGAAAAAGATACAGGGGCAATTTGAGAGGGCGTTTCTTCATGGGGAGGGTGGTGGAGCCCTGGAACAGACTACCAGATGGAGTGATGGGGGCTAAATCGGTGGAAGAATTCAAGAGGGCATGGGACAAGTATATGGATGTGAGTATCGGGGGCAGGGCAGGGGCTGGCAGGGAGGTGGAGGTGTGTGTGGTGGGGAAAGGGCAAACTAAATGGGCCGGTATGGTCCTTTTCTGACATCAAGCTTCTATGATTCTATGAATTATGCAGAACTTTATATTGTTGTATTCCATCTGTTAAGTGTGGGGAAAGACCTAGAAAAAAGAAACCAGATAGGGAAGGTAGACAGTCCCTATGTGGTTTAAAAAAACTTTGCTGCTGTTCTTAAAAGCAGATATGTTGGAACCAAGGATAGGTGAACTTATTCAGGAGAAATCACCTTCCTTGATGCAAAGACTCTGCTGCCAGCTACAGATGGCTGTAGAATTTGATTGTTTTATTGATTGGTGGATGCATCATATTTGGGATTTGTTCAGTGTTTAATAAAATACTTCACTGGGACCTTGATGACCTAGCAACAGCTGGTTGCACTTTCAGGCTGGTGAGATGGGTTTGAAAGGGGACTCTGGAGCAAATCAGGTGCTGCATAGCTGCGGAGTGCTGATGATGATGTCACAAGGCAGCCTAGGAGAGGGCGATATCTGCATCTGCCAGGGACACCTTGTATCAGACCAGAGAGCTTGTTCTTTTGTGAGGGGTGGTACATGCACCCAGTGCACGGCAGCATGTTAGGATGTTCTAACAGAGCCAGTGTTGACATAAGGGGTGGTGAGTGGAAGGACTTCAGTATACAATAGGTGTTTAAAACCTTAATCACTCTCAGAGTGATGTCCCTGGTGCAGCCTGGCACCATGCAGTGAAACCTGACACTTCTAGATCAAGATGATGTCCACATGGGGGTGAAGCTCTCTTCGGAGAACTGCCATGGATGGAGGTGAACCATGGTGGACCTGCAGTTATGAGGTTTGTGGCATTACAGTGTTGAGTGGGTTCCAGGACCAGAGGAGGGTGGATATGTGGTTATCAGGGGCAGAAAAAGCATGATTGGTGGAGGAATATAAGTTTTCTTGTGTTTTAATGGGGGGGAGGGGGGTAGTTTTGTTTTCCCAGATGTGTCCATTTTGAAATCTCAGTAACATTCTCCAGGGCATGGGTCATGGTGGGATTTATCAGTTCTCTTATTGCTTAATGTACTCACTGTGCCTTGTGTCGCACCCACAAAACATGAGTAAATACCAGCATGACCCATGCCCTGTTATGCTTTATTGTTTTAGTGAACAATAATTGGGACAAATGGGAAGGTAAAACACAAACCATACTTCAAGGTAGGGGAATTTTTGGTCAGCTACAGTATCTGTATCTTAAGATGTGCCCGAGTATGAACAAATACATTTCTGTTCTCAGCTATTAAATGAAACAGTATCCCTAGATTATTAATGAAGTAACTGTAGGCATTTTCCCTTTTCTGAAATATGAGCAAAACAAAGAACAAAGTAGTGGGAGATGAAAGATCTGAGCTTGCTTTGTGAGGGATTCTAACTGGCACACCTATGATGCAGACCAGTGAATCATATTTGTCTAAGAATGACTGTATATACCTCAAGATGCTATTAATCCAAGTGGAATGCATTATTTATAAGGGCAGCAACACACAAAGAGGTGTGCATTCATGGGGAGATGCAGTGTAGGCACTTTTCAGGTGTGTGCTGATAGAGAATAAAATGTCCTGATAAAAACTGCCTTTATAACTGATTGACTGCTTCATCACTAATGCATTATGGGTCTTGTCATTCAGTAGTGGAGAGAAACGTGCTATCCCAATGCAACCAATTACTGTATGCATTCCCAATTTATTTCTATAGATGATGGTTTTGGTGTAGAAATAATTTGATTTCCACTCCAGAAGTATTCTCAGTGGATGTTTCCACTGCAGAGGCATCATCAGATTTCCAGAATACCTGTCAGAATTCCTAAACGATCTAATGCCTTCCCATGACTTGTTTGGAATATTAGGACTGCTTCATTGAATGGACGTGTTCATTTTTATGTGCATGACAACAGAGTATTGATCCCTTGAGAAACAAAGTCCAGAATAAAGTTGTTCAAGAGTGTGTAGCACAAACAATTGCAGTCAGAAAATGTAAATAACTGGTTAGTGATGATTATCAACTGTGGGCAGAAGCTGTCAAACTACGTTCTACATGGGTGAGTATACATATGTGTATAACTGAGTTTGATTATACACATGTGTATAATCACCATTGTATAATTGAGTTTGATTATACACATGTGTATAATCACCTGTGTATAACCAAATTTGGTTAAGCACCTTTTGCAAAAATTCTAAAATAAAAAATAAATCAAAAATCAAAGGAACCAGTTATAAAAAATAAAACGTGGGAAAGTGTGTCTCA
The DNA here is from genome assembly GCA_016271365.2 of Neoceratodus forsteri. Lineage (NCBI taxonomy): Eukaryota > Metazoa > Chordata > Ceratodontiformes > Ceratodontidae > Neoceratodus > Neoceratodus forsteri. Next base: position 45,572,803 of record JADMNL010000024.1, on the reverse strand, counting down.
ACTCAAATTTTATGCACACCCTCAATGTGCGATGCCTTGATAAACTATGAGGCATCACACACCTCGGGTGTGCATAAAATCCCTCATTATACACACTTCCCAATGCATTATTCTATATATAATATATGTATTTTTTTAAATCTGTGCTTGTGTGTCTCCACCAACAGGAGGCTGTAATTGCCATTTGGCCATTTCCAGCCATCATGCTTGTTGATGGAGGGATTTACCCCTTGCTTTCTCTGATCCCTACCCCCAGCAAGGACAGTGGTATAAGGACCAGAGTACAGGCTACTGCATACATGTGCAAGCCCAGCCAAGGGCTTGACACTGTCCTCCCCTCTCTACACTACACCCACAGGTGGCAGTGTCAGAGTGAAATGTTGTTTCCACCATCCCTGGAGGAGGAGGAGGAGAACATCCCCTTGGATGCTCAATCCTACCTCTCCTGGATGGCCCCCATCATCCCTGGCTTGTTGCTGAACCTGGATCATCTGTTATAAGCACCAGTGGGCCAGCTAATCATTTTTAAAGGTAGCCAGTTGTTCTTATTTATTTCTTTTTTGTATAATTTTTTATTTGAGTTTTACTTCCACAAGAACAAATACCGTTGCATTCAGTTTAGCATTGTATGCAGTATAGTGTAAACCCTGACAGAGACTCTAGAAGAAATAAAGATCAAAAACTCCCAAGGATAACACAAAAAAATAAAAAGATAACAAATATATCAAAAACAGAATCATTAATACAGTCTCTAAATAAATAAAATTAATGTAAGCGCTTCATCTTGAGGTATTTCAAAGTATCAAGGTCAAAACAGGTAAGCCTTGGCTGGATTCTGGCTTTGGTGAGACCATCCCCTTACAGTCTTGTTTAACCCCTCTTCTGGCATGTCTGCCCCTCAAACATTGTTGTTCCGAGCACAGAATTCAAGAATTCCTCAAATTCCAGCCATTTCTTATCATAAATTGTTAAATTACCCCTGGCTTTATATACCAACTTCTCTAAGGTACCACATTTCACAAGCTGTTTCAGGCAGGCTTGATGTGTGGGTGGGCCCCTTATTTTTCCAAAGTGTGAGGATGCTTAATTTTGTACATATCAGAGCCATATACACAAATTGTATTATTCCCCTGGTATATCTGGTGAGATATCCAGATCTCTTATCAGGACAATTTGAGGTTTCAGCATGATCTGATATTCCCCACCCTAGACAAGGTTTCTTCAATATCTTATTCTTAAGTGTTTCCACAGGGAATGGGATTTCGGTCCAGTTCAGTTAGGTCCTCGAGGAGTGGTAAATCTGCTCTAGTAAAGTGTGGTTTGAGGACCCATAATATATCTTCAAGAAAAAGTTGGGAGTCTTTTGAATAACATTCCCAAAATAGTCTTTTATTTTTCTTTGTAATAGCTGCCCTGACATTTTGATTCTTCAATAAAATCCTTTTTCGAAGGGCTTTAAATCTAAAAATGAAATAAATATTATTACTGTTTGCTCGTTTTTGTTAACCACTTATTTATACAATTTCTATATTTTTTTTAACTGAAGAATGCTTATCGTGAAAATGGCTTGTACTCCGTTTCTTAACTGTAGGTTTTCTACAGTAATCAATGCTCTATCAGTTTCCTTTAGTAATATATTTCCAAACCATAAATGCAATTTCCAATATATTATAAATCACAAAAAAGGAACCACAACAGTGAATCATGCAGTTAACAACTTCTTAGGCCTGGATCCCTGTGACTGAGTGTGTCATAATGTACCTAATAGCTAGCTGTTGCTTGATTGTTTGAATCTTTTTTCTTTCCGTGCTTAAGCTTTCCCTCTGTTTGGTACCTACAGTAGAAAATATTTATGTACTCTTCAGTCTACTTTCCTTTACTATATGGCAACAGTATATTAGCTATTTTTTTAAGATATGTATATATTCATCTTTTTTTCTGTATATGCAGATGCCTTTATTTGACAAATGCTATCTTTATTCTTTCCATTGGTTTGCCTGTTAAATTAAATCACAGGATGACTAAAAACTTTCCTTACATTAATTACATTTTTATCCTTCATATAGTAAAGGAAAGTAGACTGAAGGGTATATAAATATTTATTCAGTTAAGAAATAATGAAATTGTATAAATAAGTGATTAACAAAAATGAGAACTGTAATAATATTTATTTCATTTTTAGATTTGAAAAGCCCTTTTGAAAAAGATTCTATTGAAAAATTGAAACATCAGGGCAGCTACTACAAAGAAAAATAAGACTGTTTTGGGAACTTTATTCAAAATACTCCAACTTTTTCTTGAAGATTTATTATGGGTCCTCAAACCACAACTTTCTTAATATCTTGCCAGTAAGGGTGCAATTCTGTGCAGGAAAACAACATATGCACCAGGTCCCTAACTGATGTTTACATCTGGAAGAGATTGTTGAACAGAGAATGTGGAGAGCCTCTCTGGTGTGTAGTATGTCAGTTGTGTGGAGAACAACTGAATAAGCTCAAATTTGCATTAGATTGAAATTCTCCAACCATCATTCAATATATTGTCCCAGTCCTTGTGAGAAATTTCTGTACCTAGTATAGCCTGCCATTTTTCTTGAGTATTCGTGCATTAACTGTGATCCCTTTTAAAATGTGCTTATAAAGAGTGAACACTAAGTCTTTTGTGTCCTGTGTATTTTGCAAGGTAGTGGCAATACCAGCTGGTTCGTGAAGGGTATGTGTGGGACCCAGTTCTGAGGAAATAAAGTACCTAATCTGGGTGCACTTGAAAGTATGGTTGCCCAGAATGCCAACTAGACTGACCAGGTCATCAAACACTCTGTTTCCCATTGTCATAGAGGTGACCCAGAAGGGAAATACCCTCCTCCCCCACTCCTAGACCTTGAACCCTGGGTTGGCCATAAAGTCAGGGTATAGTGGCGTATCCCACAAGGGGGTAAGGGTGGTATGATGGGATTGAATCCAGATTAATCTGTGTACTTTGTGCCATATGTTAAGTGCAAAATAATATAATTCCTGCTGGACACCTTTCTGTTTGATTCCAAGGATGCGTACAACAGGTCAACAAGTCTTTGTTGCCTTGAGCCGTTTTTTTTAAGAAGGATACCCTTATATTTACATTCAGTATTATATTGATCTCTTAGGCCCACCAGATCTATTGCCCAGTAGTACTTTTCAAAGTGGGGAGCACCGAGGACCCCCCCCACCATGGCAGAGTAAGTTGGTCATAACTAGAGGTGGGCAAAGTGACAAAAATTCTCTATGCGGAGTAATCCGTGAATTCCGCCCGGTTCGCGTAGCAAAATGTGAAATTTTGCCATGAAATCTTACCTGCAGAATGGCAACATATTGCCTCGTAAGGCGAAATTTAACTTTCCAAGGTGAAACTTGACTTTTAGAAGCAAAATGTTGCCTTCCAAGGCTAAAATTTACTTTTCTGCAGGCGAAATTTTGCCTTGGCGAAATCAGACTAACACAGGAGAAATTTGCAGATCACTCTGTGCGGCACAATCTGCCACTTCACGTGAGTTTGCCGGTGAATTATAAATTTGCTGCATCTCTAGTCATAAACTAACCCTAGCGGTGTTGTTAGCCCTAAGCCAATCTGAACAATAGTATTAAAGCTGATTAAAAAAATATTCAGGGAACACAGACTGGGAAGACCAGGAAAAGGTAGAGGAATCTTGGCAATACAGTCATATTAAGCACATTGGTCCTGCCCACTAGAGCGAGGGGCAGAGTCTTCCATTTGTTAAAAATGTCCTTGACACTAGCTAAAAGAGGTGGATAATTGGCTTATTAAAGACCCTGTATATTTCTGGTCACATTGACCCCAGTATCTAAATCCAAATTCAACCCAACCTCTTAAAGGGTAATGTCGATGGCAGCTCTTGGTGTCTGCAACTACAAATAGAAATACAAATACAGATTGTATCACTAGGGACAAGGGCTGTTCCTATTTATTTCTGAAGTGTTTTTCTTTCCCTGTTGCTCATTAGAAATTGAGTAGCAGTACTTTTGCTGGAGGTTGACATATTAAGTTCTATTCCTCTTCATACATCATCTGCATTGTGGCCTAACTCGTTATGACATTACTAGGAACAAATCTGCCAGAAGTTGAGTGGCTACTTTTGGTCAGTTGTGATGTAACAGTTAGTGAGGTCACAGTGCTGATGAGATATGATGGAGAATAGAACTACTGTAGCTATGTGAGCCTGCAGTACAGTGCTGTTCACACATCATACCTTGTACTAAAACATTAATGATAAGTCTGTAATCTTCTAGGGATTAATGACTGGTTGGGCGGATGGTGTGCTTGAGCTGCAGCTCAGGGCCACCTCCATCCAGTCAGTCATTAATCCAAGGAAATGACTGGCTTTGACTTGTTATTGTGATTATGAGTCTAATCGCAATAGGAACTTTCATTTTTAATTTTTTGCTTACAAGTTTTGAGCAGAGGGGCACAGTGTCAGCTGGGAGCTGGATCTGTCAGTTCTAAGATGTTAATGACCAATACACTAGCCATTCAGGAGCCTCCTAGGCTCCTGAATACTTAACTAAATTTATAATGCCAGGTAGAGAATTATTAAATTGGAAAAAGGGAAAAGAAAATGATTTCAGATACTTAAATGCAGCAGCTGGTTAACCAAAAGCTGCACTCAGACTACACAAAAAGCTGCACAAATATGCATTAAAAAGGATTTAATAAAATATATGTAACCCTTCCCCAACCACCACCAAGTGTGAGTGCTTACCTGGCCATGCAGTCAGCCACAACTGTGCTCCCTTCCAGTTCCTGTGGACTTTTATAAGGACTGAAAGCAGAGTAAGGAAGATTGTCTATTTTTTCAGTTCTAATTGCTCCAGTCATTATCTTTGCTCACAATCACACATCCAGTCTTTCCCCTCTGCAGGTCAAAAGCAGACACCTACCTCTTACAGAGGAGTTTGATTGTGCACTCCAAACTGGGACTTCTCTAATGACTTTCCAACATGACCGAATATTAGTAGGCAGCAACACAGATACCATGGGGGCACGTGACTATTGTTTAAGGGCAGAAGCACTGGAAATAAGACACTGGGACCATTGCCCCCAGGGACTACAAAAGGGCAGTCATCTAAGTGACCTCTGACCTCCATCAACATAGCAGTGGGGTCAGGGAGTGGCAGAATAACCAGCTAGGGTCCAGGACCTGCCAAACAGCCACAGTGCACTCTTAGGACATGGTTGAACTTCATTAAGTCACTTAGGAATTTGAGTTATGAATCCACCATTGAGGATAAGAAAGACACACGCTCCCTTGTGACTGACAAAAGGTCTCTGCGAATGAGAGAGTTGGATTCACCAGTGAACAGCAGGGGCTGTTCCAGAACTTTTCAGTTCTTCATCTGAAGCAGACTGGAGGTAGAGCTGCTGCCTTAGGTTGCCAGTGTTGGAGGTCTGCAGCTGAGGCTTGGCACGCATACAGAGGGACTTTTTACAGAATCAGACCGAAGACGTCTGCAACTGTGATGCAGCCAGAGAGGCCTGGAAGCCACAGTCTTTCGCCACAGTTCAGCCTATATGAGAGTTGCCTTGTGGTCATTGGAGGTGAGTCTGTGACATCAGGATTTGCGTAGCCACCCTGAGAGACTGACCGAGTAGGAGCTCAGCTGATATGTGTGAGCTGGCAGAACAACTAGCAGAGAAGAGATGAGGGTGTCATCAGTGGAATGCCACACAGCTGCTGGATGAGAGCCAGTACATCCGTTTGAGGCTGCAGAGACTGAATGAAGGCTACCGTGCCAGAGGGTAACCATGAGTACTGAACTGGGGCCTAAAGGTCCTACAACACCCATCACCATTATTATTTTAGACAGACAAATTCCAGGTTTTTAGCTCAAAAAATGGATGCATTGTAAGTGATTAAAAATCACAACATTAACTTTAAAATCCCTACACAACCCTAACTATATTGGCATGATAAACCTATTACGAACATATGAATGTGCCAGCAGAAACAGATCTCCTGGTTTATCAACATCTGTCTATTGTATGTCAAAGCTACCAAAAGCCACTACAAAATACTGGAGTCCGCTACTGTATAACGGCTAGGTTTCTATACTATGATCTATTTGTCAAACATAAGTGTTCAATATTAAAACCCTTCCTCTGAGTTTGGGATCTGTGGTACTGTACACCCAGCCAGATCTTTTACAAGTGCTTCGTGGGTGGGGGTCATATTACTCCTCAATGACACTGTATTCTAAAGGAATAATATGAAGGATAATACGGAATGCACCTGGAGCTTACGGTATCAGTGAGAAATAAGCATGTAATGTGTTTCTAAAGTCTGCATATATTAGTTATCTTCACAAGCACATGCAGTTTTGTAACTTAGGCCACATAGCACCTTTTATGAATTACGTGTATGTCTCTTTAAATGCTGACTAAGAGCATTGTGCTACTGTGCCTGTGCTATTGAAAAAACACTGTTTGTGTGAAATGCTTTAGACTAACCCAAGCAGAGGCCTTTTTCTTTATTTTTTGCACATTGACACCGGATAGTATGTTTTATTTATTTTTTTCCATACACTGCCTTTGTGCTCTGGCATCTTTGGCGGAGAGTGCTACATCTTTTGTTTTCAGACACCGTACCAGCTGAAGCATTCGGCTTACCCCCGTACACGCACTTGCATACCAGTGGTGCATTGTACTGGGTCTCTGGCTCTTGGTGACAGGTGTGTTTATAGAAACCATACTATGCGGTTTTATTTTTTAAATAGGAAAGTATCTTCCATCTTTATCGTTTATGCATCCTGTTTTGTTCCATTTTTTTCTAATCAGCAGTAACATTTCTTGATCACTTTCTACTCAGTACTACAAATATAAAATTACTTCAGCTCTATCTGGTACCTGCTTACAGTTAATTTATTTTCATAAAATAGCATAGCTGAGATGCCACATCTTTTTTCCCATGGTGTCCTGCTTCTGATAAGACGCAGCTTGGTGCCTCTAAGTACAGTGATCCTATCTCAGTTCAAATTAAACTAGTCATGAAGAACAAAGAGAAGAGAGGGGCCTACAATCTAAACAAGATCACTAGAATATGTCTAAATAGGCTTCAGAATATCAGATCTCTGCTGCTCCATTTGAAAGATGTTTTCCAGTCTTCAGCTATACCACACTCACTTCATTGCAATCTGGCTCCCAGACAGTCTTCCCGTTTAGAGTATAATGGCCTGCTACATTTTACCAGTTGTGTTCTGGAAGGTTGTGGTGCAGTTTTTAACACTTTTCTCTTACTGTAGCCTCAGTGAATCCCCAACTTTATCATCTACTGCATTTATTGACAGTTTTTGGAACCAGTTTCCTTGCAGTTCCCTGTAGCTTAGCAAAACAGAACTAGAACAATTCATTGATTTGTTTTCTGTACTCTAAGGAAGTTGGACGATAACCTTTAGGTAGCTGCTGACATCACCACTGGATGAATTCAGAATAATTCAGTACCGCTGGGTCACCTGTAACATTACATAATATCGTTTTGATTGTATGGAACCTGTTTGAGGAAGTTCACCAAACCTATCCTTTTCCATTTATCATGTACAGGATGTACAGTTGCAGTACAGCTGGAAGGAATCTTTTCAAACTGGCAACATGAGATTTAATAAACAACAAGTAGTTAACGCCATGGTTAAGCATCATTTCAGTCTGTAAATGTAGAAATGGGTTTATATACGTGCATTTATGCCGCATAAATATTTCCATTTTTTATTTTTACATAATTTAATATTTTCCTTTTTATTTTATATACCAGATGCAGTCAGATGTCCAGATGTTTTTTTTTTTTTTTTTAATAATGCAATGACTCGTTCTTTTTAAGTCATAGTTATATAGCTCAGCTCTTTGGACTCTGTTGTAATGGCATGCAACTATTTCTGTCTACAGTACTTCAGCAAATGTCATTTGACTTCAGGATCTCTTACACAACTACATTTACTATCAATAGGTGATGGGAAAGTGGCAACTTTGAGTTATAATTTGACACTGTAATTTGCTGAATGAAATGACATCAAATGCCTTGTTGAGTTCATCGTTGTCATATAAGTTGGGTCACTGTGAAGCTTTTTGTTCTATAGAACAGTGATGTACACACTAGTATGTCAATGTAGGGTAAAACTACACATAAGTGGAATGACTGATATTGTGCAACTTGATTTTATGAAATTGTCATTGCAGTAGTTATTTAGGTTTATAAGTACAGCTAGGATGGGTTCTGGTAGGCTGTCGCTTTCTCGAGATGGCTGAACATGCACAGTAGAAAATAAGGATAAATATAGATGTACAGTAATTTGTAACTTTGACACAAACGTGCTGTTATCATGTGCCGTGGCTGTATGTACATGCTTTTAACCTGTGGCAAGGGCATGAATGTGTTAGTATGGACTTAATTTGCAGTATCATGAGGAGGTAGTCATTCAAGTTTAGGCTCAAGGCTGATTTAGCTTCCTGATTGGTCAACAGTGTCAGTGTAATTTACATTTGCCAACAGTTAGTTATTCGCTCAGACATCAGAAGAGAAATTAAATATATTAACACAGCAGTATTTGATAATCATCATGTCATTTCTTTTAGTAATAATGCATTTCTAGCAAAAACATCAATGCATCCATTTTTTTCATTGCCGAACTGAGTAACATGATTTTGAAATTTTTAAAAGTTCTTGCACCCTTGCAATGTCCACCATGAAAAAAATTAAACATCTTGGTCTGGTGTGGTGTTATTTACCATCAGAAACATGCACTAGCACCATCACAATATATCTGCAGTTTACAGTATATCCAGTCAAAAAGGTACCCTCTGCAGAAGTTATTTTTTAAATATTGCTAATGTTGGCCATTTGTAATGGCTTGATTGCCAGCACTACTGTTAACAGTTCTTTCAGGTAACCCACTGCTGCATGTTGGACAGTTGACACTTGCTGTTCAGAACCTATCATAAATCTGTTGTCTGCTTATGGGCCCATGATCACCATTAGCATGGTCTTCACTGTCTTTCTCCTCACAGCGGCCCTGCTAACATTGTTTTCAGAGCTCTTCATACTGCAGTTTTGTACTCTTTTTCTCTGCATACTTAAAGAGACTCCGGCCTCACTTGTTGTATGGTACATTCATTTTCCCAGTTTTGTCCCCATCACCAATATCCTTGCTGTCTGGGTTTTATTCAACCAATCTGTCCCCATTTGGCATGACCCCCCCCCTTCCCTATACTGCGGTTAAAATGTGGCTCTTGCTATTCTACGGGATGGACCTTGTAGGTTGACTCCCCTATTAGTCATGGGTCTGACTCTCATCACACTTTCTGGGAGGCCTGACGCTGCTGTGGATTCGCTGTCTTCCTGCAGATGTCTCTGTGGGCGGTGCTTGTTGCTCAGGCCACTTGGAATTCCACAGTTCTTGCCAACAGTTCCTGGGCAGCAGATCAGTAACATCCTGCTTCTTCTGCCTCCACCCAGACTGGAACTGGCTAACTCTTGTTTCAGTAATTCATGGTCACCTTATGTGATTTCTTACCTGATGGCCCTTCCATACCTGTTGCCTTGTATGTGTCATGTTGTTGCCCATGGTTCAGATGCTGACAAACATTTTATTTTCCACTGCTTCTTGCCACACTGGATGCTGTTTGCTCTCTCTGTGGTTTCCCGGTTCTGCTCTCTCATTCTCCTGGTTACCACCCCAGGGTTTACTGCCGAGGTCCATCATTGTGGCCTGTGTGATTTTATTTACTGCTCCTGCTGTGGCTGGGTAGTCACCTGGCTGTCTCTGCCTTATGGGCTTTGTATATGGCTTCGGTCCTTCTCAGAGCATCCTGTATACTAAGCACCTGTTGCTGATCTTCCCAGTTCTCCTTGTTAGGTCTTTCTGGTTCCTGTTTAGTGTCCCTCAGTGCCTCTGGTCTGCATCCATGTCATTCCTGTACAGGCCTTTTCATGGCTTGTTTGTTTGTCTGGTGCTTTCTGAGCTCAAGGACGTTTTGTCACTATCCTGGCTGGGTCCTTCATCCTCTGTTACTGGAGAGTTTACTGCCACTCTGTGTAGCGCTGGCCACCTTGATTTTGGTTTCCCTTTCTGGTCTGGTTTGTTTTGGTTACTCAGACTGTAGCCCCTTCCAGCTGGGCCTCCATCATGGCCATTGTCCCTTGCCATAGCCTATCTATTGCATTTGACCTCATCCCTGCTACATCATGCCTGGTTCGTGCAACAATGGCTCTGTCCTGCTCAGGATTTTCCTGTGCTGTCTTGAATGTTCTCTTGGTGTCTTGGCCACTCTGTCCTTAGGACTCGTGTTCCCAGTTACCGCCCTGTTTCAGTATTTGCTGTCTGTACCATTCTACTGTCCAGTCAGGTGTGCTTTGGTCTACCCATTTTCCTCCCTCTGACTCTGGCCTCCTGTACTAAACTATTCTATGGAAATATAGTCAGACCTGGTTAATCCATAAACATTTGTTTTTTTGCAGATTTTTTTTTACTTAATAAAAATATACATAGTAACTGGACACTGTCTAGATGATTTTTGTTAACATGGCAGAAAATCCGTTTCAGAGGTTCAGTATTCAGATTATCAGGTATATGTAATAACAAGGCATGGATTTGACTGTACATTCTTTAGCCTTTTTCACCTTTTATGCCCTCTCTATGGGCACAGCTGTTGCTCAGTTAGTGGGGTCCCACCAGTGCCTTATACTGCTCCTGCCGTTGTATCTCCAGTCCTTAGACAGGTTACAGTTTGGAAGCTTCCTCTGGGTCTGGAGTACTACTGGGCAAAATTACAAAAATCTGCTTCAGTCACCTTTCATGAAATTGTACCAGTTTTGTCCAATTATTATTTAAGGTGACCTGCAAAGTATCTACGCAGCCCACTCCCATCCCCACATACCTTATAATGCTGCTTCGGGAGTCAGGGGCTGCATAAATGATCATTTTTAATCCAGCCATGAAATTGGTATAAACTGCCGAAACTTTCGGCCGAACACGGGAGCGGCACGCAAGTCCCGACTAAGCAGGCACAATTGCACATCAGTATTCCACCCATTTAGTGGCGTCACTCCACCACTACTCTTATTATAGTAGCAGGGCGGTACTTTATTATTCTTATTTTATAGTTTCCGCGGGTATTGATATCTGTAATGTTATCTGCAGCAACAGCCTGTCAGGTGTTGCTGTAGGTAGCATTACAGGTATCACTACTCCGTGGAAGCCATAAATAAGTATAATAAAGTACCGCCTGCTACTATAATAAGAGTAGTGTGGGAGTGACGTCACTAAGTAGTGGAGACTCTGATAATATAATGCACCTGCTCAATCGAGACTCGTGCGGCTTCGTCTATCAAAAGGTTTTGACAGTTTAACAATTTCATAGCTGGAATATAAATAATCATTTATGCAACCCCGACTCCTAAGAGCAGACATTATATAGTATGTGAGGCGGGAGCGGGCTGCATAGATACTTTGCAGGTCACCTTTAACTAAAACAGTGTCTTTAAAATGGGAAGTGTTGGCAGACACTGCACATGTGTTTAAAATAATCACATTTTTGTTTTAAAAGTACAGTTTGGAGAAAAGGTGCTGTTTTCTGAAACTTTACATTATTATCTCATATTTTAAAGGATACACAATTTTGAGAAACGTGCTGTTGTAATAGAAAAGCATTGTTAAAGAGCACCTTCTTTGGTGCTTACAAGACTGAACAAGGATCTCCCTTACCTGAATGGGAGCTTCTATGGTCTGGTGAATAATTCCTCTTTTTACTCCCTAAATGAAGGGAAGGGAACATAATTTGCCCCAAGGGGCTTGCTGCATGATCCCTTTCTATGTTCTCATGGTTCTCTCCACCTCTGCACTCTGGTTTGTGATGTTGGTATAGGGAGAGTGCACGGGCACTCCATTCACTTGAATGGAGTGTCTTTTTTATGCAAATTAATGTCCCAGTGTTACACTGGCCCAATGGCGCTAAAGCTTGAGATGCCGAATGTCGCACCTTATGGTGACCCGGGTTCAGGAACAAGCTTGGGTCGTCGGGGGTCGGCAGGGGCAGGAGAGGATTGAGCTTGCAGAGGACTGCTCTCCTCTCTGGAGGGTGGGTGGGTTGCCTGTACTGCTGTTAGAGCGGCTCCCAGTGGAGACTGGGGGCATCGCAACAAGTGGAAGACACGCTACTGGGGCATGGAGGCAGCAGCGGATGACTTGGGGGCGGGTGCAGGAGCACGCCCGTTGCACGCCGGCCATCATTGTACATCTGCCTCTCTGAGAATGAAAAGCAGGAAAAAGCCTGGCACCCAGACAGGCGAAGGTGGGGCCAGAGGACGTCCCCCCTGCCCACGACCGGGTCCAACCTGGCTGGTTGCTGTCTCTCTCCTCTACTCCCCGGGTGCCCTTCTAGATTGTAGATAGAGGGCTGGAGGAGTAAAGGCAGTCCCACCCTGGGGGGCTCGGAGATGGGGGGCGGTGGTCAGTGGAGATGGAGGAGAGTTCTTGGGAGCAGCAGACCAGTCCAGGAGGTCCTTAAGCCAGGTGGGAGACAAGACACTCAGTGTGCCCCTCTGGAGAGAGGTCTGTGGGACCAGAGAGGAGATAAAGAAAGTTGGAAAAAAAAAAATAATGTCCTGATGTTAATAGAGTGTTGGCACAGGTGTATGCCTGGGATCAACTAACAAGAGCCACATTACTTGAACCCCAGCATAGGTCTGTGCCAAAACCTGATTTTAAAAATGGGACATCAACTTGCTAAAGATGCTCCATTCAAGTGAATGGAGAATTTCCCAAGCTCTACCAATACCTATGTCACAAAATGCTAGCTTTTGGTGCAATTTCATGAAACTTGCATTCATGCAAAATCAGCAATTTCTAGCAGTTTCTCAAGTGTAATAACCATTTCATCCGGCAGTATTCTTTTCTGGATTCCCTTTCTCGGGCTCCATTGGGACCTGCTTCACTTATTATATTTGCTTTCTTTCTTGACTAGAACTTTGACTGGTTTATATCCCCACTGGCTCACTAAGATTTATGGCTGCAGGCATTAGCTCCAGATACCCTGTTACTGATTGTTCTTTGAGATATGGTTCTTACTCTGTTCCTGCGCTTGATTCCTTCACAATGTGCTGTCTTCGTTTGTGCTTCAACAAGCTCTTCCCCCTTCTGGGGTTTATTTCCTTCCCTTCTGAATCTGGGAGTAGTTATTCTGTATTCCCTGGGTGCCCGTATACTCTAATGCTTCTATCTGGCTTTTATAATGAACTGTGCTCAGTCCTCATGTTTTTTCCTTTTGTTCGCTTCCAGGAGGGTGGGCTCCCCCATTTCAGGGTATTACCTTTTCATCTTTGTTGATATCTTGCATTTCATTTTGTTTTAAAAGGTAGACGTAACCTTATTGTGCTCCCTTCCACTCAGCTGGAAAATGGGTTGAAGCAGGGGCCTACCGTAAATTAGATGAGATATCTCAGGATATCATAGATAAAAAAAAAAAATGTAAAAACAAAACAAAATCTGACAGAATCTTTATTAATTCATGTATAAATGTGACAGTAAATGATTTATTGTGCTAATAAAACAGCTAAACCTATACTGTTAATGACACAAAATGTGCTTGAAAACATACATTTTATTTAGGTAAACTGGGCAATCCTGCGGATCATTTCATTTGCACACTTATCTGAACAAAGGCACTTATTTTCTGCTTCCTTTATTCAACATTTGTTTAAATATAAATAGAGACAGTATGGCAACTTCAAACACATACAGCAGACCTTAGTGCAAATAGTTATGTGCAAACTTGCAAGAAAAAAAAAACTTATTTTATGCCGAGTCCCAGGTGTATAGTCCCAGTTTCTGCAAATCCTCAAAAGATATCCTTTCTTCTGGCTCAATTGCCTACATTCAGTATTTACTGTTGAACTGGTATGCCAGTATTTCTTTTTTGTGCTTTCTTGCTGCTCTTTCGGCCAGCCTTTTTCGTAGTAGAGGACTACCTCATACATCTCCTTGCTGCTGAATGATGCACACCCCCTCCTCTGACTAGGGGCAGCTACAATGAAGACTGCTTGCTTACCTTTCAGAGTCTGGTTACTACATCATCAGAGCTGCTCACCCATTCATCCTTTGCATTCTTATACTAATTATTTCCATGGCAACTGGGTGGCTCAGTTAAGAAGAAGCCCCTGCAACCACTTTTACTTTCATACATTTTATTTGTTTGCTCCCACCGAGATCCCCAGTGACCCACTTGTTCAAGCTCCTAATCATCCGTGCTTTCTGAGGGACTCCACCTTCCACTCTTAGGGTTTTGCCTCCAGGCTTTCTAGGATACTTTGCCTCCTCCTCAATCCCAGCTTAACCCAGTTCCTTCTTGTATTCAGAACTTAACCATCAGAAGGGAGCGAGTGCATGTAATGTAGAGGAGAACTGCCTGAGGTGGGAAGTGATGTGCTAAGGGGCCTGGTGGCATAGGAGGGACAGTGGGAGCCATCATCTGGTACACTGGGCATGCATTATTTCTTTTTTCTCTTCTCCCATCATGTGCCTCCCACCGTCTGTTATACTCCGGCATACTGGGGCAAGGGTTCCTATGGTACATGGTCACCCACACCAAGCATACCTCCACAAGTTGCTACCAGAAGCAGCCCTGGAGAGGTGGTTCTCCATTCCCTGCCTTGTGAAGGGTGTCCTGGCCGACATTCTCTCACAAAAAGAAATTAAAACTGGTGCACACTCCAGAGATTGAAGATTTAAAATACATATTTATTGCACAAAGAACATATTTGAGAAAAGTTCTTAAGCATTGCTGTGTGGAGGCAGGCTGCCCTATCTACTGTATATGCTCTTTCTGAGCCTTCATTAGGGGTCCTCTCTTTTTAATTTTTTCCTTTCCACCGTTCTCTACCTCTGCCATCCCGGACTCTGGATGTGAACCCGAGTCGCCAGCATACCAAATGGATACACCACCACTAGACACCAAAGAGCTGGTGAAAGCATAAAACACATTTGAAAGGTCTGCTCTGTTGCCAAAGAAGCCACCAAGTTATACTTCTTTGAAGAGTCTCATAGCATGATGTGTGAAATGCCAGAAAAACTAATGATGAATGATCCCCAGTGGAGATAAATGTTATGAAGCAGAATTGTCAAACAGATGTGTTCAGATCTGTCTGCCCAAAGTTTGCAGAAAAGTTGGGCACGCACTAGAGATTGCACAATCCACAGCACCAATAAAAATATCCAACTGATTGACAAAGCAAGAGTGAGTGTGAAAGATTAAGTAAGTGGGCCAGCAGTTGTTTGCTAAATCTATTTTTAATCTTGGATACTGGATAAACTTTTTCACTGTAATATCATTATTCCTCCTGCAGATTGTGCAGTTTCTGATGAGGACGAGCGCCCTTCTGACTTTCCTGTATGACTGTTTGCTGCAAGCACACTCTGGGTCTGAGCAACCTTCTTTGTTTTTTTTTTTTTCCTTGATTTTGTGGAGTAGACTTGCATCTGCATCTTTCTGGACTTGCTAGATAATCGTTTAGATGGTCTAACATGTCCAGGCATCTGTCCAGTTTGTGGCTGAATTTGCATCAACAGGTTGCCACCTGTTGAAACCTTTTGTTATAGATGGATGATTTGTGTAAAGCACATGTGGGTGCAGGTGCTTGCCAAGGCTGGTTTAGACCTAATGACACCCTAAGCAGAAATACTTCTGATGCCCCCCCCCATCACTGTCCCCACTGCCTCCTTTCCTTCCTTCTGCCCCACCCCACATCCAAATTCTGTGAACACAACTGTTGCAATAGTAATTTTAGTTTGTATAACAACACTTTGTGCATTTCAGGCTGTTCTCTGCATATACTTTTTACTTCAGCGCACCCTTTCTGCACTGGTGCCCTAAGCAGTCGTTTGGTTTGCTTGTGCCTAACCCTGCCACTGATGCGCGTAGGCAAATATGAATGCATGCAAGTTAATGCATAGATTGGGAGCAAAGTATTTGTGACTGCTTTTAGGAAATCCAGCACCTTGTCTCCTAGAAATAAAATGGATTTTATGTTGGTAAACTACTTCTTGCACTTCAAGCCATACACTTAAAAGTGGCACCATTGTTCACTTAATGTTTATAGTGTAAAATACAGACATCTTTTGCCAATTAGTTTGTGTCATCCATCCAAGATGGCTTTAGGCATGTTAGGACTATGATTGAGATTCTGGGGGTCTCCTTTGCTGCAGAGCACAGCCAAAAGTCACTAGTCAAAAAATACTCTCTAGCAGAATAGTTTAAATGTAGAACGTATTTTTTTTCTGCAGAAAAGCTCTTGGAGTGCTTAGGTTATTTTTATTAAGAATGATCAGTTTTGTCCTTGAAATATGTTTGTCTTACATTGGTTTGTTTTTATTAATGTCTCATGTAATTTTGTTTAGCCTTCGACCCCTAGATGTTGAATTTATGAGGCGTCTGAGCAAAGTGGTCAACATTGTCCCAGTGATTGCAAAAGCAGACACACTAACGCTTGAAGAAAGAGAGCACTTCAAACAAAGGGTAGGTTACACTGATACCACCTATTAAACCAGATTGCAGTACTGTAGCACTGGGCATGGGGCCAGAGTATTCCTTCTTTTTTGGCTGAAATGATCCCATGTGCTCGAAGGAAGGGTCTTTAAATCCAAACAGGTTTTTTTTTCATGTTTCTCTTGGACTCGTGTCAGATTTGAGTGAATTCAAATGTGGTCCTGGGACTTGTACTTTTTTTGGCATGAGGAAGTCTGTTTTTATGTGGATGCTAAAACTGTGTGTTGAGCTGGAGACTTCTGGAAAGAATGCATCATACTTTGTTGTGGCAAAATGTCGAGTAATATGGGAAAATGAAAAGAATGATCATCAAGTTTTTTATTTTTCTGGTTTGGTTCAGATTGGACAGAATCTAAGGAGGGGGCATGAAATCATTTTGAATCTTGCTGTTTCTGTCTGAAAATGCAACTCAAACCATGGAAAGTATGGTAGAATTTCAAGCAGTGACCGTCGTTTCCTGTGTGTGTGTATTTCTGGCTAGGGTTTTTTTTTCTGCTGAGTTAAAAAAAAAAAAAGACTTGCTGATGTGGCTGTAGGATTTCGTTTTGCCACTGTTTCTCTTCATGCTTAACCAGTCACAGTTTGGGACTGTTCCCAACAGGTTGTGTGCCTTAAAAAACAAACATAGTTTTTAATGTCAAATATTGACTGTATTTCAAAACCCTTTTTGACTACTACTGTATTGCTATAGATTAGGAAGAAGAAATAAAACAATTGTCATATAGGAGATTGTTAAATTTAGATTTGAATTTCAGGATTGGGTTAGGCAAAGATGCAGTATTCTGGGGGCTTTGGCCTGATTTCATCTGCTTTACCCAGACAGAATAGAAGCTCATTGCAGTCACTGATTGAAAGTAGCAACATTAGTGCTTTATGTACAAAATCTATCATTGGACACAGAGTTTAAATAATTTAATGTTTTACTAGAGGTGTACTAGAGTCTCTATAATCAGTGTGCTACAGTAGTGTTTTGATAAGTACAACTTGCGTGTAGGGCTGGACAAGCTTTCCAGTGCTCACACTTGCCTATATCAATGAAATGCTGCATTTATTTACCACATGCCCCCCAAGACCGTTCTGGACCCCAGATGCTCTTCCCCTTCTTTTCTGATTGACAAGGTTGCTTCTGCCTCTCTATAGGTCACTTTCTAGGTTGAAGTTGCAGTTCCCACTTCACATATAGAAGAAGACTGGGAAATTTTATTTGGAGGGGAAAGAAGAGTAAAATTTAAAATAACGCAAACTTGTCTTAAAGTTCAGACATTAAACATAAATTAACAGAATGATGTTCCATGCTAACGCGTACATTTTTCAAACTCGTAACAAAACAATAATAGAAGAAGGTACTTGTACTGCATCTCCATTCCTGTCACCAAACCTGGTGGCTACTTAGGGTAACAAAATATTGTCCCATGACTTCCATAAAGCTTGTAATCGAACATAGGAATTTTTCTGTGCATCTAAATCATGTACATTCTGTAAGGATAAGGTAACATTTTTTTAGAATAACTTCTGGGGTAATGCTTTGCAGTTGCAATACCCATTTGCAGCGTGCCTGCCACAGATACAATTTCAGTACAGCAAAAATAACTTGCAAAGTACCTTATTTAAAAGCTTTCCATTGTGAAGGTTAACTGCCCCAAATCAAAATTTCATATGTCAGTTGCTGCAGTAATCCTAATTTCCATTTTTGAGCTGCTATCCTTCAGAAGGTGTGTGC
The DNA here is from genome assembly GCA_016271365.2 of Neoceratodus forsteri. Classification (NCBI taxonomy): domain Eukaryota; kingdom Metazoa; phylum Chordata; order Ceratodontiformes; family Ceratodontidae; genus Neoceratodus; species Neoceratodus forsteri. The sequence continues at coordinate 45,554,508 of JADMNL010000024.1, read as the reverse complement.
ATAATCACAGGTTAAAAACAGATGTTCCTGTGTTTCTAGTAGCTGGGTACACCTTAATCTGGGGCAGTACCTTTCTAGTACCAGTTTGTTTATTATCATTTTTTTTACATTTAGCCTACCATGTATGCTTAACCATAATATATCCCACGCATATTTATGTATCCTTGTATTACCGAGTTGAGACAGTGCTAATTTATTCTGTGAAGCTGGACATAAAGCAATACACAGTTCTGCATGACAAATAGTCCCCTTCATGGCTTCATATATGCCGTGCCTATTAACTGATAAATGTACCAAGTATGGAACTTTGCATCTAATATGTTTTTGGAACATCTTCTGAACATAAATAGGTATGATCTGGGTATAAGACATACTGTAACTCTGCTCTTGTTTTGAGACCAGGCGCTTACAAATATCAGCCCATTCTAAAATGACTACTGCCCACATTTTAGTGGTTTGGGGACCTAGCCGAATTACATTATAATACAGGAAAGTACTATAATAAAAGACTATAGGATTAATCATACCTAAGCCTCCTTCTCGGAGTGCTCTGTAAGTGGTCTTCCTTTTAACCGGGTTAAGTCAGCTGCCCCATAATGCTTGAAAGAAAATGCTATAAATATTTGTCTCTAACTTTGCTGGAGGTGGAAAAAACATAACGTATAGAAACCTAGAAATTGTAGGCAGATAAGGACCACTAGGCCCATCCAGTCTGCCCATACACCCTATACATGTATGCATCCACTCACCCTAAGGGGACATGTCTTTTCATCACTCCCTTCCTACCCAAGGTTTCCCTGTGCTTGTCCCAGGCATGTTTAAACCCCTCCACTGTGCTTACTCCTACCACCTCTTGTGGCAGACTATTCCAAGCATTCACCACCCTCTCCGTGTAGAAAACCTTCCTCACATTACCTCTTAATCTTCTCCCCCTCCAGTTTCATATCGTGCCCTCTTGTTCTGGTATCTTTTCTACATTGGAAAAGATCTCCCAACTGCAGCTTGTTTATGCTCTTGAGGTACTTAAAAGTTTCTATCATGTCATCCCTTTCTCTCCTCTCCTCCAGTGAGTACATATTGAGGTCTCTTAGTCTCTCCTTATATGTTTTGTGGTGCAAACCATGCACCATCTTTGTCGCCCTTCTCTGGACAGCCTCCATCATGTTTATGTCCTTACTCATATGTGGTCTCAGTACTGCACACTGTACTCCAGGTGAGGCCTTATTAGTGTTTTATACAATGGCATCACCACTTCCTGCCTCCTACTTGTAATACCTCTGCCTATGCACCCCAACATGCCGCTGACCCTCCCTCTAGCCTTTGCACACTGCTTTGATACCTTCAGGTCATCAGATATGATAACCTCTAGGTCCCACTTCTCTTTGGTGATGGTCAGCACCTCCCCCCCCCATCCTGTAGGTCTCCCCAGGTTCCCCCTACCTAGGTGCATTATCTTGCACTTTTTTGCATTGAGCCTCAGTTGCCACACCTCCGACCATCTTTCAAGCTTCTCCATGTCCCTCTTCATTATCTGCACCCCTGCTGGAGTATCCACCCTGTTGCAGATCTTGGTGTCATCTGCAAATAGGCAGACCTTTCCTTCCAGCCCCTCTGTGATGTCACTAATGAAGACATTGAACAGGACTGGTCCCAGTACTGATCCTTGTGGCACTCCTCTTGTCACCCCTCTCTTCCCAGATTGGATCCCATTTACCACCACCATCTGCCTTCTTTCTGTCAGCCAATTTCTAACTCACTGTATCACCTTATGCCCCATGCCCAGACTACTCATCTTGTTAACCAGCCTTCTGTGTGGGACGCTATCAAAGGCTTTGCAGAAATCCAGGTAGGCGATGTGTACGGCCCCTCCCTGATTCACTTCCTTAGTCACCCAATCAAAAAAATCTACTATCAGATTTGTTTGACAAGACCTTCCTGATGTAAATCTGTGCTGCCTCAGATCCTGGGCACCAATGGATTCCAGGTGTGCCACTATCCTTTCTTTCAGCAGTGTCTCCATGATCTTCCCACCACTGAGGTGAGACTGGCTGGCGTGTAGTTCCCCGCTTCCACCCTACTACCACTTTTGTGTAGTGGGACTACATGCGCCCTCCTCCAGTCCTCTGGAACCACACCTGTGTGTTGAGTGACTCTGTGAACAGGGCAGCCAGAGGTGGTGCTAGTTCCCTCCGCAGCTCCCTTAATATCCTTGGGTATATATCATGTGGCCCCTTGGCTTTATCCACCTTCGGCTTTAATAATAATATACTTTATTTGTATCGCGCCTTTCTGAAACCAAGGCACCATTACAGCAACCTTACATAAAAACAATAATATAAAACACAGATACAATAAATATTAAGTTCAAAAATCCAATAAAAAAACATCAACTGGGATATGCTTGGTACCATAAGTGGGTCTTTAAGGCCTGTTTAAATTTCTCCACGGACGTGCACTCCCGAAGTGGGCAGGGTAGAGAATTCCAAAGGGCTGGGGCTGCATACATAAAAGCACGAGCCTCTGAAGATTTAAGAGAGACTCTTGGAATCTCTAGCAACCCCTTGTCCACCGAGCGGAGCGATTGCTTAGGGCAGTGAGGTACCAGTAGCTCTTTCGGGTAGTCCAGGCCCAGTCCGTGTAGAGTTTTATAAGTCAGAAGACTGACTTTAAAAGTGATCTGCTACTGTATTGGCAGCAGTGCAGTTCACGCAGTACCCAAGAAATATGATGGGTATGAAGAGTACCCATCAATAACCAGGCTGCTGCCTTCTGCACTAGCTGCAGGAGGTGGATATCAACCCCTGGTAGCCCTAGATACAGGGAGTTGCAATAATCAAGGTGCTAGGTCACAAAGGTGTGAACCAGTGGAGGCAGATCACCAGACAGAACTACATGCTTAATCCTGGAGATGTTCCTCAGATGGTAAAAGGATGATTTGACAACTGCCGATACCAGCGATCACAGTGTCAGCCCATCATCAAAACCCACCCCCAGGTTCTGCACCCATTCAGAGGTAGGGAGTTGGGTGCCACCCAGAAATAATCCAGAAGGCAAACCAGCTTCCATCTCCTCTATCCGGCAACCTGGGTCCACCACCATCACCTCTGACTTCTCCGAGTTCAACCTCAACCAGCTGAAATCCATTCAGTTCTGGATTTCAGTGAAGCAGTTGTTGAATATCGAGAAAGCTCTATCCTGGTCGGATGCAAAAGATAGGTAGAGCTGGGTATCATCAGCATAGCAGTAAAACCTTAGCCCGCACCTTCTTACAGTGTCTCCGAGGGGCAGCATGTACACTGCGAATAACATTGGGGACAACACCGAACCCTGAGGAACCCCACATGACAGAGAGACTGGGCTGAAAGAGTTAATTCCCGACACTACCCTCTGAGTTCTGCCAGTGAGGAAAGATCTAAACCATTTGATGACTGTACTAGACAGGTCACAAATGAACCTCAGGCGTTCGAGAAGTACCCCATGGTCCACAGTGTCAAATGCTGATGAGAGATCGAGAAGAACCAAGATAGAACAGTTCTTTTGATCTCTAGCCATCAGATCATCATTGAGCACCCAAACCAGCACAGTCTCGGTACTGTGCTTCCTTTGAAACCCAGACTGGAGAGGTTCATAGATGTCATCGATGGTCAAATGGATCTCCAGCTGTGTGGCCACTACTTTCTCAATCACCTTGCCCACATAGGGAAGGTTAGAGATTGGCCTGTAGTTGGCATGGCAGTCTGGGTCCAAAGAAGCTTTCTTCAGGAGGGGTGTTACCACCGCCTTGTGAGTTCCTCCAGAACTCTCTCCACTGTGAATGGACTGGTGTCCATTTCTCACCCCCCAGATTGCCTCTGCTCCCCAACTGTGATCCTTGACCCTCTCCCTCCTCAGTGACTACTGAACAGAAGTATTTGTTCAGTATTTCTGCCTTGTCTAGATCCTCCCTCCGTACACTCTTCCTCCTCCACTTTGAGCCTCACAATCCCCCCACCCCCGGTTTTTCTTGTATCACTGATGTACCTATGGAATGTCTTGTCCCCTTTGTTCACAGATCATGCTAAACCCTCTTCTGTCTGTGCCTTGGCTTTCCCAACAGCCTTACCTGCCTCTCTGAGACATTCAGGGTACACCTCCCTGTCCTCCTCCCCTTGGGTCCCCTTAATACTTCCTGAAACTTGCTCTTTTAGCCCTTACTTTGTCTCCCACCTCTTTATAAACCCATAGTGGTTTCTTTCTTCTTTTCTGTTTGGCCACTATCCTAATGCATTGGTTAGTTACCTCCAGAATGGCTCCTTTTAGTCTCCCCCACTGTTCCTCCACCCCCTCCATTACCTCTACCTTCTCCGGGGCTGCTTTTAAACATCTACTGTACTCATTTCAGTGAACTCTGCCCTCCGGAAATCAAATACATTTGCCCTTGTGTGGCTTAATTGAGTCCCTGTCTTCATGTCAAATCACACCATGTAGTGGTTGCTGGATCCCAGCTGCCCTTCCACTTGGATTTTTTTGACTCTGTTCCCATTGGTCCATACCAGGACTAAAATCGATTTGTCCCTGGTTAGCTCATGCACCAGCTGTCTGAATCCAGCTCCCTGCAGAGATTTCAGGATGGCCGTGCGTCTGGCTGAAGCAGCTGCCTGGGTGGTCCAATCCACGTCCGGCATATTGAAATCTCCCATCAATAGGATTTGCCCTTAGCTGCCATGTTGTGAATTTCCTCCACTAGTACCATGTCCACTTCCTCCCTCTGTGCCAGAGGTCTGTAGATCACCCCAGTACGTATTGCTGTGCCATTTCCTGGTTCAAGGGTGATGCACATTTCCTCGGCTTCCCCCTGCCTTCCCTGTACTTCTGTAGCCTTTACGCCTTCTCTGACATACAGGGCCAACACCCTCCCTTTTTACCTCCCTGTCCCTTTTGAACAGTGTATAGCCTGGTACATTGATGTCCCAGCTGTGAGTAGCAGAATACCATGTCTCTGTTATTGCTGCTAAGTCAAGATCTGCATCTGTCATCAAGGCTTCCAGGTCTGGAACCTTATTTCCCAGACTGCGAGCATTTGTGAACATGACCTTCCATGTTTTACTCCCTGCCTTCCCTCTGTTCATATTTTCTCTGCTTTGCCTCTTCCCCCTACCCTGGTATTCATGCTCATGTGCTCTTGCCCCCCCCCCATCCCCCCTTATAAAAGTTTTTGTTGTCAATTTATACTTTTGCATGTTCTCACGGGGGAGGGGGGATGTTCCTAAGCCACCTGGCTCTCCCCCCTTTGCCAGTATAAATGCTTCTGGCTGAGTCCAAAAACAATCAGCCGGGGAACCTTTTACCCTCTGTTCACAGAGGACAAGCCCCAACGAAGAAGGAAAAAACAACAAAACAAACAAACAAAAAAACTGATTCCCCAAAATCCATTGAAATATGAGATCTGCCCTAAAGATAACAGATTCAAACAAGTACAAACAGTTCCAAGCTTACTAGCAACTAAATCCTTCACTCCAGCCCCTCCACAAACTTAGCAGCAAAAGAAAGGTAAATCTACCTGAGCCAAACGAAGTCTGCTTCTGCACTACTGCTGTGTGAGACGGAACCCACTGGTATTTAAACCACAATTAGCTGTAAATTGATCCTAACTGAGGGGAGAGAAAAGAACCTTCCAGAAAGCTCTCTTAAACACAAACAGCACCAACACCTTCTCACCACGGGTACCTGTACCTGCCCCCACTAAATCCCACCTCAAGTCAGTAATCCCATTGCTGTAGTCTGCACTTACCCTCTAGCACTTCTTAACCCTGTCACTGTTCCACTGGGTAGCCCTGACTTTGCACTTCACTGACCCACCGTTCTCTCCCACGTCGCTGCCACACCCACCACCTGTCTTCCCTACCCCTCCTCCTCCTCCTCCTATCCCCACCCACCCCTTTCTCTTACCATTACCTCTCCATCTCCTCCCCCTTCTCCTCCATCTGTCTACTCTGATTTTTTGTCTCTCCTTGATGCGGGCATACACATTGTACAATACCTCAGTATATTGTAACCATGAACTTTATCTGTATTGTTGTACTGTAACATGTTTGCATATTTGCTACCGAACCACTCTGTATTTGAATGAATGTTTATGTATCACTCTGTACTTGTTAACTGATGTGGAACCAATTAACGAGCATCCGCTCACTGGTGCTATCCAAGATTTCAAAATAAATAAAATAAATAAAAAAAGCTGCTATCAATGCCTGTTGAAAAAATAAATGAATCTCCAGTGCACACTATCGATCACACACACACAACAAAATATACTGTATTAAGCAAACTCAGCACTACTGCCCTAAAGGTAACAGACTCAAACAAGTACAATCTGTTCCAAGCTTACCAGCAACTAAGTCCTTCAGTCCTGCCCCTCCACAAACTTAGCAGCAACAGAAAGGTAAATCTACTTGAGCCAAATTAAGTCACTTACATACAAAAATACAGGGAGCAGCAAAGTTTTAACAAGTAAATCTCTCTTTAATTTTGAAATCTGTTTAGTCTTCCACTGTGCTGTTAATCCTTATGTTTTTTTAATCCATTGCTCCCAGTTAACTAGAGCCAAGTCCCCAGGTCCAAACTGTATGGCCAGCACAGTTATGGTACCTGATGTAATTGATATACCAGCAAATTTATTTGTAGTATTTAAGAGGTGGTCTCCCGAAAGCACACCAGTACTCTTGTCGATATTAATTTTGGATCCTGAAATGCTAGTAAATGGTTGTAATTGGTCATTTACTGCTGATTCTACAGTGCCTGCCTTTACATTAATCACTACATCATCCGCATAAGCCATTACATTCACCGGGGGTCCTGCCTGTGATAACTGAATTCCTTCAATAGATGGAGCCTGCAAAAGCCTAGAAGAAGACTGGGATATTTCCCTGGAGTCATAGCCAGCATTCCCTTGGTCAGTAAAACAGGCACCACATGATACTCCTGGAGATGAACTACCACAGCTCAATATGAAATTCCTTATCAAAAATTAAATAAAGTTACCAAAGGTAGTATCCATCTTCAGCAGCTGGTGCATGCAGCTCCATTCTTGGGCATGTAGTGCATAACCCCAGATCAACAAAGCATATCAGCCTTCCCCTGTAGCTATACTTGAGTACATCCTGTCATTCCAAATAAAGAAATTTCTCCTGCCAGTCTTTGGGGGGTATCCATTGCCCCCCATGCTCTGTAATCCAGAAGAAAGCAGTGATTCACATCACAGTAGCATGCCAGCAGGCATTCTTTAGCTCTGAACTCTGCTCATCTGGAGGCAGAGTGCTGGCATCACACTGGCATCACACTGGCATTGAGCAGAGTTTGTGCAAGTGTGCCATTTATTTTACTTAAGTTTTTTTTAACCAGGTAAGTATTCTACACTGTATACTGTATTTTCAAGCATGACCCAGATACCTAGATAGACACAGTGTGTTTATTGTCCCATTGCCCGATCCATTAACAGAACCTTATGCATGCAATCTCCACTAAACTACAGTATGATAATGTTTGCTTTCTTCCCCTCTCTCTGCCATGTTACTAAGTGTGATAGGTAGCAGTTGATTGTAAGCATGGTAGTGTCATACGCTGATGGCATTTCTTCATCTGGGATGATGAGAGGAACTCAGGAACACAGTTACTGAGGGTGGTGCTTCTTTGGTCAAGCAATGGTGCAGTAAGAATGCCTGGGAGCCACAGGATGACCAATATGGGCACCCCCCCCATTGAATTTCATATTTTGACCAGCCCTATGTGTGAGCTAATGTATTTATTGTGAATTGTAAAACTTCTGGACTTCTGGGGCAGGATCTGTGAAGTTTTGTTTTGGATCAGAATTCTGGACTCTGGGCGGTCTTGCAACCGAAATTGCAGATGTCTGCGTTTCCAAGGAATTTTCAACCAACATTCAGCCTTCATGAAAAGTTCCTAGCGTCCATAGTTTGGATGGGAGCTTAGGTTTATCTGTTGCTGGGAAGCTGTTAGGCCAAAACAAATTGACCTTGCAGCTTGAAATTGGCACATTTTCTTGTCGTCTTAGCTAGGGTACTCTAACTTTCCCAGCATCTCTGAAGTATTTGCCCCTCTGTTATTGCCACTTGTCATTCAAAAATGTTGTTCTGTTTTGCTAAAAAAAACTTCCTTTAAGTTTTATTTATTGAGGCATTTAGTCTGGTAGTTAGACCATAAGAACCTGGAGATCACAGGTTCAGACCTCACTAGAACCAATTACTCACTGTAACATTGAACAAGTCACTTAACCTCCAAGTGCTCCAGTCCATTCAGCTGAAAAAAATGGGTTAATGCAAGACCTTACTGTAAATGAGTTCTTGCATCTCAAATGGGCTATCCTGGATAAATAAATTGTAAACTAAAACAACTAGTTATAAGAAAATGAATACTTTTTCCCTTCATGTCCAAACTGAGAAGGATTGTGTTCAGAATCTAGCACTCGCCTGATTTGTAACTAAGTTTTCAGTGCAAGTCTGGATGTAAGTTAATCATTGTATAAACAATGGGACACTGGATATAATAAACCAATGAAAGAAGGAGCTTAAAGCAGATTGTACCCAGGTTGGAATATCCACTTTGAGTTTTAACCAATGGTCTGTCATAACATTAGACACCCTAAGTAAATATAACCAAATGAAATACAACATGTGGAGAATGAATTAATACCTTGCACAGCAAGCTGCATTATTGGCCTAGCACTTCCAAATCAAGTGAAAAACTAATACAGTGCAAAATCATCTGTGGCACAGATAATTTTAACTTTTTTAAACTTGTTTCTGGCGCTATTAACCCAATAAAGAAGCTAATATTCACTGTGTGGCTTTTGTCTTCAAAGTTGTTTATCCACCTGTCTTGCCTGAGGGCACCTATATAGGTTTTGTTTGTTTGCTGATGGGGCTAGCCACCCAACAGGTGAGCCCGATCTCTACACCATAACACATTACCCAGTTTTGCTTTTAGACTTCTCAGGAAATGTACTGTTTTCTGTCATCATTGCTACATTTAGGCGTCAGAAAGGGTTGAAACACAAAGCCACAAAAGAAGGAGATAAGATGTTCCATACAGAAATATAGAATTTATCAGCAGATAAGGACCTAGGTCTGGGTAAAATGTACCTTCTGCCTGTGAAATTCTGATTTTGCTTCTTGCAAAATTTTGCAAAATTCCATAAAAATTTCACATTTTGTCAAAATTGTGATTACAGTTAATGTCTGTCTGGTTTAGAAAGTATTTGTCCAAACTGCACCAACCTTAGCATGATACTGTAACTGTACAAAGGTCCATACTGAAGTGTTCCAAGCTTCAGATCTCCGTCTGTAAAGGTGACTGAGTTATCAGACTTTAAACATTCAGAAATGTTAAAATTACATTTTGCAATTATGTAAACTACAAATATTTGTCCAAATTGCACCACATCTGGTATGATGACTTCACAAATATCCATATAGAAGTGTACCTAGTTTTAGATCTCTGTCTTTGAAATTGACTGAGTTATAAGTCTCCAAACTTTCAGAAATTTTAAAATGGCATTTTGCAGTTTTGTGAACTGTAATTTTAGGGCCCTATAACTTTCAAACTAGAGAACAGAATATCACTAATTCTGTTAGGTTCATTGACACTAAATATTAGCCTTTGAGGCCACCACCTTGTCCCAGAGGTAGAACATCGCACTTCCATGCTGATGACCTGGCTTTGGCAGCAAGTCCTGGATGTCACATCAGTAGGCAAGCCATGGCCAAGACAACTGCCTCTCAGCAGTTCATCTTGGTTGGGGGAGGGCAGGTTCTACCAAGACAGTGACCCCGGTGGCTGGGCCAGGGAGCTTGCTTCTGCCACAGGGGAAGCTATTGATGTGCAAGGCTGACAGAAGCAGTGCCTCCCCTATGGGGGATGGGAGGGAAAAATTGCCAGAGAAAAACCCATGAGCCAACTGAATAATGGCTGGGTTCAGCTTGATCAGGGTATATCCCTGTGAATAGGCTATATCTCTTAAGAGATTAGTTGCCAGCTGGGAGAAAAACTATTTAATCAAGAGTTTCATCAGGAAAGACATATTGAGCTAAAGTAGCTCATTTCCAGATGTGTCCGGGGGAAGGAGAAGTAGGATGTATAACAGTAGATAAATTCATACAGCAGGACATCAAAATGTCATGTAGAGATTTAAGTATAAGTTAGACAATGCAACCTTGGGCTTTGAGAATTTAGAGTTCATGCATCAAAACATCACATAGAGACAAATTAGATTAACTAATCAAATTTTAATTAAATTCCCAATATTGGGGGGGGGGGAGGCTGTGTCTGTCAGCCCTCTAATCTCTTGCTCAAAGGATGGCCAAGTTATAAGCATCCAAAGATTCTGACATAAGATCAGTAGTTAAAGTTACATTTAAGAGCTTTTGTGAAATTGTGGAATGTTGATACTTTTGTTGAAGTCATGTCCATATATTTTATCCAGTCATGTACTTGAGTTGCCATTGTAGAGGAAGGTTAAGCCTGAGTAAAAGTGGCAATTAGGTCACAGGAGGCTTCATAATAAACATATAGTGGTGCCAAGTGTCAGGTCACTATCTTGAGTTACGAACGATGAAGAATAGTCATGGACATCACTGTGCACTAGCCTGAGTTCTTACAGTAAGCCAGATAACCGTTTACGCTCACTGACTTAATGACGTGCCGAAGCACATGCTTGTGCAGCATTGTTTTTGTACAGTGCCGCCTGCTGTCTCATTAACAACCCTGTAGATACTGTAACAATGTATATATTTACTATTTGAAAACAGTGGCACCAAGTGACGCCAAACCTCAAGCCTTACAACTAGTTGTAACGTAGACCATTTTGATATCTTTAGTCATGATGCTGGGCGTCACTGTCACCGGAGTGTTGGAGGGGTATTGCAGGGCCATGATGCTAGTGCAGGTAAGGTGATTCATGATGGAGCATGATGCTGGGCATCACTGTCACAGGAGTGTTGGAGGGGCACTGCAGGGCCATGATGCTAGTGCAGGTAAAGTGATTCATGATGGAGTATGATGCTGGGCATCACTGTCACAGGAGTGTTGGAGGGTATTGCAGGGCCATGATGCTAGTGCAGGTAAGGTGATTCATGATGTAGCATGATGCTGGGCATCGCTGTCACAGGAGTGTTGGAGGGGTATTGCAGGGCCATGATGCTAGTGCAGGTAAGGTGATTCATGATGTAGCATGATGCTGGGCACCGCTGTCACAGGAGTGCTGGAGGAGGATTGTAGGGCCATGATGCTAGTGCAGGTACAGTGATTCATGATGGAACATGATGCTGGGCATCACTGTCACAGGAGTGTTGGAGGGGTATTACAGGGCCATGATGCTAGTGCAGGTAAGGAGATTCAGTGGTGATAAGTACTATGTGAAAAATTCCACAAGTGGAATTCTAGTGGCATTACCTGTTATGCATCCATCAATTTCTGAGCAAATTTTGCCAATTAGTAATTTCTAAAGTGTCCACAACAAATTGTATCCTATTAAAACACATTTATCCAGCTTAACTAGACTCCAGGACATACCGAACTTATTTTGGTATGCATGACAAATCTTGAGTGTATACCTGCAATAACAGTGGAGCTATAAACATCCAAATATTTTGAACATTTTCACACAGTTTAACAAATAATTGTGAAATTTTGAACTCTGTAACTTACAATTTATACAACCAATTACCTTTCTATTTAGCAGTTTCTATGACTCTTTCAAAAAAGAATGCATATGCATTTTCGTGGGTAAGTTGTAAGCATAGAAATATTTTCAGAAATATTCACATGAATAATAAAATTGCCAGATTTTGAGCCCCTGTACATATTGAGATCCCTCAGTCTCTCCTCAGAGGGCTTATGATGCAGCCCCTGCACCATTTTAGTTGCCCTCCTCTTTACAACCTCTAACCTGTATATACCCTTCCTGAGATGTGGTCTCCAGAACTAGACATGGTACTCCAGGTGTGGTCTTACCAATGATTGATACAGTGATAACACCACTTTCCTCCTTCTGCTGGTGACACCCCTCCCTATGCATCCCACTAGCCCTGCCTAACGCCATGTTGCACTGCCACGCCACCATAGATTCATCAGATACGATTACCCCAAGGTCCCTTTCCTGTTTAGTGACTGTCTGTACCAGTTCCCCCATTTTGTACACTGCCTCTGGGTTTCTGTGCCCTAGGTGTATGATTTTTAACTTTTTTACATTAAAACCCAGCTGCCATACCCTTGACCACTCTTGGAGTTTTCTCAGGTCTCTACCCATTCCTTCCACTCTCTTCAGAGTGTCTGCCCTATTTCAGATTTTGATGTCATCTACAAAGAGGCATACCTTCCCTTCCAGCTGTTCTGCAATGTCGCTTACAAAGACATTAAAGAGGACTGGTCCCAGTACTGTGTCCTGAGGTGCCCCACTGGTCACTTTCCTCCCCAGAGTGAGTACCATTTATCGCTACCCTCAGTTGCCAATCCATCAGCCAGCTGTGTACTCAGTTTACCACTTTGGATCTCACCTCCAAACTGCCCAGTTTCCTTATAAGCTTGCTTTGTGATACAGTGTCAAAGGCCGTGCTGCAGTCTGAATAGACAACGTCCACTGCCCCACCATGATCAACTTCCCTGGTTACCCACTCATAGAAATTGATTAGGTTTGTCTGATATGACCTCCCCACTGTGGATTCACCCCAGTTTTGTTTTTTTTAAATTTGCGCTACATTTTCATGCCTCCTCAAGGACCAGCCACCATCAGCCCTGCCCCGCACCCAGCACCGTCATTCAAACAACATGAAGTCTTGCTATATTATAGACATTAGCAGTTTGTTCCAGCTCTAGAACTGCCCCGGAGTGAAATGGTTAAAACCATTCCAAAATAGAATTTTGGCACGAGAGCAGCTCTATCTGTGTCATTTCAAACTTGAACTGTCAGATTCTTTACTCCGCCTCAGTGAACAGTCGCTCCGGAGATTTCTCCTTCTGCTCGGTTCATTTCTCTGTTTAAAAGTGTTTTCTCGGTTGGATTTAACTGAGAATAGTTTTATTTTAACCGCAAACCGTTCGGTTCAAGCTCTATCTGTGGTAACCGTAAGTAAATGAAGGTTTTGTCTGTGTGGAACTTGTAAGTTATCGGTTCAGTTTTGAACCGATCAGTGGGTTTAAAACTCATTTAAAACTAAAAGTTACTATTTTAGAGTCGGTTCCGGTTCTTATCGGTTCTAAAAAACCCGTTTAATACGTTTTCCAATACCGTGACACGGTTAGGAACCCGATATGGTGTTCCTGCCCGGCACTGCCGCAGCGGGCAAGTTTTGGTTAGGCTGGCATTATGTCTGAGAAACCCATAAGAAAACCGGCCCACTGGGTTTCAACACTGTGATGTTTGTGGGAAGTCTTTGCCAAGGCTGACCCACACACACATGTGTTTATTGTCTGGGGTTTGACCACCTCCAGTCAGACTGCCAGGTATGTAAGAATTTCCCTGCAGCCACACTGGAAAAAGATTGGGCAGGCTCAGGGCGAGAGAGGCCAAAAGTCCGCTGACCCGATGGCCAGCCTGGTTCGGTGCCAACCAGACCAGAGGAGTGCCCTCTGACCAGGGCCAGACTTCCTCAGGAAAGAAAAGCTGGTTCTGAGGAACCAATTCCAGTAAAGAAAACAAGAAAACCAGCAGGTCTGGAGTCAAAATTCCTTCTCCAACTGCTGCAGAGATAGCAAAAGCCATACAAATTGTCCAGTCACTGTCTCAGGTCCTCCGAACCACCACTATCTGGTAAAAGGTCGGTTCTCCGGTCCCAGTGGTTCAGGATTATGATATTGAGGAATTTTATGAACCAGAGGAGGGAGGAGGATTATGAACAGTATGAATGTGGCTGGAAGGTCTGGGTGTGCCCATTGAACGGACATCTCCCCAGACAGACCTTTAGAATCTCCCCTATGCTGTCTGGTCCCCATCTCATTTTATGTTTTATAAAAAGTTGCTGAAACCCTCCAGCTTCCTTTAGAAGAGGCTGTGGATGAGCAAGAGACCTGATTTTGTAGAAATGATGGATATTCCAGAGTCTAGGAGATTGTCTATTCCTTTACATAAGTCTTTTAGAAAACAAACAATTAAAATTTTAAAGCTCCTAATTCTGTGCCTCCTGTAGATAAAAGATGGACAGAAGGTATACATTGTCAGGCCCTGATACAGAATTCCTTTCTCAGCAATGCAGTCATGTTGGAGTAGCTCAGGCTGCTGCCTGTGATAAAGCTAATATTCCCTTGGCTTCACATCCTCCTGACAAGGATTCCAGGAAGATTGATGCCATGGCAAAAAAACAGTATATGGCAGCCTCTCTGGGACTCAGGAAAGCAAATTATATGGCTTATGTAGCTAGGTATCAGAAATCTAGATGGGATACTGTTATGCAATTGGCCAAGCAGGCCCATGGCCAGCTGGCTAGTGAACTAGAACAGGTGGCTGCTGATGGCATTGAAGCCTCTAAGGTTCAGTTTCATGCTGCTGTGGATGTTAATGATGTTTCCTCTAGGGTCATGGCCACATCTGTAGCTTTTCATAGGCTGGCCTGGCTCAAGGTGTACTAGTTTGTCACAGGATACCCAGACTAAGGCTATGGATTTTCCTGTGGTGGGAAATTCTCTGTTTGGAGAGCAGACAGAGAATTACATGAAGAAAGATGGATGAATATGGGACTACTTACAAGGTGCCCAGGCTAAGGAGGCAAGCCACTCCTCAAAGGCATGCCCCAGGGTAGGGGTAGGCCTTTTCACAGGCCTTTCTACCAGACTCAGGCCTCCTCTGCCTATGCTCAGAGGGGCTTCTTCAAAGGCAGGGCAGGCCGAGGGTGGGCAGACCTGCTCCCACCCCAGCCTAAAGCTTCTGCGAAACAGGCACCCTGATGGGGTGCCCAGGGCCGATTCTCCTGTACCAGTGGGGGGCAGGCTGGCTTACTTCAGTCAGAATTGGGCTTCTTTAACCTCAGACAAGTGGGTTCTGGAAGTAGTGCCAGGGTCTGGTTCTCCAGCTTCAAAAGTTTCCCAAGTTGAGAAGCAGACTTTTCTACCTGCAAGTGCTTCAGAGACCTCGCTCTGGAAACAGAGGTCTCATCCTGTTAGCTCTCAGAGCAGTAGAAAGGGTTCCTCCCTGCATCAGGGCAGGGTCTGTATTCAGATACTTCCTTACCCCAAAAAGACAGGAGAATGGCGGCCCATTTTAGATCTCAGCTATCTGAACAAGCATCTTCTGAAACCAAAGTTCAAAATGGTAACTCTGGCAATGATGTTACTTCCCTAAGGCCAGGGACTGGCTAGCTCCCTGGACCTCCAAGGATGCCTATTTCCATGTCCTAATCAGAAGATCCCCATCGAAAGTACCTCAGATTCGAACTACCCTCAGGTCATTACCAGTTCAGAGCAATGCCCTTCGGCCTTACCTGTGCTCCAAGGGTATTCACAAAGTGTCTAGCAGTGGCAGTGGCCCACTAAAGGAGGCAGAGGATTGCTGTTTTTCCCTATCTAGACGACTGGCTCATTGTAGGCCAGTCCCCAGAACAGGTAAAATCTCACTTGCAGGTCACCCAGCAGCTTCTCACCTCCCTGGGTTTTCTACTAAACCTACCAAAGTCGGTTCTGGAACCAGTCCAGGTACTCACCTTTATAGGGGCAGAATTGGACACAAAGCTAACCAGAGCCCTTCTTCCCCCAGAAAGGGTAAGGAATTTAGTGGCTCTGGCCTCTTCCTTCACTCTGCAGGTCTCTCGACCAGCAAGACACTTTGTGCAGCTCCTGGGGCACATGGCTGCATCCACAGCTGTTGTGCAGGGAGCCAGATTTCAGATGAGACATTCAGTTTCACTTGAGAACCTTTTGGTCTCAGAAGAGACCCCCTTTCCAAGTTGGTCCCAGTGACTCGAACCTTGATCCTAGCTCTCCAGTGGTGGCAGGATCAGAGCAATTAAGAGTGGGTCCCCTTCATTTCTTCTCACGACTTGACTCTCACTACAGATGCTTCCTTCTGGGTTGGGAGCCCACATGGGCGACCTTTCCACTCAGGGAGTTTGTCCCCCAGGAATCTCTGCTCCACATCAATTTGCTGGAACTCAGAGCTGTCTTTTTAGCTCTTCAGCTTTTTCTGCATCTGTCCACGACAAGGTGATACAAGTCAGAACAGACAACACCACAACAATGTGGTACATCAACAAACGGGGCACTCGGTCTTGGCCTTGTGCACTGAGGCAATGAAGTTGTAGTCTCTGGCCTATTCCTGAACACTTCCTCATAGCAGTTCATCTTCCAGGAAGGACAATACCCAGTGGATGCCTCAGTAGGATTTCCAGGGCCACGAATGGTCCCTGGATCCTCAAGTGCTGGGGATAGTTTTTGCCAGGTGGGGCATCCTCAGATAGATCTTTTGCAGCCCCAGACAATCACAAACTCCTCTGTTCTGTTGCAGGCCTCCAGTGCTGGGCTCAGTTCCCTGGATGCCCTTCTTCTGGATTGGGAGGGAAGTTCCTCTATGCTTTCCCCTTCCTCTCCTATTCAAAGTACTAGTCAAAATCAGATCTCAGCCTTGCAGGGTGATTCTGATTGCCCCGGATTGGGCCAGGCAGCCCTGGTACCCACTCCTTCTGTCTCTGACAGTCCATCTCCCTGTGCCTCCCAGGAATCACAATCTGTTGACTTGTGCCCAGGAAGGGTTTGGTATCCAGACCTCAAATCCCTCAACCTCAAGGCCTGGCTCTTGAGGAGTTAGAGTTGCTGATTTACACCTCTCTCAGGGTGTTCTTGAGATCCTAAAGGCTTCAGAAGGCCTTCCACTAAGGCTACTTATAGTTCTAAATGGAAAAGGTTTTCCATTTGGTGTGCTGGGAAAAATATTTTCCCAGAATCTGCTGAATTGCCCATTTTGTTAGATTACATGGTACATCTTAATTCCTGGTCTCAGACCAGCTACCCTGAGAGTTCATTTGGCAGCTGTGTCTGCTTTTTGTGTCAGCAGGAAAGTCGTCCCTCTTTCCTCTCTTCCTGGGTTTTCCAAGTTTCTAAGGGATTGCTCCATACTAATCCTCCTTTCGGAACCGCCCCTGCTTGGGACCTTAATGTTTGCATTGCCCAGTTAATGCAACCCTTTGAACCTCTGTCTTCTGCAGAGCTTAAGTACCTAACTTGGAAAACTGCTTTTTCTAGTGGCTATCACTTCTGCCAGACGATAAGTGAATTGCAAGCCTTGTCAGTGGAGACTGACTTTATTTCTTCCACAGGGATAAGGTAGTCCTTAGGACTAATAGGAAGTTTTGCCTAAGGTGGTTTCAGATTTCCATCTTAATCAATCTATCTCCTTCCAGTATTTTCACTGATCACTCCTCTTGGTGAGAGAAGGTTGCACAGCCTGGATGTTAAGAGAGCTCTTAGTTATTATATAGAGCGTACCAAAGGTCATGAGGTTCAATCCCTCCAACTTTTCCTTACCTATGGTGAAGTTGGGAAAGGCAAACCGCCACTAAGAGATCAATAGCGGTGGATTGTCTCTTGTATCCAATTTTGTTATCAGAAGTGGCAGAGCCCCCGGTTTGAGGGCTCATTCTACCAGGGGTACAGCTGCGCTCTAGCTGCTGCCAGAGATATCCCTTTATTAGAGATTTGCCAGGCTGCTACTTGGAAAACGGTACACACTTTACCAAGCATTACTCCCTGGATGTCCAGGCCAGGAGAGATGCTGCTTATGGCACAGCTGTTCTTCAGAGCCTATTCTAAGTAGGTTCTGCCCTCCTCCATGGAGGTACTGCTGTGTATTCTGCTAATGTCTATAATATAGCAAGACTTCATGTTGTTTGAAGAAAAAATTACTCACCTAGTAATGTTGTTTCTTCTAATGTAGTCTTGCTATATTATAGACCTCCCCAACCTGCCCCTCTCAGAACCTCTACTTGGTGGGAGTGCGGCAACTTAGCGTGGCACTACTTATGTCCTGTTAGCATTTTGTCCCCTTTGGGACTTTGGGGTGTGTGTATGTAAGTGTGTGTGTTTTATTATACTTATGTTCCATTTTCATATTATTAGAATGGTGTTAGTATTTCTGGTCCCCTGACTTGAGTCTTGGGTGTTGGGACCATCAATGGTTGTTATTATTTAGGTAGCCATTTGGCTAGTGTAGGTTACAGCTTCCACACAGACCTTAGTGAGTTTGGCTCATAAAGATCTGACAGTTCAAGTTTGAAATGACACAGATACAGCTGCTCTTGTGCCAAAATTCTATTTTGGAATGGTTTTAACCATTTCACTCCGGGGCAGTTCTAGAGCTGGAACAAACTGCTAATATCTATAATATAGCAAGACTCCATTAGAAGAAACAACATTACTAAGGTGAGTAATTTTTTCTTCACCTCCCGGGACTCATCCGAGTAAGAGGTACACTCTGGCTTGTCCCCCAGAGCAGGGTTGTGAGAGGGAGCCCATTCTCCCATCAGACAACGGGATATGGCCCCGGGATGCTTCCGTCCCAGAGTTGCACCCTGGATTGACCCCCAGGGTGGGGCATTTGGGAGGGGCTCACCCTCCTGTTGGAGGACAGGATACAGTTCTGGCAGTGCCATGGGTCAGTGGTGCAGGGCTTGCAGTGTGAGATGGGTGGCGTCCTTCATGGCCCAATTTTCCTCTTTTCCACCCCAAGGAGGCAGGATGTGCAATGATGTAAAGGACATGTATGCTGACATCTGCCTCGCCTCCATCAACTATGAGCACCAGAGGTAGAAAGAGTGCTGAGTGTCTCCCCACCCTCCCCCAGAGGAGGAGAGCAGTCCATTGGATGCTTAATCCTCCTTCCCCCCCGGCCCTCTGACACCCACGCTCATTTTCGAAACGGGGTCGTCAGCATTGCAAGCGGTAGCACTACTGCTGCACTGATGGGCTGGCTCCCTACCCCCCTCATTTTATGGTAGAAGTCCTAGGACCCCCAGTGAGTTTGTGGCATGGTGTTCATACTAACATACTATTTGCCAGTAGATTAGGCCTTACGGTCTATCGAGTCTGCTCGAACCTCAGATCCCTAGTTGGGTGCCGAGGCCCTCCCCCCATCCCCACCCCCCTGGGACAGGCCATCATCTGATACATCCACTTTCTGTGTCTATCCCACCCCTCTCTTGAAGCCCTCCACTGTGGATCTCTGAACCAGCTCACCAGGCAGTGCATTCCAAGGGTCCACCACACTCTCAGTGAAAAATCTCCTCCTCTTTCCCCCCTCACACTTCCACCTTCCAACTTCAAACCATGCCCTCTGGTATGACTGACCAAATGAACAGTAAAGGCATTACCATAGCATCAGCACTGTCTTTCTAGGCACAGGAATCTACTCACAAACCAATGCTTAAATAAGGGTTGCCAAAGAGAAACTAATACTAATGTTGCTTTACAGAGTTGTTCAAATCCCAAGGAACACCATGCCACCAATACATCAAGGATCCAGGGAATCCTTTTTTACCCTCTGTTACCCTAATCTATCTTATTTACCTACCTTGTATTTCAACCTGTTGTCTAAATGATGCCTGAATGTTGAGCTTATAGAGTCAGTCTCGTCCATGGAGCAACACTCTTTGGTCTTGGTGCTAAAAATGCCAGGACACTGCAGAACATAACCCTTTGGTGCTTGCTGCAGTGATGGGCATCACATGCATAGTCATGTGCCTATCTCCTTATAAATAAGGATGTCTGCTCCAACTGCTTCTGTGCCTCCCCCCAACCCACTGTGGAATATGTGTCTTTGTGGGAACCACACTGAGCTTCTTTCCATATTTTTTGTGTTTCTCAGTCTTTTCACTACCATACCAGGAAATTGGTCTTTCTTCAGGATTTGTGTCTGTGGCAAGAACACCCCTACAGCCTGTGTCTCAAGTGACTTGTGACCCTAGCATGAGATCTGTCATTGTCCTGACTGCTAGCCCATGATAAAAAGAACCCAAAAACTAAAAAAGAAAGATGCCTGTAAGGAAGTACAAGAGGACCCCTTCACTCCTGGCATTCAGTGAACAGTCATCAGAATTCTCATCTCCTTCCTCCTTTTCAGAAAGGGATGATGAGTCACTGCAGGAGATAGTCCGCTTTGGACACCAAACTCCCCATGCCTCCATACATCATTGAAACAGTTGTTCCAGTGAATGTCTCTGTGGTATCACTTAAAGTTGCAGAACTGCAGGGCCTCCTTTGGTACCAGTCATGGGGACAACACTAATATTAGCACCATCTTCAGTGCTGCCTAGTCAGATGGGCATAGCACTAAGCTTCCCACTCTCAGTAGCCCATGACTGGCACCCATTTGCTCCATCTTCGTGGCTCATACCACAGTAGAGACTATTCCTCCATCTTCTTCAGGGGGACTGTTGTATAACCAATTTTCTGTGTTATTTTATGAAATGCACAAGTGGTTTTCAAAGCCTCAGCCTGTGCCTTGTGTCTCTAGCTCACTGTAGAAACTCAGGCTCCACCTATGCTTAGCCTGCTACTTCCATTTCGCCACATTTACACTGTGACACAGGGTGTTGTGTCTGAGTACCCAGCCTTGAGCTCTCCTTTTCTTCAGAAGGAGAAAACTTGGCCCTGGAGTCCTGGGAGATGATGCTCTCTTTCAAGCCTTTAACTGGGATTTACAATAGGCATTGGACATTCCACTACACAAGGTTCAACTTAAAGAGACACTTTCAGTGACATGTGCAGAGTCACAAGCTAGAAACTGTTCTTGGGCTTGTATAATTACCCATTCGTGGGGTGCTGATATCAAGGAGTTATTATTACTTAAGCATTCCTTGTTAGGCAAGCACATTGACATGTACCACTGCAGCAGATGAAGGAAGGATGTGAAGAGAGATGCTGGTGGAAGAGGACTTGGCATAGCCAGGCAGTGATGTCAAATGGCTACGCTGCTGCAGGAGACAGTTTTGCTGTAGGAGATTTTCTTGATGCTAAGGACTTGTATGCACTGGAAGCTGGCACACACAGCCATTTGAGGAGAAGGAAGAGGGGGAGCCTTTGTTATGGTCACTTTTGTTATGCCGGTAGGGAAAAGGGAGACACAAGCAGACCATAGATACTGTTTCAGGGATGTGCATGCGGTCACAAGCTGGAAACAGTTCTCATGTGAGCAGTGATCACCTATTCTTGAAACAATGTTGTCAAGGAAGTAGTTATTAAGAAAGCCTTCTTTGTCAGAGAAACAGATTAACACTTTACCATTGCAGTACATAAAAAAGGCAATGAAGAGAGATGCTGGTAGATGAGGACTTTGTGGTGCTGGGTGTTGGTGTGGAATCGTTAGGCTAGAACAGGAGAGCCTGTTGCTGGATGAGGTTTCTGACTGGCTGGCTTTCTTACATAGAAACATAGACAATGACGGCAGAAGGAGACCATAGGCCCATCAAGTCTGCCCTTGGGTTTCCCCTTGCTTGCTGGCTGGATGGTGACAGACTCTATGCTGGTGCAAGAAACTGGGTTGCTGGAGGATATTTTTTGGTTGTCTGCCTTGCTAGCTATGTTGTGGCTGATCCTACAATGGTACCAAAGACAAGGTTGCTGGAGTAGGTTTTTGTCTGGCAGGTGCTGGGTTCTATGGTGGTACCGGAGACTAGCTTGCTGGAAGAGGATTCTGACTGGCTGGTAAGCTTGTTGGCAGGTTGGTGATGGGCGTCCTGCTCTTGCAAGACACTGGGTTTGTTGGGGAGGAGGAGGTTGGCTGGTGCTGGCTTCTATGCTGGTGCCAGAGACCAGGTTGCTAGAGGAGTTTTATTTTTTTATCCTGTGGCCTTGTGTCTTCACAACATGTTGTACGAGAGCAGTGTGGGGTATATCTGCATTACTTGTTCTATTGTTTATTTTACAACAAATATGTGAAACCTGGGTTATGCTTTGACATTCAGTTTGGTGGGGCCTACAGAGGTGGTAGACGGGAGTGGGCAGATTTGGGTGTCAAAAGACCCTAACGTTGCAGTTCCTTACTTTTATACCCTTAACTTATGCATTAATGTAGTTTTTTTACTGTCAATTTTATATTTTCTTTATTTCTTTTTGGTTAATGTCTTCCTAGTTTGTTTTATTTGTCAGCTCCGCTCCTCCAAGTTTTTTGCAGTGTAGTCTGATCTTGTAAGTAGTTGTTGTTTTTGGCCAATTTGTCTGTGTTGGTCAACAAGTAGTGAATCAGGTGGTATTGTAGTTGAAGGGGGGCTTTGTTAAATCATTCTATAGGAAGAAGCAAGACATTGAACTGTTTGGGACAGTTTCATTCTTTACAGGTATTACTGAGTCCAGTCCAGCACACTATCTTTTATTTTCACAGGGCTTTTGGGGGAGGAGGGATAATGGGTGCGAGATGGTGGTAGAGTGGGGCTGTTCAGTAATTGTATGTCTTGGGGATGGGGTGGGGGGAAGTGCATGGTGTTGTGTAACGTGTGAGTGAGGAGAAGGACTATTGTTGCTGTGCATTGTGCTCTACAAATCAATGGATCTAACTCTTGTCCTATCTGGTTATAGCATCTTCCTTACTGATTTTGTAAATACTGTTATAAAATGGGGATTAGAAATGCTGTACTTTGATTAGTGGAATCCAGTCACATGACCATTGGTCAATTACTGTGTCATTTTTAAGCTTTTGTGTCTTTGTTTTTTAATTGTGGTAACAAAGTCCAGGGTGTTGATTATGGTTTAATAACCAATCTTTCTAGGTGCTTGAAGGCTTGAGGCACAAACCCACTTAAGGCATGCCATTTTTACAGCTTAACAGTACTATATACCCTGACTGCACTCTCAAATGATCTCTTAAAGAGCTGTGGTTGACAGGTTATCAGCATTGGGTAAACTGCTATCCCATATTCCAAAGGGAATTTTTGTTTTTTGTCAGGGCTGTGCTTCCTGCTCATATTATTCCTTTTCCTATTGTTAGCATATTGTATGTACTGTACCCGTGTAGTAGTGTAACTTACAGATTGTACATGTGTGAGAAATAAATTGGGGAATATTAATAAAAACTGGTAGTACCTGTATTGCTATTTTTTTCATATTCCTGATTTAAGTGTAATACTACTGACATGATTAGTTGTAGATTAAGAACAAAACATTCTCTGAAGATATATAAAATGTGGTATAGAGATTATTTCCATCAAATTAACTCTTGATGTTCTGGTGTTTTCTTTCAAACACACTCTGTGTCAAAGAGCTCTATGAGCCATAAATTGGTGTTGCAGCCAGTAGGTGTACATTGTGAAGTTACATGAGGCAGATAAAGGCTGAAGGGGGTAAACCTGTGCAGCAGGCTAGTGGAAGAAGCTTTGGAAACAGTTAAGTACAAGTAATTTTGAAGTTAGGTTAGATATATTTCTGTTGGAAAAGAATATCCATGCATAATAGTTTATACATTGCAAACAATTAAGGGATAGGCACAAATTAAGGGACAGGCACAATTATCAGTAGAATTTTTGAAATACCAATGTTTAGATAAATAAAAGTAGTATGGTTGCCACTGTCAAGAGGGCAGGGGCCACATTGGATGGACTATTGGTATGATTTAGTCTTGTAGATCCTGTGTTCTTAATGCATGTTCCTTTGTGCTCTGTGAAATCATGTTTCAGGTGGGATTTGAAAATGTTCACCTACCAGGCTCATGAGATGGGGTCATAAGAATGCTGTGTTTAAAATAAGAGGTAAAAATATAATAAAATGACCAGGTTATGAGTGATGGCTGAAGAGAACAGGGAGGAATACGTGAGGAAATCCAGGGAAGTGAATAGAACAGTAAGGGCAGCCAAGGCATCGAGAGAACTGAGGCTGGCCCAGGGGATCAAAGAAGGTGAAAAGGATTTCTTCAGGTATATAAGGGAAAAGGGGAAGAGTGAGGATCAGATTGTAAGGATCAAGAATGGCAGTGGATGGGTAGAAAAGGGGACAGAGTAGGCAGAAGTACTCGGTGAGTACTTCTGTTCGGTATTCACCAAGGAGAGGGATGGGCCAATACCTAAGGGGAAGGGTGGGGTATGGGAGGGAGGAGATCACAGATGGGAAAATCACAGAGGGAAGGGCGTTGGAGGGCCTTAAGTCCCTGAGGGTTGATAAGGCACCTGGGCTGGATGGAACTCATTCTAAAGTACTGAGAGAGCTGGCAGTAGTCCTGGTGGAGTCATTGTCGGACCTGTTCAACACCTCTCTGGAAACAGGATGCATGCCCAGGGATTGGAGGGTGGCGCATGTGGTGCCCCTCCATAAGAGTGGGTCCAAGGATGAACCAGGGAACTATAGACCAGTCAGCCTAACCTCAATTGAGGGAAAGCTAATGGAGACTATCCTCAAGGAAAGGCTGGTGACATTTCTGGAGGATAATGATCTCCAGGATGGCAGACAACACGGGTTTGTCTCTGGCAGATACGTCCAGACGAACCTGGTGGACATTTTCGATTGGGTGATGTGGGCACTGGACAAGGGTCATGCAGTGGGTGTCCTATACCTGGATTTCAACAAGGCCTTTGATTCAGTGACACATGGCAGGCTGACCAGCAAACTGAGCAAGGGGGGAGAAAACTGGTTAGATGGGTCAGGAGCTGGTTGCAGGATACATAGCAGAAGGTTGTAGTGGTGGGTGAGGGTGGTAACAAGTGGGGTCCCACAGGGCTCCGTGCTGGAACCAGTGCTGTTTAACGTTTTCATTGCTGACATCACAGAAGGGATAGAGAGTAAAATCAGTCTCTTGACAATGAGTGACACCAAGATCTGTGTGGAGGTTGATGGAGGGGAAGGGGGTACAGTACACCAGGAGGATTTGGCAAAACTGGAGGAATGATCTAACATATGGCAACTTGGGTTCAATGCCAAGAAGTGCAAAGTCATGCACTTGGGAGCTAGGAACTCCGGAAATAGTTACTGGTTGGGGAGGAGTGCAGTTATCCAAGTCAAAGGAGGAGAAGGATCTGGGTGTACTAGTGACAGGGGAAATGAACCACTCAGCCCAGTGCAGGAAGGCAGCGGCAAAGGCCAACAGAATGCTGGGGTGCATCACAAGGGGAATTGCCTTGAGGAGAGGGGAAGTCATCCTGCCCCTGTACAGGTCCCTGGTGAGGCCACACTTGGAGTACTGCATTCAGTACTGGCACCCCTACTTGAAAAAGGACATCAAGCTTTTGGAGGGAGTATAACGCCAGGCAATGAAAATGACCCTGAGGTTCAGAGATAAACTTCATGAGGAGAGACTGAAAGAGCTCAATATGTATTTCCTGGAGGATAAAAGGGAGAGGGGGGATATGATTGAGACCTTCAAGTACCTGAAGGGTATGAACAGAGTAAGCACCGAAAGTATTTTCAAATTAAAAGGTGAAAGGGAACCAGGGGGCACAGTCTGAAGTTGGAAGGAGGCAGATTCTGGAGGGAAATAAGGAGGCGCTATTTCACTAAAAGGGTGGTGTGCAGGGTGGAATGTGCTGCCAGAGAAGGTGATATCACTGCAGACATTGGGCAGCTTCAGAAGGGTGTGGGGCTGGTTCAAAGGGAGGTTCAAACTGTGGGGTGGGGCAGGGGTGGGAGTGAAGGATACATGGGCAAAATCAATGGGGAGACAAGGGGGCAGCTGAACACTGCACACTTGAGCAGGCTAGATAGACTGATAGGCCTGTATCTGCTGGCAATTCATTTTCAGTATGTTCATATTTTAAAGTTCACTCATAACTTCGCTAATTTTCAATATTTTTACTATAAACTTTCAACATAGCCATTTTTTTCACACCACCTCATAAACACGACGGGTATTATTTTTCAAGTCATGGACAAGACACGTTTTTGCATTTGTGGCATGAAATGGTGTTCTGGCCAGTGTTCTGTAAATGCCATATGTCGTGTTTATAAAGGGAGTCATTAAATTACTATCTTTAACATTTGGGGTAAAAATAAAAAAAAAAAAAAAAATTTAAGAAACATTGTGTGCAGTGCCAGCCTTTACCCCAGAGTATAGTGCTTTGTGATCCTCTGCCAGTGGGCTGAGTTTGGGGGCAAGGACAGTGAGCCAGCCGGATGGTCCAAGGCTGGGGGCATGATGCTGCTATGCAGCACCCCCACCCCTGCCTGGGAAGTGAAGGTGCGAGGTTGTCTACATGGGCCCTACTGCCATACAGTGAAGAGAAATATCCTCTTGACATAGGGCCCTGTACCTCTGTACCTGTGGCTACCAGAGGTTCCAGCACTTCAGCAGACCGATGGGCCTTTTGCCCTGCATGTCTGAATCTGTAGTTATATGGAAGCGCATGGACCAGAATACTTCTGCAGCCCACCAGACAACCACATAAATATTTGCCATCCATTATAAAATAGGAAAAGAAAATTGCTGTATTTGATTGGATGTTACCTGTGCATCAGATCCATCTAATGCACAGGTAAAAAAAGCACAGGTCACAAATGGTAATGAGTCCCTTTTTAAAATAAATGCTGGCTTGGAATGTTGGCATTTCAAATGGCAGCCATTTTTTCTCCTCAGCCAGTCAGTTGAGAACTGTACCTCAGATATCATGGAAAACGACCAGGCAGTAACCTTTGAATTAAATTTCACAGCAGAAATGGAAGGCAGTTTATCACCAGAACAGCAACCTGAAAACCAGTCATTGGCAGCAGTCCTGTCTGAAATCACCAACACAGTGAGTACAAGATATGCCAATGTCTCTACCACAGAAATAGATAAGATAGAAGAGGGCATAAATGAAAGCAACACCATAAAGACAACTGCCTGGGCATTAGGAGTTTTCAATGACTGGCAATGAGCCAGAAACATAACCTTAGATTGGAAAGAAACCCCAGTTCAAGAGCTTAACACAATTTTTAGGCATTTTTATGCAGAGGTTCATACTTCAAATGGGTCTGAATATGCCCTCAGCAGCTTCTCTGGGCTGTGCGCTGCTTTGAACAGGTGCCTTAATTCTCTGGCAGTTGGCAGAAACATCATTATTAGCGATCCCTCTTTCAAGTCTAGCAACACAGTCTTTGTGTCAGTCATGAAACTTTGCAGGAAAAAATCAGAAAGACAGATCAAAACACCATGGCACTGTTTCAGAAAGTGACCTTGAATTAAGAAAATCACCCATCCTGTCAGCGAACACCACGCCTGGCCTTGTCCATAAAGTGTGGCTGGATATCCATCTCTACATGGCCAGACATGACAGGGAGGGGCTCAGAGAAATGAAGCCTGATAGTTTTGTAATAAAAAAAGATGACTGTGGACTGGAGTATGCTACTTTGTCGTACAATGAGCATACAAAAAATCACTCTGACCCAAGTGAAATTAACAGAGAAACGTATCATGGTTTCATGTACAAACTCCCTAGCTCTCCTCTATGCCCCATTTCCAGCCTGAAGAAATATGTCTCAAAGTTGCCTCCTGATGCTCCTTCATTTTACTGTCACCCAAAATGGCTGCACCAACATTATTTGGACACTACCAGCACCTGGTACTCAAAAGCACCAATGGGATTAAATTATTTGTCTACGATGATGTCCTGAATTTCAAAAGAAGCCGGGTTGCCCATAGTGTTTGAGCCACGGCAGTGCAATTAATGTCCGATGCTAGGCTCGAAAACCACAAAATTATGTCTGTGACTGGTCACAGAAGTGAGGCCAGCCTACGGGCTTACTGGGCACCAAGTAGCAAAGACAGACATAAGTGGATCCGGATCCTAGCACCAAAACCAGCACGCAGCGAAGATTCAGCGTCTCTTGATGCCAGAAATGCCGAGCTGTCACCGCTTCCCGAATACACAGTGCCATCTACAGCTGAAGCCTCACACATCACACAGGGTCCTTTCTACCTACCAGCAAATTACTTGTCTGACCTAGGCAAGGTAAGATGGCAAGACTTCTATCTCGCCAAAACAGCCAAGGAAGCTGTCAATGTCCTCAATGACAACCATGTCACCATGGCAAACAAGCATGCCCCTTTTAATAAGGCATGGGTGCGTAACACCTCTCACCCCTGGTTCACCCCGATCTTAAAGCCACACTTATACACCGTGATAAGATCTGGGCCAAGGCCAGACGTGCTAAGAGCCCTGCAGGTTGGCAGGCCTTTAGATCAGCCAGGAATGCTTGCATAAAATGTATTCATTCTATAAAAACAAACTTCTATGTTTCCACCCTAGAACAGGCAAATGGGAATTCTCACAAAATCTGGAAGACACCTAAATCTATTTATTAATTTATTAGCTTTTGTTGACCAGATAAGCACACTAGACAAACAGTTGGCCTATTTTCAGGTATGACCCGGGAGAGTACAATGAAGGACAAGTCCATACAGAAAACAGTAAGATGCAATCATACATTGCACAGGATCAAATAGAGCCAGGTGACATTAAAACAAGCAGTCAATACACACAATTGGGTAGGAAACAACATACTTAGAATAAGCTAAAGATAAGAACAGTGCATCAGACAAAAAAAATCTATCGAAGGCCGGCCTGCTGCTCCCTCTATCCCAGCTAAGACCCTCACCAATGGTAGTGTCGTGGAAAGTAGTTGCCAAATTCTTGAAGAATTTAACACATATTTTATCACCGCTGGTTTAGCCTTCGACTACTCTCCTTACGCAGGCCAAGGGAATACTCAAGCCAGTACTATTCCCACTTCCCATACTTCAACTTCTCCCTTCCAGCTGCATATATGTAATTACAAAGAAGTTGAAGATTCGCTCCTTAACCTAGACACCAAGAAGAGCACCGGGGATGATGGGCCTAAACATTTTTTCTTAAAACTAGGCTACCCCATCTCACTGCCCCATGCTTCACATTTCCAATCTTTCCATCACTGCCACAGTTCCGTCTTGTTGGAAGTCCGCCCACATTCTGCCTTCATTCAAAGCAGGGGACCCATGTGATCTAAATAACTATAGGCCTATCTCAATCCTGCCTGTTCTGTCTAAAGTCTTTGAAAAATTGATTTACACACAACTAAAACTCCATATTGAAACCTTTTCCTCTTCTAAACCCAGCACAATCCGGATTCCGGCCTAACCACAGCACTATCACAGCACTGGCTAAAGTTACTAATGACTGGGGCTCAGCTGTGGATGCCAAGAAGATTACTGGCACAGTCTTCTTAGACCTTAGCAAGGCGTTCGATACAGTTGATCACAATCTACTTATTTCAAGCCGTACTAAATTAGGTGCCACCCCATCCACTGCTCAGTGGTTTACCAGTTACCTATCAGGGAGGACCCAGAAAGTTAAAGCTGATGACCTTTTCTCAACCTCCTCGCCGATTGTCAGGGGAGTCCCACAAGGCTCCATCTTAGGCCCTATCCTCTTTTCCCTGTACATCAACAATCTGGCTACTCACATAACCAGTTCCAAATTGCATTTCTTTGCAGATGATACAGTACTATATGCCTTAGGCTCAGCCTTACCGGAAGTTAGGGATGTACTACAAGCTGACTTTGCTTAGCTCAAACTTAATCTTATCAGTGCTAAGCTCCTCTTCAATGCCAAGAAAACCAAGGCAATGATCTTCACTCATAGCACCTCCTCTGTCACCCCCCCCCCGACTCACTTAAAGATTTCATTGTCACCTCCCTAGGTGATCCTTTGGAAGTTGTTTCCAAATTTAAATATCTCAGTATCTGGATAGATAACAAGCTCTCTTTCAATGACCATATTGAGGACCTAGCTAGGAGGCTAAAAGTCAGGTTAGGGTTCTTCTTCAAAAATGGGTCTCTCTTTCCACTAGAGACTCGAACCAGGCTTGTTCAGGCCACATTCCTTCCCCTAGTTGATTATTGGGACCTTATGTACACTTCCGCTGCACTTTCAAGCCTAAGCAAATTGGACGTCATCTATCACTGTGCTCTGCGGTTCATTATCAACTCCCCATACTGAACCCATCATTGCAATCTCTATGCAGCTGTTGGATGGACATCACTTACTACTAGACACCTGCTTCGTGCTGGTATATGGACTCTTAAGTTCCTTCTGAACACACTCCTGAGGTACCTAACATCTCTAATATGCATCTCCTGGAGTGCATATTCACTTAGGAAAACCAACTTTATCTTCCTCATTGTGCCTAGGACCACCTTTGGCAAACGTGCCACATCTTATGCTCTTCCTACTTTCTGGAACTGACTGCAATCCACCCTGAAACTATCTAGCATTGTCTCTGTTAACTTCTTTAAAGCACTAGCTGCATCTAAAATAAAAGATCTCTGCAACTGTTTTCAAGTCCCTTCTCTACTGTTATGCTCCCTCTTCACCCTTCCATCTACATAGTTAGCTCCTTTTAATACTGATTCCATCCAGCATATTACACTGACTGTGACCCCCAAATATCTGTTGCGGCTATACTTAAGGATCCCCTTAGCTGTTTTTATGACCCTCCTCTACCCCTGCCCTCCCCATCTACATCTCGCCCCCCACCAACTCTTGCAAACTCTCTCCCCTCTCTACTCTCTACTAATCGTCAACTCCTCCTTTT
Source organism: Neoceratodus forsteri (assembly GCA_016271365.2). NCBI lineage: Eukaryota > Metazoa > Chordata > Ceratodontiformes > Ceratodontidae > Neoceratodus > Neoceratodus forsteri. The sequence goes on along the minus strand of JADMNL010000024.1, from coordinate 45,524,016 downwards.
ATTCTAACTACTCTCTCCTGGTTTTTCCTTATACTGTCCACATTTAATGCTTCACCTCAGCATATGTACAGTATATAATCCCCACCTTTTGTTTTGAACACTGTGTCATATGAACCTTAACTGAACTTATTTGACTATGATGTATCTTTCTAAGCAATAGTTCACATGAACTTTAACTGCAATGTGATTTATTTATATAAGATACCTTTTGTCTATGTAATGTCTCGTTGACTGTATACATGCTTCAGGACCTCTTTGTGAATGAACTTGCTCGACGGAACCTTCCTACAATAAACTTGAACTACCAAGCCTCACAAAGTGCACAGGGTCCTTTCAACCTCTCACACTCCACCTTCGGTGGCACAATAAATTTCATCCAGAATGAAGCAGGCAACTATTTTCTCAATTACACATTAAATGTCATTACTGGAGCTGATGCTGGAGCCCGTTCTTAATCCCGTCATTTCTTTTCTCCTTCAGCGCTGACTCACTCCAGCGAACTCAACGTTCAAGTGAACCAGCACTCTCACCAGTAATGATACTATATCTGTGCTGCAGCCTAAATAAAAGTGATTTTCACTGTGAGGATAAGCAAAATAAAATATCAGAAATGTGTGGGTGTTATTTTTCTTAGTAGTCTCCTACTAATTCTGTGAGAGTTATAGTAACTGTTCTGTTATTTTTGAAATAGACTTCTGTTTATTGTGTGAGAGACAAATTAACTCTTGTTTTAACACTGGTATGTATCTATACTGTTAAAACAAATATTTTTAACTTTTAACTGCATCTGAATTGTAGCTGAATTTAAAGAAATGTTACACTTATCTCATCACAATTTTACTACCCCTTACAACTTATGTGTACTATTTTATGCTAGTGGAAGGAGATTGATTAAAAGACATCTATTTTAAAGAGGAAAATATGCTTTTGAATATTTTTCTTTGTAAAGTAGGTGTAGTTTCCCATCTTATAAGTGCAATAAGACACTCCGGGGGTGTGCATTAGACACATCTAATGCACGGCCAGGGGCTGAAGGCACTCTGCCTGCAGCCTCGTGCCTCACCACGCCCCGACTGTGCATTAGATGTGTCTAATGCATACACCCTCATGTCTTATTGCTTACTTGCCACATGAAAGTGCAGATCTCAGAAGGACCCTGTACATTTGCAGGCATAAGGACTCTTCCTTGGCAGAGGGCCCAGGTCCACAGAGCTCTGTGCATCTGCATCTGTTCATGTAGGTCCAGAAGTGACATTCGTGAATGAAGACCTGATTCCACTATCTCAAAAAGAAAGTAAGTTCTTTGCAAAAAACTGTGTTAATGCACCAGTTAGGGTTCAACTTAATACCACAAAAGTAGGGAAATGCGGTGTTAGGGTTTTCAACCTTTACTCTCCACCCCACCTGAAGCAGCAAAAGGACAAGACTAAACAAGTAACCAGAGACAGCCATCATAAGGTAAGACAGACAACTGTTTCTGCACATGCAACCCTCATTGACCAGTCAAAGGTAGCAGTTTTCACCTAATCTAAGTTTTCAAAGGTAAACTTTTACTTTTCTGGGGAAAGTGCTACCTGTAAGCAAAACTGCTACCCACTTGAAAAATGTCTAGATCTGCTGAGGAAACCATGATACCCACCTTGAAGCAGTAATTATGCATGCTGAAGTGCAGGCACCCATTGGACCTGTGCTTCTGCAGACACAAGTACTCATGCATGCTATACAACATACACACAGATGTAGCTGCAAAAATGCATGCCCCTGTGGAGCCTGTGTTTATGCAGCCACAGATACCAATCCATAAAGGTAACTCATCAGTGGTACTGCATTTGTATCCTCAGGAAACAGTTGTATGTTGCTTGTCTTACTTAATTATTACTGTCTGTGGTTGCTTGTGTGGTGTTGTCCTTTTGCTGCTTGGGGTGGGGAGTTACAGTTGGAAACCCTAACACCACATCTCCCTACTTTTGTGGTGTTAAGTTGAACCCTAACTGGTGCAATTGTGTAGTTTTTGCAGAGAATATACATGTATAGATAAATACATTCTTTGCAGAAAACAGTGTTTTGAATCAGGGTTCAGGTTAGACTGACAAAAGTAGGGAAATGTGGCATTAGGTTTTCCAACCCTAACTCCCCACTGCCTTCCCTCAAGCAGAAAAAGGAAAAACATTATAGTTTTCGTTGTCCTGACCCTTATCTAAGCAGGGGTTCTCAACCCTAACGCTCACCCCTTTGTGATATAGCCTTCAAACATACAGAACTGTTTCTCCCCACATGTTGCCAACAACCTGTAGGCCCTGCCTGAAGATAACATATCACATCACCTCATTTGGTCATGGAATGTGGTTAGCATTAGGGTTGAGAACCTCATGGAAGACCCCAGTCCTGATTTGCCAAAAGTCAGGACTGTGAAATCCATAATGTTTTTCCTTTTTCTGCTTGGAGGGAGGTGTGGGGAGCTAGGGTTGGAAACCCTAATGCCACATTTCCCTACTTTTGTTGTTTTAATCTGAACCCTTACTGATGCATTAACATAGTTTTTTTGCTAAGAATTTCCTTAGAATTTTTTTTTTCTTTACTATTCGATTATGTGCATTCTCCCCGATCCCATTCTGGCCACCCCCTTCCCAGCCCCCGTAACCCGGGACTTACCTTCCACCATCCATTTTGTGCGGCGGGTGTCCAGTCACCAATAGGAGTCTTCGAAGGGCCAGCCGGCATCCCATCAGGGGAGGCATTTTCCATTTTCTTTCCCCTTACTCCCAGGGCCCCGAGCGCAGAGGCGCGCATGCATCCTGTTACCCCAGCAACCACCCATTCCTCCCTCCCAGCACTAATGCCAGGCTCCTTCTTGGCCTGTGCTGCCCCCAAGCCTCTACCGTGAGGCAGGCAAGACACGAGGGAAACCCACATCACTCCCCAGAAAGGAGAGCTGCCTCTTGGCAGCTCGATCCAGTTCTGTGCCCTCTCCCCCGCCGTTGACTTCCGGCAGCCTACGCTCACTCCCGAACATGGGTTGCTGGTGTAGCATGAGGTAAGGCATCCAGTGCCTCAGCCCTCTGCACCACCGGGCCTGCTAATTTCCATACTTTTTGAGATAGTAGAATTGCATCCAAGGGACCTGCATGAACAATCCATCAGACTAGGGAAGCTTCCATCCCTCCATTGATGCACACATCCATCCGGCTGCAGAAGTGCAAGGCCCTCTGGGCCCTATGCTTCCATGCCTCCAGAAAAGCAATGTATGAGCTTAGTTGTACCTGCTTTTTATGGGACTCACTTCAAAGGAAAAAAATATATATTGTGTCCCTCTTAACTGTCAGCAGTTAATTGTATATGGGAAAAAATGTGGTTGTGCTTTGTTACCCACAAGTCCATAATTTGTCAATTTGCATTAGCTGTAGTGCAAGATGAGATACACCTTTGGTGCATTTTTGATGATGATCATGCTTTCATTGTAGATTTGGCACCATGGTGAAGATTGGAGGTAATTTTGGGGTGCAGTGGGATACCCCATGAATGTTTGGGGGGGATTATGTGCTAATGTCATAGTAGTCATTGACCTTTTTTAATGTTTGTGTTATATTACTCATTGAGACCTTTTTTTTGATACACTGATTCTCCCTTAGCTCCACAGAAGGATGGAGATATGGCTTATTAAAGTTGTAATATTATTCAATGGGAATTTTCATTTTTTTAATCTTTACAGTTTTTTTATAGAACCCCTACATATTTTTTGGGGGAGGGGGTGTTCTGTGTTACTATTGTAGTACTCACTATGACACTTTTTTCATATAGATTGTCCCTTAACTTCAAAGATTGACAGACTTTCAGCTTGTTAAAGTTGCAGTGTTATCCAATGGGAATTGTACATTTTTAAATTATGTTTTTTATAGGGCACCTGGATTCTTTTGTAGGGTATTATGTGTTAGTGTACTCATTAAGCCCTTTCTTTTGATATGTAGGCTTCAGCAGGACTTCAGTGGTATTCAGGTCTGGTTTCGCTCAAACCAGATTTTTCTTTATCCCAAGAAAACGGTCTCCCTAAACTTCAGCACAAGGCAGAGGCGCTCCCGACTCCCCTCCACCCCCACTTTCCACACATCGATGGGACTCCCTTGGAGGCTTGCACCTCCTTCAGATACCTTGGGGTCTGGCTTGACCAGCACCTCAACTTTTCTACTCATATTGACACGATCCACAAGAAACTGCATTCCAAACTGGGCACCTTGTATCGCAATAGGAGCTGCATCCCTCTCTCAACCCGGAAAGCAGTTGTACAGAAAATGATCCTCCCTATGTTTGGCTATGGGGATGTAGTCTACAGCACTGCTCCTAAGTCCTCCCTAGCCAGACTAGACCCTCTCTTCCATTCTTTCTGTTGTTTTGCCCTGGACTGCCCTCCCACAACTCACCACTGTACCCTCTACAGGTCTCTAGACCTACGATCTCTCCAGGATTGAAGACAGGCCCACTGTGCCAGGACCACAGCGAACTTCTGTGCACAGTCCCTTCCCCCTACCTCAAGTCGGCCTTCTCAGTTCAACCCCCACCTGCGTACTCACTCAGGAATACAGACTCCTGGCCTCTCTATTTCCCACATATGACCACATCCAGAGGCCAAACAGCCTTCAGTTACTGCATGCCTAAATTATGGAACACCTTGCCAGCAGACATTCGGCACACTGACACCACTCAGCTTCTCAACTACCTCCTCAAGGTGCATTTCCACCTGCATATGCTTCTAGCACCATTGAGGGGCCTATTGTCTCCCACTCTCCAATATTATTTACCTCTTGCTGTGTAGTACTCCGGACCTTTGCTAAGTTCTCACAGACCTCTGCCCTAGCTAGTATTGTGATTGTCCTCTGCTGCTACCACAACTATCTATACTATTTTGTGCTCTTCGTAATGTAATTCTAATGTGTATACAATATATGTATTCTGCGTAAAGCAAAATGTATAATCCGCTGCACATGGTTTATGCAAATTTCCCCTGCTTGTTGCTCATATCTACTGTAACCACTGCAGTTATTGTATATTCCATGTTTATTATATTGTATATTCTACACTCCGCCCAACCCCAAGATGCATCTGGAATCGAGCGGTACTCCACTCAGCATGCCTTCCTGGTAAAACTTTTAAATAAATATAAACCACAGGGGTGAGAGCTTTCTCAGTGGGATATTCTGTATTAGTTCCACTGCAGTGAGAATAAATCCTGAAGACGACATTTATCCACACTCTGCTGATGTCACCAGAGTGAGGATAACTTTACTGCAGCTTGCACTCTAAAGGAAACTGCTTATCTTTTACTAGAAGAGAGACACACTAAGCTGAAAGCTTGTTTACAGGTGCAACCTGGAAACACGAAACTGAGGTGACTTGCTCAGAATCACACAGTATGCAAGTGGGATTGAAACCCAGGTCTTCAAGTTTGCAGCTCAGAGCCTTAACAGCTCAGAGCCTTAAACCACTGTGCTATACTGCCCCCTTAGTTTTGCTCTTACATGTATCTCTTTCCCACTGAAGCTGCAACTTACTCAATTAGCATTGCAAATGACTCCCACCTGTGTCCCATTTTGTTTCTAACTTTCCTAGTCCATTCCTGTCCTGATCTCAGCTTCAAAATAAACTGAATTCTAAATGAAACTTTTACAAAGCAGTTTGTTTCTCAGTGCTACCTGCAGCAATTTGTCTTTCTCAGTGAGCCTCTGACTCACTCAATTAGCTTAGCAAAACACTGTCAGCTGTGTTTCTCACTCCCAGTCCATTCAGAACACACACACACACACAGAATCAGAAAAAAAGTCCCTCAAGCTATCACCCCTGTGGTATATATCACACACGTGATGGACAGATCATGGGATATGGCAAATATTCTCACTCCTGCCTCGTGAGCTGTGTATTTTCACTTGTGCCTTCAGCACTCGTGAGAATACACAGCTCACTCTGCAGGAGTGAGAATATTTTCCATATCCCACTCTACCATCATGTATCCCCTATAGATATATATATATATAAGATATATAAAGAATACAAAATTACGATTCGTTAATGCAAAGCATCATGGTTTGCATATGCAACCCATGATGCTTTGCATTGTGGGGTTGTGTGTGATTTTGTATTTCTTTGAAACTTGGCTTTCCAGCCAAATGCCCTTTGGGGTAACCATTGCCTCAGTGCTTGCGCACAGAGGTTCTTTGTCTTATAGATATACATAGATTACCCGTTAACTGGAAATATTGATGGAGTTGTGGCTTGTTAAAGTTGAAATGTGAAACAAACCTAAGTCCAAATTCTGTTTTAGTATGAAGGAATCCTTTTTTGTGAGATTGTTGTTCTCATGAAAAAAGATTCCTGAATGCGATAAAAAACCCAAGCCCGAATTCTTTTTTTATATAACGGTTATCTTGTTTCGTATGGTCCTATTCCTGTTTTGTATGGACATAAAAATGTGCTAAAAACAAATCTTTGGGTCCTTTTTCTAAAACCTAATGGCAGAATCCAGCTAATGGGGTCCCAGTTAACAAGATACATGTGTGGTTGTGTTCCTATGATGTGATTTTTTTATGGATTTTCCAAAAGATTTATTTAAAAAAAAAAAAAAAAAGGAAATGAGATGGTGGCCATACAAAGAAAGATTTTTTTCTCATGAAACAAGATTACCCGCCATACGAAATAGAATCTTTTTTTTCGTATGGCCAAATTCTTTTTTTCATATGAAACGGCTATCCAAAAGAGCATACCGAGCATGTTCAGAATCAAACTTTAAAATTTTTATAACTCTAGAATGGATTAATATTCTTTCACCAAACCAATGAAAAGCACCACTCTGGGCCAATCCCTTTCTGCTGGGAAAATGTCAGACCAACTCCAAACCTTCTGGATGCTGGGTTATGACAAAAGAATTTTTACTTTTTTCACTATCTGGATATCGGAATCCACACATCCAACCAGAAAGGAACTCTGCACACCAAGAGATGTTGCCCCCAAGACTGCACATGCAAAATTTCGTGCAAATCCTTTGAAAGAGGGCGAAGCTATTAAAGTGCAAAGTTGGGGGTTTTACTCAACCCTAACTATCGTGGTGCTACTGTACCACAATAATATATATAATCTCTATGGTGACCACATTGCAGCATTATAAGTGACTGATGTCGCAGCAGCTGATTGGCTTTTTTTGTTTAGTTGTGACATCACAGTCAGTGAGAGCACAATAAGGTATGAAGGGTAATAGAATTAGATAAGTCAGCCTCCATGTATGGTAACTTCCATACATGACACCTGGTAGTGTCAAGTAGAAAATATATTAATTAGCAAAATGGAAAAGAAGAAGTGCCTCCAATGTAATAAACACCTGGCTTCTTTTAAAGATTAATATTTATTCCAAGCAATGTACTGCAGTAAATCTTTAAGTACAGGGAGGCTAAGTGACTGCTCAAGGTGACACGGTAAATAAGTTGTGGCAGTAGTAGTATTCAGACCTGGTGCTCCAGACTCCTAGCTCTGACTTTTAGCTAGTAGTCTACATTACCTCTGCTAGAATAGCAAAGGCCCACAAAGCAGTATTTGGTGCACTTGTAAATACTCAATGAACACTTCTACCTTGCATGTGGTGCAGTCTCTCCACACCTGTCACTGGGAGGCTGTTGCTTAATTATATCCAAATAATAGAGGAAACTTCTTGTTTAGGACAATCATACAGTACATTTTGCTTGGTATTAACAGAGCTGATATACAAACATATGAAAATGCCAGCAGAAACAGGCCTCACGGTCTATCCAGTCTGCTTGATTGTGCATCTAGCACCTCAATTTACAGCTGCCCCACACATCCCTCCCCTTTTCATAATTACCCCCCCTCACTCTGTCCCATCCCCTCTTAAAACCACCTTCTGTGCTACAGGCTACCACCTCCACTGGCAGAGCATTCCACTTATCCACCACACTCTCTGTGTAGTAATGCTTCCTGAATTCACTCCTGAATTTTCTGCCCCCCAATCTCAGCTGGTGCCCCCTCGTGACCCTCCCCCTTCTAACCTGGAAAATCCCTTCTGTGTTAGTCTTGTTTATTCCCTTTAAGTATTTTCAGGTTTTGATCATGTCCCACCATCCCTCCTCTCCTCCAGGGAATACATGTTCAGCTCACACAGCCTCTCCTCATAAGAGTATCTCTCCAATCCCTGGATCATCCTTGTCACCCTCCACTGTACACCCTCAAACAATCTGATGTCCTCCTTCAGGAATGGTCACCAGTATTGCATGCACTATTCCAGGTGCGGTCTGACCAGTGACCTGTATAGCAGCAGGATCACCTCCCTATTTCTGGAGGAAATTCCCCTTGCTGTACACCCCAGCATCCTGTTGGCTTTTGCTGCCACCTACCTGCATTGTGCCAAGTTATTCATACTCCCCGTTATAAGCACCCCTAGGTCCTTTTCCTCCTCGGTGCATTCCAGCCATATCCCATCCCCCCCGCTGATAGCTCCTCCCCTGATTATTAGCCCCAAAGTGCAGAACCTTGCACTTTATGGTATTAAACCTCGACTGCCATATCATGATATGCTTGGCATGCAGTGTTTGGTCAATACTAATCAGGTTATAATTTAAGCCCCATTGTTATCAGTGGACATCTTGTTGGATCACACATTTTTTATATTTTTAAATAGAATACACAGTTTTTATTTATAGAAAATGAAACACTGCATTTCATATATGATGTGAGGCAGATTTTATTTTTTCCCTTATTCAGTTTTTATTATTCTGCAAGGCTTTTTTGTAATTTCTTTCAAAATTACACAAGTCACACCAAACTGATTTACCCAGAATGGTGCCCAGTGCACGTAAGCAAAGGTTGATGATCAATATTGAAAACAAGCCAAGGGTTGGTTATTCAGCTTTTAAGCAGGAAGTTTGTGGGTTATGTAGCCAACTCAAGATGGTTTATTTTCTCATAAAGCACAGTCTTAACAGCAGTACAGGCAGGACTAAGTGCATTTTTGTTGAGTGACATCAGCTAGAAATATACATAGAAACATAGAAGTTGACAGCAGATAAAGACCATCCGGCCCATCCAGTCTGCCCATTTACCTATCTGTTGCTAGTGTAGAAACAGTCTACTCTAGAAAGTTTACTACATACACCACTATTTATTTTATATTTTGTTAACCGGGTAAGAACCCACGACAAGAACTGTCCATTTGCAAGGCGGAGCAAGGAGGACCCCGACTACTCCAGTAGAGTGATGCAAACATGGAAGAAAACCTAGGAGTAAGAAAGAAAATGGATTAGGAGTTTTATTTCAATCTGGTTTCCTGACATTTTGCCTGCTGTCAGAAAGGGTATGCAGTTTGACTAATCACAAGCTGGCTTCATGCGTTTGTGGTTATAGTGCTGCAGTGTTAGACAGACTCTAAAAATCTCCCTTCATTCTTTGGAAAGTATCATCCAAGGGTGAAGAAGCCTATTACATTTTGGGCTGTTGAGCAACTTTCAAGATCTGCCTTCAGAGTACAAGCCATGTCAGCAGAAATAATGGGATTCCATTGTGTTACACAGTTGACATTACCATGAAATGCATTAATTGCAGTGTGGCTTTCATACCCCCATCTTTTTTTTTTCTTTCAGTTTATTTACCCAGCATAGCGCAGATGAGATGCAACATCTCATTTTGTGTCTTACACTACCTATTTCCACAACTGTGTGAACTGTAGTACTGGCAGCTTAGGTGACTTCTTCGGGTCACACAGTGACTAGCTGAAGCTGTTGGGGTTTGAACCTGTGATGTCTGGGTTCCCAAGACGGTGCTCTAACCATTAAAGCATACTGCCTTCTAAATCGTATAGTGCAAAATAAATGTGATCAGACTACAGGGGTTCTTCTTTATAAGTACTAGATATGCTATATGTAGAGTTCTTGTAGACGGAATGGAAATGCTGTGCAGTGGTTTATAGTATTGCTTGTACATTCTAATGTATCGGGCATCAGATTTCCTGTATTTAATGGTTTTACTGAGCTGATGCTGTATATCTCCAGAAGCACATTATTCCATGATTTCACTGCCGTGTATCTGAAGATTTCTGGCTCCAGTTTCTTTTTAGCAGTGGGATGCTGAGGAACTTTTTCTCCTATGACCTCAGGTTTGATTTGTGCTGGGGAGTACATTGTGTGTAAATGTAGCTAAATTCAGTTTAGTCATGGATGCCAGGGGGAGCTGATTTTAGTTGATAATGCAAGTCACAGTGGCTGTGGTCTCACTTGTTCTCCACAGCTGTCTATTAGGTTATTTAGGATAGATCAGTCATTTTGAATCTTGTCTGGCCAGTGTCCCAGTAAAGGGAGCAGTTGTTCAGCACAAACAGTAGGTGGGATTGGGCTATTCTTTGCTTGCCTAATGACCCTGGTCATTTGATTCTTTAACCTGTAGAGTACACCTATCTTGCACTGAATATTTTTGGACATTTCAGATAGATGGAGCTAAAAGGTTAAGCTAGGATCTGGATAGAGTCTCAGACACTTGTAAGTTTCAGTCGCTTCAATCACAGTGTGGTTACTGGTCATCATTTTATAAGGAGTCATTAGTATTACTAAACTTGGATCTTGAGCTGAAAAGCATAGCTTTGGTTTTATTTTTTAGTGAGCACAAGCCTGTTTTTTTCCAAATAGTTTTTCTAGTGCAGTGAAATCTATCCCCAATGTTGCGTTTTCTCTTCAGTTGCATTTGAACTCGTATACAGTACCACATCATCCGCATGCAAAATTACTTTTTGTTTGATTGCATACTTTTGGGAGCAAGTTGATGAACAGGGAAACAACATAGGCCCAATGGCCAACCTCTTCGGCACCCCCCCTGTGTCACAGCGCGGTTAGCAGGCATGGCTCCATTAAATGTTACCATCTGTTTTCAGTTAAACAGGTACTCGCTTACTGTATCTAGTTAACTGCACACACACCAAAATTGTTAGCACAGAGCTGTTGATTTAGCAGGTTATGCAGACCTGCAAGGTCAAAGACCTTGGTCGGGAGCACAAATACAGCACCAATGGCATGTTTGGTTTCCATGCCAAAGTGCAGGTAATTTGCAAACCTCACTGGTTTGGTTGTTGTGCTATGATTTTGTTTACTTCCACACTAATGGAGTAGATGATTTAGTCCTCTTCAAAGTAGCTGGAGATTTTACTACTTACAATTTTCTCTTGTAACATAGCCAGGCAAGACAGGAGCAATATAGACCAGTAGTCTACAAGTATCATGTGGAGACCCTCCACTATAAAGGGGCGCTACTGTACATAGGTCAGTTTCCACAGTTTGGGTACTTGGCCAGTTTTGGAAGTGGTTATACATCATAGCAAATGGGGGCAGCTTTGGCAGAGGCAGTTACTTTAAAACAAAAATCAGGGCTTGAGCTTATTACTGCTGCCTTCTGCCTTATCTTCCCTCAGCAACCTGCACAGTATTTTTAGGTTGATCTTGGCATTAGTTTGGCAGGGGGTATCACATTTAGTAGCTGAAGTTTCAGGGGGAGAGGCCGTTAGTATTAACTAAAGTCACTAAAGGCAAGATTGAAGGTGTTAGCAATTGTGACCCAATCAGTTATTTCAGTATCGCCCTGTAGGAGTTGATATTACGGCATGTTTAGTAACTGGGCTTATCATATTCTTTGCATCCTTGCAAAAGGCACTAGTATTTTTGATGCTCTCAGTCTGACGCAGTTTCAGGAATTGGTTTTTGGCCTCAGAAGTTTCCTTTTTTACATTTGTTACTAAGGGTTTTGTATCTAAGTCATCAAGCTTTGAGGTTTTGTAGCGCTTTCGGGCCCTATCCCTCTCCTTCGTTGCGACCATTACATTTTTCTCTAGTCGTTTGTTGTTTGACCCTCTAACACTCCTTTTAGTCATTGGGGTATGCTTGTTTACTTGTGCTTGTAACTTGTGGATGTAAAAGTCCTAGTTATATAGGTCAGCCAGAAAGATGTTTGTGTCAAAGTTGGTGAAGTTAAACATTTGCTGGGGGGGGGGGGCTTTATTACTCCAGATGCAGCCTAATAGGTGGTGATTTGGAAAGAGACCTGCCAAATGTAACCCGTTTGCCTTGCTGACTAGAATCCAGTCAATAATGTGCACTTTAGTTCTCTTATTCAGCCTGTTGGCACAGTTTACTACTTGATGATTACTGTGACAGCTACTGCTTTTTAACTTGCAACAGCATCATTCTGCATTCCCCATTTGCTACCATTTTTGTACTGTTTGAATGTCCAAGGACCCCTTCTGTAAAAGAGTTCTTTCTGAACTTATGTTGGCAATCTTTGTAAAACTTTTAAATCAGTAAGTAACTTATTATGACCTGTAACCAAAAAGATGGGACAGGGTATGTAATTATGATCCATATATTGCATGCCTTGTGTATTATTTATTGTTCAATTATGTAGTGTTGATGCACCTTGTGCATTTTAATGTACTTCAGAAGTGTCATTACTGGCTATGCTTTGCATATCTTAAAGTGTCAAATTACAATCAACAATGGCTTCTAAAAATCAAAGTACAGAAATAGTATTCTTCACTTTTTCCTCTGGCCCCATCCTGATGGTCAGAGCCACAATGGCTGCATTCCAGCTCTGCCTCCGAGGGTATCCATGTGAAGACATTTACTGCCCACATCAAGTCTGCTCACTGGTTGGCTGGAAGGAAGTGGATAAGTGCCGGGTGGCCCATTCTCGTCTTGTTTGTTCCCCTAGCTGGCTTCAGCTGAGATTCTGGGGATCATATGCAAACTCTGATTTCCTAGGTAGCATGACAAAATGCTGCCACCCCACCACTGCTCCAGAGATTCAAAAATGAGAGGTTGTTTTCATTGGGTAGAAAGTCCCTAACTATGAAATTACCGTGAGATAATTACAGTATATTGGTTGGTTAGCCAATAACAGTCTTCAATCAGCCTTTTTTGTTTTATAACTTTATGTGACCGTTTATACTGGTACTGAGTGTTTAGCAATGTATACACTATGCTTCTTTAAGGAACAAACTCACTTATGCAAATGTTCAGGACTTAAAACAAGACTATAACCATCATTACCAGTATGTAAAGACGAAATCTACTTTATGAATGTTGTACTCTCTGTGGCATAAGATCTTGCTTTCATTATCTTGCACAAGACCAAATATTCTTTCTTAGTTTCCTGAATCCAGAATAAGTCACAGAACAGGTGAATAAACGAAATAACATGGGCAACTTTGAGCTACGAGACAGTAATTTCATTGAAGTGTTTTTTGACTGGCACCTTATGTCACAAGAACCACAACATGGGATGGTCCTTGAGTCATTTCTTTGTTAGGTTACCGATTTGACAATGGCAGGGAAAAATTAGTCTTTGTTTTCGCAGAGTTGTTCCCAGGAAAATGAGAAGTGGAAGGGGTGCAGGTCGAGTCAGTTGCATGAGATCTGCTTTCTCCTTAACTGTTCTGTAATTGCATTCCATCTTTCATTCTCTTAACTCTTTTTACTTTTCTTTTCCTTTCCCTGTGTTTTCTTTTACTTGTCCATTATAGACCCCAGTGTCCTTCACAAACAGTGAACAGAATTGGGGACACTAGGGCTCTGTATTTAACAAGGTTGTTTAAAAGGTTTTGGGGCTCAATATTATAATATGAGGGTACCAACATCAATATTTTTGGGGGGATATTCCAATTAATCAGATCTTAAGGAAGCTCTCTGCTCAGCATCTTATTCCTTAATTATGTTACGTTAATTCTCTTGGGACTCCATCCCACTGTTTTAATAGCTGGGATCAAAGCTCAGCTATGAATTAGTGACACTGCACCACTCTTTTTTTTTAAATGATTAGGGAGAAAACTATTGACTTTGCTGTATATGCCTCCATCTCATTCCCATCTCTGATTAAACACTTGTGTGATTTTTCTGACAGATCAGGGAAGACCTACGGTCCAATGGCATTGATATTTATCCACAAAAGGAGTTTGATGAGGATGCAGAAGACAGGATAGTAAATGATAAGATTAGAGTAAGTAATTTTAATTCCTCTTTATGACATTTACAGATTGTGACATATGAGATGTATGCCTCTTATTTGCTGCTTTACCAAAAACTTGTGTTATAGGTATACAACCAAACCCACTTGCGTGAAAATTGGATATGAATAATCCAGTTAAATGTATACATTTCCAAAGTCCCAATTCTTTTCCTATATTCTTAATGTTAATTCATCCTGTTAAGAGTATAAAGCAGCCAGGATAAGTGAATGTACTGTATAAGAAGAAATATTCACTGTCTTTACTTTTCACTATGTTTGCTGGTTCCATATTAGAGAGAAAATAAAAAGGCAGTGAATATTAAGTAGATCATTACATATAGCAGCACAAGGGTTCCACCAGTGAAAATTAGAGGAAGTGATTGTGTGTGTGTGTGTGTGTGTGTGTGTGTGTGTGTGTGTGTGTGTGTGTTGTGTGTGTGTGTGTGTGTGTGCTTGGAGTGCTAAATATAAAGGGAGTAAATATAAACTGCTATACAGTATGTTTTGGCCATTTTCTATTGGTTTCAATGGGCTGTCAATGGAATCGTGCAGTTAGACTAGCTCTATCATTTTTAGGTAGATTACCCATTCACACTCACTTAGCATAAACAAGCTCAGCTGCCTGTGGGATGCTGAAATTAAGCAATAAAGCCCAACGTGTGTGTGTCATGCTGGGATAATATCATGCCTCAGGTGATTGGGCACGAGGCCGTAGGCCGAGTGCGTCCGACTGAGGCCTGACGTTATCCCAAACGACACACCCCCTGGAGGGCATTATTGCTATTATACAATGGCTCATTGTTATACAGAATTAAAAAAAAATGTTAAAGTCGTTTTTGTGTGGAAAAACATTTATGTTTTTTAAGAGAACATGAAACAATCAAGCAGAAACAAATCATGCAAACAATCATCTCCAGGTTCACAGTGAGGCTGAGACTAGACCCGTGATGTTGTACTGGGATAACATAACAGGTCCAGCCCAAGACTGACCAATCAGAGTCCAGGATTTTTCTTGCCATTGTATAATGCTGATTTTCTGTGTATCCTCGAAGTGCCCTCAAGCAGAAACAAAACGCAACAAAACAAAGAACTAACACTTGCTGAGAAGGTTGATGTACTTGGGATGCTTGCACAGTCAGGGACCACCCGGCGTGAGGTTCCTCAGTGCTGGGGTGTTTCTGAGCCACAGATGTGCTGCCAGCAAAAGAAACCTGAGCAGATCAGGGCTGATTTTGAGGACCATGTGAACTACAGCCATAAGAGAAAATAGGAGGGGAAGGACTTCACTGCTGATGATGCTCTCCTGCTGTGATTTGAGCATGCCCAAGCATTGTACATTCCAGTTTTTGACCACCTGCTCCAGCACAAGGCAAAGAAGGTAGCAGAGTCCCTTGAGAGACCCAAGTTCAAACCCATGAATGGGTGGCTTGCCAGATTCAAAACTCACCACAACATAGTGTTTAAGAGGACACATGGTGAATAAAAAGACAGTCATACTATCAGGAGACAGTTGGGTCCACACAGTGCTTCCAACCATCGTCTTAGACTACACCCCGACACTGTTTACAGTACTGATGAAACTGGCATATTTTACAGAGCTATGCCGGATGGGACACTCTCTTTCAAAGTCACTTGCATGGCCTGGTGGCACTGAGGGTTGAGGCGCTGGACGCCACACCTCATGCCATGCCGGTAACCCGGGTTCGGGAATGGACTTGGATCATCGGTGGGTCGGCAGGGGAGGATCAGGATCGAGCACCCATAGACTGCTCTCCTGATCCTGTGGAATGTTGGGGAAAGCCACCGCTCTGTAGCAGCCCCCTGGGGATGCCCGAGGGCACTACATGCTGGTGTAGCTGGGGAGGAGCACAGCAGAAGTCGGCATGTTGTGCCTGGACGTCATTGAACGTCCATGCTCCAGTGGGCACAACTAAGTGGAAAATGTCTGGGTGTGACTGTGCAGCTTGATGGCCATGCCCTGCCTCACCGGGAGGACTCTCGTGGAATTGAAATGGGGTCCCCCATCATGTGAGTGAGCCTGGTGCTCTGCTGGCGAGCAGGGCCAGTGGTTGGATGCCCCCACTGGTAATCGCCGCAGCAAGGCGGAAAAGAAAGCTGTGATAAAAAAAATTAATTTGTATATCTGGCAGTAAAAAAAGCAAAGGACAGACTTGCCATCATAACTTGTGGGAACACGACAGGCATGGACAAACTAAAACTAATGGTTGTCTGTAAAAGTAAAAATCCACACTGCTTCCATGGTACAAACATTGCCAGTCTACTTGTGCACTATAGGGCCAATTTTAATTCATGGATGACACCAAGCTGTTCAATGAATGGGCAATGAAATACAAATTTGCTGCCTTCTTGGCAATTGTAATGTGCACCCCCACCTAACACTACAAATTAAGACTGTTTTTCTCCCCCCAAATACAAATTCTGTTGTTCAGTCCATGGATCTGAGGAACATTAAGAACTTTAAAGGATTGTACCAAAGGTGAATGCTGAACCGTATCGTCAATGCATATGATGATGGAGAGATAACATCCCTAAATGAGTTTGCCCGGCATTTAACAGTCCTCAATGCCATACACCTCATGCACCAGGCTTGGTGCGATGTAAAGCAACCATCAATCCAGAACTGCTAGTGTAAGGCTGGTTTTATTTGGCCTAGTGACAGTGACTATATGGATGTTGACTTGCCAGAAGCAGAGGTTGTCTCCCCTCCCCAGTGACATGGAACCCAAAGCCTTTGAGCAGTTTGTCAGCTCAGACAATAACACTGTCTACGATGGTGAACTCACCAACAATGAAATTGATGCTCAGATTCTGGGATCACAACCTACAGAGGAAGATGACAAGGATGAGGAGGCAAAAAACAAACTTCCTACCATGACCTCAGAAGTGCAAACCTGCTTGAGATGAATTAGGAGCTTCCTTGAAATAAATGCCACATCAGTGGACGACTACCCCCCACATTGTGAACTAGCAGACATCTGTCAAAAAGTGTGTCTGTTAAAAAAAGGAAAAAAAGACAATTGACAATCAGAGTTGCTTAACATACAGATTTTTAAAATGCTATTTTAAAATGTGTTTCTAAAGCAAATGTTTATTAAACACTATTAGTATTTTTTAATATGAAAGTTGATTTCTAAGCTCAAAGAACATTGTGTGTCTTTCTATGTGTCAGTGGCAGACTGCATTTAAATTTCAAAGATGCTAAGCCGACACTGCATAACAGGCACCCAACCGCTTTAGTGAATAACCCTCTTAAGTGGATATTTTTCATGGCAATTCGATTATTCACTTAAAGAGCTCCTGACATAGTTGAGACAACTTTGAAAAAATCTAATCTTCAGGCATAAATGTAGCTTATATTTTGTATTCTGTAATTCTCAGCCTTATTTCCTTATTATGAAGGTTATTTGCATGAATACATTATCTGTGCCGTTTTAGCTCTGGCTGCCTGCCTACACATGACATCATAATTTTGTTTATGACATCAAAATATGTTGCTGTGGGGATAATTATGATGTTATAAACGGGATTGTGATGTCATGTGTAGAGACGCAGCCAGAGTATATATAGTCTAGGGGACAGGGATCTTGTTTTATGCAACTGTTTTCAGTAATAAAGAACATGGAGAATTAATTACTCAAAATATTTGAAGTAATATTGAAAATGGAAAGGAGCTGAATATAAATCTCACTTTTTTCAGTGTTTTCCTAATGCTGTCAGGGGCTGTTTAAGTGGGTTTCACTGTACAAATAGACTGTTGATTACATAAGCAGTAACACTCCAGGATATGCATTGCATTATAATAAAAATAATAAATAATAAAATAACATTTTATTTAATAGGCACCTTATCAAAAAACAAGGCGCTTTACAATTCATAAATAAACACACTTTAAAATATTAACACACAATAATGAAATTATTAAAAGGAAAAACAAATACCAGATAATAAGAATCAACTATTTCAATTTTCAAATGCCTGAAGCCACTGATACGTTCTTAGGGATTGTTTAAATCCCTCCACAGTCGTGCACTCCCGAAGCCGGCTGGGTAGAGAATTCCAAAGGGTAGGGCAGCATACTCAAAAGCTCTTGACTGCAATGTTTTCAAACATACCCTTGGAATCTCTAGCATATATAATAATGACACATTAGGTGCATAGTGATGACCTCATGCGTTAAGCACTGGGAAGTGATGTCCTCACATGACCCTGCAGTGCTGTATTGTGCTTATAACATGGAAAAAAATAAAGCCTTTAAAAGAACAAAGAATATTGGAAGAAAAAAATAAGATGGGGGGGGGGGTGTTGGATGAAAAGTAGTCCGTCTACAGTGAAGGCTGCCAGTAAGATGGCCTTGTGTTTTGTTAGCTGGCATGAACTGTTCGCCACTGGTATTTTTTTTTTTTCTACCCATGGATTCTAATAAAGAAAAGGCTATGTTTATATATGATTTCTATGGACCTGTACCCCCTTCCTCCAAGGAGGCATTTTATTTCTCTTCCCAAGGCCTTAAATTGCCTGTTAGGAGCTGGGCTTGTTTATTAACTTTATTCAGTGGTTGTTTTACTTCACAGCTAAAGTGGGGTTTGATCAAAAAAAAAAAGTCAACCCTGTTTGCCTTTTGCTCCTCAGCTGGAGAAGGAGCAGCATAAAAATAGTGACCTGGCAGGCTTTTTTTTTTTTTTTTTTTTACTGGCTTAGGAGCATAGCAGGTTTGTTTATGTCCTCAGAGGCCTAGTTCAACTCTTGAGGTCGCACTCTGTGAGGCATAAGCCATGGGCTACTTTTCAGGGATCAGAGTTAGGAATGAATATATCAAGGTGAAAACCCACAAACCATTTTTTATATTAAAAATAAGTCTTTTCTTTTGTTAAATGAAACTATTAAGTTGTCCCTGCCCACCTGTCAAGCATCAGTCTTTCCATACTTTCAATAGGCAGAATGTCTATTTATAATGGAATACAATAATTCAGAATTCTGCAGAATTCCACTGGCAGAATGTAGCAGGTACTGTACATCTTAAGGTCTGTCAGCCTTTCCTCATAGGACCTACCCTACTGTGCCTAAATTATCTCGGTTGCCCTCCTCTTGACTGACCCCACCCTGAAGGATATTTGTCAGTGATTAATGCTAAAATAAATACAGCTGTAATTTATGCAATAGTGGTGTGGTGTTTGGGTGGATTAGCATCCTTAGAGATAATAGTAAGTAAGCGTTATTGATTCCTTTTGGACCTGCCTAATTGTGTCCCAGCTGTAAGATGTGACCTTGGCCAAAATTCATTAGAATATTTAGCCTTATCTAGAATTATAACTTTCATTGTGGATCTTCAACTTTTAAATGAAAATGGACTCCTTAAACTTTGCTGGGAGGAACACATAGACTACTCTCATGGGGGGTTAAAATGCATTATATGGAATTTATTAAAAACAAAATATTTCCGATAAGCCTAGGATACATATTAACAGATATGGCAACTGTTTGCCGATATCAAGCAGAGATGCAAGAGTATTTCCGCACAAAGGTACATGGAAAACTATATAGCTCCATTGGGATGTACCTCTCTTCAAAAGAGATTTTAAACAGAGGTTCCGTTTACCTGTCTCTGGTTTTGTCCTGGTGAATTTCCAGGTGGAAGTAAAAGAACCCAAAGCATTTTTAGCAACAATAGGGTTAAACAAAAATATATAACATTCCATAAGTAGGTATCCATTACCAACAATGGAAAATATAGCTGATCAGCCAGCTATCAGCTGAACAGTAAACTAGCAAAGATGAAATGCAGCAACAAAAAAGAAACGAGAACTATAACCAAAAGCAAAAAACAGGAGAGGAAAAATATTGCATTTTACCCTATGCAGACCATAATGAGGAGGATATGGAGTGGATACATATTACAAAAATTATTTCTACATTATATGCAGCAATAATAATTAACTAAGCAGATATGGTAGGAAGGTAGAAGTTCACTTACTGGACCCAATGCGCATTCCTCCAGAAGCTTCCTACCTGGGAATCATGTAGGGATACAAATTCAGATTTGACATGTAGACATAGATTAGTTGCCATATTGGTTCTTGTAAGAACAGATCCAGAAGCAAATGGTTTGATACCTTTTATTGGACCGACATAGATGTTACAAAAAGAAAACGATGTCTAAGCTTTTGGACCAACCAAGTCCTTCCTTGGAGACTTGTAAATAGAGTATACAGAACATGTGACGTTATTTACCAGTTCAAGCTAAGGAGTAAATTTCAGTTGTGAAAGCCACATACATTTATAGTACCAGATATGGAATTTACAGCATGTACTTTAATAGAGCATGCAAAGTTCTGCAATTACAGTTTGTCCAGGACTGTAAATCCTTGGGGGGGGGGGGAATCAAATTATATGTAAGCGTCTGACATTTGGGTTCCCCCCAACTACTTGTATATGCTATGAATTTCCAAAAATTATCATTATGTGGGCAGAGCAAGAAAAGGTGAGACTGTTTCTGAATGTCATGTGCAAACATCTCTGGGGGGCAACAATAGGGGATTTTCCCCAATGTCCTGCCCAACATTCCCCATCCCGTAAAACTGGTTCTTGCAGCTGTCCAAGGCTCTGTGTGGATGCTGATGCGTGAAATGACTGCCTCTACATGTTTGCAGTCACTTCACTACCACCCTATTATTGTTTGTAAAGATCTTTGGAATACAGTCCATATGTAAAGTGCTGTATAAATTATAAATGTTAATTCTTCATCTTCACCTTCTTCTTCTTCTCTCCCCCCCACAACAGTTTATCATAAAACTAATGTTTCTGTGATAACGTTTCTCCAGGAAATGATCCCATTTGCAGTGGTAGGCAGTGATCAAGAATACCAGGTCAATGGAAGACGAATTCTTGGGAGAAAAACAAAGTGGGGCACAATTGAAGGTAAACCATCTATTTCTTCAGTTTTGATCGTATGTCACTGTATTAGCAAATATTTTGTCCTGCTGTTTGATACCTTATTTTCATTACATTACCATAATAGAGGTGCAACATCATTTTTGTTCATTCTGTTTAAAAAATCAACTTTAGAAGTCCAATTTATTATTTCTACATGTCTTCATACTGGTCATCCTTTCTGTTTTTAAAAGCAGCACAAAAGGATTAATGTGGCCAGGATATCAGGATGGGTGGGGGGACTTAGTGGAACTCCTTGGTTCTAAAATTGTACTGCAGTCAGTCTGTCATGTTGAATAAAATAGCAAAGCTAACTTATAACTAAAGCACATCATGAAGTAACGGGGGGTGGTGGGGGTGGGGATTTGGGATGATATGGTAGGCATTGCATGCAGCTGTAATACATATAGTGGCTGCGTCTGGTAGTACAAAAACGAAACCAGCTAAGTTATAAATATATTTCAATTGGTCTGCTTTTGAGGTAGTTCTGTTTTATCTAGTTGGTAATGCCATCCCTTCTGCTGCCGTTTTTGAATGCAGTGGCTCTAGCGGCACATACCACAATCATCCATGGCTGACATCAGAGCTGGGGAGCAACCACAGGAGTGTGTCTAATGTGAGCCTATGGCCGGCTATTAACAGCTCTGGTTTGCCACTTAAAGGTCTCGGTGCTATACTAAGACCAAGTATAGACTGACAAATTGACTGCCAGTCTATACTTGGTTTTGGTATAGCACTGAGACCTCTAAGTGACAAACTGGAGCTGTTAGTGGCTCCATCCATAGGCTTATATTATACATGCACCTGTGGCGGCTGTTCCCTGGCTCTGATGTCAGCCACTGGTATTGTGGGATGTGCTCCTAGAAGTTCTGCATTCAAAATGCTGGCAGGAGGGCTGACATGTTGAACCAGTTAAAACATGATTACTTCAAAAGCAGGTACCAGAATTTTTGTAACATGAGGTGAAAATGCTTCTTGGAGGGGTGCCCTACACTGAGTTGTGTGGCACAGTGACATGGATCTTTCCCTTTAAAATGTATTTTATTGTTTATGCAGTAATAGTTAATTGAGATAATATAATCTTTTTGAAAATTAAAAGGTCAAATTGTTTTTAATGCTGTTAAAATGTTGTGTTATTTTATATAATCCCACGTATAGCTGCTTAACTCCATGTTTGAAGTGTGCACCAATATTAAGTGTAGTTTTTAATCCAAATTCCTCTAACTTTGACCTGTTTTACAGAATGACTTAAGGCAATCATTTCATTGACACATCTGTTACTGTTTGTTGCAGTCCTTAGAGGAACAGTAGATAGAAGGCTATAGTCAGGGTTAACAGAAATGCAGAGGCAAAGTGAAGCTTTCTTCCTCACAGAATCAGACTGATGTGGGCTGTTAATGATTTGATTGTTTTCCGAATAAGCTAAGCTTTCATTAACAAATATCAAGTTTCTAGACCATTCCATTTAACATATCTCCCTCAATTCAAATCAGCATACTACTATTGTGATTTTAGCTGTGTTTACATTCCTAATGTTCTGTCACTTATGTAGCACTGTAACCCGAGCAAAACACCTGAGTTGATCAGATATGCATCTACACGGTCCCTCTCAGTGCCAGTGCAAGTCACACTGGAGAGATTGGCCATGTGAGTCTGGGGTGGGCTGAGCAGTAACTGTAATGATAATTGTGCTGCACCACTGAGTACAGGCAGAAGGAGGCAGTATTTTTAGTCCAATAGAATTCCTCAAAATGAGAACAGGGCTGAATCTACTAATCTAGCTGCCATCCTTACACAATCAGATAACACTTTTGACATTTACACAAGGTATATTTGAATATTGCGCGAATACGAGTACTGAGCCCAAATGTGCATCAGGCCAAACTTCGGGGTTCTGTTTGGCATCAGTGAAAGACAGAGGAGGATTCGGGGAGTTGTCCCCTTGTGAACAGGAGGGAGCCGTACGGCCTGTCCACATGGCTACTTACACTGTTTGCTCCAGTCAGTGTCCCCAAATTTTCTGCAGATCCAGAAGCAGCGCAGTGATCAACATACTGCAATGTGGTGTCTACACGATTGCCTTTGCGCTGGAGCAACCCAAGTGCTCACATTACACTGGTGCAAATGCAACTTTGTAAATGGGGCTTTTGTATTTATGCAGCCTTTCAAAAATGATCTACTGTAAGTGGGAAGAGGCAAAGATAGTTAACCCATTTATCTGTAAAGGTCACTTGACTTGAAAGACTTCTAAATTGTAGGGCTATTTTTTCCTTTAATATTGCTTTATTTGTGAGTGGTTTGTGAGACTCTCTTGATGTACCAGACCTCCACTGTGACACAGGTTCAACCTGAAGCTACGTATGATACTTTTAGAGATGCTAACGTCTCCATGAAAACCCTGAAAAACCAAAGATTTAAGCACCATTCAGCTTATATTTCATCTGTCTCCAGCACATTTCTCCCCAACATTTAATTATTACTGAAGAAATGTACATAAAAACAAAATACAGTACTGGATGTTAGGGATGGAGAAGGCTTTTTATCCCATCCAGTGCTGATCCCTTAATATTCATCTGCCACTGTGGCTTATTCCCTGCTTGAAGTCATATTTTTGGTTGTGACATCACAGTCTGTTTCTATGGAAATAGCTGTAATGTCCCAGACAAAGTATTGTAACCTCAGGTGGAGAATAAGCAATAGAAGCAGAGGAACTCTTAAAGAACAATAATCCTGTTTCCATGCAAATTATCGTAGATAAAGGGGATGAGAAATGCGTAACTAATGTGTAATAAAACCTAAACTGGGTCTAAGCATTATGTGTTTTGAAGTTCTTCAGGGGCATCAGATACCCTTTAAACAAAAAGGATGAACATAATGACATAGTGCAGGTGGGTATAAATGATTTAAGCCGAAAATGTTTACCAGCAATGCAAAGCGATTTTATTAAGCTGGGGAAAATTAAGAGGACTGTGAAATTATTTTTTTCAGAGATCCTGCCAGAACCAAGAGCATCAGCCTATAAACATAAAATAAATCAACCTTGCTAATTCATGGCTGAGAAGATGTTCGCTGGAGAACAACTTCTATTTTCTGAGGCATTGGGACGCCTTCCATGGCAAACAAAATTTATTTTGTAAGGATGGATTCCACTAAGTTTTAGAGGTAGCAGAGTTTTGGGGATGAGAATCAAAATTTAATAACTAGATGTTTGAACTGAAGAGTAGGGGGACAAGGGTGTCTGATTCAACTCCCACCATGGCCAAAGGTAATATTGAAAGGAATAGAACCATAAAAAATAACAACTTGGTTAATGTTGTATACTTCAATGCCAGAAGTCTGAATAAGGTTAAAATAGCAGAGTTGCAGTTGATGCTTGAAAAAGAAAATTGCGACATTATTGGGGTTACTGAGAGCTGGTGGAATGATGATAGTACCTGGAATTGGAACATACCCGGCTTCCGCTTAATAAGTGAGGAAAGGGTAACTAGAAGGGGCTGTGGTGTTGCACTATTTATAAAGGAAGAAATAGAATGTCTCTGTAATGATAGTAGTAGGAAATGTGATGCTATTGAGATTGTGTGGGCCGATATTACAGGGTTACATGGAAAAATAATTAAATTGGCAGTTTTTATAGACCTCCTGATACATCAGCTCAGGACACAGATCTATTCATTGAGCATGTAGCAGCCATTACTGAAGTATCTGATCTACTACTCATGGGGGACTTGAATATCCCCAGTGTAGACTGGGGAAGTTTAACCACAAATAACTGCCTAGGCAGCAGGGTGAAAACTATCCTAAATTCAGCTGGGGTAGAACAATGCATAAATGAACCCACACAGGATAAGAATATATTAGACGTTATACTGACAAACATGACTGAGGATGTTCATAATATAAAGTTTGCCCCGCCCCTTGGTGCAAGTGACTATGGTACCATCAAGTTTCAAATAAATTAAGGTAGGAAACTTGTGTGAGTAAAACAGCTGACAAATTGTATAATAGGGCTAATTACATTAAAATAAGGCAAGAATTAGCACAGATTGACTGGACAGTCAAATCAGACTGGTTGAGTGTTGAGGAGTGCTGGGATTTATTTCTCAAAATTGTAAATGACCTGGTGTCCAGACATGTCCCAACAGGAGCTGTGTATAACAAAAGAAGGAAAAAGCCATCATGGTTAACTGGTAGAGTTAATAAGCTTATTAACAGGAAGCGAGTATGTTACAAGAAAATTAAAAGTAATCCAACTAATAAGAATAAGGACATGTACAGAAAATCTCTACAGATATCAAAACATGAAATCAAAAAGACGAAAAAGCGTATTGAGCGAAGATTAGCATGTACAAAAAACGATACCAAAGGCTTTTACTCATATGTTAATAACAAAAGAGATAATGACCGGGTTATAGGGCTACTTAATATCAGTGGTACCCTACATACTGAACCAAATGATATGGCAAGGGAATTTAATACTTATTTCAGTACTCTTTTCAATAATGATGACCCTAACTTCTCATGTCCATTAATTATCGACAAAACAATTACGTCAGCAGAGATTATTACCATTGATAAAGTATATAGAAAAATACAAGCCCTCAGTGTTAACAAATCAGCTGGACCGGACAATATACACCTGAAATTCCTCAAGGAATTAGGAATTCAGATAGCTCCCATTATAACAGATATTGGCTTAAGATCTTTAGTGGAAGTATATGTCCCAAAGGACTGGAAAAGGGCTGTCATGGTGCCAGTTTTCAAAAAGGGTAGTAAGGCAGACCCAGCACACTACTGACCAATCAGCCTAAATTCCATAGTTGGTAAGATAATTGAGGGCATAATCTCTGAGGAAATAAAGTAGTTGTTTGGCTAATAAAGATCAACTCGCTTGGTCTCCACATGATTTTACATATAATAGGTCTTGTACCACTAATTTAATTCATTTTTATAACTATGTAGAAACTGATGTTGATCAGGGAAGAGCTGTGGATGTATTGATCCTGGAGTTTAGTAAGGCATTCGATACTGTGCCACACGGTGTAGTGATCTCAAAGTTGATTGAACTGGGTATAAATCAAACTACAATAAAATTGATTGCCCACTGGTTATTGAATAGGACACAGTCTGTCTGTATTAATGGTTATTTGTCAGATGAGACAAAGGTTACTAGTGGTGTGCCACAGGGATCCATTTTGGGCCCACTGTTTAACATCTTTATCGGCGGCCTTAATGTTATGAGCAAAAATAAGCCGATTAAATTTACAGATGATGTTAAACTGGGTGGTGTAGTTGAAACCTTTGAGGACAGACTCAGACTTGGACAAGATATTATAACAATCATTGAGAGTGGGCAGATAAAAATAAAATGAAGTTTATTATGAATAACGGCACTGTTATGCATTTTGGTAAAAACAATATTAAACAGGACTACTTCATTAAGGAGATGAACTTATGGGAATCTAACTGTGAAAGGGACCTAGGAGTGTACATAAGCAGTGATCTAAAAAGTGCAGCACACACCAAATACATAATTAATAAAGCAGTGCACCTAATGAACTGTGTGTGCAGAAGATTTTTCTCTAGAAGTGAGACTGTACTACTTCCTTTGTTCAAATCCTATATAAGACCTCACCTGGACTACTGTTCCCAGAGTTGGAACCCATATTTGAAAAAAGACAAAAAATTGGTTGAGAAACCACGGAGACCGTTTACTAAGCTAATTTCTGATTACAGGGATAAACCATATGAACAAAGATTAGATAAACCAGGTCTATGGCCCCTGCAGGCCAGGCATGCAATGGTGGGGGGGGGGGGAGACCTACTACTGTTATACAACATTTTAAAGGATGAGGTGTTAAATGATTTGAGTTTAATGTATAAAGAGCAAAATTATGATCTGAGAGGACATAAGTATCAGATCATGGAGGTGCCATGTAAAACTGAAATACGGAGACACAGCTTTGTATCCGGATCAGAGTCAGGCTCTGGAATCAGTTGCCTGAACAATTGGAAGCTGCATCTAGCCTTGACAGATTTAAGGCCATGTTGGACAAGCAAACAGAAGTTGGTAACTGCTGTTGCCTCCACTGAGTAGTGGAGATAACACACACATGGGCTTGTGCCTTCTTGTTGTCTTAACTATCCTAGTATAAATCTTCGTATAATGTCTCTTTATCATTAGAATCAGGGGAGCAAGTGCAGTTTTTGCTGTACAAATGTGGTGCCTCAGATTCCAGATGAGATTTCAGTGTCAGGTGTATGAGCACGAGGTAACATAATCGGGACCTTCAGTTACACAATTCCCTTTATTTTAATATTAACAACACTTACTATACCATATTTATCTATAATAATTAAGTAAATGACATCCATGTGTTGTCAAAATCACACTGAAATCTCAGCCACCATTTTGTGTAGCAAAAAGTACAATGGAACCGAATGAGGACCAAGTGGGATAGTGTTTGCCTCTGGCACAAATGCATTACTGGTTTCTATTCTAATAGTAAAAGACCAATAGGGAGGTTCTTATTGCTAATAAAAACTTCCAAATGGGGATGAAATTAAAATAATGCTAAAAAATTATTAATTAAAAAAACAGTTGAATAGCTGTGAGCATAGATGGTTCCAAACATTCTGTTTATATTAGTGGTCCATTACAGAGCAAAAACAACGTTCATAGGGCCTGGCGGAAAGTTGGAGGGAAGTTGTTAAGTACTGTAGGGGAAAAAAGTCAAAATGAAAGCCTTTAAACCAATGCACATATTTAAATCCCTATTAAATACATGGAAACTTTCTGTTTGGAAATTGAAACTCCAGTTTTTACAGCAGGCAGGGTTAGAGAGTTGCTAGAGCAGTTGAAGATAGACAAATCTCCTCATCCAGATTGAATACATTTAAGGATAATTAAAGAGTCAGCAAACGATTTAACAGTTCCCTTAGCACACCTGCTCAACTGTTCGCTCCAAATGGGAATTGTACCTAAGGACTGAAAAACAGCCAACGTGGTGCCTCTATAGAAGAGTGGGAGTAGGGAGAAGGCCAGTAACAGGCCGGTCAGCCTCACATCGGTGTTAGGAAAGCAAATGAAGGTCTTGGTTAAACAGGACCTGGAAGAATACTTGGAAAAGTATGGTCTGCAGGATGACAGATAGCATGGTTTCATGGCAGGCAGGACATGCCAGATGAACCTGGTGACTAGGGCGGTGGATAGTGGCTGACCAGTGGACCGCCTCTAATTTGACTTCAGCAAAGCCTTCAATTTAGTACCACACAAATGCTTGCCGAAGAGACTAGAGGAGCTTGGCATAGCAAGCTACATCATTGAGTGGATGAGAAACTGGTTAGACAGAAGGAGGCAAAGGGTTGTAGTCAATGGGGAGGTGTCTGAGTAGGGGGAGGTGATGAGTGGAGTCTCATAGTGCTTGTCTTAGTCCCAATCCTATTTAATATGTTCATCAGTGACATATGAGTAGGTATCTAGGGCAAGATTGCACTGTTCGTAGACGGCACCAAACTAAGGGGAAAGGTGGTCAGCAAAGAAGCAGTGAGAGTCCTACAAACAGATTTGAAAAGGTTAGAGCAATGGTCTAATATCTGATAGCTGAAATTTAATGCCAAAAAATGTAAAGTAATGCATATTGGCAGGAAAAACCCAAGAACAACCTATTGGCTAAGTGAGGTCCAACTCAATGCCTCAAAGGCGGAAAGAGATCTAAAAGATATCATTAGTGACACTCTTAAACAGACCAACTAATGAAAAGCAGCATATAATAGGTACAACAAAATGCTAGGATGCATAGAGAGAGGATTTGGTAGTATGCATAGGGAGGTGGTACTTCCTCTGTACAGATCTATGATGAGGCCCCACTTGGAATACTGCATACAGTTTTGAAGACCATACCTTAAAAAAGATAGAGACAGGGTAGAGACCTTACAGAGAAGGGCAACCAAAATGATACAGGGACCCTAAGGCCTGTCATATGAGGGGTGTCTAGAGGTGTTAAGCATGTACTCACTTGAAATTAGGAGGGGAAGGAGGGATATGACAGAAACCTTTAAATACATGAGGGGTTTTAATTCAGTGCCCTATACTGAGATATTCACCAGGGCCCCCAGCACAAACACGAGCGGGCACGAATGGAAACTGAGGGATGGAAAATTCAAGAGGGATCTAAGGAAGCATTTTTTCCTGTAAAGGGTTGTGGAGCCATGGAACAGATTGCCTGCGGAGGTGGTGGGAGCTAAGACCATATCTGCATTCAGAAAGTGTTGGGATAAAGAATACGCTAGAACCAGTTCCACAAGGGAACCTACCGGCTAGTACTTAGGATCAATAGGATCTCAAGGGCTGATATGATGGACCATTGGTCTCCTTCTGCCAGCATCTTTCTATGTTTGCTTTTGTTAATTCTGCCAAACTTCAAAGGAGTTAGTGCTGGTAGATGTAAACACATCATTTTGTTTATTGTAAGAAACATTTCCACATGAAAGCAACATTAAAACAAACAAGCACTTAATTCCCTTTAGCGAATGTGAATTATTATTATTAAAAAAGTTGTACTAGTGTCATGTTACTGGCTTTGTTACTTTATTATTCTGAAAAACTGTTACAGCTTTAGACACTAAGGGCCCGATATTCAGAAGTTTGCGTGGGCGGTAGCCCGTGTTTGCCTGCGCAAACCAGGTTTTGTGCTGGAGCCCAATATCTAAAGGGCTGTGTTGTGCTGGCAAACAGAGATGGCGCCCATGCAAACCAAATCGGAGGGGGGGGATGCAAATAGTGGGGTGGGGATAGGAATATCGGTACAAGCCAATATTCAGTGGATCTGATGCAACGCAAAAGAGTTTGCGTGGTCCTTTTGTGTTGTGCAAATACCACTGATGAAAACACCCTCTTACTACATGCAACCCTAGTGGCTGCTGGAGGTAATGCAGCCAACCAGCCGGTTAGCCAGTGGGGGAGCATACCCAACCCTGTGGTCCGTGGTACCCCCTCCCTCCGATTGCTAGCCCTGTAGGGTAATGTAACATCCCTGGTGCTAGTGGTCCCCCCTCCATCTGATTGCCAGCCCTGTGGTGTAATGTAAAATCCCTGGTACTAGTGGTCCCCTTCCTCCCTCCAATCCCAGCCCTGTAGTAATAAGAAAAATCCCCAGTGCTAGGGGTCCTTCTTTGCTTCCGATTGTCAGCCCTGAAGAAAAATCTACACTCTCTGGTGTTAGTGGTCTCCCCCCAACCCCTGATCCCAGCCTCTTAGTAGATAAAAAAAGTACCTGGTGCTAGTGGTGCCCCTCCTCCCTCCGATCTCAGCCCCAATGTAACATTTTTTTATCCCTGGTGGTAGTGCCCCCTCTATGGATCACCCGCCCAGAGTAAAAACAACCGCTCCCTCGGATCCAGTGTCCTCCCCCTGCAGCACCAGGCACACCCTCATTCACCTGATTGGTACCTGCGGTGCCACGGATGCATATGGTGACTGCCACAACCCTCCTCACACCTCCTTGGCTGGCTGCCGCATGTCTAGGCAGGGAGCACACTTCTTATTTATAGGGGTGACGTGCCCAGTCCTATAAATAAGAAGCACTCTCCCTTCCTGGACATAGGTCAGCCAGCCAAGGAGGTGAGACTAGGGCTGTGCTGGTCGCCGTGTGCACCTGTGGCACTACAGATGCTAATTAGGTGAGTGGGGAGGGCACTGGACACCAGGCTGGGGCTGGTTTTTACTTCTGCGCTGGCAGTCGTGGGGGGGGGCACTACCACCAGGGATTTTACATATTACTATGGGGCTGGGATTAGAGGGAGGAGGGGGAACCACAATCACCATGTATAGTTGCAGCTGTCATGGACATGGCGGGGGTGGTGCCACACTACCTGTCTCCACTACACATACAAATGGGCATGCAAATGGCCCCTTAGTGCCTTGCATGCCCAAGGGGCTCATTTGCATCGGTACCTTTGAAAACTGCTGACAGCACTCTGGTGCTATTAACTTCGGAGGCCAGCTTTGGGACCCATGTCGGCGCAGCACTGCCTGACTTAGCACTGCACTGACGTGGAACTGTATTAAGCCGGGTACTGCCCAACTGAATATAGCATCCTAGGATCCCTGGGTAATTGCCAAGTGCAGCGCAAACATTTGCAGTACGCTTTGTGTCCTTCTGAATATTGGGCCCTAATTATCTAAAACAGCATTTCTTTAACCCCAAATCAGATTAAGTTTTAAACAAACTATAAAAGAGAAAAACAATCTCTATATGTTTAGCCCCTAAAGTTAGTTTAAGATGAGTGATAGAGTAGCTGGAATATCTACTGTAGGGCTGCCTTTCCTAACAAGTTGTAAAAAGACTAATGACTGATATTAAGGAGTAAGCAAAACTTTCTTTATGGATGTTGGTGCTACATTGAGCTGGAGAGTCTCATAGACAGATCAGCACCGCTAGTCAAAACAAACCTTGTAAAGCTCAGCTTTTCCACATCAGGGATGTGACATAAGTTCAACAAAGGAAGAATTCAAGTTATAATTTACAAGTTGTTTTTTTTTTCCATATAGAGTTGCCCCTCTTATTATCGTGAAAGCATGCCATCTGCAGACAACACCTACAGAATGATACTGGAATCACTAAACTGCAAACCTGTTACTGGTCTAGTATTTCTGATCAGGCAGGACTTATGTCACTGTGTTTTGCAAAATATCGGACTGTCCCAAACTGACCTCACAGTTGCTGTTTTTGTGACACCACAGTCTGATATAATCACCATATTATCATTAACAAGGAGGAGTGCATTTTGGGGAAGGGGAGAACCTTGTAAAAAAAAAAAAAATTAACTCCCACACGCAAAACATAAAATATTGTACTCCTCCTCCCTCCCCAGCCCTGCACCTCCCCAACTCACTGTAGCCAGTTACCCTCACCACACCACACGGCCAGTTCAGCAGCCTCTTGCCACACTACCTCCCACATACCTTCCCTCCTCTTCCATTCCCCATCCTGTGCTTTCAGTCGCCTTGCTGTTCATCTGTCGCTACCTTCTCAGGGTAGCTCACATAATGAGTCCTGAACTTGAGTTGCTCATATCAGAGTCACTCAACTTCAGTCGCCATTTTGACAGGTTACCTTCCTGATATTTTTTAATATAACTGGATATGTGGACATGTGTTCATCCTCCCTAATCTCCTTACTATACTTTTTTCTAGTTTGCTTTGACATCACGTTGTTCCTCCCTTTTTAAAAGTTCCATAGTTGACTCTTCCTTTTTTTGCAGCTAATTTTTATTTTATAACTCCTGATCT
Source organism: Neoceratodus forsteri (assembly GCA_016271365.2). Lineage (NCBI taxonomy): Eukaryota > Metazoa > Chordata > Ceratodontiformes > Ceratodontidae > Neoceratodus > Neoceratodus forsteri. Next base: position 45,491,750 of record JADMNL010000024.1, on the reverse strand, counting down.
GTTCTTGAATCTGGGGACATGCGTTGGTTGGAGGCAGAGCACCGAAACATTTACTGAGAGCTTCCACATCACTGATTCCACAAAGTTTCAGAACTGGTCAGTAATTATAAAAATGAATAGTAAGAGGTGGAGAAAAAAGTAGAATCAACATGGGATCCTAAAAAGCAAACAAAATCAAAAATATATTTCAACATGCACTGAGGGAAAAAGACAGGGAGATGGAGGAGCTACACATGCCCAACTTTCCAATTAACAACACATGAAACGAAAGGTGTATTGTAACTTAACAAGTGTTGCAGTGTGTTGTGGTTACCGATGGATGCGAGCATGAAGACTGAAAACAAACTACAATACAGTGGAAACGGCACTTGAAGCGTGTGGGCAAAAAAGTTGAAGAAATGGTTACATTCCCCTTAAAAGCAACTCCTGTCAACACTGTCCTGAAGTTAAACAGCCTTGTCACTGCATTCATCTTCTGTTACTTTACTGCCTAGGTATTCTCGGGTGCATCTGTGATCTGAGAAGCTGTTCTATAGTGTCAGTGCAGCTGTTAGCAAGAGTTTTTGCAAAGTTTGGATCTTCACACTACCCATAGTGTAGTGAAGTTCTTCACTGTTGCCCCTGTTTCATTTGGCAAAATTTGTTTAAAGAGCATTTTTACAATCCAAACATTTATTTTTCATTGTATTTATTTATTTATTATGTCTAGGATTACAAATACCTTTGCGCCAAGGCTCTTTTACAAAGGTTCCACGTCAGTTAATAACATACAAAAGGGAATACAGTTGAAAAGACAGCAAACAATTCATGTAACAACAGTGTCATTTTAAAAAAGGTCAAGTGTGGGTAGAGTAAGGTGCAGTGGAGGAGGAAAAATGCAGGTAGTTAAATGAGGCAGCTATAGTGAAAGTGACAACACAGTTTAAAGGCATGTGCCCACACAAAAAAGGTTGGGTCAAACGCACAGGGGTGGCTCAGAGACAGGGATGAGAAGAGAGGGGGAGGACATGGGTGCAGCCGGCTGCATTTGTCAGACAATGATGGGAAGGCGTGAAGGAAGGGAAAGTGAGGGGGTGCTTCAAGGGGGCATAGAGAGGCAACAGTGGTGATATGTAAACCTGAGATTTGTTGTGCCATTTCAGGAGCTGAAGGGAGCTTGAAAGGAACCAGGAATTAAGCATAGTATGAGTTGGGACTATGGCTGTGGAGGTCATGAGATTTGTGAGGCAGTCACAGGAGCTGGAGGGAATGAGATGGAACCAGAGCCTGGTTTTGAACAGGCCAAGTGTTGAGGCTGAGGAGATGGTATAGCTGAGACCATTCAGCCATAGAGGAGCCTTATAGGCGAAGGAGCATTGGCCCTGCATAGTACGACAGCAAGGAACTTGCAGATTCTGTGTTGTTGAGCTCCTGGTGTTCCATCGACTGGTGGTTTGATGTAACAAGGCAGTGACACCAAGGGGTGTGAGGCCAAGGCTGATTTTCTCCACCATAACACATGTAAGATACTTTATGTGGTTGGAGAGTTGGAGCCATCCAGATTGTGCACAAAGGTTACAGGTATGGGTGAGGTGGTAGGCTCCAGTTGTAAGTCGGCATGCTTTGTTTAGGGCAGTTGTTCTACATCTGAGGGTGGACATCATGGCAGAGCCATAGATAATGAGGCCATAGACAATAATTGAGACCACAGAGCTCTGGACAGCAATCTTCAGAGCCTCTGGGGTGAGATGTTGCCTATACCTGTAGAGTAATCCAAGACATGTGTTGGCAGCTTTGGCCACACTGTCAACATGAGCAGCATAGGAGAGATTGGGGTCAAGCAGAATCCCTAGATATTTGAAAGAATAGACTTGTTCAAGGGTGGTCCCCTGCTTGGTGGAGATGGCAAGGGGGTATTTCTTGACGGTTGTGTGAACTGCTGGAAAGCAAGGACTTGGTTTTCTTGTGGTTGAGGACTAGTTTATGATTGGAAAACCATGTTTCAACAGCACTGAAACTGAGTTGAAGGCTGAGTTGAAGTGGTGTAGGGTCCTTGTGCATGGCGAAGACAACTGCACCATCTGCATACAGGATGACTTGTTCTGAGCAGGATTGCACTAGGGAGTTTAAAAAAAAGGCTGAACAAGAGTGGGCCCAGTATGGACCCTGAGGGACTCCAGAGTGGACAGGCAAGGTATCAGAGAGAGCATTGGCAATCTTTACTCTTTGTGTGCGGTTGTCAAGGTAACTTTTGAACCAGTGGGCAGAGTCAGGTGCGAGGCCAGCGATGAGTAATTGGTCAACAGCAGCCGATGGTGGACCATGTCAAATGCTTTTGACAGGTCGATGAAAACTGCCCCAGTAAGGAGACCCTTGTCTAGGGAACTATGCACTTTACCAGTAAATTCAAGCAGGGCAGTGGTGGTACTGTGCCGTTTTCTAAAACCGTGCTGTTGTGTGCACAGAATATTGTATTTGTCCAAATAGTCAGTGAGCTGGTCTGTGACAATACGCTCAAGGGCCTTGGGTAGAGGAGGCAATATGGAGATAGGGTGATAGTTTGAGTGGCTGGTCTTGTGACCACTTTTGTGGACCAGGGTCACAATGGCAATGTTCCATATTTCTGGGAATCTACTGTTAAGAGAGAGGTTAAAAGTTTTAGTTAAGGGACAGAGGACCTCATCAAGAGTAAGTGATAGCAGCTTAAGGTCCAGGGTGTCACTACTGGTTCTGGATTTAGAGATGGCTGTGGTGATGTAGTGGCATGCCTCATTCAACTTGAATCTCAATGAAGTAGAAATGTCGGTGGTTTGACTGGGCACAGAGGGTACTTGAGGGTATGCTACTGTCTGTGAAGAAGTGAGGTGGGAGAACAGTACTGAGGTCAGTAAAAGCTGTATTGAAGGTGTTTGCAATGGCCATGGGGTCCATGGTAGTGGACTCTTCAACAGTTAGCATGGCCAGAGGGGACTTTGATTGATTGTTTTCCAGTAATGTCCTTGATATGATCCCAGAAAGCACGACCATATCCCCAGGTGTTAGTGAGGGCATCCTTATGATACAAACTTTTCATAAGCCGAATGGATTTAGTGCAAGCGTTCTGGGCATGTTTGAATTTTTGGATGTCAGATTGTTTGCCTGTAGCTATGGCAGTCGCCCACAGGTGGTCCCTAAATTTCAGCTGAGAAAGGAGCTCTGCAGCTATCAAAGGGTTGCAGAGAGCTTTTGCTTTCTGTTTTTTTTTTAGCAGGAGCAAAGAGGTCTCAGACCTTATTGAAAGCGGTGGTGAATTAGTTGAGGGCTAGGTTAACATCTGTCACCTTGTGAATGGGCAGCCAGTCTTGCAAGGACAGGTGCTGTTTGAGATGGGTAAGTTGACCACTGGGGAGGACTCTGCTGGTGATGATTTTAGGGGGTGGCTTTAGAAATTTATTAGACCATTCACATATAACCGGGAAGTGGTCACTGAGAGAGTCCGGGAGAACGAAGGTCAGAGAGATCCTAGTAGGGTGATTGGTAAGAACCCAGTCCAGCATGGTACTGGTGCCCAGCAGGGTACATGCCCCTCTACTGTGCCCACACCACCCACCTCCCAGATAATTTTAACACATTCCTTCCCCCAGCCTCCTCAGCTCCTACCTCCCTCTTCCCACCTCCCCCAGTCTAAGTAACATAGAAACCTAATATTTGTCAGCAGAAAAGGACCGCTTGGCCCACCCAGTCTGCCCAGATGTTCCCTTCCTAGTCTGTCTCCATAGACTCTAACTGATTTCTGGTGACCCTGCCTATTTTCTTTTTTTTTTTCCACCCTGTGCTCACTGGTCCTCCATTCCTTCAGGCTCTGCCAAGTTCCCCCCAGCCTCTTCTGACCTTATCCTGTCCTCCTCTTGTTCCCAGATCGCAGCTGACCCCCAGGATATCCCAGTGTATCCCTTCACTGGGCGGGTCCCCCTCCTCCAAGGGGGAAAACACCAGGGGGAGGAACAGCCCCAGCACGTCCATTGTCTAGGGCTCGGGGATGCTGCTTGGGAACAGGAGGCACCGGGAAGGCATTAGAAGCCCCCCAGGAACAGAGAGCCATCATCTTGGAGGGCCAGCGAGCAATTTTCCTGGCTTTCTATTGGGGGCAGCGTAGTGACGTCATGGCATACGCCGATGTCCGCTCCTCCCCCAGTTAGTACTAGGTCATGCATCCTGCAATGCTCCCAGCCTCTTCTAGGAGCCAGCAAGTGCTGGACCAGACCCCCACCCTCCCCCCTGAGAAGGAGAGCTGTCCCTGGGACGCTCAGTCCTTCTCCCCCAGCCGGCCCTCCAGTGACCCGGGCTGGTTCCCGGACCCGGGTCGCTGGCGTCGCAAGCGGAAATCCAACCGCTGCACTGGCAGGCCAGCTGACTGCCTATTTTCTAGTGTCCCCTATATCTATCCTTCACTTGCTTGAAGCCCCATACTGTTTTTGCCTCTGCTATTGCCAGTGGAAGTTTTTTCCAGCATCTGCAACTCTTTCAGTGATCTAGTACTTCCTCACATGCCTCTTAAATTCTCCCTTCAATCTTCATCACATGCCCTCTGGGTCTGCTACTCTTTGTCATTTGGAACAGACTCCCCTTCTGTACCCTGTTTACCCCTGTCAGGTACTTGTAGGTCTCTATCATGTCCTTTCTCACTCTTCTTCCTTCTGGGGTGTACGTGTTGAGATCCCTCAGTCTCTCCTCGTAGGTCTTTTGGTGCTGCCACTGCACCATTTTTATTGCCTTTCTCTGGACAGTTTTCCCACTGTGTCCTTTTTGAGGTGCGACCTGCAGAACTGGACACAGTACACCAGGTGGGGTCTCACCAGCAGATGATATGGTAGCAGCGCCACCTCTCTCCTTCTGTTGCAGATACCTCTCCTGTGCATCCTAGGATCCCACTGGCCCTCTAACTCCCCCATCCTATACTCAGCTCCTGGGTTCCCATGCCCTTGGTGGAATAGCCCTGCTTCTTGCTGAAGCTGCAGATGGAAGACCCGAGTCCACATTTGGCAGTTTGAAGTCACCAACTAGCAGCACCTCCCACTAAGGTTTCATTAAAGAATTTGAAGCAAGCATCACTGTAAAAGAAAGAAATCACATTCCCCAGCTGCTCCAAACAAGTAACCACTCCCTTCCCCATCCTGTCGAATATACAGAACCCCATCGTTTATGAGAATAGTCCCCATCCTACCCCACTATACACAGCTGCCCTCCACCCCAAGCCCCCCTAAAATTAAGAAGTACATTACTGGGCTGTAGAAAAGTTTGGAAATGTACTCAGATGTTCACTATTCAGTGCTGAATGAATGAATGACATGCTCTTGAGGAACACTTGATTGGCTGAACTAAAAATTCGTTGGTTCACATACCTTGCTGGTGTTATGACATCACTGAGGCATACGAACATTGCTGTCGTGCCAAATGTTGTCACAATTCCAACTAGGTATGTGAACCATTTTGGTATTAATTATTGTCTCTATAAAGAATAGAGTATTGTCTCCCATACCCAGCAAGGCTGTGGTTTTACTGAGGGGGTGAGATGACATCGATAGACCTCGAGAGTGATGCTTGAGTGATTATCACACCCCCCAGGATGGGAACCAAGTCTTGTTGTGTATGGGTGGCTATATACTTTTTTACAGTGTATAGTTTGTAGGGAAATGAAGATTTTTTTGATAAATAAAAACACTAGTTGCTGTTTTTGATAGTTTTTTTTTTTTTTTTAATTAACTACATTTTACCTTATTCTGAATCATTGGGGGAATCGGTGATGAATTAAATGGGACATTTTTTCTGGGCAATGGGTGTAGTTCACAATTTCCATAGTCACTGCTTGGTTAAAGACATGCTTTTGTAGTCTTTGCAGATGTGCATGCTGGTATTGAAAAACTTTGCTGCTTTGCAGTTCTTGAGAGGCTGGAGGAAGTATGATTTGAAAAGGTGGAGGAAGTATATCAGGCTGGGGTGTTTTTGTGGTTGGTGCTGTGGAGATGTTACAGAAGAAAGTTGCACGTTTCTTTTTCTGAGGGTTATTTTTTAAACTGGGTCAGAAGGCAGTACTGTTGCTGACATGGTGTGGAAATGACACTGCTTAGTTTGAAGAAATGTAATTAAGTGGAAAGGTGTGGGAATAGTTTTCAGACTGTACAGTAGATAAGGATCATCTTAATTACAACACTTGGCCAGAAAGTCATTGTGTGTGGGGTGAAACTTTAAAAATGATGATGTGCACTGTTGTGATGTCACGTACATGCACAACAACTCAGACACAATATTTGTAACATTTCACTCCCCACACACACACCAACTTTCTAATCATACAGAACAGGATTAATGAACTTGCAAGTATTCGTACAATAATGTCATACTATACTCAATATAGTATATATAGAATAATGCATAGACTGTGTTATGAATTTTTTTTTTTTACACACCCAAGGTGTGTGATGACTCAAACTTTGACATCAAAATTAAACAGGTTTATGTGGTCATCACACATAGTGTATGTAAAAAAAAAAAAAATAAAACTTCACAGACACACAGTCATCTTATGTTTGTTTATTTTTTATAATTACTAGTGCAAGGAGTGTATGCAAAAAAAGACACTGATCAATGAACTTATGAAATTCTTAAATCACTAATACAACATGAAATCTTGTTACTGAACTTAGTTCATTTGTAACTGTTAGTTTAGCAGTTTTGTACCTCAATAAATAATTGTCTAAATAAATAAATACTGAGAAAAAATTTTAGGAAGTGCTTTTCAGCTTTCAGTTTAGTTTCATTTTTTTGTTTGTACAGTAGAAGCTGCTTACATGTGATGGCTCCATGGAGAGCCTTTTGTCCCATTTAAGCAGGTACCTGGATTATCAGGAGCAGGACCATTACAGCGCAGAGACGGGATCAGCACACACATGCACACAGCTTACACAATACAAACCCAACACAGCAAAATAAGAAATTGGTGAATTGCAACTCTTTTAGGATGGCTTGTTTATTTGTAGTTGTTTTAAGAATGTTTTATCAGTGGGTTAAAATATGTTAGTGCTGTGTGGTTTAAAAAAAATCTAATTTTTTTCTGTTTAGAGTCCAATGCCATTTGGCTGACTAGTCCCTCTAGATCAAATAAATGTGCCCATTCTTGACTCCTCAAATGTTAAAGGCACCAGTCATGAAGAGTTCCAATGTGCTTTTTTGCTTCCGTGTTTGAAACCGGTGCAGGCACGGTGTTGTGCACATCATCAGTGTCTTCGTTATCTGCTTCAGCATCTGTCTTTTGTGTGACAGTTGCACAGATAGATTCCAGTGAGAGATCTCCCTCTGTTTGCTCATCAGCATCAAAATCAACTAAGTTCTCAAACTCCTGAGCACTAAAATGAAAAGGTCTGTTTACATCTGACAGCAGGTTATCACTCTCTGCCTCTGCTGCAGCTGCCACCACAGTAAGCTCGCTGCCTTTGTCAATGTGAAGTCCTGCTTTTTTAAAGCAGTTAGCTATAGTACTAGGTTTTTTAGCAGTCTACATTTTGTGCATCATAAAGATAGCATCTAATGAATGAACAGTTCTGGTTATCTCTGGCACCAAAGCCGTGAAGCCCCCTGTCTGTGATGCCCACAGTTGTCCAAGAAAAAAGAGCCCTGTTGTGGCCCTTGAAGGTTTTATAATCCCCATGTCTGGTGGCTGGATCAGACTGGTGGTGGTGTTTGGGGGGAGAAATTTGATGTTGATGTTTGTGAACCTTGCCACGAGTTCAGATGAGTGGGCACTACGGCTGTCTATAAACAACAAAACCTTGCACCTCCTCCTTTTTAGCTGACAGTTCCAGCAACTCAGCCAGTCGGTAAAAATTGTGGAAGTCATCCATGCACTAGCTGCGCTAATGTACTTTACCAGCAGACTGGATAAATCCTTGAGTAAGCATCAAGGACACTTACTCTTCCCTATTACAACTAGGGGCATTTCTTCAGTTCCCAGCACATTCGTGCAGCACAAAAGGGGCACACCATCCTTAGCTTTTTTTCCTCCAGTAAGCCTGACCTCCTTATGGATATGCCCACAGTCAGGATAACCCTAGTAAAACGCATTGATTTCAACTGCTTTAACTATGTTGACCTGGGCATACTCATTCAGTATTGTTGGGAGAATGTTTCTTAACCACACTGATGCAGAGGGTTCATCTGCATCCATACATTCTCCATTTTTCCTCTTGCACACAATGTTGTGCCTGCCTTTTCAATGAGACGGCCAACTTATTGGTTGCCTCAAAATCTCTTTGGCTCTTTTCTTGAGCACAGGACTGGCCAGATGGGCTCTCTTACTAACTACATGGGGAAACCAGACATTTAGGGCATCTTCAACCTGCATGTCTTTTCCCTCTCTCTTGTGCTTTTGACTGAGGTTGCTGTTGACATGCCATTCCAAAAGTAAATGATCTTTGTTAAGGCTTAAGCCTCCTACCTGGCCTTTCAGAATTGAAAATTGTTTTGCAGCCTTGGAGAGAGAAGTGCCTGGTTGTTGAAGTGCCTCTATAAGTTTAATCGTATCTGAAAGAGGCAGATCAACCCTCTTTGATGCCAAAATAAATATTTCAGGAGAGCATGGGACCAGTGTAGACCACAGAAGTCTACAGTATCGCAGCACAGATTAACAGCTCTGGCTGCAATGGCTATTTTTTAAGCCTTTAAACTGGTGCAAAAGAGCCGCTAATTAGTGAACCAGTGAACAAAATTGTCCCACTAGAACAAAATATTAATGGAGGCATTGCTAATACATACATATAATCAGTGCCCTACAACATGTCCCGTTTAATCGCACGTCCCCTTTAAGTGCATCCTGATTAAGTGGCTTACAGTGTACTCACAACTGTTTACTTCTTGAAGTATGCAGTAAAACAAATAGGAAATGGAGAAAAAATTCTTAAAAGTGTAGTTTTAAACTTTTTCAAACTTCAGAGTTTCAGTTTAACTGTTGGTTCTCTGGAGAGCTGAACCCTTGTTGCTAGATCAGTTATCTGAGAACTGTTGGCGCACTTCTGCATTCAGGCGCTGTGGCTCCCAAATCCTTGAAGACAAAATCAGTACAAAAGCTATGCTGCAAAAATATATTGCGAAGCCATCATTGGCAGTGAGAGCCATAGTTTAATAGGAGTGAACAAAAAAGAGAGACACGATACCAAACTCCCTGGTGCTTCAAAATTGAAAATTTTAAGGGTCATGGGTAGGGAGGATTGGAGGAGAGGGGAAAGGGGGCAGGGACAGTAGCTCAAGCTGTGGACCCTGCAACACGAGCAGACTTGAGAGACCAAATGGCATTCTTCTGCTGGCTTCTTCATATGTTCAAACCCAATGGTGCTGGAGTCAAGAGCTGTTTCCAGTATCTGCTTCAAGGGTGGTCTTTCCCATTCATGTTTGTAAAGGGAGTGCTCTATGGAACTGAATTGAGAGTGAAACAAAACACTGTAATAACTGGGTAACCTGGTTATTACAGCGTTTGAAACAACATAGCAAACCGTGCATGGGGGGGGTCACCAGTAATGTATTTAATCGTCTGTATCCACTGGGTTGCTTATGGTCATTCTGAAGATACCTGGGTTGTGAGCAGCCCTTTTTGAGCAACAACGATCAATCATAATGCTCTTAGATGATACTGCTGGCTGTACTGGCAAAACGTCGGACTGCAGTAGAGAAAACGAACCCAGCACCTTTTTCTAGCAAGCCTGTTATATGTGTCTTATTTAGGTGTCATTTCCCTGGTCCAAAATTGCAAAGAAAATAAAGCACATAGCAACTGCTCAAAAAGGGCTAACCAAGTATCTTCAGAATTACCACAGTTAACTTCAAAACACTGACTGTTAGTGTAGTTAGGACTCGAATCTAGTAACATTTCAGGAAGAATTTGATTTTTGGGATATTCCATTTTGTATTACTAAAAAGGGCCTTTTCTGGATATTGCACACTTTTCTGCTAGACTGTATCTTTCCCAGTTGCTTTTCCTCTCAGGGTGCCATACTCCTCTACAGTGACATAACAGCCAGTTTCTTGGAAATGATTCTCATGTTACCAGCAGAGGACTGGGACTTTAAGACAGGAACAGCAGCAGGAACTAGATTATGTTTAATGAGCCAAGAGCCTATTTTTTACACAGTGTCTTCAATAATGTATATAAATATGTAAGTTCTGCTGATGCCAGCTATGAATTTATTTTTTGTGACAATCAGAACATCACGTTAAGTTAGTATTGATGTTTCTAGCATTACATTTTCCTCAGCAATTGTTACTAAATAGCAAAATAAGTAAGCATTAATCCCCGACAGAGGAGGGCTGTAGCGGTGGATTAATGCTCTGGTGGGGGTTGGGTGCACAAAGCTGCAGGCGAGTGCTTCCAACCACCCACCGGGCATTAATCCACCGGTAGAGCCAGGCTCTGGAGGGGATTAATACACTTGTAACATGGCAAGTGCAAGAGGAATATTGTGCAACTTGTGGTGCAGTTGAAAGTACATAAAACTTACCAACGCTAATAATCCTCCTTGTTAAACTATGCAGCGTTTCCTTGTTTCTAAGACAGTGACATGATCTGAAAATGTGTGTGTTCATGCCTCACGATACACACTCATTTATATAATGTCCGGTGATTTTCAAATACTGACGAATACACCACTACTGTATCAAACACAGAAAGTACCCTACAAGCCTCTAATTCTTAACAACGCTTTTTATGCCTTCGGCTTCCCCATTACATCTCGCTCATCCATGGCAGCACTGCAGTCTAGGACATTTCTGTCACTAAACACTCACACTACCAAATCTACATACACTCAGATGTGCTGGTCTCTCTCTCTCTCTCTCTCTCTCTCTCTCTCTTTCTCTGTTCAGCACGCCACTGATCAGTGCACTGTCCCCTGCACCGCGCGGGTCCATGTAGACAGTTGTTTCTACACTTCTAGGCTTCTACACTATGTCCTTTTGGTGCTGCATAAGTCCATGATATCTTTTTAACTTACTCCCGCAGTTCCGCACCTCTCATGCTCTCTGCCATTCACTCGCAACCTGTGGATCACTCATTACCATGACCACGATGACAGTACTGCTCTTTTATTACCGGTGGCACGTATTTTCAATGCCTTGCACACATGTTGTCTCCTCCTGGTTTCAATGTGCTACTGCAGTAGCAGGCATTATTCGATGCACTTTCCATATCTGGTGGTTGTCACTGATATTACAACAGCAGGCTCTACTGTTGGATTAATACCCGGTCTATTTCTGTCACCTGATGCGTTTCAACAAATCAGCTTTCTCCATTTCACTATCTACTTTAGTGCCATGTTACGAGCATAGTTAGGACAATAACTATGCTTATGGTTTTTATTATAGATCATTTATAGAGAAGACCTAAGAATAGAATGTTGATTAGAACTTTTTTATTTTTCAGAGTGCATTTATTTAACTCCATTGATTTACTGGCCGCTCACACATTGAGGTATCACACTGCATTATTGTTCCCCATGGATACAGATGCATTTGTAAATTATAGAAGACTTACAAAAATATGGTGGCCAGGAAATGGCTTAGGATGTCTGATAATGTGGTGTGGTGCTGTCATCAATCTAGTTGCAATCAGCAAAGCTGGTCCTTACAAAGTGATATCAGAAGTCACCCTCAGACCCCTAGGTAGTAATAAGGGGGAGTCGCTAAGTTTCAAAACAAATTACTTATAAGATTTTTGGTCTGATTTCAGTATCATTTGTGTGTCATTTTTGTTTATATTTCCAATCCTCTGCTGCCCTCTAGTGTTTAATACTGATCAGACAGTCAATAGCTTTGCAAATTTAGAAAAAAGCACTCATTTAATAGTTAACTTGCAGCAGTATTGTGATTGTGGAAGGGCAGGGGTTGACAGTAACATTTTTGTTGTACCAGCCAGCCAGCCAGACAAGTTGACTTAAACTTGTGCTACCCTTCAGATGATTAAACTAATTCACAAAATGACGGATTTTGCACCCTTACACAGTAGAAACTACAAATCACAATTACATCACACTAATACTACTGCATCACATCCCCAGCCACAGCAAATGAGATTTGCATGCAGGCACACATAATCTACACTGCCTTATTCTGTTCTTCCAGGTGTTTTTAAGGATTTAGCATGGGTAAGTGCTTCCAAAACAGAGTGGTACAGAAAATCTAAATTGTACCCCAAATTATATATTCCTTTGTACTTTAGACAGGTTACTACCAACTTTTTTTAATTTAACAGTTAATTATTAATTTCATGTTGATAATAAAGATTCTTAGTAATATATGTGCAATAGCAATTTTTTGTTGATCTTCTAAAATTGTCCACTCAGCTCGTAACTAACCCATGAACCCAAGTGTTAAGATCTGAGTGCACCTGGAGTGTGTGTATTACTGTTACCATCAAGCGCAGAAGATGCAGCCACCCAGTCATTACTATACAGCAAATTCCCCAGCCCCATGGTAACCTGCTAATTACCCTTCTGACATCAGAGTGAAAACCATTTAGTATCACACACTCCCACATCCCCCAGTGTCTTCATTTGCCTTCTGTGTGACAAAGTCCTTGCTGAAGTCCAGGTATAGGATGTCCTGTGCCTGTCCCTTGTCTATTCCCTAGGACACTGCTTTGAAGAATTCCACAAGGTTTGTCTATCAGGATCTCCCTTTTACAGAGTCATACTTCTTGCTGTTTTGGAGACCTCATCACTCCAGAAGTTGACAGATGTTCCTTAACTATTGGCTCAAGGAGGTTCCTTGCAATGGAAGTCAGGCTAATCAGTCTAACATTCTCTGGATCTCACTTATCCCCACTCCTATGCAGGATGACTACATCCACCCCCTAGTCCATGAAGACTATGCCAGTCTCCACTAGGAAGACAGAGCAGTAGTATTCATTCAGAATATGTTTTTTTTTGTCTGTTTTCTTCCATCTATTCCTTCCCTTTTGTTCAACCTTTTAATCCCCCCTTGTTTCTATTTTCCTTGATATACTCAAAGAACTACCTTACTCCTACGGTTCTAAACTCCACCTCTGCTTTTGCTCTCCCCACTACCTTACTGGCTTTCTGTGCCTTGTTGAGGTAGTGTTCACTTTTATTTGGTTGGATTTGGACCTTCTGAAGGCCGACTTTGTGGCCCTCACTGTTTTTCTATTTTTTTATTTATTGAGATATTCAGAAAGACCTTTGAGTCAGGGACTCATTTACAGAGGTTCCACGTCATACATAAATTGAACAAGGACGGGACTTATGATACAGAGAAAAAAAATACAGTACATAAAGCAGCAACAATAATAATAAAAAAAAAAACAGATTACATGGTTGTTTCATGGAGGTTTAACAGAGATTTAGGTACTTTAGCACAGCCAGAAGGAAGGGAAAAAAAAAAAGAGAGATTCTGTCGGAGGCTGATTGTCATGTTTTGTAATTGCTTTTTTTTTTTTGGTACATTGACCTGCTAAAATAGATTGTTTGCAAGAAGGCAGTGGCAGATCAGGTATCAAGGGCAGTCACATGTATTTGTAGCCTGCAGGTATTCCCTTAGCTTTGTTTTATATGGGCCCAGCCTTCTTTCATCAGTTATATGGATAGGGAGGGAGTTTGTCCAGGAAGGGGCCCTGAAACTGAAAGTGCGTTGGTATTGGGAGGTCCGACCACGGGGAACCCATAGTAGCTGCTTGCTTGTGCTACGGGTTGTTTTGCCTGGTGGAGTTGGGAGGATAATTTGGTGCAGGGAGGGTGGGGTGAGGCCGAGTAGTACCTTTTTGGTCATAAGGCAGGTGTGGTACCTGATTCTGCTATCCAGGTTTAGCCAGTTTGTGCTGCTGTAGAGGGAGCAGGAGTGAGTGAAGCGATCACATCCTAGGATGAGGCAGCAGGCTTTGTTGAGCACAAGCCGGAGTCTACTTAGGGTTGTGGAGGCTACAGCACTGTATATTAGGGATGCCGTAGTCTAGGAGGAGAGGATTGAGGAGTTAACGTAAGCTGTAATGCTTCAGTGGTGAGGCAGTGTTTGTACCGTAGAGTACACCTAGCCTGGAGCTAAGGCGGTTGTTAGGTGTAGGATATGTTGATTAAAGCTGAGGCAGGGTCTAGTGTGATCCCTAAGTATTTAAAGTTGTATACTTGTTCTAGGGGGTCTGATTTGTAGTGAGAAATTTGGGGCTGGGTTTTGAGTGGGTTCTGAGGGTGGGCGAATATCTGACTTTAGTCTTATTATAGTTGATAATAAGGCGCTGTGTAGTGAGCCAGTCTTCGATTTCACGGAAGGAGTGCTGGAGGGTTTGGTGGAGTTTAAGGGGGCCAGGTCGGGCAGACACAGGACAGCATCGTCCATATAAAGGAGAAGATTTCCAGGGCATGCAGATGGGAGGGAGTTGAGGTATAAGCTGAAAAGTAGGAGGCCAAGTATGGAGCCCTGTGGGACACCGGATTGGATAGGGAGGCGAGGTGATAGGACAGGGCCTACCTTGACTATCTGCATCCTATCAGAGAGATAACTGGAGAACCATTTTAGGGTGTCATCGGAGAAACCCATGTAGGACAGGGTGTTTAGTAAGAGGGCATGGTTTACTGTGTCGAATGCTTTAGATAGATCCACGAAGATGGCTCCCGCGAGTGGCCGTGGTCAGGGCTGGTGGGCGTGTGAGGTAAATTCAAGAAGGGCAGTAGTGGTGCTGTGGCCCTTACGAAAACCATGTTGCTGCCTGGATAGAAGGTTATATTTATTTAGGTGTTCAGAGAGTTGGTCGGCAACTATGCGTTCAAGTGCCTTTGACGGGGGTAGGATAGAGATGGGGCAGTAGTTATTTGTGGATGTTCGGTCACCACTTTTATGGATAGGCGTGATATAGGCCGATTTCCAGTGGGTGGGGAATTTCTCTTGGCAGAGGGAGCGGTTGAGAATGTGGGTGAGAGGGGCCAGAACTTCCTGAAGGGTGAGGCGGAGAAGTCTGTGGTCTATGGATTTGTGGCTGTAGTGGATTTTGTTTAAAGCTTTAGTAAGGTATGGTTTCGCAGACTCTTGTGTAAGGACTCGTAAGTAGAAAGGCGGTGCAAGTGGGGGGTGGGGGATGATATGGACCGGCGGGTGGTCGAAGAAGTTTGGGGGCAACACATGGGAGAGATCCGTGAAAGTGGTATTTAGGGCAGCGGCTATGCTGGCAGGGTTGGTGGAGAGGCTACCACCTATGAGCATTTGGTCAGATGGGAGATTTGGGCCTTTGCCACAGAATTCCTTTATGTTCTCCCAGAACTTGCACCCATTTCCCCAGGTGGAGGTTAAGGCAGCTTTGTAATGGTTTGCCTTGGCGGTGCGAATGGCCCAGGTGCACTTGTTTCAGGCCTCCCGATAGTGTTGCCTGTCCTGGGGCCATCTGGTCTCATTGGCCAGATGCCATAGGGCATCACGCTGACGTAGTAGGCCTTGGAGGTGGTCCGAGAACCATGGGGCATTATTCCCCTTGGTCATAGTTTTGGTGAAAGGGGCAAACTTGTCACAGACTGAGTTAAAGATGTTGACAAACAGTTTGAGTGCGTGGTCAGGGTCGAGTGTATTTGTAAGGGGTGTCCAGTCCCAATCTCTGAGGTGGGCCTTGAGAAGGGGTAATTTGCCAGGCCCTAGTTTACGTAGTGTATTAATTTTGGGCACGGTTTTGAGGGGGGTACCAGACCAGTTACGGAGTACTGGTGAGTGGTCGCTTAGGGTGTCAGGGAGGACTTTGGTGCTTGTTATTTTGTGGGGGCGGTTAGTGAAAACAAGGTCTAGAAGGGTGGATGTCCCTGTACGGGCGTGTAGCCGGGTGGGTGTTTTGATGACCTGGGTGAGATCGAGGGCAGCAGCCTCATTGATGTAGGGCACAGCTGTTTTAGCCAGCCAGTTTATGTTGAAATCCCCCACTAGTATTTTTTCGTGTTTTGGGGGTAGGGCGGTAGGACATGATGACTTGGAATGCTAGCTTCTGTTCCCGGGGGGGGGGGGACATAGGCCGTGGTAAGGAGGAGAGGGGAAGTAGACCTACCTAGAGTAATTTTCAGGGTGAGGGCCTGAGCCCAGGAGGTTAGTATGGGCAGGGAGAGAAGGTGACCTTTGAGGGACTCCTTGAGGTAGGTAGCACAGCCACCCCCTCGCTTTCCCATATGGTCGGCACGATAGAGGCAGTATCCAGGGAGGTTGACTGCTGAGAGTTGCCCCAACCTTCTTAGAAAATCATATAGGTTTCATGCTCAGTCTCCCTTTCCTTACCTGCCTGAGGCATCCCTTTGATGCATCAAGAATTCCCTTTTTTGATAAATTGCCACATGCTCTCTGTCACTACTAGTAGGCAAGACCCATCTAACCTTTCCCTTTGCTTCTCTTCTGTCTTTCTTAAGTTCACCCCCCAAAAAATCCAGGACTGATGCCTTGGACTTCTACCTTTGTATTTCCAGGGCTATGTGGAACCCCACTGTGTTGTAGTTACCAATCCTGAGAAGTTCTCCACTGTTAACTCCTCAGTTCTAATCTGATAGGACATAACTAGGTCAAGTATGTCCCCTCCATAGTCTGCTACTCCATGTGCTGAGTCAGGAAACAGTCCTGGAAGGTATACACCAGCATGTGGTTCCTGGTGCTCCGTGACCCACAAATACTCCAGTACACATCTGGTGTGCTGAAGTCACTTAACAGCACAACTTCCCTTCCAGCTGCCACTCTCCTGATCACCTTAATGAGTGCCCTATCCACCTCCTCAGATTAACTAAGGAGTCTTTAGGTTACTCTGTTCAGCTAGGCAGCTCATAATAATTTAACATTGCCCCCTCCCCGTAGCCTTATCCTCTGATAGCCTACTGCCTTTACTAATGTACAGTGCAGTCCCTTCCTGCACTTCTCCCCATTCCTTTTATTGTATAGCCTGGTACCATGATGTCCAAGTTATTGTTGGTTGTCCCCACATTTGTGTTATAGCCATAATGTGTGGGCTGCCTTCTGCTGCCATAGACTGGAGATCACTCATTTTATTACCAAGACTTAAGGCATTTAATCAAACCACCCTTGGGACCCCTGCTTTCTGCCACTACCCCAGCACCTGGCTGGACTTATTTTACCAGTTATGTTTGTGGTATATCTTTCTGTACCCCTGCCCCATCCAGCGTGATTCTTGCTAACCATCTCATGTCTCATTTTTTCCTCATTGACGTTGTCCCTTGTTCCCCGATTGCCCCTACTAATTGGGGAGTGATAGTTAGGTCTGTCACAACTGAGTTTTCCCCATAGACCGCCCCAGGCTGAACCCACCACCACTAGTTTGACTGCCCTGAGATATAAACTTCAAGCTTCTGGCTGGCCCTTGTCCCTTGTACCTCCCTTGTAGGAGGAAGGTCATCCAGTTTACATTGGTCATTATTGCACCAGAGGCACCACAGTTTCCCAGGAAGTGAGGCCCCTCTTCAACGAACCACTCTTTCAATCAGTTGTTAAACAGGAAGATGTTCAGATTCTTTACTTCTCCCCTGTTATGCACTTTGAGGACCTCTAAGAAGGTCACATTGCTAGCCAGCCCCCTTATGTCCAAAACCAAGTGCCCTAAAATTATCATATACTGTTCCTAATGACTTTCCTGACAGATTGCTCATCCCAAAATGTACAATCATATCTGGCCTACCCCCACTTCCCCAACTAACCTGTCTACACTAGGGAAAACCCTGTCTGCTGTCATCTCTGGGAGACAGCACACCACACTGACCACCTGGTCTGCAGCACAGACCACAGTCTCTGTACCTCTAACTATGGAATCCCCTCCAAAGAGCACCCTCCCCTTAGTCTTCCCTTCTCACTGCACCTCTCAGCAGATGTAGCTTCTGATGGAGCTCTGGGAGAAACAGGGTGTGCTTCCCTGGCAGTAGGAATAGCATGCACCATATCGGTCATTGATGTCAAACAGTTTCTTGTTGCGTTTCCAGAGCCCCTTTCCTCTCCTGTGGTTGCCACCCTCTGGCCTGTCCCCTGCCCATTACTTCTCAACCCCCATTGCAAACACTTGGGGACAATGAGGGAGAGGAGTGGCAGAAGAAAACCCTGTGCCCCTCTCCAGTCAGCTCTTAAACTAACTTATTATATCCCAAGCTGCAGTCAGCTCAGACTGGAGTGCCGCAAACCTCTTGCAAACTGGGCATCCTCCACACCTCTGTAAAGTACCTTGGAGGAGTGTGGCTCCGCATGTCCTGCAGCTAATTAAATCCACCTTTCAAGGTCTCCCTCAGCTGCCCACTCACCATGGCTAGATAGGGTATATCTACTACCTCGACTTCCTTCTCACAATACATGAATGTAAATACAAATCCCTGCACAGCAGCACTCAGATAGGATTATACTAGCCCCCCCTCCAGCTGCTACCTCACATTTTGTTCTGCCACAGTTACCAATCAGCAATCCCTGAGTACAGACACCTGTCCATATACATAAATATACAACACTGAATATTTATCTCACCTTCACTAATATGCAGACCCAGGACATCCTGACAAAGGAGTAACTGGACCAAACAGAATCTCTATTGGAAAGTAAAGAAAGTGGAATTGGAATCTGGTACAATTCCTGGTTTGTCTTCACAGTGTGTAAACAGCGGTTTCTATGGACCATGGAGATGTCAGCAAATTTTAAACTGGTTACCAAACAGTTACGCTGGTTATGAATGAAACTTTTTAAAACACCTACTTGAAATGGTTTGAATGCAGACATATCAGAAATCTAACAAAACTGGACACCTGTCCAAAGATAGGACTCCTAAGTAGATGACAACAGCATGGATAAAGCCAAGGCTATAGCAAGAATCAGACGATGATCCAAGAAAAAAGTCAAAATGTAGCAACAAAATCCCAGCAAAAACTGCAGTCCGGAGAGGTCCAATAACAAAGTACTTCAAAAAGTAAACCATTATGGCAGGAACACAAAGGACAGATAAAGCCACCTCCAACCTCCTGGCATATTTCCAACAGGAAACCAGTGATCACGTGGATCCAGTCAGCCCATAAGATTTTGGCTACCAGCTGAATCAACCAAAGTAAATGGCAACAAACAGGTTAATTATATATATATATATATATATAAAAGAAATCCAAAATACATGTCAATATTTGAGGCAATACAATTAACCTATCTATTCACAAGTCTTTAGTCCAAAAATAAAAATGTTGCTATAAATTTAAAATCAGTTGAGCAGCGCAAGTAAATATAGCAGCCATCCTGACTACCAGCATTTTAGAACTTCCTTTAGACTGCTGCATTTGCAGGTAAAATACAAGGATCCTTGTAGATCTTGGACCCCCGCACCACTCATTATGCCATGGACTGACTAACTGCATTCACTGGTGACCCCAGCAGGGCTCCCACATCTACAAGGATTCTTGTTTTTTCAAGGGAAATTGAGAAGCAGTCTTCTGGAAGCTGGTAGATAAACAGCAGTTCAGCTTATATATTCCTGTCTAGTCTCTGTTTCACCATATACCAATTTTTAATAAAAGCACACAGCATAAATTATAGGTCATCCAAACATACAGTAATCTAGAGTTCAAATTACAAAGCAAAAGTATTTTAATTGTTTATATTCAATAGATGATCTGTTTAAGACAACAGGCAACTTCCTAAGAGAAATGGAATTACACAACACACTTCCTTTGCTACGTGCAGGACACAATGACGTTTTTTTCTATTTCTCACGTACTGTACCAATCTTCATGATCTGTCTTTTCATTTCATATTTTTCCTTCTTTGATCATGTTTCTTCCTTTCCTATTTTGCTTCTCCTCTAGTCTTTGTCTCACATCTTTGCTTCCATTCTTTCAGCTTCATCTGGCCTCATTTCCTTCTGTCTCTCTGTTTGGTAACCATTTCTTCTGTCTACCAACTTTAAAATATATAATCTTGACTTCTTTGCCAAGTCACCTGCTTTTATTTACCAGTTGGCCTGTAGTTCATGTGTGTTTTCTTTCCCTACTGGTCTTCCACATGCGTGTCTCCCTATTGCCTGCACACACTCTCGTAACCGCACAGTGAGGGCACACATGCTTGTTCTCTGCCTGCCATGGCATCACTTGTCCACACGCTTGTTTCCCCACCTGCCTGTAACTTGCTCAGAACCACACACGGTCATTCCCTACCTGCTTGCCCATATGCACATTAGTCTGTCAGCTGCTCCTATTCTCATTCCCCACCTGCCTGCCTGCCCGCCCATGCTGGCCTGTGCAGGATGCCCACGTGCTTGTTCCTTGCCAGCATGCTGAAGTGCATGCTACCTAGCTGAACACCCATATACTTTATTTTATTTTTATTTATTTAGCTTTTGTTGACCGGCTAAGTGCACTAGACAAATCCTGCCTATTTTCAGGCACGACCCGGGGGAAGGGGATACAGATGAATGCCAACTGACCTTGAACCAGATTAAGCTGTTGGTGGTATTTTTAGTGAATGAGGGAAATTTGGCCAGGACACCGGGGGAAATTCCCCTACTCTTTTCGATAAGTGCCATGGGATCTTTAACATCCACTGAACTACCACCAATCTAGGCAGATGGGACTCCGGTTTAACGTCTCATCCGAAAGACGGCACCTCGGAAATGCAGCACCCCTCTCATGATGCATTACAGTGTCAGTACTGGGATATTAACCCAAGTGCCAGATGTGGGAACTGAACCCACAGCCCTCTGATCTCCCGGCCTCAGAGCGAGTGTGCTACCTACTGAGCCACTGTCACTGCTTAATCTCTGCCAGCCTACCTACTAAATCGGCAACCGTCCACTTAATGGTTTGGTGATCTAGCTTTGGACTCCACTCAGTTGATGGAAAAAGTCTGCTCTGTGTCCCGTTGTTCCTTCTGGACTCTTTCCACTGCCTAGAAATCCTGCCCATAACTGTGCTCATGAACTACAAGAGGCACACAGGTAACTGAATGTTCTACAAAGAAAACATGTTCCTGTGATCACTGACCATGTCAGAGCATGGAGTACTCCCCTTAACATCACACCAACACTCCCATGAACCAAATGATCCTACGACACTGACAATGTAATTAAGCAACCCCCGTTCCACACACACAATAGCTGAGGAAGCTTAGTTGACAGTATTATGTGCACCATCATGCACCTGCCCCCACCCACATGGCAACAAACTGTCAGATGGAGAAGGTGATTTGCAGATGTAGATGCTCAGCTGCACTAGACCGAAGAAATTTACAATATGCTCTGGGCAAGTCAAAATAATGTCAAAATCGACCCATGTGGAAAGGATTTGGGGTCCATGATGTCCACCCCCTCCTCCTGCATGGCAGTGACTATATTCATAGGGACACACATCCAGCATTAAGTGCTGCAATGAAACCAGTTACTCATGCTGTGTAACCTCTCCCTTAAGAATTTGTTTAGTCCTGTGTTGAAAGCCCCAACAGTGCTAGCTTCCACATCCTCACTGGATAGGCTATTCCACATGTTATCCAGTAGAGCTCTTCCAAATTTTCAAATTCCACTTCTGACTGAATTCTGCAAAATGCTGCCTAATTCTGCAGAATTTCACCATTCTAAAAGCATTTGTGGTTGCTGTCATTGCTTCCTCTTTGCATCTTTCAGTTTTCTGATGACATTACCAGGTCAACTTGCCTGTCCCCAGAGCAGGGGGGTTAGCTGCAGTGCTTTCAATGATACTAGCTGTGTGAAGACAGGAAGTGTCTAGCTTCAGTTACTGGGATTGACAGAGGGTGGCAGAAGTATATCCCACCAGGGCCATTTCTGAATAAGCCATTAAAAGCAGAATAAAATTCCACATGAAAATGCTAGAACAGCAGTAAAGCAGAACAATGGGAGAAGACTGAAGTTTGTTTACTGTTTTCCGGTCTCCCAAATGTTTTAATATTTTAGCTAGTGCTTTGTTCTATTCATGCCCCCTATGTATTCTGCCATTAGACCTCCATTGCCACTTACCTAATGATCATCATCTTCTCTTGGCCACCTCATAGCCTTAATTTACCACTCAGGTGGGGTCAAGGGCTGAGGAACTCTCCGACAGAATGTGTAGTTTTAACCTATTCCTTCCACTACCACTTACCTAATAGTCATCGTCTTCTTCTTGACACTTCATAGCCTTGGTTTGCCACTTAGGTGGTTTTAGGGTAGAGGAACTCCCCGACAGAATGTACAGTTTTAACCTATCCCCCTTGAAAACAACTCTAGTCGAGGGTGGAGGCTCGATCTACCAGGGGTACTAGCCCATGGTGCCAGGGCCCTTGCTTTTTCTCATTTTCTCCCTCTTCTCTCCAGGTGTCATGGGGTCTGTGATGTCATAATGTATGTGCTTGTATTGATGTCCATGGCTGTCTTCTCCATGAAGTGTGCCACCAGCAGCACTACCACCTGTGGTCACGTTGGTGGCAGTGCAGCAGCAGAGGCTACATCCTTACCTCCCCAGAAGAGGACAGCATCCTGTGAAATGCTTGATCTTTCTTCACTAGGCATCCCTCAATGATGCAAGATCAATCCTGATCCGGGGCTACTTTGTTCTTGAGCAGAAGCACTACCACTATGCTGTTGGGCTGCCTCTGTGTCAGATTCTTTGGAGGAGGAAGTGGTCGTTTACTTAGGCTTAACTAAGATTTTATTAGTTTATCTCAGTTTATTTTTTTTTTCTTGTTTTTGAATGAGTCTGGATTAGTGTGCGCTTAGGTACAGTAAGTGCCATATTGTATTAATGGTGTAGAAAGGTTTGTGTGGTGGTTGGTTACATTTGGTAAAGTATGAGTGTGCAGGCTGGGGTTGTTGAGTTGTTTTAATAATGTATATGGGACCACAGTCCCTTGTTACTAATCAAGTTCTTATGCATTATGCCATTTCAAGGAGTGGATGCCATGTGTTGAAGGAAGTGCAAAGATTAAATTAGTCTTTGAGCATCTAGGGGAAACATAGGAGGAGGAAAACCTGGTGGTCAGGCATTGACCTGGAAGATTGTCTAGAGGTGGGAGCAGGAGTGCCCTTACTTTCAAATTCCTGCAGTTTTAAGTAAAAGGAATATTAGGGACTAAACGAAGCAGGTAGACCTCTGCAGTTTAGGTGTTGCCAGTTAATGCCGGTTTGGTGATAAACAAGACAGCTGTATTGAGAGATCTAATTTTGGTCTTCAACACCAACCATGCATGTAAAACTGAGGCTTGGTTGAATATAATTCTGACCTGATTTGGAATGAACTGGTAACTCTAGGTTTCTCCCTGGTGAAAGGGTGGCGCTTGAAACATAAGGGTGGGTGTTATGGCTGTTATTGCTAAATCTGAGTTTGGGGTTATGGCTTTCCCTGTGTTGGAGCAGAGTTCTTGAGTATATGTCATCCCAGATCTGTGATTGTCAGAAGTTCAGCATTCTCCTCATCTGCCAGCAATGGGGTTGTGATGGGGCTTTTTGAATGAGTGGTCTGAGCTGCTTCCCTCTCTGGTTTTGGAGTCCCTGAGACTTGGTTCTCCAGGATTTTAATTCCTGGATCAACATTGACTTTTAACATACGAGTCCAAGCTTCTTCAGATGATTGAGTCCCAAGGATGCAAGTTGGTAACTTCCTTGTCTTCTGCTCTGGAATTGTGACCAACCAACCACATACGATTCCTGTAGCATGGTTGAATCACTTTGTCATAGCATTCAAACTTACCCTTGCAATTATATGACCCCATATGGAGGTGATCCACTAAAGGGTCTGGAGAATAATGGACTGAGAAATATTCTGGTCACTATTTGAGACTTTTAGGATTGTGTCTGCCTCCACTGGGGTGTTGACTTAACAGCGCATGTTTATAATCCAGCAGTCCTGACCACAGCTGATTCACTAGTCTCAGCCTGTTCTCATCCAGTACATTTGGTCACCTTAGTTTAGTAGAGATCTTTGGTGCTTGAAGGTGCAGTGGAGGAGGTTAGCATACAGAAGAAAGAAATCTGGGTCTGTGTCAGACAGGCTTGTCGTGCTATCCAATTACTGGGGTAACCAGGGGCAACCAGGAGGTATTGATTGTGACGAGGAGAAATTTCTTCTCACACTTAATTGCAGAGGAGAGAAGTAGATTGCTCGCTGTCTTGTAGATGGTGGATAATAGTTTGCAGTCAGAGTGCCTAAATGCACAAACAGTGGTAGCCTCCATGGATAGGTGCAAAGGTTCTGGGGATTTTGTCTCCTCCAAGATTGCAGGGATTTGGTCGGTGATTTCCTCCTCTACTGCTAGGCAGTGTTGCAGTATTATTATCCTGGGGGTATCAGAATAACCATTGCCAAGTTTTAACCCTATTGGCTGTTTATACAGAGCCTTGATATGCCCTCAGAACTACATCTTAGCACCTGTGCTTTGGCCCATGCCCTCTCATATCGTGAAGATGGGATGTAGGACACTGGCTACACCGTTCATGGAAATTTGCTGTGCCTCTCTTTGGAAAGAGATTCTTTTGCCTGCTCTGAAGGAAGTGGTGGCAAGGCCTCTACTGCAGAAAGCATCTTTAGATCCAGACAGCCTCAAATAATCAACTGATCTCTAACCTGCCATTTGTAGACAGTGTTATTGAAAAATTGGTTGTGATGCAGCTTTAGCAGGATCTGGAGGAGATTAATCTCAATGAGTCTTTCCAGTCTGGTCTTCAGACCCTACACAGAACCAAAACCTTCTTGACGAGAGTATTACAGGATCTCCTTCTTGTGAGGAACCATAGAGAGAGAGCAGTGGCAGTTTTTCTAATGATATCCTCTGCATTTAACACTGTTGAGCCCCAGAAACTGATCGAGTGCCTGCAGAAGTGTAATGGCTTATGTGGCACTGTAGTGGACTGGTTCCATTCCTTTTTTGTGGTGCATTGGTAGGCAGTGATTTGGGGGATTTCTAGATCTTTCCCAAGGAAAATAGATGGCAGTATTCCACATTCTTCTAGACTAGGGATCATGTAGAGTTATAAATGATAGTTCATCACATTTGTTCCACAGAATTTGACACTGTTTAGCATCAGGAGCTGACTGCGTGCCTAAGGAAGAGTTGTGGCCTATCTGGCACTGTTCTAGTCTGTTTTTTTCCCTTCCTTTTAGTGTCAGAGGTTTCTGGAGACTAGAATTCTAGATTTCCCCCTTTGAACAGCAACACTGGTATTTAGCAGGACTTCATTCTGTCCACATAGTAGTTTGGTGTTTTTGCTTCCACTGGACTAGGTAATCTAAGGATGCAGTTTGAGATTTTACTGCTGTGTATGTGATACCAAACTGTACTTGTAATTTGTACCTAATCAGTGCAATCTGTAAGCTGTGTTTGAGAACGGTCTAGCCAAGATTGGATCTTGGATGGTCATTGGTGGCTGATGCTGAACCCAGACAAGAGGGAGTTGTTGCTGGTTGGTCCAGATTATGTTAGGTTAAACTTTCTTTTAGCTAGCCTTGGCATGCCCACGTTTAATGGCATCTAAAAGTTAGGCAGATGGTGTGTAACCTAGGCAGTGTTCTAGATGATCGGTTGACCCTGCATTATCAGCTGTTTCCAAGAGCAGCCTCTATCGTTTGAAAAATATTGCTAGTCTGCACCCCTGATTTGTCCTTGGTGATATGAAAACTTAGACAGGTGCGTGTCACCGCCAAACTAGACTACTGTAAAGTGCTATACCAGGGCCTACCTGCAAATCCTATCGGTCACCTTTGGCTAATGTAAAATGCAGCAGCTCAGCTACTTACCTGTACATACTAGTAAGTGTGAGTATATTACAGCTGCCTTTTATGTTTGACACTGCCTCATAAAAAGGTGGTGGATAAATTTAAAGGTGCTACTGTTGACCTACAAAGCTCTGAAATGATCTGTGCCCACTTGACATCAGAGATCTTTTGACCATCTGCTAGGATATAGTGGAGACTCCTAATCTGTTTTGTTTGGTCCCAAAATCAACATTGGTATCTTCTGGGCACTGTTGTTTTGTTGCTGCCCACAGGCTATGGAATGCCTTCCCCAAGATATCTGGATGGCGGCTGTGGAATGCCCTCTCCAAGATATCTGGATGGCCCCGTACAGTCTCCTTCTTTAAAGCTAAACTTAAAACCTGTTATTTTCCAGAACGCCTTACTTAATTGAAGCCCTGCTTTGTATTGTTCATTTGGTTGTCTGCTGTACCGTTTATGGAAATGTTTTAGTAATTGCTGTTTTGGAAAGAGAAACTTTTTTTGGTGGCGGTGTTCATTTGGATATTATATGTTATGTATACTATATGTAATATATTGTGTTATTGTTTATGTTTCAGTTGTAAGCACCAAGGAAATGCATTTTAAATACATATCTATCTAAGCTTCCCAGTCAGGCAGAAAGCCTGAAAGAGAGTTTCAAAATGCTGGTACCTTTAGGATGTGTACTTAAAATATTTTTAAGTAGTGCAAACTAGTTGTAGTGTTGAGTGACTCTTGAATAAATGTGAGTGTTTTATTCACATATCAATGGATCACAGTAAATGCTGTTATTGCAAGGACTATGTATTGAAGAACAACTGTTTTGCCTAAACATAAACAAAATTGAAAAAAATTTAATCACTGCTGGTTTGAAAGGAAATAAATTGTATTATTTTGTCATAGAGCTGACAGTTTTATACCTTTAGCTCTGCAGTTCAGAGCCTGTCCCCACACAGCACTCTTGAAATGAATGGGGTATCTTTTGACTTAGAATTTATATACTTCAGAAGACTGTTTGTTTGAAATCAAACCCACTGTTCAGCTAACAAGACCCTTGTTAGTTAGGCTCTCCAACAGGGCAGCAACCACTAGTACTGCATGGTGGTGTCAGTATTGGATAATGAGACCAGTAAGTCCCTGGTGTGGGATTTGAACCCACAGCCTTCTAGCCCAGAGGTGTGAGTGCTACAGCCACCCTGGTGCCATTATTAAGTTATAACCCCATTGTAGTACTGGGTGCCAAGAGTAGAAATCTACTGCCACACACTCATAAACCCCAATGTTGATGGCTGAAATACTGTACAGTAGTTGTCTGTAGCTGCATGCTGTGCAATTGTTGAAACCCAAGAAGGGTTACTGGCTCTACTGTATGGTTATGTGGAAATAACTGCATAGTAACTTTGTGTTTTGATTGGCTAAGGAGATTGATTTACAGTGCTTTATTTTTAATGCTGCTCTAGGCTACACCTAATGGGTAGCTAAAACTTCTTGTTTTGATTTTAGTGACGCTTTAATAGAATAGCGTGTTTAGCAGCTGAATACCAAATTAATTCTTTTGGTATTCCGCCTTAAGTATCACATTTTTAAGCTGAGTTTCAGCCCAGCTTTGAGGTGCTTACATCTGGGAATTGTAATGAGATCTGGTTCTATTCTACAGCAGTGTTGATAAATGCAGTAGTATCTGGATTTTATTATTGGGTCTTGAGCAATTCATACAACCAATGACCAGTAAATTAAATATTCGGCTACTCTGGTCAACGCGGTTATAAAATGACTGTATCTTCCTTTTCCTATTTACCATTAAGCAGCTGTGATAGCTTGGGGAAAACTTTAAAAAACAGAATATTTAGTTGTTATTGAAACCGTATTTTGCATGTCATCTACATATTTATTCTTCCGATTTATTTATTTAAATTACTAAGGACATGTTCAAGAAAACAGGATCTTAATCCCTTACAGTTCATCTCTTTCTGTGGCTTATTCCATACTTGAACCCTGGTTCTCACTAATGGTGACGGAATAATGGACCCATCAGTGGGCATCTATCTAGGGTCCAGTGATCACTATACAGTGTGGTTTAAGGTGAAGACAGTAGTAGAGTCAAGCCACTCAAAAGTAAAAGTACCGAACTTCAAGAGGGCAGACTTTGCAAAAATGGGGGAACACCTCCAGAGAATTCTGGAGAAGGGGGAGGGGGGAGTGGAGGAACAGTGGGAGAAGCTTTAAGGATCCATAGCAGAGACAACAGGCCTCTGTGTAAAGCTAGTAAACAAAGCAAAAAGAAAGAAAAAAATGCTATGGATTTCAGAAGAAATGAGGTTGGGAAAAAAAACAGGCATTCAGAAACTACAAGGAAACACAGCGGGAGGGAGACAGGGAAGGCCATCTGGTGCACAAAGGTGAAAACTGAAGAAAGGCTAGCAATCAGTAAAAGAAGGTGACAAAATCTTCTTCGGGTATATCAGGGAAAAGAGAGAGACCAATGGAGGGATTGTGAGGTTGAATAAAGGGGAGGGAGGAGTGTGCTGAGGAGGACCTAGAAAAAGCTGAAATTCTAAATGAATTCTTCTGCTCAGTATTTACAAAGGAGGGGGAAGGACCAAAATTCGGGGGTAGAAACACACACAGGGTGGGGGGTGGGACACCAGTCCATTCATAGAGGAAAAAGTCCTGAAGGAACTCTCGAAACTCAAAGTAGACAAGGCAATCGGACTGGATGGGATGCATCCCAGGAGACTGAAAAAACTCAGGAAGGTACTAGGGCCACCACTGACAGCCCTGTTTAACAAATCACTAGAGGAGGGAGTGGTACCAAAGAACTGGAGAAGGGTGAATGTGGTACCACTACACAAAAGTGGGAGCAAGGTGGAGGCTAGAAATTACAGGCCAGTCAGTTTGACCTCAGTGGTGGGGAAAATCATGGAATCCATGTTAAAGGAAAGGATTGTGGCATACATTGAGGCTAGTAGGACACAAGACCCAAGACAACATGAATTCACAGCAGGGAGATCTTGTCAAACAAATCTAATAGATTTCCTTGACTGGGTAACCAGGGTGGTGGATCAGGGAAGGGCAGTGGACATAGCCTACCTAGATTTTAGCAAGATATTTGACACCACTCAACACAGCAGGCTAGTGAACAAGTTGCGCAGTCTGGGAGTAGGTCCCAAGGTGGTACACAGGGTCCAAAATTAGCTGAGCAACAGGACACAGAGGTTGGTGATAAATGGAGTTCAATCCCAGGAGAGGGGGGTGACAAGTAGGGTGCAACAGGGCTTGGTTCTGGGGCCAGTCCTCTTCAGTGTCTTCATTAGTGACATTGCGGAGGGGCTGGAAGGGAAGGGAAGTCTTTTTGTGGATGGCACCAAGATCTGTAATAGGGAAGACACTCCAGATGGGGTGGAAAACATGAGAAGAGACCTAGGTAAATTGGCGGAGTGGTCGAGGGTGCGGCAGCTTAAATTCAGTACAAAAAAGTACAAAGTCGTGCACTTGGGCCACAGGAATCCTAGAGAGGAATGCAAAATGGGGGGGGGTGTACAAACAACAATAAAACTGGAAAGGGACCTGGGGGTAAACATAGCAGATGACCAGAAGGTGATCAAGCAATGTGAAAAGGCAGTGAGGAGAGCCAGAGGGATGCTGGGGTGCATAGGGAGGAGCATCGCCAGTAGTAAATAGGAGGTGGTGATGCCACTGTACAGACAATTTGTCAGGCCACATCTGGAATACTATGTTCAGTTCTGGAGATCACATCTCTGGAAGGACATTGACAGAATGGAGGCGGTCCAGAGAAGGGCAACAAAAATGGTGAAAGGAATTCACCATAAAACATATGAGGAAAGACTGAAAGACCTCAGTATGTATACCCTGGAGGAAAGTAGGGGGAAGGTGGATACAAGTACCTAAGGGAAATCAACAAGGTCCAGGAGGGTAGCAAAAAAAAGAGATGTGTAAGAACAAGGGGTCACAATATGAGGCTGGGGGGGGGCTCGGGGTAATGTGAAGAAGTATTTCTTCACAGAAAGGGTGATGGATGCATGGAACAACCTCCCAGTGGAGGTTGCAGAGGCTAAAATGATTGGTGAGTTCAAGAGTGCATGGGATAGACAGAAGGCAACCCTAGTGACAGGAAAGAGAGGGTAAGCTGCTGATCGTTTCGGATCTGGAGTTTAAGTAGGTGGGGAAATGGGCAGACTAGGTGGGCCAGGCCATCCTTATCTGCCATCAGAATCTAAGTTTCTATGTTAACCATTATCCTCTGCTGTGACATCACATCTTTTGTCATGGAAATGACTAAGATGTCACAAAAAGAGTCTTATGACTTAATGTGGGGAATAAGCAACAGGAGAAGATGAACTCTTCAGGAACAGCAAACCTCTTTTCATGCAAATGACCTCAGTAGTAAATAATGGAGAGCCAGTGTACTGCACTAATGTGAAATATAAGCTGAATTATGTCTAAATATGATGTCCTTTTGGGATTCTCCAGGAGGCGTTGCATGCTTATTAAAGTAGCAATATTTGTTAATTGGCGTGGTTTTTTTTTTTTTTTCTGTAATGATGTTTTTCTGGCAACGTTAATATACTAATTTTTCTATTTATTTTCTTTCATTCCTGAAATCAGATAGAGGGTTTTGAAGTTTTTATAAGTTCCACATCCCTTTCCACACCTACCATGGAAAAATTTTAAAATATCTTGGTGTGGTTGTATGTTGTTTACCATTAGAAACATGTGGTAACACCAGCCCGCCAGCGCAGCAGTAGTGCTACCGCTCAGGACACCAATGACGTACGTTCTGAAATGAGGCTGTTTCATTGGAGCACCAGCCAGGGGAGGAAGACTAAGCATCCCACGGGATGCTCTCCTCCTCTGGTCACCACGCGACCACCACCTGGGTGAACGTGGGTGTTGGTGCAGGCAAAGTGCAGCATTAGGGGTTAGAGACAGCTGATTGGCTAGACAAGCACTCACAGCCCATCCCCCAGTATCCCTGGGGGCCAAGAAAAGTGGACAAGCAGCCATCCACCATGATGGTTCTAGGGCAGTTTGCAGACTTCACACCCCACTGACCCAGGCTCACTTCCTGTAGCACCAAGATTGACTTATCTGAGGGACTTCCTTCATCCCAAGGACCTCCACCATGGGGAGGGGATACCACAGGGCACACTCCTAGAGACAGGGTAGGCCTTGGGAGATGTCATGGGGGATGGGTTGGGGCTGCCCAGAGCACTAAGAAGGACTACCACCAGCTGAGGGGGAGGAAAAAAAGGAAACGTGGTAGCAGCATCTTAATATATTAACAATGTGAAACTAGTATGTACATTCAAAAAGTACCTTAAAAATATGTTTTTGAAAATTGAGTGGTGACCATCTTTAATGACTTGAGTCATTATTACAAAATTAGTTACAACAGTTGCTTTAAAATATTTGAGAAAGTTAACAGTGCACTGAGAATCTTAGGATGTCACAAATACGTTTTTGCTGCAAAACCTATGTGATGAAATATTTGGCCAACTAACAAGTACTGCTGCATTAAGGGAACACAACTCATATTTTTCCCTGTTCTGTTTTTGTTTTCATTTGGCTTGTTTTTGGGCCATATATATACTATATATATGTTTATTTACAGTTTAACATTATGACACACTGTATCATACTTGTCTTATTTTTTTGTAGTTGAAAATATTGCACACTGCGAGTTTGCCTACCTGCGTGATCTGTTGATTAGGTGAGTTTTTCACAACTTTCATCAAACAAATCGAGTCCTGTTCTCTTATAAAAACTATTTTGATATAGAAGCCAGCATGCCTATCAAACCTAGTTACGTTGAACTTAAAACACAAAACTGTAGTATTCAACATGACATTTGCTATATCTTTGTAGTCACACCTTAGATTAATAATACTATGAATGTTAGGGTGTCAGTCGTCAGTCCAGTAGACTTCATACCACTGTTAAATACATAATTAAGCAATAATGAATGATGGGGGTTATGTTAATGTCCTGTTAATCACCCCAGGGCATAATGTGGCACAAGGCAAAGCCGAGTGCCACATGCCCCCAGGGAGTGATTAACTGGACATTAACACAATTCCATGGGGTTAATTATTGCTATTATTATAGTTGGGTTAGGAGTTTCTGTAGTTTGAATCATTTTTTAAATATTTTTGGCTTATTCTTGTGTGAAATTAACATAAAATAGTCCCTCCGCCATGGTAAATTGCATAGAATTTAGTTTGTTTGCTGTGATCATTGTCACTGTTTCAGTGTGTATTTTTTTCTGACAGATAAAATGTTTTACAAATGTGAAGAACTGTCTAAAGGCTCATGCATAGAATGTTGAGTTCAAAGCAAATCAGTTTCTGACAAGAGGGCAACACATATTATTTCAATATATGTATATGCATTGCATTACTTCTGCACCCAATGGGTATACTCAGAAAAACACAGTAAAAAGTTATAACATAATTATCTGATTAATTTATTCTGATGTTGCTTGTCCCTGACACATTCCAGAACTGTATGTAGCCACCACATTTCAAAATTGTACATCACATCCCCATGATATTCTGACATTGTATATTCCAACCACATTCAAAAATGCGCATCTATGCCACATTCTGAAGTTGTCGCCAGCACACCAAAATTGTGCCTCATTGCCACATTCAGAAACTCTGTGTCATCACCACATTCCGAGACTGTGTGCCACCCCCACATTCCGAGTCTGTGCACCGCCTCCACATTCCAAGATTGTGCACCACCACCACATTCTGAGATTGTGCTCCATTGCCACATTCCGAGACTGTACACCACTGCACATTCCAAAAGTGTGTGCCACTGCCACATTCTGAAGTCATGTGCCTCAGCCACTTTCTGAAATTGTGTGGCACTTCGATATTCTGAAATTCTGCACCACTGCCACATTCTGAAATTGAGCATCACTGCCACATTCTGAAATTGAGCATCACTGCCACATTCTGAAATTGTGTATCCCGGCTACTTTCTGAGACTGTGTCATTACTGCATGCACCTGTGTGAGTTTCCTTTCATGTTTGGTGCCTAAGGCTGCAGTTATGTACTGTAGGAATTGGAAGTCTACCCACCTGATAAAGGTGATATGTGTAACAGTATATACATGGCACTCCCCACTCCTCACAACCTGTATTATGTTCACTTGTTAGGCCGAGAGATGCACGTGACCTAGGATGAAATTTCAGGTTCCTTACCTAAGCCCCTATAACTCCTGGTCTCTTCAGTTAGGCATGTTTCCAAAGATGAACTACTTATTAAGGGATAAACACTATTTGCAAACTCTGTAATTTACGACATGCACTGGAACTGAATGCAGAAACTTTATTCTTACTCTACAATGACTAATTAATCTTATTATTCTTTTACACCAATTCATTGCCTACCAAGGTAAGCCAAATGTCACAGATTCTTTGCTCATTTTTCAAGAAGATCTATTTACATATCATCAACAGTTACCAGTTCGAGACCACTCGATCAGAAATGGGTGGGCCCTGGTGTGCCACGTATACACTCTTACGCAGTCACCTTTACCAGGTGTGTATACTTCCACTTTGTTGCGACTATATATGTGGCACTCCCTGCTCCTCACAATCTGGGTTTATAAACAGCAGTAACTCACCAAATGGGTGGGTTAGAGCAGAGGTGGCCAGAACCTGAGACTCTAGTGGCAGACACTACTTTGCTTCCAAAGGCTTCCCATGAAGATTCACAAATGCTCAGTCTTTAGTGCTTAGCAAACATGTGAATGGTAGTTAACATGTCCACTTCACATAGTTTTTCCAATGATGCTTGGTTTCTCTCTACCTATGATGTTGCTGTTGCTCTGGTTGAATGAATACTTCATGCCATTTTGTGATTTTTGGCCTTGGGAAGCATATGCCTCCTGGATTGTCCTTTTTAGCCAGGTCACAGTGGTGGCCTTGAATGCTGCCATTCTCTTTTTGTGACATTTCCAAACAACAAATAGTATTTCTGATTTTCTGAAATCCTCTGTTCTTTGCAAATGGGTTGTCAGGACCCTCTTTACGTTGCGTGTGTGTAGATCTCTCTCTCTCTTTCATTTGTGTATTCAGTATAAAGTGTTGATAGTTCTATTGCCTGATTAGTGTGAAAAGAGGATGCCACCTTGAATGTAAATGCTGGCACTATTCTGATTATTACAGATTATTACATGTTCATGCTTGAATTGTAGGAATGATTCTTTGCAAGATAAACACCCGTAATTCTCCTGTTCTTGCAGAACATAAGGCCACCAAATGGGACGTTTTAAGGTCTGTCCAATATAGATCTGTTTCAGACATAGGCTTGAATGGGTAGTAACACTCCCACAAGAGTGTGGTGTGCATATTCATGGAACACATACAAACAGAGGTGAGAAAGAAGTAAGTGCCTTAGCTGGGACTTGATCCCAGGCCACCCGGAATACCGTTCAGATTGCGCTAACTTGGCTGAGGCACTTACTACTTTCTCAGCTCTGTATGTGTTCCATAAATATGCACACCACACTCCTGTGCACTTGTTACAAGTAAATATTGTGTTGCCATTGGGTTGTCCATTTGAGAAAGAGTAATGTGCTTGGGGACAGCCCGGGTTCCAGTTGTATCAATGGCGCAGCTGGTTAGCACAGTCGGAATGGTATTCCAGGTGGCCTGGGTTCAAGTTCCAACTGGGGCACTTGCTTCTTTCTCACCTCTGTTTGTGTGTGTTGAATGGGTAGTACTCTAGACAAATCCCATGGTGCCATGACTGACTTTGTCCATGGTTTTATGTTGGATGGAACTTTTGGAAACCTGATGACGTCTGGGTGTGCCCATCGTGCTGAATCCCCACTCTTCCTAGAGTTCATCCTATGGCTGACAGTTGAACCCTCATTAAGGAGGGAGAGAGCCCTTTGTACAGGCCCTGTTGCAGATATAACAGTATTTGTGGAATTATGATCTTGTATGCCGATATATGGGATGACTTGCACTAATGACAAAAGAGGCACCATTGCCTGTTGTAAGTAGATGTAGTAGAAGCTTGTTGGGGCTGTAACATTGTCTTTATCATTGATTCATGATATCTCACTCTCAACAGTCTCCCCTTTCAGGAGCCAGGCCACAGTTCTTAGATTGTATGGAATGGGGTGCACGACTGGACCCAGACCCAATATGTCATTCCTGAAGGGCAGTTGCCAAGAATTTGTTGCCATTGCCACCACTATGGCAAACCATGCTCATCTTGGCCAGTATGAGGTTATTGGAATAACAAGGCGTCTAGACTGACAGATTCTTTGCAGTAACTAGGTAATTCATGGAAATAGTGGAAGTACATTTGCTTTTTCACGGGTCCATGATTGGGAGAGTGCATCAGCTTCCATTGATTGAATTTCTGTGAACCGTGAGTAGAATTTTGTTCACCTGTTTCTTTGTTTTTGGTAACCATAATGTCCATAGCTATAGGGTCCCATCTTCTCTTTATTAGCTGGAATACTTCTGGGTGACGTTGCCCTTCCCTGAATGTATTTGTTGCCTGCTCAGTCAGTTTGCTGTCATGTTTAGCTTTTAGCTTTCCTGCCAGATGTATCGAGGCGATGTGGCGAAGATTGCTCTGTGCTAATGATAGTACATTGTGTGTCTTTTTAGCACACTGACGCTCTTGGTACTCCCCTATTTTGATATGTACAACAACGTGGCACAATTGTCCGACATTGTGAGTACTGTCTTCACATGCAGCAGGTCTTCAAATGACAGCACATTGTACTCTGCTGTCATTTATAACATCTTGATGGACATCCGAGTTTCTGTTCTGATCCATTTCTCCAGTGCCTCTCTATTGTTTGAGGATGCCACCCACCCCAGGAGGCTGGCATCTGTGTCTGTAATTGCGTCTTGTGATATTTCCAGAGGCATTCCTCTTGACAGTGTCTTCCTTCATCCACCATTATAGTGACTTGGTTGCCCTGTTGGTCATTTGCATTTGATTGTGCACATTTTCTTCCATTACTGTCCATACTGCAGTGATAGCATCTGTAATGGATGCATGTTCCATCTTGCCAAAGGGCCCAAGTCTGTGCAAGAGGCCATGCAGCCTTGGACCTTCGCCACTTGCGCTACTGTTGGTGCTGTCAGTTTGCTTATTTGTAATTCTAGCAGCTTCATATGCTTCCCTTCTTTTCTGTGAAGGTTCTGTTCCCAGATGTTTGATTCTTTTGGAAGGTGTCAGGGAGCTCTTTATTTTGTTGATTACCCAGCCATGTTTTGTAAATGCTTCTGTCACTGACTCTGTCCCTTTCTGATTGCACATAAGATCTTGTCCAGATTAGACAGTCATCTATATATGGGATTACATCTATTTCCCTTTCTCTGAAGCTCGCCGCTATTACCACCGAGACTTTTGTGAACACTCGTGGCACTGAACTTAGTCCGAATGGTGATGCTGTGTACTGGAAGTGTTGGTCCAGCATGTAGAAGTGCAGAAACTTGTGATGTGCTGGTTGAATGAGAATGTGTAAGTAGGCATCTCTTTAATTTATGGGCATCAGGAAGTCCCCCCTAACATACTAACCTTAAGTTGGATCTTATGATTTCCATTTTGAATTCTTGAGTCTTTACGGACTTGTTTAGAAATTTTAATTCTAGGGCAGGTCTCGGGTCTCCTGTCTTTTTGGAGCCCCAAAAGAATATTGACTATATTCCTTGCCCTTGCTCTTCTTTGGGAACTCATTGTATGGCATGATTTTCCATTAGATTCGACAGGATATCTTGTACTTGCTGAGATGATGCTTTCTGTTGGGAAACTGGTGACATTACCAATCTGTTTCTGTCTGGCTTTTGTTGAAAGTCATTTACGTATCCCTCTGTGATCACTTTCCAGACCCACCTATCCGTTGTTGTTCGCCTTCATATGTCCTTGAACAATTGAAGCAGTTTTCTGATTGGAATCAGTTACTGCTGGTTGTGTAGTGGATGATGTGATGATATTTGGTGTGTTATATGGTAAAGTGGATTTGCTGCTGACTGGGAGTAGTCATTGTTGTGACTGTCTCGATCCTCGACTACCACCGAGGAACTTGCCTCTGCCCTGGCCTCCTCTACCCCTGAACTTGGAGTCATTGTTGAAGTTGCCACTGTACTATGCCCTGTAAGATATAACCTCTTCCTTGAAAATTATTTCTCCTCCTGTTTTGCTGGTTTCTGTTAAAGTGAAATCTGTTTCAAAAGGAAGTAAGATATGTGGTCTTGGACTTGTTCTTGGACAAATCCTTGCCTTCATCCCATTTCTTGAGAATTTCCTTTAGCCTTTCTCCAAACAGTCATTTGCCTTTGAATGGAAGCTTGTAAAGATGGTTCTTTGACTCCACATCCACTTCCCACAACTTGAACCATAAAAAGCATCTGGCTCTGTTTGCCACTGCTGCTATTCTGGCATTTAACTGTAGGACATCTATGGATAAGTCCTCTAAATATTTAGCCATCTGCAATGTGCATTCTGCTACATCTGCTGCTTAAGACTTTGGTGGTAGTGCCTTGGCCTCTTCTTCCAGCTATCTTATCGGGGATCGAGCAGCGACAATTGCCATTGGCGTTGCTCTAGCCAGTAGGCTGCCATTTCAAATATCTTCATAAGCATTTCCTTCATTTTTATCAGAGGGATCTCTGAGGTCCACTCTACCTTCCATTGGTAATATGGCATTCTTATTTAGCATCACAATCTGCAGGTCTATTAATGGAGCAGTGCACCGTAGTTTTAACTTATCTTATATTGGGTACATCCTGTCAAGCAGTCTCCTTTCTGGCATGTGTGTAGTATCTGTCACCTCCCATTCTTTAGCTACTACATTGTTAGTAGCCTGGCATATTGGAAAGTAGTTTGTATGACTTTGTTTTTGTTAGATCATAGAGTCTAATTTACACTCTGGGAGTGGTAACGGTAGTTCGAAGATCATGGGGGTTTTGATGGACTTCATGAGCTCTGGAACTGCATTGAATGGGCATAATTTAGATGTAAGGGATGGCTTTTTCTGCATTGCCATAGGCTCATCCTCTCCCCTGAGTCATGGCCTGAGCCATCATCTCAGTTAGGTTCTCGTCCATCCTCAGCAGATGGATTTTCCAGTTCTGTATTGGCCTCCTCTGGTTCCACCACTGTAGTTGTATTAGATGAAGTAGTACCCATTGAGCTACCCCCATTATTGGTCATTCTGTGGTAGGTTTAGGATTGTTCATAGCCTCTAGTCGCTCTGTCATCTTCAACATAAATGCTAGGTGCATTTCCATAATGGCAGCTGCAGATTGCTGCACTTGGAGAAAGAATGGTGCTGGATCCAGCTTCCAGTCTGATTTATTATTATTGCCCTTATCTAAGAGGAGGCCTTCAGGGATGATGATTGGACCACAAAAGATTTGACTTTCTCTATATCACAGGCTGGGCATTGGAACCCATTCTAGTATGGAACAAGTGGTATCTTGCATGTAGGGTATTTCTTGCCCTTGACCATCTGACAACGAGAGAACAAAGAGTGTGTAATAGTGTTAACATCTTGTATGATTAAGTGGATAGCAGTTTATAGATGCTGCAGGGCATTGGGAATTTTAGGTAGGAGGCGGAGGGGGGCCTGGGGTTCCGAACCTCGGTGGGGGGGAGACGAGTGAGGTGGTCAGATTGGGGTAGTTGGGACAAGGAGATGCCCTGGGGTGAAATGGATTCCAGAATGTAGTCCTCCATATCTGGTCTCCATACCCAAGGGCTTCAGTATTTCTGGGCCAGTAGCCCAGCTGCCCCTTGAATCCCGTCTGACTCGAGCGGTGTGGTGCAATGCCAGGTCTGTTAGGAACAAGACTGCTATTATTGCTGATCTTGTTGGGACAACAGACCTGGCTTACATCACCAAGACTTGGCTGGATGACAATGCCAGCCCCTTTCTGTAGACGGCTATTCCGACTGGGTTCTCTGAGATACATCGCTCGAGATCAGACCGCAGGCACAGGGGTATAGCCGTTTGTTTTAGATCGGAATTGGGCCTTATGGGGTGCCAGTTGAGGAATCCAGATTGTTTGAGTGTGCTGTGGTTGGAGGTGTGGGGTGTAGGATCATTCTCATGTACTGTCCACCTGAGGGTGAGAAATATTTCCAACAAGAAGTCATGGATTTCATTGTTGACATGGCATTCGAGTCACCTAGGTTGATGGTGCTGGGTGACTTCAGCTCCTTGGTTGACGATGAACTCTCGCAATTTGGTCAGGACTTCTTCCAACTTATGAATTTGTTGGGCTTCACACAGGTAGTTGCTCTGCAACCCATAATCATGGTCACTCACTCGATCTGGTCTTCCTTCTGGGGATGGAGACCTCCGATTTGGTGGTGGAACCAGTCAGATGGTCCAATCACCACACCATAAAGTTCAATTTCTGGGCTCCCCCTATAGGCCTGCCCCTGTGGAGATGGTCAGATACTGCTCTTTGAGGGATGTGACCCCTGATGGCCTGTTGGTGGTATTAGACTTATTGGGACTGCTGGGTGCAAGTGAGAGTCCAGAGAGTTTGGTCCAAGCCTATAATAAGGCCATGACGAAAGCCCTGGACTCTATCTCTCCTTTCCGTGTTCATCCTCTCTCTTCACCTGCAGTCCCTTTGGTTTGATGGGACCTTGAGGGAGTTGAGATGAGTTGGATGAAGGTTAGAGTGATGCTGGTTGAAATCCGCCCTGGATGCTGACCACCTTAGATTGATGGAACATTATCAGATCCGTCAATCAGGAATCGCCTGTAATAAGGCAGAGTTCCTGTCTGGGGAGATTGCTGCAGCTCAGAATCAACCAGCTCTGCTCTTCCAGACCATGGACAGGTTGTGCAACCCAACTTGTGTGCAGGTTCGAAGTGCATTTTCACAGTTTAAGTGTGACGAGTTTGCTCGATTCTTTACCGACAAGATGGCCAACATCAGGGCTGAGATCCAACTGGATCACTCTATGGGAATTGGTGGTGGTCGGTGCTTGGTCACTGCTCCTTGGTTTTCTTGGACATCTTTTGACTGTCTGGAGACCGCAGATATCATGTGGATTGTCCAGTCTATGCATCCAATGTGCTGTAGTTTGGACCCTGGCCCAACACACCTTATAATGGGGTATGTGGATTCCATTGGCCCCGTCCTTGCTAAGATTGTTTGGTGCTTCTTAGAGATGGGTGAGTTCCCTAGCTTCCTGAAGGAGGCAGTGGTGACACCACTTCTTAAGAAAGCTTCTCTGGACCCAAACTGCTTTGCTAACTACAGACCTATCTGTAACTTTTCCTTTGCAGGGAAGGTGATTGAAAAAGTAGTTGCACTGCAGCTGTAGAACCATCGTACGATCCATGATATCTATGATCCTCTCCAGTCCGGTTTCCGGAAGAGGCATAGTATTGAGACTGCTCTGGTTCAAGTGTTCAGTGATCTCCTGATGGCTAGAGATCAGAAGCACAGTTCCATCTTGGTGCTTCTTGATGTCTCTTCAGCTTTTGACACCGTGGACCATGGGGTATTGCTCAAGCACCTGAGGGTTATCTGTGACCTGGCAGGCTCGGTCCTCAGATGGTTCCAGTTGTTCATCACTTGCAGATCTCATAGCGTGGTGTCTGGGCTGTTTTCCTCTGATTCATTCTCTCTGCCATGTGGGATCCCCCAGGGCTCGGTGCTTTCCCCAGTGCTGTTTGCATTGTATATGCTGCCTTTGGGAAACATTGTGAGATGGTATGGGCTGATGTTTCACTGTTTTGCAGATGATACCCAGCTCTACCCATCTTTTGTACCTGACCAGGATAGTGCAGTCTCAGTCTTTAACAGCTACCTCTGTGAAATCCAGGACTGGATGAAATCCAGCTGACTGAAGCTGAATTCCGATAAGACTGAGGTGCTGGTGGTGGATTCAGGTCTCCAGATAGAGGGGTCGGTGGCAGGGTCCCCCCCCGGGCTTTGGCTTGGGGGTAATCGGCTGCCTTTCTCTGAATGGGTGTGAAACCTTGGGGTGATTCTTGATGATCGGCTGACACTGCATTTGCAGGTGTTGGCAGTAGTCAATTCCTCATTTTATCATCTGAGGAACATCGTCCGGGTCAAGCACCTTGTTCCATCCAGTGACCTTCCAATGTTGATCCATGCCTTTGTGACCTTGTGCCTGGACTACTGCAACTTTCTTTACCTAGGGCTTCTGGGGTTTATATCTGCTGCTTGCATCTGGTGAAGAACACTACAGCATGGCTGTTGACAGGGACTCCTCGTTCGAGCAACATCACTCCTGTGCTGAGTGGACAGCACTGGCTGCCTGTACAGTGGCAGATCACCTTCAGGGTTGGTCTTCTGACCTACAAGGCTCTGCATGGACAGGGTCCAAGCTACCTGCAAGAGCTCTTGAATCTTTACTGTCCCAGCTGACCACTCCACTCAGCTGATGAGGAGTTGTTAGAGATTCCCAGGGTACAGCTGAAAACCATTGGTCCCGAGGTTTTATGTACACAGTCCCTGCCCTGTGGAATTCTCTACCTTGTCAGATTCGAGAGTGTTGGACCATTGAGAACTTCAAGATGGCCTTAAAGACCCATCTGTTCTGCCTAGCCTTTGGGGATTTTACATAATAATCCTGCTCCTGTATTCATATTTGAACTTTTATGTGATTTGAAATTGGATTGTTTTATTATGTTACTTTTTTTAATTAGTTTCTATTTATAATTCTGTACAGTGCTTTGGTTTTGGAATTGCACTTTATAAATAAAGGTTATTATTATATTATTATTATTATTACAATAAATTAATTTATGCAAAAGGTGCCAGGATAAAAACTGACACAAAACTTCTGTTATCTGAGTCACTGTGTGGATAAATGGGTGGTGATGTAATCACCCATTTATCCACATAGTGACTACATCACTAACCACCACCACCACCAACACCTGTGCTGTCTGCTCAGCAGTACTGCCTCCCAGTTTCACTTTCACCTTCTCACAGTGCTCTTTACAACCAAGCTATCACAGTCCCAAAGACTCACAAAATGAACACCCTAACCAACCCCCCCCCCAAACTGGAACCACATTTTAAATAAAAACACTCTTAAGGAAAAAAAGCAATTTTTTTCTGTTTCTCAGCACAGCAACCCTGCAAACCAAACCAACCAACTAAGCACAGAGAAAAAACATGGAAAGGAACTTGAGAAAAAAATAAAATATAACAAAACTGAACCCAAAAAGTCCTGTTGCATAAATCAAATATGTGTGGGGCTCCTGTGGGATAACAAAGTTATTTCTACAGTTGCCAGTGACCACTCGTAACCCTCACTCGTGGCTTCGCCACTTGTGAGGTTTCTCGAGGTCGCAGGCAACTGTACAAATCACTTTATCCCACAGGCACCCCCCACATATCCCACATATCTTCTCTGAGGTAAATTATCATGCCTGTGTGCAAGTTTAATCCTACTGGTGTGCAGAGTGGATGAGTGAAGATCAGCAGCAACTCTACAATCCAAACCAGAATCGGGATGTGCTATGCCTTTTTAGTCCCATTTATGGTGTCCTGGTCCTTTAAATGCATTTCTTGCTGACTAAGAGCTGGGGCAGGTACTCTCAGCATGGCTGCCTAACAGTGTAATCAACATGGCCAGTGGGTGCAGTAAATGGCACAGTTCCAGTGGCTGACATGACCTTAACAGTGCCCCGCAAGGCCAGAGCCATCATCTCCCATTGTATACTAATTTGGGGTGATGAATTGGATTATGCCCTGTAGCATGCTATGTGAGTTGTGCTACCAGATGCTCTAGTGGAAAACAAGGACTCTGCTTGTAGGGTGGGAATGACCATTTTAATGTGGCAATCCCTGTTGTGCACATGTGCTCGAGTGATCATGTTGTCATGTCAGTAGTGCATGACTGCACTGATGTCACACGCTGTGTGAAGTGGACAAAGGGTGGAGCAGGATGGCCAACATGAAGGGGAACCTGGTGCTTGCAGTAATGTGGAGTGGGTGCCATCTTGACCATGGGGTATGGAGATTACTTGCTGTACTGTGTGCAGCTGCAAGAAATCACACCATGTGACCATGGCAGCAAGGCAATTAATAGAAAATCAAGCATCTGGTCACCAGCATATTATATCAGTTTCCATCTAAGCCCCTGACTGCACAGTGAACTCCCAAACTTAATTACGATTGTGTGTGTGATGGCGGCTCT
This sequence comes from Neoceratodus forsteri, assembly GCA_016271365.2. Taxonomy (NCBI): domain Eukaryota; kingdom Metazoa; phylum Chordata; order Ceratodontiformes; family Ceratodontidae; genus Neoceratodus; species Neoceratodus forsteri. The sequence goes on along the minus strand of JADMNL010000024.1, from coordinate 45,448,857 downwards.
TCTTTGCTGGTTAACTACTTGGATAGGAGCTAACCCGTGGGAGCCTTTTGCACATGGACATGCAAGGGACATCCTTCTGAATTGGGGGATGGCCATACTACACTGTTCAGTCTAATCCTATTGGTACGTGTGCTCTACTACAGATGCTAGCAGGGGGCTGCCGGAGCACATATGCTGATGCCGCTGATGCTCGTAAGGGGGAGTGACTGAAGTGAAACTGTCTCTTAAAGGTGCTGCATTTAAAAATTAATAGAGCACATAACCGTACATATGAATCTGAGCAGAAGAAGCCTGGCGCATGAGACTTCTTGACAACCCCAGTTCAAAATTGCACAGAATACGAAAGAGACAGAAATTAAAAATCTGATATTGCGTACAAATCAAGAGTTTGCAAATTAGTTAAAGTATATATATATATGGGAGATTTTACCTCAACTATTGTTAGACAGACATGCAGGATCTTAGATCTGCGTGCTGTTGAGCAGGAACTCGGGTACTGTGCTGCAGCCTATTCAGATACACAATTTTAACTGGTGAGCTCAAGAGAATAGAGGCTTAGGTAAGGGACCTGAAATTTGATCCTAGGTCACAAGTGCACCTCTCAGCATATCAGGTGAACATAACCCAGGTTGTAAGGAGTGGGGAGTGCGATCTATATGTTCGCAGCACAATCGCCATTTACAGCCTTTTTGAGCAATAGTAGGCGATGACATAGAAACTTGCTGAGTTAATAAGGCTACAAACATCTGTGGGTAATACAGAAATTAACATTCCAAAGAATGTATAGTCCTGTTTTGTACACCTAGATATACTTTATTCCTTCTGTGTTTTATCTGATACGATTTCTGAATGGCTTATAATATTCAGAATACAACCATTTTAAGGACTCTGAACAGCCTGTGCAAGAGTATTATGGTCAGAAATATAATTCTTGATTATGTGGGAAAATTATTTGTGAGATGCTTCCTGCCTGCCCCTATCTGAATAACATATTATTTTCAAGGGCAATATGGTTCCCTTAGTATCTCCTATATGACTTGACAGTTTCCTGTGTTAGGCTTGTCAGGGGCATGCCCCCCTTGGTAACCAGTGTAGCATACCTGCTGCTAGGAGAAAATCAACAAGTGAAAACCAAAATGCACCCTGCCAGCTCTTTGAAGAACTCTTTTTGTTCTCTGCAGAACGCATATGCAGAATATTAAAGACGTCACCAGCAGCATCCACTATGAAGCCTACAGAGTGAATTGTCTAAAAAAGGGAAGTCCAATGTCCAATGGCGTAGAAGAAATAGATGCTGTGTCCAACGAGATGTAAAAAGAAAACCAATTCCTTATTGTCTTAGATTGTGTACCCAGGACCTTTTCTTAACATGCTGCCAATGTTACATGACCAAAATGGGAACCTATCTGTTAATTGTCTGGTAAAATTTTTCTGCTGGCACTGATGGTGTGTTTGCTCCTATGCATTCAGTTCTGTTCACAAATGTGCTTCATGAGTGTGGAGAGGAGGTATGAACTTTTATTTGCAAACCAAAAGTTAGGTTTGCATCATGGTACAGGGTTTGGATTGCAATGATGACGTTATTAGAATGTGTTGCTTGAACTGAGGTTGGATCCAAGAGCCTGAGCAGGGGGTGGAGTGGTGCTCCCTATATGTTCTTTTAATTTGTAGTTTATAGAATTAGTACAAACAATCCCCTTTTCTTCTTTATAAACATTTGAGATGTAAAATAGTATAACATACTTATGCACTGGCATGATTAATGGTTTCAGTGCCTTTGCTAAATGTCAGTGTTGCCGTCACTAATCTCAAGCCTGGTGATAGAGAAATATTTGCCTTGTACTGTACCTTATACCAGTGCAGTAAAAAGGTTTAGAGCTCAACAGCACACTCTACAGTTAATTAAAAAAAATTCTCAGGAGAATATTACAGTGTGCAAGTAGCATAACAAGTGATAAAAACATGTAATTAGACAAATTAGTTACTAGGTTTCGATGGCAGAATGGTAAGCAGTGAGTACGTGGTGCTGCCTCAAACCACATGTACTTCAGCTGTTTATCACACTGTTACATTTTCAACAGAAGTAATTAGAAAGACTGCACTCCTAACTGAGGAACCTAGAATTCAGCTGTTTTGTAAAGTATGTATGCTGGAGAAGGCCTAAAGTCACATGCAAACATTATTTTCTCCTTTGCAGGAGGCACTGTTCTAAAACTTTGCGTGTGATTGCTGGTTTATGCAGTCTTACGCAGACTGTCTCTAAATGTTGAGATCTTTTCTAACACCATGTACAGCACTGAGTACAAATATACCACAGCACTGGATTAGAAATTATAACATTATGTACAGAAATAATAATCTAGGAGCAGTTTCCATTACTGAAAAACAGGTACAACATTATACCAGAGACCAGACTTTACCATTATGCACTCCTTCACATCTATTTCCTACAGGGCACTGCTCTTTAGTAAGGTGCTACACAGATAAACCATGCAGTGTCCTCTTCTTTGCACATAACCTCAGAGTTACGCAGTAAGTATTGTAGCAATGCAGAAAGGATAATAGGATTGTTTAAAGGAGAGCTAGGAGTCCTCCTATATTTCTATTACTATCTTGAACATTCTTCCTGGAAAGGAACTCAGGAATTTGTGACAGGAGACTGATTGACTTACCCAAGTTAGAACACTGTTAGAAATGAAATATTAGACAAACAGCATTATTACCCCCTCTCTGTAATAACAGAAACACAAATGATGTTTATTACATAAGTGCCTTTTGTCAGATCAATAACCTAATAGGCGTGCTTATTTCTTCTGTTTAGGAAAATCAGGGAAAGTGAGTAAAATGCTACAGCTGGCCTGCACTAGTTACTGAAGTACAAAACCTAGCCTGAAGTAGAAGTATTCATTTGAGTAACAGCTGTTACTCTACCATATATAGGCTGCAGAAATGGCTAATAAATGTAAGCTATAGGTTACTAGTGACAAAGTTGCAAGTAGTGCATAATTTTATTAAAGCACAAGGGTGTCCTTGGAAGTGAAAAAAAAAAAAATAGGTTGCAACTGTTGGTTCATGGAACTAGGATACCGGAGTACAGCATTTGTGAACAGAACTCAGTTTGTCAATAACAAAATGCCTTTTTTGCCTCCAAATGGCCCGTGCAGAGTTTTGTCTCAAGCGTATCAAATAACTGCTTCTCTATTTATTTTCAGTAATTATACCATGTTGCAATCATATAGAAAATAACTCAATCTGCTATGCAAGTAAGAAAAGAAACAGGACGTTTACCGTATCCATATACTGTATGTGTGGGAGTGGCTACTTTTGGTAACTGAGGATTGATTATGGCTGTTCCTTTTCCAATACAATCATGTATATTTAACTGACTTTCAATCTGGTTAGTGCTTTATTTAGACTCCTATTTGATACTGTAGGTAAGTATTGTGAAATATAAGGCAGATAAGGATGGTATTATAGTTCTGTCTCACCTTGTATTAATTTAGTATTCACGCTGCTTAGTGTCAGATATGTGGGCAGTCCCCCCACAGATTTTGCATGTGTGTATATAATCAAGTGGGTATTTGAGCAAGGATAGTATTGTGGGTGTGGCTGGCACACAGTGTAACTTTTCAAAAGATAGAAGCACAAGTTTTGTATATTTCAAGTCTAGCAGTCTGCACCTGCTTTCTGCCTCCTTCGTTGTCATGATCTTTATTTTTCTCTCCTTTTTCTTTTGAAGCATCATTGGCCTGTGGACACAGAAAAATACAAAATTTATTTGCTTATTCGGTAAATAGACAAATGTGTTTCGTCTTTGCAAAAAGCATAAAGTCAATTTTCTTGATTCTAGATGAGAGGAAATCATGTTTATCTGACCTTGTAGCTTTGTTGATGATAAAACCTATGTTGGTTGGTTTCTAAGTTTTGACTATGGACTTGCATAAAAGTCCTACTGGGATAGGATTTCAGTTGTACAATGTGTAACAGTTTCTGATTATTTGCCAGATAGCTTGCCTCCGTAGACTACCATTCCTGACAACATTCCAGTCCTTTACTAATTCTCTGATGCTTATAGTTCCTGTGCATGTTATAGAACCACGACATCACTCAACAAGGTGCCAGGTCAACAGCAGTCAGAACTGAGCTGCTTTCTTTGTAATTATATACTGTTGTTTCTGTTAGTTCTTCCTGTGCAAGGCTTCAGATTAAACAGAGACATGATAACCGGAGTAGTGTTTTCAGTGCCTTAGTGTTTGGGCATTCTTGGCCAGCTTCTTGAGAAGGTTCCCCCGCAAAGAGCAGGGGTTCTGTTAACCATTTCCCTACAAATAATTGCAAAACATATTGTTGATAGAAGTCTATTCAGAGGACAGAAGAGAGGGACATAATGTGCTACTGGCTAAGTATATCCTTGCAGGTGTGTTGCTCAGTGCCTAAGACAAGGTTTTTTTCAACCCCGATGTATAAGAATATTAAAAAAAAATCATTGTGGTTTTATGTAAAATGCACTTCCTCAACTTTCACTTTTTAAATGAATATAATCTATGTTATCTCAGTGGGAAAAATGCAAAATTGTTTTCTTGTAATGATTTAATATTTTGAAGAAATGTACAAAAGCAGATTAAAGCATATCTTAATCTTTTTTCATTAAAAGATCTAATAATATGACCTTTTTGGTTTATATGCATTAGCAAATTTAGTCCTTTTGTATAAAAATAACAAGATTTATGTTTGATATGTATTTCTTAAAAATAAATGTTGCAAATTGAGTCTGTGTTGCAGTTATCCATGACTACTGCCTGCAACTGTTTTTCTTGTTCATCTTATGTTTTTTATGTAGTCCCTACAAAATGAGATCACTTAGCAAGGTTGAAAATGCCTTATCATAGTTACAAAGGGAGAACTTTCTTTAGCTTTCATAAAGCCTTATGCAGTTAAGACAGCTCTGTGCAGCTGCATTTTGCGATGGCTTCTGCACATCTTCATCATGGAAAAGTGCCGAATGTATATGCTGATATGCAGTAGTACATAACTTAAAGAGCAACTGGCATGAGTGGGGCAGGCAGGTCACAGTGCGGTGCTGTAATATCTACCTTGGGGGTACCAAATATGCAGTTCCAAAAACATTTCTTGGAGTATTTTAGTAGAAACAAACCTTTGCAGAGCTGCCTTAAATCCAGCAGGTTTAATAATCTCAAAATATATCTCCTCCCAAAACAGCATTTTGATGAATGATGATACTACGTGAGGGGTAGGACGGCAGCATGTTCAGCATGAAGTATACTAGAATGAGGTAGTGAGCTAGTTATAGTAATACAACATAGCAGGCCACCTTTCATTTTAAGGGATAGTATGTTAAATATGATACTACACCCAAAAATGAAAAATAAACTATGTTGAATATGAGGGCATACACAGCCCCCACTCATGGATTCTGTTACACAATACATTAAATATGCTGTAGCCCTGTACAACACTTACTATCATCAAAATGCTGTTTTTGGGTGGACCTACAGCTTAAGACACCAAAGATTACTGAATAGAAGCTGGCCTTTTAAATGTTTTATCTAATTGAATTACTCAATGACTTTTACAAAACTATTTATTCAGATCCTGAGGTGGGTAGCATCCTGGTGTGACTTAACTGCTCAAGGGAAAAAATAGTCATGAGTACACAGTTCTTTGAGATAATGAATGTGAAACCATTCTCTTCATGCCGAATCAGAAAGCAAGCAAAGCCCCTACTGGTTCTTGAAGCCTAAGCCTTATTATGTAACATAGGCCCTGTCCACAAGTTTTCAAACCCAGTTTAGTTAAACCTGTTTCGTGCATCCACGGGACACACTATGCATTTACCATTCTTGATAATGGTTTCTTGTGTGTACAGTGTTGGTGTTAAACTGTTCTCCTTGTAACTATTTCCTGTTTAATTCCGACACACATAACTTTGCTTCTTTGTCTGCACAGCAGGTAGAACAATTTTAGTTAAACTCTTAACAGCTTACATAATTTTTGTTACTACTCAGGTGGTCTCAGCTCCAGTTTCAAAAACTGTTCTGCCAGGGCAGAAGTGTGCATCAGAAGCAGTGTTAAACCAGTTTAAGCTGTGCATTTTGGACATTATTCTATGTGTGAAGGTGATAGATCATGTAGTTTAAATTTTTTTTTAGTTCTCCATTGGTCCTACAATAGTACACTTAGTATTGTGAATGTCAACATTGTGATAACATAATTCGCATGCTAAGTGGTGAGAACCAACTGCTAAATTCACCGTCACAAGGGATGAAGCTAGCTAGTTGTCGTAACCACTTAGCACCACCACCAGCCATGCAGCCCTGTTGAGCTCACCTCGACAGGGAGTCACAGCCCTTTCCAAAACTGCAACAGATCTCTTTGCAACCTGTTGGAAAGTGGGCATAGGCCACTGTGCAAATGGTTCATAGTACCTTCCACAATGGTTTGGTGGCCCTTGCAAGCCTGGTGGCAGCCTACTTTGCGCTCGGATAAAAGTAGGTGGTGGTGGATTGTGCAGTGCTATGACCAGGTGCAGCATTTTACAGGATAGCTGGAGACTGGCATGACCCAGACCAGGAGGTATGGCTGGACTTGGGGGCTGGGGGTACCATCACTGATTGTTGGTGACAGATGGTGAATAGAGAAGGGGGAGCACTGAAATACTGGGTGGCTGGCCACCAGGCCAAGGAGGGGGAGGAAGAACCACTGGCCCATGTCTAAAGGTAATGTTGGCTGGAGAACCCAAGAGAATTTAATGGAGGGTGGGGGTACATATTTACAAATTGGTCTACGGAAAACCTCAGATTACATTTTCAGTCTTCCTTAGTTCAGAAAGCACTACTTGAACAAGAATTGGGAGGCCACATTGGGCATGATGGCCTTAGGGGACACTTCCAGATTCTATACCCTTAAGTTACCCATTGTGACTGGGATACAGTATGGCACTGGACCATGTGCCAAGGAAAAGTGTTATGCTGTGAACTAATCATGACGCCATCCAGCCTGTTAGCAGGTGAAAATTCCATTGCATTGTGCACCCATCTCTGGAAGTGCACCTCCCTAGGGATTATGCCCCTTGCTTTGTGTTTGGTGCTATTGGTTGGCCGCATTTCGCTGAAACCCATGTCTGCCTGTCTTGCATCGCCCCCAGTAGCGACTGTCAGTTGGAACCTATGGCTCTTAATCATTCTAGATTTGTCATAAGTAATCCATTCTTCCTTCAACTGCCCTAAACATAGAATAAAAAGTCATACATTAAAGTTTTAGTTATGCATTTCTTCAAAAATGCATGTCCTTAAAAAAATTCTTATACTTAGAGCTTTCATAATTTTTTTTTGCTTTGCTGCTTTCTTTCTCTCCTCCTGACTGGCCCCCTTCCACCGGCCCCCCAGCTCCATCACCCCGGTGTCTACGGGGCTCACCTCTGGCTTCCACGCGGTGCTGGCTGGCCAGATGAGGCACCTGCGATAGATTGGCATCATTTCGTGGTCAGGATTTTTCTGTGTTTTACTTCCTGGCCCCGAGCGCAGTGCGATGGCATGCAGTGACACCAGTGGTTGAGCCGCACATGCTTCCACACGTGGCACGATGAGCATCTGCTTCTCATCCACCCCTATTTTTGTGGGTCTGTTGCACCAGCCCCCAGCCAACACCAGGGGCCAGTCAGGCAGTGTACTCCATCACCACCCCTCCCCAGGAGAGAACAGTCCTCCGGATGCTCGATCCTCTCCTTCCCCGGCACCCGTGGCAGCCCACTCGCACTGCGAACACAGGTCGCCATCATTTCAAGATGTAAGGCATGGATGCCTCAGCCCTCCATGCGACTGGGCTGGCCGCTTTCACAATTCTTGATAGCTGGCTTTCACATGATGTCTCTTGTTTTGTTCCAATATTTCTGTGATATGGTTGACCTGCACAACAAAAACTGTGAAATTCCTATTCTTTGTTACAGAATGGTCATTCTTATGAATGAAAAGGTATAGGAAATGAAACCATCAGTTTACTTAGAGACTGTGTAGTGTTTTTCTCCCTCCCAACACTGTTTTAATAGTGTTCTCCATCCTGACTTGGAAGGTTCTTCTGTTAGGTGAGACCAAAGTTCATTCCTCGTGTTCATTCAGTTTTGGGAATCACTTGGATAAGGTCTGACAGTTTTAGTCAGTTGTGTTGTGGATCTGTGATGTTGGCTACTTGCCACCAAGGTTAAGATCACTGGGCTTATCTTATTGTTAGCATACTCTATCATTTGAACCTTGTCCTTTTGCAATTTGACGATGATGATGATGATGATGATGATGATGATGATGATGATGATGATGATGATGATGATGATGAGTGATTGTAAGGATAAAAATAACACATTCTTTGGTTACATCACTGGAAAAAGGACAGTTAAGAAAGAGTTCTAGACATAGTCTATTTGTACTACAGACAGACCTTTGACGCTTGATGGGTACTACTCTGAGTGGAGTAGGGTGCATTAGCGGCATCCCTCAGGGATCAGTACTGGGACCACTGCTCTTCAACTACTTCATCAACAATCAGAAATATGAAGATCTTCCTTGAGGACATCACCCTCCATTGAGCCACACCAATGGACTTGTAAGCTGTCTGTGTCAGGAAAGCCTGGAAACATTTGCACGCTGGGGACTACTACCCACCCCTCGACCATCACTGAGATGCCAAGGTCATTGTCTGGCACAGGCTCTGCTGCTGATATTGGATCTAAGTTGCTTCTGCCATCAGACTTTCACCCATTGACCTCTAATATGGGTGTCATCGACACACAGTTCATGTTGCAGATTATGTAGACTCTGTTTATGCAGTTTCTGTCTATGGCCTTGCTTTTGACAGACTTTGGCATTGTCATCACAGCAGACCAGTTCACTGACTCCAATACTGTCTGTTTTGGGTGCTACAGTTTGACTCCTGTCATTGATTCAAAGCCTTCTTTGTCAATGCTTCTGCTGCCAACACAGACTTCCTATAGAGAGCTTCTGCAACCTCCTCTCCTAGACATTGAGGAAGAGTATAATCTGGACCTTAAGCATATGAGTATGATTTTGAGGAGGAGAGGGGGTATCTGCCTCTGCTTGAGGAAATTAACTCTAAGTCCACTCTCTCATCCTGTAGTGAGGACAGTGTGGTGTATACCCCATATTCTCCACTTGAGGATTTCCGTTAGACTCTCATCAAGATGATGCAGGACTCACCTGGCTTTACTACCAAAGAGGAGGAATCCAACAAAAGTAACCTGAATGAGATCCTGGAGGTTCCCACAGTACTGTCAGTGATTATTCCTCCAATACACCCTCTTTAGGAGGATGCCACTAAGGCTGTCTGGCTTAGGCCCGTTGTCCTTTCTGCTGTCCCCGCAAGGCAGAAAAGGCAGTATCCATGTCTGACCAATAAATTCTTCTACTTGTCTCAGCCTGAGACTGTTTCTGTGGTCATTATGGCAGCCAATGACCTGTCCAGAATGCCGTGACATACGAGTTCCCTTCCTCCAGGCAAGGAGTTGCAGATGTAGGACTTAGTGGGCAAGAGAACATATGCATCAATGTCTCATGGCCTTAGGACTGCTAATTTTCAGGTTTACATGATAAAATATCAGAACAGCCTGTGGAACTCCATCTCAGCTGTGGTCAATAAGCTGCCTGATCGGCCCACAAAATTAAGGTCCCGCTGACTGTCACCAATGGCCTGGGTGCTGGGAAGCATCTTTTTCTTTCAACTTGTGATGCTTGTGATGTTTTGCCTATGCTGCTACCCTTAACATTTGCCTCAGGCTTTAATCACTGCTTATGGTAGCTAGCTTTGCTACTAATCTTCATCAGTCTGTGTTAGTGCACCTTTATATGGCCAGAAACTGCAGTATTTTACCTCGATGTGGAGGTGAACTTACTAGATCTGCAGTCATCAAAAATGTCTGCATTCCCTGAAGACTCTCATCCCTCAATCATGTGGTCATGGTAGGTTTCTTTTTGTAGGCCCTACACTTGTTCTGCCCAAGGCTAGTCCTACCCCAGGGTTTGAGTTCCAACATTCCCCTACCCCTACTCCTTTGCTCCTTGGTGGCCATGTCAGGGCCTCCAAGGGTGCAGGTGCCAGTGGCATCCCTGCCACCCCAGAGTTGTCTTCTTCCCTTCCACCTTCCTCTGTCCCTTTAAAACACCAAAGAATCCTGGTGGTAGGCAAAATCTTCCTCTTTTTAAAAGGAGATCACAATGGAGGCATTGGTACGTAACATTATTCAGTGGGGACATGCCCAAGAGTTACTGTCTACCCTTCCAGCGCATCTTCCTCATCCCTGTCATTATCCTCTAGTTCACCTCTCCTTCCTACTAGAGGAAGATCAGATGTCACCGAACACATGCCTCTGGTGGAACTAAAACAGGGTTATCATTTCTGGCTGGAAGAACAGACTTTGCTGACAGAGAGCAAGAGAGAAGTGAAAGCACTTAGCTTTACATTAAAGGTATACTTATATTTGTTTATATTTTTCTTCATACTGAAAGTAGCAGAGCAGCAGGGTAAGTGGTAGAAAAAAGAGATTTGTAGGCAGCGTTTAGGGCACTTTCAAACTTGTCTTTAAAGTTGTAACAGGTGGTGTGGCGGAACTAGCTCAGGAAATTAATCTCGGGGCTAAGTAGATACAGGAAGCCCTGTGAATCAGGTACATAATTGGGGGGGGGAGGGGGGAGCTGACAGAGGCTTTGTGCCTTCTAACAAAAGGCAGCAGATTTAAAAGGTCAAGTTAGTTGGGGTCCTGAGCTGGAAGAAAATACTTTTCTGACATAGAGGAGTGAAAGCACCTGGCTTTACCTTAAAGGTATATTTATATTTATTTATATTTCTCTTCATACTGAGTGTAGCTGGGTAAGTGGGAGTAAAAAGAGATTTGTAGGCAATTTCTGGGGCATATTGAGGGGGAAGGTGGCATAGGGGGAGTGGGCATGTAAGGTAGTGATGTGGCATCCAGCGGGGTGTGTTTGCTTTTCTATTAATTTTGTCAATGTCTAGCAAATCGTAGTAGTGTACTGCAAAGTACAGTACCTATTACTTACACAGTACATATGGAAACTAATCTAATCCAACACATCCAAGGAGGGCAAAGGATATTGTCAAATAACACGGCATCATATTGAACCATAACACAGCAGACCTCGCAACTGTTCAGTTATACAGACTGTAACACTCATCCACTATATACCAATTATGACCGTACTGTGATTGGTGGTAGCTTAAATGAGTTAAGTAACCAACACGTCTTTCCCTTTCAAATACAGGTAAAAGCAAAAACAGATCTAATTATATACTGTACATGTTATATGGACTTCAGTCGAGGATAATGGTCCTGCCCATATTATCTGCCAATCTCTAATGGCAGCATTATTGCACATGCAGCTTTGAAAGTTCGCAGCTATGAAAAAGGACATCTGCCGACAGTGTAGAACACTGAAAAGCTTGTTCTAATAATAACTCATAGGTATCCCTAACGATCATATTTCGTTGAAAATGTTATTTCACAGTATGTGTTACATGTAAGCATTAATCCACGACAAAGGAGGGCTCTACTAGGGAATTAATGCCTGGTTGAGGGGGTTGGGTCACGAGGCCGAAGGCCGAGTGCGTCCGACCATCAACCAGGCATTAATTCCCTAGTACAGCCCAACTTTGGAGTGGATTAATGCGCTTGTAACACGGCAAGCAGTCACTCGCTTGAGTTAAGTGTCACATTAATATAGCACATACAGTAACACCACTTAATAATGTTGTGTGCTGCTATATTTTGTGCTGCTGAACTGTATACTTTTTTTTACTACATCTCTGTTTTACGGGCGCGTGTGCACATTGTAAGGGAAGTAGCTATTTATATTGCTACTGCTGTTTCTTCGCAATTAGGAGCTTCTGTTTACAAGTACTGTCGTGGGAGATGTAACCTCGTACACTTGGTTTCATTTTGAGCTGGGCAGCTGTTTTTCGTCTTTTCTTTGCTTTGCATTTGTACTTCAGGACAGCATTCTAGGAAGCTAAGGAATATTTACATATGTCGTGCTTCATTACACACAGCGTGGTATGCAAATATTAGTTGTCTTCCCACAATGCTCTGTTTCCCATTCTCCACGATCAACACTGCTACTACCATCACTCCCGGTAGCATGGTCACTGTCCGCATACCTCGTAGTTCATTTGCCGACATACTATTGAACTGTTTTTCTGTATTGGTGCCTGTCGGCTGTAAATTCCATCCATTTCCAACATGTTATCAGACCGCCTACATTGTTGCAGCGTGCACAACGCATAAACCGTGTTTGAATGTTTTTGTGCTCGCTGCCAAGTCATATACTGCATCTATCATGGATTAATGCCGTGTTCATCTTGTATCACCTGACTCACTTAGGCCAGTTGGCTTCTTTGTTTTTCGTCTCTCGTTTTCACCATGTTACAAGTGTGTATTAACACTCTTTTACAACATACATAGTGAAATAAAACATATTTTGCATTCTGTGTTGGCTCTGGCATCAAAGCGATACTGTTCTCCCTCCATGACTGCTAGCATTAAATAGCATCCCAAATATTTGCACTCAAAAAAACTTTGCTTGCATCTTGTTCTGAGTGTAATAAAAAAAACTCGTTTAGCATTATTGAAGACTGGAATGCACGTTGTCTAATTTAAAATATTCCTCTGTGGAAAAAAAGGGAAAGAAAAATGGAGAGACAGTGTTCATAAGATGCTTCACAGTTCTTAGTCCTTCAAATCTGCCACTCGAGAAGACCTGCTAAGCTTTCATCCTACATGTCCAATTCTTGCAAGTTATTAGCTTCAGCTCACTCTGTGTCTGTTTTAAGTGCCACTTTCCCTGTATCACTAGGATCTATGTACAACTACGTTTTCCCACTTTTGTGGACACGGGGTTTGGTGGGAAGTACAAAAAAGGAGCATCTGTCCAGAAATATAAAGCGGTGCTACACAGCATCAAATGATTTCTTTAGTATCCGCAATGCATAGCTCATTTCTGGAAATAGTGGGACCACCATGTCTTCATAATTGAGGCTCCGTGTCTCCAAGCCACTGCCAGAATTCTGTCCCATTCCATTCATTGTTGAGTACTGCTTGGTGTTGGTTTCTCTCCTGCTATGCAACGAGGAAGATGCGGTATGCTTTTAACAGTTTTAGCAGACTCTTCTCTGGATGATCCATTAGTTCTGTCATCAGCCAGTTTTATAAAAAGTATTTTAAGTCATCTACCTCTGTTTCTTCCAGTAGCCTGGTTATGTGAATGTGTGTTCTCGGGCCTTGTTTTCATGGTGTGCTAGTCTTAGTTTTTGCACAGCCATTACTTTGACCAGGGCTGCTTCAGAACCTTGTGCTTTCTCTGCCATCCTGTATATGATGTAGCTGAGATCTGCTTAGCCTCTGCCATGTCAGTTTTTGCTTGCCTCACACATTGGTTAAAAGCTTCCATTTTTTTGTCAACTTCAGCTTCTGATTGACGCAGCATTTTAACATTATGATTCACTGTAGCTAAAACATCTGTTGAGTCTAAAGCCGTCCCCACAGTAATGGCCCTCAAGGCCTCATGCTGCATTGTGAAGATAACTGTCTTGGGTTAAAGAAAAAGTTTTTCCTTGCATTCTTTTTGCTGGATTGGCTTATTTCTTTTAGAAGTAACATCTATGATGCTCATTAACTGTAGTTATCTTTGTTGCTGTCACCCAAAAATGATTTTATTAATCTTAGAATACTGTGGAGGCAGAGCTCCAAAAATCACGTCTGGGTCAGTGCTGGGATAGGCACGCACCAGAACTCTCATGCTTTTTGATCAGCTGGGCAGCCTGTAATTAAACAAAAATTTGTTCTGACCCCCTGTCAGTGTCTTCAATACATTGGTTCTAAATTACACATTTACTAGCTGGGTCTTTCTTCTGGAGGGCTGTACCACTGTTTTTTTATTGCCCAGGCATAGCTGGCGTCACCCATAGCTTATGTTTTGGCAAGATGCCTCCTTAGACTGATGATCTACAGGGCTGATGGCTGTGGCCAACGTTATTGTCCCGCTAGCATACCTGCACATGGGGATTCCTCAATGGTTCCTCCATTTCTAGTTGTCTGTACATTTAGATAAACTGGTGTGTCTCATTTTATTTTATTTTATTTATTTATTCAAGTATTTGGTAACCGGGTAGGTGTACTGATCCTGTGGGCCATTTTCAGGCACGACCTGGGCTGCAACATGCAGCACAAAGTCAAAGTATACGTAAACAAAAAACATTCAGCAGGTTACAGTCACTGACATAATGGAATAAGGTACATCAGATTTACATCAACAAAAAATAAAATAAGAGTCAGCATCCACCTAATAAATATATTCCACATTGTCAGGTCACATGCAAAAATGTGTAAGGCATTTACAGAGGCTGCCAGCGAGCAGATAAGGTGCATATTCTACAAATCAGGTGTGGAAACTGGAACTACAAACGTATTAGTTTAGGGAGGTGAAAAAAATGGGCAAGTGGTACAGTGATGATACAGCGAGGTTAAAACAAAGTGTTAGCGGACAGGACAAACTCATTCTGGTGTCTTCTCCTCTTCACCATTCCCTTCTCTGGTGATTGAACATGCCAACCTCAACAAAGAATTTCCTTTTCTTCATTCAGTACACTTGGTGGTCCTGACAATGGATGCCACTGGCTTCAGTTGGAGTGCTCATCTAAGGACCTTCAGGATACATGGTCTTTAGTCCTCTCATGATCCCCCTCTCCAGAGCAATGCTGTGAAGATTAGGGTTGTTCTAATTTGTCTTACAGGACTTTGCTGTCCTTCTGCAGGGTCAACCACTGCTGATAGTTATGGAAAAAGGTTTCAGTAATGCATGATATCAACAAACAAGGAGGTGTTCAGTCCTATCCCCTTTGCAGGGAAGCAACTGGGGCCTTGCACTGGGCCATTGAACACAACATGTTGCTAATGGTCATGTTTCTGTCTGGCTCCCTCAATGCCCTGGCAGATTGATCTCAGTCAGCCATGGTTCGGTTCCACAAGTGAAAACTTCTGGACTCTGTCATTGATGACCATTTAAACAGATGGGGTCATTCGGAACTAGACCTGTTTTGCATCTCCACACAGTGCAAAGCTGCAACATTTTTGCTTAGTTGCTCCAGGACCTAGAGTTTTTTAGGGTGAGACACATTGTCTCTTGCCTGGAAAGAGAGGTTCTTTTATGCATTTCCAACATTCTGTCAGAGCCAGAGGGTACTGCTCAAGGTTTAGCTGGAACTGGCCACACTGATTTTTGTGGCCTTGTTCTGGCCCAGGGGAATTTAGTTCCCACTGCTACAGCAGTTGCAAGTGGAACCACGTCTTCTTCCTCTTCAGACAGTTCTGTCACAGGAATAGGCCCCTTTGGTACATCCAGTTCTCTGATTTCTACACCTCCATTCCTGGTTCCTGGGGCCACAGAATTCCCCACTTTGGGGTCTCCCTTGTGGTTGCTGATGTTCTGCTTGTAGCTCATAAGCTATCCAAAGGGCTTTGTTCCTATCAGAAATGGAAGTGTTTCATTATTTGGTATACTGTACCACCCGTAGCCTGGATCCTTTTATGTGTCCAGTGAAATGGACAAACTCTTTTCCCTGCCAGAATCCTGTCATCAGTACTCCTCTCTGAAGGTGCATTTGACTGCTGGTTCAGCTTTCCATGCTTTCTCAGGTGATATGTTTGTTGTACAACTTCAGGTTTCCTGAAGGTTCCTTAAAGGTCTACTGCATATTTATCTCTCAGTCTATAGACTGGTTCCAGTGCGGGATCCATGGTTCTGAAGACCATTATGGCTTGTCCCTTTGAACCAGCTGCTGCTTGTAAAATACACTTCCTATCATAAAAGATGCTGTTCCTGGTGGCCATTACTTCAGTACCAAGAGTGTATGAATGGCAAGCTCTTATTGTATAGCCTCTGTATCTTATTATTCACAAGGGTTGGGGCGCTCTAAGGACTGATCCTCATTTTCTCCTG
Organism: Neoceratodus forsteri; assembly: GCA_016271365.2. NCBI lineage: Eukaryota > Metazoa > Chordata > Ceratodontiformes > Ceratodontidae > Neoceratodus > Neoceratodus forsteri. Next base: position 45,432,826 of record JADMNL010000024.1, on the reverse strand, counting down.
AAGATCGTCTCTGACTTCACATTGAATAACTATTCAACTTCCTTTTTTCCCTTTCCTGTCTGATAGAGGAAAATGGTTGCATTCCCTAGATGTCTGTAAGACATTTCTCCCTGGTTCGTACCAAGAATCATAGAAAATCCATACAACTTTTTTTTTTATTCCTATTTATGCTCCTCCGGACAGCCACCCCCATCCGACAGACTCCCCCAGCCCCGTGCCCCGGAATCGCTGGCGCTTGCTTACCTTATACCCAGTTCGGGAGCAGAGCCTGCGGGGAGTCTGTCATCATCCTGCTTGCTGCTGGGTTTTTTCTGCCTCCAGTTTTTCGCCCAGGGACCCCAGGAGTAGAAATGCATGCACGTGGAGGCACGCTTGCACCTACAGCCCTGGTTACAACCCCTATCCCCCACCCCATGGCCTAACGCCCAGCCCCCTCTAAGCCCATGCAGCTCCTAGCCTCCACTCAGGGGCACCATTAGCCAAGGGATGCCGCCTCACCTCTCCAGAGAGGAGAGCCTGCCTGTCGGCAGCTCAATCCAGCTCCGCCCACCCCCCCCCCACTGCCGACCTCCGACGAGCCGGGCTCCTTCCCGAATCTGGGTTGCCGGTGTGCCGTGAGGTAAGGCATCCAGTGCCTCAGCCCTCAGTGCCACTGGGCCAGCTGAAAATCCGTACAACTCTTTGAGTCTTCTCCCCAGGGTGGGGGCTCCCCTGTTTCTAATCAATGCTTTTTCCCTTGCTTGCCATCCTGTATTGTTTTATGATACCTGAACCATGGCAAGGAGTTTTCACGTCCTGGCTATGGCCACTCAACTCTTAGCATGGCTACTTCTGTGGGCTGTTTTCACAGTGTGTTAGCTGCTGGTATGTGCTGTGCAGCCACTTCAAGCACTGTTCACATATTCACAAAACATTATAGTCTGGACATTGTCTGTCATAGACATGCCTGATTTGGCCTCACTGTTTTGCAGCCTTCTGTCTTAGGGTCATATTTTTCCTTCCTGCCACCTTCAATACCTACTGTACTGCTTGGAAATTGTTTAATAGGTCTGGTGCAGTGAAGGGAGATACCCTTGAAGATGATAGTTCAGGTACTTACTGTAATAGCAGATCTTTGAGAGAACATTCTCCAATGAGGCACAGCTCACCCTCCAACCTTCCCCCTTCTCTACTTTAGGTACTGTTTACAGGAAGTACTGCCTGCTCTTGCAGGCTCTGTACTCATCCTCTGCCCTATTAGGGCTGCATTATCTGTTTCCATCCAATCTCCTTTGTGCCTACAGTAGTTGTGGCTCTGGTTTTCCTGGCCCCTGCTGGTTTGATACATCCTCAGAACTTGTCTCTGGCAGTGAAGTGAGAAATGAAGGGGGCCGTCCATGTTATATAGGCATCATTGCCTGAAATCAGCTTGAGTTGCCTTGGTTGGTAAATGTTTCCCGGTGGTCTCAACATCAACAACCTACAGTTACATAGGTGTGGCTCAATGGAGGAAACATTCTTGAAAATCTACTGTTACAGTAAGTAACCAAGCCTTTCCAACAGGCTGTTTAAATGAACTGATGACACTAAGCTGGCCTGGTTGGTGTACTCCCTTGAGGATGGGAACAAACTTCAGGAGGACTAAGAAACTGAGCAACTGAATAGACTCCTGCAGTCTTACATTCAGTATTGTGATATGCAAGGTGCTAGCCTTAGGGAGAAAAATTAGTTTTAGGGCCTACACCCTGTGTGGGACTCCTCTTGCAGTGGAGTAGGAAAAGCACCTGGGGTTCATAATAAACAAGGAGCTAAGCATGATAAGCTGTGTGTGGCTACTGTCGAGAAGACAGACAGAATGCTAGACATCCAAAAGGGGGTGGCCAGCAGTGCAGGGAAAGTAGCCAGACACTTTGCATGACCCTGATCTGGTCCCACTGTTCTGTGTCTCCAATACAAAATGGATACTAAACAGTTGAAAGGTGCAATGCAGGACCACTGAAATGATTAAAGACATGGAATAGAAAAACTATGAGGAGATACTGAAAGCTCTAAACATGATCACACTGGAGAAAAAGTAGGTGAGAAGAACACATGATGTCAGTCTTCTGCATACCTGAAGGGATTGCCAAGGTCAAGTGGACAGAGATGTTGGATGTGGCAAGCTCCATCAAGACTGGGACACACTGTTACACTTAAAAATGGTAAATGTAGGGGCAATTTTAGAAGGCACTAATTCTCCCAGAAAATAGGGAACCTATGGAACAGCCTACTAGTGGTGACGGTAGGTAGAAAGAGAGTACAGGCATTCAGGTAAGTCTGGAAAAATGTCTGCTTACCAAGGAAATTGTGAGGATAAGAGTGTTAGAGTAGTAGACAGTACTAGAGTGGCTATGAAAATCTCTGTAAATTCATATTTGCACACTACACTTGCTGTTAACTGTTTATGAAGTTGGGGGTGCAGACTTGAAAGGACATTGAGTGGCTTACAACCTTTAATATTCTGTGGAATAACTTACTACTGAATCCAAAGAGAGGACAATCTAAGATGATGCCTTGGCAGCAAAGAGACTCAATGAATATTTCACGTCACTGTTTACTATAGACAAGGCGGAAGGCTTTCTAGATCTGGATGAGATGCTCAAGGGATCGACTGAGGATGTTTACAGTACAGTAGGTAACACTACTAGCTTATCTGCTTGCAACAAGGTAAGCTGAAAGTGAATAAACCACAAAAACCCGATGATACGCATTAAGGGTAAGGGGCAAAATGATATAATAGATGCTACTCAGATACTGTTTTTTCATAAATATTTATTCAACTCCAGTGGTGATAAGTCTCTGAAAATCAGTTGTGTTAGTTTTAATGATGGCATATCCAACCTCAAAACTAACTTATCTTCACTGTTAGGTGGGTCTGAATCACTGGAAAGTTCGGTACATCACAGTGGAATATTGAACCAACCAGGGAGCACCTTGCACAATGCTGATCACATCACCTAATACTGTGCAGCACTGAAGCTAGCAGTTGAAATTAAAGAGACAGTAAATCTTTCACAAAGAACAGAGTTTAATGTTATAATTAGTAAACTTATTAAATATCCAATTTAGAGACGCTGAGAATTTTCACTACACTGATACAAATTTGGGAACTTCACACTTTGCAAAACTTTATGAAGTTCCTGATGGTTGCACAACCTTTGCCATTTTCTTTTTTTCACTGTGCTGTTATCCTCAAAGCAAAACAAACAAAAAAAACCCTATACTCTCGTGTATCTTAGTAACCCACATTGCAGTCCTCTGCACATTGAAATATCCCCTCCTCCCCCTCCCGGCAAAGTTTGCTGCCGACAATTACATTTCAAATCCCTTTCCCCTCACCCATGTGCCAAAAAAACATCCCCTTGCCTACCAATCAGGCCCTGGTAATCGGTTAACCACCCTACACAACCCATCTCTGGCCCCCACCACCATCTTGCCGCAAGCACCCTGACAAATTCCATTTTCTAATACCTGTAAAAGAAGAAAACTGTCCCTCATTGCAGAGTGTCCGTGCTGCTCAGTGCAAGTATCGATAATGACATGAATGAATGGTAACATATTTGCTTATAGTAAAACCTGATTGGCTAAATTTCTTCTCCCTTGTAGAGGCGGGGGAGTAGCCATTTGTTTTAAGTTAGATCTGGGCCTTGTAGACAGCTCAGTGGGAGTGACCAGATCCTTTGAGTGTGTCGTGAGAGCAGGTGTAGGTTGCAGGATGCTTCTCATCTGCTGTCCACCTGGTGGTAAGAAGGAATTCCAGCAGGAAGTCATGGACTTCATTGTTGACCTGGTGTTGAAATCCCCCAGATGGATAATTCTGGTGGATTTCAATGCCTGGATCAGTGATGAACTCTCACAGTTTGGACAGGACTTCCTCCAACTGATGAGTTAGTTGGGTCTGACACACGTGGTTACCACTGCTACCCATAGTCATGGTCATTCACTGGACCTGGACTTCCTACTGGGAATGGTGATCACTGATCTGTTGGTGGAACCGGTCAGTTGGTCCAACCATTGTACTATAAGGTTCAGATTCGAGGCACCCTCCAATAAACCTGACCCTATGGAGATGGTCTGGTACTGCCCTTTAAGGGGCTTGACCCTAGATGGTCTTATGGCGGTGCTGGACCAATCAGGTGTGCTGAGTGTATGCAGGGAGGGGGGGGAGATCTGGTACTGTCCTATAATCAGGCAGTGACAGGGGCCCTTGACTCCCTAGCACCTGTCCATGTTCACCCCCTCACTCTTCGCCCAAAGTCCCTTTGGTTTGATGGGACATTGAAGGAGTTGAGGTGAGGGGGTCGAAGGTTGGAACAGCACTGGTGGAAATATGGCCTGGTGGATGATGAGCGTAGATTGATAGCCCATTGCAAAGACTATTAATTGGCAGTCTCCTGTAAGAAGGCAGAATTCCTGTCCAAGGAGATTGCTGCGGTGAGGAATCGACCGGCTCATCTCTTCTGGACTGTCGAGAGGTTGTGCAGTCCAACCTGTCTTCAGCCACGGAGAGCATTTTCACAAGATAAGTGTGATGAGTTTGCTCAGTTCTTTACCGATAAGATCAGTTCAGTGCCCTCAAATGGGTATTGTGGAGATCGGCAAGAGGTGGCAAGCACCCGGTCTGTCTGGTCCAACTTCAGTTGGTTGGTGATTGTAGACATTTTGTGAGTCGTCCAGGGTGTGTGCCCAACCTACTGTAGTTCAAATCCTGGCCCAGTGCGCCTCTTGGTGGGGTGCGTTGAAGTCATGGGCCCTGTCCTTGCTGAGATAGTCCGGTGTTCATTGGAGATTGGGTTGTTTCCAGACTCCTTGAATGAGGCAGTAGTGGTACCTCTCCTGAAGAAATCTTCTCCTGAACCAGACTGCTTAGCAAAGTATAGATCTGTCTCTAACCTGCCCTTTGTGGGCAAGGTTATTGAAAAGGTGACTGCGGTGCAGCTGGATGACCATTTAACATCCCACAATGTCTATGATCCTCTCCAATGTGGGTTTATGAAGAGGCACAGTACCGAGACTGCCCTTGTTCAGGTACTGAATGATCTGATAATGAGGGATCGGGGGAGCTGTTCTATCTGGTTCTCCTCGATCTCTCTGCAGCATTTGACACTGTAGACCATGGGTGGTTGTTGGAGTGCCTGCGGATTCTCTGTGGACTATCTGGTACAGTTCTCAGGTGGTTTTGATCATTCCTCATTGGCAGGACTCAGAGTGTGGTGTCAGGGATTTATTCCTCTGCCCCTCTCCCCCTGTCATGTGTGGTTCTGCAGGGCTCTGTACTGTCCCCTATGTTGTTTGCAGTGTACATGCTGCTATTGGGAGACGGTATAGGCTGAGTTTTCATTGCTATGCAGATGATGCTCAGCTCTACATGTCCTTTGTGCCCGAGCAGGGTGGGGCAGTCCCGGTTTTTAATAGCTGCCTCTCCGAGATCCAGGTTTGGATGAATGTCAGTTGGCCAAAGTTGAACTCTGATAAAACCAAGGTGTTGGTGGTGGAGCCAGGTCACCAAAGTATGGGGTTGTTAACAGGTCAGCCATCTGGGCTTTGGCTGAGGAGTGACCAGCTGCTTATCTCTGACCAGGCACGAAATCTGGGTGTTGTGTTTAATAGCGGCCTGATATTCAAATCTCAGGTGTCTGCTGTCATTAAGACCTCTCTTTACCATCTAAGGAACGTCACCCAGATCAAGCGCCTGGTTGCACCTGGCGATCTTCCAACATCGGCCCATGCCTTTATAACCGCACGCCTTGATTACTGCAATACACTATACCTAGGTCTACCGGGGGTTGATATCTGCCGATTGCATCTAGTGCAGAATGCGGTGGCCGGGTTTTTGACTGGCTTATCGAGATCTTGCCATGTCACCCCATGCTCCACAGCCTGCACTGGCTGCCTATACATTGACAGATCACTTTCAAGGTCGGGTTACTGACCTATAAAGCCCGACACTGACAGAGACCGCATTACTTGCAAGATCTTCTCCGCTTACTCTGCTCCTCCAACGAGGGATTGCTAGAGGTTCCCAGGGTTCGATTGAAGACCTCTGTGGCCCGTTCATTTGTTTTTGTGGCTCCCTACCCTGGGGAATTCTCTACCTCATCAGATTAGAGAGCGCCTGACCGTCGAGAGCTTTAAAACTGCTTTAAAAACCTCATTTATTTCATCTTAGCATTCCCTGACTTAAGTGATAGCGTACCGCCATCTGTTATATTGATGATTGTTTTAAAATTTTAGATCTTAAGTTTTATTTATTGCTGTTTATGTGGTTTTTATTGTACAGCACTTTGATCTTTTTGGAATAGCGCTCAAAAATAAAGTTTGATGTGATTTTCATTAACTTTGCTTATTCAGTGTATGGAAAACAGATACATCAGCCCAATCACACAGGTATTGCATGTTCCAAGGGTGACTGGCTAAATTTCTAAGCAAGCTCAGTGACCATCATCATTTGTTTTGCTGCTGTTGTAATAGATAATGAATTTATTTGTATTGTTTGCAGTTCACATACAATATGTGTATATACGTCTGCATCTGTGCATTACGTAGCTAGCCAGATAGATGGTTAGATAGATGGATGGGCAGACAGACACACACACACTTGCAGTCTAAGGATAAAAGTGGCCAGATTGATGATGCTTCTAAAGGGTCCAACCAATGGCCCAACAGAAACCCTTTGTGTTTATGTGATGGTGATCTAGGTTTAGGAGTGAGCTTGGGGAGCTGGGATAGGAAGTGTTGCTGATGGCAGCATGAGCAAGCATTGGGAGGGAGTGTGTCAGTATGCAGCACCATAGCGATCTCTTGCAGTGGACCACTGAACCTGCTCCCTAACACAAGAAAACACATGTGCACCAGTTTGCTGTGGTGAGCAAAGCCAGTGGTAGGCGATACCTGACACTGGGAAGGATGGAGGAGGAGGAAGGATCACACATACAAGGAGAAAACACAAGATCCCATCACAATGACAGGCTCCATTACTTTCAGGTCCTACTCCATAAAGTTAGGTTACCTGGCTGCCAGATACCAGATCAAATGAAGCTCTGGGAGAGGACAGCCTTCCTCTGAGCCCTCCCCCTGCTATGGAAAAAGTCACCGGGGACTGATAGCAGCTGAAGCACCCGAGTAGTGTTTGAAGGGGATGGATTTTTCCTCTGAGGCCCTGAAGAGGGTGAACATGAAACTTGAGGGGGATGCAGCTAAAGAGGAGGTTCTGATAACTGGGGACTTCAACATGCCAGATACAGACTGGTCAATACCAGCAGGAACATCTGCCAGAACTAGACAAACAGTGGATTCCCTGCAGGGGGAGGGCCTCAAACAACTGGTACAACAACCTACAAGAGACAGGGCTATCCTAGATCTAGTACTAATGGGGAAAGGATCACAGATCTCAAGGTAGAAGGTCACCTGGGGGCCAGTGACCATCACATGGTATGATTCAGTTTGGCCACTGGAACTAAATTATCCCATTCCAAGGCAAAAATATGGGACTTCAGAGGAGCTGACTTTGATAAGATGGCCAACAGAGTTAACCTAGCCATGGCAAAAAGAAATACAGGTGATGAGGTGCAGGCAAAGTGGGCAAGCATTAAGGATGCAGTACTTGAAGCACCATCTCATTATGTTAGGGAGAAAAGCAAGAGCAAAAGAAGGAGTAGACCACTTTGGTTCTCGAAAACAGTAGCAGAAAAGGTCAGAGCCAAAAGGCTGGCCTTCAGGGAATATAAGGGAATGCAGCAGGACAAAGATAGGGAGGCATACCAAACTTCCCTAAGTGAAGCAGGGAAGGCAGTAAGGCAGGCAAAGGCCCAAACTGAGGAAACACTAGCACGAATAGTAAACAGGGACAATACTTTCTATAGATACATTAGTGAAAGGAGAAAGTACAGAGGGGGTATTGCTAAGATCAAAGGGGATAAGGGGGAGTGTGTGGAGGAGGACAAAGGAAAAGCATCTATCCTAAAGAGATACTTCTGCTCAGTATTTACTGAGGAGAAGGTAGGGCAGGGCCCACAGCTCAGCACCATGTACATGGGGGGAGGGAGTTGTGCACAAGACCCATCACAAAAGAAAGGGTCCTGCAAGAGCTCGCTAAGCTCAGGGTGGACAAGGCAATAGGACCCGATGGCATACATCCCAGGGTACTAAAGGAGCTAAGGGTGGAACTAGCAGAGCCATTATCAGAACTGTTTAGTGAGTGTCTGTGCACAGGAGAGGTCCCAGAAAACTGGAGCAGGGCTCATGTGATCCCACTCCACAAGAGTGGTTAGCAGGGAGGAGGCAGGGAACTACAGACCAGTTAGTCTTACCTCAGTAGTGGACAAGATTGTGGAGTCACTCCTTAAGGAAAGGATAGTGCAACACCTGGAATCCATAGGGAACATAGAATCTGATGACAGATGAGGACCACTTGGCCCACCTAGTCTGCCCATTTCCCTACTTAATGGATAAGCTGCAGATCCTAGTTAACCAACAACCTACTTCCTCCTACCCCCTCACACGAATTGCCTTATGTCTGTCCCATGCATTCTTGAATTCACCCACTGTTTTTGACTCCATGACCTCCTCAGGAAGGCTGTTCCATGCATCCACAACTCTCTTTGTGAAAAAAATACTTCCTCACATTACCTCTGAGCTGTCCCCCCTCTGTCTTCAAATTGTGCCCCCTTGTTCTTGCATATCTCTTTTTCTGAAAGATGCTACCCTCTTGGACTCTGGTGATTCCCTTGAGGTACTTGAAAGTTTCTATAATGTCCCCCTCTCCCTCCTTTCCTTGAAGGTATACATATTAAGTTCCTTTAGTCTCTCTTCGTATGTCTTCTGGTGCAGACCCTGCACCATTTTAGTCACCCTCCTCTGTACATCCTCCACCCTGTCTATGTCTTTGTAGCGATGGGATCTCCAGAACTGCACGCAGTACTCCAGATGATGTCTCAATAACTGTCTGCACAGAGGGATAACAACTTCCTGTTTTCTACTGGTGATGCCTCTCCCTATGCATCCCAGTATACATACAGCCCTTCTCACATTGCTTGCCTGCCTTTAGGTCATCTGGTATAACTACTCTCAGGTCCCTTTCCATTTTTGTTATTGTCAGTATTTCATCCCCATTGTGTACTCTTCCCCTTGGTTTTTGTTTCTCTGGTGCATTACTTTGCACTTCTTTGCATTGAATCTAAGCTGCCATACATTTGACCATTCCTTCAACCTTGCCAAGTCCCTTCTCATCCTTTCCCCCCACCTTGTGTATCAACCCTGTTGCAGCTCTTTGTGTCGTCTGCAAAGAGACATACTTTTCCTTCCAGTCTCTCTGTAATATCACTTATAAAGACATTAAAAAGGACCAGACCCAGTACCGAACCCTGTGATATCCACTAGTAACTTCCCTTTCTTCGCTGTGGACTCCATTTACTATTATCCTCTGCATTCTGTTGTCCAGCCAATGGACCCACTCCCATGCTGGCTAATTTGTTTATTAATCTTTTGTGTGGGACTGTGTCAAATGCCTTGCTAAAGTCTAGGTAGGCCATGTCCACAGCCCCTCCCTGGTCTATTACTTTGGTCACCCAGTCAAAGAAATCGATAAGATTCATCTGATATGACTTTCCCACTGTGAATCCATGCTGCTTTGGGTCCTGTGCCCCACTGGCCTCTAGGTACTCAACAGTTCTTTCCTTCAGAAGTGATTCCATCATTTTCCCTACCACTCAGGTTGAACTGACAGGTCTGTAGTTTCCTGCCTCTGTCTTGCTCCCACTTTTGTGAAGGGGAATCACATCCACCCTCCTCCAGTCCTCAGGTACCACACCATCCTCCCATGATTTGTTAAAAAGGGTAGTCAATGGTGTTACTAGTTCTCCCCTTAGTTCTTTTAGAATTCTGGGGTGAATCATAGGAGCACAGGATCCAAGACAGCATGGGTTTACAACAGGAAGGACCTGTCAGTCTAATCTCATAGATTTCTTTGACTGGGTAACCGCAGTGGTGGACCAAGGGGGTGCAGTTGATGTTGCCTACCTCGACTTCAACAAAGCTTTCAATACTATTCCACATAGAAGATTGATTAAAAATCTGGGTAGGTTTGGGGGTGGGTAAGAAGTTGGTCAACTGGGTGGCAAACTGGTTGGTGGGCAGAAAACAGAGAGTGGTGGTAACTGTACACATTCAGAAGAGATGCACGACACAAGTGGGGTACCTCAGAGATCAGTTCTGGGGCCAGTCCTCTTCAATATCTTCATCAGTGACATTGCAGATGGACTGGAGGATAAGGTTTGTCTGTTTGCAGATGACACCAAGATCTGCAACAGAGTAGATGATCCAGATAGGGTGGGAAGAATGAGAAGAGATCTGGCTAAACTGGCAAAATGGTTGGAAGAGTGGCAACTGGCGTTTAATGCAAAGAAGTGCAAGATCATGTACATAGGGAAGAGAAACCCTGAAGCCACCTACAGTATAGGTTGGGAGGGGAGTTCCTGGCAATCACAAGGGAAGAAAGAATTTGGCATCATCATCACAGATGACCTGAAATCATCCAAGCAGACCACTAAAGCAGTAGGTAAGGCTAGAGGGATGTTGGGGTGTATTAGTGGAGGTATCACAAGTCATAAGAGGGAGGTAATGATCCCTCTTTACAAGACACTGGTTAGGCCCCATCTGAGTACTGCATACAGTACTGGAGGCCATACCTGCACAAGGACATTAACAAAATGGAGGCAGTCCAGAGAAGGGCAACCAAAATGGTGCAGGGACTGCATCAGAAAACATATGAGGACAGATTAACAGAGCTCAACATGTATACCATACAGCAAAGGAGGGAGAGAGGTGATATGATTGAAACATTCAAACATCTTAAGGGCATTAACAAGGTGAAAGAGTCTAACATGTTTCAATGTGAAAAAAATAGCAGAATGAGGACACAGCATGAGATTAAAGGGAGGCTGATTAAGGGGTAATGTGAGGATGTTCTTTTTCACAGAAAGGGTGGTGGATGCTAGGAACGGCCTACCTCAGGAAGTGGTGGATATGAATACAGTGCAGGACTTCAAACAGACATGGGATAGGCACAAGGAAGCAATACGGATGAGTATGAATAGATAGGCCAGTGACAGAGTACAGGCCTAGTGCCCATTCATACGGTAGAAAAATGGTCAGACTGAATGGGCCTTGCGGTCCTTATCTGCCATCAGCTTCTATGTTTCTATACAAATGTTTCACTTTGAGAACTACATACGAGTTAGCCAGGGAATCCACATGTAGAAAATGCCTGACATTCTCTGTTCTGAGTAAAAAACTGCACTGCATAAAAAAGGAATTGGCTAACATACAGGAAGTAAATAAGAATGAAAATTTCATTAATGAATTACCTAAAGTCAATACAGCTGAAAATGCTGTAGGAACACAAAAGAAAAGAACAAGAGACAAATTTAGAGATCATGTCTACACAGAAAAATCTAGAAACGTAGCAAAATAACTTCGAGAGGAGTTACAAAACAGAAACAACGCCGGTGAGAGTGAACCTATGAGCAATCTTGGTAGCCATCTTAATCAAGGTCAAGAGGAAACGCAGACCTCGAGCAACCTCGCAAAAAATAAATGGTACCTGATCAGCACCAGTAAAGGACCAAAAAAGGGAAGAAGAGTTATGTGCCCAGCAAATGATCCAACCCCCACCAGGCCGGCAAACTCCTTCAGTCCCCTTGAAAGTGTACGCAAAGCACTCAGCATCCCACCATGAACTCTAGAAAGAAAAACAGAAATATAGAAACATAGTGATGGCAAAAGGGGACCATGAGGCCCATCTAGTCTGCCCATGAGCATGCCCCCCCATTAGCCACTCTTCAGTTTTATGGTGCCCTTGTACCTATCCCACATGTTTTTGAAGGTTCCCATTGTTTTGGCCTCCACCACCTCTTTTGGAAAGCAGTTCCATGCATTCACCACCCTTTCAGTAAAGAAGAACTTGTTGCCTCTGAATCTGCCCCCTCCAACTTCATCCAAACAACATGATTATGGGGACTTCATTGTAAGGTTACTGACTCAATTATATGTAATGAAAATAAGGAAGTAAATACTGTGTGTGAATAGCTTGGCAGAAGACTCCAGGAGAAAGGACTGCTGTGTGACTGAACTTCTCTGCTGGGACTAAAGTAGAAGAACTTTTGTATTTAGACCTTTAATTTAGGGTAAAAAAAACTAACATACAAAACAAAACAAAAAAAAGTGTGTGTTTGGGTTAACTGAACTGAATGGTTAACTGAAAAGTCATCTAGGTGTAAATCTCAGGTGACTGAAAGGACTTAACTGTTGTGAGGTTTAAATTATTTGTAGAAAGATCTGGTAAGTAGGGGGAGTGGCAGCTAGAAGGAAGCTACATTTAAAGACTGCCTTAGAAAGATTCTGCTAATAGCTTGGCAGAAGACACCAGGAGAAAGGACTGCTGTGTGACTGAACTTCTCTGCTGGGACTATATTGCCCTCCACCCCCCCAAAGCTAGTTCTATTTTTATAGGCACAGGATTTGACTGACAACAGGAACTTCCTGTTTAGGGGCAGGAAGTGAGTGATCACAGAACCACCAAGGACCCACCATCCTAGAAGGGCAAGAGTAGCTCTCCGCCCCTCTAGCTGCTGGAGGTCTGCCTCTGAACAAGTAAGTGGTCTACTGAGAAATATAGGATATTCTTGTCTCAGAACAGGACAATCAGGAGCTTAAAGGGCACACAGGCAGAAAGTAAGGGGAGAGAAAAAAACAGAGGAAAGAGTAAGGATTGCAAACAGTTAAGGGGCCAGAAATAAGACATGATTGGAGTGGTGCAGTGCAGTGGCTGTGGAGCAGCAGTCTTCCGGGAGATGTTCTGGAGGATGCGGTGTTGTCCCATCTGCAGGCACCTCTCTGGGCTGAGGGAGGAGGTTGCTCATCTCCAGGCTGAGTTGGCCAGGATTTGTGGGACCTCCTCTTCCATCCAGGGACCACCAGTGCCACTGCCGTTGCCTCAGAGGTTGCCAAGAAAGAGGCGGCTTGGACCACAGTGGGCTCAGGGAGGGTGAGGGTGGTGGAACAGAGGCACATCCCTCCAGTTGTACCTCTCCACAATTCCTATGCCATTCTGGCAAAGTGTGGTTCCTCCATGGAGGCACCCACAGTGGAGACCAAGGAGGATGCTGGGAACCTCCACAAAGGAGACCCACAGGAGGTGGCAGAGGACCCTGCAGGGAAGGAAACAACTCCTGGTGGGGACCCATTGTTAGGAAGGTAGAACTGGGCAAGGAAGGGAGAGGGAGGTGTGCCTGCCTGGCGCCATGGCTTGAGGGACAGGAGCGAATCCTCAGGATTGCCGGAGCAGCTGCACAGGGAGGGAGCTGGATGTCATTGTCCACTTAGGGACAAATGACCTGGCTAAAAGGGATTAGAAGTGCAGGAAGAGTTTGTGGAATTGGGAGGGGCCTTAGTCAAGTATACATGCACGTAACCTTCTCGGAGGTGCTACCCATCTATGGCATAGGAGAGGCTAGGGTGTTCCGTACCATGGAATTCAATCAGTGGTTGAAAAACTGGTGTGGAGCTCAGGGATTTGGCTTCATTGGGGACTGGGGGTCCACCTGGAGTGAGGCAAGCCTATACTGGCATGATGGGCTGCATCTGTCCGGGAGGGGAACCAGGATCCTAGGTGATAGGTTTAAATGCTTCATTGGCAAGCTTTTAAACTAGCCAAGGGGGGAGGCACTGGAAAGGAGCAGGAAAATCCTAGCCCTCCCCAAACAATCATGGTAGTAAGTGTGGCAAACACCAACATGGAGGTGTAGATAGGGAGAAGGGCAGGGGTAAATGGAGAAACTGACAAAGGCAAGAAGGACAGGGATGGGGCAAAAGGAGGTAAGGCCATCAGGAAATGAAGGGTAATGAGTACCAATGCCCGTAGTCTGGGCAACAAGCTCCCTGAGCTGGTGGCCTTAATGGAAGAGGGATGCCTGGATATCAGAAGTCACAGAAACATGGTACACAGAGAACCATGACTGGGATGTTAACATACCAGGGTCCATAACCTACAGGAGAGACAGGCAGGGGAGAAGAGGGGGAAGGGGAGGAGTAGCTCTCTATGTAAAGGAAGGGATAAAAGCAACTGAACAAAAGAGTAAACAGGGAGGAGAGGAGGCACTGTGGGTCACCTTGGAGACTGGAAAGGGCACCACAATCCGCACAGGGGTTGTGTACAGACCCCCATGTCAGGGGGAATAGGAATGGACAAGGATATGATGGAAGGCATTCTTAGAATGGCAGAGAAAGGGGAGATACTGTTGATGGGAGACCTGAATATGCCAGATGTTAACTGGAGCACATTTGCTGCAGCGTCATCCAAGAGCAGGGCCATTCTTGATGCCCTACAGGTGGCAGGCATTAGACAGCTAGTTTCGGAACCCACTCGTGAGGGAGCAATCTTAGACCTCGTACTCTCAAACGGGGGCAGTGAGAGGATCTCAGATCTAGAAGTGGGTTGCCATCTGGGGACAAGTGACCATCAAACAGTGTGGTTCACGTTAAACTCAGCTACAGAGTCAAGCCATACAAAAGTGAGGGTACTGGACTTTAGGAGGGCTGACTTTGGCAAGATGGGAGAGTGCCTCAGAAAAGCACTAGCAAACAGGCTAGAAGGAGGTGTGGAGCAACAATGGGGAATTATCAAAACTGCCATCACAGAGGCAACAAGCCTTGTGTGAAGCAAATAAACAAATCAAATGAAAGAAAAACCACTATGGTTCTCAAGAGAGTGGCTGTGAAAGTCAGGAAGAAAAAGATAGCATTCCAGAAGTATAAGGAAACACAGAAGGAGCAGGACAGAGAGCTGTACCAGTTAAGGCAGAAAGAAGCAGGGAGGGAAGTCAGAATAGCAAAGGCCCAAACTGAGGAAAAGATAGCCAACTCAGTTAAGAAGGGGGATAAAACCTTTATAGGTACATCAGCAGCGAGAAAGACAAAGGAGGGGATAGTGAGGCTGAATAGAATAGATGGTGGGTGGGCAGAGGGGGACAGTGAAAAAGCAGGAATACTGAACGAATATTTCTGCTCAGTATTCACAAAAGAGGAGGGGGAAGTGCCTAATCCAATTAACAGAAGCACTCTTGATAGGGGGGTCGATCCCAGTCCTTTCACAGAAGAAAGGGTTCTGCAAGAACTCCTAAAACTGAAGGTGGACAAAGCAATGGGTCCTGATGGCATTCACCCCAGAATTCTAAAAGAATTAAGGAAGGAACTAGTGAAACCACTGGCTACTCTTTTTAATAAATCATGGGAGGATGGTGTGGTACCCGAGGACTGGAGGAAGGCGGATGTGATTCCCCTTCACAAAAGTGGGACCAAGACAGAGGCAGGAAACTACAGACCTGTCAGTCTGACCTCTGTGGTAGGGAAAGTGATGGAGTCACTCTGAAGGAAAGAATAGTTGAGTACCTAGAGGTCAGTGGAGCACAGGATCCAAGGCAGCATGGGTTCACAGCGGGAAGGTCATGTCAGGACAAATCAAATAGATTTCTTTGACTGGGTGACCAAAGTAGTAGACCAGGGGAGGGCTGTGGACATGGCCTACCTAGACTTTAGCAAGGCATTTGACACAGTCCCACACAAAAGATTATTAGTCAAATTAACCAGCCTGGGAGTGGGTCCCAGGGTGGTAGCCTGGGTAAAACATTGGCTGGACAACAGGACACAGAAGATAATTGTAAATGGAGTCCACTCTGAAGAAAGGGCGTTACTAGTGGGTACTGCAGGGTTCAGTATTGGGTCCAGTCCTTTTTAATGTCTTCATCAGTGGCATTGCAGAGGGGACTTGAAGGAAAGTATGCCTTTTGCAGATGACACAAAGATCTGCAACAGGGTTGATACACAAGGAGGCGTGGAAAGGATGAAAAGGACTTGGCAAGGTTGGAGGAATGGTCTGATGTATGGCAGCTAGGATTCAATGCAAAAAGTACAAAATAATGCACCTGGGAAACAAGAACCCAGGGAAGAATACACAATGGGTGGGGAGGCAGTAACAACAACAAAACAGGAAAGGGACCTGGGGTAATCATATCAGATGACCTTAAGGTTAGCAAGCAATGTGAGAAGGCAGTAGGGAGGCCGGGGTATACTGGATGTATAGGGAGAGGCATCAGCAGCAGAAAACAGGAAGTTGTTACCCCTCTGTACAGACAGTTGGTGAGACCCCATCTGAATACTGTGTCCAGTTCTGAGACCCCATCTCCACAAGGACTTAGACAGGATAGAGGCAGTCCAGAGGAGGCAACTAAAATGGTGCAGGGTCTGCAAGAGAAGCCGATGAGGAGAGACTAAAGGAGCTTAATATGTATACCCTTGAGGAAAGAAGGAGAGGGGACATGATAGAAACTTTCAAGTACCTCAAGGAATCAACAAAGTCCAAGAGGGTAGCATCTTTCAGAAAAGAGACTTGCAAGAACAAGGGACACAATTTAAAGATAGAAGGAGGGGTTCAGGGGCAATGTGAGGAAGTATTATTTCACAGAGAGGGTAGTAGATGCATGGAACAGCCTTCCTGAGGAAGTTATGGAGTCTAAAACTGTGGGAGAATTCAAGAATGCATGGGACAGACATAAGGCAATTCTTGTGGGGGGCAGGAAGATATAGGCTGTTGGTTAAATAGGATCTGCGGCCTATCCTGTAGGTAGGGAAATGGGCAGACTAGATGGGCCTAGCGGTCCTTATCTGCCGTCAAAGTCTATGTTTCTATGTGTTGTCTCCCTGGAGCAAGAATTAAGGATATTGATGTGAGAATTAAGAAGTTAATTGGAAATAAGGCACACGGCTCTTCTATAATACTGCATGTGGGAACAAATTATGTTGTTAAAAGCCATGAAAAGGACTTATGTCATGAGAGATGGTATTCGCAAAATAAATAAATAAAGGGTGTCCATTGTAAAATATCCATCTTGTGTATCCTTATTGTTCCCAAAGCACACCATGACAAAATAATACCATAATCTGCATAAATGATAGACTTGCTAGCTGGTGTAAGAGAGAAGAAATTTTATTTCTAAATAATAGTGTGGACTTTAAGAACAAGTACAGGGCCTACTCACAAGATGGTCTCCATTTGAACTGTTGAGGAGCACTCATATTGGGGAACAACTTTAAACACACTCAGAAATATGAATTTAAACTCATAAGGGGGGGGTAAGAAAAACAAATACAGATGAAAACCGTACTTCCCAAATGCTCCTCAGTAAAGCAGACATACACATTTGTGTACAAATTTGAAGTGTTTGATAAAAGAGATTCCAGCTGTATTGGTCCTTGCAAAACAGGAGAAGATGGAAGGTTTGATACCTTTTATTGGACCAACAAGTGTCTTGTACAAAGATGGAATTATACACAAGCTTTTGGGGTTTGATGACTGCTAGAAGCCTACACAGCAAATCAGCTGAACTCAAAACTTGAACAGAAATGAAAGATTATTCAATTATAGGTATAAATGAAACCTGGTGGATCAAGCAAAACCTTTTGGGTAAAAATATAGAGGGTTAGGTATTATATTACCAAAACTGAGAACATAAATTTGGGGGGGGGGGGCAAGCTACATCAAAAATGACCTAATCACACAATATATCAGAAAGAATGTTGAAAAAAACAACGATAAAACCAAAACACTTTGGATAAAGATTAGTGGAAGTAATAACGAATCAAATATAATCATTGGAGTTGTTACTGAGCCCCCAGCACTACAAATGAAATACATGAAGAAGTACTTGAGGAACTCGAGAATGCATGTGAATTAGGGGGTGTTCTGTTGATAGGCGATTTTAATCTCTGGGACATCATTTGGCAAACACATAGGGCAACATCAATGGATACACAATTCTTAAATATGCTACAACTCTCTCTCACCAACATGTTAAAGAACCAACCAGGGGAAAAAGGATCTTAGACTTAGTTATCACTTCCAAAATATGCATGTATTAAAAACTGCATGTTACTACACCGTTGGAAAACAGTGATCATAACACAGCCACATTCATATTATTATCAAATGTTTTAAAGAACACTGGAAAAACAAAATTATTATACAGTATGGCAAACCTTAAAACAATTCTAGAGGAACTTGCAAATACTGAGAGGAGCTCACTTTTTCAAATGAAATGTGTTGCATTTTCAGAGATAACACAGTCTCAGTGCATGTAACACATTCCTTGTAAGAACAAATATGGACCTAATGGAATTGCATCCAAATGGTTAATAAGAGAAGCAAAACAAATGATTAACAAAAAGCAAAAAATCTTCAAGAATTATTTAAAAGACAGAAATGAAATAAATCTGAACAGATATAAAAAGAACATGAAAGCATGCGAATTAAAGATCAAGCAAGCAACAAAGATGGCAAAACTGTCCATGGCCCTACATGTTAACAAAAATAACAACAGGGAATTATTTTGGTATAATATATGGGGAGCCCTTATTATTGGCTAAAATCAGCAAGTTTACATCTTTGTTATGGAACTGCTGTGACATCAGCAGGTTGTTAATTGTGCCTCAGTTCGTCATAGCAGTACAATGACAACTTGGAACAGTGGAACACTGCAGAATTCTGCTGTCAGAATGGCGATCGTTACTGCCTGCGCGCACTTCTCAACTGCTCATTTTAAATAAACAATACATAGCTTTCAGACGGTAGCGATCATGATGGATCCAAATATTTATTCAATGAGCACAACAAGTGATTGGATTTCTTTCACAGCCGATCAGGAAAACAAACAAACTGCAAAAAAAAAAAAAAGTGACATAAGGCTAATAAAACACTTACCTGTTACAGATACAGGAACCTCATAATATAACAGACATCCTGGTTGCAGAGCTTGACATATTTCTGGCCGAATTTATCTACACAATAAAAAGAAATGATGGCAGTCATTATGAGCCTAGCATACTAAGAGGCATCTTGGGCAGCGTGGACCTTCACCTTATAAAAAGCCAGTATGGCTACGCAATTTTCCATGGCAATGCTGAAGCTTTTAAAGAGACACTAACCACTTTAAAGGCAAAGCAAAATTTCCTTAAAAAAGAAGGGCATGGTAGTAAACAAAACAGAGCCAAAACATTAACACCATCAGAAATTGACAAACTATATGAAATAAGAGCCCTGGGCATGCTTTCTCACACAGCTTTGCTAAACATGCTCTTTTTCAGCGACGGGCTGTATTTTGCCTTAAGAACAGCTAAGCAGTATTTTTTAAGATGGTCTGACATAACACTGTAAAAAGACACTGGCTGATCAGAATATCTTCTTTATTCTGAGCAACAGACAAACTCGACCTGGTGACAACCCTAGAGACGTTAGACCTGTTAAACCACAAATGTATGAGAACAAAGCATTACCAGAGAGAGACCCAATAAAAGCATGCAAGTTGTACACCAGCCAGAGGCCATCATCCATGCAGTCACCAGCTGCCCCGTTCTGCCTGGCCCCTAACCTTACCTTCAAACCAGGGATGTCTCTTTGGTTTAGGAGCATGTGCTTGGGAGAAAATAAAATTTGGAGAATGATGGGGTCAATCAAATCTGCTGCTGTCTGTCAAAAGAAAAATGCATCACCAACCATTCCACATGAAAAGTATTCATTCAGTGCCTTATGGATATTGAAGTGCCCCTGACCGAGGTACAGCAAATCTCGGGACACAAATCTCTCCAGAGCATAAATAATTACAGCACACTAAGTGAATCTAAACAAAAGAAACACTCTGCCCTCTTTGGTGGCCAGTCTGCATCCCTGAGCTGTGAGCCTGTGGCAAGCACTTCAGCCTGTGCCATTACCACGACCAACTCATGACGGAAAAGTGACTCCCCAAAAGGCATCCACTAAACGAGATGGTTAATTTCAACATGTTTGGAGACAACAGTGTTTTCCAGAATGGTTTCACAGTAGATGTGAACTACCAGTATTTCTATGGAAATCAGAAGAAAAGACGTGTAGCAGTGATCGAAGACTCATCCAGTGACGACAAGTAAAGTGTAAGTCCTTGTCTGTGCATTCGCATAACTGTGCTACCAATTCTTAAAATCCTATCTTATTTTCCTTTTTTTTGCAGAATTGGATTACCTTCATGACCGTCCTAATCTTCTCTGCAAGTAAAATGGACGACCAAACAACGACGTAGAATTCACATCATGACGACATTGTGTCATGTGACTCCTGGCACCCAGCCGGGATGCTTGAGCATTATTCGGGGAAAAATAAGACACTAATTTAACTTTATTTATTGCTAAGTAACTAAAATTAACATAACCATATTTAGATCTGAGTCTGTGATTGTGTTAATTCAATCGTTTATGCCCATTACATATTTATCCTCTATTAAATTGTTTTTTTGTGTTCTCGCCTAAAAGATTCTGTGCCTCAGTCTTTCTACGCTCACGCTAAGAGTGAACAAGTACCATTAGAAAGCGTAGTTAACAAAAATTCTCGATTTCTTCTCCAAACAGTGAAATATGTACAGTTTCCACATACACTATAGAGGATAATGGATGGGAAAGACAACAACAGCGTGGTAATCACATCTTGCTGTTTCCCTGACAATATGATAAACCTCTTGAGCTGCGCTCTCAAGGTTTACAATGTTGTCAAGGAAATAGGTCGGTGTGATTACCATGCTGTTACTGTCTTTCTCCCATCCATTATCCCCATATAATAACTGGTGATCCATGTTATCAACCCGTTTTCAAGTATTTTAAAAAGTCGTATCAAAAAAAGTCGTATCAACCCGCGGGTTGATACGACTTTTACAGCCTCGCGCCAAGAAGCCTGCAGCACTCGCATTCCAGAGTAAACAGATTCAAAAGAATAGTTAACTTACAGATCAGAGAAGTGAGGGGAAAACGCTCTCATTTCCTTACTGGTAGGCAAGCCCCACGCTAGCACGCGTGCATGTCAGCTGCAAGGCAGTGCCTACCAGTAAGGAAGTAGGAGCCGCTTACCTCGGGTCTCCCTTACAGTGAAAATTGTAAGAAATTTTATTCAACCAGTTATTATATAAAATAAAACATATGTAGGGAGTTGATATGGAGTTTTTTTTTTACACACTCTTGTTGTGTGATAATATTAAAACCTCTCGAGCTTCGCTCTCAAGGCTTACATATTATCACACAACTTGGGTGTGTAAAAAAAACTCCATATCAACTCCTTACATATGCATTATTCTCTATATATCAACTCATTAAAAATGATAGAAGTGAAATAGGACCAACAGAGCATAACAACCTTTTTATGACATCCCTGTAGACAGGGTAGAAGCATTTAACTCCCACTTCTGTCTATGCTCCTCTAACTAGAAAATATGAACCTGTCACTGCAGAAGATTTATCGAGAATAGGAACTGAACCAAAATATATTGTCAGCAAAATAAACTAAAATTAAATTAATCACCAGGTCCTGTCATGATTTCAGTGAAAATTTTGCAGCTAACAACATACCAAATTAATTACCTACTAAACTATACCTATGAGGAATCATTAAACATAGGTACTGTATTGGATGATAGGTGCATTGCTCATGTTGTTCCAATATTAAACTCTAGCCAGAACCGATAGGGCTGTGAAGAGCTACCAAATGACCAAAGTAATTTTCTTGTTGGTGCCATATAGTGCTATTTAGTCACACTCATCACAGTGCTCCCAGATCCAAATAAACATTTTCCTGTAACAAGCCCTCATTTGTCCTGTAGTTTTCCTGTAGAGGCAGCATCAAATCCCTGTATAAATCCCAGTAGATTTTTCCATAAGCCACTAGTTCCTTATTTGTGACTTTGTTGTTTATTTAAATGTAATATATTGGCAGCCTTTTATCAGGAAAATGGCTCTGATTTGCTGTTAGATATTACAATTATGTGTCAAGCTGACAGTGAAATCACAGGTGAATGACCTGGCAGTCACTGAATTGTTGTTCCTAAGTAGCAGTGATATCACAGTCAGTGAGATCACGATGCTGGTGATGTAGTGGGGGCAGTATAGCTAGCTATGGCAGCTGCCACACAGAGTGCTGTTCTGCACATGACACATATTAACATCAGGTAACCAATCTTCTAATTAAACAAAGGGAAAAGACAACGTACCTCAAATACAAAAGGTATGGTTGACTGCTTTAAAAATCTAATATTAGTTTTAGGCCGTACACAAACTCTTTAACCCACGTGCCTAGTGTGGGGATAGAACCTATAGCCTTCTGATCTTCCAGTCTCAGAGGCCAGTGTGCGTGCTATTTTTTGCATCTTTCATTTGTTAGTTTTTACACAAATTCTCTCAGACATTTTTCTAACCACCTGATGGAATCTTGAATTAGTTACATAAATGTTATTTTCTTCAAGGCCATGATCCTCCAACTAAATACATACATAGATACATAGATACATAGACAGTGTCGGCAGATAAGGGCCTATGGCCCACCCAGTCTGCCCATTTAAGTTTGTAAGTTCAGTTTATGTTTTCCAGGAAGTCTGTTGCCTCTTACCCCTGACCTCCAGAATTCCTTTATGTCTATCCCATGCATTCTTAAATCCTGTGATTGTTTCAGCCCCCACCACTTCCTCTGGCAGGGTGTTCCACTTGTCCACCACCTGTTCTGTGAAGAAATTCTTCCTCACGTTTCCTCTGAATCGTCCTCCTCCAACTTCATCCCATGCCCTCTAGTCCTGGAACATCTTTTTGCTTAAAATAGTGCATTCCTGCACCCTGTTCCTCCCTGTAAGATACTTGTATGTCTCTATCATATCCCCTCTCCCTCCTCTCCTCCAGGGAGTACATGTTCAGTGCCT